>CM077663.1:311433103-312732687 GCA_039707655.1 Elymus sibiricus | reverse complement strand
GGTTGTTTGTGTCTGATGGTAAATGGGATCTCGTGATCTCTTTGAGTTGAGATGTTCAATGTTACATCCGTGAAAGTTGCAAGTGCTAAGATGATTCTGTGACCTTAGGTTATTTGCACTGGACGTGTCTTGATTTCCATCCATCGAGTTGAGATTTTTTTAATTTATAATTAGTTAGCAGTAGCGTTGGGTAAGGACGGTGCGTTACTAGTATTAGGATAGTAGTAGCGCGGTGCGGAATAGTAGTAGCGTGGGTGGCACACGCTACTACTCACTTTTTGGCTGTAGCGCAGGGTAAAGAACGTGCTACAGCTAAAATTTAGTTGTAATGCCTTACGAGTAGCGCGGGGTACCGTGCTACTGGTATGCAAAAAACCCACGCTACTAGTAGCGTTTTCCTAGTAGTGACTCCTGCCTGGATCTATGGTATTAAGTTCATGACAAACAGAGTAATGCTTGGAGCAAGGTCACATGATGTAGACAAAATAAGACAAGCAATATCTTCATATCCCGTCGTTTTATCCTTAATGGCAAAAATACAAATACATCTTGTCCCCTAATGTCTACAATGCAACTTTATTCTTGTAGACTCTATTGGGCCTCCAAGCGTAGTGTTTTGTAGGACAGTAGCAATTCTCCCTCAAGTGGTTGACCTAAGGTTTATCAATCTGTGGGAGGTGTAGGATGAATATGGTCTCTCTCAAACAACCCTACAATCAAATACAAGTAATCTCTTGTGTCCCCAACACACCCAATACAACGGTAGATTGTATAGGTGCACTAGTTCGCCAAAGATATGGTGATACAAGTGTAATATGGATGGTAGATATAGGTTTTTGTAATCTGAAAATATAAAAACAGCAAGGTAACAAGTGGTAAACAACGAGCAAAACAGTATATTAATACTTGGAAACAAGGCCAAGGGTTCATACTTTCACTAGTGCAATCTCTCAATAATGCTAACATAATAGAATCATATGATCATCCCTCAACGTGCAACAAAGAATCACTCCAAAGGTCATATCTAGCGGAGAACATTAGATGAAATTGTTGTAGGTAGTAGAACCACCTCATAGTTACCCTTTCCCATCAATCTGTTGAGCTATTCCTATAGGTGTCCCAAACAGCTCTAGAGTTCGTACTAAAATAACACCAATGATATATATCAATCAACCCTAATGTCACATAGATACTCCAATGTCACCTCAAGTATCCGTGGGCTAATTATTCGACACGCATCAAACAATTTCAGATTCATCATATTCAATCCAACACAAAGAACTTCAAAGAGTACCCCAAGATTTCTATCGGAGAAGGTAGGACAAGAACGTGTATCAACCCCTATGCATAGATTACCCCATTGTCAACACGGGAATCCGCAGGTTGAGTACCAAGACATATATCAAGTGATCTCAAATCCAATATTCCATCCGACATAACAAAATCTAACTATGGAAGAACACCATATGATCCAACTATATTAACAAAGCCCGTGATACATTAAGATCGTGCCATCTCAAGAACATGAGAGAGAGAGAGAGATTAAACACATAGCTACTAGTACATACATCAGCCCCGAGGGTGAACTACTCCCTCCTCGTCATGGCCTCCACCGGGATGATGAATATGGCCACCGGTGATGATTTCCCCTATCCGGCAGGGTACTGGAAAGGCTCCAGATGGGTTTTTTCTTTGATACAGAGAGTTGCGGCGGCGGAGCGGAGAGTCTCTCCTAATTTCTTAGGGTTTCTCTATTTATAGGGTCTTTTGGCGTTGGAATCATGCAAAATGGAGCCACGAGGGACCCCCTCCAGTGGTTCTTCATTCCAATATTGCTCATATGTTCCAGAAAAAAAACATAAAAAAGTTTCGGGTGATTCCGAGAACTTTCATTTTCTGCACAAAAAACAACACCACGGTAATTTTGCTAAAAACAGCATCAGTCCGGGTTAGTTCTAAATAAATCATATAAAGTGCATCAAAACCATATAAAAGTATTGTAAACATAGGCAATCATGGCATGAATCCTTCATAAATTATTGATACATTGGAGACGTATCAGCATCCCCAAGCTTAATTCCTAATCGTCCTCGAGTAGGTAAATGATAAAAGAAGTAATTAATGAAGTGTGAATGCTAGCATAGTGTATAGTATTGATCAATGATAATTTCAATCACTTTTCTAGCATCATAAACAACAACTCTTTTCTCATAAAACTTCTCATGATCAAGTAGCAATCCATTCACATGACATGGTCCCAACAATGCATTCTCTTGAAACTTAACAACCTATGTTCTTAGTCACCAAACAATTTCAATGCATCATCAAGTCTAGGTAAGAGCTCCACATACTCAATTATCATATAGTATTCTATGATTCCTAATACTCAAAGCATATTTTTAGAACAAACAGCATCCATCAAACACAGAGAAAGATAGGGGCTTAATGTTTCGCCTCCCAACATACTTAGCATGAAGATAATTGTCAACAATAATGAATCATAATAAAATATATTGGACTGGATATATGTGTTTGGATCTTTCCCCACCACATGATGCTTGCCAACCAATAGATTGAGGTTGGAATAAGAAGTTGACTCAACATGATAAGTAAATAACATGAAATAAATAACATAGAAGTAAATAGATTGTCCCTTCGCAGAGGGAAGCAAGGATTTGCAGAGGTGCCAGAGCTCATTGTTTAAAACAGAGATGAATATGTAATTTTGAGTGGTGTACTATTCCTATCAACGTCACAACAGAGTTTTCAATATCTTCCATGCCAAACACATTATTGGTGGTTCCCAAACAGAATTGAAATTTTACTCCCCCTCCATCATTCAAACACATTCCATTGCTGGCCGAATCCATGGTTGCCCTCCAAACAATCAACATTCTAGGGGGAGTTTTTGTTTATTTATTTTTATATTATGCAGGACTAGGCATCCTTTTTACCAGCCTCTCTAGTGCAATGAGAAGTGAATAAACACTCATCTTGAGAATAACCCGCTTAGCATGGAAGATAATTACTGCCCCGTTGCTCCATGAGCGGTACGAGCACACAAAACGGATATTTATTGGAATGTCTAGAGGTGGCTCGTGCAAATTTACTTGGAATGGCAATGAAATACCATATATAGGTAGGTATGGTGGACTCTCATGGCAGAAACTTGGCTCAAGGATTTGGATGCACAAGTAGTATCTCTACTTAGTACGAAGTTTTTGCTAGCAAAAGGTTCTAAACAAGCATAACATGTTGGAGGATCCATAACAATATGACTTATATGCAAATATACCCAAACATAACTATTACATTGTATTCCTTGTCCAACTTCAGTAATTTGATCAAGGATGAAAATAATTAATGGGTATTCACAATCATAAAAGATGTCCAAGATAATATATTTGTATGTGAAAGTTCTCTTTCTTATACTAATCATTCATGAATTGCTTGTATGACCAATATTGTGATTGTCAAACTTCAATAGATATTACTTTCTAAACCAAATTTGAAACTACAACTAAGCATAAAGCACATGGATAATTTCAGATTTATGATGTTCAATTCATTCAACATTTTCTCTTAGGATATTAGTGAAGCACAAGATTGAACATCAAACTACTCTCAAAAAGATATAAGTGAAGATCAACGAGTAGTCAAATAATTAAGTAGCTATGCAAGGACTATCTCTTAATAAATACGTTCATATCCAAGTATTTTATTTAAACAACAAACTAAACAAAAATACACTCCATGAATAAGCACATTATGTGAACGAATAAAAATTTAGGCTCAACATAGGCTAACCAATAATTGATGTCGAATAGAGGTGGGATGCGTAGCATCCCCAAGCTTAGATGCTTGAGAATTCTTGTAATATTGTATTGGGTGCCTTGGGAATTCCCAATCTTGAGCTCTTGTGTCTCGTTAATTCCTCTTATATCACAGTATCACCTAGGTCTCAAAAACTTCATCCACATAAAACTTGAAAATAACTCGTGAGATAGGTTAGTACAATTAAGAATAAATCAAAACTTTATGTACTACCAAGACAAGTTGAACAATAATTTCCAAAAATTATCTATTGTTTACTATCATTTCCACAATTTATATTTACCAATATAAGCTATGGAAACCATAGGATTAGTAGATAACAAAACTATGGCAGCAATCTGTCCAAATAGAGTAGTCTGTAGCAATTAATTTACAAAGTGCACTTCTGTAACTCAAAAAAAAATCTGAAATTTAGATATGATAAAGAATTTATATGTCAATACTGTGTAAATATTTCAGAAACTTTCCACATTCCAGTAAAATATGAAAATTCAAAAACTACAGCAAAAGTGTTTGTTTTTACAAGCACACATCAAACATGCAATTGACGCATCCTAAAAGGCAATTCTTGGAACTTTTTATCAAAAAACAAGATTATAAATAAAAGTAAGGAAATAAAAAAAAATAGAATTACGCTCCAAGAAAATCTCATATTATGTGACGAATAAAAATATAGCTCTAAGTAAGATATACCGATAGTGTTGAAGACAAAAGAGGCGATGCCTTTCGGGGCATCCCGAAGCTTAGACGCTTGAGTATTTCTTGGATATTACCTTGGGGGTGACTTGGGAATCCCCAAGATTAGGGTATTACCACTCCTTATTGTCCTCACATCGGTATCTCACCCAAAACTTGAAAACTTCAATCACACAAAACTTAACGAAACCTCGTGAGATGGGTTAGTGTAATAAAGATAGATCATTCACTTAGGTACTGTTAAGACAAGATTCATAATTGTTCTCACATAATACCTACTTTTTTCTATCATTCCCATAATTTATACCACTAAATATAAGCTATGGAAACACTAAAACAAGCAAACTATGCATGCAAAACAGAATCTGTCAAAAACAGAACAGTCTATGAAGATCTGAATGAAATCCATATTTACCTATCTCTAAAACTTCTGAAAAATTAGTAAAACACATATAATTTGCATATAAAAACTTTTTAAAAATTTCAGAATTATTTGATTCTCCAGTAAAATCATAGAAATTCTTCACTGGACATAAAAGTTTATGTTTTTGCACAGAATCAAACTAACAAGTATCTACACTATCCCAAAAGCTTTACTTGGCACTTTATTGAAATAAAAGACACAAAACATGATTAATATGGTAGCTTAATTATGTGAATACACAAAAACATAAAGGATAAGTGTTGGGTTGTCTCCCAACAAGCGCTTTGCTTTAAAGCCTTTTAGCTAGGCATGATGTTTTCAATGATGCTCACATAGGAATAGTAATTGAAACATGCAAGAGAGCATCATGAATCTCATGACAAGCACATTTAAGTCAAACCCACTTCCTATGCATAGGTATTTTGTGAGCAAACAATTTATGGGAGCAAGAATCAACTAGCATAGGAAGGCAAAACAAGCATAACTTCAAAACTTGGAACACATAGGAAGGAAACTTGATATTATTGCAATTCCTACAAGCATAAGTTCCTCCCTAATAATAATTTTCAGTAGCATCATGAAGGAATTCAACAATATAACTATCACATAAAGCATTATCTTTATGATTCACAAGCATAGAGAAGTTATTACTCTCCCCACGAGCAAACTTCTCAGACATAATAGTGGGAGTGTCATAGGAGACTTGAATACTATAAATTGTTTCCATAGTAAAAGAGTAATGTTCAAAAAAAGGGTATTCATAATTGTGAAAAAATTTATAATATTATTCATCACTACATTTTATAATATAAGTATCATCACAATAATCATCATAAGTAGTAACTTCGTTCTCATCATAAATAGGAGGCATGCAATCATCATAACAAATTTGATCATTCGAAGTAGGGGGACTAAAAAGATCATCTTCATTTTGCATAGCATCCCCAAGCTTGGAATACACATCCATTGCAGCAAATATATTCTCAAATATGTCATTCTCATCAAGCATAGCATCCCCAAGCTTGTGGGTTTGCATATCATTAACATAATCATCAATAGCATGAATAGCACCAATAGTGTAACAATTATTATCACCATAAGTTTCCAAGTTGGAGCAAAAAAGATTTTAAATATTATAAGGAGTATCATTATCTTCCCAATCATCCTCATCACAATAATTAGTAGTCATAACAAAATAATCATCAAGTGTATCATCGTCCACACTACTTTCGTATTCATTCTCAACGATTATAGGAGCAACATTATTTGGGAGAGATACCTTTTTACCTCCACTTTTCCTTCATTTCTTCTTCTTCACGACCTAATGTGTGGGTTTAAGTGATTTTTCTAGAATTATTATTGAAGAGATGGGAAGCTCCTCCTAGCAACCTAATTCATCACGAGAAACAATAGGAGGGTATTGGGAGACATTTACCCTTTCATTAGTATTACTTTTATATTCTATTGGTTTCTCATTCTTTCTATAGTTGGCAATATAAGTATTCTCATTGCAATTTACTACTCAAAACATATAGATTTCTTGTAGATTATCTTCATTATCATTAGTGATAAGGAAAGCATCAAACCAATCATTTTTATGTGACAATTCTTCAAACCCCAAAAATAAACAAAGTTCATTATAGTGTTCACCGGAAATCTCACAATATTTGGAAACGATTTGATCATGAAAATGCATGCATTGGAATTAAGATGGCCAACCCGATTGCAAAGTTCACAAGTAATGGGATGAAGAGAGCATAATCTTGTGGTAAATTCATCTATCACTTTAAGCCACCAATTAGTTTGATCATGTTTATGCTTCTTACAAAATCTATCGTCCCTATATGGCATGTCTTCACAAATTCTATTCACTCCACAAAAATTGACATGCTTATAGGAAATCTTTTTATGGTGACTACTACAATCATCATTAGCATCATTGATATTCAGAGAACTAGTACTAACAATATTGCTATCATGCTCATCATTCAAGGATGTAATGCCAAAAAAAAATTGAACTCTTATTCTAACATTTTGGCACAAATTTTCTGATCCATGATTTTCAAGAAAAACATCATAAAGGTAAAGAACTTCATGCAACATCAATTCCATTTTTTGTAGTTTGGTTTTATAAAACTAACTAGTGATTGATGTCTACTACACAACTTGTTCTTGTAGACTCGTGTTGGGCCTCCAAGCGCAGAGTTTTGTAGGACAGTAGCAAATTTCCCTCAAGTGGATTACGTAAGGTTTATCAATCCATGGGAGGCGTAGGATGAAGATGGTCTCTCTCAAACAACCCTGCAACGAAATAATAAAAAGTCTCTTGTGTCCCCAACACACCAAATACAATGGTAATTGTATAGGTGCACTAGTTCGACGAAGAGATGGTGATACTAGTGTAGTAATGATAGTAGGTATTGATTTTTGTAATAGTAACAATAAAAACAGAAGGGTAGCAAGTAACAAAAGTGAGCACCAACGGTATTGAAATGCTTGAAAACAAGGCCTAGGGTCCATACTTTCGCTAGTGCAATCTCTCAACAATGCTAATATAATTGGATCACATAACCATCCCTCAACGTGCAACGAAGAATCACTCCAAAGTTCTTATCTAGGGGAGAACATAAGAAGAAATTGTTTGTAGGGTACGAAACCACCTTAAAGTTATCCTTTCCGATCGATCTATCCAAGAGTTCGTACTAAAATAACACCATATGATACCCATCAACCAACTCTAATGTCACCTAGATACTCCAATGTCACCACAAGTATCCATGAGTTAATTATATGATACACATCAAACAATTTCAGATTCATAATACTCAATCCAACACAAAGAACCTCAAAGAGTGCCCCAAGATTTCTACCAGAGAAAGTAGGACGAAAACGTTCATCAACCCCTATGCATAGATTAAACCAATGTCACCTCGGGAATCCGCAAGTTGAGTGCCAAGACATATATCAAGTGCTCTCAAATCCATAAAAGTATTCAATCCGGTAATAACAAAATCTCAAAGGGAAAACTCACTTCATTACAACAAGATAGAGAGGGGAAAACACCATATGATCCAACTATATTAACAAAGCCCGCAATACATCAAGATCGTGCCAAATCAAGAACACGAGAGAGAGAGAGAGAGAGAGAGAGAGAGAGAGATTAAACACATAGATACTGGTACAAACCCTCGGCCCTGATGGTGGAATACTCCCTCCTCATCATGGAGACCATAGGGATGATGAAGATGGCGTCCGGTGATGATTTCCCCCTGTGGCAGGGTGCCGGAACGGGGTCTAGATTGGTTTTTCGTGGCTACAGAGGCTTGCGGCGGCGGAACTTCTGATCTAGGGCTATTTCTAGGGTTTCTTAATATATAGGATTTTTGGGCGTCGGTTTCACGCGAAGATGGGCCACGAGGGGCCCACAAGACACCAGGGCGCGCCATAGAGGGCTGGCGCGCCCTGGTGGGTTGTGGCCACCTCGTGGCTCTTCTGTCCCTCCCACGAATCTTCTAGTGCCTCTTTTGTTCCAAAAAATCATCAAAAAGTTTCGTTGCATTTGGAGAACTTTTATTTCTGCACAAAAAACACCACCACGGTAGTTCTGCTGAAAACAGCGTCAGTCCGGGTTAGTTCCATGCAAATCATACCAAAACCATATAAAATTGTTGTAAATATGGCATGAATACTTCATAAATTATAGATACGTTGGAGACATATCAACATCCCCAATCTTAATCCCTACTCGTCCTCGAGTAGGTAAATGATAAAACAAATAATTTATGAAGTGTGAATGCTAGCATAGTGCATAAGTTTGATCAATGATAATTTCAACCACGTTTTCTAGCATCATAACAACAACTCTTTCTCATAAAACTCATAATGATAAAGTAGCAACCAATTCACATGTTATGGTTCAAACAATGAATTATCTTGAAACTTAACAACCTATGTTCTTAGTCCCCAAACAATTGCAATTCAACTTATTCTCAACAAAGTCTAAGTAAGAGCTCCACATACTCAATCATCGCATAGTCTTCTATGATTGCTAGTACTCAAAGCATATTTTTAGAACAAATGGCATCCATCAAACACAGAGAAAGATAGGGGCTTAATGTTTCGCCTCACAACTCATTTATCATAGAGATAATTGTCAACAATAATAAGTCATGATCCAATATATTTGACTGGCCATATGTGCCTAGGTCTTTCCCCGCCACATGATGCTTGCCAACTAGAGAATAATTGAGGTTGAAATGAGAATGCATACTACTGACACTTGCATAAAAGTAAATACTGAAAGGTAAAAGATAGGCCCTTCGCAGAGGGAAGCAGAGGTGGTCATGCGCTTTTTGGTTTTGTGTGCACAATCCCTTAATGCAAAAGAACATCACGTTATATTGCCCCTTATGATAGCAACCTTTATTATGCAGTCCGTCACTTTTATTACTTTGCCATCACAAGTTCGTACAACGCTCAATTTTCTCTTACACTAAATGATCAAACACATTTAGAAGCAATTTTTATTGCCTTTTTGCACCGATGACAACTTACTTGAAGGATCTTATTCAATCCATAGGTAGGTATGGTGGACAGTCATGGCAAGAAATTTGGTTTAAGGGTTTTTGGATGCACAAGTAGTATCTCTACTTAGTACGAATTTTTGGCTATCAAAAGATCCTAAGCAAACACCACATGTTGGAGGATCCATAACAATATAACTTCTATGCAAATATACACAACCATAACTCATTATGTTGTCTTCCTTGTCCAACTTCAACTAATTTGCTCAAGTTTGAAAATAATTAATGGGTATTCACAATCATAGAAGATGTCCAAGATAATATATTTGTATGTGAAAGTTCTCTTCCTTATACTAATCATTCACGAATTGCTTGTATGACCAATATTGTGATTGTCAATCTTCAAAAGATTTCACTTTCTAAACCCAATGCGAAGCTACTACTAGGCATGATATGAACATATAATTTCAACTTCATGGTATTCAATTCATTCAACAATTTACTCATAGGATATAAGTGAAGCACAAGAGTAAATGACAAGCTATTCCAAAAAGATATAAGTGAAGATCAAGCGAGTAGTTAATTAAATGGGTAGCCATTTGAGAACTCTCTCTCATCTAAAAACTTTCAGATCTAAGTATTTTATTAAAACAGCAAGCAAAAATATGACATTCCAAGAATAGCACACATCATGTGAAGAAGCAAAAACTTAGGCTCAACCGCTACTAACCGATAATTGTTGATTGAGAAAGGTGGGATGCCTACCGGGGCATCCCCAAGCTTAGATGCTTGAGATTTCTTGAAATGTTATCTTGGGATGCCTTGGGTATCCACAATCTTGAGCTTTTGTGTCTCCTTAATTAATTTTATATCACGGTTTCCCTAAATCTTAAAAATTTCATCCACAAAAACTCGAAAAGAACTTGTGAGATAGGTTAGTACACATAAGAATAAGTCCACACTTCTTGTACTGCCAAGACAAGTTGCACAATAATTTCCAAACATCATATACTGTTTACTATCATTTCCACAATTTATATTTACCAATATCGGCTATGGAAACTATAGGATAAGTAGATAACAAAACTATGACAGCAATCTGTCCAAACAGAACAGTCTGTTGCAATTTATGAAAACAGTGTACTTCTGTAACTCGAAAAATTATGAAAATTTAGGAAGTGATAAAGCATTTATATGAAAACACTGTGTTAAAATTTCAGAAACTTTCTACGTTCCAGTAAAATATGAAAATTCAAACACTATAGAGAAAGTTTCTGTTTTTACACAGCACACATCAAACATGCAATATAAGCATCCTAAAGGCAACTCTTGGAACTATTTATTGAAAAACGAGATTATAAATAACACCTAACAGAAAATAACAAAATATAATGACGTTCCAAGCAAAGCACATATTAATTGACAAATAAAAATATAGCTCTAACTAAGATATACCGATAATGTTGAAGACGAAAGAGGGGATGCCTTCCGGGGCATCCCCAAGCTTAGGTGCTTGATTCTTCCTTAGATATTACCTTGGGGGTGCCTTGGTCATCCCCAATATTAGGGTATTACCACTCCTTATTCTTCTTATATCGGTGTCTCACCCAAAACTTGAAAACTTCAATCACACAAAACTTAATAGAACTTTGTGAGATGGGTTAGTATAGTAAATATAGATCATTCATTTAGGTACTGTTAAGACAAGATTCATAATTGTTACCACATGATACCTACTGTATTCTATCATTCACATAATTTATATCAGTGAATATAAGCTATGGGAACACTAAAACAAGCAAACTATGCATGCAAAACAGAATCTGTCAAAAACAGAACAGTCTGTGAAGATCTGTAGTACAATCATACTTCCCTATCTCTCGAAATTTTGAAAAAATATGACAACATTAAGAATTTATATGTAAACACTATGTAAAAATTTCAGATCATTATCACGCTGCAGTAAAAAATGAAAATTCCTGTACTGGAGTCAAAAGTTTATGTTTTGGTTCAGCATCAATTCTACTCATCTTGTGAGTCATCCCAAAGGTTTTACTTGGCACATTATTGAAATAAAAGACAAAAAACATGATTAATACAGTAGCTTAATCATGTGAACACACAAAAACAGAAAGGAAAAGTGTTGGTTTGTCTCCCAACAAGTGTTTTTCTTTAAAGCCTTTTAGCTAGTCATGATGATTTCAATGAGGCTCACATAGGAATAGTAAGTGAAACATGCAAGAGAGCATCATGAATCTCATGACAAGAACATTTAAGTGTAACCCACTTCCTATGCATAGGGATTTTGTGATCAAACAATTTATGGGAGCAAGAATCAACTAGCATAGGAAGGCAAAACAAGCATAACTTCAAAACTTTGAACACATAGAGAGGAAACTTGATATTATTGCAATTCCTACAAGCATATGTTCCTCCCTAGTAATAATTTTCAGTAGCATCATGAAGGAATTTCACAATATAACTATCACATAAAGCATTCTTTTCATGATCTACAAGCATAGAAAATTTATTACTCTGCACATAAGCAATTTTCTTCTCATTCATTGTAGTGGGAGCAAACTCAACAAAATAACAATCATGAGATACTTGATTGACATAACCACATTGAATATTAAAATCATGATGACAAGTTTCAAAGTTTCTATCACTTTTTATATCATATATGTCATCACCATAATCATCATAGATAGGAGGCATGCCATCATCATAATAAATTTGCTAATCAAAACATGGGGGACTAAAAATATCATCTTCATCAAACATAGCATCCCCAAGCTTGTGGCTTTGCATATCATTAGCATCATGGATATTCAGAGAAATCATACTAGCAACATTGCAATCATGCTCATCATTCAAGGAATTCTCATTAAGTATTTTCATAAATTCTTCCTCTACCAATTGAGCACAATTTTCCGAACCATCATTTTCATGAAAGACATTAAAAAGACGAAGCAATTGAGGCAACCTAAACTCCATTGTTTTGTAGTTTTCTTTTATAAAACCAAAATAGTGAAAAACAAGAAACTAAAAGATTTAATTGCAAGATCTAAAGATATACCTTCAAGCACTCACCTCCCCGGCAACGGCGCCAGAAAAGAGCTTGATGTCTACTACAAAACTTGTTCTTGTAGACTTGTGTTGGGCCTCCAAGCACAGAGTTTTGTAGGACAGTAGCAAATTTCCCTAGTGGATGACCTAAGGTTTATCAATCCATGGGAGGCGTAGGATGAAGATGGTCTCTCTCAAACAACCCTGCAACCAAATAATAAAAAGTCTCTTGTGTCCCCAACACAACAAATACAATGGTAAATTGTATAGGTGCACTAGTTCGGCGAAGAGATGGTGCTCTAGTAGAAAATGGGCCATCAGCCCCGGTTCTATAGGCCCTTTAGTCCCGGTTCTTCAACCGGGACTAAACGATCGGGACTAATGCCCTCCACTTTTATTCCCGGTCGTGTTACGAACTGGAGCTAAAGGTGCTCCACGTGGCCGCTGCGGGGCGTCGAGGCAGGATGACCTTTTGTCCCGGTTCGTGACATGAACCGGGACAACAACGTAGTCACGCGTCAGCACCTGCCAGGTGCTGGGGTTTTTTTTGGAAGGAAGGGTTATGGGTTTTGGAGGGTTTATAAGGGGTTTCATATTGTGTTTCCCCTTCTCTTTTTGTGCTTACCCTTCAATTCTTTTACATTTAGGGTTTCATTTTGATTTTATGTTTTCCATTCAACTCGACGCTAGCTACTACATATAGCAATGAAGGAACCATTAATTACACAACATCGTCATGAACAAATATAGAGAGAAGTGTGACCTCTCTTTCTCCGTGCTTGGTCTAACAACAAGTTTTCGTATATATATTCGACGCTACTACATATAGTACACGATCATGCATATATACAATATAACATCTCTTACGATCCCTAATATCTAATTACCAAGATCGCATCGGAAATCCTGATGGTATTCTCCGTCTTCAGGTATGACATGCTCAACAAAGAATCCCACCAACTCCTCTTGAATTGATCGTATGTGATCAGTTGGTAGGAGTTCGTCCCGCTTCCGCCAGATCTAATTTAAAGAAGGGGTTCAATATATATATATATATATATATATATATATATATATATATATATATATATATTGATGGTAATAAAATTGATGGTAATAAAATAAAAATGTGAATATTGTTTACGTACTTCAAATTGTTCTAAAGATATGCCCCGCTCAGAGGTCGAGTGGCGAATGAACTCGCAAACGTAGTATGCACATAAATTAGTCCCGGGTGCCTGCCACAAGCACTTTATGAGAATAGAGTTCAATCAAAATGATAATCAAGCATGATAATGGTATTGAAACTAGAATCAATGAGAGATGCGCGGAACTAGCTAGTAGTACTTACTTTGGGGTGTAAAAATCGCAGCTCCTTTTTCCAGTCACCCCTAACCTGGTTGGTGAACTTTTTCCAAACCCTGCCCGGCAAAGAAAATGATTACTTGATATCAGGAAATGAACGAAAGTTGCCGATATGGTTTGATAATGATTGAATTTACTTCTGAAGC
The DNA here is from genome assembly GCA_039707655.1 of Elymus sibiricus. Classification (NCBI taxonomy): domain Eukaryota; kingdom Viridiplantae; phylum Streptophyta; class Magnoliopsida; order Poales; family Poaceae; genus Elymus; species Elymus sibiricus. Next base: position 312,718,630 of record CM077663.1, on the reverse strand, counting down.
ATTTGACTCATGTCCGTCCACTCCTTAGGGTCTTTACGTCTCAAGTCCAAGACAATTACTTGTTCCTCGTCAAGCTGAATGGCTAGCAGAATAAAGCGAAACATGCGCACGCATAACTCATTAATTGCACTTAACCTCGAGTAAGCGAAACAGAATGTGCACAAGATAGGAACACTCACTTGAAGTTGTAAGGAAATAGTATTTCCCTTCTGTTTTGTTGTCCAAGTAACGCCTTTAGCAAGTTTTTCTCTGTTTCATCGGGAATTTTTTTTAACGTATGTTCATTTACGTTATCTGGGTTAATGAACCCAATGTCATAGATTTGTTGCTTTTTGCATTCGACGATCTTCAATCTGCATAATATAGTGTGAGGATAATTATACATGCAATGAACGAGCTGAGCTAGAGACTTAATTACAGAAAAAAATACTTACAGACAATAGCAACTGACGATAGTTTTGTCGAGGCCAGCTTGATTGTATAACTAAAAAAATTCTTCAAATTCAACGAACAACGCCTGTTCTCCATTGAAGAAGTGCTCATTTTTTATTCCCACGAAGATATTGTCGGTCCCGTCCTTGCAGGTTTTCAAGTACCATTCATGCAATTGTCGCATCATCGTTGGTAGACGCGGGAGCTCCTCACGTCTGACGAGAGGCTTCCCGTGCTCGTATCGTAAGGCTGCTACTACCTCAGCCTTTTCAAACTGTACTGAATCGTCTAAGTAATCAGCAAGAGTGATATTAAGACAACCGGCCGCAATCTCCGGATCATTAGCGATATCGGTAAACACCTTGAGCGGGGGGCACGATTACTTTTCTTGTTCGCCGAGCTGGGGAATTGTTTTCCCACTTCTTGCACCACTCCTACTTACGCTTCCCGACCGCTTTGCTTGACCAAATGTCTTTTCAATATAACGGTCATAGTTTGATTGCGGCGGAGGCGGTGGTGGTCGCCTAAGGGCATCCAAACATCGCTTCGCTTTTACCGGATCTAATTTCTCCTTTGGAGGTCGACGTTTCGATGCAAGCTGGCGTTTCATATCGGCAACCACGATCTCGTCGGTTTCCTCCTGAATCTTGTCATAGGTTAACTTGGGAGGAGCCTTCTTGACGCATGGGCCTGCTCTGGATTTCTTCGTTGTTGTACTGCTGCTAGTCGCCAGAACGGCAGCGGCTCTCTTCCGCCGTTGCTGAGGCGGCGGAGTTAGCTGACGCGGCGGAGTAGTCGGAGTCCGCTGACGTGGCGGAGGATGCGGAGTCCACTGACGCGGCGGAGGAGGCGGAGTCCACTGACGCGGCGGAGACATGAGCTGAGGCGAAGGAGGATTCTCCTGAGGGGCCTCCTCTAGCTGAGTCTGCTGAAGGGCCTCCTCAGGCTGAGTCTGCTGAGGGGCCTCCTCCGGCTGAGTCTGTTGAGGCTTCGTCCAGTTTGGAAGCACGATGTTTTCCTTTCTCCATAGAATTGTAGTCCTTAGGGCATTTATCAGACGAGTCTCCCCTTCACCTGTAGGGTACTCAAGGTCCAGATCCTCAAATCCGTTGGAAACTTCATCCACCCCGACAACAACATAGCCATCTGGAATCGGATTGCAATGGAAAGTTCCATCAGGTGCAGGAGGTAAGAGATAGCCGACCGCCACCTTCAAGGTTAGGTTATGGCATTTTGCAATTAGGTCACAATGTTTCCCCTCCGTGATACCATCCACGGGGTAGCGAGGAGCCGTGATATCAGGCTGAACGAGCTCCGTGGAAGCCACACTGCTTTTCCGCTGAGATGGTGGGGTAGCTTCGTGGGTAGTATCGAATGAAGGATCTTCGTGCTGCTAAGATGGTGGGCCGGTAATAGCTCGCTGACTTGCCTCTAGCAATGCTAATCTTTCTTCCATCTTCTGCATCCGGTTTGCTTCCTCTCTCTTCTTTCTCCCTCGGCTTCTATAATCAGTGTTGTCCAGAAACCCATACTTCCACGCAACCGAGCCTGATGTGCCTCTAGTTCATCCAAGGTGTTCAGGATTCCCGAGGGCCTTTGACAGCTCGTCCTTCTCTCTATCGGGATGGAACTTCCCTTCCCGCACGTCCTTGATTGCTGCCTGAATCATTTTGACGGGTGTCTCAAGTTGAGCTTTCGTGAAAACACACTTCCCTGTTTCTGGGTCCAAAGTTCCCCCATGCCCGAGGAACCAAGTCCTACACCGATCGGGCCAGTTCAATGTCGCTGGTTCGACCTCTTTAGCAAGCACGTCATTCTCAGCTTTGTCCCACGTAGGCCGGGCAACATTGTAGCCACCTGACCCCATAACATGGTGATACTTCTTCTTTGCAGCATTTATCTTATTTGTCTGTGACCTTTTCTTACCTTTCTCTGATTTCTTGTATGCCACAAATGCGGGCCAGTGATCTTTTATCTTTGCATATTGACCGATGAATTCTGGAGTCTCGTCTTTCTTGACAAACTTTTTGTTCAATAGTTTCTTCCAGTTCTTGAATAGTTCTGCCATCTTTTTAAGAGCAAACGCCTTGACTTTTCGCTATATAGCTGGGTTATTTATATCCTCCTCTAGCGGTAGGCTGAAATTTGTCATCACCGAGGTCCAAAGGTCATCTTTCTGTCTATCGTCCACATAATAAACTTCACCATCCTTCTTCTTATTCCATTCTTGAATGCTGACCGGGATGCTGTCCCTAACAATAACTCTGCACTGATGTATAAATTTGTCTTTAGTCCGCTTGGGAGCAATCGGTTGGCCATCAAGAGCGACTTCTTCAATTGTGAACCTTTCATCCTTATCCAACCTTTTCTTCGGGCCTCGTCTCGTTAAAGAAGTTTGTCTCGATCCGGAGGACTAAAAGAAGAAAGAAGCGTTAATATATGTACATACAAAACAATTAATGCATCTAGTTAGCAGAGGCTTAATTAATATATATACTTCGCTGGACTTTGCAACAGTTAAGGCTCCAACATCGGCGGAGCCGTCATCTCCTTCCTCCTCCATTCAATCACCGGAGCCGTCATCTCCTCCCTCCTCCATTCAATCATCGGGGTCGTCAACCTCTCTTCCATCACCATCGGTGTCGTTGAGAAACGACAAGATATCATCATCACCTCTGTCGCGGATTATATCCCCCAACAACTCTTCTTTTCCTAAGTCTCTGTCCATAGTTTCTGCAAATATCACAACATGGCAATATACAACCATAAGAGATGGATTAGTGGCAAACATAGACCTAATCACAACAAGTAATCATGTGCATATCACATCATGCAAAGTTGACAAGTTTTATAACAGTCAGTTTCAGACGATCGTCGAGGACTCCTCCCCCCTCATGTCTGAAGAGTCATCCTATCTTTTGGGAGAGGATACTATGCAAACGATCTTTTGCCTATCGTCTGACGTGCAAATCATGCTTTCATATGCCTCAAAATCAAAGTTATCGGGGTTATGTTTTAACGCCCCCCTCATGTCGAAGTTATCGGAGTTATGTTTTAACGACCCCCATGAGGGAGTCCTGGACTAAGGGGTCCTCAGGCCGCCGGCCTGTCTTTCATAGGCTAGCTTGGTGGGTCGCTCTCTGATTATCGCAAGAAGGGTCGGGATATGTGACGACCCCGCATTCTAGAAGGAAACCTCCGAAGACGCGGCGTGCGCTCCAAGTCAAGATGAGAGGATCAGCGCCTTTACTTCCGGCTCGAGACTTATCATGTGTAAACCCTAGGTACCCCCGGTGTCTATATAAACCAGGGGTTTAGATTGTAGAGGGCAGACAAGCTCATCTAGGGTTTTGGCTACTTGATCTCGAGGTAGATCGACTCTGTAATCTTCATACACATCAATACAATCAAGCAGGACGTAGGGTTTTACCTCCATAGGAGGGCCCGAACCTGGGTAAACATCGTCTCCTTCGTCCCTTGTTACCCATCGATCCTAACTCACAGCTCGGGACCCCCTACCCGAGATCCGCCAGTTTTGACACCGACATTGGTGCTTTCATTGAGAGTTCCGCTATGGGATCGCAAGAGGAATTGATGGCTCGCCTAATCATTAGCGATGAAGTCCGTAGTGGGTACCCCTTCGCCCCCGGACAGACTTTCGCTTTTGGCAGCATCATGCTGCACGCCGACCCGACCGGACACCCTGGTCGGATCGAGAGTCTCGCCCCCGATCAGGAGATCAGATTCGGGAACTTAGAGTTCTCCGTAGACTCCCGGGGCGACCATTCATTCACCGGGCTCGCGATCTCATCTGACGAGCCCGAAGTCTCCGAAGCCTTAACTCTGGATCTCCTTCTCGACTCAGCCCTCGGGTCAATCCCGGCCGATGATCTGGCTCCTAACCCAGATCCGGTTACAGTACCTGAGGGCCAGGGGTCGGCCCCTGCCGAACACACTTTTGGTACGGACACGTTGGAGGTCAACTCCGAAAGTCCTAGGCAGATCGATCCGGTCGAGCTCTCGACGATCAATGAGGCGCTGGATCGGATCCTATCAATAGAAATCACAGACGACCCGACCTTGACCCATGCTCAGATCGGTCTGAAGGAGGGTCATGGGTAATTTTTTGACCCACCCACCACCCACTTGGTAGCCACTATCGAAGACTTAACCGATATGCTGGACTACGCCTCTGAGGAGGCAGAAGACATGGATGAAGAGGACGGCGCCCCCGCCCCTGTCAACACTGTGCGATGGACTGCCACCTCCACCTATGACGTCTACATGGTAGACACCCCCGATGATAAGGGCGATTGCACCCCTAAGAAGAATGGCGATAAATCCGGTGAGGCGCCGTCAAGGCACCGGTAACAGCGCAAACGATCTAAGGCAAACAAGGGAAGGGAAGCCATTGCAGGCACCGGGGAAAACGACACCCCGGAAGACCTTGGCGACCCTGAAGTCCCCGAACAGCCACTGGAGGACCAGGAAAGGCCCGAAGATTGGCGCAACACCGAGGATCTTAACGATTTCGAGGACGACAACTACCTTCCCCCTGTCGAGGAGGAGGACAGCCTGGAAGCCGAAGACTTCACTGTCCCCGAAAACCCTACGGATCAGGAACGGTTTAGGCGGCAGCTTTTAGCCACCGCCCGAAGCCTGAAGGCAAAACAACAATAGCTCAAAGCCGAACAAGACACCCTCAATGATAGATGGACGAGGGGCTTGGCAGCCGAAGAAGGGTACGGTACCAATCCACCGGGCCAACCCAAGAGCTACCCACGCCGGCGGCTGCTACCGCAGTTCGATGACGACGTCCTTGAAACATCGTCTCCCAGGCATACTCTGTACGACCAGCCGGACCGCCCTCCCCGAGGACGGGATAGGACGGCCGGGGAGGCCGAGTACAGACCTGCGGTATCCCGCAGGAGAGGAAAAGAGCCAGCAGAGCCTGAGAATAGGTATGACTTACGACAGGACCTGGATTATAGAGCAGGCCACACAAGATCCATCTACGGATCTAGAGGGTACTCCCCCGCTAGACGGGATGGGAACCAGTCTTGGCTCGACAGCAACAATAGAGGTCAGGAACAAAACCGGGCCCGATCGACCGCCGATCGTAGGCATGACATAGCTCGGGTCAGAGGTGCTGCCCACCCACTATGCTTCACAGACGAGGTGATGCAGCATCAGTTCCTTGAAGGGTTTAAACCCGTTAACATAGAGCAATACGACGGGACAACAGACCCAGCCGTGTGGATTGAGGACTTCCTCCTCCACATTCATATGGCACAAGGAGATGATCTCCACGCCATCAAGTATGTGCCCCTAAAACTTAAGGGGCCAGCTCGGCACTAGTTAAACAGTCTCCCCGAGAATTCCATCGGGAGCTGGGAAGAGCTCGAGGATGCCTTCCGATCTAACTTCGAGGGCACTTATGTCCGGCCACCAGACTCCTCCGACCTGACCAATGTTGTCCAGAAAGCATGTAAATCGGCTCGGCAATTCTGGAATCGGTTTCTGACCAAGAAAAACCAGATCGTTGACTGCCCGGACGCCGAGGCAATAGCCTCCTTCAGACATAATATCCGGGACGAGTGGCTAGCTCGTCAGCTCGGACAAGACAAGCCGAGGACAATGTCCGCCCTTACCTCACTTATGACCCGCTTTTGCGCAGGTGAGGATAACTGGCTAGCCCGACAAGTCCATAAACCCGAAGACCCCGGCACCTCCGAAGTCCGGGATGGAAATTGGAAACCACGACGTAACAAAAACAAACGCCGGCACAACAACGGCGATGCTGAGGACACGGCCGTTAATGCCGGTTTCCGCAACCCAAAATCCAGACAGCGGAAGAAACCTTCTATAGGAAATCAAGAGGGACCTACCACGCTGGACAAAATCATGGATAGGCCCTGCCAGATCCACGGCACCCAAGACAAGCCCGATACCCACACCAACCGTAATTGTTGGGTATTCAAACGAGCTGGCAAACTCGCAGCCAAAGAGAAAGGCAAGGTCCCACGCAGCGAGGATGACGACGAGCCCCGCGGTCCAAGCAATGGAGGACAAAAGCAGTTCCCTCCAGAGGTAAAAACTATGAACATGATATATGCCTCTCACATACCACAAAAGGAGAGGAAGCGCGCCCTTTGAGAGGTCTACGCTGTAGAGCCCGTAGCGCCGAAGTATAACCCATGGTCGGCTTGCCCGATCACCTTCGACCGACGGGACCATCCGACCAGTATCCGTCATGGAGGTTCGGCAGCTCTCGTCCTAGACCCCATTATCGATGGGTATCACCTCACTAGAGTCCTAATGGACGGAGGAAGTAGCCTTAATCTGATTTACTCAAACACGGTGAAAAAGATGGGTATAGATCAGTCAAGGATCAAACCTAGCAACACTACATTTAAAGGACTAATCCCAGGCGTCGAAGCCCGCTGCTCGGGCACCGTGAATCTGGAAGTAGAGTTCGGTTCGCTCGACAACTTCCGCAGCGAAGACTTGATCTTCGACATTGTCCCTTTTCGCAGCGGTTATCACGCCCTACTCGGCCGCACAGCATTCGCTTGCTTTAATGCCGTCCCCCACTACGCGTACCTGAAGCTCAAGATGCCCGGGCCCAAGGGGGTCATTACTGTCAACGGCAACATAGAGCGCTCTCTCTGAACTGAGGAACACACAGCGGCCCTGGCAGCCGAATTCCAGTACGGCGACGATAGGCCGACGCCCAAATCAGCCATAAAGGCACGTCAGGTTAGTAAACGAGCTCGGTCTCAACCCAAACTCCCGGAATCATCTTCCGCCCAACAAAAATAGGGATACGCCCCCCACAACACAGCCCTAGTTCCCGTTAAATATGTGCCAAGAAAGCACAACTTCGCGCTCAAAATACCATGGGCAGATGTGGGTACCCACTGTCAAAGGGAAAGTGTTCGGCTAGACCGAACTACTACCAACACATGTCTTCGGACAATCCACAGGTAACATCTAGGACCTTCCAAACGTAAAGCTCAACCAACACTGCGGCGACTTCTCAAGATCTTCTTCCGAAGGTCCGTTCGCCGGTAGCAATCCCTTTAAAGGAACGCAACCCCCTCGGGAGCAAAGGAGCAGACATGCGACATGGCACATTGAGGACGTCAAGCCACCCATCGAAGACCCCGGGTAAAACCTCTCCTTTGTAAACTTTATTTTTCATTTCAAAATACCTGTAACAGTTGCTTCGGCAGTTTGAGTTATAAGAAATCATCGTAAATAAAGACCATCCTTTACGGCCTCCTCGCTGTATTTTATGTAACATACTCTGTTCTCTACTCACCGACGCTGATAGCAAAGCTGTTCGGTACATATTACGATGCGACCGTCTAATAGAGTGGGGGCTTGACTATAAAAATCGCCACAAGCATCACCCCGACACTATTGTTTATGTGTTCGGCATCTCGGATGTTGCATTATATGAATCGGTTCCGAATTATGTCTTGGGTCAATGGTTGGGTTGCCCGGCTCCTGTGTTTGCCCTCTTACGTTCCGCTCATTCGGCTAAAAGGGTAAAGGGAGAACCCCTGCGATTGTGCTTCTAGCTCGCCTGGTAAAGTACCTCAATGGAGAAAGCCAAAAACCGACTATCATAATAAGCGAGAACCGGTCTGCAATCCGAGCATTAGTGTCAAACTAAAAATCGATAGAGGTTATTCCGTGTTATACTAGGGGTTTGTACGATTACAAACCATGTGATGCTGGTTTCAACCTCGGTGTATCTGAATATCACAAAAACACAGGGGGGTAGTCATCAGCCCCCGTAGTCAAGCTCCTACGTCTAAGTGAAAGCACTAAAGCATCATAGTCCGATTGCCTTGTTCCCCTCGCACTACCACCTTCGGTTATCGATACGTCAGCTAAGGGTCACAGTGTGGAGGTAGAAACACCTCGTGCAGTATCTACATGAGGGCTGAAGCCGATGACTCGCAACTTTCAGATAAAACGGCCACATAGGAGTCAAAATAATACAAAGCTTAAAGACATGATAAACCATGCAACCGCATTATAAAGCGGAACAGTCATCGGATGCATGACAATACGCGCATTCATAAATTACATCCTTAGGGCATTGGGCTTCTATCGCCCGAGCACCATCCATCGCGGTGGAAAAGTATTGCTCAGGGCGCCTATGCTCCTTCCCAGGGGGTGGAGGCGCGGTGGCCACCTCGGTCGGCTTGAGCCTCGGCCAGTGCATCATGGTCCTTGCAAAGGCCATCCGAGCTCCCTCGATGCACGTAGAACGCTTTAGAGCGTCAATCCGAGGCGCAGTGTCGCACAGTTTCTGCACCAAGCCGAAGTAACTGCTCGGCAACGGCTCTTCATGGCCGGCTCCGCCATCCTGTGCAGCTCCATCAATTGTTTTATCTGATTTCTCAGGAGGGGAGGATGCTCCGGGGCTTGAAATTGCGCCCAGAACAGCCGAGTCTCAACATCCCCATCCCGAGAGGCGAAGTATTTGTTCGCGTCCGCTACACTCCTCGGGAGGTCCGTAAAGGCGCCTGAGGAACGCCACACCCGGGTGAGCAATGCAAACCTGTTACCACCAAAGGCACATTGCAGTAAGTACGGCTTACCCTCCGCGATCGCCTTGACTTGGCGGAGTTCTTCTTCAAAGAACCGTCTATCAACTCGCTCGGCTTTGAGCTCGGATTTCAGAGTGGATAGTTTGGTTGCCTGGTCTTCGTTCTTTTGCTCAAGGGCCTCGCACTTCGTGCTAGCATCCTTGAGCTCCAGCTGCACCTCTACCACCCGGGCCTCATGCTTGTCGCTCGCGGCTTTTAACGCCGACAGTTCGGCTGCTGCTTGTTCGGTCGCCGCCTTCTCATCTGCGTCCTCCTGCCTCACCTTTTTCAACTCGGCCTTGAGGTTCTCGACCTCCGCGGCTACAGTTGTGGTAACAATGAGTAAATAACAATTAGGTATAACAATCCGGATATCTCAATCAATGAGAATAGACAATAGCCCGAATGATACAATTCGGACTCACCTTGCGTCTTGTCAAATCTCTTGTTTAGGCGATCGAGCTCTTCATCGGAGCTCTTGAGCTTCCGGTTTAGCTCGGCAAGCTCCACTGCGTTGGCGGCCGCCTGAAAGCACAACATGCTCCCTTGGTGGTTTTGATAATTCATGACAACATACATTGTCTCTTGGACTAATATTTCTACCTAGTGTATTTCAGGTGAAAGTCCATAGAGAGAGATGGGTTGGCAAAAGGATTGTGGAGATACCCCTAGAAGCAAGGAAATGGATTGGCAAAGCTTCAAGCAAGAGGACTCTACATTTTACTTTGTGAGAAATCACTTTGAGTCCATAGGAAAGCCAATACTATTAAAAGGGGGTAAGGTACTGTTGGTGAACAAGATGCTCCAGGTGCACAAGAGATAGTCACCAAAAACACCCACAAGCCCTTCCACAAAAGTCTGTCCAAAGACAAATATCCAAAATCGGTGCAACCAACATTTCCCACTCAGTGCCACCGATTCCCAAACTCAGACAGACCCATGCCAAACCCTAGCGCATCGGTGCAACCGATTCCACTTCGGTGCCACCGAGTTTGGGTTGCCAACTTTCTGTCACCTCGATTCACAAAATCGGTACCACCGAGTTTTCTGGATCGGCGTCACCGAGTTGCGCAATCTGACCGTTGGTCACCTAATCGGTACCACCAAGAACTATATATCGGTCTCACCAAGATTCAAAAGTTACTGCCTTTTAGTCACTTCGGTACCACCGAGATTAACACATCGGTGTCACCGAGTTGGTCACTTTAGGTGTAACGGTTGGATTTTTGGGGATGCCTATATATACCCCTTCACCACCACCCACTCGAAAGTGAGGCACTCCGAACTGTTCCATACTTGCCCTATCCTATTTTCCGAGAGAGAGCCACCTACTCATGTGTTGAGATCAAGCTATTCCACTCCATCCATATGAATCTTGATCTCTAGCCTCCCCAAGTTGCTTTCCACCAAATCAATCTCTTCTACCAAGCAAAATCTGTGAGAGAGTGATTGTGTGTTGAGGAGTCTATCATCTTGAAGCACAAGAGCAAGGAGTTCATCGACATTACCGAGCCTATTACCTTTTGGAGGGTGGTGCCTCCTAGATTGGTTAGGTGTCGCTTGGGAGCCTCCTACTTCGTGTTGTGGAGTTGAACCAAGAAGTTTGTACGGGCAAGGAGATCGCCTACTTCTTGAAGATCTACCCATAGTGAGGCTAGTCCTACATGGACGGAAGCCGTTATGGAATAGTCAAGGTTGCTACTTCGTGGACCCTTATGGGTGGAGCCCTCCGTGGACTCTCGCGACCGTTACCCTCCGTGGGTTGAAGACTCCATAAACGTGAACGTACGATAGCACCACCTATCGGAACCCCGGGAAAAAAATCTTTGTGTCCCTCATGCGTTTGATCTCCCTATCTCAACTCCTTACTTCCATGTGCAATGTCTTTACTTTCCGCTGCCATACTTGTTGACTTGCATGTGTATGGTGTACTTGAATTGCTATCATTGCTAAAATCTGCCAACCAATTAACTTGGGAAAAGGTTAGGTTTCAAATTTGCAAGTAGTCTATTCACCCCCCCCCCCTCTAGACACACACTTCTAGTGATCCCTCAATTGGTATCAGACCATTGGTCTCCGTTGCATCGGTTTCATCACCGTGGAGGAAGATGGATGTGTCTAGTGTAGGAAGTTTGAGTTGTAGAGTGCCTATTCTTTATGGGGAGTACTATAGTCAATGGAAATTTAAGATGCTTGAGCTATTCAATGAATTTCATTTAAGTAAGTATGTTAAGAGCCCCTATGTACCCCCCATTGATCCTTTACATCCCACACATGAAGAGGAAATTGATATGCTATGCAATCTTAGAACTGTTAATCTTATCGTTAGAGGATTGCCTAGGATAGTGCTTAATCAAATGAAGAATTTTCAATGTGCTTATACTTTGTGGAGTGACATGGAGAAATGATATCCAAGTTATTCATTGAGTAATATTGATGAAATTCTTCATAAAACTATTGCCTTTCACAAAAATGACGCCTAGTGATCCCAAGTTTGATGACTATCTATTTGAGCTTAGAGACCTCATGCGTGATAAAGGACCTGTCATAACTATCAACAACATCATTGTAGAAGCCATTCGAATTCATAACTTTTAACATTGTCATGATCACAACCCTAACGAATCTCTTGTTCCTTGTGACGAGGATTTCCCACTTGATGATGACAATGTGGAACATGGGTACTATGATGAAGATGAGTTGTTTGACAGCGAGCATGAGAAGATCATGAAGAATCTAAGTCTTATGGCAAACTTCAAGGATTACATGTCCGGAGGAAAAGAGTGGATTCTCGATAGTGGATGCACTGATCATATGACCGGAGATAGAGAGATGTTTGAAGAGATCATAGCAAACTATGGACCGCGAAGGTATGTAACTTTTGGAGACAGCTCCAAGGGTAAGGTACTCGGTCTTGGTAAGGTGGCCATATCCCATGATAGCTCTATTCAAAACATCATGCTTGTTGAATCCCTTGGCTACAATCTTCTTTCCGTATCTAGACTTGCCGACTTCGGTTTTAATGTGCTATTCACGAAAGTAGATTGCCAAGTGTTTCGTCAAGATAATCATAACATGGTCTTTACCGGTTTCCGTAGAGGTCATCTATATATTGTCGATTTCACTAAGAGATCCAAACATCGTACTTGTCTTATTGCAAAATCTTCTAAAGGTTGGCTTTGGCATAGAAGACTAGGACATGTTGGCATGCGTAATCTAGACAAGCTTATCAAAGGTGATCATATACTTGGTGTTAAAGATGGTATCTTTGACAAAGATAGACTTTGTAGTGCTTGTCAACCTGGAAAGCAAGTAGGTGGAAGTCATCCCATAAAGAATATCATGACTACTAGGAAACCACTCGAGTTACTTCACATGGATCTTTTTGGTCCCAATGCTTACAAGAGTCTCGGTGGAAATTCCTATGGTCTAGTTATAGTTGATGATTTTTCCAGATTTACGTGGGTATTCTTCCTTGATGATAAGTCGTACGTACAAAACATCTTCAAGAACTTCGCTCGCAAAGCGCAAAATCAGTTTGAAGTGAAGATCAAGAAGGTTCGGAGCGATAACCGATCGGAGTTCAAAAACACCCATGTAGATACCTTTCTTGATGAAGAAGGTGTTTCACATGAGTTCTCGGCTACGTACACGCCTCAACAAAATGGAGTTGTTGAGAGGAAGAACCGAACTCTTATTGAGATGGCAAGAACGATGCTTGACGAATACAAGACACCAAGACACTTTTGGGCAGAAGCCGTGGAAACAGCATGTCATGGCACAAACCGACTCTACTTGCACAAGCTTCTCGGTAAAACGGCATATGAGCTTCTCACCGGTAACAAACCCCAAGTTGGATACTTTCGGGTATTCGGCTCAAAGTGCTACATTCTCGATAAGCATCGTCGCACTAAATTTGCTCCTAAATCTCATGAAGGATTCCTACTTGGTTATGGATCGAACTCTCACACTTACCGTGTCTACAACAACTTCACACGAAAAGTTGAAGAGACGGTAGATGTGAAGTTTGATGAATATAATGGTTCGCAAGTCGAACAATTGCCAAATGATGTAGGAGATAAGGACCCTTCGGAAGCTATCCAAGACTTGTCCATCGGCAAGATTCGTCCCATGGAGATGAAGGAAAGTACTTCGTCAACTCAAGTGGAAGCCCCTACTTCACGTCAAGGTGGACCTCAACATGACATGGAAGCATCCACAAGCGGCACACGACAAGAAGATGAGGAGTAGGAAGTACATCATGAAGATCCACCACAACCTCCTTCACCACCACCTCAAGGAAACGACCCCTTCAACAACAACGAAGATGAAGGAGATGATGATGAAGAAGCTCCACCATCCAACAAGCCGAAGCTACCCCGAGTTCGAGCAAGAGTGACCAAGAATCATCCTCTAAACCAAATCTTTGGTGACATACAAACCAGGAGAATCACTCGCTCTAAAACTCGCTTAGCTAATTTTTGTGAACATTATTCTTTCATCTCTAGCATTGAACCCTGAAGGTAGAACAAGCTCTTGAAGACCCGGATTGGTTGAACGCCATGCATGAAGAGCTTCACAACTTCGAGAGGAACGAAGTGTGGACACTCGTGGAGAAGCCCAAGGACAAGCACAACATCATCGAAACCAAATGGGTGTTTCGGAACAAGCAAGATGAAGACGGTCAAGTTGTACGCAACAAGGCACGTCTCGTAGCCCAAGGATATACGCAAGTAGAAGGTATGGACTATGGTGAGACCTATGCCCCTGTCGCCAGACTTGAAGCTATTCGCATTCTCCTTGCTTATGCTAATCACCATGATATCACGCTTTATCAAATGGACATTAAAAGTGCCTTTTTAAATGGTGAGATTGAAGAAGAGGTCGATGTCAAACAACCCCCTGGTTTTGTAAATCCTAAGAAACCTAATCATGTCAACAAGCTTCATAAAGCTCTTTATGGTCTTAAGCAAGCCCCACGTGCTTGGTATAAATGCTTAACGAAGTTTCTCATCGAAAAGGGTTTTGAAATTGGTAAAATTGATGCAACCTTATTCACTAAAAGAGTTAATGGTGAATTATTTGTGTGCCAAATCTATGTGGATGATATTATCTTTGGATCTACTAACCCACAATTTACAATCTCCCCCTTTTTGGTAATTGATGACAACATACAATCAAAGCTTCAAATAAAGATATGCATGGATAAAATGAAGACTTTGAGAGACACATGACTTAGACTTGCTCCCCCTAAATGTGTGCAATCCCTTTAAAGGATAGTTGCTTTGGAATGCATGGACACACATATAGTAGATGGGATATAAAGAGTCATGTGTATCTTGGCTATATGCATCAAATATATGTATGAGTGAGGTGTATCCTTGTTCAAGACTTCACTCTTGCAAACAATATATGCAAGAAGCAAGAGATCATCTTGATCAAGGATATGATGCATATACTTACCTTGAGTTCTTGAGCACTCTTGTAGTAGAAATACAATTGGGAAAACAATGTTAGGAAACACAAGAGTATTCTACCAATCAAAAAGCAATAGAGCTCAATAGTACCAAGATGTGGAGAACATATAGAAGATAGTATTCCTTAAGATTGATATGTCTCCAAGATCATTTAGAGATTTCTCCCCTTAGATATGAAAATAGTAGATCATCCTCTCCCCCTGAATCTTAGCATGTAGATATTGGGATTGGATAGGGTGAGAAAAGTCTAACATGAGTTGTCAAATGAAATAAACATATTTTTCTCCCAATCATATTTTTCTCCCCCTACTTTGGTATTCTCCCCTTGTCTATATAAGTATAAGCTTTGATATTCTCCTCTCCTCCTTGATTATATCTCCCCTTTGCATAAGCATGTATCTTCCCCTTTAGCTTTGAAGCTTTGGTATTTCTCCCCTTTGGCATTAATTTCCAAAAAGGTCATACACAGGGTTAGATACGGGGATCATTGATTAAGAAGGGATCCTTGAGAACGAGGGTCATAGAATGTAGGGTTCATAGAGATCAATTTCTCTCCCTTTGGCTGATCTGAGAGTTTGTAAGACTTCTCCTCCTTTGAGTTAGGGATCCTTGAATAAAATTCTCCCCCAATTTTTTTTAAGAAGGGATCATCGAAGAAATGAAAATATCACAATAGGATCACTAAAGAAACAAAGATTTGCTAATATGAACACAAATCAGAGAAGAAATCAATCGGTGGCTCCGAGACAAACAAGTCGGTGGAACCGATTTGTTGTTATGCAGCTCATCTGCTAAATCGGTAGAACCGAGTTATTTGTATCGGAGGCTCCGAGGCTTAAACAGAAACTTGGCAATGTTTGAGAAACTTGCAAATTAATTTTGAAAATTTTGTAACAAAGTGTCAGAAGGATTTTCAAAGGAAATGCAAAAGATTTTGCAAAGAGATATCAACTAGAGAAGATTTGAGTGGTTCCAAGAAATCTTGCAAATAGAGAATGAACCAAACAAGATACTTAACTAGATGATGGTCGGTGACTAGGTCACCTATATTAGAGTATATTGACTTAGGAGCCAAGCAAGAATACTTGATCATAGGTCATACTGATCGTTAAGCTCAAAATGGGGTTAGCATTTTTGATTAAGCATTTTAATGTTTTCATATCACTTGAGTTGCTTTAGCTCATGATTTGGAGTAAAGCCTTTTCAAGCATATGAGTACATACCTTTGAGTGATGTTGATGACGTGGCTTGTAGGTGAACTTGTTGAGGATGCTCGAGGTTGATGAAGAGCATCTTGAGTTGGGAGCAATCCTTCTCGTTTTAGTACACTTGCATGCACTTGTACACATGTCAAGTGAATCATGGAAGTGTCATGTAAGCTCATGCCCTTGCATGCACCCGAGTGAGTCTAGCTCAAGTTTGAAGCATCAATGATGTTCAACTCACTCCTCAAGTGACAAAACACTTTCTCATCAAGTGGCGTAGTAAAGATGTCGGCCAATTGCTTGTTAGTGCGAACATGCTTAAGATCAATATCTCCTTTGGCAACATGATCACGAATGAAATGATGTCGAACTTGAATATGCTTAGTTTGAGAATGTTGCACAGGATTATGACCAATCTTAATAGCAATTTCATTGTCACAAAGTAATGGAACATTTTTCACATGGATTCCATAATCCTTAAGCGTTTGTGTCATCCATAGTAATTGAGCGCAACACGATCCGGTGGCAATATACTCAGCTTCGGCAGTAGATAGAGATACCGAGTTTTGTTTCTTGGAGGATCAAGACACAAGAGATCTACCAAGAAATTGACATGTACCCGAGGTGGATTTTCTATCAACCTTGTCACCGGCATTGTCCGAATCGGAATAACCAACAAGGTTAAAGGAAGATCCCTTGGGATACCAAATGCCAAAGTTTGGTGTTTGTATCAAATATCTCACAATATGTTTTACAGCCAAAAGATGACACTCTTTGGGTGCAGCTTGATATCTAGCACACATGCAAACACTAAGCATAAATATCGGGACGGGAGGCACATAAATATAGCAATGAACCAATCATAGATCGATAAACTTTTTGATCAACCGGTTCGTCCTCCTTGGTAAGATCAACATGTCCACTAGTAGGCATAGGAGTTTTCATACCTTTACACTCTTGCATGTTGAACTTCTTTATCAAGTCCTTACTATATTTGGTTTGAGAGATGAAAGTTCCTTCTCTTGTTTGCTTGATTTGCAAACCAAGAAAGAATTTCAGCTCACACATCATGGACATCTCATACTTCTCGGACATCAACCTTCCAAATCTTTCACTAAATTGTGGGTTAGTAGATCCAAAGATAATATCATCCACATAGATTTGGCACACAAATAATTCACCATTAACTCTCTTAGTGACTAAGGTTGCGTCAATTTTACCAATTTCAAAACCCTTTTCGATGAGAAACTTCGTTAAGCATTTATACCAAGCACGTGGGGCTTGCTTAAGACCATAAAGAGCTTTACGAAGCTTGTAGACATGATTAGGTTTCTTAGGATTTACAAAACCAGGGGGTTGTTTGACATGGACCTCTTCTTCAATCTCACCATTTAAAAAAGCACTTTTAAAGTCCATTTGATAAAGTGTGATATAATGGTAATTAGCATAAGCGAGGAGAATGCGAATAGCTTCAAGTCTAGCGACGGGGGCATAGGTCTCACCGTAGTCCATACCTTCGACTTGCGTATATCCTTGGGGTACGAGACATGCCTTGTTGCGTACAACTTGACCGTCTTCATCTTGCTTGTTCCGAAACACCCATTTGGTTCCGATGATGTTGTGCTCGTCCTTGGGCTTCTCCACGAGTGTCCACATTTCGTTCCTCTCGAAGTTGTGAAGCTCTTCATGCATGGCGTTCACCCAATCCGGGTCTTCAAGAGCTTGTTCTACCTTCAAGGGTTCAATGCTAGAGATGAAAGAATAATGTTCACAAAAATTAGCTAAGTGAGTTTTAGAGCGAGTGATTCTCCTGTTGGGGAACGTTGCATGGGAAACAAAAAATTTCCTACGCACACACAAGATCTATCCATGGTGATGAGCATCTACGAGAGGGAGAGTGAATCTACATACCCTTGTAGATCGCTAAGCGGAAGCGTTAAGAAACGCGGTTGATGTAGTCGAACGTCTCCGCGATCGAAATCGCAAGTCGTCCCTCGAACCGATCACGAACTAGTGCCGAACGGACGGCACCTCCGCATTCAACACACGTATGGCTTGATGACGCCTTCACCTCCTCGATCCAGCAAGCGATGGTGAAGTAGTAGATGAGTTCCGGCAGCACGACGGCGTGGTGATGGTGGTGAGGAACAATCTCTGCAGGGCTTCGCCAAGCGCTACGGAGATTATGACGGAGGAACTAGAGGGTTAGGGTTGCTGCACACGGCTTGGGGAAATCTTGATGTATTCCGGGTGCTAGCCCTGCCCTCTATTTATATGTTGAGCCCTGGGGTCGAAACTTGGAGAAAGAGCCTCCTCAAAGTCAGTTTGGCCCGCAAGGCAAGAGTCCTGCTCGGACTCCAGGACCAGACGCCAGGGTCCTCAGCGTCTGGCCCCAGACGCCAGGGTCCCTGGCGTCTGGCCCCTGGCCTCCGCAAAACTTCCTTTTGCACCTTCCTAAAGCCTCGTGGGCTTTACCCCTTGGCCCAAATAAAGTGTTCTCGTACCCGAACATTTCGGGAAACATCCGAAACTCCTTCCGGTGAATTCCGGAACCCTTCCGGAGACCAAACACTATTATCCCATATATCAATCTTTACCTCCAGACTATTCCAGAGCTCCTCGTCATGTCCGGGATCTCATCCGGGACTCCGAACAACTTTCGGTCACCAACATAACAACTCAACTATACTTATATCATCACCAAACGTTAAGTGTGTAGACCCTGTGGGTTCGAGAACTATGTAGACATGATCGAGACACCTCTACGGTCAATAACCAATAGCGGGACTTGGATGCCCATACTGGCTCCTACATATTCTACGAAGATCTTTATCGGTCGAACCTCTATGTCAAGGATTCAGTTAATCCCGTATGCTGTTCCCTTTGTTCTTCGGTATGTTACTTGCCCGAGATTCGATCGTCGATATCTCTATACCTAGTTCAATCTCGTTACCGGCAAGTCTCTTTACTCGTTCCGTAATACAAGATCTCGTGGCTAACACTTTAGTCACATTGCTTGCAAGGCTCATTGTGATGTTGTATTACCGAGTGGGCCCTGAGATACCTCTCCGTCACACGGAGTAACAAATCCCAGTCTTGATCCATGCCAACCCAACAGACATCCTCGGAGATACCTGTAGAGCACCTTTATAGTCACCCAGTTACGTTGCGACGTTTGATACACACAAGGTACTCCTCCGATGTCAGGGAGTTGCATGATCTCATGGTCATAGGAACAGATACTTGACATGCAGAAAACAATAGCAATAAACTGACACGATCATATGCTATGTTTACAGTTTGGGTCTTGTCCATCACATCATTCTCCTAATGATATGATCCCGTTATCAAATGACATCTCATGTCCATGGCTAGGAAACCTTCACCATCTTTTGATCAACGAGCTAGTTAACTAGAGGCATACTAGGGACACAGTGTTGTCTATGTACCCACACATGTATTTGAGTTTCCAATCAATACAATTATAGCATGGATAATAAACGATTATCACGAACAAGGAAATATGATAATAACTAAATTATTATTGCCTTTAGGGCATATTTCCAACAGTCTCCCACTTGCACTAGAGTCAATAATCTAGTTCACATCACCATGTGATTTACATTGTTCTAACACCCAATGAGTTCTGGGGTTCGATCATGCTTTGCATGTGAGAGAGGTCTTTAGTCAACGGGTCTGCGACATTCAGATCCGTGTGTACTTTGCAAATCTCTATGTCATACTGTAGACACTTCTACCACACTCCACTTGGAGCTATTCCAAATGGCTGCTCCACTATATGTATCCTGACTGCTACTTAGAGTCGTCCGGATAGGTGTCAAAGCTTGCATCGACGTAACCCTTTACGACGAACTCTTCATCACCTCCATAATTGAGAAATATTTCCTTAGTCCTCTAGTTACTAAGGATAATCTTGACCGCTGTCTAGTGATCCACTCCTGGATCACTCTTGTACCCCTTGACAGAATCATGGCAAGGCACACATCAGGTGCGATACACAGCATGGCATACAATACAGAGCCTATGGATAAGGCATAGGGGATGACCTTCGTCCTTTCTTTTTTTTCTGCCGTGGTCGAGCTTTGAGTCTCACTCAACTCCACACCTTACAAATCAGGCAAGAACTCTTTCTTTGACTGATCCATTTTGAACTCTTTCAAAATCTTGTCAAGGTATGTACTCATTGAAAGTCTTATCAGACGTCTTGATCTATCTCTATAGATCTTGATGCCCAATATTTAAGTAGCTTCATTCTAGGTCTTCCTTTGAAAAACTCCTTTCAAACGACCCTTTATGCTTTCCAGAAATTCTACATTATTTCCGATCAACAATATGTCAACCACATATACTTATCAGAAATTCTATAGTGCTCCCACTCACTCTATTGTAAATACAAGTTTCTCATAAACTTTGTATAGACATAAAAATTTTGATCACCTCATCAAAGTGTATATTCCAACTCTGAGATGCTTGCTCCAGTCCATAGAAGGATCGCTGGAGTTTGCATACATTTTAGCATCCTTAGGACTGACAAAACCTTCCGGTTGTATCACATACAACCTTTCCTTACGGATACCGTTAAGGAAACGATGTTTTGACATCCATCTGCCAGATTTCAAAATTGAAAAATGCAGCAACTGCTGACATGATTCCAATAGACTTTAGCATCGCTACAGGTGAGAAAGTCTCATCGTAGTCAAGTCCTTGAACTTGTGAAAAACCCTTTGCCACAAGTCGAGCTTTATAGACGGTGACATTACCGTCCACGTCGTCTTCCTCTTAAAAATTCCATTTGTTCTGAATGGCCTTACGCCCTTCGGGTAATACTTCCAAAGCCCATACTTTGTTTTCTTACATGGATCCCATCTCGGATTTCATGGCCTCTAACCATTTCTCGGAATCCGGGCCCATCATCGCTTCTCCATAGCTCGTAGGTTCATCGTTGTTCAACAACATGACCTCTAAGACAGGGTTGCCGTACCACTCAGGAGCAGTACGCGTCCTTGTCGACCCACGAGGTTCGATAGTAACTTGATCCGAAGTTTCATGATCATCATCATTAACTTCCTCTTCAACTAACGTAGGCTCCACAGAAACAACTTTCTGCGCTGCGCTACTCTTTGGTTGAAAGAAAGGTTCAACAACCTCATCAAGTTCTATCTTCCTCCCACTCAATCTTTCGAAAGAAACTTTTTCTCGAGAAAGGACCCGTTTTAGCAACAAACACTTTGTGCTTGGATCTGAGATAGAAGGTTCACCCAACTGTTACGTTAGGGTATTCTATGAAGATGCATTTGTCCGCTTTGGGTTCGAGCTCATTAGGTGAAAACCCTTTTTCACATAAGTGTCGCAGCCCCAAACATTAAAAAATGACAGCTTAGGTTTCCGCCAAACCAAAATTCATACGGTGTCATCTCAACGGACTTATGGTGCCCCTTTTAAAGTGAATGTGGTTGTCTCTAATGCATAACCCAGAAACGATAGTGGTAAATCGATAAGAGACATCATAGTTCGCACCATATCTAATAGAGCACAACTACGACGTTCGGACACACCATCACACTATGGTGTTCCAGGTGGCGTGAGTTGTGAAACAACTTCCACATTGTCTTAAGTTATATACCAAACTCGTAACTCAGATATTTACCTCCACGATCATATCGTAGACATTTTATCTTCTTGTCACGATGATCTCAAACTTCACTCTGAACTTTTCAAACGATTCAGACTTGTGTTTCATTAAGTAAATATACACTATATCTACTCAAATCATCAGTGAAGGTAAGAAAATAACGATATCCACCGCCCACTACAAAACTCACTGGACCGCATACATCAACATGTATCATTTCCAATAAGTCAATTGCCCGCTCCATCATACCGGAAAACGGGGTTTTAGTCATCTTGCCCATGAGGCATGGTCCGCATGTCTCAACCGATTCGAAATCGAATGAGTCCAAAGATCCAACAGCATGGAGTTTCTTCATGCGTTTTACACCAATATGACATTTAGCGGCAGTGCCACAAGTATGTGGTACTATCATTATTAACTTTGTATCTTTTGGCATCAATATTATGAACATGTGTATCACTACGATCAAGATTCAATAAACCACTCTTATTGGGTGCATGACCATTGAAGGTACTATTCATGTAAATAGAATAACCATTATTCTCTAACTGCAATGAATAACCGTATTGCAATAAACTTGATCTAATCACGTTCATGCTTAACGCAAACACCAAATAACATTTATTTAGGTTCATCACTAATCCCAAAGGTAGAGAGAGCGCGCGATGGTGATCACATCAACCTTGGAAACACTTCCAACACTCATCGTCACCTCACCCTTAGCCTCCGTTTATTCCGTAGCTTTTATTTCGAGTTACCAACACTTAGCAACCGAACCGGTATCTAATACCCAGGTGCTACTAGGAGTACTAGTAAGGTACACATCAATAACACGTATATCAAATATACTTCTGTCGACGTTGCCAACCTTCTTATCTACCAAGCATCTAGGGTTGTTCCACTTCAGCAACCGTTCTCCTCATAATAGAAGCACTCAGTCTCGGGTTTGGGTTCAACCTTGGGTTTCTTTACTGGAGCAGCAACTGGCTTGCCATCCATGAAGTATCCCTCCTTGCCCTTGCCCTTCTTGAAACTAGTGGTTTTACTAACCATCAACACTTGATGCTCCTTCTTGATTTCTACCTTCGCGGGGTCAAACATCGCGAATAGCTCAGGGATCATTATTTCCATCTCTGGCCTTTTATAGTTCATCACGAAGCTCTAGTAGCTTAGTGACAGTGACTTGGAGAACTATACCAATCACTATCTTATCTGGAAGATCAACTTCCACTCGATTCAAGAAATTGTAGTACCCAGACAATCTGAGCACATGCTCAACGATTGAGCTATTCTCCATCATCTTGCAGGCAAAGAATCTTGTTGGAGGTCTCATACCTCTCAACACGGGCACGAGCCTGAGATCCCAATTTCAGCTCTTAGAACATCTCATATGTTCCGTGACGTTCAAAACGTTTTGGAGCCTCAATTCTAAGCCGTAATGCATGACGCACTGAACTATCAAGTAGTTATCAGAACGTGCCTGTCAGATGTTCACAACATCTACAGACGACGCTTGAGGGGGTGGCGCACCGAGCGGTGCATTAAGGACATAAGCCTTCTGTGCAGCATTGAGGACAATCCTCAGATCACGGACCCAGTCCGCATTATTGCTACCATTATCTTTCAAATCTATTTCTCTAGGAACATATAAAAATTCAAGGGAGCTACAGCGCGAGCTAGTAATCTACAACATAATTTGCAAAGACATTTTGACTATGTTCATGATAATGAGTTTAGTTAATCATATTACTTAAAAACTCCCACTCAAATTGACATCCCTCCGGTCATTCGAGTGTCACATGATCCAAATCCACCAACTCAAGTCCGATCATCACGTGAGTTGAGGTGGTTTCAATGGTGAACATCTTCATGTTGATCATATCTACTGTATGACTCATGTTCGACCTTTCGGTCTCTTGTGTTCCGAGGCCATGTCTGTACATGCTAGGCTCGTCAAGTTTAACCCGAGTGTTCCACACGTGCAACATGGCTTACACCCGTTGTATGTGAACGTAGAGTCTATCACACCCGATCATCACGGCGTGTCTCGAAACGATGAACTTTCGCAACGGTGCACACTCGGGGAGAACACAATTTATCTTGAAATTTAAGTGAGGGATCACCTTATAATGCTACCGTCGTCCTAAGCAAAATAAGATGCATAAAAGGATTAACATCACATGCAAATCATAAGTGACATGATATGGCCATGAACTCGTGCTTTTGATCTCCATCTCCAAAGCACCGGCATGATCTCCATCGTCACCGGCATGACACCATGATCTCCATCATCTTGATCTCCATCAACGTGTCGCCATGAGGTTGTCGCGCCGACTGTTGCTTCCACGACTATTGCTAACGTTTAGCGATAAAGTAAAGCATTACATAGCGCTTAATGATTGACACGCAGGTCATACAATAATTAAAGACAACTCTATGGCTCCTGCCAGTTGCCGTACTCATCGACATGCAAGTCGTGATATTCTATACAACACATGATCATCTCATACATCACATATATCTCATCATGTAATTGGCCATATCACATCACAACATACCCTGCAAAAACAAGTTAGACGTCCTCTAATTGTTGTTGCAAATTTTACGTGGCTGCTACGGGTTTGCAAGAACCGTTCTTACCTACGCAAAACCACAACGTGGTGTAGTGATTGCTTTTTGATCTTCTAAAAGAACCCTCTTCATTGAAATTGATTCAACTAAAGTGAGAGAGACAGACACCCGCTAGCCATCTTTATGCAACGAAGTTACATGTCAGTTGAAGGAACCTGTCTCGCGTAAGCGTACGCGTAATGTCGGTCCGGGCCGCTTCATCTCACAATACCGCCGAATCAAGTATCAACTAGTAACGGCAAGCAATATGTATACACCCACGCCCACAACTCGTTTGTGTTCTACTCGAGATCTCATCTACGCATAGACCTAGCTCTGATACCACTGTTGGGGAACGTTGCATGGGAAACAAAAATTTTCCTACGCACACACAATATCTATCCATGGTGATGAGCATCTACGAGAGGGAGAGTGAATCTACATACCCTTGTAGATCGCTAAGCGGAAGCGTTAAGAAATGCGGTTGATGTAGTCGAACGTCTCCGCGATCCAAATCGCAAGTCGTCCCTCGAACCGATAACGAACTAGTGCCAAACGGATGGCACCTCCGCGTTCAACACACGTACGGCTTGATGACGCCTTCACCTCCTCGATCCAGCGAGCGATGGAGAAGTAGTAGATGAGTTCCGGTAGCACGACGGCGTGGTGATGGTGGTGAGGAACAATCTCTGCAAGGCTTCGCCAAGCGCTACGGAGATTATGACGGAGGAACTAGAGGGTTAGGATTGCCGCACACGGCTTGGGGAAATCTTGATGTATTCCGGGTGCTAGCCCTGCCCCTCTATTTATATGTTGAGCCCTGGGGTCGAAACTTCGAGAAAGAGCCTCCTCAAAGTCGGTTTGGCCCGCAAGGCAAGAGTCCTGCTCGGACTCCAGGACCAGACGCCAGGGTCCTCGGCGTCTGGCCCCAGACGCCAGGGTCCCTGGCGTCTGGCCCCTGGCCTCCGCAAAACTTCCTTTTGCACCTGCCTAAAGCCTCATGGGCTTTACCCCTTGGCCCAAATAAAGTGTTCTCGTACCCGAACATTTCGGGAAACATCCGAAACTCCTTCCGGTGAATTCCGGAACCCTTCCGGAGACCAAACACTATTATCCCATATATCAATCTTTACCTCCGGACTATTCTAGAGCTCCTCGTCATGTCCGGGATCTCATCCGGGACTCCGAACAACTTTCGGTCACCAACATAACAACTCAACTATACTTATATCGTCACCAAACGTTAAGTGTGTAGACCCTGCGGGTTCGAGAACTATGTAGACATGATAGAGACACCTCTACGGTCAATAACCAATAGCGGGACCTGGATGCCCATACTGGCTCCTACATATTCTACGAAGATCTTTATCGGTCGAACCTCTATGTCAAGGATTCAGTTAATCCCGTATGCTGTTCCCTTTGTTCTTCGGTATGTTACTTGCCCGAGATTCGATCGTCGGTATCTCTGTACCTAGTTCAATCTCGTTACCGGCAAGTCTCTTTACTCGTTCCGTAATACAAGATCTCGTGGCTAACACTTTAGTCACATTGCTTGCAAGGCTCATTGTGATGTTGTATTACCGAGTGGGCCCTGAGATACCTCTCCATCACACGGAGTAACAAATCCCAGTCTTGATCCATGCCAACCCAACAGACATCCTCGGAGATACCTGTAGAGCACCTTTATAGTCACCCAGTTACGTTGCGACGTTTGATACACACAAGGTACTCCTCCGATGTCAGGGAGTTGCATGATCTCATGGTCAGAGGAACAGATACTTGACATGCAGAAAACAATAGCAATAAACTGACACGATCATATGCTATGTTTACAGTTTGGGTCTTGTCCATCACATCATTCTCCTAATGATATGATCCCGTTATCAAATGACATCTCATGTCCATGGCTAGGAAACCTTCACCATCTTTTGATCAACGAGCTAGTTAACTAGAGGCATACTAGGGACACAGTGTTGTCTATGTACCCACACATATATTTGAGTTTCCAATCAATAAAATTATAGCATGGATAATAAACGATTATCACGAACAAGAAAAAATGATAATAACTAAATTATTATTGCCTCTAGGGCATATTTCCAACATCTCCCGGTTTGTATGTCACCAAAGATTTGGTTTAGAGGATGATTCTTGGTCACTCTTGCTCGAACTCAGGGTAGCTTCGGCTTGTTGGATGGTGGAGCTTCTTCATCATCATCTCCTTCATCTTCGTTGTTGTTGAAGGTGTCGTTTCCTTGAGGTGGTGGTGAAGGAGGTTGTGGTGGATCTTCATGATGTACTTCCTCCTCCTCATCTTCTTGTTGTGTGCCGCTTGTGGATGCCTCCATGTCATGTTGAGGTTCTCCTTGACGTGAAGTAGGGGCTTCCACTTGAGTTGACGAAGTACTTTCCTTCACCTCCATGGGACGAATCTTGCCGATGGACAAGTCTTGGATAGCTTCCGAAGGGTCCTTATCACCTACGTGATTTGGCAATTGTTCGACTTGCGAACCATTAGATTCATCAAACTTCACATCTACCGTCTCTTCAACTTTTCGAGTGAAGTTGTTGTAGACACGATAAGTGTGAGAGTTCGATCCGTAACCAAGTAGGAATCCTTCATGAGATTTAGGAGCAAATTTAGTACGACGATGCTTGTCAAGAATGTAGCACTTTGAGCCGAATACCCGAAAGTATCCAACTTGGGGTTTGTTACCAGTGTGTAGCTCGTATGCAATTTTACCGAGAAGCCTGTGCAAGTAGAGTCAGTTTGTGGCATGACATGCTGTTTCCACGGCTTCTGCCCAAACGTGTCTTGGCATCTTGTATTCGTCAAGCATTGTTCTTGCCATCTCAATAAGAGTTCGGTTCTTCCTCTCAACAACTCCATTTTGTTGAGGCGTGTACGTAGCCGAGAACTCATGTGAAACACCTTCTTTGTCAAGAAAGGTATCTACATGGGTGTTCTTGAACTCCGATCCGTTATCGTTCCGAACCTTCTTGATCTTCACTTCAAACTAATTTTGCGCTTTGCGAGCGAAGTTCTTGAAGATCTTTTGTACCTGTGACTTATCATCAAGAAAGAATACCCACGTAAATCTGGAAAAATCATCATCTATAACTAGACCATAGGAATTTCCACCGAGACTCTTGTAAGCATTGGGACCAAAAAGATCCATGTGTAGTAACTCGAGTGGTCTCCTAGTAGTCATGATATTCTTTATGGGATGACTTCCACCTACTTGCTTTCCAGCTTGACAAGCACTACAAAGTATATCTTTGTCAAAGATAACATCTTTAACACCAAGTATATGATCACCTTTGATAAGCTTGTCTAGATTACGCATGCCAACGTGTCCTAGTCTTCTATGCCAAAGCCAACCTTTAGAAGATTTTGCAATAAGACAAGTACGATGTTTGGATCTCTTAGTGAAATCGACAATATATAGATCACCTCTACGGAAACCGGTAAAGACCATGTTATGATTATCTTGACGAAACACTTGGCAATCTACTTTCGTGAATAGCGCATTAAAACTGAAGTCGGCAACTCTAGATACGGAAAGAAGATTGTAGCCAAGGGATTCAACAAGCATGACGTTTTGAATAGAGCTATCATGGGATATGGCCACCTTACCAAGACCGAGTACCTTACCCTTGGAGTTGTCTCCAAAAGTTACATACCTTCGCGGTCCATAGTTTGGTGTGATCTCTTCAAACATCTCTCTATCTCCGGTCATATGATCAGTGCATCCACTATCGAGAATCCACTCTTTTCCTCCAGACATGTAATCCTTGAAGTTTGCCATAAGACTTAGATTCTTCATGATCTTCTCATGCTCGATGTTGAACAACTCATCTTCATCATAGTAGCCATGTTCCACATTGTCATCATCAAGTGGGAAATTCTTGTCAAAAGGAACAAGAGATTCGTTAGGGTTGTGATCATGACAATGTTCAAGATTATGAATTCGAATGGCTTCTACAATGATGTTGTTGATAGTTATGACATCTCCTTTAGCAACCATGAGGTCTCTAAGCTCAAATAGATAGTCATCAAACTTGGGATCACTAGGCATCATTTTGTGAAAAACAATAGTCTTATGAAGAATTTCATCAAGATTACTCAATGAAGAACTTGGATATCGTTTCTCCAAGTCATTCCACAAGGTATAAGCACATTCAAAATTCTTCATTTGATTAAGCACAATCCTAGGCAATCCTCTAACGATAAGATTAACTGTTCTAAGATTGCATAGCATATCAATTTCCTCTTCGTGTGTGGGATGTAAAGGATCAATGGGAGGTACATAGGGGCTCTTAACATACTTCCTTAAATGAAATTCATTGAATAGCTCAAGCATCTTAAATTTCCATTGACTATAGTACTCCCCATCAAGAATAGGCACTCTACAACTCAAACTTCCTACACTAGACACATCCATCTTCCTCCACGGTGATGAAACCGAAGCAATGGAGAACAATGCTCTGATACCAATTGTAGGACCGAAAGTATGTCTAGAGGGGGGTGATTCAACTACTTGACCAAATAAAAATTCAACCTTTTCCCAATTTTAAGTGTTGGCGGATTTTAGCGATGACAGCAAGTCAAGCACACCCTACACATGCATGTCTAAGAGTATAGCAGCGGAAAGTAACAACAAGCATGTATAGTAGAGGGTTGGGAGGAAGATCAAACGCAATTTGTAGACACGAAGATTTTTCCCGTGGTTCCGATAGGTGGTGCTATCGTACGTCCACATTTATGGAGTCTTCAACCCACGGAGGGTAACGGTCGCGAGAGTCCACGGAGGGCTCCACCCATAAGGGTCCATGAAGTAGCAACCTTGACTATTCCATAACGGCTTCTGTCCATGAAGGACTAGCCTCACTATGGGTAGATCTTCACGAAGTAGGCGATCTCCTTGCATGTACAAACTTCTTGGTTCAACTCCACAACACGAAGTAGGAGGCTCCCAAGCGACACCTAACCAATCTAGGAGGCACCACCCTCCAAAAGGTAAGAGGCTCGGTAATGTCGATGAACTCCTTGCTCTTGTGCTTCAAGATGATAGACTCCTCAACACACAATCACTCTCTCACAGATTTGGCTTGGTAGAAGAGATTGATTTGGTGGAAAGCAACTTGGGGAGGCTAGAGATCAAGATTCATATGGATACAGTGGAATAGCTTGATCTCAACACATGAGTAGGTGGCTCTCTCTCAGAAAATAGGATAGGGCAAGTATGGAACAGTTCTGAGTGCCTCACTTTCGAGTGGGTGGTGGTGAAGGGGTATATATAGGCATCCCCAAAAATCCAACCGTTACACCTAAAGTGACCAACTCGGTGACACCGATGTGTTAATATCGGTGGTACCGAAGTGACCAAAAGGCAGTAACTTTTGAATCTCGGTGAGACCGATATATAATTCTCGGTGGTACCGATTAGGTGACCAACGGTCAGATTGCGCAACTCGGTGACGCCGATCCAAAAAACTCGGTGGTACCGATTTTGTGAATCGAGGTAACAGAAAGTTGGCAACCCATACTCGGTGGCACCGAAGTGGAATCAGTTGCACCGATGTGCTAGGGTTTGGCATGGGTCTGTCTGAGTTTGGGAATCGGTGGCACCGAGTGGGAAATGTTGGTTGCACCGATTTTGGATATTTGGCTTTGGACAAACTTTTGTGTAAGAGCTTGTGGGTGTTTTTGGTGACTATCTCTTGTGCACGTGGAGCATCTTGTTCACCAACAGTACCATACCCCCTTTTAATAGTATTGGCTTTCTTATGGACTCAAAGTGATTTCTCACAAAGTAAAATGTATAGTCCCCTTGCTTGAAGCTTTGCCAATCCATTTCCTTGCATCGTGGGATTCTCCGCAATCCTTTTGCCATCCCTATCATTGAACTTTTCCTGAAATATGCTTAGTGGAAACATTAGTTCAATGACATATATGTTGTTATTAATTACCAAAACCACCAAGGGAGAAAATGTGTGTGTCTAGTACTATGGATGACACAAACGCTTAAGGATTATGGAATCGATGTGAAAAATGTTCCATTACTTTGTGACAATGAAAGTGCTATTAAAATTGGTCATAATCCTATGCAACATTCTCGAACTAAGCATATTCAAGTTCGACATCATTTCATTCGTGATCATGTTGCCAAAGGAGATATTAATCTTAAGCATGTTCGCACCAACAAGCAATTGGCCGACATCTTTACTAAGCCACTTGATGAGAAAGTGTTTTGTTATTTGAGGAGTGAGTTGAACATCATTGATGCTTCAAACTTGAACTAGACTCTCTCGGATGCATGCAAGGGCATGGGCTTACTTGATACTTCCATGATACTCTTAATATGTTATCTTATGCCATGCAATTCTATGCTCCCTTGTATTGCATCTAACCTTTTGTAGGTACTTGGAAGAACTTTATTCCACAAGATTGCCATAAACTCCAATCATAAGCAATCTTGTCATGACCAAGTATCCACAACCTCTCTTGGTGATGGAAGGAAGAAGACTACTCAAACATATCCTAGACACATATTTGAATTTCTCAATTGGTATCGTGTCATATCATGTTCTTCCTTGCTTGACTAACCTATGTAGGTGACAAGTGTACTAAACCGAGAAGGATTGGTCCCAACTCAAGATGCTCTTCATCAACCTCGAGTATCCTCAACAAGTTCACCTACAAGCCACGTCATCAACATCACTCAAAGGTATGTACTCATATCCTTGAAAAGGCTTTACTCCAAGTCATGAGCTAAAGCAACTCAAGTGATATGAAAACATTAAAATGCTTAATCAAAAATGGTAACCCCATTTTGAGCTTAACGATGAGTATGACCTATGATCAAGTATTCTTGCTTGGCTCCTAAGTCAATATACTCTAATATAGGTGACCTAGTCACCGGCCATCATCTAGTTAAGTATCTTGTTTGGTTCATTCTCTATTTGCAAGATTTCTTGGAACCACTCAAATCTTCTCTAGTTGATATCTCTTTGCAAAATCTTTTGCATTTCCTTTGAAAATCCTTCTGACACTTTGTTACAAAATTTTCAAAATTAATTTGCAAGTTTCTCAAACATTGCCAAGTTTCTGTTTAAGCCTCGGAGCCTCCGATACAAATAACTCGGTTCTACCGATTTAGCAGATGAGCTCCATAACAACAAATCGGTTCCACCGACTTGTTTGTCTCGGAGCCACAGATTGATTTCTTCTCTGATTTGTGTTCATATTAGCAAATGTTTGTTTCTTTAGTGATCCTATTGTGATATTTTCATTTCTTCGATGATCCCTTCTTAAAAAAATTTGGGGGAGAAATTTTATTCAAGGATCCCTAACTCAAATGAGGAGAAGTCTTACAAACTCTCAGATCAGCCAAAGGGAGAGAAATTGATCTCTGTGAACCCTACATTCCATGACCCTCGTTCTCAAGGATCCCTTCTTAATCAATGATCCCCGTATCTAACCCTGTGTATGACCTTTTTGGAAATTAATGCCAAAGGGGGAGAAATACCAAAGCTTCAAAGCTAAAGGGGAAGATACATGCTTATGCAAAGGGGGAGATATAATCAAGGAGGAGAGGAGAATATCAAAGCTTATACTTATATAGACAAGGGGAGAATACCAAAGTAGGGGGAGAAAAATATGATTGGGAGAAAAATATGTTTATTTCATTTGACTACTCATGTTAGACTTTTATCACCCTATCCAATCCCAATATCTACATGCTAAGATTCAGGGGGAGAGGATGATCTATTATTTTCATATCTAAGGGGAGAAAGCTCTAAATGATCTTGGAGACATATCAATCTTAAGGAATACTATCTTCTATATGTTCTCCACATCTTGGTACTATTGAGCTCTATTGCTTTTTGATTGGTAGAATACTCTTGTGTTTCCAAACATTGTTTTCCCAAGTGTATTTCTACTACAAGAGTGCTCAAGAACTCAAGGTAAGTATATGCATCATATCCTTGATCAAGATGATCTCTTGCTTCTTGCATATATTGTTTGCAAGAGTGAAGTCTTGAACAAGGATACACCTCACTCATACATATATTTGATGCATATAGCCAAGATACACATGACTCATTATATCCCTTCTACTATATGTGTGTCCATACATTCCAAAGCAACTATCCTTTAAAGGGATTGCACAAATTTAGGGGGAGCTCTTGCTTATCACATACTTCTCAAAGCGACGATTATATTCATTGATTTAATCATATGTCAAAGCTTTGATCTATATGTTGTCATCAATTACCAAAAAGGCGAGATTGAATAAAGCACATTTGCTCCCTTGGTACAATTTGTAGTCCACAGCTGTTTTCCTTCTCTAGGCATATGGATCAATGGCTCTCCATTCCCTCAAACCTGAGTCCTTCCTCTTCTTCATGTCCTCAGCAAGCAAGTGGCTGGCATTGTGATCTGGAAGGTGTGGGCAGATTTTAGCGATGATAGCAAGTCAAGCACACCCTACACATGCATGTCTAAGAGTATAGCAGCGGAAAATAACAACAAGCATGTATAGTAGAGGGTTGGGAGGATGATCAAACGCAATTTTTAGACACGAAGATTATTCCCGTGGTTCCGATAGGTGGTGCTATCGTACGTCCACGTTTATGGAGTCTTCAACCCACGGAGGGTAACGGTCGCGAGAGTCCACGGAGGGCTCCACCCATAAGGGTCCACGAAGTAGCAACCTTGACTATTCCATAACGGCTTCCGTCCACGAAGGACTAGCCTCTCTATGGGTAGATCTTCAAGAAGTAGGCGATCTCCTTGCCCGTACAAACTTCTTGGTTCAACTCCACAACACGAAGTCGGAGGCTCCCAAGCGACACCTAACCAATCTAGGAGGCACCACCCTCCAAAAGGTAATAGGCTCTGTAATGTCAATGAACTCCTTGCTCTTGTGCTTCAAGATGATAGACTCCTCAACACACAATCACTCTCTCACAGATTTAGCTTGGTACAAGAGATTGATTTGGTCGAAAGCAACTTGGGGAGGCTAGGGATCAAGATTCATATGGATGGAGTGGAATAGCTTGATCTCAACACATGAGTAGGTGGCTCTCTCTCAGAAAATAGGATAGGGCAAGTATGGAATAGTTCTGAGTGCTTCTCTTTCGAGTGGGTGGTGGTGAAGGGGTATATATAGGCATCCCCAAAAATCCAACCGTTACACCTAAAGTGACCAACTCGGTGACACCGATGTGTTAATCTCGGTGGTACCGAAGTGACCAAAAGGCAGTAACTTTTGAATCTCGGTGAGACCGATATATAATTCTCGGTGGTACCGATTAGGTGACCAACGGTCAGATTGCGCAACTCGGTGACGCCGATCCAGAAAACTCGGTGGTACCATATATTGAGCTCTATTGCTTTTTGATTGGTAGAATACTCTTGTGTTTCCTAACATTGTTTTCCAAAGTGTATTTCTACTACAAGAATGCTCATGAACTCAAGGTAAGTATATGCATCATATCCTTGATCAAGATGATCTCTTGCTTCTTGCATATATTGTTTGCAAGAGTGAAGTCTTGAACAAGGATACACCTCACTCATACATATATTTGATGCATATAGCCAAGATACACATGACTCATTATATCCCTTCTACTATATGTGTGTCCATGCATTCCAAAGCAACTATCCTTTAAAGGGATTGCACACATTTAGGGGGAGCAAGTCTCAGTCATGTGTCTCTCAAAGTCTTCATTATATCCATTCATATCTTTATTTGAAGCTTTGATTGTATGTTGTCATCAATTACCAAAATGGGGGAGATTGAAAGCACAACATGCTCCCTTGGTGGTTTTGATAATTCATGACAACATACATTGTCTCTTGGACTAATATTTCTACCTAGTGTATTTCAGGTGAAAGTCCATAGAGAGAGATGGGTTGTCAAAAGGATTGTGGAGATACCCCTAGAAGCAAGGAAATGGATTGGAAAAGCTTCAAGCAAGAGGACTCTACATTTTACTTTGTGAGAAATCACTTTGAGTCCATAGGAAAGCCAATACTATTAAAAGGGGGTAAGGTACTGTTGTTGAACAAGATGCTCCACGTGCACAAGAGATAGTCACCAAAAACACCCACAAGCACTTCCACAAAAGTCTGTCCAAAGACAAATATCCAAAATCGGTGCAACCAACATTTCCCACTCGGTGCCACCGATTCCCAAACTCGGATAGACCCATGCCAAACCCTAGCACGTTGGTGTAACTGATTCCACTTCGATGCCACCGAGTTTGGGTTGCCAACTTTCTGTTACCTCGATTCACAAAATCGGTACCACCGAGTTTTCTGGATCGGCGTCACCGAGTTGCGCAATCTGACCATTGGTCACCTAATCGGTACCACCGGGAATTATATATCGGTCTCACCGAGATTCAAAAGTTACTGCCTTTTGGTCAGTTCGGTACCACCGAGATTAACACATCGGTGTCACCGAGTTGGTCACTTTAGGTGTAATGGTTGGATTTTTGGGGATGCCTATATATACCCCTTCACCACCACCATCTCGAAAGAGAAGCACTCAAAACTATTCCTTACTTGCCCTATCCTATTTTCTGAGAGAGAGCCACCTACTCATGTGTTGAGATCAAGCTATTCCACTGCATCCATATGAATCTTGATCTCTAGCCTCCCCAAGTTGCTTTCCACCAAATCAATCTCTTCTACCAAGCCAAATCTATGAGAGAGTGATTGTGTGTTGAGGAGTCTATCATCTTCAAGCACAAGAGCAAGGAGTTCATCGACATTACCGAGCCTATTACCTTTTAGAGGGTGGTGCCTCCTAGATTGGTTAGGAGTCACTTGGGAGCCTCCTACAACGTGTTGTGGAGTTGAACCATGAAGTTTGTATGGGCAAGGAGATCGCCTACTTCGTGAAGATCTACCCATAGTGAGGCTAGTCCTTCATGGACGGAAGCCGTTATGGAATAGTCAAGGTTGCTACTTCGTGGACCCTTATGGGTGGAGCCCTCCGTGGACTCTCGCGACCGTTACCCTCCGTGGGTTGATGACTCCATAAACGTGGGCGTATGATAGCACCACCTATCGGAACCACGGGAAAAATCTTCGTGTCCCTCATGCGTTTGATCTCCCTATCTCAACTCCTTACTTCCATGTGCAATGTCTTTACTTTCTGCTGCCATACTTGTTGACTTGCATGTGTACGGTGTACTTGAATTGCTATCATTGCTAAAATCTGCCAACCAATTAACTTGGCAAAAGGTTAGGTTTTAAATTTGCAGGTAGTCTATTCACCCCCCTCTAGACACACACTTCTAGTGATCCCTCACCGCCGCCGATGACGAGGCCTACAAAACAACTTATGTGCATTAAAACTCCCGAGCTGTCGGATTCAGACCCTCTGCTAAGTACTCTCCGGAGCTCTTAGAATAATGAGGGACAAAGGGTGCCTTGAGCATCGGTGCTAATTTTCGGGCATTTGACCCCCGGGTGGGTTTGTCAAACTCACCTAGATCTTGGGGGCTACTACACTTATAAGGATTGCATAAACTTGATAAATTAACTTTTTCTGGAAAAAAGAGTATTCCGTGGCTCACCTTGAAGCCCGTCAAGAGACCATTGAAGGCCTCTTTCAGTACGCTATCAACGGACTGAATGCCTTGCAAAACCGCACCCATAAGGGCGCGGTGATCTTCGGCGATGGAGGAGCCGGATAAAGCTTCCTCCATCCCGGCCGACCACCCAGTCATGGGCGGCACCAGTGGTGACCTGCCAACCCTCCCTCCGGTGGGGGATTGGGCTGGCAGCTCCTGAGGCATAGAGCGCTCCGGAGATGTCCTCGGAGGGGACTGGACCGGACTTTGTCCCCCCTCTTTAGTTGCCAGGAGATGTTCCTCCTCCTGGTCTTCGGCGCCCGAGGCATTGACCTAAGCCATAACGTCGTCGCCCCCGCCGCCGGTGTTCAGCTCCGAAGGAGCCTGACGCGATAACACCTCTGCGGCCTCCTTTGAGACCTCAGGAGGCGTAGGATGTGACGCAGTCCCACTTTCCGCCAGGTCGGCGGGCAAAGACTCCCCGTCTAAGATTTGGTCGGTGGGGAGATCGCGTGGTGGGCTGCAAATTGAAAGACGTTCACCAATTTAGCATTAAAAGCTCTATATAAGTGACCCAGAGGGTCTTCGGATTCATACCTCTGGGCTGGGGGCTTAACCCTCGGGTTCCTTCGGGGAACCCTTTCGAAAGCCTCAGACTCCTTATCGGAGTCCGAGTTATCATCGGCCAGGACTGCCTTTGTCCGGCATGTCCTCTTCGGGGCAGGAGGAGGTAAGTCCTTCGCGGCGTCCGCTGACGCCGCCCTTTTCCTTGTGAGGGGGGAGTCGCACTCCCCTTCGTCCTCATGCTCTTACTTGTGAGTGGAAGAGGCATGGGTCTCCTCGGACTTAGCGTCCGGAAGACCCCTTAGACGAAGACCATCTCGGGCCTCCTTCTTCTCCCCTTTCTTCTTCTTCTCCTTCTTCTCTGGCGCCGAATACGGCCCCACGACGAGCATCTCCGTCAACAGATCCGACCGAGGGTCTTCGGGCTGCGGGGCCGGACAGTCAATTTGCATGGCCTTGCTAAGCCATTTCTGTGAAGATGAGGGAGAAGGGGTTCAGCTCTTTGTCAAAAAACAGAGCCGGAGAATTAAAGTTTTATCATACCTTGGTAGGAGGGGTTTCGGCGTCAAGACCGGTGTCCTCCTCCTCGGCCGGCCAGCTCTTCTGGGGCTTGAATAGCACTTTCCACAATTTCTCATGGGTAGTGTGGAAGAATTGACGCATGGTGGCTGGGTCCTCGAGCTGGTAAGCCCACATTGGGGAGGCCCGGTGCTGGCAGGGGAGGAGACGGCGGCGGAGCATGACCTGGATCACGTTGACCAGCTCGATTTTGGCCTCAATCATCGCGGAGATGCGCTTCTGCAGCGATTTTACCTCTGCGGCCGACCCCCAGTCAAGGCCTTTCTTGAGCCACGAGGTTAGCCTCGCGGGGGGTCCGGATCTAAACTCGGCAGGTGCCACCCAGTCCGTGCTCCTTGGTTCGGTGATGTAGAACCATTCCTTTTGCCAGATCTTGACCGTGTCGATAAAGGTGCCGTCCGGCCACTCAACACGGGGGAGCTTGCTGATTACTGCCCCTCCACAATCCACATGTGCGCCCGCAATTGTCTTTGGCTTGACGTTGAACACTTTGAGCCACAGGCCGAAGTGCATCTGTATCTGCAGGAAGGCTTCGCAGACGATGATGAACATCGAGATGTGCATGAAGGAGTTCGGGGGGAGGTCAAGGAAATCTAACCCGTAAAAGAACATGAGGCCCCTGACGAAGGGGTGGAGCGGAAAGCCCAGTCCCCAGATGAAATGGGGGACGAACACCACCCTCTCGCCCGGCTTCGGTGTGGGAACCACCTGATTCGCCTCTGGAGCACGGTGGGCGATGTTGGCAGAGAGGTAGCCGGCACGCTTTAGCTCCCGAATGTCGTTGTCGGTGACGGAGGAGGTCTCCCACTTGCCCATGGAGCCTGAACCAGCCATGGCCGAACTCGGAGGGAAGATTGAGGAAGAACTGGATCTGGGCTCTCGAAGCTTGGGAAGGTTGAGGAGGCAAAGGGTGCGAATTTGGAGTGTGAATAGGCCTTGGGGGTTTTCTCCCTTTTGTGGGGTGCCGTAATACCAAGAGCCTCCCTTTTACTATGCCACGGGCCTCGCCACTTCCCGAAACAATCACGCTGTTATGCGCGCGTGGGATAACCCAGGGGATTAATCATATCCCGTAAGAAACGGGACACGATCTACACGTTGATAAGACGTGCCAATGGAGAAATGGCCTCGAACCGTGAATCGAGTTTTTGTAGGCTCAGCGGTCGTGATAGGCCACGACCCTTCGTTAGAAAGGTTGTCAGGAAATACTGTTCACACTTTGATGTTTGGCCTTCGAGGTTAAGCGACTTATGGCGTCCGGATAACTACATGTTCGGAAAACTACATGCCATTGGCGGCCGGACTAAAGCCAGCCGATCATAAAGGGAGAAAAGAACTCACCCCGCAAGCCGGAGACTCTGATCACGTGAAGCTGCTAGTGTCATGACCCCTGGCATTGGGGGCTAGTTCGGGGGCTACTGAGGGAGTCCTGGACTAAGGGGTCCTTGGGCCGCCGGCCTGTCTTTCATAGGCCGGCTTGGTGGGCCGCTCTCTGATTATCGCATGAAGGGACGGGATATGTGATGACCCCGCATTCTAGAAGGAAACCTCCGAAGACGCGGCGTGCGCTCCAAGTCAAGATCAGAGGATCAGCGTCTTTACTTCCGGCTTGAGACTTATCATGTGTAATCCCTAGGTACCCCCGGTGTCTATATAAACCAGGGGGGTTAGATTGTAGAGGGCAGACAAGCTCATCGAGGGTTTTGGCTACTTGATCTCGAGGTAGATCGACTCTGTAATCTTCATACACATCAATACAATCAAGCAGGACGTAGGGTTTTACCTCCATAGGAGGGCCCGAACCTGGGTAAACATCGTCTCCTTCGTCCCTTGTTACCCATCGATCCTATCTCACAGCTCGGGACCCCATACCCGAGATCCGCCGGTTTTGACACCAACACCCCGCCCCCTCATCTTGAAGTTATCGGGGTTATGTTTTAACAACCCCCCCCCCCCCTCATGTCGAAGTTATCGGGGTTATGTTTTAACGACCCCCCCCCCCCTCATGTCGAAGTTATCGGGGTTATGTTTTAATGACCCCACCCCCCTCATGTCAAAATTATCGGGGTTATGTTTTAACGACCCCCCTGTCGGTGTCAAAACCGGCGGATCTCGGGTAGGGGGTCCCGAGCTGTGAGTTTAGGATCGATGGGTAACAGGGGACGACGGAGACGATGTTTACCTAGGTTCAGGCCCTCCTATGGAGGTAAAACCCTACGTCCTGCCTGGTTGTATTGATGTGTATGAAAATTACAGAGTCGATCTACCTCGAGATCAAATAGCTAAACCCTAGATGAGTTCACCTGGCGCTACGAACTAAACCCTCTGGCTTATATAGATACCAGGGGTGCCTAGGGTTACACATAGTCGGTTGCTTATCGAAGGAATAAACATGCCTATTCTATCATCTTAAGCTTAAAGGGCATGCCACGGCTCCTGAGGTTTCCCCCCTGGTCATGGGGTATTCGGTCAGTCCGATCCTCCAACGAGTGGCCCACGAGTCAAGCCCATAAGGAATAGGCCGGTAGTCTGAGGACCCCTTAATCCCGGACTCCCTCAGTAGCCCCCGAACTAGCCTCCAATGCCGAGCTATGTAGTCCGGACGGTCCTGCGCTCCCAAAGTCTTTGGCTTGCGGGGCGAGTTCTTCTCCTCCCCTCTGTTCAGTAAACAATAATCCGGTCATTAGTGAGCTCTCGATCGTCGAGACATCGCGGGGCCCACAACAATAACTTCGCCGTCCAGAATTGACGAGGCCCCTCGATCCCTGCGCGCCAATGGGAGATGGGCGGCCCAGCAGCCTTTTATAGGACTGCCCTTCCTACAAGCGAAGGGGAGGAACCGCCCATTTAAGCAGGCTGAATCGTGGCTTAGGCAACCCCTTCCTCTTCCTCACCATCGAAAAGCCCCAAGCAAGAGAACTTGAAAATATGGCGAGCATCCCTGGCTCCTCCTCGCGTCTTCACGGCCCCCTTCCCGGAGATTGGGCAAGTTGTTCAGTATCTCTCCTCCGGCTATGCAACCTTGAGACTCAGGGTTATCTCCCCGCCTCGGATCTGACGTTTACCCGTGTCAGATTGACTTCTTCGAACGGCGAGGCCTTCACAGATAATTTCCCTATTCCACACAAGGGAGAGCGGGTATGTTTCGTGTCCTTCCTCTTACAGGGCCTAGGATTCCCCATTCATCCCTTCTTGAGGGGACTATTGGAATTTTATGGGATCCAACTCCATCATCTCACCCATGGATCCATCCTACACATTTCGGGCTTTGTTGCCCTCTGCGAGATGTTCTTGGGCTGTGAGGCCCATTTTGGTTTATGGAGGAAGTACTTCTTCCTTGTCCCCCATACTCGTGGTGGGACAATTCGGGAAGTGGGTGGAGCCGAAGTATGGCGTATAGCCGGGATGGGGTATCCCATGGGGACTCCGAAGAAAGAGTCCGGAGAATGGCCCTCAGAATGGTTCTATATTGAGGACGTTCCCCTGTTCGACCCAGCTCGGAGGGGTCTGCTCGAATACTCTGACGCTCCTTTGAAGAAAAGGTTCAACTGGCGATAAAAGAGTCCATCCCAAGAGGAAAGTGCCGAAGTAAAACGCCTAGCCACCCAAGTGAGGCTACTAGTTCACAGTAAGTTAACCATCATCGACGTGATGGCAGCCGTCATTACTCGATGCGTTCAACCC
Source organism: Elymus sibiricus (assembly GCA_039707655.1). Lineage (NCBI taxonomy): Eukaryota > Viridiplantae > Streptophyta > Magnoliopsida > Poales > Poaceae > Elymus > Elymus sibiricus. The sequence continues at coordinate 312,678,225 of CM077663.1, read as the reverse complement.
CTTCAGCAAAGGACACACCCCCTGTGTCGTTACAACGGAACAAATGACACCACCCGTTCCCAACGGCAGGGTCCTGCCAATCAGGTGGCAATGGCGGCCATACTGGCCGATCTTTTCAAAGGAGAAAAAGAAGATTTTGCTCGACTGTCAGCCAAGGATGCCTATTCGAGCCATAACCCCATCGAATGGGTAAGCCTTTGGCTTTGTTTTCTGAGTTCGGATATTTATGTATAATCCTTCTGATCAAAACTTTCAATCTGTCCGAACAGAGTTGGAGGCGCTGGGTCGAGACAATCAGCTGTCCGGCGCCTCAACCAGAGAGTTATTCTCACGACGACGATCCTGGATTCCATGATGATCCGGAGCTATCAATTGAATACGAGGACGGGGTCTTTTACCAGGAGAGCCTTGAGGGCTCCAAGGTGGCTCTTCTAGCCGATCACCCCGGATCACTTCCTTCTTCCACCACTGGTAAAAAGAAGGTCTCTTCCCATAAAGGGCGAGCGACCCCTGCCAACCCGAGTGTGCCGATCTCTACTCCTAAGGGTCGTCGGTCCACGCGTCAAATGTTGTCTGCGGCAGCAGGGCTCGTACCGAGCAACAGCAGGAATCCTCCTCGTGATCCAACCGCGGGGACCACCTCGACCGTGCACTCAACCAAGAGGTACTTTATTTAACCGTTTAGTTCGGCCATTGTAATGATCGCAATAAGTACTCACAAAATCTCGTGTCGAAATACTCAGGAGACGAGTACAGCCACCTTCTTCCGGGAACGTCGCCGAGGCGCCAGGCAACCATCATGAATCAAGGTCTTCTGCTCAGGCTGAACTTGATGCGGAGGCCCCTGTGACGGATCAGCCCCCTGAAGATTCCGGGGACGTCTCGGTCACTAACTCCGAGGTAGAGAGTGCGATGAATCACCGGCGGCGAAAGGAAGCCCTGCGCCACCAAGTGTTTTCCGAACAAGAGTTTAATGCCCTAAGTTTGGCAGACGCATACATCGGAGCTGCCCGAGCTGGGCTTGAGGGAGCCGCCAAACTGATATCGTCCAGCCTGGAGGTGAGTAATCGGTTTTGACAACCAAACACAAATATTTAACCAGTAGCCCCCGAGCCTTGATTTGGTCGGAACGGCCGAGTTAAGGATCTGAATATTGTTTTATTTATAATGTAGGTTTCAAGGCAGCAAAATGAGAAGTTGGCCAAGGAACTCGAGGTGAGCCGAACACAGGTACAAACCGTGAAGGCCGACCTTGAGCAAGTGAAGAATTTCACCCGAGAGGCACACGGTGAGTATGTCAATTTGCCGAATTATTCGACATTCCCGTATTGATGAGAGAGTACTTTATAGCAGCTGAGTCCATAGGGCAGTTGCAGAAAGATTTGGATACAGCCCGAGAATCTCAGAGGTATGCCGAATCTCAGCATGAGGCTGGCCGCCGTGTGTTGAACCGAAGTCTTGAGGAAAAGAACCATCTTAAGGCAGAAAACCAGCGGCTAGCCGAAGAACTTGAGAATTTGAAAACTCAATTGGCTCAAGCCCAAGAAGAGAACCAGAGATTACAGAGGGGCATGTTCTGTAAGTGCACTTATATCTTCGTAATTCCGAAAAGTACCCTTATTATATCAAGTGTAAGGGACATGCTTTGTCTCGTGTCTAGGTCTCCTGACCGGGCGGCCCGAGGAAGAAATCAGATCATTCTGAGGGAACCTACTGAAGGAACTGTCCGCCGTACATGAGCGGCCTTGGAGAGCCATGAGGAGCATGACCAAAGCGCTCTGGTCTGCCGAGACGCCTCCAGAAGGGATGTCCGAACTGGCTGATCGGTTTAAAGGAGCCCGATGTCGTTTTGAGTTATGGAAGACGTCGGCTTGTTGAGAGGGAGCGCGGGAGGCGTGGGCAATGGTCAAGACCCGCTTTACCAAACTTAACCCAGAACATATGGCTCGGCTTGCGCCGGTAGGGCCGGATGGGCAAGAAGTGCCACTTCATTTGGTTTACGACCAAGTGATGCCCGCCGCTCGTCTTTCGCAAGAAGATTGCACCCTGGATACCTTAATAGATAATCTTGACCAGCAGCCAGGTGTTTGATTCTATGTAACTATGTACTTTAAATCAAAAACTGCTCCGTCTATGATGTAAACGTTGTCTTAACCGACCATCGGCTTTGACCTCCCTCGCTAAGAGCTTGGGAGTGTTCCGTATCGAATGTCCTCCGATAAAAGGAACTTATTTCGGGGAACCAGGCAATCCGGCCATTCGGTTCGAACAGACAGAACATGCATAGGGAGATATGTTACATTACTGCTTAACGTAAGAAACATCTTCCGAAGAAAATAGTTCCTCTATCGGTACCTTCCTTCAGGTTGCTACGTAGATCGTAGATATCAAGGCCGTATACTACTAGTATGCGGATAATGGCTTCTTTGGGAAAACAATCCCAGGTAATGGTGATAACCACCACAAGTTTTTTACTTCCGTCGTAGTCGACCAATTTTCTTCTTAATATAGCTAGCTTTCGGCTTCACCCGTCTGAGGTACGTATCCAGATGATCCGGTCGTAACAATCGCAGAGGTGCTCCCTTTACCCTCTAGCCGAACAATTGGGAACGTAGAGGGTAAGCACAGGAGCGAGGCAACCCAGCTTGGCCAAAATCTTAGGTCCAATTGATGCATATACTGGCTTAAAAGCGATAAGGGAAGTGTGCATGCACAATACATGTGAATCGGTGCACAAAATATATAATAATCGGCTTCGAGAAGAAGCCCCCAGGTGTTTTTCAAACAGAACATTTGAAGATGTATGCCGAAAAACTTAACACAAGCTCGGTTTAGCCGAACACATGCTGGGAAATGATATCGAATCCTGTAAAGCTAAAATGGAAGGGAAAGAATACAAAAGAAAAGAAAAATAAAAAGAAAGGTAAGAAATATGACGACACCGGTCTAGCCGTAAAAGCGCCGAAGACGAGCTGCGTTCCATGGGTTTGGTTCGAGGCGATTGTCCGGCGGGTTGCGGAGGCGATAAGCCCCTCCTGTAAGTACTTCGTCAATTATGAAAGGGCCCTCCCACTTGGGATTCAGTTTATGCCTCTGCTTCTCTGGGAGTCATAAGACGAGTTCGCCCACATTATATGGCTTCGCTCTAACCTCCCTGCTTTGGTAGTGCCGAGCCTGCTGTTGATAGAAAGTAGAGCGGGCCCGAGCTATATCGCGCTCTCCTTCCAAGGTGTCTAAGTCGTCCTACCGATCTAACTCGGCCTCCTTTTCTTCGTACATGCGCACCCTAGGTGCGCCGTGAATGATATTGCAGGGAAGGCCTGCTTCTGCCCCGTAGACCATAAAAACGGTGTGTATCCTGTTGATCGATTCGGGGTGGTACGCAGACCCCACAGAATGGAGTCAAGCTCCTCTACCCAATTGCAGTCAGATTCATGAAGAGATCGGACCAGATGTGGTTTGATGCCACTCATGATTAGGCCGTTGGCCCATTCGACTTGTCCATTGGTCTGCGGGTGATACACCGATGCGTAATCGAGCTTGATGCCCATGTTTGCACACCAGTCCTTCACCTCCTGGGCGGTGAAATTGGATCCATTGTCCGTTATTATGCTGTGCGGGACACCATAACAGTGTACCATGCCGGATATAAAGTCGACTACCGGTCCGGACTTAGCTGATCTTACTGGTTTTGCTTCGATCCATTTGGTGAACTTGTCGACCATGACCAGTAGATATTTATTTTTCTTGGTCCCCCCTTTAAGTGGTCCGACCATATCCAGCCCCCAGACCGCGAAAGGCCAGGTGATCGGAATAGTCCGAAGAGCTGTCGGGGACATGTGGCTTTGATTTGCGAATAGTTGACATCCAACACAATGTTGGACAAGTGCTTGGGCGTCCGCTCAAGCGGTGGGCCAAAATAATCCGGCTCGAAAGGCTTTGCTTACTAAGGCCCGTGCTGCGGCGTGGTGGCCGCCCATGCCTGCGCGGACTTCAGCCAAAAGCTGCCTTCGTTCTTCCTCAGATATGCACCGTTGGAGTATCCCGGTAGTGCTTTTCTTGTATAACTCACCCTCGTGGACCTTATAGGCCTTGGATCGCCGAATTATGCGTCTCGCCTCCGTCTGGTCATCGGGGAGTTCTTGGCGGAGAAGGAAGGGCTCGGTCCATGGTGCGATTACTGCCATGACCTCATGAGCCGAAGGCGTTTCTTCAATTATGGAACCGCCGATGATTTGCTCATCTGGTTCATTTATAGGGGGCACAATCTCTTCCGTACTGATGGCTCCAGCACCCTTATTCTCGTCCTGCCATACCACCGATGGCTTGAAATGCCATTCAAGGAAGGTGTTTTTCGGGACGGGGTCACGCTTGGCCCCCATACGGGCGAGTATGTCGGCAGCCTGATTGCTGTCTCTAGCGACATGGTGGAATTCTAGCCCCTCGAACCATGCGGATATTTTAAGAATGGCATTTCGGTATGCTGCCATCTTTGGGTTTTTAGCATCAAATTCGCCATTGATTTGAGAGATGGCGAGATTAGAATCTCCCCGTACCTCAAGTCGTTGTATGCCCATCGATGCTGCCATCCGAAGCCCGTGCAATAGTGCTTCGTATTCGGCCGCATTGTTGGAATCGGCGTACATGATCTGTAACACGTACCGGACGTTGTCTCCCATGGGAGATGTGAGGATAACTCCAGCCCCCAGTCCAGCCAGTGTCTTGGAGCCGTCGAAGTACATCATCCAATGGGAGTATGTACTATATTCTCTGGGGAGCTCGGCCTCTGTCCATTCGGCAAGGAAATCGGCCAACACCTGAGATTTAATAGCTCATCGTGGCTTATAGGCGATTTCGAAAGGAAGGAGTTCGATGGCCCATTTGGCTATGCGGCCGATGGCGTCCCTGTTATTGATTATATCGATCAGGGGTACTTCGGATGCCACCGTGACCGAACATTCTTGAAAGTAGTGTCTGAGCTTTCGTGATGCCATAAACACTGTATAGGCTATCTTCTTGTAGTGTGGATATCTGGACTTGCATGGCGTTAGCACTTCTGACACATAGTAGACTGGCTTTTGCACCCGGAATTTGTGACCCTCGTCCTCTCGTTCGACGACGAGCACCGCACTAACCACTTGATTGGTGGCCGAGATGTACAGTAACATTGGTTCACCGGTGCCTGGCGCCGTTAGTATGGGGTTGCTGGCCAGTACTGTTTTAATTTCCTATAGTGCAGCTGCTGCTTCATCGGTCCACTCAAAGTTTTTGGTCCATTTCAGCAGCCTGTAGAGCGGTAAAGCCTTTTCACCAAGGCGGGAGACAAAGCGGCTCAGAGCCGCCACGCAGCCAGCCAGCCTTTGGACGTGCTTTAGCTCTGTAGGAATCGCAAGTTGAGATAGGGCGCGGATCTTAGCAGGATGTGATCCTATTCCTCTATGGGAAACAATGAATCCGAGTAGTTTACCAGCGGGAACTCCGAAGACACATTTGTCCGGAATGAGCCATATATCATATTCCCGTAGACTAGCAAAAGTTTGCATGAGGTCGTCTATCAGCTGGCTGACGTGTTTGGTCTTAATGACCACGTCGTCTACGTATGCCTCGACTGTTTTACCGACTTGTTTTTCGAGACATGTCTGAATCATACGTTGGTATGTGGCACCTGCGTTTTGTAGCCCGAAAGGCATTGTGTTAAAGCAGAATGGCCCGTAGGGGGTGATGAATGCAGTTGCAGCTTGATCGGATTCCTTCATTTTGATCTGATGGTATCCGGAATAAGCGTCAAGGAAGCACAATGAGTCATGTTCGGCTGTGGCGTCAATAATCTGGTCTATGTGTGGTAAGGGGAAAGGGTCCTTGGGGCAAGGTTTATTAAGGTCTTTGAAATCGACACACAGCCACCAGGATTTGTCTTTCTTCAGTACCATCACCAGGTTTGCCAACCACTCGGGGTGTTTGATTTCTCTTATGAATCCGGCCTCCAGCAATTTTGCTAGTTCTTCGCCCATAGCTTGTCGCTTGGGTTCGGAAAATCGGCGTAGAGCCCGTTTGACGGGCTTGAAGCCTGCGATTATGTTCGGACTGTGTTCTGCTAGCCGTCGTGGGATTCCTGGCATATCTGAAGGATGCCAGGCAAAGATATCCCAGTTTTCACGTAAAAATGTTCGCAGTGCTACGTCCACCATGGGGTCCAGCTGAGCTCCGATGGACACTGTTTTATTGGGGTCCGTTGGATGTACCTGATATTTGACGATTTCGTCTGCAGGTTTAAAGGACGTGGGTTTGGGCCTCTTGCTAAGGACCACATCATCCGTGTCCACTGTTGACCGGAGTGCGGTCAATTCCTCCGCTGCAAAGGTCTCAGCTAGTGCCTCGAGGGCGAGCGCTGTTGTTCTGTTTTCGGCTCGAAGGGCTCTATTTGGGTCACTTGTGATTGTGATCACCCTGTTTGGCCTGGCATTTTGAGCTTCATATACCCGTAATGTGGTATAGCCTGAAATCTTGTGAAAGCGTCACGCCCCAACAGAGCGTGGTAACCACTGTGAAAGGGCACGATGTGAAAGAGAAGTTCTTCGGATCTGTAGTTCTCGGGCGTGCCGAATACCACATCGAGGGTAACGCGTCCGGAACAACGTGCATCTTTCCCAGGGATGATCCCACGAAAGGTTGTGTTTCTATGTTCGATGCGGGATCGGTCGAACTGCATTTTTTACAAGGTATCCTCATAAATGAGGTTTAAACCACTGCCGCCGTCCATTAGCACCTTTTGTAACCTGAAACCATCGACGATGGGGTTGAGGACCAGTGCGGCAGGTGTTCGGCCAGGGCGGGTGATTGGTTGATCAGCTTCTCCGAAGGTGATCGGTGTGTCTGTCCATGAATTCGTTGCTGCCACCTGATAGATTTTTTCGAGTTCTCGAAGAGCTCTCTTCCTCTTTTTCCTGGAGGAAAACGTTTCGTAGATCGTCAGGATCTCGGCGTTGCACTCTGGTGGCGCTGTTGAACGTCTGCCTGGAGGTAGGGCCTCAAGGATGGCCTCTCCGCTTTTTGCGACCTGCCTGACGACCCAGCAAGACCTAAGGCTGTGAGTCGGGCTTGTGTTCAGTAATACAGGGTGTATAGGGCATGGCTTGTCTAATAGTCCGTCAAGGACAGTTCTGACTCCCGCAGCATGTCTATTCTCTTTCTCGGTGGGTTCATATTCGGCCGGCCGTTTCGGAGGTATTCACTTTTTCCGAGCTCCTCTAGGGTGTTCGGCAGGGACCGGCTTCGAAAAAAAACGTTCGGCTTGCCAGGTGCTTTCCATGGCGCAATATTTTTGTACCAGGTCTGATAGCTCGGTGAAGTCATGAATGTGACGACGGGCTAGGGCATTGAGGATTCCTTCATTGTGGAAATTGTGCCTGAAGGTTGCTATTATCTCCTGGCCACTAGAGTCTAGTACTCTGTATTTAATAAGGAGGAGTCTAGCCCAAAAATGATGGACTGATTCCCCCGGCTATTGTTTAACTTCCCATAAGCCCGATAACTTGGGCTCTCCTGCGCTGCTTGAGGAGTGCTCGACTTGGGTGGTGGGCGGGGAAAATTTTAGTTTCTCGCCAGGATGTGAGTCCGGGATCACGGCGTTTGCCTCCCGTGCCATCGCGGGATCCAGCGTGGCGGGCTCGGAGTCAATATTATCAACAGGACCCCTCTGCGCGGGTTCTAGGTCGCGCGCTAGATCGGCGGCCAATCCCGAACTATTTCCGGTGTGGGTTCCGGATTCCGGCTTGTGGGAGAGATCCTGACGGTCGGAAACTGGGATGTAAACCGTTTTTAATTCCGGTAGTTGAGAGGACGAGCCTCCGGCCGGACACTCGACGATGGTGACTAAGTGAGTGATCGGTGGGGTATGAATCTCCCTATCATCGGGTTTAATCCCGATCCGGTCGTAGACTGAGGTTTGGCCGTCGGTCACGCCCATGGTTTGAATCCGACCAAGTAACTCGTTTAATGACAAGATGTCGACGGGGTCCATGTCGCTGGAGCGCATGGGGTCGATCCGCAGCGCCGTTGTCCCAGGGTCGCTCGACGACATGCCCGGGTTGTATTCGGCCGCGGCAGATCCGAGCATATCAGTTGGGTTGGGCGTTATGGCCGACCCAGGGATAGACGCCACCTCAGCGGTGGGACCTGCTGCCTCTGGCGTTAAGGCATCGGGGCCTGCGGCTCGTCCATGAGAGCTGAGAGCTTCGTTAAAACGAGATCTCCCCGAGAGTCGGCGACGAACTTGTTAAAACGAGATCTCCCCGGGAGTCGGCGACGAACTCAAGGTTCCCGAATCTGACTTCCTGATCGGGGATGAAACTTCCGACCTGGCCAAGATGGCCGGCCGGATCGGCATGCGATATGATGCTGCCGAACGCGAAAATCTAACCAGGAACGAAAACGTCCTTGCTGCAGACTTCATCGCTGATGATAAGGCGAGCCATCGATTCCTCTTGCGATCCCACAGCGGAACTCTCAATGAAAGCACCAATGTCGGTGTCAAAACCGGCAGATCTCGGGTAGGGGGTCCCGAGCTGTGAGTTTAGGATTGATGGGTAACAAGGTCAACCTGGCAATTCAACCCATGGGTACGGCCGCCCATGGGCACCCGACCCGAATGGGTAGGGTATGGGTCATCATCTTTGCCCATGGGCATGACCCATGGGCGACCGGATTAGTCGTGGGTAGGGTATGGGTCTTCATCTATGTCCATGGATTACCCGATGGGTGACCCGATTAATATTAACAATTAATATCACTATTTTATTTCATATAATATGTGGGCCACAAAATACAAATACATATAAGCAAAGACTTGTGTATATATATGCTATACAGAGAACCCCAAACACATCCATCAGACCGGTACTTGTCATGCTTCAAGTTAGGAAAGTAGAAATTATATTCTTAGCAGCCCAACAACGCAGCTTTTAGGCCACATGGGCATGCAAAGGAGAAGTATTCGGCCCATCTTCATGCAATCGACAGGCTGCTGGCTTCCAGTAGTAGCGATGGCAACTTCGCTGGTATTAGTACCACCAGGAGAGTGGAGGCACGGTGACAAAGGAGGGGTGCCTATATAACAACCACCACGGTGTTGCGCTTGCATGGGCGTTCTGTTTTGGTGACTTTAAACAGAATATTTTTTGTGCCTTACTGTTCAGAAGAATTGAGATTAATTTCAGTTTGAATGCTTGGAACGTATGGAATTATTTTTGTTTTAACATTTAGCTTATACCCGATGGGTACCCGAGTGGGTCGGGTTACCCGATGGGTTTGAGCATGGGTCTGAGCTGTGACCCATGGGTAGGGTCATGGGCGGGCGATGTACCCGATTAGATATTCGGGCATGGGTCTGAGAGAGGTCTACCCGACCTTACCCGACCCGATTGCCAGGTTGAGTAACAAGGGACGAAGGAGATGATGTTTACCCAGGTTCAGGCCCTCCTATGGAGGTAAAACCCTACGTCCTAATTGGTTGTATTGATGTGTATGAAAATTACAGAGTCGATCTACCTTGAGATCAAATAGCTAAACCCTAGATGAGTTCACCTGGCGCTACGAACTAAACCCTCTGGTTTATATAAATACGAGGGGTCCCTAGGGTTACACATAGTCGGTTGCTTATCGAAGCAATAAACATGCATATTCTATCATCTTAAGCTTGAAGGGCACGCCACGGCTCCTGAGGTTTCTCCCCTGGTCACGGGGTATTCAGTCAATCCGATCCTCCAACGAGTAGCCCACGAGTCCGGCCCATAAGGAATAGGCCGGTAGTCCAAGGACCCCTTAATCCCAAACTCCCTCACCCCCCCTCATGTCGAAGTTATCGGGGTTATGTTTTAACGACCCCCCCCCCCTCATGTCGAAGTTATCGGGGTTATGTTTTAACGACCCCCCCCCCCTCATGTAAAAGTTATCGGGGTTATGTTTTAACGACCCCCCCTCATGTCGATGTTATCGGGGTTATGTTTTATTCATACATGTTACAAACTAAGTGTCACACAAAAGATATTGTTACAAACTTCATGTTACAAACTAAGTGTCACACATAACAAACTTCATGCATGTTACAAATTAACTAAGTGTCACATAACAAACTTCACATAACAAATTAACTATTTTTCTACCAAAATTCATATACTAAGCAATCACAAAAGATGTATGTATATGTAATTTTTTCTGTTTTTCTTGATTTTTTTTCTTTCTAGATGCATCGGGCCGGGGCGGCGGCGGCTCACAGCGGGGGTGACGAGGGCTCGTGGACGACGATGAGGACGGGCTCTCGGGGGTGCGGCGATGCTCGGGGAGGTCCGGCCGCCGACGAGGAGCTAGCGGGCGGCGTCGGGGCAGGGCACGGGGACGGCGTCGGGGGCGGCGACGAGGAGCGGGCTCGGGGAGGTCCGGCCGGCGACAAGGACGGGCTCGGGGGCGGCGTCGGGGCGGCGTCGGGGCAGGGCACGGGGACGGCGTCGGGGGCGGCGACGGGGGCGGCGACGAGGAGCGGGCTCGGGGAGGTCCGGCCGGCGACGAGGGTGTGCTCGGGGACGGCGTCGGGGCAGGCACGGGGACGACATCGGGGGCGGCGCCGGCGCAGGGCACGGGGATGGCGTCGGGGGCGGCGACGGGGGCGGCGACGAGGAGCGGGCTCGGGGAGGCGACGGCGAGGTCCGGCAGCCTGGCGGCGTTGAGGTGGTCGTCGGCGCCGTCGGGGGAGAGGAGGAGATCGAAAACTGCAGATGGCTTTTGGAAAATTTCCTAAGTCCTACTTATATACCCCACCCTTTAGTCCCGGTTGGACCTACCAACCGGGACTAAAGGTGAATTTCACCAGGCGAAAGGGCGGGAAGCCCAGGCCTTTAGTCCCGGTTGGTGGTTCAAACCGAGACTAAAGGGGGGCCTTTAGTCCCGGTTGGAGCCACCAACCGGGACCAAAGGCCTGTTCCTGGCACGGCCGAGGGGCGGTGGAAGTTTAGTCCCACCTCGCTTGGCCAGAGGCGCTCGCAGTGGTTTATAAGCCCTCCTGTCGCTGCCCTCTCGAGCTCCTCTCTAATGCAGGCTTTGCAGGCCTAACATTCCTCTCTCGCCTGTTAGGCCTACTTGCCCCGCGGGCCTGCATCCTGGCCCATGTATAGTTGGGTTTCTAGTCGTATGCAGGCCGTGGTGGCCTAGTAGGCGGGTATTTTTTTTAATTTTTTGCAAAATTATATTTTGATCATAACTAGAGGTTTATAAAAGCTTTTTAGTTGATTCTTTTTGCTATTGAAGAATATTATAGTTTTGTTTTAGTTGATCGTAACAAAGTATTATAATTGATTCTTTTTAGTTGATTCCATTTGCTATTAGAGTTTTATAAAAGCGTTTTAGTTTGCTATTAAAGTTTTTAACAAAAAATACTTTATGAAATTTTTTTTGCTATTAAAGTTTTTAACAAAAAATACTTTGATAATTTTAGTTGCATAAATTTAATATAATTTTAAGCTAATTTCACCCACATGTGCTATTTTTCATGCATTTAACGATTTATTTTGAGCTAAACGACCCTGAATTTGAAAAGCACTGCAAATGAACTCTGAAAAGGTTGAAACTTGGCATGGTATCATAATTTCACCCACATAGCATGTGCTAAAAAATTTAGAGGGTTACGGCAAAAACTGGCTGAACTTCGTGTACAAAACTGGACAATCTCTTTCGAAGTATCAGGGTTTTGGACGAAAACTCATCTATTACAAAGGGATTTCATTTTTTTAACATATTTTAATTCCAGACTTTTTGTGCGTTCAATATGCACCATGCAAAGCCACGTCATCAATTTTCAACCCTTTTCCGACTTCATTTGCTATTTTTCATGCATTTAATGATTTATTTTGAGCTAAAGGACCCTAAATTGGAAAAGCACTACAAATGAACTCTGAAAAGGATGAAACTTGGCATGGTATCATAATTTCACCCACATAGCATGTGCTAAAAGGTTTAGAGGGTTACGGCAAAAACAGGATGCACTTCGTGTACAAAACTGGACAATCTCTTTCGAAGTATCAGGGTTTTGGACGAAAACTCATCTATTACAAAGGGATTTCATTTTTTAACATATTTTAATTCCAGCCTTTTTGTGCGTTCAATATGCACCTTGCAAAGCCACATCATCAATTTTCAACCCTTTTCCGACTTCATTCGCTATTTTTCATGCATTTAATGATTTATTTGGAGCTAAACGACCCTGAATTTGAAGAGCACTGCAAATGAACTCTAAAAAGGTTGAAACTTGGCATGGTGTCATAATTTCACCACATAGCATGTGCTAAAAAAAGTAGAGGGTTATGGCAAAAACTGGATGAACTTCGTGTACAAAATTGGACAATCTCTTTCGAAGTATAAGGGTTTCGGACGAAAACTCATCTATTACAAAGGGATTTCATTTTTTAACATATTTTAAATCCAGACTTTTTGTGCGTTCAATATGCAGCATGCAAAGCCACATCATCAATTTTCAACCCTTTTCCGACTTCATTTGCTATTTTTCATGCGTTTAATGATTTATTTTGAGCTAAACGACCCTGAATTTGAAGAGCACTGCAAATGAACTCTAAAAAGGTTGAAACTTGGCATGGTGTCATAATTTCACCACATAGCATGTGCTAAAAAATTTAGAGGGCTACGGCAAAAACTGGATGAACTTCGTGTACAAAACTGGACAATCTCTTTCGAAGTATCAGGGTTTCGGACGAAAACTCATCTATTACAAAGGGATTTCATTTTTAATATATTTTAAATCCAGACTTTTTGTGCGTTCAATATGCACCACGCAAAGCCACATCATCAATTTTCAACCCTTTTCCGACTTCATTTGCTATTTTTCATGCATTTAATGATTTATTTTGAGCTAAACGACCCTGAATTTGAAAAGCACTGGAAATGAACTCTGAAAAGGTTGAAACTTGACATGGTATCATAATTTCACCCACATAGCATGTGCTAAAAAAATTAGAGGGTTACAGCAAAAACTAGATGAACTTCGTGTGCAAAACTGGACAATCTCTTTCGAAGTATCAGGGTTTCGGATGAAAACTCATCTATTACAAAGGGATTTCATTTTTTTAACATATTTTAAATTCAGACTTTTTGTGCGATCAATATGCAGCATGCAAAGCCACATCATCAATTTTCAACCTTTTCCGACTTCATTTGCTATTTTTCATGCGTTTAATGATTTATTTTGAGCTAAACGACCCTGGATTTGAAGAGCATTGCAAATGAACTCTGAAAAGTTTGAAACTTGGCATGGTGTCATAATTTCACCCACATAGCATGTGCTAAAAAAATTAGAGGGCTACGGCAAAAAATGGATGAACTTCTTGTACAAAACTGGACAATCTCTTTCGGAGTATCAGGGTTTCGGACGAAAACTCATCTGTTACAAACGTATTTCATTTTTTTAACATATTTTAAATCCAGACTTTTTGTGCGTTCAATATGCACCATGCAAAGCCACATCATCAATTTTCAACCCTTTTCCGGCTTCATTTGCTTTTTTCATCCATTTAATGATTTATTTTGAGCTAAACGACCCTGAATTTGAAAAGCACTGCAAATGAACTCTGAAAAGGTTGAAACTTGGCATGGTATCATAATTTCACCCACATAGCATGTGCTAAAAGTTTTAGAGGGTTACGGCAAAAACTGGATGAACTTCGTGTACAAAACTAGACAATCTCATGATGTGGGTTAATATTATTTTTCATAGGTACCATACTCATGATGTAGGTTTGTACTCCTGATGTAAGATAATATAAAGGTGCCTGGATACAAGTTCATCTGCGTGCATTTTATAATTAAGTATATCAAAAACCATTACAGAACATCATGAATAGAGAAATGACCAAATTAATACAAGTTCATCATCACATTAAAACCAAAGTACAGTAGTGATCAAATGTTATTACTGAAAAAATAAATACATAAACTTCATACGTAGTTCTCATAGAACAACATACAGCTCACTAGAGCATCTAATTAAAACATACATTGAAACTAACATACAACTATGTAAAAAAATTAAATGCAACAATAAATACGATCAAAATCGCAACTAAGGTAACAATTGATCCAACAGCATAATGATACCAAGCCTCTTTATCAATGGCATATTTTCTAATCTTTCTAATCTTCAAGCGCATTGCATCCATCTGGATCTTGTGTAGATCGACGACATCGGCAACATGCAACTCCAATTTCATCTTCTCTTCTTCAATCCTTTTCAATTTTTCTTTCAAATAATTATTTTCTTTTTCAACTAAATTTAACCTCTCGACAAGAGGGTCGGTTGGAATTTCCGTTTCACATACCTCCTACATAAAGACATCTATGTCAAGTTGGTCGGCATAATTGTCATAAACACTAAATGAAACAAATAGTTATATAAGATAATATACCACATCTGAATCATAGACCGGACGAGAGCCAACGGGGGCGGATACCAAAACCATGGCACTATATAATAACAAACAATAATACAAGTAAGAAAATTATAGAAGTAGCTATATAAATCATACAAGTAAGAATTTTTTTCTTTAAAAAGAGATAAGAACAAGAGGCTCACTGTCGGTGTCAAAACCGGCGGATCTCGGGTAGGGGGTCCCGAACTGTGAGACTAGAATCGATGGTAACAGGAGATGAGGGACACGAGGTTTTACCCAGGTTCGGGCCCTCCTATGGAGGTAATACCCTACGTCCTGCTTGATTATATTGATGATATAAGGGTTACAGAGTTGATCTACCACGAGATCGTATGGCTAAACCCTAGATGAGTTCTGTTGTTCTACAACCTAAAACCCTCCGGCTTATATAGACACCGAGGGTACCTAGGGTTTACACATGGTCGGTTGCTCAGCAAAGGGAAAAAGCATGCCTATCTATTGTCGACATCTTGGAAGACACGCCACGGCTCCTTGAAACCTCCACCTTGGTGACGGGGCCCTTGATCATTCATTACTCATCCAGCAGCCCATATAGTCCGGCCCATAGAAATAGGTCGGCTATCCGAGGACCCCTAAAACCAGGACTCCCTCACTCACCACGGTGGTGCCGGCGACGATATCGGCACGGGCGATCAACGGCGGTGAGGACGGGGACGGGGACGGGACGGCACCCTACACATGTGCAAACTAAGAAGTTAATTTGAGCTCAAATTGTGCATCTAAATCAAATAAACTAACATATACACTCCTCCACTAAAACCCACAAACCACACTACTTCTAGAGCATTTGAAATGAGCTAAACTAGCAGTGAGAGATGAAAGGATGAAGTTGTTAACCTTTTTAGAACACTTGGATAGTTGGTGCACCGCCAAACCTAGACAAATCTTGGGGGAAATGGAGCTTGGAGGTCGAGCTTGGAGAGGAGAAAGCTTAAGTGTGGCTCGGGCATTTCATCAAACACCTCATGTGTATAGGAGGTGAGAAGAAAGTACCACACACCTCCCACATCCTTCCATGGCCAAAAAACAGAGGAGATGGGGGGCATGGATATATATAGGCAAAACATTAGTCCCGGTTTGTGTCTAAACCCGGGACTAAAGGCCTACCCTTTAGTCCCGGTTCCAGACACAAACCGGGACTATAGGGCAGTAACCCCTTTAGTCCCGGTTGGTGGCAGGAACCGAGACTAATGGTCCCAGTCAAACCGGGACTGATGTCTACCGAGGCCCGGCCGGCGTCCTAGCCTCTCGAACTGGGAATGATGCTCCCATTAGTCCCGGTTCGTAACATGACCGGGACTAATGCTCTGATCTGGCCAGGATCAAAGCCCTCTTTTCTACTAGTGGTGATACACGTGTAGTATTGATAGTAGATATTGATTTTTGTAATACTAACAATAAAAAACAGCAAGGTAGCAAGGCCTAGGGTCCTTACTTTTGCTAGTGCAATCTCTCAACAATGCTAATATAATTGGATCACATAACCATCCCTCAACGTGCAATGAATAATCACTCCAAAGTTCTTATCTAGTGGAGAACATAAGAAGAAATTGTTTGTAGGGTACGAAACCACCTTAAAGTTATCCTCTCTGATCGATCTATCCAAGAGTTTGTACTAAAATAACACCAAGTTATCCTTTCCGATCGATCTATCTAAGAGTTCGTACTAAAATAACATCATATGATACGCATCAACCAACTCTAATGTCACCTAGATACTCCAATGTCACCACAAGTATCCATGAGTTAATTATACGATGCGCATCAAACAATTTTAGATTCATAATACTCAATCCAACACAAAGAACCTCAAAGAGTGCTCCAAGATTTCTACCGGAGAAAGTAGGACGAAAACGTGCATCAACCCCTATGCATAGATGACCCCCAATGTCACCTCGGGAATCCGTGAGTTGAGTGCCAAGACATAGATCAAGTGCTCTCAAATCCATAAAAGTATTCAATCCAGTAATAACGAAATCTCAAAGGGAAAACTCAATTCATCACAACAAGATAGAGAGGGGAAAACAACATATGATCCGATTATACTAACAAAGCCCGTGATACATCATGATAGTGACATCTCAAGAACACGAGAGAGAGAGATTGAACACATAGCTACTGGTACATTCCCTCAGCCCCGAGGGTGGACTACTCCCTCCTCGTCATGGCCTCTGCCGGGATGATGAATATGGCCACCGGAGATGATCTACCCTCTCCGGAAGGGTACTGGAACGCCTCCAGATTGGTTTTTTGTCAATACAGAGAGTTGCGGCGGTGGAACTTCTGATCTAGGGTTATTTCTCGGGGTTTCTGAATATATAGGATTTTTGGGCGTCGGTTTCATGCGAATATGGGCCACGAGGGGCCCACAAGACACCAGGGCGCGCCAGAGGGGGCTGGTGCACCCTGGTGGGTTGTGGCCACCTCGTGGCTCTTCTGTCCCTCCCACGAAGCTTCTAGTGCCTCTTTTGTTCCAAAAAAATCGTCAAAAATTTTCGTTGCATTTGAAGAACTTTTATTTCTGCACAAAAAAACACCATGATAATTCTGCTGAAAACAGTGTTAGTCCGGGTTAGTTCCATGTAAATCATACCAAAACCATATAAAATTGTTGTAAATATGGCATGAATACTTCATAAAATATAGATACGTTGGAGACGTATCAATAATTGTCAACAATAATAAGTCATGATCAAAGATATTTGACTGGCCATATGTGCCTAGATCTTTCCCCACCACATGATGCTTGCCAACTAGAGAATAATTGAGGTTAAAATGAGAATGCATACTATTGACTCTTGCATAAAACTAAATACTGAAAGGTAAAAGATAGGCCCTTCGCAGAGGGAAGCAAAGATTTGCATATGTGCCAGAGCTCATTGTTTAAAACAGAGATGAATATGTAATTTTGAGTGGTGTGCCTTTCCTGTCAACGTCACAACAAAGTATTCAATATCTTCCATGCTAATCACATTATTGGCGGTTCCCAAACAGAATTTAAATTTTTACTCCCCCTCCACCATTCAAACACATTCCATGGCTGGCCGAATCCACGGTTGCCCTCCAAACAATCAACTTTCTAGTGGGAGTTTTTGTTTATTTATTTTTGTGTTATGCAGGACTGGGAATCCTTTTTACCAGCCTCTCTCGTGCAATGACAAGTGAATAAACACTCATCTTGAGAATAACTCGCTTAGCATGGAAGATAATGACCGCCCAATCGCTCCATGAGCTGTACGAGCACACAAAACAGATGTTTATTTGAATGTTTAGAGGTGGCACGTGCAAATTTACATGGAATGGCAGTGAAATACCATATATAGGTAGGTATGGTGGACTCTTATGGAAGAAACTCGGCTCAAGGATTTGGATGCACAAGTAGTATCTCTACTTAGTACGAAGTTTTGGCTAGCAAAAGATCTTAAGCAAACACCACATGTTGGAGGATCCATAACAATATAACTTCTATTCAAATATACACAACCATAACTCATGATGTTGTCTTCCTTGTCCAACTTCAACTAATTTGCTCAAGTTTGAAAATAATTAATGGGTATTCAAAATCATAGAAGATGTCCAAGATAATATATTTCTATGTGAAAGTTCTCTTCCTTATACTAATCATTCACGAGTTGCTTGTATGACCAATATTGTGATTGTCAAGCTTCAAAAGATTTCACTTTCTAAACCCAATGTGAAGCTACCACTAGGCATGACATGAACATATAATTTCAACTTCATGGTATTCAATTCATTCAACAATTTACTTATAGGATATAAGTGAAGCACAAGAGTAAATTACAAGCTACTCCAAAAAGATATAAGTGAAGATCAAGCAAGTAGTTAAGTAAATGGGTAGCCATTTCAGAACTCTCTCTCATCTAAATACTTTCAGATCTAAGTATTTTATTAAAACAGAAAGCAAAAAAATAAAATGACATTCCAAGAATAGCACACATCATGTGAAGAAACAAAAACTTAGGCTCAACCGCTACTAACCGATAATTGTTGATGAAGAAAGGTGGGATGCCTACCGGGGCATCCCCAAGCTTAGATGCTTGAGACTTCTTGAAATATTATCTTGGGATGCCTTGGTCATCCCCAAGCTTGAGATTTTGTGTCTCCCTAATTCCTTTTATATCACGGTTTCCCTAAATCTTAAAAACTCCGTCCACAAAAACATGAAAAGAACTCGTGAGATAGGTTAGTACACATAAGAATAAGTCCACACTTCTTGTACTGCCAAGACAAGTTGCAAAATAATTTCCAAACATTATCTACTGTTTACTATCGTTTCCACAATTTATATCTACCAATATAGGCTATGGAAACTATAGGATAAGTAGATAACAAAACTATGACAGCAATCTGTCCAAACAGAACAGTCTGTAGCAATTTATGAAAACAGTGTACTTCAGTAACTCAAAACATTATGAAAATTTATGAAATGATAAAGAATTTATATGACAACACTGTAAAATAATTTCAGATCATTATCATGCAGCAGTAGAAAATGAAAATTCCTGTACTTGAGTCAAAAGTTTCTGTTTTGGTTCAGCATCAATTCTACTCATCTTGTGAGTCATCCGAAAGGCTTTACTTGGAACTTTATTGAAATAAAAGACACAAAACATTTTTAATACAGTAGCTTAATCATGTGAACACTCAAAAACATAAAGTAAAAGTGTTGGGTTGTCTCCCAACAAGCGCTTTTCTTTAATGCCTTTTAGCTAGGCATGATAATTTCAATGATGCTCCTGTAAGAATAATAATTAAAACATGAAAAAGAGCATCATGGATCACATAGCAAGCACATTTAAGTCTAACCCACTTCCTATGCATAGGGATTTTGTGAGCAAACAATTTATGGGAGCAAGAATCAACTTGCATAGGACGGGACGCCGTGCTCACGGCCTCGTCCACCTCCAGCTCGCTCCAACGCGCCACCAGGGCGACCGCGCAGGTCGGCGTGTCCTCGCGGTCGTCCTCGTCCCTCTCGCTCGCGCGCGGCACCGCTAGGTGCTGCGGGTGCGCCCTCCCTCCTGGTCGCTCCGCCCCGTGCCTGGTCCTCCTCCGCGCGCGGCCCCGCACGCTGCGCCGCTCCTGCGCGCCCGCACCTCTGCGTCCGCCTTACGCGACGACGGCGCACCTCCACAGCACGGACCTCCTCCGAGCTACGCCTGCGTCGCGCCCCTCCAGGGTCATCCCGACCGCGCGCCCGTGGCGCTCTGCCACTCCTCCGCGCGTTCTTCCCACCGACGCGCCTTCGTCGTCGTCCCACTAGCTCCGCCCGGGCGGCATCCTCGCCATCTCCCGTCCCGATGAGCTATCGCCGTCGTCCTGCGGCCTCTCCCTGGCTGACGGACCCCGCGCATCACGAGTCCCCCTGTGCACCCGCGGGGCTTTGCCGGCTCCACGCGCCCGTTAGGCTGCGTCGTGCGCGCGGTTGTCCGGCTGCTTCGCCCATGCGCCCGCGAACCGCATCGTCCAGCGGTCGGCGGCTCTGCCCCGTCCGCCCCCGCGCCCGCTAGCCAAGGCCGGCTCCTGCCCCAACACACCCGCGCCTGCGCCGGCCCACCGGGTCCGCCTGCTCCGCATCCGCGCACCCGGCAGCAGGTCGGGCCAACGAGCAGCTCCGTGCTCGGCTACACCTACAGCGTCGCCGACCCGGGCCTCCCCTCGCGCGCGCCGGTCCTCCTCTCCAACCACGACGCGGCTGCGGCACGCCCAGCCAACACTTCGCCTGGCCCTCCTCCCGCACGAGGGCTCTCCGGCCTCCTTCCTCGCGGGTTCGCCCTCCTACCTCCACTCCACGCGGCAGCACCGCCACTCCGGGCGCCGTCGCTCCTCCCCCTCCGCGGCTGCCCCCCAGCAACGCCGCGCCCCGAGTGCCCCCGCGGCTCTGCCTGCTCCACCAGGCCGCATCCGGCCCTGCTTCGGCTCGCGTATGCCCCGGCGCCGGCTGGCCGGCTCCCGCCCCGCGCATCCTCCGGCGCGTCCCCCGTCCGCGCGCCGTGCCTCCTCACCCATGCCCTGCGCGTCGCCCGGCCGCCTCCCGTCATTGCCTGCCGCTGCCGCTCCCCGCGCGCCGGCTCGCCATGACTGCCGGCTGCTGCCGTCCGCGCACGCCGGCTTGCCGCTGCAGTCGGTCGCCTCTGGCCCGCTAGTCGGCTTCCCGTCGCTCCATCGCTCGGTCGTGCCTGCGCCGGCCCTGCCCGCTCAGCTGCTCCAGGCCCGCGCGGCCGTCGCTCCTATCCGTGCCCAGCGTCCCCCACGGCCGGCCAGCTCGCCGCCCGGCGGCGGCTCCCACGCCCGCCGGCTCGCCGTCCACCCGCGTCCGCCACGCCCCGCCACGGCTCCCGCGCGCCCGCTCGCCCGCGAGGCCTCAACCTCGGCCGGCTCCGCCTAGAGTGTCGCGGGTCGCCCGGCCTTGCCCCCTGCAACTCCTCGACCGGCACGAGCTCGCGCCCGATGCGCCTGCACCGCGGCTTGCCGCCTCCGCATCCGGTCATCCGCCAGGCCGCGTGCCCTCGTGCGCCTCGCCGGCGCCGGCCACGTCGCCATGTGGCCGTGCGCCCGCGCTCGCCCACCACTCCGCGCTCGTGCGGCCCGCCTCGGCCTCCTCTGCGCCCGCATCGCTCCACCCCTCTCCCAGCTACTGCCTCCGCGCCTCCGCATCCGCGCACCAGCGCGCTTCCGCGCCTCTGTCGCCCGCCGGCTCCGACTCCCGCTTCCGCGCCTCGGCCACCCGCCGGCTCCGGCTCCGGCTGTCGCTGCCGCGTCGGGCCGCCGGCTCCCGCCTCTACACGCGTCGGTTGCCCACCACTCCAGCCGCCTGCTGCAGTCGGGTATCCGGGGAGAGGGGGCCGGCCGGCTTACCAAAGAAAAGAAAAGACAGCCGGCTCGAGAAATAGAAAAAGTGGGAGCCGGCCAAGCTCAAAAAAAAATTGTGCGTCCGTCTGCCCACAGCCGGCTGAAGAGAAAAAGAAGAAAAGGCGCCAGCTGGTCCACATGCCCGCCTCCCCGGTCGGCTGGCCCGCATCGCCGCTCGGCCCGTTGGCGCCCGCCCGCGTCGCCGCTCGGCCGGCTAGCGCGCCTGCCCGTGCCACCGTCCGGCCGGCTGGCCCGCCCACGTCACCGCCTGGCCGGCTTACCGGCTGGCCTGCCCGCCTAGTTCGACACCGGGCCGGCTAGAGAGACGGCTCCGCTGCTCGTCCACTTCGACACTGGCACCCAGCAGGTGCGGCCGGCGCGGCCCACTGGTAAAAGGCCGTGCCGTCTGCAGGCCGGCAGCTGGCTATCTTCGACAACACCCGCCTCGCCTACGCGAAAATCAATGAATCTCCTCGCTCGGAGGCTCGGAGGCTAGTCCCGGCAGGGCCCCGCACCCACCAGCCGGCAGACCCTCCGTCTGACTCTCCGCACTCGGCAGCGCCTCGCGCTCAACAGCCGGCGGACCCCGAGTCCGCCCTCGGCAGCGCCTCGCGCTCAAGAGCCGGCAGACCCCCGCGTCCGCCCTTGGCAGTGCCTCGCGCTCAACAGCCGGCGGACCCCGCGTCCGCCCTCGGCAGCGCCTCGCGCTCAACAGCCGGCGGACCCCCGCGTCCGCCCTCGGCAGCGCCTCGCGCTCAACAGCCGGCGGACCCCGCGTCCGCCCTCGGCAGCGCCTCGCGCTCAACAGCCGGCGGACACCGCGTCCGCCCTCGGCAGCCCCTCGCGCCCAACAGCCGGCGGACCCCGTGTCCGCCCCTGGCAGGGCCCCGCGCCCACTAGCCAGCGGACCCCGCGTCCGCCCTCGACAGGGCCCCGCGCCCATCGGTCGGCGGACCACGCGTCCGCACCCGGCGTCCTCAACGCCACTATCTGCTTCAGCAACAGCAGAGACCCTCCGCCCGACTCTTCGAGTCGCCCGGAGGCTCAAAGGCTACGCCCGGCGGGTGCGCTGGCGCGCCCCTGCTGGAAACAGCCAGCCGGTGGACTCCGCGTCCACACCCGTCAGGGCTCCGTGTCCATCAGTCGACGGACTCCGCGCCCGCGCCCGACATCCTCGACGCCACCGTCTGCTTCAGCAAGGACTCCGCGTCCGCGTCCGGCAGTGGCTCGCGACCATCAGCCGACAAACTACGCGTCCTCGACCAGCAGCGCCTCGCGCCCATGCGCCGGCAAACTCCAAGTCCGCGCCCGGCAGCGCCTCGTGCACATCAGCCGGACCCCGTCGGCTGCAAGCCGCGCCGGCCGACATTGACAAAAACCGCCTCGCCGGCACCAAAAGCCAATGTGGGATCTCCACCCGCATATCCTTGCACCGTACACACAAACGGATGCCCCGAGCGACCCTTGGGGGCCATCCCCGCATTTATTTCTACTACTTTACTGTTCACCCCGGCGCCAGCTAGCCTCGGCCCGGGGGTTGGCTGTTTGGTCCGATACGTTCATACCCATAGACGACTTAGTAGCATGCATGGGACCGAAGCCCCACTCTTTGTCTCAGCTACAAACCGCACCGCGGCTGTCCGTCTAGCGAGAGCAAAAGCTGGAGGTCACCACACGCGAAAGGCGTCCGAGGAGAAAACGGCTTGGGCGACCCCGGTCGTTTCATTTATGAGTATCTGCTCGGTCGAGTCTGCTCCCTGAGTCCGAGTACTGTATGCTCCATTCCGCGGCCCACTCTTTGCCTCACCTACAGACCGGCTCCTGACTGTCCGGCTAGCAAGAGCAAAAGCCAAAGAGCGGAGAGAACATGAAAAAGACTGAAGGGGGCTCGGGAAAAACCGAGTCGTTACCCTCTGCATAAACTTGCATTGCGAGAACAAAACATTTGATACATCTGCATCAACTAAACTTGTATTTTGCACAATCATTTCCATGATGAACCCCCTCGCTCGGAGGCTTGGCAGCCGGCGGACCCCGCGTCCGCCCTCGACAGCGCCTCGCGCTCAACAGCCGGCGGACCACGCGTCCGCCCTCGGATGGGCTCAACGCCCATCAGCCGGCAAACTTCGCATCCGCCCTCGGCTGGGCTCCGCGCCCAACAGCCGGCGGACCACGCGTCTAAAAACCCTCGGCTGGGCTCCGCGCCCAACAGCCGGCGGACCACGCGTCCGCCCTTGGTTGGGCTCCGCGTCCATCAGCCGGCGAACTTCGTGTCCGCCCTCGTCTGGGCTCCGTGCCCATCAGCCGGTGGACTCCGCGTCCGCCCCCGGCAGGGCTCAGCGCCCACCAGCCGGCGGACCCCGCGTCCGCCCTCGGCAGCGACTCGCGCTCAATAGCCGGCGGACCCCGTGTCTGCCCCTGGCAGGGCTCCACGCCCACCAGCCGGCGGACCCCGCGTTCGCGCCCGGCAGTGCCTCGCGCTCATCAGCCGGCGGACCCTGCGTCCGCGCTCGGCAGCGCCTCGCACTGATCAGTCGGCGGACCCCGCGTCTGCCCTCGACAGGGCTCCGCGCCCATTAGCCGGCGGACCCCGTGTCCGCCCGCAGCAGGGCCCTGCGCCCATCGGCCAGCGGACCCCACGTCCGCGCCCGACATCCTCGACGCCGCCGTACGCTCCAACAACAGCAAAGACCCTCCGCCCGACTCTTCGAGTCGCCCGGAGGCTCGGAGGCTACACCCAGCGGGTGCGCTGGCGCGCCCCCGGTGGAAACAGCCAACCGATGGACTCCGTGTCCACGCCCGGCAGGACCCCGCGCCCATCAGTCGGTGGACCCTGCTTCCATGCCCGACATCAAAACACGCCCCATGTGGCTATCTTTTTAGCTCTAGGGTTATGTAATCAAATTCATGCATTAAGAGCAATTGTGGCTATCTTTTTAGCTCTAGGATCATTTATCACAGGTAATTCAGAGAACAATCTTTGCAAAGTAGGATGGGTATGAATTAATCTTCTTTCAAGTTTGATAATAAGAGCTGAAATAGCTTGAGCATAACTATTAGTTCTTTTAAGAATGGGCTCATCATTGTTTACCAAGGCTCCCATACAAGTAAAGAACTCTTGAATAACACTTTTTCCAATAATATTCCCACTTCCCGTTACAAAAAATTTAGTATCTACCTTAACGGGAGGGTCCAACTTACTAGGATCATTATCATTATTTTCACCTTTAGCAATAACAAATTCAGACATGATAGCCACTTCAAGAAAAAGTAAGCAAACAAATAAACTAGATAACTAAGCAAGCAAGCAAATAAAAATATTTTGTATTTTTGATTTTTATATAAAGAAAAATATAATAGGAAATAAAAAGTAGAACAATTGAAAGATAATTTCTGTGTAGGGACGTGATGATAGTTTTATGATATCTCCCCGGCAACGGCGCTAGAAATTCTTCCTACTACCTGTGAGTTGCATTGGGATTTTCTCCGAAGAGGAGAGGAGATGCAGCACAATAGAGATAAGTATTTCCCTCGGTGAGAACCAAGGTTATAGAACCAAGAAAACTCCATTCGACAGCCCCTACACACACAAAACCAAACACTTGCACCCAACGGGGGCAACAGGGTTGTCAAGCCCCTTGAACTCGTTACTTGCAAGGATTAAATCTTGATACAAATAGATAATGTAAAGGCAAAATAAAATAAAAATAAATAAATTGCAGAAAAGTATTTTCAGGGTTTTTTATTTATGTTTAAGTAGACCCGGGGGCCATAGTTTTTGCTAGAGGCTTCTCTCTTGAATATAGCATACGATGGGTAGACAAATTACTCTTGGGCAATTGACAGAATAGCACATAGTTATGATATGTTATTCATGGCAATGATCATGTATATAGGCATAACATCCATAAACAAGTAGACCGAAACGATTCTGCGTCTACTACTATTACTCCACCAAACGACCGACTCCTGCCTGCATCTATGGTATTAAGTTCATGACTAACAGAGTAATGCTTGGAGCAAGGTGACATGTTGTAGAAAAAATATGACAAGCAATATGTTCAGATCCCGTCATTTTAACCTTAATGGCAACAATACAAATATGTGTTTTGTCCCCTTCTGTCACGAGGATATAGAGAACCGCAAGATTCACCCCATGACAACGCACCACTCCCGCTGAAGATAAATCAATCTAGTTGGCCAAACCAAACCGATAGATCGAAGATAAATACAAAGCTATAACGATCATGCATAATAGAATTTGAAAAATACTCAATTACTTTCAATGAATAATCTGATCATAAACCCACAATTCATCGGATCCCAACAAACATGCCGCAAAAGAAGATTAAAGCGGATAGATCAGCGTGAAGATCACGGTGAACATGGTATTGAAGATCAAAGAGAGAGAAAAAACCATCTATGTACTAGCTATGGACCCGTAGGTATATGGTGGACTACACATGCATATCCATGGAGGCAACAAGGTTGATATAGATGGCCTCCCTGATCGATTACCCCTCCGCGAGAGTATCGGAAAAGGTCTCCAGATGGCCTCCCGTCGGAAGAGAGGCTTGCGGCGGTGGAAAAGTGTTTCAGGTGGCTCTATATTGGTTTCCTGATTTTAGAGAATTTATGGAGGTGGAATTAGGTCAGACAGATCAACAAGGGGGCCACAAGGTATCAGGGCACGCCTACCCCCCTGGGCGCGCCCTGTTGCCTTACCGTCTCCTTGTCTCGCTTCCTAGGTCTCTTTTGTCTTGAAAAAATCATGAAAAAGTTTTGTAGCGTTTGGACTTCGTTTGGTACATATTTCCTGGAAAACCAAAAGCAAGCAAAAAAAGCAACTCGCACTAGGCACTAGGTTAATACATTAGTTCCCAAAAATTATATAAAATAGCATATTATTGCATATAAGTATCCTAAATTGATAATATAATAGCATGGAATAATAAAAAATTATAGATACGTTTTAGATGTATCAGCACCCCACGCGAATAAAGTACAAAAGTAAGTTCTTATTTTTTGTTTTTAATAATAGAGTGATTGAAGTTCCATGTGAAGAAGTAAGTTTGGAAGAGTTGTTCTGATGAAGGCTTCGCTTTGTGCAAGATGATTTATATGTTGAATTTATGTTTGAATGCCTGGAAATATGTCTATGTATTGCTATGGAACTAACCTCATAGGAAAACAGAGAAAAAGAAAATTTCGGAAGAATCAGACCAAAAGACGGCCTATCATACGACCATAGTGGTCGTCTGGGCAGTCATTTGGCTTGCAGGAGGTTCCAGCACAAAACAACCAGAGACATCAGAGAGAAGACGACATATCAAGCGAGCACGAGCGCTCGTTTGTGCGGTTGTTTCATTTCTTTGCAGAAACCAGCGAGGAGTCCAGATCATTCGATGGCATTCCAAATGGGCGCATGTGCCCATCCGAGCGGTCCTTCGACATCTTCGACGAGGAGAAGAAAAGGAACAGAGCGAACGACGACATTCAAAACGAACGATGGCGGCTGTTCCAGCAGTAGTTTCATCGACGGGTTCCAGCGGTAGTTTCATCGACGCGTAGGTACATGTAAGCTAAATTGGTTTGAAGACGGCGTTCCATGCGAGCGCTTGCGCCCGTATGAGCGGTCGTTTTGCATACTGATGGCTCCAATAAGCCCAAGGAAGGAGGTAAATTGCCCCCATCTCTCTCTTTTCTTCTTCTTCCTCCAAACCCTAGCAAAACTTCGCGTGACATATCTACTCATTCATTTTTAGTTTGAATCCTTCCATGTGATCGATGTACGGTACATTTATCCTCCGATCCCCAAGTTATTTTTCGTGAATCCATGTTCTGCATGCCTAGGATTGCCATGTCTAGGATATGCATATTTTTCATCCAAATTTGAGTTTAGCATGCATTTGTTGATATTTTTAGAGGAGTATCATGTTGTGACTACCGTAGGATCATTATTGTTTAATTTTATTGGACTGAAAAATTGCTTTGTAGATGTTTACACGAAGGTTTTCTTGCGTACGTGGTGCTTCGAGTTCATCCACCGCACCACCACAACAAGTTTTCACGCGGGGGATCGTCTTCACCTATCGTGGAGCAAGGAAGGAGGTCCACAAGATCACCACAAGGAAGATCAAAGCAACCAAATGGGCTTGTGCGAATAGAGTCGCCAAGTTAGGTATATCTCATGATTTTAATTTGCTTTGTCATAGTGCTGGGTTGCATCATTTTGTTTATCAGGGACGTGAGACTTATGAATGGCTGACGCTTGAGTTTCTTAGTACTCTCTCGCACAATGTTGGTCTTGTGCTAAATGAACATGAGGAGGAGAAGATCACTTTCCGTCTCCTTGATCAAGACTTTGACATCACTCTTGATGAGTGGTGTAATCATTTTGGCTTTGCCAACAATGATGTTGATTTTAGATATGTTTATGATTTCACCGACCCGCACCCAAGGCAATCCTTTTACCGTATGAGTCATCATGGCTCTAGGAAAAGAGCTAGTTGCATTGAAAGTCCTACTATATGTTATTTCTACTATGTTATGACTAACTCGTTGCATGCACGAGGAGAAGTTTATAAGGTGAATGATGAGAACATGCTAGTTCTTGGGAAAGCAGCAAACCTGGACGTTGGTTATTCTCCCAACCTAGGGGAAATATTTTTGCTACACCTCATGCATCAGGAAAACCATGCACAAGGAGATATCGTGTGTGGAGGAGTGATAACCATGTTGGCCAACTCCCTTGGTCTCAACTACAATCATCTCCTCTCCATTGTTGGTAACACCCTTGTTAACATTCGTGTTCTTACTAGCGTTGGTATGGTAGTAGTTCGTAATATCCGTCATTGCATTAGAATTCCTGGAGTGGCGTACTTGTTGCCCACTCCTATGCTTAATCGTTTCTCCATCGAGAATGGACAATTGCATTAGGTTGCACAGGAAGGAGATGCAGCTTTTGACCAAGAAGGGCTAGAAACAAAACAAGTAGATGAACAAGAACTCGCCATCGACGAAGAGGAGGAGCATCCCCGACAAGACTACACCACTTACGCGGACTTCAACAACCTCGAGGGATCTATCCATGGTATGAGCAACCTCGCATCGTCCCTTTGAGGCACTCCCGCCTACATGAACACGAACTTCTCCAACTGGATCCAGGAGTGGGCTCCTGACCAACCGCCACAATGATCCCACCGTCTTGTGCTTGCAAAATCCTAAGCTTGGGGGAGGTCATCACCACTCTACATCAAGATGTGGCGGTATTTGAATATATTGTAACGAGGTTGTACTTAAGCTCGAGGAGCTTCAAAACACTCATGTTGGTTTGTTCCAACACTTTGGTTTTTATTTGTTTTTGCTTTTTTTTCTTCTGCCTTTCCGATTTTTTGGATGCAAGTTAGTTTTCAAAACCCAAAAACCAAGAAAATAGAATAAGCTTTACTTTTCTCTTGTTCTTTATTTAGCCCCTTGGAGTTCGTTTGCATTTTGTATTTAGAGGAGTTGATCTATGCCGGACAACGAGGAATGCAAGAGTAAGGAAGAGAAGTGTGTAAATTCGCAATGGGAAGGTATGTCCTAAGACCCTCGTCTTTTGCACTTGGATACTTAGAGTAGATATAGTAGTTGTATGTGTGATATGTGCAGATGGGAGTAAGTCTTGATAGTTGATACAAAGATTTTGCTCTAGTAGCTAAAATGATTTTGTAGCCTTTGTTTTCTTTAGTTTAGACAACTAAGACTTGTCGTGGGACAGTTTGTAAATGAACTGCTATTAAGCAAGAATAACTATGCACAAGAGAAAGTCTCTCAAGACTTGGGAGTTGAGAAATTATAGTGGAAGTGATATTTAACATGTTCAACCCCATGTTGTTAATTTTAATATATTTGATAGCACTTGTGGATTAAATTGTCTAGAGGAACTTAGTTGAAAGGTGGGTGAGATTATGCCAAAAATCTGTGTTGCATCTCTCAACATGGTGTTATAGCCTCCGACTGGTGCCATGGCCTTTGCTACTATATGCATGTGTACATGTGTAAATGTGGCTTCGTCACCCTTCTTGATGTTATGTTGAGGACTCTGTTGGCCAATGAACGATCCACCAAGAGCGACAGCTCGGATTACGGCTATGAGTTTGTTACCGTACGTAGTGGAAACACTACAAACGGATATTATTCGGCTTTCCCTTGAATGGGTGTGCATGTGGTAAATAAAGGGGACTGGTCAAAAGAGTTTAAAGAGACATTTTGCTAAAGGTCCATAGTTCCCAAACATTAAGCCACAGCGAAAACCTATGCATGATCACTTATTTGCCATAATCTCCTTGATGTGACAATCAAAGTTCCACCAAACAATGATTGAAACAAAGTGTTTAAGAGCCTAGATGAGCAGACAATTGTGGGTGTGCTTGTGAGCACTTAAGCATCATATTTTACTACATGCTTTCTACTCCCTCTCTTATGTTTTTATGGCTCTATCTAAAGAAATTCTTCCGTGCATTCACGGCAATAAAGTGTTGTCTACATTAAAAGAAATGATGTGTGGAAAAGTTATTTTATCTAGTGGATCAAGTACTTTGTGTTGATTATCTTTTCTTTACTAACACTTGCACTATAATCATGCCACCACTATATCTATGCTAAGTTTTCAGGACAAGAAGCGGAGGGCTATCTAGGCATACCGACCGTAAGTGAACCAAAACCTTCACATTATTTTGGTTTAAACAACTGAGTTCCTTATGCTTCGGATTTGTCTTTATGTTGCTTGAGGACGATCAAGTTTAAGCTTGGGGGAGTTGATGAGTGATACTTTTACCCTCATTTCACCCTTGTTTAAACCGAGATATTTCACTAAAAGAGAGATATTCGCTCCGATATTGCCACTAATGACTAATGAATGAAAAGGATTCCACAAATCCTCTTTTTAATGTTTTTCCATAGGAAATGGGCTAAAAAGGGAGGAAATCACGTGGAGAAATGGAAAGGAAGGAAAAATGGAGGAAGAAACAATCACCAGGAGGTGCCAGAAGCCAACCAGAGCAAAAGACGGTGTTCCATATGGGCGCAAGTGCCCATATGAGTGGTCGTCTGACGTGGAAACCAAGGCAGGTCGTGTACCTGAACAACTTTTATAAAGGGGACCCCATCGAAATGTCAACAGAACAACATCAAGCACAGCTAGAACCTGTTCATCATCTTCATCATCCACAAACCCTAGCCGACGCCATTTCCATCTCCATAGACATATCGACCACCATAGTGCTCTCTCATAAATTTCATACTTCTAATCGTGCATCGCACAAGGCATCCATTGTAAGACATATTGCAATCAATCAATCTCAAGATGTGTTCTTCAATGTTTTCTTCTTGTGATCTAATCTCCATGTGTGAGTATATTGGTAAGGTATGGCTTGAGGCATGAGCCTTACAACCCCAGGTATTTGTTGAGGGGATCAATGGAAGTCTTTGACATAACATCCCATATGTGTGAAATAAAATTGTTTCTGAAGTGTATCTTGTCTTGTCCGCGATCTTCGTCCCTGCGGTACCCAGGATCATGGAGATTGAGCATCGGTGAGGCTAGGAGCAAGGGGACTGTGAAGCGTTATACCGAACACCGGTGACAATAAGGTTTAGTAGGGTAACATGGATCATATCCTTGGGGATTCATGAGGTGTAGTCATTAAACACATAATGCTTTTGCCTGATATTATTATCTTAATTATCAGGGCAACCCCACGATACGGATAGGGCCTTCGATAGGACAACTGATTCTTGATGCAGGACTCATGTCGGTCAAGATGTTATTTCGACACATCCCCCGCTCCGATATGAAACAAGCACATCTTGATGGGTGACTTCCTGAGCACAAACTAATATCCTTTTTTATCCCAACGCAAATACATGGTTGTAAGCATTAAGACCTCATACCCATACCTCTCTTTATTATAAGTGTTTGAATCACAATTTGTTCGTTGATCCGGTCAAAAGATGGATTTGACACTTTGGCAAAAGCTTGCTAGAGACCATTGCTTCATGGGAATCTTGCTCTTATGGGTTCGATACACAGGGCCACCTCTAGGGAAATAGGTGCGGGATGCCCTTTCTTGTTCCAACATCGGATCAATAAAAAGGAGATGTCAATTTGCTTCTATAAAAAACCAAAAACAGAAAAATGTTTTTTATCTACTTGTTTGCTTGTTTTGCTTCAAGTTGCTATCATGTCTGAGTTTGAGAAAGTTATTGTTGAAATTGCTAGTGAATATTTTGAGGAAAAACCTAAGTCTTTTTCTAATCATGATCCTCCTGAAAGTCAAGATCCTCATGTTGAAATCCCCATGTTCTTAAAAACTTAAATCCATCATGTGGGTACTGGGAACATTATTGTAAAGAATGTAATTCAAGAATTATTTGAGTGCGCGGGATTTATACCAATCATTAAGGGATCTATACTTGATAAAACAAATTGCTATGTGGATGCCATTGCTATGCTTATAGTTAAATTAGAAAGGAAATTTTTGCACATCCACGTCTTCTTACAAAAAATGTTCTTAAGTCTCCCTAGCATGCATGATCCTAAATCAAGAAAATTGTGATTGTCATTCTTATGCATGAATTTGATTACATAATTCAGGAAGCTAGGGAAATCTTTGCCTTTTATAGAATAAATTCTGAACAAACTCCAATAGAAGAAATAGTTCATGATAAAGATACAATGTTTAGACTAGAATCTAACGATTATCATGGTTATGATGAGAACTTGCGGAGGAAAGTTCCTCATGAAGTTTTAATTAAATATTTATAACATAATGCTTGTGATAAATTTGAATGTATCACTAAGGGAATTAATGAAGGATTTAGTGAGGAATCTTTTGAAAGTATGGCTGGAGAACCTATTAATGATGAAATCCATGTTTTATATGAGCATCTCTATGGTGGTGATTCTGAGGTTCAACTTATGAATGTTAAAGTTACCAAATATAGTCCCTTCAATAATTTGAGTTCACCCGCTAGAAAGGTGGAATATGAGAATAGGGAGTTCCTAATAAAGGTCCTTGGTGATTTGATTCTAAAAGATTTGAAGGACGATAAGTAGTACAATACTTGAAACAATGCATTATGCCTAACTAGGGGCATAAAACAATAGCGCTTGTTGGGAGGCAACCCAGTAGTTATCTTAATTTTTTATTTTTTATTATGTTTTGGTGTGATCACATTATTATTGATACTTTAATTATTGTGTTTTTATGTTTTAGTTAGTGTTTGTTCCAAGTAAAGCCTTTGGGATGACTTGGATGATAGTTGAATCGATTATGTGCAAAAACAGAAACTTTTGCACCCAGTACAGAACTTCTCAAACTTTACTGGAGCATATTTTTGATCTAAATTTTTTACATAGTATTGCTATACAAATTTCCCATGTTTTACTATTTTGCATAATTTCTTGATTTACATAAGTATGGTTTTAGTATAGATCATTACAGATTGTTCTGTTCCAGACAGATTCTGTTTTTGCTTGCATAGTTTACTTGTTTCGATGATGCTATGCATTAAATCAGGGGGTATGAGTCATAGATAAGTTAGAATACAGTACCTATTATGAAATAATTAAATATGAATCAATTTACAACAGTACCTAAAGTTTTTGATATGTCTATTATACTAACGGATCTCACGAGGTATCTGTTGAGTTTTGTGTGCTGAAGTTTTCAAGTTTTGGGTGAGGCAATGATGGATGAAGGAATAATGAGTGGCAAGACCCTAATACCTGGGATGCCCAAGGCACCTCAAGGTAATATTCAAGGAAGACCCAAACATCAAAGCTTGGGAATGCCCCGGATGGAATCCCTCTTTCGTCTCTAATCTGTCGGTATGTCACTTGGGGCTATATTTTTATTCATCACATGATATGAGTTTTGCATGGAGCGTCGTGTATTATAGTTTGTTTTCCTTTTAGTTTTCCACAGTCATTGTTTGTTGGAGACACCTTTTGAGAGAGACACATTTTTATCATAATTTTTTAAAATACTCTATGTGCTTCACTTATATCTTTTGAGCTAGGCAGTTGCTCTAGGCTTCACTTATATCTTTTTAGAGCACAGTGGTGGTTACATTTTATAGAAATAGTTGCACTCTCATGATTCACTTAAATATTTTTGAGAGTATAGGAAGTAGGAATGGTAATTTGCATGTGTTATAAGACTAGTCCAAAAAGGATAGGTATTCAAGGGGAATATAATAAAAACTTTCATGTAGCTCACTAGATAAGAAACGTGTGGTTTGATTATATTGATGTAGTAATATGAAAGGATATAGGTTCATGATCATTGGTTGGTAGAAATATCGGTATTAAAGCATGTTACTTACTTCTCATATAAGTATTGGTCATGGCATGGTGATGAGGTGTGAGAATTTTTATGTCTGAAATCACATCCTATCGTGTTGCTCGAATCGGGGGGCGCGATGGTTAACTCCTTCCAACCTCCTACCTAGGGGCATGTGGTAGTACTTTGCTTCAAGATCTAATAGGATTTAGAATAAGTATATGAGTTATTTATGATTAATGTGAGTCCATGAATATACACACTCTCACCTTTCCACAATTTGCTAGCCTCTTGGTACCATGCATTGCCCTTTCTCACCTCGAGAGTCGGTGCAAACTTCACGAGTGCATCCAAATCCCGTGATATGATATGCTCTATCACACATAATGAAAGCACATTTGCTCCCTTGGTGGTTTTGGTAATTAATAACAACATATATGTCATTGAACTAATGTTTCCACTAAGCATATTTCAGGAAAAGTTCAATGATAGGGATGGCAAAAGGATTGTGGAGAACCCCAAGATGCAAGGAAATGGATTGGCAAAGCTTCAAGCAAGGGGACTCTACATTTTACTTTGTGAGAAATCACTTTGAGTCCATAGGAAAGCCAATACTATTAAAAGGGGGTAAGGTACTGTTGGTGAACAAGATGCTCCACGTGCACAAGAGATAGTCACCAAAAACACCCACAAGCTCTTCCACAAAAGTTTTTCCGAAGCCAAATATCCAAAATCGGTGCAACCAACATTTCCCACTCGGTGCCACCGATTCCCAAACTCAGACAGACCCATGCCAAACCCTAGCACATCGGTGCAACCGATTCCACTTCGGTGCCACCGAGTTTGGGTTGCCAACTTTCTGTTACCTCGATTCACAAAATCGGTACCACCGAGTTTTCTAGATTGGCGTCACCGAGTTGCGCAATCTGACCGTTGGTCACCTAATCGGTACCACCGATAATTATATATCGGTCTCTCCGAGATTCAAAAGTTACTGCCTTTTGGTCACTTCGGTACCACTGAGATTAACACATCGGTGTCACCGAGTTGGTCACTTTAGGTGTAACGGTTGGATTTTTGGGGATGCCTATATATACCCCTTCACCACCACCCACTCAAAAGTGAAGCACTCAGAACTATTCCATACTTGCCCTATCCTATTTTCTGAGAGAGAGCCACCTACTCATGTGTTGAGATCAAGCTATTCCACTCCATCCATATGAATCTTGATCTCTAGCCTCCCCAAGTTGCTTTCCACCAAATCAATCTCTTCTACCAAGCCAAATATGTGAGAGAGTGATTGTGTGTTGAGGAGTCTATCATCTTGAAGCACAAGAGCAAGGAGTTCATAGACATTACCGAGCCTATTACCTTTTGGATATTTGTGCTTAAACGATGAGTATGACCTATGATCAAGTATTCTTACTTGGCTCCTAAGTCAATATACTCATATATAGATGACTCCGTCATCGCCAAAGTGCTTGATAGATGCTAGTATGTTTGTGCATGTTTTACATGATTTCATTTGACATCTTATTGTGTGAGCATGTTGGTCTGCATTTATTTTTTCATTCGAGGACATCCAATTGTTGCTATTTGGTTTTTGATTTATCTTTTGCCAATTGGATGGACAAGAATGCCTAGGACCACTCTCTATCTATCTATGCTTTCTCACCTCATATTCCATTCATGCTACATCACAAAATTTGAACAAGTACTTTTCGATCCCTCTGTGGGTGGAGCACTCGGAGTTCCGTATCGACAAAGGACTGACCATTAAAACCTCCCAAGTGCATCTCGGTGGAACCAACCCAAAATCTCGGTCTCACCGAATGCCTAGGGTTGATCTGGTTTTCAATCTCGGTACCACCGATTCCATATTCTCGGTTACACCGAGTTTACCTGTCAGCTGACAGTTGAGGAACTCGGTGACACCGAAAATTTAGAATCGGTGTCACCGACAGCAAAGGGTATATATGCTGTGGACCCGACGCTTTGAAATTCACTCCTCAAACCGTCGCACCCCAAAACCCTAAGCTGCCGAAAAGGACCCCCTGGTCGTCGCCCTTGTCTCCCCGCGCTCCTCCGTCGCTGGGATCCTCGCCGTCGATGAGCATCTTCGTCGCCGTCTTCGCCGTAGCGGACCGTCACCAAGCTAGGGTACGGATCCGATTCTCTCTTGCGCTCCATCGTTTGATTCTTGCGCATTGAGATGTTCTTATTTATAAGCCATCGTGTGCAATCCTCCCTATCTACCAGATTTCTCATTAGATTAGCGAATCGAAAAAAATTAGGTTTAGTTGCCCGCAAAATCGCATCTCGGTGATACCGAGTCAGAAAAATCGGTTCCACCGATTTTGTTTTTGTGCTACTGAGGACAGTACTCGGTGAAACCGAGTGGTAGTTTTCGGTCCCACCGAAACAGCTGCCAAGTTTCTGTTAAGAGTATTGTGAGTCTCGGCAGCACCGAAAATTTTGACTCGGTGACACCGAAATCCTTTTTTGCTGTGAACTACATCTAAGATTTTTCTGTTCAAACTTTCAAAAATAGCTGCATTTTGTGATGACTTATCATCTTCCACTCTTCTACACACTATTCACAGGGTCAGAGATGTCTGCTTCAGATGACAGTGAGAACAACTTCAGAGAGCAGAGTGTTGACTTGGACTCAGGCACTAGTCCTGAAGAGAGTTTTGATGATGTGCCTAGTTCCCCTGATTTGCCCAAAGCTGCTACAAGAACTAGGAGAAAGCTCAATTCTGATGAGGAAGATGAGGACTTCATACCTGATGAAGTGCCTCCCAAGTCAAAGCAAGACAAGTCTGTCAAGGATACTACTGCTGCCACTTCTTCTAAGAAGAAGAAAGCTATCAGAAAGGAGTATGCTAGCCCTGAGATATTGAGAGCACCTGAGAGCTCCAGAGCTACCATGACTGTTGTGCCTCCCAAGAAATCTATGCCTAAGAAGGCAGGGGAGAAGAAGAGAGCCAGGAAGAGGATCATCCATGTTGTTGGCAGGCCTACATCCATGTATGAGGACCCAGAGGAGACTGTTGGTGCTGCTGCTGAGGAGGAGGAGGAAGAGCATGTTGTCAAGGCCCCTCCCAAGAAGAAGCAAAAGAAGCTTATGGCAGATGCTATGCCCAAGACCAACACTTCCAAGAGCACCAAATCTGCCCCAAAGAAGGCTGCTGCTGAAAAATCCAAGAGGTCATCCAGGCAGATTCCAGCTTCTGAGAAGAACAAAGGAACTACCTCCCGAGATGAGGATGAGGATGCCATGTCTGCTTTGATGAAGCTTAGACCACACCTTCCTGAACACAATGCCAGCCATCCACTTGCTGAAGACATGAAGAAAAGGAAGGATTCTGGTTTGAGGGCATGGAGAGCTATTGATCCATATGCCCAGAGGAGAAAAACAGCTGTGGACTACAGGTTCTACACCAAGGAGCAACAGGATTTCTATGAGACTGTGCTGCTTGACAAGAGTCCAGCTGTCAGCGATATGAGATACGTTGACTGGAAGTTTATCAAGGCTAATGAAGATTACTTTCCAAATGTTCAAGACAATTTTCATTGCATTGGCCTAGATGAGTTTGTTGGCAAAGAGTTCACTGCATGGAACGACGAGATGATCATGCAATTCTACTCCACTGATCACTTCTATGGAGATGGTAGGATTGTATGGATGACAGAAGGAGCGAGATACGAGTCTACTGTTGAGGAATGGGCTGCCATCTTAGGAGTCCCAGAGGTACAAGATGGTGACTTGGATGTCTACTCTGAATCCAAGGAGAGCCATGATGCTATGAAGGACATGTACAATGATATCCCTGCTGCTAACTTGAAATCTCACAAGTTAGGATCCATTTACTTCCTCCAGGCTGGCCTCCGCACCATGAACACCATTCTGAGGCATACTTTGACGCCTAAGTCAGGAGATGAGAAGATGATTCGAGGACATTCAATCAACATGCTGATCCATTTAGACAGACACATCAGGATAAGAGTAATGGATCTGATTGTGGAGACAGTGAAAAGGGTTGCTGCTGATCATAAGCGCTCATGCTGCTACGCACCCTATATTCAGATGCTCATCAACTCCAAGCTGGAGAAGCACATTTTTGCTCTTGACAGGCCCCATTTGCCCCTACAGCCAGATTTAGAGGACAACATTGTGGTGATGGACCCAGAACATCCCACATCAGCTGCAGCTCAAGCACAGGTAGAGGTAGAGGCAACTAGAGCCACTAGTGCTCAAGTCCCTAGATCCAGGAATGAGCAGATGGATCTTTTGATCTCAACCGTTCAAGGCATGCAAAAGGACGTCAAGGACATACTGGAGAACCAGAACAGTCTTGTGAGGATCTTTGAGAAAAGGATCAAGACCCTAAATGACAAGGTGGATGGGCTGACCAAGACCGTGAATGAGCTCAAGCAGGAAGTAGATGCTGTGCCTATCCCACATTCCACAGATGAGGACACATCAGATGATGAGGATGTCTCTCCTCTCAGGCCAGCTACTCAGTTTACTACCCAGGCCAGATCAGCCACAGTGCTAGCTCCTGAGACGAGGCCTTCTTCATCAGCTCCTGCTACTGTCACCTCAGCTCCATCAGCTCCAGTGCCTCCCGTTGCTACACCAACTCCATCCATGACGTCTGCAGAAGTCTTCGCCGATGCAGTTCTCTCGACTCCGACATCGACCACCGGAGGAGATCAGCCCAAGAACGATTAGCTATATCTCTTTGAACTTTTTGGTAACTTGTTGCCAAAGGGGGAGAAGTGTATATAGATCTTTAGGCTTCGAGTGAGAGAGCGTTTGGTTTTTAATCGTTTTTTCAAAAACATTTGGTCTTTTGTTTTGGATGTGTTGAACTATGTGGTGTTTGATCATACGCTTGATGTGTGTTGCTACTATTTCCTATCTTTTGATGTTTATGAGATGATCATTCACCTTTGCTTGATTGTGTTGTGCTATGATGTTCACTCTTATTATTCTCGCACACTACCAAGTTGTATGTGACATGGAAGAAGTGCCCCATGTACCTAATCGATTGTGCATTTGCATTCAAACGCAAATTTTAAAATAATGCACAAATTTAGGGGGAGCTCTTGCTTATCACATACTTCTCAAAGTGACGATTATATTCATTGATTATATCATTGTCGAAGCTTTGATCTATATGTTGTCATCGATTACCAAAAAGGGGGAGATTGAAAGCACATTTGCTCCCTTGGTGGTTTTGGTAATTAATAACAACATATATGTCATTGAACTAATGTTTCCACTAAGCATATTTCGGGAAAAGTTCAATGATAGGATTGGCAAAGAGATTGTGGAAAACCCCAAGATGCAAGGAAATAGATTGGCAAAGCTTCAAGCAAGAGGACTCTACATTTTACTTTGTGAGAAATCACTTTGAGTCCATAGGAAAGTCAATACTATTAAAAGGGGGTAAGGTACTGGTTGTGAACAAAATGCTCATACGTGCACAAGTGATAGTCACCAAAAACACCCACAAGCTCTTCCACAAAACTCTGTCCAAAGCCAAATATCCAAAATCGGTGCAACCAACAATTCCACTCGGTGCCACCGATTCCCAGACTCAGACAGACCCATGCCAAACCCTAGCCTTTCGGTGCAACCGATTCTGCTTCGGTGCCACCGAGTTTGGGTTGCCAACTTTCTGTTACCCAATTTCACAAAATCGGTCCGACCGAGTTTGTTGAATCAGCGTCATCGAGTTTGGCAATCTGACCGTTGGTCACCTAATCGGTGCAACCGAGATTTATATATCGGTCTCACCGAGATTCAAAAGTTGCTACCTTTGGAGCAACTCGGTACCACCGAGATTCACACATCGGTGTCACCGAGTTGGTCACTTTAGGTGTAACGGTTGGATTTTTGGAGATGCCTATATATACCCCTTCACCACCACCTACTCGAGAGTGAAGCACTCAGAACTATTCCATACTTGCCCCATCATATTTTCTAAGAGAGAGCCACCTACTCATGTGTTGAGATCATGCCATTCCATTCCAACCATATGAATCTTGATCTCTAGCCTCCCCAAGTTGCTTTCCACCAATCCCATCTCTTCTACCAAGCCAAATCTGTGAGAGAGTGATTGTGTGTTGAGGAGTCTATCATCTTGAAGCACAAGAGCAAGGAGTTCATCGTCATTACCGAGCCTATTACCTTTTGGAGGGTGGTGCCTCCTAGATTGGTTAGGTGTCGCTTGGGAGCCTCCTACTTCGTGTTGTGGAGTTGAACCAAGAAGTTTGTACGGGCAAGGAGATCGCCTACTTCATGAAGATCTACCCATAATGAGGCTAGTCCTTCGTGGACGGAAGCCGTTATGGAATAGTCAAGGTTGCTACTTCGTGGACCCTTATGGGTGGAGCCCTTCGTGGACTCTCGCGACCGTTACCCTCCGTCTGTTGAAGACTCCATAAACGTGGACGTACGATAGCACCACCTATCGGAACCACGGGAAAAATCTTCGTGTCTATAAATTGCGTTTGATCTTCCTACCCTTCCTCTACTACATATGCTTGTTGTTACTTTCTGCTGCTATACTTTTAGACATGCATGTGTAGGGTGTACTTGACTTGCTATGAATGCTAAAATCTGCCAACACTTAAAATTGGGAAAAAGTAGATTTTTATTTGGTCAAGTAGTCTAATCACCCCCCCCTCTAGACATACTTTCGGTCCTACACATAAGCCTCCTTATATCTCCCACAAAACAGCCACCATACCTACCTATTATGGCATTTCCAAAGCCATTCTGAGATATATTGCCATGCAACTTCCACCGTTCCATCACATGACTTGGTGTTCATCATCATATAGATTTGCATGATCATATAGAGCTGACATAGTATTTGTGGCAAAGACACCATTCATCATTGATTACATGTTATGCTAGATCATTGCACATCCTGGTACACTGCCAGAGGCATTCATATAGAGTCATCTTTTTCTTTATCGATTTGTATTTTGAGTTGTAAGTAAATAAAAGTGTGATGATCATCATTGTCCTAGTGAGGAAAGGATGATGCAAACTATGATTCCCCCACAAGTTGGCAGGAGACTAGGGACAAAAAATTAAGAAAAGAGAGAAAAATGGAGGAGGCCAAATGAGCCCACCATGAAAACAAATGAGAGAAAAAGAGAGAAGGAGCAATGTTACTATCCATTTAGCACACTTGTTCCTCAAAGTGGCACCATGTTCTTCATATAGAGAGTCTCCTGATTTGTCACTTTCATATACTAGTGGGAATTTTTCATTATAGAACCTGGCTTGTATATTCCCATGACGGGCTTCTTCAAATGCCCGAGGTCTTCATGAGCAAGCAAGTTGAATGCACACCCACTAAGTTTGATTTGAGATTTCATAACTTATAGCTCGAAGTGCATCCGTTGCATGGAAATCCCTACTCCTCGCATTGATATCGATTGATGGGCATCTCCATATACCGTTGATCCGCCTAATTGATGCAAGACTTTCTTCCTTTTTGACTTCCCTTTGATATCTACCACCTCACTCTATTCCACCTATATGTTGTATCCATGGCTTAGGCTCATGTATTGCATGAAGTTGAAAATGTTGAAGCGCGTTAGAAGTACGATCCAATTACTTGGCTTGACACTGGGGTGCCCATGATTTATACTTATGCGGTGAAGACGGAGTCATGCCATGCTAATATGATAAAATGAGTATGGATAACATTCTTTAAGGATCGTATATTTTGAAAAAATAATGATTATGCTTCTTATTTTCATGGATATTATTTTGTTGATATCAATTAATTCATCGTATCTCAATAATTATACCTGTAAGAGATTACATGCTGGGTAGAATTTCACGTCAAAAATTCTGTTTTTATCATTTACCTACTCGAGGACGAGCTGTAATTAAGCTTGGGGATGTTGATACGTCTCCAACATATCTATAATTTTTTTTTCATGCTATTATATTATCAACTTGGATACTTTATATGCTATTTTATATCATTTTTGGGGACTAACCTATTAACCCACTGCCCGGTGCCAGTTCCTGTTTTTGCCTGTTTTTGGACTTCTAGAAAATCAATACCAAACGGAGTCCAAATTGGATGAAACTTTACGGGGGTTATTTTTCGATATAAAGAGACCCTAGAAGCTTCGGGAGGTGACCAGAAGACCCATGAGGGTGTAGGGCGCGCCGACTGAGCTCGTGGGCCCCTCGCAGCTCCTCCTAACCTAATTCCACTTCTATATATTCACAATTACCCCAAAACTAACATAGAGACACCCGAAAGAACTTTTCCACCACTGCAAGCCTCTGTTCTTCCGCGATCCCATCTGGAGGCCTTTTCCGGCACTTTGCCGGAAGGGGAATCGATCACGGAGGCCATCTACATCAACCTTGGTGCCTCCATGATGATGTGTGAGTATTTCACCTTAGACCTACGGGTCCATAGCTAGTACCTAGATGGATTATTCTCTATCTTTGATATTCAATACCATGTTCTTCGTGATTCTCACAGAGATGTGATAACCCACAAGTGTAGGGGATCGTTTGTAGCCTTTTTCGATAAATAAGAGTGTCGAACCCAACGAGGAGCTAAAGGTAGAACAAATATTCCCTCAAGTTCTATCGACCACCGATACAACTCTACACACACTTTAACGTTTGCTTTACCTAGAACAAGTATGAAACTACTTTGCGGGAATAAAACTAGAAGTACTTTGCAAGAAATAAAGAACGTGGAAATAAAAGTTAGGTGTTGTATTAATAAAAGAACAATAAGAGTAAATAACTTAGTAGAAAGCTTTTTGTGTAACGCAAGAGGAAGATTGTCCCTAGGCAATTGAATATAATATGATAGATACTTGTTATATGCAATGAGGGAGAGGCATACGCTAACACACTTTCCATACTTGGATCACATGCACTTATGATTGGAACTCTAGCAAGCATCCGTAACTACCAAAGTTCATTAAGGTAAAACCCAACCATAGCATGAAGTATCAAGTCCCCTTTACTCCCATACGCAACAACCCACCTACTCGGGTTTGTGCTTCTGTCACTCACGCAACCTACCATAGGCAAATCATGAACATATTGCTACACCCTACAGCGGGGATCCCTCACGTTTGCGCGACATGGAGGGCACCATAGGACAGCACCATATCAACATACAACTCACATCCATAACATCATACCACAATTAACCCATAGGACAAAAGAGATCTACTAAAACATCATAGGATAGCCAAATATCATTGGGAAATAATATATGGAGTTGGGCACCATGTTTAAGTAGAGATTACAGCGGGGAAAAGAGGTGTTACACCGCTGCATAGAGGGGGAGAGAGTTGGTGTTGACGGCGGCGAAGTTGTTGGTGTAGATCGCCGTCACGATGATTGTCCCGGCGGCGTTCCGACGCCACCGGGAGAGAGGGGGAGAGAGCCCCCCTCCTTCTCCTTATTCCTTGGCCTCCCCCTAGATGGGAGGAGAGTTCCCCCTCTGGTCCATGGCCTCCATGGCGGCGGAGGGGCAGGAGCCCCTCCTAGATTGGATCTCCCTCTCTGTTCTCTTCTGTTTCACGTTCCAGTTTTTTGGCCGAAAACTATTTCTTATATTCCCAGAGATCCGTAACTCCGATCGGGCTGAAATTTTGAGGGGATTTTTATCCAAAATTTAGCTCCCTTGCACCTGAAGGAGAGCTCCAACCGACTTACGAGGTGGGCACAAGACACCACCACGCGTTTGGGCCCCTGGGGCCCGCTCTGATGTATCGCGGGGGCTGCGGGCCTCCGTTTGCGTTGATTGCACTTCTCAAAATTCACAAATATTCCAAAAAAAATCTCCATAAATTTTTATCGCGTTTGGACTTCGTTTGATAGGGATATTCTGCGAAACAAAAAACATGCAACAAACAGGAACTGGCACTGGGCACTGGATCAATATGTTAGTCCAATAAATCTTATAAAATGTTGCCAAAAATATGTGAAAGTTGTATAATATTGGCATGAAACAATCAAAAATTATAGATATGATGGAGACGTATCAGCATCCCCAAGCTT
Organism: Elymus sibiricus; assembly: GCA_039707655.1. Classification (NCBI taxonomy): domain Eukaryota; kingdom Viridiplantae; phylum Streptophyta; class Magnoliopsida; order Poales; family Poaceae; genus Elymus; species Elymus sibiricus. Next base: position 312,634,435 of record CM077663.1, on the reverse strand, counting down.
AATTCCTGCTCGTCCTTGAGTAGGTAAATGATAAAAAAGATAGTTTTTGATGTGGAATGCTACCTAGCATAATCTTGATCATATATCTAATCATGGCATGAATATTAAGACACAAGTGATTCAAAGCAATAGTCTAGTTTTGACATAAAGACATTAATACTCAGGCATTCCAACAAACAATCATGTCTTTCAAAATATCATGGCTAAAGAACACTATCCCTACAAAATCATATAGCCTTGTCATGCTCTGTCTTCTTAACACAAAGTATAAATCATGTACTACCCCGGTGTCATCCAAGCAATTGGTTCATACTTTTTAACGCGCTTCAGCATTTTCAACTCTCACGCAATACATGAGCGCAAGCCATGGATATAGCACTATGGGTGGAATAGAATATGGTGGTAGGTTTCAAAGGGGTAAAAGTGGAGAAGAAAGTCTCGCATCAACTCAGCTTATCAACGGGCTATGGAGATGCCCATCAATAGATATCAATGCGAGGAGTAGGGACTGCCATGCAACGGATGCACTAAGAGCTATAAGTGTATGAAAGCTCAATATGAAAACTAAGTGGGTGTGCATCTAACTCTATAATGAAAAATTCCCACTAGTATATGAAAGTGACAACATAGGAGACTCTCTATATGAAAAACATGGTGCTACTTTGAAGCACAAGTGTGGAATTAGCATGCCCCCTTTTCTTTCTTTTTTTCTTTCTTTTTTTCTTTTTTTCTTTTTTTCTATTTTTTCCTTTTCTTTTTTTTTCTTTATCCGGAGCCTCATCCCGACCTGTGGGGGAATCATAGTTTCCATAATCCTTTCATCACTGGGACATGCTCTAATAATGAATAATGATGATCAACATACTTCTATTTACTTACAACTCAATATTACAACGATAGTAGAACAAAGTATGACTCTATATGAATGCAATGATCTAGCGTAGCAAAGATATCAAAAAACGGACAAGCCATGGAAACATCATGCTAGCTATCTTACGATCATGTAATGCAATATGACAATGAATGCTCAAGTCATCAAAACGGAAGCGGTGGAAGTTGCATGGCAATATATCTCGGAATGGCTATGGAAATGCCATAATAGGTAGGTATGGTGGTTGTTTTGAGGAAGATATAATAAGGCTTATGTGTGATAGAGCGTATCATATCACGGGGTTTGTATGCACCGGCGAAGTTTGCACCGACTCTCGGGGTGAGAAAGGGCAATGCACGGTACCGTAGAGACTAGCAAATTGCGGAAAGTTAAGAGTGCGTATAATCCATGGACTCACATTAGTCATAAAGAACTCACATACTTATTGCAAAAGTTTATTAGCCCTCGAAGCAAAGTATTACTACGCATGCTCCTAGGGGGGAGGTTGGTAGGAGTTAACCATCGCGCGCCCCCGACCTTCACACAAAGATAGACAATCAAGAATAAATTGTGCTCCAACTTCCTAGCATAACGGGAGACTATACGTGCATGCTTCGGGAATCACAAACCTTAACACCAATATCTTACTAGACACGATCATCCACTAGTACCTCCCACATATTATCATCTCTATATCGCAAAACTATTGCAAGGAATCAAACATATCATATTCAGTGATTCCTAAGTTTTATGTAGGATTTTATGACTAACCATGTGAATGACCAACTCCTGTTGACTCTCTAAATAGATATAAGTCAAGCAAGAGAGTTTAATTCTTTCTACAAAAGACCATGCTCTAATAAATATAAGTGAAGCAAAAGAGCATTCTACAAATAACGGTTTTCTATGTGAAGAGAAACAGGCAATCCAATACACGTGCTAAAGATTATTATTTAATAAGTGTTCAAACTAGAGTTGTTTATAAATCCAACATTTTCACTTTATTTGATTTATTTGATTTGGTTTAACTAAATTCAAATATAAACTCCAAAATAATTTCTAGGGTCTAGACAGTTCCAAATTGATTTGGGTTTGAACTAGTTTAATTTGAGTTTGTAACATCCCAAACCTTGGAATGTTATATTACTAAATTGAATGATTGATTGTTTGAATGATTGTTTGAAGTTGAGTGAAATTTGAAACTTTTTTAAACTTTGAATGGGAGGGAATAACAGGACTTTCCCAAAACAAACACTTTGTATTTTACACCTTATATTCAAATCCATTTCAAATACAAACCCTAGAGAGAAGATGAAATGACTTCTTCCATTTTGGAAAAGGGATTTGAAAAGATTTGAATCCATTTTGGAAACATTACAATTTCAGAAACTTTATGCAACTCAAGGAGTTCCAAGAGAGGAGATAAGATGACTTCTTCAAAACAAAAGAAAGAGAGTTGGAAGTTTCAAGGAAATGATTTTGAAAGCCCCTTTCAATTTTTTTATAAAACCCAAGCTTTCATCTTGGAAGTTATTTGAATTTTCAAATTTCAGAACCTCTCGAAGTTATTCATAACGAGAGAAGGAATATGACACTTCAAGATTTAAGAGGGGAATTGAAATATATTTGGAAAAACAGAAAATAATTGGAAAGGATTTGAATTTCAAAATTTAAAGTCATTTTGAAGTGGTTTTCAAAATTATTTTTCTCCAAAAATGAAATATATGGAAAATAGGGTAAAATGATTCCCTTCAATATAAAATGGAGAAAAATGAATTTGAAATCATTTTGGTATTTTAAAAATGTTTTCTTGGCATTTTAAATTCAACAGCCGGACTGTTTGAATTATTTGATTTTGTGAGTATTTTATTTGAACTTGAAAATATGTTCATGTTGTAGAGTATCTTTTTTTGAAAATTTTGGTATATTATATGCCTATATAAAGTTTTAGATTTAATTTTCCTTTTACCTTTTCTTTCTCTGTTTTATTAAAATTGGAAAGAAATCCTTTTATTAGGAAAGGCCGATGCGGCCCACTGACCGAATCTGGCCCAATCTCTTTTAACGGAGTCGAATCTCCCTAGAATCGGTCACCGATCACTCCCGTGCCTCTTTTATCTCTCTGCCACCCGGCCCCACCCCACCCGACCGAATCCCACGTCGGTCACCTCCTTTCTGCCCTCACCCCCTCTTTCCTTCGCCGGCAACCACACCGGATCCGATTGGATCCGCCGATCTCCTTCCCTCCGAACACCTTCGAGCCTCGGGCTATATAAGCCACCGCTCCTACACCCCGTTCCCCCCCCCCTAAACGCCCCTCCCATGCCCTGCCATCGCCTCGCACCACCTCGCCGGAATTCTGACGACCACCGAAGCTCCCCGAGGAAGCCTCGCTCGCCCCCATCGCCCCCGACCTTCACCGACGCCACCAAACGACGCCGGAACTCCGCCGCCATCTCCTGGACCCTTCCGGGATCACCGGAGACCACCAGAGCCACGTCCCCGACCCCCTCCATGTCTCGGCCACCGTCGACTCGCCGGAGAAGCGTTATCACCAGCGTGAGCCCGCCCCCTTCGTTCCCTCAGTGTTAGATCTAAGATCAACGCTTCGGATTAGATCATTTAAAGGTCCGAACCGTTTTCTTTTAACTCGAGAGCGTTCGCTCGTTTACACCCCAGTGCACACCCGTAGCCCATTAGGATTCGGCCATGTAACATGTTCACTATTTAGGCTTTTCTTTTTCTTTTCTGTTTTCTGTTTTAAAAACAGAATAGTTCCTGTTTTGTTTTTGCTTTATCTCCTAGAATATTTGGAGTTTTTAGTTGATTATTTTTGCATAGATTCAAAAATATTATGAAATTTCTGATATTGCCATTAGATTTCAAATTTGAACTGTTTAAATTTGAATTCATTGAATTTTGCTCAAATCACTAGATTTTCAATAACTTTAGTTTAAAAACATATTTTTGAGTGATTCTTTTGCTGCTGGTTAATATTAGTTATTTTTATCAGTGGGTTCAATTTGGAAATTTTTAGGATAAATTATATTAAGGTTTTTAGCAAAACAGAATCGGTTTTAGTTCTTTGTAGGTTATTTGCTTTTCTTTTGACTTAGTTTGTTTTTGTTTTTGTTTTCTTTTAACTTGCTGGTATATTCTTTTTAGTTTCTATTGGTTAGCATTAAGTGATATATTTTCTATTAATAAAAATATTTTTATTGTTTTATCCTTTGTTTGAGTAGGAAACATTGTTTTCAACATAAGTAGTGTTTTATAATAGGTTTTAAAGTATTTCTTTTTGTCTAGAAAAGTTTAGGTGAAATACTTTCTGTTAATTTAGATGTTCTTAAAAAGTAATTCTTTTTACTAATAAATGATTTACTGAAATACTTTATGTTAAGTTTTCTTGTATTGCTGCTTTTGACAATAGGTTATTCACTACTGGGAAAAGGCCTACTAGTGGCGCACCAGTTTTGCCTACTAATGGCGCACTACTGGTGCGCCACTAGTACCACGCCACTAGTATTTTTTACTAATGGCGCACCTGTGGTGCGCCATTAGTATCTGTTATACTAATGGCGCACCGTAGGTGCGCCATTAGTATATCCCACGGTGCGCCATTAGTATGCCTCCCAGGGGCCATATTTACCCAGGTGCTTTGGCATACTAATGGCGCACCGTGGGGTGGTGCGCCATTAGTATCTTTGGCATTCTAATGGCGCACCGTGGGGTGGTGCGCCATTAGTATCCTTTGGCATACTAATGGCGCACCGTGAGGTGGTGCGCCATTAGTATCTTTGGCATTCTAATGGCGCACCGTGGGGTGGTGCGCCATTAGTATGAATATTAGGTTTTTTATTTTTTTTACTTTTTTGATTTTTGCACAGGTTACAAAATGTATTATTGGACAGAATATAGACAGCACCACACAGCAACAGCAGATTCATCGAATACAATAGAAGATTAGTCTCTGAATACAATTCATCATATTAGTCTCCGAATTCAAAAGACCGAACAAAGATAAAACATTACAATAAGTCTCGAGACCGCGAGTAGCAAGTTTGTCTTCACATTACAAGTCGATATCGATCATCTAAACTATCATCACATATGCGGTCATCACGATGAGCATCATCGCGATGAAAACTGGTCTTCATCCGGTTCCTCCAACGCTCCCTCCTCTCTCCCGCTAGATAGCGGGCGTATCTAGATTCCGCATCCGCCCTAGTGGTGTACCCTTTGTAACTGTTACCGCTGAAATGGTGAACCTGTCTCCGACACTCCTCCCAGTCGTCGTAGACTCCGGGAACCTTACCCTTGTACACGACATACGACGGCATTTCTATGCACAAGCCAAACAACAGACAATACATAAGCAATATATAAATATGCAACAAAAGGATCGAAAGAGAAAAGCAACACATTAATAGCGCGATTCATGATCCTACTAATAAATAGCATCGATTAAATATAAGTTGAACGACTGTCCAAACTAATCGATATCGATATTTGAACTACATACCATCAATACTTTGGACGACTCGACTCAGCGACCGGAGCGTGGATGAAGCCGCCGTCTACCGACATGGTCATGAATGTGCGGTAGTCGTCAGCCTGCATTTTTAGGATTGTTTCTATAACACTGTTGGACGGCTGTTCTTTGAGGTAGAACTGCCCCGAGGTACGAAGGACATCTTCAGAGATGATTTCGGCCAACTCCGACTGGATGCGAAAGAATTCTAGTCTGATGTCCTCGTCCTGGATTTCCGACAAGCGTGCGGCCCATTCTTTGAGATTGTTTGGTAGCATTAGGTGATTATGGTTCCGTACGATCGCCCGCATGTGATGGAGGGCGTAGTAGGCATCCTTCTGACTGCCAGTCGGCTGCTTGACGCAGGGGAACGTCGTTACGTGGGTGAACACGTGCTTGCCGTACCTACGCATTGCCCTCTTGAAGGTGCCTCCAGATTTGGCGTAGCCGGGGAGAGCATCATCGAGGACTTTCTTTATATTTGTGTAGTCTTTCTTCGACTCACGCTCCGAGTCAAAATACGTGGCCATGGAATGTTTCGGGCTGAAGAGGATGAGTGTGCAATGTGTGTCACTGCACAAAACACGGAATGTTAGAAAAAAAAAGACCCATCATATGTTACGGGGCGGTGAGTTGATGACTTACTCGGAAAAATAAGTCATGAGGAAGTTATCCTTATCTGGGTTCGCCAGAATGACGCCTTCGAGGTATGAACTCGCGATTTGCCGGTCCCCAGCGTTGCACAAGTTCTTGGCACGCATGTAGAAGGGGTCGACTATCACGATGTCCGGGGTCTGGTCTCTAATGATCCGCATCTCCATACTCAGCGAAAAGAGCCGAATGAAGGTGTAGTGCAGCGGATAAAGGTTAAACATAGCGAAGATGTCATCAAACCGCAGGATGATCATACGCCCGATGGTGCTATCAACAAAGCCCCTGCCCTCTGGCACCTTGGCCACGAAAACCGGGTATGCCACATCTTTCTCGGAGAGACGCCGCTTCTCCATATAAAGAACACAGTCATGAAGACTGCGCATAGAACCGGTTGCAGCTTTGAGCATATTACCCGGTAGCATCGGCCTACCCGCCACATGCACCCTCCTCTCGATATCCTTAGGTATCGGTGGCCCGTCCTGAGCACGGATCGTACTCGGTGCCGGCTGGCTCGCACCCTTGTTAGATTTTCTTTTCCGTCCCTTCTTCTGCTTCTTCTCCTGTACTGGGATCGCGTTCTCCTCAGAGACCACCTTCTTGAGTGTGTTTGGGCTGATAATATTTCGCACATCGGCTGTTTGAGTCTCGGTGAAGGCGGCAGCTGGAGGCGTCTCCTGAGAACTGAACGCCAGACGACGCCTGTTGGAATTGGGTTTCTCCGCGATACCAGCTAGATCGCGATCGTCTCTTGCAGGGTTGGGTTCTTGAGAAGTAGGAGGCTCGAATATATCGTCACCGTACCCATGCTCGTTGATGTACTGATCGATGTTGGAAAACGTACCATTGTCGTCGTCGTGCGGCTCCTGTGCCATATGCATCTCCGGATCAGCTGACGGCGGTAGCGTTGCGGCGGTCTTTGACGGGTCGGTAATGAAGAAGCATTGGTCCACTTGGGAAGCCAGTACCCATGGCTCATATTTCGCGGTGACGTTTGCGCCCGCGGTCTTGGATTTGGCTTCGGGTATAACCATGATGGTGAAATACGTACCGGTCTTCTTTTAGGACGCTCTTGGCCCATCTGACACGGAACATCGGGACCTTCTCTCCAGCGTAGCTCAGCTCCCAGATCTCCTCGATCCTTCCGTAGTATCTGTCCTTGTCGTTACCGGTGTAGGATTCCATCGTTACCCCGGAGTTCTGATAACCATCGCTCTTCATGTCCTTGTCCTCGGTGTAGAATGTGTAGCCGTTGATATCATACGCCTCATAGGTCATCAGGTTGTGCTCGGCGCCCTGTGACAAGGCGAATATGAGTTGTTCTTCCGCGGAAGAATCCTCATGTAAAGGGTACGACAGAAGCTTCTGCTTGAACCAACGCGTGAAACATGAGTTGTGCTCTTTGATTATATCTCCGTCCGTCCTCTGTTGGCCTCGGTCATTGTACGTCTTCTCAATAAAGGTTTTGTGCTCTACCACCCAAGGATCGACCACGTCTATGTGTTGTAGCGCGACTAGGTTTGCTCTTTCAAAGTCGGCGAGTCGACCCTCGAAGTCGACATGCATTTCGCGGCGACCCTCACGGTGACCCCATCCAGCGAGCCTGCCGAGGTGCCTGTTGACGGGCAGACCAACGGGGTTCTCGATGCCTAGATAATTCGTGCAGTAGGAGATGCACTCTTCGGTCAGAAAGCCCCTGGCTATGCTTCCCTCTGGACGTGACATGTTGCGAATGTATCCTTTGACGACACCATTCATCCTTTCGAACGGCATCATGCTGTGCAGGAACGTGGGCCCGAGTTGGATGATATCCTCCACGATATGGACCAGCAGATGCACCATAACGTCGAAGAATGCGGGCGGGAAGTACATCTCAAGCTCGCATAGTATCACCACGATCTCTTCCTGTAGCCTTCTGAGTTGCCTCACGCCAACCGACTTCCGAGAGATAACGTCGAAAAAGTTGCATATGCCAAATAGCGTTTCACGGACGTGCGCGTCCATGATCCCACGGATTGCAACTGGAAGTATCTGCGTCATCAGCACGTGACAGTCGTGAGACTTCATCCCGCTGAACTTCTGCTTCGCTGGGTCTAGGTATCTGCTTATCTTCCCCGCGTAACCGTAAGGAAGTTTTACTCCTACGAGGCAGGTGAAAAACTGCTCGATCTCCTCCTGACTTAGAGTGAAGCACGCGGGAGGGTAGTCATTTCCGGTCTTCTTGGCCTTTTTGCCTTTGCGACGACTTTCTGTGTCCTGCTTCGCCTCATCATCATCATCACTAGCGTGAAGCTCCTCCCTGATGCCCATTGATTTCAAGTCTGCCCTTGCTTTCGGCCCATCTTTGGTCCTCTCTGGCATGTTGAGCAGGGTACCAAGCAGACTCTCGCACACGTTCTTCGTGATATGCATGACATCAAGGCTGTGAGGCACACGGTGGATCTTCCAGTACGGCAAGTCCCAGAAAACAGACCTCGTTTTCCATACCTTCAGCAGCGGCTCTGGCGCCTTTCGCTTCTTTCCCGGCTCTGGCGCCTTTTGCTTCTTTCCCGGCAGTGGGCAATCTTTCCAATTTTTCAACAACTCGTCTATTTCCTCGCCGCTCCTCGTACGCGGGTGTCTTCGGGGTTCGGTTTCACCATCGAACAGATCCTTGCATTTTCTCCACGGGTCATCGTCGTGAAGCCACCTTCGATGTCCCATGAACACGGTTTTCGAAGAACCGGGATCTCTATCTAGCTGGCGATACGTTGTGTCATCCATGCACCTGACGCATCCAGAAAATCCGTGGACCACCTGCCCCGCGAGATATCCGTAACCGAGATAGTCGTGCACCGTCGTGAGCAGTGCGGCTCTCATAGGGAAATATTCTTTCTCTGCGGCGTCCCACGTATTGGCTGGCGTTTTCCACAGCGTGTCTAGCTCCTCTTTCAGCAGCCCCAGATACAGATTGATGTCGTTCCCTGGTTGTTTCGGCCCTTCAATTAGCATACTCATGTGAATGTACTTCCTCTTCATGCACAACCAGGGGGGAAGGTTGTACATCCACACAAACACAGGCCAGGTGCTATGTGTGCTTCTCTGGCTGCCAAACGGATTGACTCCATCGGTGCTCGCGCCCAGCACGATGTTCCTTGGATCGTTCCCAAATTCTGGGTCTTCGAAGTTCAACGCTTGCCACTGGCTCGCATCCTTAGGGTGACTCAGCATCTTGTCTTTTTTATTTATCTCCGGATCATTTGCGTCATCTTCTCCTCGCTTCTTCTCCTCCCTATCCGCGTGCCAACGCAGGAGCTTTGCTACCTTAGGGTCCGCGAAATACCGCTGCAGACGAGGAGTGATCGGAAAGTACCACACCACTTTTCGAGGAGCTTTCTTCCTCTTCTTGTATCGAGTGACGCCGCACACCGGACATATGGTAGACTCCGCGTGCTCGTCCCGATAAATGATGCAATTGTTCATGCACACATGGTATTTCACGTGCGGTAAATCCAGAGGACACACGATTTTCTTCGCCTCCTCGAAACTGGTCGGGCACTTGTTCCCCTTGGGAAGACGTTCGTGCCAGAATGACATGTTCTCGTCGAAGCATGCGTCGGTCATTTTGTGTTTTACCTTCATCTCCAGAGCCATGAGCGTTACTTTCAGGCGGGTATCCTCGGGCCTGCATCCTTCATACAATGGAGTAACCGCGTCTATCTCCAGTTGATCCAGCTTGGCTTTCTCTCGGGCGGCAGCTCTTGCGTTATCCGTCTGCTTGAGAAGCAGCTCTTGAATATGAGGGTCCTGCACCCAGCCCATCGATGGTCCATCGTCGTCTGCTCCGCCGGCATCTTCATCTTCATGATCATGCCCTTCGTCTGCTCCGGCATCTTCCTCATCATCATGTCCTGCATCTTCTACATGATGACTGTGTACAGCATCACCGTCGTGATCATGTCCTGGAGATTCTTCGTCTTCTCGCCCGCCCGAGCCGCGGTGGTTGTCTTGCTGCCCTTCCTCATTTCTTGCCCGGCCCCCATGGACGACTTCGTAGTCATCTTCATCACCTTGCCACCGATAGCCATCCATGAAACCACGCAAGAGCAGGTGGTCCCGCACCTGCCCAGAATCCGGGTCCGCAATAAGGCTCTTCAGCTTGCATCTTCGACACGGACATCTTATCTCCGTCTCGTTCTTTTGAAGCATCTCGGCCTTCGCAGAGCTCAAAAACCTATTCACGATTCCTTCGGTCATCGTGCAGACCATGGTCGCCTGCGGGGTAGAGCAAAACGATATTTTAGAACCAAGAAAAAATTTGGCATGACTTTCCCTAAAAATAGGACCAAAAAGAATGCATAGTGCCAAAATTCTCGCCGAAACGGAAATGAATCAACATTCCGGCAAAATATTGGCAACTATCGCATTTCAAATACCGGTACCTGCAAACACAAACATATATGCAACACCACAAATATATGCAACACCACGAACATACATAGATCTAGCTAGGCCATAAAAAGTGCATGTGCACGTTGTTGGAGGGAGAACAACATAAACATAGCTTCCCCCCTTACTTACCTATCAAAAAAAGGTAATTTAACCACTTAATTTGGATGAATCTATGGTGGAAATGAGGTGACAAGGAGGAGGCAGCCGAGACAAGTTTGGAGGAGGAGGTGGAGAGAATGAAGTGGGGAAAGTGAGTGGGTAGGTGGCTGTCCAAAATATCTTGTTGGTCCCAGGTTACTAATGGCGCACCTGCTGGTGGTGCGCCATTAGTAGTTCTGCAAAAAAAAAAAAATATATATATATATATATACTAATGGCGCACCGTGGCATAGTGCGCCATTACTAGTTTAAACTAGTAATGGCGCACTATGCCACGGTGCGCCATTAGTAGTTTTGCAAAAAAAAGAAAAAAAAACTATAGTAGTGGCGCACTGTGTGTCTGGTGCGCCATTACTAGTTAGAACTAGTAATGGCGCACTGTGCATGGATGCGCCATTAGTATGTTTGGAAAAAAAAATTGTTACTAGTGGCGCACCATGTGCCTGGTGCGCCATTAGTGTCTTCCACACTAATGGCGCACCTGCTCATGGTGCGCCACTGGTATATAGTAGTGGCGCACCACATGTTAGGTGCGCCATTAGTATCCATTTCATCTATAGCCCTTTTCCTAGTAGTGATTTATAGAAAAAACTTTTCTTAGTTGCTTTGATGAAGTTTTGTTGAATTTAACTTTTGTCTTAAGTATTTCCTTCATCCCAACATTAGAGTGTTTAGTACTAGTCTTTGTTTCTTGTCTGTTAGAAACATTGCTAGTATGATTTCTTATAAGAGTGCAATGTTTGATTATATAGATTTCATCGGAGAGTGACGAATAGTTCTATCAAGTTATTTCTAAGAGCGATATTTATCTTCATCAACCTCACCAGGCAAGTTCACATTGATCATGTTTTACCTATGATTTTTATTGCAATAGTTCAACCTTTCCACCATTGCATGCAAAGTAGGTACTTGGAAACTTGGTTCTTGAGTAGTATCATGTGGTAGTCACCCCATAAACCCTTGTCACTTTGGCCCCGGGAAACGATATTTTACATTTGCTATGCTTTTAGTAGACGAGGTTGGTTGAGTGTTTATCATGAGAGTTGTGAGAATTTATTTAAGATCAAGACCTCAAGACTTCAAGAATTTTCAAGACCTCATGATGCAATATACCTCTAGGTGGAAAATGGTTGAACGGCACCCTGGAGGACCCAGTGGTAGCCTAGGTGTTGCTGGAGAAGTGCCAGTATTCACGCTGAAAGTTCCACCCAGGCACAAAGAGATGGATGGATACTTCAAGACCCGAGGCTTACCTGCACAGCCACAAGCCATTATGGGCTCTGGCTTGGTTGGACATCGTGGTGACTCTGGACGGGTGGTGCTACGATATGTAGAAGAATGGTAGGATTGGATGGGCACCGATAGTGGCTCAGAGGAACCCTTTGGAAGAACATGTTTCGATCATCCGGTTCTCAAACACCATGCAGTGCGAGGACTTCAACGGAGGCGATCAAATCTTGTGGGGAAAGTGTGCAAAACTCTATAGAGTACCAAATATAATCGATTAGCCATGTCTACGGTTACGGACAACTTGAGCCAAAGGAACTGAAACTATCAGGAACTCTCAACACAAATAATGTTAATGATGTGGGTATTATTGTTAACTTGGGTATGAGAAATGGTTGGTGGAACCTTCTCATTAAACAACCAACAATGTAGTAATAATTTTGTTTTTGCCCCCTCTTGTTGTAGGAAAATTTTGCTTTACGCTAAACTTAAACTTACAGCCCCACCTACCATATATGCATATAGTATAGATCATATTTTCACCCTTCTCTTTTGTGACTTGCTGGCATATTCAATATGCTGACCTACACGGCTGCAACGTGTCATGTTGCGGAGTAATTTTCTGACCAGGAGTGAGGACACACTCTACGCTTGGCGATATGCCCTTGGAGTCGGATGGACTCGCTGGCGTCTACGTCTTCCGCATTTAGTTTTATCTCATGAGTTGGCTTTCAGCCAAATTTATTGTAATAAAGACTCTATATGAGATTCATTAATAAAGCAGTGTGATTTCCCTTTGATATATACATTGATGTATTGTGTGTGTACCAGCATGATCTTGGGATGGTACAGAAACACCAGAGACTTGACCGTTTCAGGTCAGGTCGCTACAGAGTTCATCTTTCCCAAATAATCAAGTATTAACTCTAACATAATCTACTAGGTTTAATTTGATTTAACAAACTTTATTTGAATTCAATTTCATTTCAATTTAAACCTAGGTTTCAACTTAATGTCAAACTAGGTTTGAATTAAATTCAAATACTATTTGGATTACCTTAAGTCAAATAATATTTACTAAATTTTAATTTTATTTTCTATTCATATTTGTTTAATAATGTTTTATTAAACCATTCTTAATTTGAATTAAACCTAATCAGTTTTTATTTTCATTTGAATTATGTCCTATATAGTAATTTTTAAACATATTTGTAAATTATGTAAATTTGAACTAAAGTGTTTTGAAAAGAAAGTATATTTGATTAGGTTCAATTTGTAAAAAGAATCAATTAATTTGGAGTTATCAATTGCAAGTTATGTCCTATTTAAATTCAATTTCAATCTGTTTAAATTTGAATCTTAAAATATTCAAACATGAAAATTTTCTGTACAGGGTCAAAGTAGATTTACTAAGGATCATTTTGTAAAAAGTTTCACTTAATTTGGACTTGTAGATAATTATTTAAGTGTGTTTTAAATCCGGGGCTTTCTGTAAAATTTCCTTTTGATTTTAATTAACAAAGAGTACCGAACGGACAGGGGGTACGTGGCAGGTTCTGATTGGCTGCGGGGGTGTCTGATGCGGTGCTACACGTCGGACGGCCGGTGTTTAGAACAAAACGGTTCGGTCTTTAAGTTATCTAATCTAGACCGTTGATCTACGATGGATGGCTAGGATTAGAAGGAGGGGGCTAGGGTTTCGGCCTCACCGAAAAAACTTGCCGGCATCGATCTTGACGGGGGCGATGGCTCGAGACTCGACATGAACGACGATCCGGTGAGTCCTGGCGACGGCCGAGGGCACGGACGGGCGCAGGGTGACGAGCTGGGGTCGATGGTGGTCCTGGACGACCTCGGGGACGATGGCAACGGTGGCTAGGGGCTTGCTGGAGTTCTATAGACGGCGGAGATTCTCGGGCATGGTCGTTGCGTTCACAACAAAGGGTGTTTGGACACGTCCAAGGTTCAGTGAGGTGCGGCTGTGCACAGTGATTGCAAATGGACATAGCGGCGCAGTGTGGAGCTCACCGTGGTTTCCAGAGCTTGAACGTCGGGGGAGATGGGCTTCGGTCTACGGTGGAGGTGTCCAGGAGGTTCGTTGAGGCGCAGTGGATCGGCTGGTGGTGATGGCTGGTCGGGTGGGGGTCGGTGGTGGCCGGAATAGCCGCCGACGTTTTTAGGTTACCGCGGCGAAGACGAGCTCGCGGTGGGGCAGCCTGTCGGCAATGTGAGGGCGAGCAGGGGGGTTCTGGAGAGGGGCTCGCGGGGGTCTTATAGGCGCGGACGTGGAGCTCGGGTGGCCGAAGGGCGCGAGGGTGTGCGGTCGTGGGCGCGGGCCTGCTCAAGATCGTGGGCGCCGCAGGTGCAGGAGGTTAGGGGTGGACCTGATGTTGGGTTCTACCGTAGGTGCATCGCATGCCAATTAAAATTTTCCTACGCGCAGAACATCCAGGAACATGCTACGGAGATGGGTCACACATCGTTACCACTAGACGCGCAGTGCCGTGCTGCGGAAGTAGGGTTGGGGCAGCGCATTCGCGTGGTCCGTCTCCTCCTCGTCCGATCTCCCTCGAACAGCCGATCCGATCTCCCTTGAACAGCCGGTCGTCGGATCCCGCATACAGGTTCGCCGGAGCGGCGCAAGTGCACCGCCTCTAACGGTATCCGCGTGTGCAGGAGGAACACCATGCGGCGGACTGCTAGATCCGATCACACAGTTCGGCGGCGAGTGAAGGTGGCTGGTTGCAACACATGCAAAGCCCTAATGACGGCGCCAAAGCGATCAACCAGATGGGTGTGCCGCACCTCCACTATATATAGGCATCCGGCTCGGGCTCAACTCTTGGGCCTCGCATGAATCCTAAAGCCCACGTGTTTCTTCCCTTAAGCGCGCGACCCCTTAGGTTCTCGTTCACTTGGTCGCGAGTCAGATTACATCCGGCTCGACCAGTCGGTAGCAGCCTCTAGCAAAGTGTGCCGACTCCAAGTGTCCGATGAAGCTGGTTAGGCGAACCTGTACTTCACACTTTCGTTCCCTTTGCCACACGATATATGTTGTCGTGCTCGAGGCGACATGGTCATCCTTGTTGCCGCACGACCTCTTTCTCGTTCCGGTGAACCCGACCAACACTTCGGATTATCTCATAATCCTCATCGCACGGCCATGCTTATCCAAGTCGGATCACCCGAGGGGCCCAGAGTATATCTCTCCTCATCGGAGGGGCAAATCCCATCTTGCTCGGCCACGTCTCGCAGCATGGGTCTGGACAAGCCCGAAACCTACCTTTATAACTACCCTGTCACTGAGTAGCGTTTGGTCGGCCCAAAGCAAGTCTGTCACCATCCCAAGTACATGCGCCAGCTCAGGTCTTAGGACACATAACGTATGTTGTACTAGAGACTCACAGATGACCTATCGTTGCGTCTCATAGTTGGGTCTGTCCAACTCAGACCTTATCTCGACTCGGATCCGACTACGTCGGATCCGACCAGATATTTCTGAGTCCATATTATCCGGCTAGCATCCAATGCTACATGGTCAGTGAGACCGGACCATCCACCGTGTCATATGCTAGTCTAACTGGTTGTGCGTCCACACAACCCTTTCGACTAGGGACCATTTAGGACAGTCATCATACAATGCATAGTCTCACAAACAAGTCACGTACTTGTTAATACACATCACTGATAATGTCGAAGGACTATCGTTATTAATAAACACATAGGAAATATCACCGTACATGATTGCCTCTAGGGCATATCTCGAACACCTGACGGGCGGGGCCCGCTGGTTTGTGGGAGGGAGGGAGAGAGAGAGAGAGGCGTGGGGAGCGTGGGGCTAGCCGGCTGGGCTGCCTAGCTGGGCTTCGGCGTGGCTGGCCGGTCTAGTTGGACTTTTCTTTTTCTATTTTTATTTTGTTTCTTTTCCCTTTTTCTGTTTTGTTCTAAATTCAAATGAATATTAGTTTGAACTATATTTCAACAGAGTGTAGTTTTTATATTCCAAATGGAATATTTGGAAATGTTTGAACGTTTCTTTTGAGCAATTTGGGCAACTAAATTATGCATTTATATATCCATTTTGAATTTGAATTTGGTTTCAAAACCAAATGGAATTCTAATTCCTGCCAAAATCAAATGCAAGCCATATTTGATTCAATTCCCTATTGTTTTGAATTGATTTCAGAATGATTTTTCAAATCCAAATCTTTCCAAAATCACTTAGGGAAATAATTGACTTGGATATTCTTGGGACTTATTTCAAATACTTTTGCCCAACAATATTTCCAATGATTGGGTTCCACCAATAGGATTGCTAGGTTTCCACTAGTTGCATTGGCATTACAACCTAATGATCAATCAATTAAGCAAATTGAACTAGCAAACAATCAATCCAAGGGTATTATTTGAAAAAAATTAATGCCGTGTGAAATTTTCAACATATCGGATTTGAAAAATATCCGGGATGCGACAAGATGGATAACATCACATACAGGAACAATATGCCCAACTGCACCGAAAGATGTGGCCGGCGACCCTGGCTGCGGCGTCTACAGCGAGGTTAAAAAGGAGGGAGGGAAATAGGATCCCCTGCCTCACCCTATTTGAGCAAAGGTAGCCTGGCCTTCTCAATGATGAATTTACCATGAGATGCCCATGTGTGGAAAACACCAGGCGAAATGGCATTGGCACTAAATGCCGTGCATGTTCCATACAGAGAATAGCTATAGGGTAGCTTAAGCCGGACAATGTATGCATGCACGGCCGAAAGCACACCGCACTGTGTCATGCATGCGCACTGGAACAGTGTATGGAGGCGAATTGGAAAGCTGGTGAGAAGTGAGAGAAGTGCTGCAGTGTACGTGCATGCATGAAACCAAACAGTTGTCTATCTGTGGAAAAGGCTCCCAGCTAGTGGTTGTGTTGACCGTGCATTTTCTTTCCGACCTTCATGTGTGAAATTTGTTAGTGGCATTCGTCATCCCTGTCTCTCCTTCCCATCCACCCACACGCACACAAGGATGGATGCATGCATGCATGCATGCCTGCAGAGCCGGTTGCAGATCACAAGCCAGGGCTCATTTGATTCAAAGAAATTTTATAGGATTTCTAAAGAATTGAAATTCTTAGGAATTTTTCTTATGTTGGTTCTTTGATTCATATGACTAGGTCCCGTAAAAAAATTCTTATGAAATATTTTGTACTTACTACATTTCATATGAAATCTAACATCCATTTCAACATTTTTTTATTTTTCTTGTGGCATCAAATGCTTTTTGCTAATCGTATAGGATTCGAGTGGGCATGCCACTTCAATCCTATACTTTTCCTATTTTTATGTTTTCAAAATCCTACGAATCAAACTGGTCCTTAACCAAGAGGTAGTGGATAATCTTTCCATGATTTGCAAGTGCAGTCGAGCTACACCAGCAGCTTAAATTTATCACTGTTTGTATATGTCTGCGAGCACCGTTTTTTCCACGTGCCTGTGGGTCGATGGGCAGGCCAGGGAGATTCATCTCAATCATCGTAGAGTATATACCCTGTCAAATCGCAGCCGCGCGCGCGCGTAGAGTAGCTGGTACTGCTACGTTGCGGGCCGTCTGATCTGATTTGACGCGACCTGGCCGGGTGACTGCGTGCAGCAGAGTCCCTCGAGCTTTGCGCCGCGTCCGTAGAATGTTGCCACCGTCAATGAACCCTGCTGCTACCTGCCCTGCAAGTCAAATCTTTCCCGGCCGCACTGTGCTCGCACTGCTGCAATGAGGAGTGTTGGCTGGAGGTCACAGTGCATCACAACTTGCTTAAGAAAATTGTACTGTATTAGGTTATCGTTTGATTTGATCCACGGTTCGATGGATCAGTGTCATCACTTGGCTGGGGATCCATCACCTGATAGCAGCTGGGTTAGTTGGGAGCATTAAACCGGCGCGCGGCGTACTCGGACATACGGACCCCCGATCCGTCGATCCATGATGCATGTAGACGTACAGGGCCAGAGCGCGGGGAAGCGTCCGCATTTATGTATCCATGTGTGCGTGATGCACGCGTACATGTGTGCGTATGCATACGGCCTCTGGGCGGCTGGCTGGGTGGGTGGGCAAACAGTTGAAGCAGCTAGCGTGGAGACTGGACTGGAGAGACGAGCGCGTGCTAGAGCTGTGGCGGGAGAGAGAAGGAGCTAACTTGTGTTGGTGCGGAGCCATGAATGCAGGGGATATTATTTATAGAGTTAGCATGAATGAATGAATATGTGTGTGTAAGGAGCGCATTGAATATCTCCTGCACAACGGCATTTTGGGGAGGCCTGCTGGCTCTCGCTCTCATTCATCACTCACTGCCAGCTATTCCCTCTCTGCGTGTGTCTTGTCCTCTGTCACCGCTCTGCCAAATGCCTTCTGCCTCCTCCAAACCTCCCACTTTTTCTTCATGGCCATGGCCATGGCCAGAGAGAGATGGCAGTCTCCCTGTCCGTCCGTCTGGCGCAACGAAATGAATGAAGGTGGGGAAGGAGGGAGATGGGCGGCATTGAAGTAGACAGTGCCAACACCAGATGCTTGTTACATTATGATCGATCAATTCCTCATGCATGCATGTGTGACCTAGTGTAGTGTATGTCATCGCAGCCCCGGCAGGCTAGCTAGCTTGCGTTTGACCATTCCTTCTTGGAGTTTGCCCGTCGGTACGTATGTGCGTACTCTGCTAGCTTTTCGCCATTTATTTATCGGTGGCAGAGAGCACGTTGAACAGCAACAAGGGATGCAACTTTTTTTCTCTCTCGTTAGCGTCAAAACAGATCCAAGATAGATAGACAGAGAGACATGACAGGGATTATGTATGCACGAGAAGGCGTCGAGCAGAAGGTTACAAAGAATGAGGCGATCGAGACAGGAGAAGACGAGAGCAGTGGGAGCAAAAGGGATTTGCATGCATGCATGCAGTGCACTACCCCGCGTATCAGGGCGTGCTCATCATCGTCTAATCCTCCTGGCCCTCCTGCCGCGCCGCATCCTTTTTGCAGACAGGGAGAGATGTCCATGGCTTTGGCTAGCTGCTACGTACCCTCGTCCGTCTGTCATCCGCAAATGATCCAGCGCAAGCGTGCGATGTGGCTCCGGTGCCAGTGAGTGTATGATCATCAGACTGCGTGTGTGCATGGAAGATTAACCGACCTTCATGTACCACATGGATTTCCTTTTGTTGCCTTTCTTCTGTTCAGCAACCAAAAACCAGAATCTTACCGTTGTTGTTGTTGTTGTTGTTAATGATTGTTTCTTCTATGCTTAATTAATGAGATGAGACCAATCTTTTACCTCCGTTTCAAAAAAAAACAATGATTGTTAAGGACCCGCATCCAGCAGGAGGAAAACCAGGCGACAGCTATACATCGCCAGTAAATATTCATATTAGGGCTTGCTTACAGAGCGGCGGTTTTAGACCGATACAATGCGCGTGTGAGTTTTTTTTTCCTATGGCGTTTTAATCAGTTTTTGGCTATTTTGCCTCTGTTTTCCATGGTTTTCTTTCGTTTATTTTATTTTCATATTTTTTATTGTTTTCTTTGTTTCTTTCTTCAGCTTTCAATGGTTTTCTTTGTTCTTTCTTCAGTTTACACCCGGGGGAGGGGGGTCCTTCAATTTTTACTTTTTCTATAAAAATGAAACACATGTCAAAAAAAATCATATACATTGTATATTTTTTGAATTCACATGAAAAAATTTGTATACATATTTTAACAATTTCTCAAAGACATGTTCAACATTTTTTCAAATTTATGTTTTTATGTCTAATTTTTTTCATGCGCATTATACTTTTTGCGTATACACCTGGAAACATTTTTACCGACATTAACTTTTGAAATAAATGATTTTTTTCAAATACATGTTTTTTATATCTACTTTTTCATACACATTGTACATTTTTTGTATACATCTAAAACATTTTTATATCATTTTAAAAATGAAAATACATGATTAACAGATTTTTCAAATATATGTTTTTAAAATGTTTTCAAACAAGTGTTAAACATTTTTTACAATTACATGTTGAAACATATTTTTGTATGATATGCTTTTTTAAAACTATGCAACATGTTTATATATTGAATATAAAAAATAATGTCAGAACATTTTGTTTGAAATGTGTGAACATATTTCTAAATGTAATGTAAATATTTTTGAATTACATAGATTTTTTTACATTTTATAAGTTTTAAAACAAATGTCACATATTTTTCTAAAACAAATGAACATTTTTGAAATGTCACATACATTTTCTTTTAATGGTATAACTGTTTTCCAAAAGTTGAGCGGACATTTTTTTTCACTAAATTTTTTTTAATATGCGACGAAATCATAAAAACAAATTTATGTTTTCAAATTATATGTATTTAATATTTTTCAAAGATAAACAAAAATACACGCATTACATCAACATGATGAGTCAACGCGGTTACTAGCCGGCCCACTACTGGCTATCTGCAGGCGACGCTCATATACAAATCGCTACAAGCGATACAAACACGTACCTGAAAAACCAGGGGGCGTGTCTATGTCTCGCCTGCAGCAATAGGAAAGAACCGGGAGCAACTAATCAAGGAGTACTCCTTTGGGAGACCCCAGAAGGATCACTTTTGGTGGGCTGAGAGCGCGCTCTAAGGTACCGTCACGTGTCGCGCTCTGGACGCTCACTCCAGATTTTACTTTATTTTATTTTTTCGTACACGTTTTTGGTTTTTAGATGATTTTCTCAGGGTTTTTCGGCTTTTCGGTTTTCCCTTGGTTTTTTTGAGGATTTGGACCTTAAAACATTTCAAAAAATAGAAAAAAACTCGTTTTTCCCCGTTCGGCCATAGGCACAGATTTACTTTTCGTGGAGTCACGGATTTTCTTCTCGGAAAAAGGGAAAAACACATTTTTTTCCCGTTTCGTCAGAGGCACAGATTTACTTGTTGTGGAGGCACGGATTTGCTTCCGCGAGAGGGACGGTCGTATCTCTCGAAAAAGAAAATAACACGCGCTTTCTTCTTTTTCGTTCCGGCAGAGGCAGAGGTTTAATTTTCTTGGACTTCCACGAGAGGCACGATCGTGCCTCTCGGAAAAGGAAAAATCGTGCCTCTCGGAAAAGGAAAAAACACATTTTCTTGTTTTTTTGTTCTGCCACAGACACTGATTTTACTTCTCGTGGAGTAACAGATTTTCTTCCGCGAGAGGCACGGTCGTGCCTCTCGAAAAAGGAAAAATAATTTGTTGTCTTTTTTTTGTTCCGCCAGTGCCATAGTTTTACTTCGCGTGGAGGCATGGATTTGCTTCAGCGAGAGGCATGGCCGTGCTTCTCAGAAAAAAGAAAAAAAACGCATGCCTCTTCGGAAAGGAGAAAAAACGTGCTCCTGGTTCGGGTTTTTTTTGTTTTTTTTTTCGTGAAAAAAGTTCATGGAAAGCTATCACACATGGGATCTAGTTTTGAATATCTCGACAGGAGGAATCCAATGATGAAAACAGTTCGAGATTTGGATGCACGGTTTGAGAGGTGAAATGTTTTAATAAACGAATCTAGGGAAAAAGGTAAAACTCACAGGGACAAGTGGCGCATATGCAGCGCACCGCTTTTCGCAGCCCGTGGAGGTGGGGAGTGATCTTTAAAGGAGGACTCCTTAATTAGTGATTTCGAAAAGAACCGCTCACCTCTCGCCCTTCAAATGGGCTGGGCCAACACAGGAGAACCGTCGGCTCACTAGCGCAAGTCATGTTCTACTGTTTTTTTAATTTTATTATTTATATTTATATTTGTGAAATATAAATGTTTTACTTCAAAATTTAAAAATATTCATCACATGTTTTAAAAAATCAAGCAGTGTAAAGAAATGATCACCCAACTTTTAGATAATATATATAGCATTCAAGAAAAAAATTCGAGACATTATTTATTTTTCACCTTTTTTAAAATATGTTCATAATTTTTTTGTCTAAAAATTATACAAAGTAAAAAATGTTGACGTAATTTATATGGATTGTCCTGTATGGTTCAAAAAAATGTGTGTGACCTGTAAGAAAATATTCACACATTCCAAAAATATGCTTGTTACATTTCCAAAATATACACATTTTTCACTTAATTTTTGAAAAAAAAATTATACCATTTGGAAAAAAAATGTTACAATTAAAACAATATTGTACATTTCTGAAATATGCTCGTTGCTTTTTTTAGTATAAAAGTTAGTACGATGTAAAAAATATTTGCATTATTTTAGAAACAATTGTACCTGTAAAAAATTAAGGTGTATTTGAATATGTAAAAAAATAAATTGTATTTGTACAATGTTCATCATTTATTTGAAAAATCTCAGCCTATATGTATGGAAAATGTACGACGTGTATTGATTTTTGTTTTACATGTATTTGAAAAAATGGAAAAAGAAAAAGGAAAAGGAGACTTTGAAAATAGATAAAAATACATAGAAACAAAAGAAGAAGAAAACCCCACAAAAGGTTCTGATAACCCACAAGTGTGGGGATCAGTTGTAGACTT
Source organism: Elymus sibiricus (assembly GCA_039707655.1). Lineage (NCBI taxonomy): Eukaryota > Viridiplantae > Streptophyta > Magnoliopsida > Poales > Poaceae > Elymus > Elymus sibiricus. The sequence goes on along the minus strand of CM077663.1, from coordinate 312,612,038 downwards.
TTCGATAAGTAAGAGTATCGAACCCAACGGGGAGTTAAAAGTAGAATTAATATTCTCTCAAGTTTTATCGACCACTAATATAACTCTACGTACGCTAACGCTTACTTTACCTATAACAAGAATAAAACTAAGAGTACTTTGGGAGACATAAATTTAGTGAGCTTTTTGTAACACAAGAAAAAATAGGCCATAGGCAATGAATATGACATGTGTGATAATTTTGATATGCTATGAGAGAGAGGCATAAGCTAATATAATTTCCATACTTGGATCATATGCACGTATGATTGGAATTCTAGCAAGCATCCGCAACTACTAAAGATCATTAAGATAAAACTCAACCATAGCATTAAGTGTAAAGTCCTTTTGCTCCCATACGCTACATAACCTACTTACTCGGGTTTAGGTTTCTGTTGATCCTGCCAACCCACTATAAGCGAATTATGAACATATTGCAACACCCTACAACGGGAATCCCACACGCTTGCGCGACACAAAGGGCATCATAGGACAGCATCATAATAACATACAATCTCATATCAGTCACACCATACCACAATTAACGTGTAGGACAAAAAGAATCTACTCAAACATCATAGGATGACCATACATCATTGGATTATAATATGTAGCACAAAGCACCATGTTTAAGTAGAGATTACAGCGGGAATAAAAAGGTTACACCGCTGCATAGAGGGGGAGAGAGTTGATGTTGACGGCGGCGAAGTTGTTGATGTAGATCGCCGTCACGATGGTTCCCCCGACGACGCTACCGGAAAAGACGGGGAGAGAGCCCCCCTCCTTCTTTCCTGGCCTCCCCCCTAGATGGGAGGAGGGTTTTCCCTCCGGTCCTTGGTCATCATGGCTTCTAGAGGGGACGATCCCCCTCCGAGATTGGATCTCTCTCTATTTCTTTTCTGTTTCGCGGCCCTGTTTCTGGTCGAAACCCGTTTCTTAAATTTCTGGAGATCCGTAACTCCGATTGGGCTGAAATTCTGAGGGGATTTTAATCCGGATATTAGCTTCCTTGTGGCCGAAGAACACCCCCAACCGACCTTTGAGGTGGCCGCAAGGGCACCCGGCGCGCCTTGGGGGGTTGGCGTGCCCCTGGCCTTATGAAGCCCGTGGGCCTCCGCTTCTATTGATTCTTGCGTCAAAAATTCACATATATTCCAAAATAAATCTTCATAAAATGTTATCGCCTTTGGACTTCGTTTGATATGGATATTTTACGAAACAAAAAACATACAAATAACAGGCACTGTCACTGGGCACTGGATTAATATGTTAGTCCAAAAAATCATATAAATATTTGCCAAAAGTATGTGAAAATAGCAGGATATTCACACGAAACAATCAAAAATTATATACAGCGTAGACGTATCAGGTTCTAAAACAGGTTTGAACTGGTCCGTGGAACATTTCCAGAACCGTGCCAGAGAGCCAACTTGTTAGCACATCGTTAGAGGTAAGACGATGGTAGGTCTCGCAATAAGCAAGACATAAACGAATGCACAAGATAGGTGAAGTGAATAGCCAAGCCCAGTAGGTTGGTGGGACTGTGCTAATCCAACCACAAGTTTACGGGACCTCAACGAGTGAGGCATTGTCTTATAGGATGCTCAGTACGCCGAATTAAGTGCCCAAACGCACAAGCAGGTGTGTCATAGGTTGTCCCAGTTAGTACGTATGGCGCTCGTCAACATTGTTTTATATCTGGGTTTCTCGATTTATTGTTACTTTTTTAGTATTTTATTTTAAAAATAGTTTTTCCAAAAATTATTTTAGTTACGTTAAATTATAATGAAATATGTATAATTTTCCAAATTAAATAATTTTAAAAATTGCATAAAGACTTAATAAACCCGGCGAACGGTTATCTAGTATACATGACATTTACAAAATATGCATGAGGACTTCTTTAAAATCCATGAACAATTTTTTAAAAGAATTAATGTTTTTTGGGATTACATGAACACTTTCTAAAATATTCATGAAGACTGTAAAACAGTTTGTGTTTCGAAAATAAGTTGTAACATGCATAGAATATATACTTGGATAAAGAAAAGCAGAGAATGAATTAGTTGCCAAATACATGGATAAAATCAATTGTGCGAGAAATATATCAGCGATCAATGCTACCACACAAGAATACAAAAACAAGGAGTATTAGAGGATAAAATAGAAAGGAAAGTGACAGTAGAATTCTATGCAAGAAAGAACTCTGAGAGTTGAGTCAACCTGAATAAAATAAAAATAAAACAATGTGTGTGTATGACAAAGAATATTAGAGAAAAGAAATTCTGAAATTGCACAAGAACTACATAAAACTTTTGTTTTGAAGGAAGAGAAATATTTTCCTCATCATATTAATTAAGGGGAGACTACAGAAGTAAAATGATCTACCGTGAGCATCATATGACTACTCTCGCGGCATCAAAGGCCTCACGCGTTTGGCACCCGCAAAGCCCAAAGATTGACTTCTTATCTAATCTTATCAATGGTTACATTTTTCATGGATGCGACCTCTTATCTATCTTATCGGTGGCCGGTCATGTGGTGCATCCTTCCCTAACCGCTTTCATGCAAGGTAGAAACATCCTAGATGGAGTTGTAATCCTTCATGAAATAGTCCACGAACTGCACCGGAAGAAGTTGAATGGGGTAGTCATCAAAATTGACTTTGAAAAAGCGTATGATAAGGTCAAGTGGTCTTTTCTCCAACAGACTCTCTGAATGAAATGCTTCTCTGCAGGGTGGCGCACTCTGATCCATAGCTTCGCTTCTGGCGGTAGTGTGGCCATTAAAGCCAATGATGACGTTGGCTGTTACATCCAAACGATGAAAAGGTTGAGACAAGGTGACCCATTATCACCCATGCTATTCAATATATTGGCTGATATGTTTGCTGTCATGATTGAGCGTGCAAAGGTTGATGGTCAAATTGATGGGGGTGGTTAATCACATTGTAGATGGTAGACTGTCTATCCTTCAATATGCCAAAGATATGATTCTCTTTATGAATCATGACCTAGATAAAGTGAGAAATATGAAATTAATGTACCTTCGAGCATCTCTCAGGTCTTAAGATAAACTTCCATAAAAGTGAATTGTTTTGTTTTGGCGAGGCCCACCTGTACGCTAATTTGTTCGGTTATGGACTAGGCTAGTTTTCGATTAGTGATGCATCTCCGTCGTATCTACTTTTCCTCACACTTTTGCCCTTGTTTTGGACTCTAATTTGCATGATTTGAATGAAACTAACCCGGACTGACGCTGTTTTCAGCAGAACTACCATGGTGTTGTTTTTGGGCAGAAATAAAAGTTCCCGGAACTGGACGAAACTTTTTGGAGATTTATTTTAGAATAAATAAAAAATACTGGAGCCAAGAACCACCGGAGGGGGGGCCTGGCTGGGCAAGATACACCAGGGCGCGCCTTGGTGGGTTGTGCCCACCTCGGGGCCCCACTGACCCTAATTCCGGTACTATAAATTCCTATTTTCGGAGGAAAAAATCAGAGAGAAAGTTTCATCGCGTTTTACGATACGGAGCCGTCGCCACCTCCTGTTCTTCATCGGGAGGCCAGATCTGGAGCCCGTTTAGGGCTCCGAAGAGGGGAAACTTCGGTCTTCGTCATCATCAACCCTTCTCCATCGCCAATTCCATGATGCTCCCCACCGGGAGTGAGTAATTCCTTCGTAGGCTTGCTGGTCGGTGAGGAGTTGGATGAGATTCATCATGTAATCGAGTTAGTTTTGTTAGGGCTTGATCCCTAGTATCCACTATGTTCTGAGATTGATGTTGCTATGACTTTGCCATGCTTAATGCTTGTCACTAGGGCCCGAGTGCCATGATTTCAAATCTGAACCGTTTATGTTATCACCATTATATCTATGTTCTTGATCCGATCTTGCCTAGTCATATGCACCTATTACGTGTTATGATCCGTCAACCCCATAGTGACAATATTTGGGATACTTCACGGTGATGACCGTAGTTTGAGGAGTTCATGTATTCACTATGTGTTAATGCTTTGTTCCGGTTCTCTATTAAAAGGAGGCCTTAATATCCCTTAGTTTCCTTATGGACCCCACTGCCACGGGAGGGTAGGACAAAAGATGTCATGCAAGTTCTTTTCCATAAGCACGTATGACTATTTACGGAATACATGCCTACATTACATTTACGAACTGGAGCTAGTTCTGTGTCGCCCTAGGTTATGACTGTTATATGATGAATATCATCCAATGAGTCCACCAATCCAGTGCCTACGAGTTTTCCACTTATTGTTCTTGCTAAGTTACTATTGATGTTGCTACTGTTCCAACTGCTACAAAACTATTGCTATCACTGCTACCGTTATTGTTACTGTTACTGCTGCTATCAAACTATCATACTACTGTGCTACTGATCACTCTGCTGCAGATATTTAATCTCCAGGTGTGGTTGAATTGACAACTCAGCTGCTAATACTCTCAAATATTCTTTGGCTCCCCTTGTGTTGAATCTATAAATTTGGGTTGAATACTCTACCCTCGAAAACTGTTGCGATCCCCTATACTTGTGGGTTATCAAGACCTTTTTCTGGCGCCGTTGCCGGGGAGCATAGCTATATTTGTTGAGACACTTGGGATTTATATCAATTGATCACTATGAAGAATCTGAAGGATCCAAAGACCAAGATTTTTCCCTCTAAGACGAGGGGAGGTAAGGAACTGTCATCTAGCTCTGCACTTGATTCACCTTCTGTTATGAGTAAGCTTGCAACACCACCACATGCTAGTAATTCTGATATGTCGCAAGTTATTTATGATGCTACTTCTGCTATGAATGATGCTAGTACCATGCTTGATGATAATGTGCCACTAGGAGAATTTCTTGATGAACAAATTGCTAGAGCTAAAGAGAATGAAACTACTGAAACTGATGAGATTGCTGAAACTGATGAAGACTATGGAATTGATGACGACTATGAAACACCTATTAATCCTAGTTCTCCTAGATTTGAAATGCCTAAGATACCTGAAGGTTATGTTTTGATGAGGAGGTAACTAGAGAAATTCTTTCTTGCAAGGATAGAAACGGTCTTAAGAAATTGCTACGCAAGTATAAGGAAAATAGTTTGAATGCTAGAATGAAATGTGATCCTAAGTTTGCTACTTCACCTATCTTTGTTACCTATAAGGATTATGAATTCTCTGTCGATCCAGAGTTAATTACTTTGGTTGAATCTGATACTTTCCATGGCTATGAAACTGAAACTGTAGTGGCACACCTTACTAAGCTGAATGATATAGCCACCCTCTTTGCTCATGATGAGAAGATTCGCTACTATTATATTCTTAAGTTATTTCCGTTCTCATTAAAGGGTGATGCTAATACATGGTGCAATACTCTTACTCCTGGTTGTGTGCGTAGTCCCCAGGATATGATTTACTATTCTCTGAAAAATATATTCCTGCTCATAAGAAACAAGCTGCCTTACAGGAAATATTTAACTTTGTGCAAATTGAAGAAGAGAGTCTCCCACAAGCTTGGGGGAGGCTTCTCCAATTGCTTAATACTTTGCCTGATCATCCTCTCAAGAAAAATGAAATACTTGATATCTTCTATAATGGACTAACTGATGCTTCTAGGGTCTTCCTAGATAGTTGTGCTGGTTATGTTTTCAGGGAACGAACTGTTGAACAAGCTGATGAATTATTGAATAACATATTGAAGAATTATGATGATTGGACTCTTCCTGAACCACCGCCTAAACCCACTCCGAAGAAGAGGGGTATCTTATTTCTCAGTCCTGAAGATATGCAAGAGGCAAAGAAATCTATGAAAGAAAAAGGTATTAAAGCTGAGGATGTTAAGAATTTACCACCTATTGAAGAAATACATGGCCTTGACACACCACCACCTCCACAGGTGGTAGAGGTAAATTCTTTATTAAAGTTTGATGAAGGTGATATCCCTTACAATAAACATCCTAGTCAGTGCTTATATGAGTTTGACAACTATATTATGAAGCAAGATCATTTTCATGCACATGTTCTGAAACAATTGAAATATAATTCTGATATGATTGCTCGCTTGAGTGACTTGCTATTTAGAATCAGTAATGATGTTAGAGGTGTAGGAAAGCATGCCTCTATGGTTCAAACTCAGTTGGAACAAGTTGCTAAGTCTCAAAAAGAATTGCTTGATGAAATGAATAGTAATATGAATGATTTTGCTGCTAGAGTAGTAACTAGAGGAGGTAGAATGACCCAAGAACCACTTTATCCTGAGGGTCATCCTAAAAGAATTGAACAAGACTCTCAGAGAATTACTACTGGTGCACCTAGTCCTTCTAAAAAGAAAAGGAAAAAGAAAAATGATAGGACTCTGCATACCTCTAGTGAACCTGAGATACAAAAACCTCCTGATAATAATGATGTCTCTATTTTCGATGCTGAAACTCAGTCTGGTAATGAACATTCACCTAGTGATAATGAAAATGATAATGATGGTGTTCATGAAGATGCTCAACCTAATAATGATAAAGAACCAGATAATGATGTTGAAATAGAGCCTGCTCCTGATCTTGATAACCCACAACCTAAAAATAAACGTTATGATAAAAGAGACTTTGTGGCTAGGAAACATGGTAAAGAAAGAGAGCCATGGGTTCAGAAACCCATGCCATTTCCACCTAAGCCATCTAAGAAAAAGGATGATCAAGAATTTGAGCGCTTTGCTGAAATGATTAGGCCAGTCTTTTTGCGTACCCGCTTAACTGATATTTTAAAGATGGCCCCCTATGCGAAGTATATGAAAGACATCATCACTAATAAAAGAAAGATACCTGAAGCTGAAATCTCCACCATGCTTGCTAATTATTCTTTTAAGGATGGAGTACCTAAAAAACTTGGAGATCCGGGAATACCAACTATACCTTGCTCCATTAAAAGAAACTATGTCAAAACTGCTTTGTGTGACTTGGGAGCCGGTGTTAGTGTTATGCATTTCTCCTTATATAAGAGACTTGATTTGAATAAACTCACACCTACTGAAATATCATTGCAAATGACTGACAAATCAACTGCCATACCTATCGGTATTTGTGAGGATGTGCCCGTTGTTGTTGTTGTTGTTGTTGCAAATGTTACTATCTTAACGGACTTTGTTATTCTTGAGATGCCCGAGGACGACAACATGTCGATTATCCTTGGTAGACCCTTTATGAATACTGCAGGGGCTGTTATTGATTGCAATAAAAGCAAAGTCACTTTTCATATCAATGGTAATGAGCATACGGTGCACTTTCCGAAGAAGCAATTCCAAGTGAATGGTATAAATGTTATTGAAGAATCTCCGACCATCACTATTGGAAGTTTTCAATTACCTCTACCTATGGCCAAAAAGAAATATGATATACTTATTGTTGGGGATATGCACATCCCCATTGAGGTAACTTAGTGTTTTACGAAAGTTCTTCGGTTTCATGCTAATCGGAAGTGGTTGTTAATAAGACTTGATCAACCTTATTAATGGATCATTTTTTAGAGGTATGAAGTTGATGAATCTGGTAAGCACAACTCTCTGTTCTCACCATTTATTTTCTGTTTTAGTTAGTCAAATAAAATAAAATGCCATGTTTATCATGTTTTCTGTTTTCTCCGTGCAATAAAAAAATGACCCAAAAATAAAAGTCCTCAGAATGTTTTGAAAATTTAATACGATTTTTTCCAGAATATTTCTGAATTTCTGGTGCAAATAATACCAGAGGGGGTTGCACCTGGTGCCCACAAGACACCAGGGCACGCCAGCACCCCCAGGCGCGCCCTGGTGGGTTGTGGCCCCCACGTGGGCCCCCTCACTTATTCCCTTAGCCCACATCATCCCCTACCTCCAGAAAAAATTCACCACAGCCACCATTCCCGTGTTCTTGCTCTCAAAATCACGGATTTCGATCTCTTTGCTCGAAGCTCCATTTCTGAAACTGTTTGGAGGGATTGCTACTTGGTATGTGACTCCTCCATTGCTCCAATTAGTTTTTGATTTAGTGGGTTATCTTTAGAGTAATTAGCTACTCTTGGTGCTGCTGTAGATGAGCTTGCATGTTGAATTCTTAGAGCTCTAAGTAGTTTGAATGCTTAATATGGCCTCTATGCATGCTTAGGAGTAGTTGCTATCAATTTCACGAAGTTTTGTTGACAAAATTTTTATAGGCTAAATTTTTTAGAATTTTTATTATAGGAATAATATGGATTTCTTTAGGAAGTTTTCCTCCAAGAAAAGTGCCAAAGGAGTCATTGGGGAATCGTCGGATAATGACATTCACACTCCATGAAAGGTGGAGGTGCGACCGTGCGAATGGCCGCATGATGCCTTCATGGAGGAGGCCGGGTTCCATCAAGAGTTCGCTCAATTTGTTGCAAACGCTGGGTTGACCGAGTTCCTCGCAGCTAATTGTGACCAATATCACATCCTTACAAATTCCTTTGTGCAAAGTTTTCATTTCCTGAGATAGAATAATCCCCCTGAGGTGCAGTTTAACCTTTATGCTGAAACTCACAAAATGCCGCTAACTGACTTTTGTGACATATGCTTGATCCCCTCTGATGGGGAATTGAGAGAACCTAGAGCAGCGGAGTTTGAGGACTTTCTCCTCACTTTAACAGTGGGTGAGGATAGAGGCGTGTCGAACGCTACTGCTACCAGTCTGCAGTTTCCTTCAGTGCATTACTTTGCTTTGTTCATCGCGAAGTGTTTAACCGCTAGGGAGAAGGTTGGCGCACTCAGTGCTCCCGACTTTGCTATTTTACGCCGTGCACTGTATGATGATCACACCTTTAGTATGGGGGCTATTATTGCACATCGCTTACACCTTAACAGGACTAAGGGAAAGATACATGGTGGAATTTGCGCTACTCGTTTAGCGAGACACATTAATGTTCAGATTCGCCCACATGATTATCTCTTGTCCCAAGTTTATCTAGATCAAAAGTCGTTGCAAGATCACCAATTTCTTGATGTAACTAATTCTCTCCGCGACATTCGTTACAACCTAGTATTCAGCGTAGAAACCCGTGATATTATTCCGTTGCCTGCACCTGTTCTGTTTGATTCTATTGCCAGGAACAGATACAGGATTATGCCAGATGACATTACAGCCTACCGGAACAACCTAGCAGCTGCTGAGGAGGAGCCCCAGGGGTGGGACGCTCAGGTGCCGCCTCCACCTCACTTTGACTTGGGACCGGATGGTTTCTACGGATGGTGATTACCAAGCTAGGACAAAAGCCTAAGCTTGGGAGAGTACATATTTCCACCGACATTACATTCATGTTCACACATTTCATTCCAGTTGTCGGTGTTCATACTTTTTCATTGTAATATCCATGCTAAATTTGTTTTCTTGCTTTCTTCTTGTGTGTTCGAAATTTTTTCAGAAAATCCGAAAATATTTCCTACTTCTTTTCGGTTTTTCTTTCTAGCTTGGTTTAATTGTAGTATCAAAAGAAAACCCAAAAAGATTTCTCATTTCTTCTTTTACTTGTTGGGAGCTTTCCCGAGTAAATAGTTTTTCTCGTTTTTGTTTTTCCCTCTTTAATTTGCTTTCCACAAGAAAAAACAAAAAGTCCAAAAATATTTCAGTGTGTTTCTCTGAAATTCTTTTCTTTTTGTTTGAGTCGTACCAAGGAGAAGACCACGATGAAAATGTTGAGTGGCTCTCATATGCATCATTGTTAATCTAACAAAGAGCCCATTTAACTTGTCTTCTCCTCTTGAATAAAATGTTGCAGATTCCAGCTTAGTCCACGGCACTCTTGCGCTATTACTATTTTCTTATCATTCGGTCGTCCAAGTGAAAGGCAATAATGACGATATTTGATGAAGTGAGTGTGGCAGAGAAAAGCAGGTATGAACTCAACTTGTTTTTGTTTTTGTAAATATGTTTAACCTAGTATCCTTGATTCAGCATATTATGATCAAACATGTTTGCAATGACCATTTGAGATTATAGTTGTTCATACCATGCTTAAGTAGCTAGGAGTGGATAATGATTTATCTTGGATGTCAACATGCATTAAAATGGTTGTGATGCGGTATGATGATATGGTATCCTCCTCTGAATGTTTCAAGTGGCTTGACTTGGCACACGTTCACGCATGTAGTTGAATCAAAACCAACATAGCCTTCATGATATTTATGTTCATGGTGTCCATATCCTACTCATGCTAGTAGTCAATGTTTATTATATGTAATGCATGTTCATGATCGTTTTCGCTCTCTAGCTGACCGCTTTTCAATCTATTTGCTAGCCTTCGCCTGTACTAAGCGGGAATACTGCTTGTGCATCAAAATCCTTAAACCAAAGTTATTCCAGATGAGTCCACTATATCTACCTATATGCGGTATTACCCTGCCGTTCCAAAGTAAATTTGGATGTGCCATCTCTAAAAATTCAAATGAACATCTGTTTTGTGTGCCTGGACCGCTCATGGAGCTACAGGGGGCGGTCAGTATCTTCCATGCTAAGCGGGTTATTCTCATGATGAGTGTTTATTCATGCGTCCTTACACGAGAGGGGCGGTAATAGGGATTCCCAGTCCCGAAATCAAAAATAAAAAATAATTAAATAAAACTCCCTCAGGAATGTTGTTGGTTTGGACGGTACCCGTGGATGCGGCTAGCCGTGGAGTGTGATTGCTGGTGGAGGGGGAGTAAACCTTTACTTTTATCGCTTGGGAACCGCCGCTAATTTGTTTAGCATGGAAGATATCGATAACTCTTGGTCGTGACGTTGACAGGAAGGGTGTACCTCCCAAAATTATATCTATCTCTGTTTTAAACTTTGAGCTTTGGCACCGCTGCAAATCCATGCTTCCCTCTGCGAAGGGACTATCTATTTACTTTTATGTTGAGTCATCACCTTCTCAAATAAGCGCTAGACCTGAGAGCACTATTGTCATCCTCATGCATTGTGTATAGTTGATGTTGGGTGCAGCATGACTGGATCTTTTCTACCATGAATTACAATGTTTAGTCGCTGCTTGAACTTTGGAGGTGCTCTGCATTTTTGTTTTGCGGTCTCAGAAAGGGCTAGCGAGATACCACTATTGTCATATTGTATCATGATTGTTTTGACAAAGTGTTGGCGCTTGAGATATCTTATTATTGCTCGCTAGTTGCTTATGTTATTGTTATGAGTGAATATAATTTCTAAGAGTTATTGCTGGCATGGTTAGTCATAATCTTTGCTGAAAACCTGGGTGCTACTTGAGCATATATATGTAAACAAGATCAAAAGAGTTCGTAAAAGTTTTTCTTTATCACTTTCAGTTTGTCAACTGAATTGCTTGAGGACAAGCAATGGGTTAAGCTTGGGGGAGTTGATACGTCTCCGTCGTATCTACTTTTCCTCACACTTTTGCCCTTGTTTTGGACTCTAATTTGCATGATTTGAATGAAACTAACCCGGACTGACGTTTTTTTCAGCAGAACTACCATGGTGTTGTTTTTGTGCAGAAATAAAAGTTTTCGGAACTGGACGAAACTTTTTGGAGATTTATTTTAGAATAAATAAAAATACTGGAGCCAAGAACCACCGGAGGGGGCCCCCTGGCTGGGCAAGATACACCAGGGCGCGCCAGCGCCCCAGGCGCGCCCTGGTGGGTTGTGCCCACCTCGGGGCCCTACTGACCCAAATTCCGGCATTGGATATTCCTATTTTCAGAGAAAAAAATCAAGGAGAAAGTTTCATCGCGTTTTACGATACGGAGCCGCCGCCACCTCCTGTTCTTCATCGGGAGGCCAGATCTGGAGCCCGTTTGTGGCTCCGGAGATGGGAATCTTCGGTCTTCGTTGTCATCAACCCTTCCCCATTGCCAATTCCATGATGCTCCCCACTGGGAGTGAGTAATTCCTTTGTAGGCTTGCTGGTCGGTGAGGAGTTGGATGAGATTCATCATGTAATCGAGTTAGTTTTGTTAGGACTTGATCCCTAGTATCCACTATGTTCTGAGATTGATGTTGCTATGACTTTGCCATGCTTAATGTTTGTCACTAGGGCCCGAGTGCCATAATTTCAGATCTGAACTGTTTATGTTATCACCATTATATCTATGTTCTTGATCCGATCTTGCCTAGTCATATGCACCTATTACGTGTTATGATCCTTCAACCCCATAGTGACAATATTTAGGATACTTCACGGTGATGACCGTAGTTTGAGGTGTTCATGTATTCACTATGTGTTAATGCTTTGTTCCGGTTCACTATGAAAAGGATTCCTTAATATCCCTTAGTTTCCTTATGGACCCCGCTGCCACGGGAGGGTAGGACAAAAGATGTCATGCAATTTCTTTTCCATAAGCACGTATGACTATTTACGGAATACATGCCTACATTACATTTATGAACTGGAGCTAGTTCTGTGTCGCCCTAGGTTATGACTGTTATATGATGAATATCATCCAACGAGTCCACCGATCCAGTGCCTACGAGTTTTCTACTTATTGTTCTTGCTAAGTTACTATTGCTGCTGCTACTGTTCCAACTGCTACAAAACTATTGCTATCACTGCTACTGTTACTGTTACTGTTACTGCTGCTATCAAACTATCATACTACTGTGCTACTGATCACTCTGCTGCATATATTTAATCTCCAGGTGTGGTTGAATTGACAACTCAGCTGCTAATACTCTCAAATATTCTTTGGCTCCCCTCATGTCGAATCTATAAATTTGGGTTGAATACTCTACCCTCGAAAACTGTTGCGATCCCCTATACTTGTGGGTTATGAATTAGTTATTTGGGGATACTGATTCATTATCGAATGCTCATAAATCTTGAATGGAAACACATCGAGGAGAGACTACAAAAAAGTTAATCGGTTGAAAAGGTAAAATATTATCTCTGGGCGTAAGATTTGTCCTCATAAATTCAGTGCTAAGTAATTTAGTATTGTATATGATTTCCTTCTTCCAACAGCCTAAAGGAGTCTTACATAGATTGGATTATTTCCGATCAAGATTCTTTCGACAAGGAGATAGTGACAAAAAGAAATATCGACTGGATAAATGGAGTGTGGTTTGTCGTGGCAAAGACCAACGAGGGCTGGGTATTTATGACCTTGAGGCTAAAAATACTGCCCTACTCGGCAAATGCTTGTTTAAGCTACTGTCGGAAGATGGTGTATGGAAACCTCCTAAGAAGAAAATATGTGGGCTCAAAGTCAGTGGCAAAGTATACTGGAGGCCTGGGGACACACACTTTTGGGCTGGCCTAATGGCTACCAAGAAAAATTTCACCCTCTATGAATCATTCACTATAAAAGACGGCTCGGAAATTAGATTTTGGGAGTATAGGTGGCTAGGCAATGCTACACTCCGGGAACAATATCCAGCTCTCTACAATATTGTGCGTCACAAGGGTGATACTATCGCCACGGTTCTGGAATCCTTTCCGCCGAATGTGACATTCTTAAGAAGTTTAATTGGTCCCAGGCTTGAATCGTGGAACACTTTGGTACAACGCCTGTCCACGGTGCATTTGTCACAAGGAACTAATGAATTTCGTTGGAACTTGCACGCGAGTGGTAAATTCTCGGTGGAGTCTATGTATAGAGCTTTGATCCAGTCGGATGTGTCAGTTGATAATAATAAGAAGATTTGAAAGATGAAGATAACGCTTAACAATAAAATCTTTGCGTGGTATTTTCGTTAAGGAGTCATTCTTACAAAAGATAACCTTGTGAAGAGGCATTGGCATGGAAGTACGTAATGTGTTTTTGTCATCATAACGAGATAATAAAACATTTGTTCTTTTAATGCAAATTTGCTCATTCTATATGGTCACTCATCCAAGTAGCTTCTGGCTTGTATCCTCCACGTAGTGTTGCTAATATACTTGGTAACTGGTTACATGGGATTGATCACAGGTTTAGAATTCTTCTCAGGGTGAGAGCGCTTACCGTTATTTGGTTGTTTTGGCTATGTAGAAATGATAAGGTTTTTAACCATAAAGTCCTTCTCTTATGCAGGTTATCTATAGATGTACCGGTACACTCTGTTTATGGTCGTCTCTATAACGTGTGGATAATCGAGACATGTTTTAGGGAGGTGTGTACACGCTTGAAGAACACTACGAGGGATACTTCTGCCCGACATGGATGGCAGTATGATCTTAGAATTGGTGCTCCTAGGTTTTACGCGTTATACAACCTCTATGATTACTTGTATTTCGCCGTTTTTTTACTTTTCTGGGCACTTTAGTTCTATGTCAGTCAACTGAATTTTATATTTGGGTCAGTCGATTTTTTGTATATTGATTTTTCTCTGAGATTCGTGCTAGCCTATATTGTTTATTGTGTGGGCTTGTTTCTTTTTGTTGACTGATCCCTTATTTGTGTCAGTCGATTTCCTTCCGGGCAGAAGCCCATTAATTGTGCGATCCAACCCTCCTCTCACCCCTTCGTTTTAAATTTTGTTATGCTTTTATGTGTTTTTAATTTTGTATTTTTTTGTTTGTCAGTTGGTTTTATTTTTATTTGGTGGATAATTTTGGCATGTTGGGTGAGAGTAATGTATACACATAAATACTTTGCAATATGTGGGAAAATTACACTACTATATGATCATTGTTTTCATACTAAAAAGTGCGAATCAAGAGCGAAGTTGTGCAAGTTTTGTAAACTTTTTTCATTATATTTCCTTTTTTAAGGGTAATAATAATGCTACTACATCATTGCTCCTTATTTTTCTTTTTTTATTATTTATTTTATTGTTTTCTTTTTGTTTCTTCTTAAAAGGGTAATACTAATGAAACTAATTTATTCTTCCATAGAATACCTCATTATTTTGATTGTGTTCCATAGAATACCTCATTTCTTAAAGAGTAATACGAAAGCCATTAGTTCATTCTTTCTTGAAAACTTTGGTATTTTTTTAGTTTTATTATATTTTCTTTATTCTTTAATTATAGTACCAATGGAAAATTCATTTCCTCTTAGGAAGCTTCCTTTTTCTGAAAATTCCACTATTATATTCTTATTCGCATATTCTAAAAATGCGACTTATGTGTAAATTGTTTGCAAAAATCCATTATTTGTTTTATTATTTTTCAGTTTCGTTCTTCTTAATGGGAAACCAATGACACTAATTCACTTTTCTTAGAAAATTTCATTATTTTCTTTTTTTAGTTTTTATTTCATTTCCTTTCTTCTGTAAGGGTAATACTAGTGCCACTAATTCATTCCTACTTAGGAAACTTTTTTTTCATGAAATTTCTCTATTTGTGCTTATTTTTGCATATTATAAGAAAGTGCAATTTATATGCAAACCTCTTGCAAAAAAATTCATTATTTGTTTTTTTACACTTTTCTTTCTTCTTAAAGGGTACTCCCTCCGAAAAGAAATATAAGAGCATTCTAAACGTTCTTATATTTCTTTAGGGAGGGAGTAATACCAATACCACTAAATCATTGTTTTGATTCGGAGAACTAGAGACATCATGGGTCAAATACCAATGCCATTAATTCATTATTTCTTTAGAAACTTCTTTTTTTACAAAAAAATTCACTATTATATATTTTTGCATATGATAACAAAAGCTCCATTCATATGTAAATTGTGTGCAAATTTTGTCATTATTTCGTTTTCGTTTTTATATCATTTTATTTCCTCTTTAAGGGTAATATCAATGCCACTAATTTATTCTTCCTTAAAAACTTGATTTAAAAAAAATGTTTTTTATCATTTGTTTATTTTCAAAAGGTATTACCAATGCCGCTAATTTATGCTTCCTTAGAAAACTTCATTATTTTATTTTATTTAGTTTTTTTCTTTCTTTTCAAAGGGTAATAACAATGCCACTAATTCATTCTTCCATATAAAACTTCATTAGTTTTTTTTCTTTAGTTTTTACCTCATTTGCTTTCTTATGAAAGGCTAATACCAATTACACTAATTCATTATTTATTCGAAAACTTTAATATTTTGATTTTTTTACTGTTTTATTTTCTTTCTTCTTTAGTGTAATACCAATACCACTAATTAATTCATGCTTAGAGAACTTGTTTTTGCGAAAATTTCACTGTTATGTGCTTATTCTTGTATATTATAAAAATATGCAATTTCTGTGTAAATTATGTGCAAATTTGATTATTATTTGTTTTCGGTCAGTCGACTGGCCCAAAAAAAATTCGGCCAATGGACAGGCCCAAATTTTATTTTCGGCCTCCCATGTTTTTACCTATGTATCTGACATTCATGTTCTTCTGTAGTCTTGTCAATCCATCCAGAAAAGCTCAAGCGTGAATGTACATGCACATGGGACCCAACCATGCTCAACTGCATGCACGAGATGCCAAAATTAACAAAAGACGGTAGCAACATGCATGCATGTATCCAACCATGCAGAGTATCTAGACGTTCTGCATGTGGCAGCGCTTCCGCACGAAATGCTCGAGCAAGAGGTGGGCGATGGGTAAGCTTTTTGTGATTGGATCTTCCGGTTAAATAAAAAAAAATGACTGACCCAAAATTAGAATTGTGTCACCTGATCCTTAGCCGGTCCTTTTGTCCTTGGGCTTGATTTGGCTGTGTGCATTTTAGTTATATAAAAGCCAGATATAATACTTAAAACTTTTAAGTAAGGTTCGACTATGTCACATCTAGATGTGAGATAATACCTTACATTTAACTTCTATTAATTGTTTATTTCTTTTTTCCTTTGATTCTTTTTTGGCACAATAAAAAAAGACACATCTAACTTCTATTATTTGTTTGTTTCATTTCCTTCGATTCTTTATTTTTCTGGAACAAAAATAGCCACACACTGCACACCTAAGGAATCAAACTCGGGACCACATACTATTGAGTGACAACTCCTACCACTATAACACATCGGTGTTGGTGGTCTCTTAGAAGCGGGAAACATTTAAGAACATCATAGACCGTCGAGATTAGAAAACATTTTTGTAAAAAATGAGAACTTTTCTGCAACTGGTGAATAATTTTGAAATGCCGGATATTTATGAAAACACAAATAATTTTTAAAATTTTGAATAATTTTTGTGACTATGGCTCCTCTAAGATGATGTCATCCCTAGTCCACGACGTGCAAAGATTAAGAGTTACTTACAGATGCTTAGCATTTGTGAATAATTTTTAAAAAGGGAAAATTGTTTCAAACATTTGAATATAAAAAAAACAAAAAACATTTTTTGAAGGTGTGAGCATTTTTTTCAAAAACATGACTTAATTTTTTATTTTTGAACATATTTGAAAAACCCAAACAATTTTTTAAAAACAAAGAACTTTTCCAATTCAAAACACTTTTTGAAACAAAAAGAATAAGAAAATGAAAATAAAAAATTGACAAAACAAAAAAAACAAAAAAACAAAAGGAAAGCTAGTGAAGAAAAAACGGAAAAGGAATAAACAAGGAAAAACCATGAACAAAAACAAAACAAACAAAAGGGATCCTGGCTACTTGGGCCAACCCATCTGCAATTTGCTCGCTTCTCGCCTTGTGCGAAACAACGACATTTTGTTGCTGTGCCTGGCGTATAGGAGATTCGAGGGGTAGGCTTGCAACCGAGACGATAATAACATCTATGGGCCCACTGGCGAGTCGGCGATCTGTTGGAAATATGCCCTAGAGGCAATAATAAATTGACTATTATTATATTTCCTTGTTCATGATAATCGTTTATTATCCATGCTATAATTGTATTGATTGGAAACTCAAATACATGTGTGGGTACATAGACAACACTGTGTCCCTAGTATGTCTCTAGTTAACTAGCTCGTTGATCAAAGATGGTCAAGGTTTCCTGGCCATAGACATGAGATGTCATTTGATAACGGGATCACATCATTAGGAGAATGATGTGATGGACAAGACCCAAACTATGAACGTAGCATATGATCGTGTCAGTTTATTGCTATTGTTTTCTGCATGTCAAGTATCTGTTCCTATGACCATGAGATCATGCAACTCACTGACACCGGAGGAATACCTTGTGTGTATCAAACGTCACAACATAACTGGGTGACTATAAAGATGCTCTACAGGTATCTCCGAGGGTGTCTGTTGAGCTGGCATGGATCAAGACTGGGATCTGTTACTCCGTGTGACGGAGAGGTATCTCAGGGCCCACTCGGTAATACAACATCACAACAAGCCTTGCAAGCAATGTGACTAAAGTGTTAGCCACGGGATCTTGTATTACGGAACGAGTAAAGAGACTTGCCGGTAACGAGATTGAACTAGGTATAGAGATACCGACGATCGAATCTCGGGCAAGTAACATACCGAAGAAACAAAGGGAACAACATACGGGATTAACTGAATCCTTGACATAGAGGTTCAACCGATAAAGATCTTCGTAGAATATGTGGGAACCAATATGGGCATCCAGGTCCCGCTATTGGTTATTGATCGTAGAGGTGTCTCGGTCATGTCTACATAGTTCTCGAACCCGCAGGGTCTGCACACTTAAGGTTCGGTGACGTTTCGGTATAGTAGAGTTATGTATGGTGGTGACCGAAGGTTGTTCGGAGTCCCGGATGAGATCCTGGACGTCACGAGGAGCTCCGGAATGGTCCGGAGGTAAAGAGTGATATATAGGAAGTCCTGTTTTGGTCACCGGAAAAGTTTCGGGTACTTCGGTAGTGTACCGGGAGTGCCGGGAGGGTACCGGGGGCCATCGGGAGGGGTGTCTCAACCCAAAGGACCTCATGGGCTGTGGGAGGAGTCAAACCAGCCCCTAGTGGGCTGGCCGAACCCCCCACTAAGGCCCATGCGGCTAGGGGTGGGAAAAACCCAAAGGTGGAAAGGTGGAAAGGGTTTCCAAGTGGAGAGGAGGAATCCTACTCCTAGTAGGATTGAAGTAGGACTCCTCCACTTCCAATTTCGGCCAAACCTTGAGGGTTTGAGGCTGCCTCCTCCCCTCCCTCCCTCCAATATATACTAGAGGATTTAGAGGGGATAGCTAACCCTAATTGCCACGTGCTCCCTCTACTTCCTCTAGATCGTTTTCTCCTTTAGTCTAGTTTCGGCGGTGCTTAGGCGAAGCCCTGCCGGAATAGTTCCACCACCATCGCCGCCGCGCCGTCGCGCTGCCGGAGAAATCATCTACCTCTCCGCTCCCTCTTGCCGGATCAAGAAGGTGGAGATCGTCATCGAGCTGTACGTGTGCTGAACGCGGAGGACCGTGATCAAGATCGCGAGACGGTTTGTGATTTGATCGCGGGTCGGATCGTGATGGGATCGCGGGACGGATCATGATTGGATCGCGAGACGGATCGTGATGGGATCGCGGGACGCTCGGCGATTTGGATCGCGAAGACGTTCGACTACATCAACCGCGTTTCTTAACGCTTCCCGCTTAGCGATCTACAAGGGTATGTAGATCCACTCTCCCTCTCGTAGATGCTCATCACCATGGATAGATCTTGCGTGTGCGTAGGAAATTTTTTGTTTCCCATGCAACGTTCCCCAACAGTGGTATCAGAGCTAGGTCTATGTGTAGATGAGATCTCGAGTAGAACACAAAGGAGTTTGTGGGCGTTGATATTCGGATTGCTTCCTCCCTTGGTCTTTTCTTGTTTCGGCGGTATTGTGGGATGAAGCGGCCCGGACCAACATTACTCGTACGCTTACGAGAGACCGGTTCCATCAACTGACATGTAACTTCGTTGCATAAAGATGACTGGCGGGTGTCTGTTTCTCCCACTTTAGTCGGATCGGATTTGACAAAGGCGGTCCTTGAGAAGGTTGAATAGCAATTTTTGTATCACCGTTGTGGTTTTTGCGTAGGTAAGAATTGTTCTTGCTAGATACCCGTAGTAGCCACGTAAAACTTGCAACAACAATTAGAGGATGTCTAACGTGTTTTTGCAGGGTATGTTGTGATGTGATATGGCCAATTACATGATGAGATATATGTGATGTATGAGATGATCATGTATTGTATAGAATATCACGACTTGCATGTCGATGAGTACGGCAACCGGCAGGAGACATAGGGTTGTCTTTAATTATTTTCGCCGTTTTGCTTTACTTTATCGCTATGAGTTAGCAATAGTCGTGGAAGCAACAGTCGGCGCGACAACCTCATGGCGACACATTGATGGAGATCAAGATGATGGAGATCATGGTGTCATGCCGGTGACGATGGAGATCATGCCGGTGCTTTGGAGATGGAGATCAAAAGCACAAGTTCATGGCCATATCATGTCACTTATGATTTGCATGTGATGTTAATCCTTTTATGCATCTTATTTTGCTTAGGACGACGGTAGCATTATAAGGTGATCCCTCACTTCAATTTCAAGATAAAATTGTGTTCTCCCCGAGTGTACACCGTTGCGAAAGTTCGTCGTTTCGAGACACCACGTGATGATCGGGTGTGATAGACTCTACGTTCGCATACAACGGGTGCAAGCCAGTGTTGCACGTGCGGAACACTCGGGTTAAACTTCACGAGCCTAGCATGTATAGACATGGCCTCGGAACACAAGAGACCGAAAGGTCGAACATGAGTCATATAGTAGATATGATCAACATGAAGATGTTCACCATTGAAACCACTTCAACTCACGTGATGATCGGACTTGAGTTGGTGGATTTGGATCATGTGACACTCGAATGACCGGAGGGATGTCAATTTGAGTGGGAGTTTTTAAATAATATGATTAACTAAACTCATTATCATGAACATAGTCAAAATGTCTTTGCGAATTATGTTGTAGATTACTAGCTCGCGCTATAGCTCCCTTATATTTTTATACGTTCCTAGAGAAAATAGAGTTGAAAGATGATGGTAGCAATAATGTGGACTGGGTCCGTGATCTGAGGATTGTCCTCATTGCTGCACAGAAGGCTTATGTCCTTAATGCACCGCTCGGTGCGCCACCCCCTCAAGCGTCGTCTGTAGATGTTGTGAACATCTGACATGCACGTTATGATGACTACTTGATAGTTCAGTGCGTCATGCATTACAGCTTAGAATTGAGGCTCCAAAACATTTTGAACGTCACGGAACATATGAGATGTTCTAAGAGCTGAAATTGCGATCTCAGGCTCGTGCCCGTGTTGAGAGGTGTGAGACCTCCAACATGATTCTTTGCCTGCAAGATGAAGGAGAATAGCTCAATCGGTGAGCATGTGCTCAGATTGTCTGGGTGCTACAATCGCTTGAATCGAGTGGGAGTTGATCTTCCAGATAAGATAGTGATTGAAGTAGTTCTCCAAGTCACTGTCACTAAGCTACTAGAGCTTCGTGATGAACTATAAGATGCCAGGGATGGAAATAATGATCCTTGAGCTATTCGCGATGTTTGACACCGCGAAGGTAGAAATCAAGAAGGATCATCAAGTGTTGATGGTTAGTAAAACCACTAGTTTCGAGAAGGGCAAGGGCAAGGAGGGAAACTTCATGGATGGCAAGTCAGTTGCTGCTCCAGAGAAGAAACCCAAGGTTGAACCCAAACCCGAGACTAAGTGCTTCTGTTATGAGGAGAACGGTCGCTGAAGCGGAACAACCCTAGATACTTGGTAGATAAGAAGGCTGGCAACGTCGACAGAAGTATATTTGATATACGTGTTATTGATGTGCACCTTACTAGTACTCCTAGTAGCACCTGGGTTTTGGATACCGGTTCGGTTGCTAAATGTTAGTAACTCGAAATAAAAGCTACGGAATAAACGGAGGCTAGCTAAGGGTGAGGTGCCGATGATTGTTGGAAGTGTTTCCAAGGTTGATGTGATCACCATCGCACGCTCTCTCTACCTTCGGGATTAGTGATGAACCTAAATAAATGTTATTTGGTGTTTGCGTTGAGCATGAATGTGATTAGATCATGTTTATTGCAATACGGTTATTCATTTAAGTTAGAGAATAATGGTTATTCTGTTTACATGAATAATACCTTCAATGGTCATGCACCCAATGAGAATGGTTTATTGAATCTTGATCGTAGTGATACACATGTTCATAATATTGATGCCAAAAGATACAAAGTTAATAATGATAGTACCACATACTTGTGGCACTGCCGCTAAATGTCATATTGGTGTAAATCGCATGAAGAAACTCCATGCTGATGGATCTTTGGACTCATTCGATTTCGAATCGGTTGAGACATGCGGACCATGCCTCATGGGCAAGATGACTAAGACCCCGTTTTCCGGTATGATGGAGCGGGCAAGTGACTTATTGGAAATGATACATGTTGATGTATTCGGTCCAATGAGTGTTGTAGTGTGCGGTGGATATCATTATTTTCCTACCTTCACTGATGATTTGAGTAGATATGGGGATATTTACTTAATGAAACACAAGTCTGAAACGTTTGAAAAGTTCAAACAAATTCAGAGTGAAGTTTGAGATCATCGTGACAAGAAGAAAAAATATCTACGATATGATCGTAGAGGTAAATATCTGAGTTACGAGTTTGGTATACAACTTAAGACAATGTGGAAGTTGTTTCACAACTCACACCACCTGGAACACCATAGTGTGATGGTGTGTCCGAACGTTGTAGTCGTGCTCTATTGGATATGGTGCATACTATGATGTCTCTTATCGATTTGCCACTATCGTTTTGGGGTTATGCATTAGAGACAACTACATTCACTTTAAAAGGGGGCACCATCTAAGTCCGTTGAGATGACACCGTATGAATTTTGGTTTGACAGAAACCTAAGCTGTCATTTCTTAATGTTTGGGGCTGCGATGCTTATGTGAAAAAGGTTTTCAGCCTGATGAGCTCGAACCCAAAGCGGACAAATGCATCTTCATAGAATACCCTAACGTAACAGTTGGGTATGCCTTCTATCTCAAATCCAAGGGCAAAGTGTTTGTTGCTAAAAACGGGTCCTTTCTCGAGAAAGAGTTTCTCTCGAAAGAATTGAGTGGGAGGAAGATAGAACTTGATGAGGTTGTTGAACCTTTGTTTCAACCAGAGAGTAGCGCAGCACATAAAGTTGTTTCTGTGGAGCCTACGTTAGTTGAAGAGTAAGTTAATGATGATGATCATGAAGCTTCAGATCAAGTTACTATCGAACCTCGTAGGTTGACAAGGGCGCGTGCTGCTCCTGAGTGGTACGGCAACCCTGTCTTAGAGGTCATGTTGTTGGATAACGATGAACCTACGAGCTATGGAGAAGCGATGATGGGCCCGGATTTCGAGAAATGGTTAAGGCCATGAAATCCGAGATGGGATTCATGTAAGAAAACAAAGTATGGGCTTTGGAAGTATTACCTGAAGGGCGAAAGGCCATTCAGAACAAATGGATCTTTAAAAGGAAGACAGACGCGGACGGTAATGTCACCGTCTATAAAAGCTCGACTTGTGGCAAAGGGTTTTTCACAAGTTCAAGGAGTTGACTACGATGAGACTTTCTCACCCGTAGCGATGCTAAAGTCTGTTGGAATTATGTTAGCAGTTGCTGCATTTTTCAATTATGAAATCTGGCAGATGGATGTCAAAACATCATTTCCTTAACGATATCCGTAAGGAAAGGTTGTATGTGATACAACCGGAAGGTTTTGTCAGTTCTAAGGATGCTAAAATATATGCAAGCTCCAGCGATCCTTCTATGGACTGGAGCAAGCATCTCGGAGTTGGAATATATGCTTTGATGAGGTGATCAAAGTTTTTGAGTCTATACAAAGTTTATGAGAAACTTGTATTTACAATAAAGTGAGTGGGAGCACTATAGAATTTCTGATAAGTATATGTGGATGACATATTGTTGATCGGAAATGATGTAGAATTTCTGGAAAGCATAAAGGGTTGTTTGAAAAGGAGTTTTTCAAAGGAAAACTTAGAATGAAGCTACTTAAATATTGGGCATCTTGATCTATAGAGGTAGATCAAGACGTCTGATAAAACTTTCAATGAGTACATACCTTGACAAGATTTTGAAAGAGTTCAAAATGGATCAATCAAAGAAAGAGTTCTTGCCTGATTTGTAAGGTGTGGAGTTGAGTCAGACTCAAAGCTCGACCACGGCAGAAGAAAGAGAAAGGGCGAAGGTCGTCCCCTATGCCTTATCCATAGGCTCTGTATAGTATGCCATGCTGTGTACCGCACCTGTGTGTGCCTTGCCATGAGTCTGTCAAGGGGTACAAGAGTGATCCAGGAGTGGATCACTGGACAGCGGTCAAGATTATCCTTAGTAACTAGAGGACTAAGGAAATATTTCTCGATTATGGAGGTGATAAAGAGTTCGTCGTAAAGGGTTACGTCGATGCTTGCTTTAACACCAATCCGGATGACTCTGAGTAGCAATCCGGATACGTATAGTGGAGCAGCCCTTTGGAATAGCTCCAAGTGGAGTGTGGTAGCAGTGTCTACAGTATGACATAGAGATTTGCAAAGAACACACGGATCTGAATGTTGCAGACCGTTGACTAAAGACCTCTCTCACATGCAAAGCATGATCGAACCCCAAAACTCATTGGGTGTGAGATTCATAACAATGTAAATCACATGGTGATGTGAACTAGATTATTGACTCTAGTGCAAGTGGGAGACTGTTGAAAATATGCCCTAGAGGCAATAATAAATTGGTTATTATTATATTTCCTTGTTCATGATAATCGTTTATTATCCATGCTATAATTGTATTGATTGGAAACTCAAATACATGTGTGGGTACATAGACAACACTGTGTCCCTAGTATGCCTCTAGTTAACTAGCTCGTTGATCAAAGATGGTCAAGGTTTCCTGGCCATAGACATGAGATGTCATTTGATAACGGGATCACATCATTAGGAGAATGATGTGATGTACAAGACCCAAACTATGAACGTAGCATATGATCGTGTCAGTTTATTGCTATTGTTTTCTATATGTCAAGTTTCTGTTCCTATGACCATGAGATCATGCAACTCACTGACACCGGAGGAATACCTTGTGTGTATCAAACGTCACAACGTAACTGGGTGACTATAAAGATGCTCTACAGGTATCTCCGAGGGTGTCTGTTGAGCTGGCATGGATCCAGACTGGGATTTGTTACTCCGTGTGACAGAGAGGTATCTCAGGGCCCACTCGGTAATACAACATCACAACAAGCCTTGCAAGCAATGTGACTAAAGTGTTAGCCACGGGATCTTGTATTACGAACGAGTAAAGAGACTTGCCGGTAACGAGATTGAACTAGGTATAGAGATACCGACGATCGAATCTCGGGCAAGTAACATACCGAAGAAACAAAGGGAACAACATACGGGATTAACTGAATCCTTGACATAGAGGTTCAACCGATAAAGATCTTCGTAGAATATGTGGGAACCAATATGGGAATCCAGGTCCCGCTAATGGTTATTGACCGTAGAGGTGTCTCAGTCATGTCTACATAGTTCTCGAACCCGCAGGGTCTGCACACTTAAGGTTCGGTGATGTTTCGATATAGTAGAGTTATGTATGGTGGTGGCCGAAGGTTGTTCAGAGTCCCGGATGAGATCCTGGACGTCACGAGGAGCTCCGGAATGGTCCGGAGGTAAAGATTGATATATAGGAAGTCCTGTTTTGGTCACCGGAAAAGTTTCGGGTACTTCGGTAGTGTACCGGGAGTGCCGGGAGGGTACCGGGGGCCATCGGGAGGGGTGTGTCAACCCAAAGGACCTCATGGGCTGTGGGAGGAGTCAAACCAGCCCCTAGTGGGCTGGCCGAACCCCCCACTAAGGCCCATGCGGCTAGGGGTGAGAAAAACCCAAAGGTGGAAAGGTGGAAAGGGTTTCCAAGTGGAGAGGAGGAATCCTACTCCTAGTAGGATTGGAGTAGGACTCCTCCACCTCCAATTTCGGCCAAACCTTGTGGGTTTGAGGCTGCCTCCTCCCTTCCCTCCCTCCTATATATACTAGAGGATTTAGAGGGGAGAGCTAACCCTAATTGCCACGTGCTCCCTCTACTTCCTCTAGATCGTTTTCTCCTTTAGTCTAGTTTCGGCGGTGCTTAGGCGAAGCCCTGCCGGAATAGTTCCACCACCATCGCCGCCGCGCCGTCGCGCTGCCGGAGAACTCATCTACCTCTCCGCTCCCTCTTGCTGGATCAAGAAGGCGGAGATCGTCATCGAGCTGTACGTGTGCTGAACGCGGAGGTGCCGTTCGTTCGACGCTAGATCGGAAGGACCGCGATCAAGATCGCGAGACAGTTTGTGATTTGATCGCGGGTCGGATCGTGATGGGATAGCGGGACGGATCGTGATTGGATCGTGAGACGGATCGTTATGGGATCGTGGGACGCTCGGCGATTTGGATCGCGAAGACGTTCGACTACATCAACCGCGTTCTTAACGCTTCCCGCTTAGCGATCTACAAGGGTATGTAGATCCACTCTCCCTCTCGTAGATGCTCATCACCATGGATAGAACTTGCATGTGCGGAGGAAATTTTTTGTTTCCCATGCAACGTTACCCAAAACGATCTTGCAACGGGGTTGGAAAGAAGTACATTCCAAATTGCAAGTTGAGGGGTGAGCTTGCAACCAGAAAGACAACAACATCTATGGGCCCAGGTGCGAGTCGAGGGATGCACTTGCAAGTGGGACAACACTTACTATGGGCTGAGTTGCGAGTCAAGGGGGTACTTGCAACTCGAACAAGGACAAGTGCGTGCCCAGTTGCGAGTCAAGGGGACTTGCAACTGGTGCAAGAATAAAAAGTACGGCCCGGTTGCGAGTCGATAGTGGACTTCCGATTGGGTTGAAAACAACTAGGAGACAAGTTGCGAGTCCGACGGATTGGCGTGCAACTGAGAAGACAACAACACCTGTGGGCCCAATTGCTAGTCGGTTGGAAATGGCAACTGGGACAAAAAAAGTATGAACTGATTGCGAGTGGAGGGTGGACTTAAAACTCGCTTGGAAACAACTACGAACTGGATTGCGAGTCGAGTGGTGGGCTTGCAACAGGGACAACAACTACACTCTATGGGCCCTGGTTGCGAGTTGAGGGGGACTTGCAACTAAGACAAGAATAAATAGTATGGTCCCAATTGCGACTCGAGGAGAGGAGGACTTGCACTTGGAACAAGAGAAAAAAGTACGGGCCCAGTTTACGAGTGGAGGGTTGACTTGCAACTGGGATGGAAAAAACTATGGGGTGGGATGTGATCGAGGGGGTGGGCTTTCAATTGGGAAGACAACAACACATATGGGCCCAATTGCAATTCGAGGGATGAACTTGCAAGTTGCAGGTCGCACAACACTTACTATAGGCCTAGTTGCGAGTCGAGGGTGTACTCGCAACTAGTACAAGAAGAAAAAGTAAATGCCTGATTGCGAGTTGATGGTAGACTTCTAATTGGGTTGAAAACAAGTACGGGCTAAGTTGCGAGTCTGAGGGGTTGGCTTGTAACCGCGAAGACAACAACACCTATGGGCCCGGTTGCGAGTCGGGTTGGGGGGTCTTGCAACAAGAACAAGATTTATGGTCCCAATTACGAGTGGAGGGTGGACTTGCAAGAGGGTCAAAACAAGTATATGTCCAAGTTGTGAGTGGAGGGGTGGGCTTGCACTAGGGACACAACAAACACCTTGTGGGCCCCAGTTGCGAGTTGCGGGGGGGGGGACTTGCAACTAGGACAACAACAAATAGTATGTGGCCAATTGTGAATCAAGGGGGGACTTGCAAATGGGACAAAATCTAAAAGTACGAGACTATTTTGCGAGTGGAGGGTGGACTTGCAACTGGTTTGGAAAAAACAACGGGGGCGAGATGCAGGTTGAGGGGTGGGCTTGCAACTGCGTAGACAACATGACCTATGGGTCCTGCTGTGAGTCCACGGGGTACTTGCAACTAGGACAAGAACAAAAAGTATGAGCCCAGTTGTGAGTGGAGGGTGTACTTGCAACTGGGTTGGAAACACTAATACGAGCCAAGTTACGAGTTGAGGGGTGGGCTTGCAATCGAGGCAACAACACCTATGGGCCCAGTTGCAAGTCGATGGTGGACTTGCAACTCGGCTAGAAATAACTGCATGCCAAGTTGCGAGCCGAGGGGTGGGAAATACAACAACTCCTATGGGCCTAGTTGCGAGTCGAGGGATGGACTTGCAAGTGGGACAACACGTACTATGAGCCTAATTGCGACCTGTGGAGAGACTTGCAACTAGGTGGAGAACAAAGTACGGGCACAATTGTGAGTAGGGTGTGACTTGCAACTGGGTTGAAAATAACTACGAGCCAAATTGCGAGTCGAGTAGTAGTCTTGCAACCAGGGAGACAACAACACCCTGTGGTCTCAGTTGTGAGTCAAGGGGTGGAGTTGCTTTGGGAAACGTTGCATGGAAAACAATTTTTTTTCCTATAAACCACCCAAGATCTATTATATGGAGATGCTAGAAATAAAAGGGAGAGGTGTCTACATACCCTTGTAGACCGAAAGCGTTAACGATCTAGAGATCGTGGTTGGTGTAGTTCAGCCTGGGTGTTCGGTCTTTTCGGTCTTCCAAGAATTCGGTCTTCCATAATTGAAGACCAAAATAATTTTGGTCTTTTCGGTTCTTCACTATTCGGTCTTCGGTCTTTACTATTCGTCTTCGGTCCCGACCAAACATACCAAATTAATTGCTACAACTCATAGTCATGTTACTTCTAGTACCAAACTACATGGAGTACAGAGGTGCACGTGTGTATAGAGGTGCATGTGTATAGAGATAACAAATGTGTTTATGAAAAAATTAGACAAGTAGAAGTTGTATTCTATGCAATCATGTAGTATAGTAAACATGCACAACACAAAATCTGGACCGGAACTTGAACATCACGGAACGTGAACATCTGAACAAAATCTGAATATCACGCAACGTGAACATCTAAAAAAATCTAGACATCACAGAACATGAACATCACAAATGAGTTTGATGCACATAGAAATATGAAAGTTGTTTCCTCACATTTAGCTGCGAGGTGGAGCACCGGAAGAGAACAATAGGCAGCGAGTCGGCGAACAAGATGTAAGGGGACGAAGGGGTGACGAACGACATTTGGATGGTTGTGAAGAACAACGAGGTGGAGCACGGGATGGATGGCCGCGTCACGTGTAGTGGAGCGATGCATGAGGGTCGGGGTTGGCGGCGCGGCGATGCGACACACGGGGCACGACAGTTGGCTACTTGGATGTTGGTCGATTGGTCATCACCCGTCCTAGGCTCGGCTTGAGCCGTCGGGCTTCATCGGTCTGGGGCGCACGATGAGCCTTAATGCAGCGGTCGTCATGGGCTCATGGCTCACGGGGGATGGGGCAACGGGCCACAACGGCGGGTGGCGGCTAGGGTTCATCATGGGAGAGAAAAGGAGGAACGAAAGTGAAGTTGTTGGCTGCCTGTGAATCCCGAGGTGTGTATCTCGCTCGTGACCTTGGGCTAGCCGGATGGGCCTTTTGTAAATTTGGTCTTGCACTCTTGCGTATGGGCTTGTTTAATTCGGTTTATATGGTCTATTCGGTCCTAAACATAGTTTGGTCTTCTATTTTGACACACCGTATTTTATTCGGTCTTTTCGGGTTCGGTCTCGATCGTTTCTGGTTCGGTCTTCGGTCTTCGGTTTTTATGCCCGGGGTGAGGTGTAGTCATACTCGCGTCGCGATCCAATCTGATCCAAGCACCGCATGAGCGGCACCTCCGAGATATGCACACGTACGGCTCAGTGACATCTCTGCCTTCTTGATCTAGTAAGGTAGGGTGGAGAGGTATATGGGATCTAGGCCAACATGATAGCGTGGTGGTGGTGGCAGCGGAACTGCAGCAGAGCTTCGCCAAGCTTCTGTGCGAGGAGATGGGAGGAGTTGGGAGAGACAGAGGCCAAGGCTTGAAGGGTAGCCCTCCCCATGCGCCTCCCCTCTCTTTATATAGGCTAGGGGGCAGGGAGGGTCAGCCAAAACCCTCCTAGGCCCGGCCACAAGGGAGAAATCCCTTTAAATTTTGAGATACGGTCTTATCTCTAGATTTAACCCTCTAAATTTAGTGATAAGACCTTATCTCTAGATTTAAACGACATGGGACTTGGGCCTTGGTGCGGTAGCCCATGTGTGCTGTAGCCCCACCCCTCGGTCCATGTGGGGCCTTCCCAGATCTTTGGGCCCCATGGTGGAACCCCTTGAACCTTCTATAACCTTCTCGGTACTCTACCGAAAATTCCCTAAATTTTTTGAACCCCAAAATACTTTCCCATAAATAAATCTTTACCTCTGTACCATTCTGGAGCTCCTCGTGATGTCATGTATCCCATTCGAGACTTCAGACAATATTCGTCTCACCAAAATTAATATCTCAACACAATCATCATGGCCTAAACACAATCATCAGCCTCAACATAGCCTCGTCACAAGCATCGTAGCCTCGTCACTAAACCCTTTCCATTAGCCCTAGATTGTGTAGGGCATTTGCATAAACCTCTTGAGGGCATGAAAGTCTTGGAGATAGCTGCCCAAGCCTCCCAAGCCTTTCCTTGTTCACATGGGGTAATTTATACCCATTGCCCCTGCATTGTTCAGGATCTCAATCATGCAAGCCTGTAGAGTTAGGAAAATTTTGTTCAGCTTGTAAACCTCATATTCTTCATATTCATCCAACACACCCTTAATAAGGTCCTATAGTGTTCTAGGGCTTAAATAACCTGTCAGAGATTGCAACGAGTTGAAAAATCCAAGGTCAAGCGCGTTCAAATCAGGACTGTTGGCATGTTGTTATATTATTCTGATGTCGGGTCCAGTTCTTTTGATAGCTGCTAAGAATTTCGGGTCATCTCGCAAGAGTCTTAGCATTGTCTTGTTGAATGCAGATAGTCTGCCCAAAATCACTTTCAGGCCTAATAGCTTGTATCGTTGGCAAGACCTTTTCTATGAAGAACTCCCTCATGATTTTTTTGTCAACTTTTATTGACTTTTTCTCTATTGTACCTCTGGGCGTGTTTTCACTTCTCCTCCGAGCAGGAACTTCTTTCACAAATGGACAAATACCAATTTTTCCAGAGAACATCACAGTTCCTTCACTATCCCATCTTGGCCCAGCAACGGCTGTCAAGAACATGACCTTTCCAATATAGTTTCCTTGTATAGTTCTCGTAGGCTCTTCCTCCCCCATCCAGTTGATAATAGGTTTTATTCTTTCTCGTCATGTTAAACCACTTCTCATCAATATGCACAACCTTCTGCATAGTCTTGAACTTAGGCCTTGCACTTTCTGTTATTTCCTCATCAAGCATTGACAAGCAAAATTTCATCCTATCATTCTTGTTCTTTTCCTTTAGAGTTGGCTTCACACAATTTGTATGCCTCCTTATCAACTTCAGCATGAACTTCCTGTGGAGTGTGGTAGGACTACGTCCCAATTGCCAAGCCAGTGACCTGATAGAAGACCTCGTGTTCAGTGGGATTGTTGTGATTTGGTCTAAGTTGATGTCCTTAGGCTTTTTTCCACAATTTCCTTTTTCTGATTGGAAACATCCACCTCCTGACCTTGTTTAATTTGCAACATTTCTTTCTTCCAAATTCTTTGAATATTCCATACACCTACTCCATAAAAATTGAAATGTCTTCCTTATCAGTTCTCTTAAAATTGCCTCCTCTACTCATACACAGTGTATGTAATGCTACATAAGCAACAATTTTTTGCTGGTCATTGAGGGTTTTGTTTCTTTTAGCAACTTGCTCAACACCTGCACCAAGAAATTCAACAAAGATGAAATGATCAGGAGATGAAATGATCAAGTGATGAAATGATCAGGAGATGAAATGATCAAGTGATGAAATGATGAAAGAAGTACATCGATATTGCACAATTTCATCTCCTGCATCTTCCATTTCATCTCCTACATCTCCTTCCATTTCATTTCCTGCATCTTCATCCATTTCATCCCCATCTTCTACATGTGGAGTGAAGTTGAGGTCTGGGAGATCCATGTTATCCTGAAGATATGAACATGCAAGATGATGAAGAAGAACAAGTACAAGTGTGAGTAGAAGCAGAAGTTAAATGCTTTTAGAAAAGAATGACAATAAGCTATTGTGAGTAGGGGTAGTCATTTAAAATTATGAAATGGAGTATGACAATAAGCATTCATTTTTAAAAAGAATGACAATAAGCATTCCATTTTAAAAAGATTGACAATAAGCATTTCATTTTACAAAGATTGATAATAAGCCTTTCATTTTTTAAAGATTGACAATAAGCATTTGATTTTAAAAAGATTGACAATAAGCATTTGATTTTAAAAAGATTGACAATAAGCATTTCATTTTAAAAAGATTGACAATAAGCATTTCATTTTAAAAAGATTGACAATAAGCATTCATTTAAGTGCTTTTAGAAGCACCTAACTCAATTTATATGCAAAGCACTTTGCTGAATTTATATGCACCTATGCACCCAGGTGCATATTAATTCAGCAAAAGTACATACAAATTCAGAAAAGATTATAAAATCTCAGTCTAGATCATCTAGCTTAATCAATGATCTCAAATTTGGAGGGTAGGAAAGGAACAAAGTGTGCATATGAGCCTAGATCATCTAGCTTAATCAGTTATCGAGTCGACAAGTGGTAATTTGGGGTTAGGGCTGGTTCTCATTGCTTTGAGCTTAATTTGAGTAGTTCTGATTTTCCTTGCATACCGATGTTTACAATGGCCAATTCTGACTTGCTCCATTTGGTGTGAGTAAATTTGCAGATTCAGCACTTGATCTTCATAAGGAAGGACACCCGATGTTTACAATGGCCAATTCTGACTAAATTTGGGGAAGGGAGTAGTAGTGTTTAGACTGAATGTTGATCAATTAACTGTTCATGAAACTTCACTGCACTTTGCTAAGAGTAGAAACCACTGTTGTAAACTGAAAAGAACGGACACTTCACTTTATGATTTGGAGTAGAATGATGTTCTTGTATTCATGTCTAAGAAGCAGATAGTGCACCTTGCCGGCTGATATTTTCTTTGCTTTACCCTACATTTTCTTTTCTTGGCTATGACTGTAAATTGAAAGTGCCATTGCCAACTAACCAAAGCCAGCCTTGTTTAAAGAACAAATGCAGGCTTAACACAAAACCAAAGCTTTTAGTTAGCCATATTTGGATGCATGATGGAAAATGTGGGATCAGTGCAAAGATACACCTTATAATCTGGCAGTGCAACTACTGTACATTACTACAACAAATGCGTGTTGGAGTAGATGCTTGATGGAAAATAATGGAAAATGTGGGATCAAGGCTGCACACTGGACCTGTTGTAGCACCTACACCTTATACACTAGCCTCCTTTATTTGTCTCCTTTGTTTTAGTTAACGAGGCATGCACCTTATTCAGCTGACTTTGAGTGCACTTACGACTGTTATTTGTTTGTTTTCAAATTCTAGCGATTCCTCAAATTCCGCTATTGTGCTGTTTAACCGAATCGATCTTGTGTTATTAGATACTATAATTTCAGGCGAGGAGTACCTGCCTATGTGATGAGGATCAGGTGGGGGCGCAGCTAAGGATCAGGCTGGGCAACGGGGCGAGGAACAAGCTGGGGAGGAGGAGGAGGGGCCTGCTGGTGGAGGACGGAGGAGGAGGGGCATGCTGCTGGTGACAAGGACGAGCAGTTGGACGATGGGGAGGAGACAGGCGGAGGGTCCTGCTGGTGGAGGGGAGAGGAGGGGCGTGCTGCCGGCGAAGGGGACGAGCAGCTGGACGACAGGGTGGAGCTTGGCAGAGGGTCCTGCTGGTGGATGAAAGGAGGGGCCTACTGCTGGCGACAGGGAGGAATCTCGTGGAGCATCCTGCTGGTGGACGATAGAGAGGGGCCTTCTACTAGCAGAGGAAGAGGAGGCGAGCGCTGGCGGAGGTGGACGGCAGAGGAAGACGACGATCTCGTTTTCAAATTAGGGGTAGTTTTGTACTTTTGATCGTTTTCACCTGGTTTGAGAATTCTCCCAGCTCCAAGTATTCCGGTACACAACGAGTACATGATAACAACCCTACGTGCGAGTTGCAACTCTATGGAGGACTTGAAAGTGGGACAATACCTTTTATGTACTACTAGGAAATACCTTATAGGTAGATGCCTAGCAGTAGCTGTTGGCCCACTGGGACACACGGTACCACGACCCGTGTGCCGTTGGCCCTGAGGGCGACAATGAGCTAGCCCGATCAAGACGGCCCTGCCTCGGCCTCCTGGAGGGGGCTGCCTCTGGAGGGGCGGATCCTGACGGAGGCCACCGGGCACCATACTGCCTTACGAGGACCCCCTCGCGAGGCTCGGCGGGCGGCACCAGCCGCGGGGCACCGCCCCACCACATGGATGGCGTCCCGCTGTCAGTCCAAGGACGACAAGGCATGGCGAGAGCCGGATTCCCGCTTTGGCGATAAGGGAGCAGCGACGTACGCTTCCTCCAAAAGCAAGTGTAAGAGCACATTTCTCCATGTGTGGTTTTGGTAATTGATGACAATCCCTATGGACTAATGGTTGCCTTGAGTTATATTCGAAGGATTTGTCCATAGGCACTTCTTGAAATCCATATGTTAGTTTTAAGGAGTTTATATGATGACCAAGGTGGTATTCAAGGTTTTATTCAAAGATTGGTCATGTGAGAGTTGAGCTTATGGCAAGCATGTCTTAAAGAAGAAGATTGTGTGAGCATTCATGTTTACCATCAAGACATCATCTTTATGAAGAGAGAAGATGAGATACAAGGTTGATCAAGACTAAGTTAAAGAGTAATCAAGTTGATCAACATACAAAGCGTACAAGATGTACCGAGAGGGATCAAGTGATCCCATGGTATGGTAAGCATTGTCCATTACGCTTTGTGTACTAACCCATGGTCTACGTGAGAGTTCTATGTGGGGTTAGGTATGTTTCCATGGGCTTGCGTCAAGAGGAAGATCTCATACAACCCATGGAGGATGACATCAAGTGGTGATCGTCATCAAGATTGCGGTGTGCAAGTTCAAGTGGAGCATCACGAAGAGATCATGCTTGAATCTTGGCTTCCATTGTGGTGATAATGGACTTGTGAAGATGTGCCGAAGAGTGGCTCACCCATAGTTGAGTATGGGGGGAGGGGGCAATCAACTAGTCTTCATCGAGCCAACACAATCAAGAAAGGTGGTCCATCTTGAGGAAGTCAAGATCGTCATCATCTAGCTCAAGTGAACTATGTGCAAGGTATAGGTTTCCCTTAATAGATTTTCGATTTTACCGGTCTCATGGTGGTAGTTGGGAGACCGGGTTATAGGACCGATTGTCGTACTATCAAGGGGGGCTCTCAAGTGAGTAGCTTGATCGTATCGTTCGTTGCGAGCTCAAACCATTTGCAACCTTGCATCATCTTTCTTGGTTCTTGTTTGGTGTTTCTCTTTGTGAGTTTTAGAGCTTATGGTCATCTTCATGACAAGCTCGAGTTCATCGAAAACGGAGTCCATATGCATCTTCTATGATGTTTTCGATGTTGGAGTTTTTGCCGGTTCATCATTGATAGAGGTTTCACATCTCAATATCATTGGCATTTCATAGCTCTTGTCGTCCTCCATCCAACAAGCTTGAGTTTTCTCAATTCGGAGCTCGTATGCGAAAGTTATGGCAGTATCTTTCTCAGGATAGTTTTCAACACTAAGGCGTTAGTACCGCTGCTACGTAGCGGTAGTACCGCTCAGGTGCTTCTGGCGTCCGCGCCAGCCACCAGACACCTGTCTGATGCCCCACGCCACCCAAGCGGAAGTTGAGCGGCTGTAACAAGCGGTAGTACTGCTGGCAGGAGCGGTAGTACCGCTCCGACGACACTACCGCCTCGAGGTTTCTGCCATTTGCTTGTTCTTTCCTGGATTTACCGCTTATAAGCGGTAGTACCGCTTGTGTGCGGGCTGTGGGGGTAACGGTTGGATTTTCCCCCACCTATAAAAGGGGGTCTTCTTCCCCAATGGATCTCATCTCTTGAGCTCGTGTTCTTCCCCCATTGTTGGCCTTCTTAGAGCTTGCTAACTCTCAATCCCTCCAATGATTCTTGCTCTTTTATGAGGAAAAAGAGAGAGGAGATCTAGATCCACATTTCCACCAATCACTTTCTCCTCTATGTGAGGGGAACCCCTTGGATCTACATCCTGGAGTTCTTTGTGAGCTCCTTGTTCTTCCTCTCATATTCCTCCATAGCTTTTGTTGTTGTGGTGGGATTTGGGAGTGACGGACTAGACCACTTCGTGTGTTCTTGCCATTGCATTAGTTGCATCGGTTTGAGTTCTCCACAGTGATACGTGGAAGTGAGAAGTTGAGAAGCTCATTACTCTTGGGTGTTTGGGCACCCTAGAGCTTGTGCTTCTTGGGTGCTTTGGCGCCCTAGACGGTTGGTGGTGCCTCGGAGCTCAATCATTGTGGTGTAAAGCTCCGGGCAAGCGTCGGGGTCTCCAATTAGGTTGTGGAGATTGCCCCAAGCAATTTGTACGGGTTTCGGTGACCGCCCCAAGGGTTACCAAAGTGTACGGGTTCGGTGACCGCCCCAAGGGTTGCCATTTGTACGGGTTCGGTGACCGCCCTGAAGGGTCCCTTAGTTGAATCGGATCTTGCATTGTGCGAGGGCATGAGGAGATTACGGTGGCCCTAGTTGCTTCTTGGGGAGCATTGTGCCTCCACACCGCTCCAAACAGAGATTAACACCCGCAAGGGTGTGAACTTCGGGATACATCATCGTCTTCGCGTGCCTCGGTTATCTCTTACCCGAGCCCTTTACTTATGCACTTTACTTTGTGATAGCCATATTGTTTCATGATATATATCTTGCTATCACTTCGTTGTTTATCTTGCTTAGCATAAGTTGTTGGTGCACATAGGTGAGCCTAGTTGTTTTAGGTCTTGTGCTTGACATATTAAACGCTAGTTTTATTCTTTTTTTGTTCAAGCCTAAATCATAATTATTTTAAAGCGCCTATTCACCCCCCTATAGGCGACATCCACGTCCTTTTAGCAAGCTTGCCAAAGGTTGCCACTTCGGTGAAAGAGGATCAGGATGGATCGACGCGTCAGGGCGAAGGTCATCGCCGGGCCCACGACCGCACCGTGAAGACTGCTTTATCACGCGAAGACCACCTTTAGTCAGGATAGGCCTGGCTCCTGTCCCCCTTCGAATTGCCGCCTTGTGTCCACCCTTTCCCGCCGATATTTTTGGGGAAGAGGACCAAGGCACTACAAAGGTGGAAGGGCCACGTCCATGTAAGGGGATCGAGCCATTCTCTCCCCCAAGACCCCGTGTACTAGAGCCTCAAGCTCCTCCTTTTACAAGGCAACAAAATCACAAGCAGGAGTAGGGTTTTACACCGCTCGTGGCCCAAACCGGGGTAGCTCGTGTGTCTCCGTCGTTTCTGGTGAGGTGGAGTGAGCTCGCCGTCTACCTTGCTGTGTTTGACGTCGTGTCGCAGGTCACAAGCCAAGCGCCCTAGTGTTTGAACCTTGTTTCTGGAGAAGTTCTTGGACGCGGATCCTAGACTCCGACAGTAGCGGTGGGTAACTCCCCAGCGCTTCTATTAATTAGCAGTAGCGCGGGCAGGCAACCAATGCTACAAGCACTCCGTAGTAGTAGCGCGGGTTGGCGCACCCCACGCTGTTGCTAAGTGGGCCCCAAGGTACCCCTGGGTCAAGCGCAGTAGCAGCGTTTGCTTTAAGCCCTGCGCTACAACTAATCTAGTAGTTGTAGTGCGTGGCCTGTAGCACGCGCTGCTACTAATATTACACGGGGCCAGCTGGTGGGCCCCATTTAGCAATAGCGTGTGTCCAAGGCCGGTGCTACATGTATTGGACTTAGTAGTAGCGCCGGCCTTGTGCCTGGCGCTACTACTACTCTGGCACCTCATCCACCTCGCATGCTTGTTTCCTCTCCCTCACTCCCCCCTCACACTCTCTGGCTCGCTCTCTCTATCACCGCTCTCTGGTATCTCCCTCCCTCCCTCCTCCTCTCGCCGCCCTGCTCTGTCGTCCCTCTTCCCGCCTCCCTCCCCCCTCCTCCTCCGCCTGCCCTCCTCCCTCCTCTCACTGCCCTCCTCCCTCCTCATCCTCTCTCCTACCTCCTCCCTCCTCCCACTGCCTTCCTTCCTCCTCCTCCTATCTCCTCCCTCCTTCTCCTCTGCTCATTCCTTCTTCCTCCTCACTCCTTCCGTCAACAACTACAAGACATGAAGAAACGTGACCTCTCTGCTTCCGTCTTCTTCAACAAGATCAAGGCCCTCTCCGACACACTCACCTGGATTGGACGGCCACTCAGCGACGAAGAGTTTACTTCGTTTGTTCTCAATGGCCTTGATAGTGAATACGATTCGCTTGTTGAGGCGGTTCACGGACGCGACACTCTGATTGCGCCGCGTGATCTTTACGCTCCGCTTCTTGGGACGGAACACTGTCTTGAGACTCGGCGCGCCGCGGAGGTCTACACCGACCACTCCTCCGAGAATGCGGCGTACCGCAACGGACCTCGCTCCCGCCCACCTAGTGGTGCCAACGGCAAGCCACCGCTCCTCTCCAGTCTTTCACAGAAGTCACCGGCTTACTCCGGCGCGGTTGGTGGTCGTCAAGGGGGCCAGGGGAACCCTCGCTCCGGTTGCCCGATGTGCGGCGCCCAGGGAAATGGCCCCCCATGCCAGTTGTGTGGTATCCCGGGCCACCTAGCCTCTCGTTGCCATAAACGCTTTAAGCGTGATTTCCTGGGAATAGGCAACAATGGACGCAACAATGAACGCCAGGCTGCCATGGCGACGAATGGACAGGCTCTACAAGGGTACACTCCATCCTACCCTGTTGATTCTAGCTGGTACATGGATACGGGCACGACATATCACTTGACGAGCGAGTTCGGCAAGCTCACCTCACACGAGCCCTACCAAGGCCATGACAAAATTCATACGACAAATGGAGCAGGTATGCATATCTCTCATATTGGTCGAGCATCCCTTCCCACATCTACATCTCGCCAACTTCAGCTTTCCAATGTTCTTCGTGTTCCATCTGTCACTTGTAACCTTTTATCTGTTCCTAGACTCACTTATGACAATAATGTTGCCGTTGAATTTCACCCATTCTATTTTTTTGTCAAGGATCGAGCAACACAGGACGTCCTACTTAGAGGTCGCTATCGCGGTGGGCTTTACTCTCTGGATGTGCCTCACATGTCTTATGTCTTCAGTGGTGTCCGTGTCTCATCGTCTCAGTGGCATTCCCGCCTTGGTCATCCCGCCTTTCCGATCGTGCGTCATGTTCTTCATCGACATGAACTTCCCATGGTGTCTAGTAATAAAGAGATAGCAGTTTGTGATGCTTGTCAGCAGGGAAAAAGTCATCAACTTCCCTTTTCTTCTTCTAGTCGAGTTGTCAAGAACCCTTTAGAAATTGTGTTTTCTGATGTATGGGGTCCAGCCCAAACTTCTGTTAGTGGTCACAACTATTATGTCAGTTTCATCGATGCTTATAGTTGTTTTACATGGCTTTATCTCCTTAAGCGCAAGTCTGATGTGTTTGATATCTTTCTCCAATTTCAGTCACACGTTGAACGTCTTCTCAAACACAAAATTATACATGTTCAATCGGATTGGGGGGGGCGAATATCGCAACCTCAATA
The DNA here is from genome assembly GCA_039707655.1 of Elymus sibiricus. NCBI lineage: Eukaryota > Viridiplantae > Streptophyta > Magnoliopsida > Poales > Poaceae > Elymus > Elymus sibiricus. Next base: position 312,572,465 of record CM077663.1, on the reverse strand, counting down.
TTTTTTTCAGAAGCTTGGGATTTCTCACTGTGTGTCTTGTCCCCATACACATCAACAAAACGGTGCTGATGAACGCAAACACCGTCACGTTGTTGGAACCGGTCTCACCTTACTAGCCCATGCGTCAGCACCTTTTCGTTTTTGGAGTGATGCTTTCTTTACGGCTTGTTTTCTTATTAACCGGCTTCCCACACGTGTGCTAAACATGAAAACTCCCATAGAAGTTCTCTTTAATGAGGTTCCTGACTACACTTTTCTCAAGGTGTTTGGTTGTGCTTGTTGGCCGCATCTCCGTCCCTATAATAGTCGTAAGCTTGAGTTTCGATCAAAAAAGTGTGTCTTTCTTGGATATAGTTTGATTCACAAAGGTTATAAGTGTCTGCATGTTCCAACAAATTGAGTGTACATCTCACGCGATGTTATTTTTGACGAAAACTCATTTCCGTTTTCTAATATTCCAACATCTTCTAATATACCGCAATCACTTGGTTCAACCCCTATTTCCTCGGACCAATTTGAAGATATTGCATACTCGTCTGTTTTGTTACCTAACCATGGTGCAGGTATTGGTCGTGGTGCTCGGCTGGAACTCCTGGATGATTCGGATGTTACAACGCCATCTTCACATGGTGTGTATGGCCACATGCATGACCCAGCCACACCTTCACGTGGTTACGTCCATGCAAAAGATGGACCCAGCCAACTTGGTCAACCCGACTTGGCCAACCCAGCCAACACAGCCACACCTGGTGGCTCACCCACCACGGGAGCCACGGCTGGCTCTGGCGCGCATGAGTCGCCCACGCCACGCTCTTCGTCGCACCATGCAACGGCTCGGGCTTCGTCTACTGCAGATCTGACTGGGACCCTGTCGCCCAGTCCAGTGGTGACGCATGTTCTCTCACCAGCTCCAGCGGATACGCATGCCTCGTCGTCTGCGCATGTGCCGTCACTGCTGCCTGTTCCACCTCCGGTTGTTTCTCGACCACACACTCGCAGTCGCAGTGGTGTTTTTTGTCCCAAGGAACGCACTGATGGGACAGTTGCTTGGCTTGCTGTATGTATGGCACATGCCATGTCCGATCCAACATCGGAACCACGGCATTTTCAGGCTGCGATGAGTATTCCACACTGGCGAGCTGCAATGGAACAGGAGTATCATGCTCTTCCTTACAACAAAACTTGGCATCTAGTACCTCCTCCTTCCGGTGTTAATATTATTGATTGCAAATGGGTTTTTAAAGTCAAGAAACATTCTGATGGTTCCATTGAGCGGTACAAGGCCCGTTTGGTTGCTAAAGGATTTAAACAACGTCATGGACTTGACTACGAGGATACTTTTAGTCCAGTTGTCAAGCCTACTACCATTCGACTTTTATTATCTTTGGCAGTTACTCGTGGTTGGTTTCTTCGTCAATTGGATGTTCATAATGCTTTTCTTCATGGTGTATTGGAGGAGGAAGTCTATATGCGTCAGCCACCTGGGTTTGTTGATCCTGATCATCCTCATTAGCTATGTCGGTTGGACAAGGCATTGTATGGCCTCAAGCAGGCTCCCCGTGCCTGGCATGCTCGTCTTGCCTCTGCTCTTCAAGCTCTTGGTTTTGTTCCTTCTACAGCTGATACATCACTGTTCTTACTACAACGCCCCGAGGTTTCTATGTACCTTCTGGTTTATGTTGATGATGTCATCCTTGTTAGTTCTTCAGTTGCTGTTGCTGATCGCCTACTCTCAGCTCTTAGTTCTGATTTTGCTATCAAGGACCTCGGCAAGCTTCAATATTTTCTGGGTTTGGAAGTCACCCATGCGTCTACCGGACTGTCGCTTACTCAGAAAAAGTATTCCCAGGATCTTCTACGCTGTGCTGGAATGCTCAAGTGAAAACATGTGTCTACACCCATGTCTGCTACCGAGAGGCTCTCAGCTGATACTGGTGCACTTCTTTCTCCTGATGATGCTACTACATATCGCAGTCTTGTTGGTGGCCTGCAATATTTGACTATTACCAGACCGGACATTTCCTTTGCGGTTAATCGTGTTTTTCAGTACCTTCATTCACCTCGTGATTCCCACTAGTCTGCTGTCAAACGCATTCTTCGCTATGTCCGTTTTACGGACTCATATGGCTTGCACCTTCAGCCTGCTCCATCTGGTGTTGTCTCTGCTTTTTCGGATGCTGACTGGGCAGGTAATCCTGATGATCGGCGCTCTACGGGGGGATATGCTGTGTTCCTTGGTCCCAACTTGATCGCCTGGAGTGCTCGCAAGCAGGCTACCATTTCTCGCAGTAGTACTGAGGCTGAGTACAAAGTTGTAGCCAATGCGACAGCAGAGCTTATATGGGTACAATCATTGCTTAGTGAGTTAAGGGTCCCTCAACGTCAGCCCCCAGTTCTTTGGTGTGACAATATTGGTGCTACATATCTTTCTACTAATCCAGTATTTCATGCCCGAACAAAGCACATCGAAGTTGATTATCATTTTGTCAGGGAACGTGTTGCACAGAAGCTACTTTAGATCAAGTTTATCTCTTCTAAGGTTCAACTTGCGGACATCTTCACAAAGCCGCTGCCATTACCTTTGTTTGAGGTTTGCCGGCGCAATCTCAACCTTCGTGACACAGGTTGAGATTGAGGGGGGGTGTTAGACTTGTATTTAGACTAGTATATATAGCTTTGATATATACATTGTATTTGTACCATGTACTCCATATAAATATATGTCCAGGCCACCCCTAGAGGGTTGAGCTGACCCAAACCAAAACCCTACGTCGAATACCACTCAACTCCCTGAGCTACCAAAAGCCAATTCCCAGCCCCAATTCCACCAAAACCAACCATGGGAAGAAGCCCCCTCTTGGTCGTAGATCTCCTCCGCCATGGTTGAAGCTCCGCTCAACTCCGAGCTTTTCAGCCACTCCCTCCCCCTCTAGAGGATGCGGCCTCCTCTCCTAAGCATGTGGATGTGCCGAGCATCCAGAACAGCGACCTGTAGCACCGGCAATCGTCGCCGGAGCGACCCCTTGTCTCTGTCCAGGAGCGCGAGAGGAGGGAGAAAAATCCGACAGGTGGGCTCCACCTGTCGGTGAGCCAGCCCAGCCGCCGGTGGCGCAACCCTCTCTTAGGTTTGTTCCCTCAGAGGAAACATACTTCTTTGAGTACGCTTTCTGTTCCAGTAAGCGTATTACCCTCGAAGCGTTTTCTTTTCTCTGATTTATTTAAAACAGAAGTTTGACCCATCTTTGACTGCCTCTAACTTTTAAACTATAACTCCAAATAATTTGATTCTTTTTCTCACATCCCCCAAATTTCATCTAGTTTATTTTATTATTTATTTTAAAAACTGCCAAACAATTTTATTGTACTATTTTTGAATCGTGTGTGGATTGAATATTTTTAAAATAGGAAAATGGAGGGAAGATCAATTTTTCAAAGATTTGGAGTGCACCCCAACATTTCTACATACTCAAGGCAAGCATCTTGAACACTTGATATAATACAATTTGGTTGTTTGCTTGCTAGGAGAAATAAATCATGATCATGTTATTTGAAATGAAAGAATTGCATATGAAAATATTCAAGCATAAATGCATATGGTGGAAATTCATTGCTGTTGATCATGAGATATATATGAGAAGTGGTTACCGCCTCATGCCACATATGCCTATGTTGGTTCCGACAAACCCCGGAGGAAGGTTCTCTCATGGGTAAAGTATGATCGCAAAACTGATATCTCGTTGTGACGAGAGTGATTAGTGAGGGCATGTTGGGTGAAAGGACGTGGATGTCGCCTAGAGGGGGGTGAATAGGCGCTTTAAAATATTTACGGTTTAGGCTTGAACAAATGCGGAATAAAACTATCGTTTAATTAGTCAAGCACAAAACCTAAAACAACCAGGCTCACCTATGTGCACCAACAACTTATGCTAAGTAAGATAAACAACTAAGTGATAGCAAGATATATAACATGAAACAATATGGCTATCACAAAGTAAAGTGCATAAGTAAAGGGCTTGGGTAAGAGATAACTGAGGCACGCGGAGACGATGATGTATCCCGAAGTTCACACCCTTGCGGGTGCTAATCTCCGTTTGGAGCGGTGTGGAGGCACAATGCTCCCCAAGAAGCCACTAGGGCCACCGTAATCTCCTCACGCCCTCGCACAACGCAAGATGCCATGATTCCACTACGGGACCCTTGAGGGCGGTCACCGAACCCGTACAAACAAGGTTGGGGCAATCTCCACAACTTAATTGGAGGCTCCCAACAACACCATGAAGCTTCACCACAATGGATTGTGGCTCCGAGGTGACCTCAAATGCTCGGGGCAATCTCCACAACCTAATTGGAGACCCCGACGCTTGCCCGGAGCTTTGCACCACAATGATTGAGCTCCGAGGCACCACCAACCGTCTAGGGCTCGAAAGCACCCAATAGGAACCAGCTCTAGGGTACCAAGCACCCAAGAGTAATAAGCTTCTCAACTTTTCACTTCCATGTATCACCGTGGAGAACTCAAACCGATGCAACTAATGCAATGGCAAGAACACATGAAGTGATCAAGTCCCTAACTCCCAAATCCCACCACAACAACAAAAGCTATGGAGAAATATGAGAGGAAGAACAAGGAGCTCACAAAGAACTCCAAGATCTAGATCCAAGGGGTTCCCCTCACATAGAGGAGAAAGTGATTGGTGGAAATGTGGATCTAGATCTCCTCTCTCTTTCCCCTTAAAAAGGATCAAGAATCATTGGAGGGATTGAGAGTTAGCAAGCTCTAAGAAGGTCAACAATGGGGGAAGAACACGAGCTCAAAGGATGGGGAACCATTGGGGAAGAAGACCCCCTTAAATAGGTCCCCACGAATCTGCCCGTTATGTGCAGAATAACATAGGGGCGGTACAACTGCTATGAAGACCGGTAGAACCGCTAGGACTGAGCACGGGTGGTGGCGTGGAAAAGTCCCGAGCGGTACAACCGCTCTGGACACCGGTAGTACCAGTCAAAAAGAGTTGACCGGAACAACCGGGCCACCACCGCCCAAGAACCGCACCACAACAGAGCCCAGTCCGGTGGTGGGGCGGTGCTGGGCCGGTACAACCGCATGAAGCCACTCTGCAGGGTTGGCCAGATCCTGGGCGGTACAACTGCCCGGAGGCAGCGGTACAACCGCTGGCATCAACCTGTGAGAAGTGACCCCAGGGTATCACCCCTGGGGCGGTAGTTGCACCGGACGTACCGGCCAAACGGTACAATCGCTCGGACCAGCGGTAAAAGCGCATCAAGAAAACAGGTAAGACCAAAACTGTCACAACTTCTGTAAATGAGCTCCGAATTGAGCAAACTCAAGCTTGTTGGATTCAAGACGACAAGAGCTTCCAACATCGAAAATGCCAATGATATAGAGATGTGAAACCTCTATGAATGAAGAACCCACAAAAACTCCAACATCAAAAACATCATAGAAGATGCATATGGACTCCGTTTTCGATGAACTTGAGCTTGTCATGAAGTTGACCATAAGCTCAAGAACCCACATAGAGAAAAGCCAACCAAGAACCAAGAAAGATGATGATGCCAAGAATGCAATGGTTTGAGCTCTGAACGAACGATACGATCAAGCTACTCACTTGAGAGCCCCCCTTGATAGTACGGTTATCGATCCTATAACCCGGTCTCCCAACTACCACCATGAGACCGGTAAAATAGAAAACCCTATCAAGGTCAAACCTTTGCCTTGCGCATAGTCCACTTGAGCTAGATGATGATGATCTTGTCCTCCTCAAGATCGACTACCTTTCTTGATTGCGCTGGTTCGCAGAACACTAGTAGATTGCTCCCCCATACTCCAGTATGGGTGAGCTACTCCTCGGCACATCTTCACAAGTCCATTGTCACCACAATGGACGGCAAGCTTCAAGCACGATCTCTCCGTGATGCTTCACTTGAACTTGCACACCGCAACCTTGATGACGATCACCACTTGATGTCATCTTCCATGCGATGTATGGGATCTTCCTCTTGATGCAAGCCCATGGAAATATACCTAACTCCACAAAGAACTCTCACGTAGACCGTGGGTTAGTACACAAAGCTTAATGGACAATGCTTACCATACCATGGGATCACTTGATCCCTCTCGGTATATCTTGTACGCTTTGTGTGTTGATCAACTTGATTCACTCTTTGACTTAGTCTTGATCAACCTTGTATCTTATCCTCTCTCTTCATAAAGATGATGTCTTGAAGGTAAAAATGAATGCTCACACAATCTTCTTCTTTAAGACATGCTTGCAATAAGCTCAACTCTCACATGACCAATCTTTGGATAAAACCTTGAATACCACCTTGGTGACCATATAAACTCCTTGAAACCAACAGATGGACTTCAAGAAGTGCCTATGGACAAATCCTTCGAATATAACTCAAGGCAACCATTAGTCCATAGGGATTGTCATCAATTACCAAAACCACACATGGATAAATGTGCTCTTACATTGGGTCATGATGGGTGGTGACTCCGTTGGATATCGTACAGAAAATTTTCTGGTGCTAACCATTGCAAGGAAACTTAAACCTCCCGAGTCGACCGTAGATCGAGTCTTGTCCAAGTAACACCCATACTTGAATGGTGCTACCACTTGTCCCTACCATGGGTAGGGTACGGTTCAGTAAGTTGTTGATACGTCTCCAACGTATCTACTTTTCCTCACCCTTTTGCCCTTGTTTTGGACTCTAATTTGCATGATTTGAATGGAACTAACCCGGACTGACGTTGTTTTCAACAGAACTACCATGGTGTTGTTTTTGTGCAGAAATAAAAGTTCTCGGAATGGAACAAAACTTTTTGGAGAATTATTTCATAATATATTTGAATTATTGGAGCCAAAATCCGATGAAGAGGGGGGCCAGGGTGGCCAGCACCCACCAGGGCGCACCCTGGTGGGTTGTGCCCACCTCGTGGCCCCACTGACCCTAATTCCACCACTATAAATTCCTATTTTCGAAGAAAAAAATCAAAGAGAAAGTTTCATCGCATTTTACGATACGGAGCTGCCGCCACCTCCTGTTCTTCATCAGGAGGCCAGATCTAGAGCCCGTTTGGGGCTCCGGAGAGGGGAATCTTCGTTCTTCGTCATCACCAACCTTTATCCATCGCCAATTCCATGATGCTCCCCATCGGGAGTGAGTAATTCCTTCGTAGGCTTGCTGGTCGGTGAGGAGTTGGATGAGATTCATCATGTAATCGAGTTAGTTTTGTTAGGGCTTGATCCCTAGTATCCATTATGTTCTGAGATCGATGTTGCTATGACTTTGCTATGCCTAATGCTTATCACTAGGGCCCGAGTGCCATGATTTCAGATCTGAACCGTTTATGTTATCATCTCAATATCTATGTTCTTGATCCGATCTTGCCTAGTCATATGCACCTATTACGTGTTATGATCCGTCAACCCCATAGTGACAATATTTGGGATACTTCGCGGTGATGACCGTAGTTTGAGGAGTTCATGTATTCACCATGTGTTAATGCTTTGTTCCGGTTCTCTATTAAAAGGAGGCCTTAATATCCCATGGTTTCCTTATGGACCCCGCTGCCACGGGATGGTAGGACAAAAGATGGCATGCAAGTTCTTTTCCATAAGCACGTATGACTATTTACGGAATACATGCCTACATTACATTGACGAACTGAAGCTAGTTCTGTGTCGCCCTAGGTTATGACTGTTACATGACGAATATCATCCAACGAGTTACCGATCCAGTGCCTACGAGCTTTCCACTTATTATTCTTGCTAAGTTACTATTACTGTTGCTACTGCTACCAAACTATCATATTACTGTGCTACTGATCACTTTGATGTAGATATTTAATCTCCAGGTGTGGTTGAATTGACAACTCAACTGCTAATAATCTCAAGTATTCTTTGGCTCCCCTTGTGTCGAATCAATAAATTTGGGTTGAATACTCTACCCTCGAAAATTGTTGCGATCCCCTATACTTGTGGGTTATCAAGACCTTTTTCTGGCGCCGTTGCTGGGGAGCATAGCAATATTTGTTGAGTCACTTGGGATTTATATCAACTTATCACTATGAAGAATCTGAAGGATCCGAAGACTAAGATTTTTCCCTCTAAGACGAGGGGAGTTAATGAACTGCCATCTAGCTCTGCACTTGATTCACCTTCTGTTATGAGTAAGCTTGCAACACCACCACATGCTAGTAATCCTGATATGTCGCAAGTTATTGATGATGCTATCTCTGCTATGAATTATGCTTATGATGATGCTAGTACCATGCTTGATGATAATGTGCCACTAGGAGAATTTCTTGATGAACAAATTGCTAGAGCTAAAGAGAATGAAACCACTGAAACTGATGAGATTGCTGAAACTGATGAAGCTTATGAAACTGATGATGACTATGAAACACCTATTAGTCCTAGCTCTCCTAAATTTGAAATGCATAAGATACCTGAAGGTTATGTTATGGACGAAGAGATAACTAGAGAAATTCTCTCTTGCAAGGATAGAAACGATCTTAAGAAATTGCTACGCAAGTATAAGGAAAAGACTCCGAATGCTAGAATGAAATGTGATCCTAAGTTTGCTACTTCACCTATCTTTGTTACCGATAAGGATTATGAGTTCTCTGTCATCCCAGAGTTAATTACTTTGGTTGAATCTGATCCTTTCCATGGCTATGAAACTGAAACTGTAGTGGCACACCTTACTAAGCTAAATGATATAGCCACCCTCTTTGCTCATGATGAGAAGATTCGCTACTATTATATCCTTAAGTTATTTCCGTTCTCATTAAAGGGTGATGCTAAGACATGGTACAATACTCTTGCTCCTGGTTGTGTGCGTAGTCCCCGGGATATGATCTACTACTTCTCTGAAAAATATTTTCCTGCTCATAAGAAACAAGCTGCCTTACAGGAAATATTTAACTTTGTGCAAATTGAAGAAGAGAGTCTCCCACAAGCTTGGGGGAGGCTTCTCCAATTGCTTAATGCTTTGCCTAATCATCCTCTCAAGAAAAATGAAATACTTGATATCTTTTATAATGGACTAACTGATGCTTCTAGGGACTTCCTAGATAGTTGTGCTGGTTGTGTTTTCAGGGAACGAACTGTTGAACAAGCTGAGGAATTATTGAATAACATATTGAAGAATTATGATGATTGAACTCTTCCTGAACCACGACCTAAACCCACTCCAAAGAAGAGGGGTATCTTATTTCTCAGTCCTGAAGATATGCAAGAGGCAAAGAAATCTATGAAGGAAAAAGGTATTAAAGCTGAGGATGTTAAGACTTTGCCACCTATTGAAGAAATACATGGCCTTGACACACCACCACCTCCACAGGTGGTTGAGGTAAATTCTTTATTAAAGTTTAATGAGGGTGACATCCCTCACAATAAACATCATAGTCAATGCTTATATGAGTTTGACAACTATATTATGAAGCAAGATCATTTCAATGCTCATGTTCTAAAACAATTGCAATATAATTCTGATATGATTGCTCGCTTGAGTGACTTGCTATTTAGAATCAGTAATGATGTTAGAGGTGTAGAAAAGCATGCCTCTATGGTTCAAACTCAGTTAGAACAAGTTGCTAAGTCTCAAAAAGAATTGCTTGATGAAATGAATAATAATAATATGCATGATTTTGCTACTAGAGTAGTAACCAGAGGAGGTAGAATGACCCAAGAATTGAACAAGACTCTCAGAGAATTAATACTGATGCACCTAGTCCTTCTAAGAAGAAAAAGAAAAAGAAAAATGATAGGACTTTGCATACCTCTAGTGAACCTGAGACACAAAAACCTCCTGATAATAATGATGTCTCTATTTCCGATGCTGAAACTCAATCTGCTAGTGAACATTGACCTAGTGATAATGAAAATGATAATGATGATGTTCATGATGATGCTCAACCTAGTAATGATGTAGAACCAGATAATGATGTTGAAATAGAGCCTTCTCCTGATCTTGATAACCCACAACCTAAAAATAAACGGTATGATAAAAGAGACTTTGTGGCTAGGAAACATGGTAAAGAAAGGGAGCCATGGGTTCAGAAACCCATGCCATTTCCACCTAAGCCATCTAAGAAAAAGGATGATGAAGAATTTGAGCGCTTTGCTGAAATGATTAGGCCAGTCTTTTTGCGTACCCGCTTAACTGATATCTTGAAGATGGCCCCTTATGCAAAGTATATGAAAGACATCATCACAAATAAGAGAAAGATACCTGAAGCTGAAATCTCCACCATGCTTGCTAATTATTCTTTTAAGGATGGAGTACCTAAAAAACTCGGAGATCCTGGAATACCAACTATACCTTGCTCCATTAAGAGAAACTATGTCAAAACTGCTTTGTGTGATTTGGGAGCCGGTGTTAGTGTTATGCCTTTCTCCTTATATAAAAGACTTGATTTGAATAAACTCACACCTACCAAGATATCATTGCAAATGGCTGACAAATCAACTGCTATACCTATCGATATTTGTGAGGACGTGCCTGTTGTTGTTGCAAATGTTACTATCTTAACGGACTTTGTTATTCTTGAGATGCCCAAGGACGACAACATGTCGATTATCCTTGGTAGACCCTTTTTTAATACTACAGGGGCTGTTATTGATTGCAACAAAAGCAAAGTCACTTTTCATATCAATAGTAATGAGCATACGGTGCACTTTCCGAGGAAACATTTCCAAGTGAATGGTATAAATGTTATTGAAGAATCTCCGACCATCACTATTGGAAGTTTTAAATTATCTCTACCTACTGCCAAAGGAAATATGATATACTTATTGTCGGGGATATGCACATCCCCATTGAGGTAACTTAGTGTTTTACGAAAGTTCTTCGGTTTCATGCTAATCGGAAGTGGTTGTTAATAAGACTTGATCAACCTTATTAATGAATCATTTTTGAGAGGTATGAAGTCGATGAATCTAGTAAGCACAACTCTATGTTCCCACCTTTTATTTTCTGTTTTAGTTAGTCAAATGAAATAAAATGCCATGTTTATCCTGTTTTCTGTTTTCTCCGTGCAATAAAAAATGACCCAAAAATAAAAGTTCTCAGAATGCCCTGAAAATTTAACACGATTTTTTCCGAATATTTCTGAATTTTTGGTGCAAATAATACCAGAGGGGTGTGCACCTGGTTCCCACAAGACACCAGGGCGTGCTAGCACCCCCAGGCGCGCCCTGGTGGGTTGTGGCCCCCACGTGGGCCCCCTCACTTATCTCTTTAGCCCACATCATCCCCCACCTCCAGAAAAGATTCACCACAGCCACCATTCTCGTGTTCTTGCTCTCAAACCCGCGGATTTCGATCTCTTTGCTCGAAGCTCCGTTTCTGAAACTGTTTGGAGGGATTGCTACTTGGTATGTGACTCTTCCATTGCTCCAATTAGTTTTTGTTTTTGTGGGTTATTTTTAGAGTAATTAGCTACTCTTGGTGTTGTTGTAGATGAGCTTGCATGTTGAATTCTTAGAGTTCTAAGTAGTTCGAATGCTCAATATGGCCTCTAAGCATGCTTAGGAGTAGTTGCTAACAATCTTACAAAGTTTTGTTGACAAAATTTTTGTGGACTAAATTTTTTCAGAATTTTTATAGGAATAAAATGCAATTCTTTAGGAGTTCTTCGAGGAGGAGATCCTCGGAAGCCTCATCAAGTGGAAGCTCAGTTCGACGGTCTTATGTTGAACCAAGCGAAAGCTCGATGCGAGATGCCGCCACCAAATCATGCTTGTGGCCTTAAGACGAGTTCATGGAAGGTGCAGGTATTAAGGAGGAATTTGACCAATTTATTCACAATACAGAGCTTGCTCCCTTCATCGCAGATAAGTGCCCCCAACACCTCGAACTCACGAAAACCTTCACAAAGAAATTGAAATATTTTTCTCGTGAGTCTAGAGTTTCATTCAACCTGTACGATCATTCCTTCACCATGCCGTTAGAAATGTTTAGCGAAGTATGCAAACTTCCATATTGGGGTTCCCTCGATGAACCAACAAAAGCTGAATACAAATCATTTTTAGTTAATCTTTGCTTTGGTGAACATAGTGGGGTAACACAAGGGAGAATCAACAGCATCCATTTTCCATCATTACAATATTTTGCGCTCTTTAACGGTAAATGTATCGTAGGCAAACAAGATTGTAGCACACTGTGTGCTCATGATTTGAGCCTCTTACACACCGCCATAACTGGGAATAAGGATTATAATGTTGGTGCAATTGTTGCACGGAGGTTGCAGCTTAATGCTGCTAGTGGTAATTTTTATGGAGGAATCTATGCCTCCTGTGTAGCTGAGAGATTAAATGTTTCCCATGTAAATAGTTTTTCTCGTTTTTTTTCCTCTTTAATTTGCTTTCTTCAAGAAAAACCAAAAACTCCAAAAATATTTCAGTGTGTTTCTCTGAAATTCTTTTCTTTTTACTTGAGTCGTACCTAGGAGAAGACCACGATGAAATTGTTGAGTGGCTCTCATCTACATTTAGTCCATGGCACTGTTGCACTATTATTATCTTCTTATCGTTCGGTCGTGCAAGTGAAAGGCAATAATGACGGCATTTGATGAATTGACTGTGGCAAAGAAAGGCGGGTTTGAACTCAACTTGTTTTTGTTTTTGTAAATATGTTTAACCTAGTATCCCTTGATTCAACTCATTATGATCAAACATGTTTGCAATGACCATTAGAGATTATAGTTGTTCATGCCATGCTTAAGTAGCTAGGAGTAGATAATGATTTATCTTGGGTGTCAACATGCATTAAAATAGTTGTGATGCGGTATGATGATATGGTATCCTCCTCTGAATGTTTCAAGTGGCTTGACTTGGCACATGTTCACGCATGTAGTTGAATCAAAACCAACATAGCCTTCATGATATTTATGTTCATGGTGTCCATATCTTACTCATGCTAGTATTCAATGTTGATTATATGTAATGCATGTTCATGACCGTTTTTGCTCTCTAGCTGGCCGCTCCTCAATCTACTTGCTAGCCTTCGCCTGTACTAAGCGGGAATACTGCTTGTGCATCAAAACCCTTAAACCAAGTTATGCCAGATGAGTCCACTATATCTACCTATATGCGGTATTACCCTGCCGTTCCAAGTAAATTTGCATGTGCCACCTCTACAAATTCAAATGAACATCTGTTTTGTGTGCCTGGACCGCTCATGGAGCGACAGGGGGCGGTCAGTATCTTCCATGCTAAGTGGGTTATTCTCATGATGAGTGTTTATTCACTTGTCCTTACACGAGAGGGGCGGTAATAGGGATTCCCAGTCCCGAAATCAAAAATCAAAAATAATTAAACAAAACTCCCCCAGGAATGTTGTTGGTTTGGACGGTACCTGTGGATGCGGCCAGCCGTGGAGTGTGATTGTTGGTGGAGGGGGATTAAACCTTTACTTTTATCGCTTGGGAACCGCCGCTAATTTGTTTAGCATGGAAGATGTCGATAACTCTTGGTCGTGACGTTGACAGGAAGGGTGTACCTCCCAAAATTATATCTATCTCTGTTTTAAACTTTGAGCTCTGGCACCGCTGCAAATCCATGCTTCCCTCTGCGAAGGGACTATCTATTTACTTTTATGTTGAGTCATCACCTTCTCAAATAAGCGCTAGACCTGAGAGCACTATTGTCATCCTCATGCATTGTGTATAGTTGATGTTGGGTGCAGCATGACTGGATCTTTTCTACCATGAATTACAATGTTTAGTCACTGCTTGAACTTTGGAGGTGCTCTGCATTTATGTTTTGCGTTATCAGAAAGGGATAGCGAGATACCACTATTGTCATATTGTATCATGATTGTTTTGACAAAGTGTTGGCGCTTGATATATCTTATTATTGCTCGCTAGTTGCTTATGTTATTGTTATGAGTTAATATAATTTATAAGAGTTATTGTTGACATGGTTAGTCATAATCTTTGCTGAAAACCTAGGTGCTACTTAAGCATATATATGTAAACAAGAACAAAAGAGTTCATAAAAGTTTTTCTTTATCACTTTCAGTTTGTCAACTGAATTGCTTGAGGACAAGCAAAGGTTTAAGCTTGGGGGAGTTGATACGTCTCCAACGTATCTACTTTTCCTCACCCTTTTGCCCTTGCTTTGGACTCTAATTTGCATGACTTGAATGGAACTAACCCGGACTGACGCTGTTTTCAGCAGAACTACCATGGTGTTGTTTTTGTGCAGAAATAAAAGTTCTCGGAATGGAACGAAACTTTTAGGAGAATTATTTCAGAATATATGTGAATTATTGGAGCCAAAATCCACCGAAGAGGGGGCCCAGGGTGGCCAGCACCCACCAGGGCGCGCCAGGCCCCCTGGTGGGTTATGCTCACCTCGTGGCCCCACTGAACCTAATTCCGCCACTATAAATTCCTATTTTCAGAGAAAAAATCAGAGAGAAAGTTTCATCGCGTTTTACGATACGGAGCCACCGCCATCTCCTGTTCTTCATCGGGAGGCCAGATCTGGAGCCCGTTTGGGGCTCCGGAGAGGGGAATCTTCGGTCTTTGTCATCACCAACCTTTCTCCATCGCCAATTCCATGATGCTCCCCACTGGGAGTGAGTAATTCCTTCGTAGGCTTGCTGGTCGGTGAGGAGTTGGATGAGATTCATCATGTAATCGAGTTAGATTTGTTAGGGCTTGATCCCTAGTATCCATTATGTTCTGAGATTGATGTTGCTATGACTTTGCTATGCCTAATGCTTGTCACTAGGGCCCGAGTGCCATGATTTCAGATCTGAACCGTTTATGTTATCATCTCTATATCTATGTTCTTGATCCGATATTGCCTAGTCATATGCACCTATTACGTGTTATGACCCGTCAACCCCATAGTGATAATATTTGGGATACTTCGCGGTGATGACCGTAGTTTGAGGAGTTCATGTATTCACCATGTGTTAATGCTTTGTTCCGGTTCTCTATTAAAAGGAGGCCTTAATATCCCTTAGTTTCCTTATGGACCCCGCTGCCACGGGAGGATAGGACAAAAGATGTCATGCAAGTTCTTTTCCATAAGCACGTATGACTATTTACGGAATACATGCCTACATTACATTGACAAACTGGAGCTAGTTCTGTGTTGCCCTAGGTTATGACTGTTACATGACGAATATCATCCAACGAGTTACCGATCCAGTGCCTACGAGCTTTCCACATAATATTCTTGCTAAGTTACTATTACTGTTGCTACTGCTACCAAACTATCATATTACTGTGCTACTGATCACTTTGCTGTAGATATTTAATCTCCAGGTGTGGTTGAATTGACAACTCAACTGCTAATACTCTCAAGTATTCTTTGGCTCTCATTGTGTCGAATCTATAAATTTGGGTTGAATACTCTACCCTCGAAAACTGTTGCGATCCCCTATACTTGTGGGTTATCAGTTGTCAACCCCTTTCCTTGCACACACCGTATAGAGAGGCCATAGTGGAAGATACCACTGATCACTGGTAGGCATGTCACTTGGTCCGGGGCATGGGTGTTCCGGTTGGACCGAGGAGGTAGCGCCCCTGTTTGCGCACGTTATAAATATTGTGATCCCATGCTAATCGAGATTGTGGTCTCCCCACTTAGTTTTACTTAACAATTGTCGTGGGTGATTCCAGACAACGGGAAGTTAAGCTGGTGTCTGTAGGTCAGGTGTGTTTTCAACCCAAAGACCGTAATCGGAATTAGTCAACGTCTCGAGGTTGACTAAAGAAATCCGTTACTCGTGGGTAAAGAGTACAACCTATGCAGAGTATAATACATGCGAATAGCCGTGTCCGCGGTTAAGGACTACAGTCTGGGATAGGTCAAGTGTCGATCGGTCTTCGGAGGAATTTTTTAAATCAAAATATTGATCATGAATTGTGATGGATGATATCTATGATTAATATTGTTATGGACTAACCATTTCTATTACGTGAATTGTTGAGTATCACCTGAGATGGTCCTACCTCCTGGATACTCATGTTATTATTTTTCAATATAAGCCCTTTTGGTGGCGTCGCTTCAGACGCCCGACCGTGGCACACCTGTTATTACTATTGATATAAGCCCTTTATGCGGTGTCGCGTCAGACCCCAACTGTGGCAAATCATGTTATATCTCTAATATAAGCCCTTTATGCGATGTTGCCTTAGACGCCCGACTGTGGCATTCATGTATTGCCCTTCATATAAGCCCTTTACGTGGCGTCGCTCCAGACGCCCGACTGTGGCAACCTGTTAATATTTTTTTGTTGGGTTCTCTCGGATGGTAATACCTCCGAAAACCCGTCTTAAAATTTTAGTAACAATTCTGATCACTCATGCTTATTAAATCTTTATTTTCTGTGCGAATAAATTATATGCATACTGCATTCATGAATTAACCTCATGCCATATTGGATATCATTAAAGTTTTCACTGCATGCAATTCACCTGCTATATTATATCTGTTTTCATGATGTTTGCGAGTACATTCAAAAGTACTCACTGGCTTGTCCCTGGCTATTATCTTGGCCAGATCGCGTATTTGGAGAGGAGCATGATGATGACAACCCCGCAACCTAGGCATCGAAGATAGCTGCCACGCGAGATAGGAGTTATCTAGGTCAGCTATTCCTGTGGGAATGGAGTCCCATAGATGCTGAAGATCCACGAGTCGCTTCCGCCATTCAGCCACTAGAAATTTTTGTTGTACTCAATGGACCTTCATGGTCTTGTACTCCAAATTTTGTAATCTGCTTGGAATTACTGTATCAATAAAGTGTCCACCAGCTAACAGTAATCCTGGGGCTGGTGAGCACAAGGGCCATTTGCTGGGAATTTTATATCTCGTAAAACCGGTCCTGACAACCTTGGTATCACAGCCAGGCTGACCATTGGCTAATCCTATCTTAGCCGGGGCGATATCCCTAGGTTTCCGCACCATCCAGATATTTTTATATCCATATCCCAGCCTAACCTATCAAGTAGCCTCCTCAGTGGCCATCTGACACCTTTCAGCAGTCGGTGCCTAACCTATCTACGCAGTCCATAGGTCGTTGATACGTCTCCAACGTATCTATAATTTTGATTGTTCCATGCTGATATATTATAATTCTAGGATACTTTTTGGGTCTTTATTTATCAATTTATAATATTTTTGAGCACTAACCTATTGACCCAGTGCCCAGTGCCAGTTGCTGTTTTCTGTATGTTTTTGGCTTTTCAGGTTTATAGTACCAAACGAAGTCCAATTGGCACGAAACTTTTTGATGATTTTTTCTGGACCAAAAGGAGACCTGGAAGCTTTGGAACGAGGTCGGGAGGCACACAAGGGCCCCACCACACATCAGAGCGCACCCTAGGGGGGCGCCCTGATACGTGGTGGCCCCCTCGTGGCTCTCCCGACGTCCCTCTCTGGCCCATAAATTCTCTAATGTTGCAAAAACCCTGAAGGCAGTCCCAAAACCCTTTTTCCGCCGCCGCAAGTCTCTATTCCGTCGCGAGGCCATCTGGAGCTCCATTCCGGCACCCTGCGGGAGGGGGGATCGATCACGGAGGGCCTCTTCATCAACCTTGCTGCCCTCATGATGATGTGCGAGTAGTTCACCACAGAACTACAGGTCCATAGCTAGTACCTAGATGGCAATCTCTCTATCTCTTGATCTTCAATACAATGATCATCGCATCTTTGTTTTGATCTATCCGATGTAATCCTATTGTGCGGTGTGTTTGTTGGGATCCGATGAATTATGGGTTTATGTTTAGATAATTCATGAAAAGTATTTGAGATACCTCTGATATATATTGTCTCTTAGTTGCATGATCATTATATCTTCGTAATGCTCTCCGATCTATTGATGTGCTTTGGCCAAATAGATTGATATTTCATCGGTGGGAGTGGTGCATTGTGGTAGGTTCAACCTGGCGAGTTTCTATATCCCAGTGACAAAGTAGGGGACTAGATGCGTCTTTGTGTTGTTGCTACTAAGGATAACACGATGGGGTTCATTCATATTGCTTGAGTTTACTTTGTCTACATCATGTCATCGTTCTCCATGCATTACTCTGTTTTACTTAATACTCTAGATCCATGCTGGATAGCGGTCGATGAGTGGAGTAATAGTAATAGGTACATACAGGAGTCGGCCTATTTTTTATGGACGTGATGCCTATATACACATGATCATTGCCATGAAAAGCGCATAACTATCCGCTTTTCTATCAATTGCCCAATAGTAATTTGTTACCCACCGTATGCTGCCTACATGAGAGATGCCGCTAGGGAAAACTATGCCCCCGGGTCTATTCACTTATATATTTACAAATGCTACAATTACCTTGCTGCCTTTATTTATGTTTTATTTTATCTTGCAATTTATATTTATCAACAATTATCTACACAACTCATTTGCTTGCAAATAATGAGATCAAGGGGATTGACAACCCTCTTGCCCGCGTTGGGTGCAAGTTGTTTGTTCATTTGTGTGCATCCACTGAAGACGGTTGAGGATTGATATTCCTATTGGTTCGATAAACCTTGGTTTCATAACTGAGGGAAATACTTACCCACTTTGTACTGCAATTAGCCGTTCCTCTTCATGGAAAACCCAACGCAGATCACAAGTATCAGGAAGGATTTCTGGCGCCGTTGCCGGGGAGTATCATCATCAACTATCAAGTAACTTCACACAAATTTTCATTCACTTGTTCTTCTTTTTATTTTCTGTTATATTTAGCTTGTCTCATAAAAATCAAAAATACAAAAATATTTATCTTTGCTTGTTACTAGATTGTTCGTCGTCATGGCTAGTTCCTCTCCGGATATTCCTCAATCTCCCTACTTGGGAGAGGGTTCCCCAATCTTAGATTTTAAGCAAGTAGGTGATGAGTCACTTAAAGAAGCATGGGATATATTACTAGAAATACAAGCAACAGCTAATCCTAAGAGTCATATTAAATTGCTCCTTAGAAGTTTTTATGTTGGTCTATCTCTTTCTCATAGACGTGTCCTAGATTCTATGTTCGAGAATGATTTTCATGGGAACAATACTTTGACACCTATGATAAGACGAAAAATATATTTGGGAAGCCTAAAATAGAAATCATTGAACCTGCTATACTAGTGTGCCACCGACAAACTGATCTAATCAAAGAGGCTAGAACTATTATGGAGTCTAATTTTAGGGGGTTGTTCAATTCTATCTCTAAAATTCATGGAAACGTCATGTTACACAATAGGAGGCTAGATACCATGGAACAAAAAGCTTGATGTTCTTTATGCTAGGGAGAATAAGATTGTAAAGGGGAGTGGATCCCTTGTGAGCAAAGATGACAATACTTGAAACTATGCATTCTACCTAGCTAGGGGCATAGCGCTTGTTGGGAGGCAACCCAATAGTTATCTTTAAATTTTTGCTTTAAACTTCCTGTTTGGTTTTAATAACATGATTATTGCCTCTGTAATGATTATGTTTTTGTGTTTAAATTAGTGTTTGTGCCAAGTAAAGCCTTTGGGATGACTCACAAGATGAGTAGAATCGATGCTGAAACAAAACAGAAACTTTTGACCCTAGTACTGGAATTTTCATTTTTTACTGGAGTGTCATAATGATCTGAAATTTTTACACAATGTTTATATACAAATTCTGGAGGTTTTCCTATTTTTTCGAATTTTTAGACTTACAGAAGTATAGGTTCTCTAGAGATTTCTACAGAATGTTCTATTTTAGACAGATTCTGCTTTTGCTTGCATAGTTGCTTATTTTGATTATGTTATGGATTGTATCGGGGGCTATAAGCCATGGAGAATTTAGAATACAGTACCTATTATGAATTTATGAATTTTGAATCAATTTATAACAGTACTAAAGTATGCAATATGTTTCTTATACTAACGGATCTCACGAAGTTTTGTTGAGTTTTGTGTGATTGAAGTTTTCAAGTTTTGGGTGTTATCATGATGGACAAAGGAATAAGAAGTAGCAAGAGCCTAAGCTTGGGGATTCCCAAGGCACCCCAAGGTAATATTTTAAAGTATACTCAAGCGTCTAAGCTTGGGGATGCCCCGGAAGGCATCCCCTCTTTCGTCTCAAATCCATCGGTATGTCACTTGAAGCTATATTTTTATACGTCACATGATATGAGTTTTGCTTGGAGCGTCGTTTGCTTTTGTTTGCTTTTACTTTCAGTTTGCCACAATCATTGTTTGCTGGACACACCTATTTAAGAGAGACACACCTTCATCATAATTTGTTAGAATAATCTATGTGCTTCACTTATATCTTTTGAGCTTAGTAGTTGCTCTAGTACTTCACTTATATCTTTTCGAGCATGGTGGCGTGTAGATTTTATAGAAATGATTTCACTCTCGTTCTTCACTTATATTTGTTTGAGAGTTAATAAATAGTGATGGTAATTTGCATGGGTCATAAGACTAGTCAAAAAATATTAGGTATTCAATGAGTGATAATCAAAACCATCATGTAGCACATATAAAGAAATTGTGGGTTCATACATCTCCAATGTATCTATAATTTTTTATTGTTCCATGCTGATATATTATCATTCTAGGATACTTTTTGGGTCTTTATTTACCAATTTATAAAAAAATTGAGCACTAACCTATTGACCCAGTGCCCAGTGCCAGTTGCTGTTTTCTGCGTGTTTTTTACTTTTCAGGTTTACAGTACCAAACGAAGTCCAATTGCCACGAAACTTTTTGATGATTTTTTTTCGAAAAAAAGAAGACCTGGAAGCTTTAGAAGGAGGTCGAGAGCCGCACGAGGGCTGCACAAGTCAAAGGGGCACGCCCCAGGGGGTGCGCGCCCTGACGGCTTGTGCCTCCCTCGGCTACCTCCCGACGCCCCTCTCTGGCCAATAAATTCTCTTTCACCCTAAAAATAATAGAGGCAGTCCCGAAACACTTTTTCCACCGCCGCAAGTCTCTGTTCTGTCGCGAGGCCATCTGGAGCTCCGTTCCGGCACCCTGCCGGAGGGGGGATCGATCATGGAGGGCCTCTTCATCAACCTTGCTGTCCTCATGATGATGTGTGAGGAGTTCACCACAGACCTACGGGTCCATAGCTAGTACCTATATGGAAACCTCTCTCTCTCTCTCTTATGATCTTCAATACAATGGTCATCACATATTCACTTTGATCTATCCGATGTAATCCTATTGTGCGGTGTGTTTGTTGGGATCCGATGAATTGTGGGTTTATGTTCAGATTATTCATGAAAAGTATTTGAGATGCCTCTGAATTATATTATCTCTTATGTGCATGATCATTACAGCTTCGTAATGCTCTCCGATCTATTGATATGCTTTGGCCAAGTAGATTGATATTTCATCGGTGGGAGTGGTGTGTTGTGGTAGGTTCAACCTGGCGAGTTTCTATATCTCAGTGACAAAGTAGGGGACAAGATGCGTCTTTGCATTGTTGCTACTAAGGATAAAATGACGGGGTTCATTCATATTGTTTGAGTTTACTTTGTATACATCATATCATCATTCTCCAAGCATTACTCTGTTTTACTTAATACTCTAGATGTATGCTGGATAGCGGTCGATGAGTGGAGTAATAGTAATAGGTGCAGGCAGGAGTCGGCCTATTTGCTTATGGACGTGATGCCTATATATACATGATCATTGCCATGAAAATCACATAACTATCAGTTTTTCTATCAACCGCCCAAGAGTAATTTGTTTACCCACAGTATGCTGCCTACATGAGAGATGACGCTAGGGAACACTATGGCCCCCGGGTCTATTCACTTATATATTCGCAAACACTATATTTACCTTGCTTCCTTTATTTACTTTTTATTTATTTTGCAATTTATATTTATCAACAATTATCTACACAACTCATTTGCTTGCAAATAATGAGATCAAGGGGATTGACAACCCTCTTGCCCGCGTTGGGTGCAAGTTGTTTGTTCATTTGTGTGCAGCCGCTGAAGACGGTTGAGGATTGATATTCCTATTGGTTCGATAAACCTTGGTTTCATAACTGAGGGAAATAAGTATCTGCTTTGTGCTGCAATTACCCGTTCCTCTTCACGGAAAACCCAACGCAGATCACAAGTATCATGGGTCAATGATATTCATGTGGTAATATGAAATAGGTGTGAGTTCATAATTGTTAAACCGTAGAAGTGTCGATATTAAGAGAGGTTGACCTTTTTGTTCATCTAAAAATAAAGAGGCATGGTGATGATGTGTGAGCATTTCTATTCCTCGTTGCAATCCTAGTGTTGTTTCGGGTCGAAAGCGCGCGTTGGTTAACTCCTACCAACCTCTTCCCTCGGGGCATGCGAGTAGTACTTTGATTTATGAAAAACTAATAAAACTTTGCAATAAGTATATGAGTTCTTTATGACTAATGTGAAACCATGGACATAAGCAATCTCACCTTCTCATATTTGCTAGCCTCTTCGGTACCGTGCATAACCCATTCTCACCTCGAGGATCGGAGCAACTTTCGCCGGTGCATCCAAACCCCGTGACATAATACGCACTGCTGCACATAAGCCTTATTATATCTTCCTAAAAACAGCCACCATACCTACCTATCATGGCATTTCCATAGCAATTCTGAGATATATTGCCATACAAATTCCATCGTCACCTCACATGACTAGTTCGTTCATCATCATATTGCTTTGCATGATCATATAGAGCTGACATAGTATTTGTGGCAAAGCCACAGTTCATCATATTTTTGATACATGTCACGCTAGATCATTGCACATCCTGGTACACTGCCAGAGGCATTCATACAGAGTCATATCTTCATACCGGTTCTCCATATCGAGTTGTAAGTAAATAAAAGTGTGAAGATCATCATTATTAGAGCATTGTCCCAGTGAGGAAAGAATGATGGAGACGATGATTCTCCCACAAGTCGAGATGAGACTCCGGACGAAAAATAAAGATGGGGGAGGCCAAATGAGCCCACCATCCATTCAAAAAAATGAGAGAAAATGAGAGAAGGAACTTTGCTACTATCTTTTACCACACTTGTGCCTCAAAGTGGCACCATGCTCTTCATGTAGAGAGTCTCATGATATATCACTTTCATATGCTAGTGGGAATTACCTATTTATTATTACAAACTTGGCTTGTATATTCCTATGACGGGCTTCCTCAAATGCCCAAGGTCTTCATGAGCAAGCAAGTTGGATGCACACCCCACTTAGCTTCATTTGAGCTTTCATACACTTATAGCTATAGTGTATCATTTGCATGGCAATCCCTACTCCTTGCATTGACATCTATCGATGGGCATGTCCATAGCCCGTTGGTACGCGTAGTTGATGTGAGACTATCTTCTCCACTTTTTACCCCTTTGATATCTACCACCATACTCTATTCCAATTAAATGCTATGTCCAATGGCTCACGCTCATGTATTGCGTGAAGAATAAAAAGTTGATGCATATTGAAAAAGTATGATCCAATTGCCTGACTTGGACACCGTGGTGCTTAACATTTGTATTAATGTGCTGAAGATGGAGCCATGCCTTGCTAATATAATAAGATGAATAGGGGGTAAATATTCCTTAAGGATCATATACTTTTAAGGATTAATGATTCTGTTTCTTACACTTTAATTATTGCTATGTTAATATTTGTTGATTCATATTTTCTCGATCAGCATACTTGCATAAGATTACATAATGGAAAGCATGTCACATCAAAAATTGTGTTTTTATCATTTACCTACTCCAGGACGAACAGGAATTAAGCTTGGGGATGCTTGATACGTCTCCAACGTATCTATATTTTTTGATTGTTCCATGCTGATATATTATCATTCTAGGATACTTTTTGGGTCTTTATTTACCAATTTATAATATTTTTGAACACTAACCTATTGACCCAGTGCCCAGTGCCAGTTGTTGTTTTCTACATGTTTTTGGCTTTTCAGGTTTACAGTACCAAACAAAGTCCAATTGCCACGAAACTTTTTGATGATTTTTTCTGGACCAAAAGAAGACCTGGAAGCTTCGGAAGGAGGTCGGGAGGCACACGAGGGCCCCACCACACATCAGGGCGTGCCCTGATATGTGATGGCCCCCTCGTGGCTCTCCCGACGTCCCTCCCTGGCCTATAAATTTTCTAATATTGCAAAACCCTGAAGGCAGTCCTGAAACCCTTTTTCTACCGCCACAAGTATCTGTTCCGTCACGAGGCCATCTGGAGCTCTGTTCCGGCACCCTACCGGAGGGGGATCGATCACAGAGGGCCTCTTCATCAACCTTGCTGCCCTCTTGATGATGTGTGAGAAGTTCATCACAGACCTACTGGTCCATAGCTAGTACCTAGATGGCAATCTCTCTATCTCTTGATCTTCAATACAATGATCATCGCATCTTCGCTTCGATCTATCCGATGTAATCCTATTGTGCGGTGTGTTTGTTGGGATCCGATGAATTGTGGGTTTATGTTCAGATTATTCATGAAAAGTATTTGAGATACCTTTGATATATATTGTCGTTTAATTGCATGATCATTATAGCTTCGTAATGCTCTCCGATCTATTGATGTGCTTTGGCCAAGTAGATTGATATTTCATCGGTGGGAGTGGTGCGTTGTGGTAGGTTCAACCTGGCGAGTTTCTATATACCAGTGACAAAGTAGGGGACAAGATGCGTCTTTGTGTTGTTGCTACTAAGGATAACACGATGGGTTTCATTCATATTGCTTGAGTTTACTTTGTCTACATCATGTCATTGTTCTCCATGCATTACTCTGTTTTACTTAATACTCTAGATGCATGCTGGATAGCGGTCGATAAGTGGAGTAATACTAATAGGTGCAGGCAGGAGTCGGCCTATTTGTTTATGGACGTGATGCCTATATACACATGATCATTGTCGTGAAAATCGCATAACTATCTGCTTTTCTATCAGTTGCCCAACAGTAATTTGTTACCCACCGTATGCTGCCTACATGAGAGATGCCGCTAGGGAAAACTACGGCCCTCGGGTCTATTCACTTATATATTTACAAACCCTACAATTACCTTGCTGCCTTTATTTATCTTTTATTTTATTTTTCAATTTATATTTATCAACAATTATCTACACAACTCATTTGCTTGCAAATAACGAGATCAAGGGGATTGACAACCCTCTTGCCCGCGTTGGGTGCAAGTTGTTTGTTCATTTGTGTGCAGCCGCTGAAGACGGTTGAGGATTGATATTCCTATTGGTTCGATAAACCTTGGTTTCATAACTGAGGGAAATACTTACCCACTTTGTGATGCAATTCCCCGTTCCTCTTCACGGAAAACCCAAGGCATATCACAAGTATCAGTCGTGTGTTTGTGGCAGGCACTGGAATTGTCGCATCCCCTAGCATGCGATGGAAGACTCCTTTGGCTTGTAAAAGAAAGCTTTGCCTCAACCCAGCACACCACAACCTTCAGTCCCACGCCAATATCCAAACTACCAAGATGCCTTGCCCCGTCACTTGCGGCAAGACCACCGCATCCGAACCTAGAGATTTCGAGATCATCCTCGCCAATCTCACCCACCAAGCTTTTGGCATAGAACAGCCCCCAGAGTATGTTGTGCATGAGGAGCCTGCGAGTGATACCATCCATCACTTCTGGGCCACGGTGCACATCTATGGGAGGAGTACCGAATCAGAACGCCCTTACCAGTGTACTGGGAGGATGACACCAGCAAGCCACAAGCCCGCCAGCTTGCAGCCCGAGAGGCTATAGTCCAACTTCGACATATATCGTCGAGAGTCCATACCGCCCTTTCTTCTACTATCCTATCCGTGAAGGCTATGGTAGCCGGACCCGTCGCCAATGTACACCTTGAGACGGATCCTGCCCTAGTGCACCTAGTGCGCTACCTAAGGGCGCAGGAGGCGCTAATTGATCAGGTCACCCTGAATCTGGTTGCGAACCATGGGTCGCTTGCTTACCTGACTCCGATAAGCCATGAAGCCGCATCCTCCTTCAGCAACCAGATAATGCTATTTGGAAGGCCTATTGGACCCTCGAGGCATGCCCCAGTATTCCAACCAGACAACCTGTTCTTGTCCCCAGAAGAGCTCCAGTGCAGCTTGGAGGACTACCGGAATGCGGCTATGACTAGGACGCCCCGCCCGAGGCGTCGTCACCACCACAACCCTTTAACTCCGTTCCATGGCCCAGCTAACCCCAAACTGTAGCAACCAAGGAAACCTCGTCGGCTGCTAAGAACGTCCGCTCAGGAGCCATCAAAGGCGAAGCAAGTCCCCCAGAGTAGCTGTCAGGCACTAGTGGTCGTGTTGCCCTGTAAGACTATATTCGCGTATTCCCCGACATTGTAGTAAGATCGTCATAATAAAATTATAGGATGCTCGCATGCTATTATAAAAAAGGGTACTATGCATAACTAGCGTAAATTAGTTGGCGTCTGACTTTAGAGAAAAAAATCATTTTTTGGGGGTGACTACCAAAGCCACCTAACCAGCAACCCTAGTGATACGTCACTTTGGGAATTTATATCTGCGACTCTGACCCCGACAAATCTAGAAATGGAGCCGATACCCAAAGTCGCACAGGTGCCAAACTATGGGTCCCTAAACAAGGCACTCTGTATGAGGCCACGCCCGTGAGCATCCCCAGCATCACTCACCTTGTACACTGGCTCCACAGCCATTTATTTTCCATGTTGCACCTTGGGACTCATCTGGGAACCCTGGATGCAACCCCCGACAGCTTGGTCAGGATATTGCGAGGTTTCAACCGCAACATTCTTGGCTCCACCCACCGAACACAGTGCAAGTTGTTCAAATCGAGGATCACTACTTGTTCCCCGAAACATTGGATAATTGTGCATGTCCCACCCGTAACCAAACCCCTTTTTATACACCATCGCCATCGAGAAAACCCAAACCAAAACCCTTCATACGTCATCAGGAAATCCGTGCCAAAGCCAGATATGGCCATAGAAGTTGCTGCCTACAGATAAATTAGCCGTCTTTGATTTGCGGCACCATGAGCCATGAAAGGGAGTAATTTTTACTTTCGAGTAGCCCAGCACCCGGAGTAGAATCCGAGTCTCCTCGCAGTCAAATGTAGAGAGGTCCGTGACTAGCCAACCTCATTCAGTACGTCATCGCTCAAGAGCGTTTGACCCAGCAAGTGATGGACTTTCTCCAGAACCTTGCTGTTATGAATCCTCAGATCGCCATTGGCAGACCACTGAGGCCAGACCAGGAAGGACGCATTCTCTGAGTTGTCCATCCACTCTCCCTAGAGGAAGAAGAATGTGCCCCAATACCGGGAACATTTCCTCAGAACCCTGCAGATTTTACCTTTGCGCCATAGACGCCCACAATTGTGTTTGTTAGCCTAGCGTTTAATTGCATGATGTGATATATGTGTTGTATCTTAGGATTTGTGCCAAGAATAAATTGTTTAGTTGCAGTTGCATATGAGTGATTTTACTACTATGATTTTAAATCAACTGTTGTCGGATTTCAGGCTCCGCAAAACCCAAAGAAGTTCGAACACAGCGGCGTGTGCGAAGATCCCCAACAGCTTCAACCTCTAGCTCTCAGCTCGACAGCCTAGCCAAACGAGCTCGCACACTCCCGGGAAGAAGATCAACACTCGAGGATTTACCTACGTTCGGGCCGCTGCGAAGCGTAAAACCCTACTCCTGCCTTTTGGTGGATTGCCTAACGAGGAGGTTGGTGGATGAACTAGTACAATGGTCAGTCGCCTCGCGAGGGTGCTCGGGCGGTGTCTTGTCCTCCTCCTACGGAGCAGCCTAGCCTCTATTTATAGTGGCCCGGGTCCTCTTCCCTTATCGCAATGGCGGGAAGGGATCCCACAACGGCCAAATTCGAAAGGGGACAGGAGGTACATCTTATCCTGACGAAAGGTGGTCTTCGCCCGCAAAGTAGCTGGTGGTGACGCGGTGCTGGGCTCGCTGGTGACATCCGTCCTGCCGAGCCCGCTGGTCTGGTCTCGTTGCACCGGAATGGAAACCTTTGGTGGGACGCCTTAGGAATCCGCGTACGCCCCTGCCTCCTTTGCACCAAAGAGGAAACTGTCTCCTCTGACGCGCTGGTGCCCGCCTGGCCCGCCTTGCGTCATCCTTGACCTCCCGAGGCCGAGCATTGCATAGAGATCTCCGCCGCTCAGGAGGGGGCCTGGGGAGGCCTCTTCCTTCTAGCACCTCGGCGTTGTATCCCTCGCGAGGGAGGGACTCTCGCGAGGGCCTTGTCTTGAGTGAAGCTGTGCCGGGCCGTACGGACTGTCGAAGCGGGCCACGCCCTGGGCCGCAGGCAGGCTACTCTGGGTACCCCCATTCCCAGGACGCCGACAACTGTTTTCACCCTTAGCAAATCTCGAGGACGAGATTTTTCTTAAGGGGGGTAGAGTTTGTAACACCCCAAAAATTTAATCCTGTTTTTATTAATTAAAATTTTGCCATGAATAAAAACTTTAATTTAGGTTTGGCTCTCTGTTAATTTCAGCACCTTATGTGCTCCCTATTTTCTAAAATTCTTCCCTCCAAGTAGAAACTTTTGAAAAATATTGTGGGACTCGAGTGTTTTCTTAAAAAAAATTATTTCATTTTGCAAACTCAGTGGAAAACACTTTTATAATAAAATTGCCAAGCTTAATTTCTTTAATGGCATTTTCCTTCTTTGAAAGGCCTCATTTGCACTACAACCTTTTTAAATACTTCTTTAAAAAATCCCATAAAAATTTGGAGATGTCATGTGATGCATATAGACCACTTTTATGCAAAAACCCATCTTGGTATTTTGAAAATTTTGAGCAAACCATCCCCTTTTCATCTCTGGTCCAGTTTGGTGTTTTGAACCGCAACCCTAATTTCTCTTGCTCAAATGGATTTTATACTTTTCCCACTTGTATTCATTCAAATCAAACCCTTAAGTCCAGGATATCAGTACCAATGGAATATATTAAGTTCATAAAATAATCTCCTCCAGTTTATGTCCAGAAATGAAGTTTTGCAAAACTTGCACTAACAAGTTACTATTCTTTCCAAACCAACTTCACCACCTTCTATAAAATCTAAAGAGACCTCACCCTGGGAATTTTGGTCATCAACAAAATCCCCTAAATGGACCTAGGATTCTGTCGAACAGCTTGTGGGCATGACATAAATTGTGCAGTTTTTCTGAACTACACTAAGGTCTTGCTGATATGGCCAAACCAGCATGTCTAGTAGCTTACCCATACCCAAGATCTTACATAGGTGCAGTTGCATTCACATCGGAGCTCTCTGCCTTGCCCTGGCATTTCGTCGAATGCCTGGCGTGCGTGTTCTGTGTGCGGCCAGAGCGCGTGTTTTGCACGTGCTGGCAACCGCGTCGCCGCGTCCACCTACCGCGCTCCAGCCCGAGTTTATCTGCTTGCCGCGTGGTGCCAGCTCAGCCCAACCAAACCCCCTTCAACCTCTATAGCGCATCCCCATCTCTGCAAGGCGCAACTGCCGCCGCCGACAGAACCTGTCGTGGCCGGCGCCGTCCATGCACCTGGAGCTCCCCCGAGCCCTCCAGCTCACCAAGCCCATCCACAGCTCCGTCCAAAACCCCGACAGCCCCGCCAGCCTCAGCCATCGCCGTTGTTCGCCATTTATGGCCGCCGCCGCGATTAGCCATGGCCGGTGCTGCCCGAGAGCCCTGAGCCAGCCAGCTCCTCCCCTGGGTGATTTAGACGACCTTAAAACCCCTCCTAATCGCACCGGCCACCAACGACCTCGCCAACAACCTATAATCACCATCAATGGCGATCGCCACGGCATTCGTATTCCGGAACTCGTGGAATCGACCTCCTCGCTCCATAAAACGAACCCCGAGCTCACTGCAACCCTCACGACCAACCTACTATCCTCTTGAAAACCCATGAGACCGCCAAACCACCGGAGGAACTCGTTTCTCCTCAACTCCGGCAACCACTGCCGCCGACAACTCCATGCAAATTCGAAGCACTCAGTGCCCCTCCCTCACCGATTCCTTTCCACTCAACTCCCTGAGATACCAAAAGCCCATTCCCAGCCCCCATTCCACCGAAAAAACCATGGGAAGAAGCCCCCTCTTGGCCGTAGCTCTCCTCCGCCATGGTTGAAGCTCCGCTCAACTCTGAGATTTTCAGCCACTCCCTTCCCCTCTAGAGGATGCGGCTGTCGGCATTCTAGGAACGGGGGTACCCAGACCTGCCTGCCTGCGGCCCAGCGTGTGGCCCACCTCGACGGCCCATTACGGCCTTGCAGAAAACCCTCCCAAGACAAGACCCTCGCAAGGACCCTGGCCTCGCGAGGAGAACAATGCGAAGACCTCCAGTGGAGCGGCCTCTCCAGGTTACCTTCCGAGGGGCAGAGATTCCTACGCACTGTCCGGCCTCATGAGGCTGGGATGACGTGAGCCATGACGACCAAGGCCAGGCGGGCGCCAGCGGGCGCAGAAGGGGCAGTTTCCTCTTTTGTGCTAAGGAGACAAGGACGGACGCGGGTTCCCAAGGAATCCCCCAAAGGTTTCCATTCTAGTGCAACAAGACCAAGACCACGAGCCCGGCAGGACGGATGTCATCGCGGAGCCCACCTCTGCGTCACCGCCAGAAGCTTTGTAGGCAAAGACCGCCTTTAGTCAAGATAAGATGTACCTCTTGTCCCCTTTCAAATTTGGCCGTTGTGGGATCCCTTACCACCTGCGCGATAAGGGAAGAGGACCAAGGCCGCTATAAATAGGGGCTAGCCACCACCGTAGAAGGGACAGATCGATCCATCCTGACCCAAGAGCCCTCGCGAGGTCGCTCAACCACTGTACTAGTTCATCACCAAACCTCCTCGTGAGGCCAATCCACCAAAAGCAGGAGTATGGTTTTACACCGCAAGGTGGCCCGAACCTGGGTAAATCTCTGTGTCCATCTTCTTGTTCGCGGCACGCATTCGGCGAGGCCTGCCTGTGGGGTCGCAAGCTTGTGACTTGAGCTGAGAAGGATCTTCGCACACGCCCCAGAGCTCGAACCTTCTTGGGTCTGCAGAGCCCAATTTCTGACATTTGGCGCGCCAGGTTGGGGCGTGTCGGAATCCTCCCTCCAGTTCCGCTTCGTCTCCGCCCCGTCGCTCTCATGGCCAAGGCTCGTCGTGCCCGCGCTGAGCGCCGGGCTGCTCGCGTCGCCCAGACGGCACCTGTGGGCCGCGGCGTCCCACGCCGCTCCGCCCCTCCTGCAGGTAACGCTGCCACCGACCCGGCTGCTCACGGGCAGCAGAACCCGTTGCCGCTGCCCACCGTGCGGCGCGACAGCCGCGCCGCTACTCCGGCCCTCGCCCTCGCCGCGGCGTCATCCTCCCGCGCTCGCCATAGGCTGGCTAATGCATGGACTTCGCTGCTCGTGGCGCGTGAGCTGCTACGTTACCGCCCCGTCAACACCGCCGACGAAGCCCCGATGCTCTCTACCGGGGCGGGCTCGGGGGCTTCTGCCTGGGGAGCTCCCGACCTGACGGGAGCGACGAGAGAGGCGCTCGGGCACCGCTTGGAGGCGCGCTTCGATGCACGCCCTCACAAGCAAGGAGCACGGCGCGGGGCGCCAGGCTCGAGAGGGTTCATCACCAGCACAGCCAAGAAGCTTCGGGAGTCGCGGGTGATACGTCTCCAACGTATCTATAATTTTTGCTTGTTCCATGCTATTATATTATCATTCTTGGATGTTTTACAATCATTTTATAGCAATTTTATATCATTTTTTGGGACTAACCTATTGACATAGTGCCAAAGTGCCAGTTGCTGTTTTTGCTAGTTTTTTACTTCGCAGAATATCAATATCAAACGTAGTCCAATCGCGACGAAACTTTTTGGAGATTTTTTCTAGACCAGAAGACACCCAGTGGGCCAAAGAAGTGCCGGAGAGGTGGGCCGTGGAGACCACAACCCACCAGGGCGCGCCAGGGGGGCCCCACCGCGCCCTGATGGGTGGAAAGCAATGCCTTGAGTTCTTCAAACGTGGCTTGCGCTTCATTGGTCCACTCGAACTTGTCGGACTTCTTCATCAATCGGTAGAGGGGGAGTGCCTTCTCTCCGAGTCTTGAGATGAATCGGCTTAGGGCCGCGAGGCATCCTATCAGCCTTTGCACGTCGTGTAAGCGCTCCGGTTGCTTCATTCGGACTATAGCTCCAATTTTGTCCGGGTTGACATCGATCCCTCGTTCGGAAACAAGAAAACCGAGTAACTTTCCGGCAGGCACTCCGAATGTGCACTTAGCTGGATTCAGATTTATTCCGAAGCATCGTAGGTTCGCGAAGGTCTTGATAAGGTCAGTCAGGAGGTCGGAACCTTTCCTAGACTTGACTACGATATCGTCCATATATGCCTCCATGTTCCGACTGATCTGCTTTTGCAAGCATTTTTGGATCATGCGCTGGAAAGTGGCCCCAGCATTCTTCAGGCCGAATGGCATCGTGACGTAGTAAAATCACCCGAATGGGGTGATAAAGGCTTTTTTTATTTCATCAGGACCGTACATTCGGATCTGGTGGTACCCAGAGTACGCATCCAGGAACGACAGACGTTCGCATCCGGCAGTAGAGTCTACTATCTGATCTATCCGAGGTAAAGGGAAATGATCCTTCGGGCAGGCCCGATTGAGATGTTTAAAGTCAATACACATACGGAGTGATTTGTCCTTCTTCGGTACCAAGACGACATTCGCAAGCCACTCGGAGTGGTAAACCTCGCGAATGAACTCGGCGGCAAGGAGCCGAGCTATCTCTTGACCAATCGCCTTGCGCTTCTCGACGTAGGATTGGCGCAAGTACTCTTTGACTGGCTTGGCCTTGGGATCGGTTCAGAGTCGGTGCTCAGCCAATTCCCTGGGAACACCAGGCATGTTAAATGGCTTCCATGCAAAGATGTCCCAGTTCTCACGGAGGAACTGGATGAGCTCAGCTTCCTATTTCTCTCCGAGTGAGGTGGAGATGTTCGTCGGAGCAGCACTTGGGTCACTCGGATGAACATGGACTTGCTTGGTCTCGCCAGCCGACTGGAAGGCTGATTCTGAAGCTGGCCGCTTTGATCTGAGCAGATCAGCCGTATCTACTTCTTTCTTGTACCCTTCAAGCTCGACTGCAAGCACTTGCTCGTTGGCGATCTTTGAGCCCTGCTGGAGGCACTCTTTGGCAACCTTCCGGTCACCAGTCACTATGATCACGCCCTTAGGCCCTGGCATCTTGAGTTTGAGATACATGTAACATGGTCTGGCCATGAAACGTGCGTAGGCAGGCCTACCCAGGATGGCGTGATAAGCACTGCGGAAGTGGACCACCTCAAAGGTTAACCTTTCCTTTCGGAAATTCTTTAAGCCTCCGAATACGACGTCCAGAGCTATCTGGCCGAGTGACTCTGCCTTCTTCCCAGGGACAATCCGGTGGAAATGCATGTTGCTCTTGCTCAATTGGGACATCGGGATGCCCATTGCCTTGAGCGTATCAGCATATATGATATTGAGCCCGCTGCCTCCGTCCATCAGGACCTTGCGCAGTCGGACGCCACCCACAGCCGGGTCGACGACCAACGCCTGCCTCCCAGGGGTGGCTATGTGAGGCGGATGGTCGGACTGGTCGAAGGTGACAGGCTTCTTCGTCCAGTTGAGATACTTGGGAGCAGTCGCAATTGCCATGTTGACCTCCCGATTGACAACTTTCAGCTGCCTCTTGCTTTCGACGTCGGCGAAGATCACGTTGAGGACTTTGTCGACTTTCGGATACTCGGAAGTATCCTCCTCATCTTCGACATCGACCTTTTCACTCGAGGGCTCAGTGCCCATCTCCTGCTTGAGGAGGCGACATTCCCGAGTGTTGTGCTTCGGGAGCACGACGTTGCCTTCTTCATCCGTCTTGGTATGAATTTGGCACGGTTGGTCGAGAATGTCGGATTTGTAGTCGGACTTCTTCTTGGGAGTCCACTCTTTCTGCTTTTTCTTGGGCTTCGGCTTGCCTTGTCCTTGCCCTTGGACAGCTGCCACCTCTGCCTTGCCAGAGGTGTCAGCCTTCCGCTTCTCATTTTTTCCGGCATTGCCTCCCGATTGAGGGGCGTTGCCGGTTCTCCCTTTGCCGCTACGGAGGCGGTCTTCTTCCTTGCCATTGGCGTACTTGTTTGCGATCTACATGGCCCGACTGAGGGACAGATCCCCAGACCGGCCGAACTTCAAGATCAACTCCCGATACCGAGTGCCTGCCTTGAAGGCGCACACGGCCTGATGCTCGGTGACATTTTCCACGGTGTTGTGCAACGTGGTCCAGCGCTGAATATACTCTCAGAGAGTCTCGTTGCTCTTCTTGACACAGTGTTGTAGTTCTGTCAATCCACCCGGACGCTCGTACGTGCCCTCGAATGTCTTGACGAACACTCGGGCCAAGTCCTCCTAGCAGTAAATGCAGTTGGCGGGCAACTGATTTAGCCACGCCCGCGCGGACCCTTCCAACATGAGCGGAAGGTGCTTCATGGCAACAAAATCATCGCCGCCGCCGATCTGGACAGCGACTCAATAGTCTTGGAGCGAAGTCTCTGGCTTGGATTCGCCATTGAACTTCCCAATTCCGGTCGCCAGCCGATAAGTTGGGGGTATTTCCGCCTCTCGGATGTATCTGCTGAAACATCTGAGGCCGATAACTCCCCAGCCGCTCGCTCGATCTCTGTCATGCCTGTTCCGATCGACAACTCACTGAGTGATGTCAGACCGGGCATCGTAGCCTCTATGCTGAACAGGGCTCTGCTCACGGTTCCTCCCAAGTGGGTAGCCTCCGTCATACGGACGTTGTCCACGCAGACCGCCCCTCGGAGGGGGAGTCTGACTAAAATCGCGGTCGTCGCGCCGCATCCTTCGTGCGGACCTCTCGGAAGAGGAGGAGTTCACGGGTCTTTCCTCGGCATGAAGGGACTGTGAGCCGACTGGACGGTGTCCGCCCGAGTGGATTCATTGCGAATGCGTTGGTGAGACTGTGATACCTTTGAGTTTTGTTGCAGGGCGGTCTTCAGCAAAGCCTGGATTTGCCGAATGCCCTCGCCTGCCACCGAATCAGACGGCTGGATCGAATCTGCAATCCGAGTGGCCGCGGCCAGATTCAGCAAAGGCGTGCGCATCACCGGGATGGTGTACGGACGATCCTTTGTGAATAGCTGATGGCGGCTACGGCTGGAGCTGGGAAGGTCTCTTGCCGCGCGTTCGTCGAGTGAACGCTGCAGCCGCTCGAGTCGCTCGTGCTCAGCCAAGGTGGCTTGGCGAGCAGTCTCCAGGGCTATCTCTTCCGGGGTATTCCCCGCTATGGGCGTCCGAAGAACCTGATCGTTCCTGTGCCTGATTTCCTCCCGTTGCTCCCGAGTGAGGGGTCGGGGAACATAGCCGTCGGAACTGGCGTTGTTGCGGTCGCCGTCCCGATCGCGGGCATCTCCCGCAGAATGCCCAGGTGGAGCAGCACCTCGGGCTGGGCCGGCCATCAAGACCTCCGCAACGTCGCCGCTGCTATCGTGTTCGGCTTTTCCGGAAGATTCATCATCCGAAGACGGGAAGAGGCAGTGGACGGACTCGTCGGCTTCGAGCGCGACCACCTGTTGTCCCGCAGCCTGGGCCGCCACAGCGTGCTTGATCCAACGCTGCAGTCGCGAGCGCCCGGAGCGCCGGCGACAAGCCGCAAGACGGGTCGGAGAAGCCGGCCGATAAGGAGAAGACGGTTGTCGGAGGAGAACTCCGAATGTCGTCGCGCTGAAGTGCACCGCACCTCGGGCGGGCAGTGCCTCAGCATCCAGCGGTGCCTCCTGCAGCCACGTCGAATCGTCGACGGCGAAGCTGAGGGACCCGAAGAGGATCTCACCGCCGAATGCGTTCATGATGAACGAGAGAATGGAAATTCCACCTGCGCTGGAATTCGCTAGACGCGCAGCCCCACGGTGGGCGCTAACTGTCGTGGGAATGAACCTGACAATAGTACCAAAGGAGGGGCGGAGTCTAACTACGGCGCAAGTGTGCACTCGGTATGTACGAGTTCAGGCATCACTCGGAAGTGATAACAGCCCTACGTCTCGATGCCCGGAGGCTGTGGTGTTTGCTTATGGTGGTAGAAGATTACAGAGGGTCGGAACCCTTGCTCTGGCGCCCGGGGATGGCTTATATAGAGTGTGCCACCACCGGCCGAGCGCCATGATTAGGGCAATAAATGCCAATGAATACTGCATTACATGAATGGCTAATTAACCTGACGTTACTGGTAACGGTGAATTAACTCATAATGAATGACTACTCGAATTCTACGGACGCTTCGTCTAATGGGTCGCCTGAGCTCCTTTCTGTCTGAATGGCACCGTATAGTCCGAGTGAACATGGATCATCCGAGTGAACATCCATATTCAACCGAATGAGTCTTTACCCAGGGGCTTTAATGACATTGAAAGACCACAGGTGAGCCTCAGATGTCAGGCCGATGACCCTACCCAGGGTAGCTAGGCATCCTCATCACAATCTAAACACCATCACAGAGGGGTTCATCTTCTTCATAGGTGCCTCTCCGATGATGCGTGAGTAGTCCACCATAGACCTACGGGTCCATAGGCAGTAGCTAGATGGCTTCCTCTCTCACTCTTATCATTCTCAATACAATTGTCTCTTGGAGATCTATTTGATGTAAACTTTTGCAGTGTGTTTGTTGGGATCCGATGAATTTTGAGTTCATGATCAGTTTCTATCCATGAATATTATTTGAGTCTTCTTTGATCTCTTATATGCATGATTACTTATAGCCTCGTATTTCTTCTTCGAATCTTTGGTTTAGTTAGGCCAACTAGATCGATTTTTCTTGCCATGGGAAGAGGTGCTTTGTGATGGGTTCGATCTTGCGGTGTCCTTTCCCAGTGACAGAAGGGGCAGCAAGGCACGCATGTATCGTTGCCATTAAGGATAACAAGATGGGGTCTATTCCTACATGAATAGATCTTGTCTACATCATGTCATCGTTCCTATTGCATTACTCCGTTTTTCCATGAACTTAATACACTAGATGCATGCTGGATAGCGGTCGATTTGTGGAGTAATAGTGGTAGATGCAGGCAGGAGTTGGTCTACTTATCTTGGACATGATGCCTATATAATGATCATCGCCTTGGATATCGTCATGATTATTTGATCTTCTATCAATTACCCAACAGTAATTTGTTCACCCACCGTGCGCTATACTCATGAGAGAAGCCACTAGCAAATCCTACGGCCCCCGGTCTACTTTTCCAACATATTGCTTTCCGATCTATCTTTTTGCCTCTTTGTTTTCAGATCTACAAAACCTAAAACTCAAAAAAATATTGCTGCACTTTTTATTTGCTCTTTTTATTTTGTGTTCTTGAGAGATCTATCTCTCCTATCTATCACTACCTAATCTATCTTTTTACCGTAGAGAGATTGACAACCTCTCTTTCGCGTCGGGTTGCAAGTATTTGTTATTTGTGTGCAGGTGTTGCTTATTGGGTGGTGGTGATCCTCCTACTGGTTCGATAACCTTGGTTCCATAACTGAGGGAAATACTTACTGTCGTTGTGCTGCATCATCCCTTCCTCTTTGGGGAAATACCGACGCAGTCTCAAGCCTCGTCAAAGAAATTTCTGGCACCGTTGTCGGGGAGGAAGCGGTCTCTTCTACGTGCCAATCTCAGGCACCGAGGAGACTCCATCATCATGTACCAGGTTCCTAATCACAAATCTCATCTCCTTGCAATTACATTATTTGCCATTTGCCTCTCGTTTTCCTCTCCCCCACTTCACCAATTTGTCGTTTTATTCGCCCTCTTTTTCGTTCGCCTTTTTCTCGCCGGATCTCTTCTTGTTTTCTTGTTTGCTATCTTTGCTTGTGTTGCCATGTGCCTTCTATTTGCTTGCATCATCGCTTGCTAAAAATCTATTGATTTGGATCCTCATCAACTTGCGAATCTTTTCAAAAGACCAAATTATGATGAACCAATTGCTAGTGATTTGAGTGCACTTGATTATCTCTATGAAGTTTTGCTTGAAAATCATGAATATGAAAATTTTGATGAAGTGTTAAAAGAAGAAATTTATAAGGTGATTCATGATAGCTCCTTGATTGAAAAGCATGATTGCAATGATGTTACTATAAATTATATTAATGTCAATTATGCTAATGATATGCAAAGCCACAAGCTTGGGGATGCTATGTTTGATGAAGATGATATTTTTAGTCCCCCAAGTCTTGATGAGCAAATTTATTATGATGATTGCATGCCTCCTACTCATGATGATGGTGATGACACGTATGCTATAATGAGTAATGATAACAATGAAACTTATCATCATGGTTTTAATTTGCAATGTGGTTATGTCAATCAAGTGTCTCATGATAGTTATTTTGTTGAGTTTGCTCCCACTACCATGGATGAAAAGGAATTTGCTTATGTGGAGAGTAATGAAAATTCTAGGCTTGTGCATCATGAAAAAAATGCTTTATGTGATAGTTATATTGTTGAATTCCTTCATGATGCTACTGAAATTTATTATGAGAGAGGAACATATGCTTGTAGGAATTGCAATAATTCAAGTTTCCTCTCTATGTGTTCAAAGTTTTGAAGTTATGCTTGTTTTTGCCTTCCTATGCTAGTTGATTCTTGTTCCCATAAATTGTTTGCTCAAAAAATACCTATGCATAGGAAGTGGGTTAGACTTAAATGTGTTTGTAATTCTATTCATGATGCTCTTTTGCATATTTCAATTACTACTTTTTATGTGAGCATCATTGAAATCATTATGCCTAGCTAGGTGCGTAAAACGATAGCGCTTGTTGGGAGGCAACCCAATGAATAAATAAATTTTTGCTTTTTATTTTCTGTTTTTGAGTGTTGACACAATTATTCCTCTGTTATGATTGTGTTTTTATGGTTTATTTAGTGTTTGTGCCAAGTAGATCCTTTAGGATGACTCATAAGATGAGTAGAAGTGATGCTGAATCTGAAACAGAAACTTTGCGTCCAGTATATGAATTTTAATTTTTGACTAGAACGTGATCTTGATCTGAAATTTTAACACAGTGTTTCTATACAAATTATTTACGTTTTCCTAATTTTTCAGAATTTTGAGAGTTATATAAGTATGGTTAGAGTACAGATTACTACAGACTGTTCTGTTTAAGACAGATTCTGTTTTCGTTGCATTGTGTGCTTGTTTTGATGAATCTATGGGTTATATTGAAGGGTATGAGCCATGGTAAAGTTAAAATACAGTATGTATAATGCAATAATAAAATGTTAATGGGTTTTTAACTGCACCTAAAGTAGTGATTTGCTTTATTATACTAACAGATCGCACGAAGATTTTGTTGAGTTTTGTGTGATTGAAGTTTTCAAGTTTTGGGTGAGATCATGATGGATGAAGGAATAAGGAGTGAAAAGAGCCTAAGCTTGGGGATGATACAGCACCCCCAAGATATATCCAAAGGGAAACAAGCAACTAAGCTTGGGGATGCCCCCGAGTGGCATCCCCTCTTTCTTCTAACGACCATCGGTATTTTACTTGGAGCTATATTTTTATTCGTCACATATCACGAGTTTTGCTTGGAGCGTCTTGTATCTTTGCTTTCTTTGCTTGTTAGTTTGTCACTTGTATCCTTGCTGGACACACCTATTTGAGAGAGGCAAAATTATGCCATGATTTGTTAGAATTGCTCTATGTGCTTCACTTAAACTTTTTGAGCTATAGAATTACTCTAGTGCTTCACTTATATCTTTTTGAGCACGGTGTGCTTGGAAATTTTTGTAGAAATACACTCATGCTTCACTTAGATCAATTTGAGAGTAACTAAATTTTGAAGAAATCCTCTCATGCTTCACTTATACCTTTTTGAGAGATGAAATCTTTATGCTCATGTGCTTCACTTAAATTTGTTTGAGCTTGTCAAAAAGCAATGGCAATATATGAAACTAGTCCCAAAGTGATAGATATCCAAGGAGGATATAATAAAAACTTTCATGAAGATCATTGGACAAATTAAACTTGATTCCTTGTAATAGTTTTGAAACATGATGATAGTAATATGTGAGTCATGTTAGTGAGTAATTATGCTTTAGTAGGAATATTGGTATTAAGGTTTGTGATTCCCTATGCATGCACGAAAGTCAATAGTTATGCAATGAAGTTACATCCTACTTATGGTGCATTATTCGGTGTTCTTTATGCTCAATGCTTGCTTATGTGAATTTTTGTTTCTTGGTTTGGTTGCTTCTCAATCTATTTGCTAGCCTCCATTTGTACAAAGTAGAAATACTACTTGTGCATCCAAAATCCTTAAACCAAGTTTTGCCTTATGAGTCCACCATACCTACCTATATGCGGTATTTCCATGCCGTTCCAAGCAAATTTGCATGTGCCATCTCTAAATTTTCAAAATAAACTTCTCTTTTGTGTGCTCGTACCGCTCATGAAACGGTGGGGAGTGTCCAATATTTTTCCATGTTAGATGTGTTATTCTCAAGATGACTGTTTATTCACTTGTCACTACACGAGAGTGTGGCGGTAATAGGGATGCCCATTCCCGAAATGAAAAAGAAAAAGAAAATATTTACTTTATGTTGTCAAATAATAAATTCCTTGGAAAGTGTTGGTATGGAAGGCAACCGTGGATACGACCCGCCAAGGAAAGTGAAAGTTTGGTGGAAAAAGGAATAAACTTTATTTTCTGTTTGGGAACCGCCTATGATATATCTAGCATGGAAAGTATTGTGAGCTACTTTGTCGTTTTCGTTGACAGGAAAGGCATGCCACTCAAAACATTTTTCTCTCTCAATTTAAACCTTGAGCTCTGGCACCTCTACAAATCCCTACTTCCCTCTACGAAGGGCCTATCTATTTACTTTATGCAATTTTTATTTTTTACTTTGAGTCTCCATCTTCTCTTATAAAGCACCAACTAGGGGGCAGTATGATCGTACTTGAGCATTGGGCATAGCTAATATTTGAGTATGTTTCATGAATGGATCCATGATTGAGCATTATGGGCTAGGGATAACTTTCTTTAATGTTGATATTTTGAAAGACATGGTTGCTTGTTGGCATGCTTGAGTATTGAAGTCATTATGTTAAAAGTAGACTATTGCTTTGAATCATCTATAAGTCCAAATGTCCATGCTATACAAAAGAAAAGAATATGAGATGAACATGTTAGGCAGCATTCCACATCAAAAATTCTGTTTTTATCATTTATCTACTCGAGGACGAGTAGGAATTAAACTTCGGGATGCTGATACGTCTCCAACGTATCTATAATTTTTGCTTGTTCCATGCTGTTATATTATCATTCTTGGATGTTTTACAATTACTTT
This sequence comes from Elymus sibiricus, assembly GCA_039707655.1. Lineage (NCBI taxonomy): Eukaryota > Viridiplantae > Streptophyta > Magnoliopsida > Poales > Poaceae > Elymus > Elymus sibiricus. The sequence goes on along the minus strand of CM077663.1, from coordinate 312,531,097 downwards.
ATAACAATTTTATATCATTTTTTGGGACTAACCTATTGACATAGTGCCAAAGTGCCAGTTGCTGTTTTTGCTTGTTTTTTACTTCGCAGAATATCAGTACCAAACGGAGTCCAATAGCGACAAAACTTTTTGGAGATTTTTTTGGACCAGAAGACACCTAGTGGGCCAAAGAAGTGCCAGAGAGGTGGGCTGTGGAGGCCACAACCCACCAGGGCGCGCCAGGGGGCCCCGGCACGTCCTGATGTGTTGTGGCCTCCATGGGGCCCGCCTCCACCGCCTATGATGCCTATAAATTCCCAAATATTCAGAAAACCCTAGGGGAGTCAACGAAACACAATTCCAGCCACCGCAAGTTCCAGAACCTCTAGATCCAATCTAAACACCATCACGGAGGGGTTCAGCTTCTTCATAGGTGCCTCTCTGATGATGCGTGAGTAGTCCACCATAGACCTACGAGTCCGTAGGCAGTATCTAGATGGCATCCTCTCTCTCTCTTATGATTCTCAATACAATGGTCTCTTGGAGATCTATTTGACGTAAACTTTTGCGGTGTGTTTGTTGGGATCCGATGAATTTTGAGTTCATGATCAGTTTCTATCCATGAATATTATTTGAGTCATCTTTGATCTCTTATGTGCATGATTACTTATAGCCTCGTATTTCTTCTTCGAATCTTTGGTTTAGTTAGGCCAACTAGATCAATTTTTCTTGCCATGGGAAGAGGTGCTTTGTGATGGGTTCGATCTTAGGGTGTCCTTTCCCAGTGACAGAAGGGGCAGCAAGGCACGCATGTATCGTTGCCATTAAGGATAACAAGATGGGGTCTATTCCTACATGAATAGATCTTGTCTACATCATGTCATCGTTCTTATTGCATTACTCCATTTTTCCATGAACTTAATACACTAGATGCATGCTGGATAGCGGTCGATGTGTGGAGTAATAGTGGTAGATGCAGGCAGGAGTCGGTCTACTTATCTTGGACGTGATGCCTATATAATGTTCATCGCCTTGGATATCGTCATGATTATTTGATCTTCTATCAATTGCCCAACAGTAATTTGTTCACCCACCGTGCGCTATACTGATGAGAGAAGCCACTAGTGAATCCTACGGCCCCCGGGTCTACTTTTCCAACATATTGCTTTCCGATCTATCTTTTTCCTCTTCTTTTTCAGATCTACAAAACCAAAAACCAAAAAATATATTGCTGCACTTTTTATTTTGTGTTCTTGAGAGATCTATCTCCTATCTATCACTAACTAATATATCTTTTTACCGTAGAGAGATTGACAACCTCTCTTTCGCATCGGGTTGAAAGTATTTGTTATTTGTGTGCAGGTGCTGCTTATTGGGTGGTGGTGATCCTCCTACTGGTTCGATAACCTTGGTTTCATAACTGAGGGAAATACTTACCGTCGTTGTGCTGCATCATCCCTTCCTCATTGGGGAAATACCGACGCAGTCTCAAGCCACGTCACTCACTGACGTCAGGCACACGACACCCTGCGGCAGGGGCGGCGGTCGAGCCTCCCGACGAGGCGTCACCTTCACTGTTTGGAGGGGCCGAGGCGGATGCTTGGGAGACGCGCGGCTCAGGGCGCTCCTCCGCAGTCGCGCGAGGCGCACTGACCCCAGGGCCCCCAGGGGTCGGTGCCGCTAAGGGGAGGTTGTCGCGAGGTCCCACGTGGTCCTCGGGAAGCAGCCCCCACTCGTCGAAGCGTGGCATCTTCTGGGCAAAGGCTCCCCCGCTCGGATGATTGTACAAGGGGAGCCCTCCCGGAGGAAGTACGGTGGGTTCCCCGCCGGTCAAGAGGCGGAGCACCTCGCGCAGCATGTTGGAAGGAAGGGAAGGCACCTGGAGCCTCATGGCATCGTCGGCGCCGGTAAAGGCCCACATGGGGCGAGAATGGCGCTGGAGGGGGGCGATTCGCCGACAAATGAACTCCCTCACCACCATCACCATCGTCACACCCGCCTTCTTAAGGTCGGCCAACCTGGCCGTGACCCGCGCGAGTCATGGGTCAACAAGCTTCGCGTGCTCCCAGCCGGGGCTTGGCTCCGCGGGGGCCGCCGGAGTTTGGAGCAGGGGGCTGTACGCGGCGGCGGTGACATACACCCACTGCCTCCGGAAGCCCTCCGCGTTCGGATGAAGACCGGCATCAAGGGCCGCACCCGCCGTTGCGTCCGCCGCCTGGAGCGACACGCACCCCGAGCATTGCCTGCTGGCGACTAGTTGGAGGGAGAAGAAGTGGTGAAGCAGGGCCACGGACGGGGAGATGCCCACGAAGGCCTTACACAGGAATGCGAAGGCGGAGAGGAGGACGATGGACCCAGGGTCAAGATGCAATGCATGGACCTGGTAGTGTGTGAGCACGTCATTGAAGAAGCCTGAAAACAGCGGCAGCAAGTCGGAGAAGAGGGCATGGAGATGAAGGGGGATATTGGTGGCCTCCAGATCAACTGAAGGCCGAGAGGCGGGCCAGATCTTCATCGCCTTCCACTCATTGGTGTTGGCGACGATTGCCAGCCGGACCTTGTCTAGCCCTTCGAGATTGAGCACGGAGGACCGGCCCAGCGCGGGCTCTGGTCCCAGCCGGGGCTCCGGAGCCATCGAGGTCCTGCCTCTTTTCTTCTTGGGAGCCATGGCGAAGGGGCAGATAGGAGCAAGCGCGAGATCCGGCGAGGAAGGCGCGAGCTTGTGGAGGAAGGAGGATCAGAAGGCAAGCGCGAGGTGGGACAATGATGGCCATGCTGCGCGCGCCAGGTTTTTCTCAGCAAGGGCGGTTACCGAGGCGACGTGGGGACGTGGAGGCGTCCGCGTACGGTCGTGCGCCACGCGTCGAGCCTGCCCCGCAGGCGATTGGGGCCCGCGGCGCTTCGTTCTTCCTTCCTTGGCTTCGCCCCGAAGCCAAACCAAGCGCGCCTTGGGCCCGGGGGCTACTGTCGGCGTTCTGAGAACGGGGGTACCCAGACCTGCCTGCCTGCGGCCCAGCGCGTGGCCCACCTCAACGGCCCAGTGCGGCCTTGCAGCAAACCCTCCCAAGACAAGATCCTCGCGAGGACCCTAGCCTCGCGAGGAGAACGACGCCAAGACCTCCAGAGGAGCGGTCTCCCTAGGTTACCTCTCAAGGAGTGGAGATTCCTACGCAGTGCCCGGCCTCATGAGGCTGGGATGACGTGAGCCATGACGACCAAGGCCAGGCGGGCGCCAGCAGGCGCATAAGGGACAGTTACCTCTTTTGTGATAAGGAGGCAAGGATGGACGCGGGTTCCCAAGGAATCCCCCAAAGGTTTCCATTCCAGTGCAACAAGACCAAGACCACGAGCCCGGCAGGACGGATGTCATCGCCGAGCCCACCTCTGCGTCACCGCTAGAAGCTTTGCAGGCGAAGACCGCCTTTAGTCAGGATAAGATGTACCTCTTGTCCCCTTTCAAATTTGGCCGTTGTGGGATCCCTTCCCGCCTGTGCGATAAGGGAAGAGGACCAAGGCCGCTATAAATAGGGGCTAGCCACCACCGTAGAAGGGACAGATCGATCCATCCTCACCCAAGAGCCCTCGCGAGGTAGCTCAACCACTGTACTAGTTCATCCCCAAACCTCCTCATGAGGCCAATCCACCAAAAGCAGGAGTAGGGTTTTACACCGCAAGGTGGCCCGAACCAGGGTAAATCTCTGTGTCCATCTTCTTGTTCGCGGCACACATTCGACGATGCTTGGCTGTGGGGTGGCGAGCTTATGACTTGAGCTGAGAAGGATCTTCACACACGCCCGAGAGTTCGAACCTTCTTGGGTCTGCGGAGCCCGATTTCCGACAATGGCCTCCTCTCCTGAGCATGTGGATGTGCCGAGCGTTGATAACGTCGCCCCGTAGCGCTGGCAATCAACGCTGGAGCGACCCCCTGTCTCTGTCCAGGAGCGCGGGAGGAGGGACACAAATCCGACAGATGGGCTCCACCTGTCGGCGAGCCAGCCCACCTGCCAGTGGCGCAACCCTCTCTTTGGCGTGTTCCCTCAGAGGAAACGTACTTCTTTGAGTACGCTTTCTGTTTCAGTAAGCGTATTACCCTCGAAGCATTTTCTTTTCTCGGATTTATTTAAAAACAGAAGTTTGACCCATCTTTGGCTGCCTCTAACTTTTAAACTACAACTCCAAATAATTTGATTCTTTTTCCCAAATCCCCCAAATTTCATCTAGTTTATTTTAGTATTTATTTTAAAAATTTCCAAATAATTTCTTGTACTGTTTTCGAATCGTGTGTTGATTTAATATTTTTAAAATAGGAAAATGGAGGGAAGATCAATTTTTCAAAGTTTTGGAGCGCACCCTGTCGGAAATCAGGCTCCGCAGACCCAAGAAGGTTCGAACTCTGGGGCGTGTGCCAAGATCCTTCCCAGCTCAAGCCTCAAGCTCGTTGCCCCGCAGCCAAGCCTCGTCGAATGCGTATGAGCGGGCAAGAAGATGCACATGAGAGATTTACCAAGGTTCTGGCCACCTTACGGTGTAAAACCCTACTCCTGCTTTGGGTGGATTGGCCTCGCGAGGGGGCTTGAGGATGAACGAGTACAAGGGTGAGCGACCTCGCGAGGGCACTCGGGTGAGGATCGATCCCTCCACTACGGTGGAGGCTAGTCCCTATTTATAGTGGCTTGGGTCCTCTTCCCTTATCCCACAGGCGGGAAGGGATCCCACAACGGCCAAATTTGAAAGGGGACAGGAGGTACAGCTTATCCTGACTAAAGGTGGTCTTCGCCTGCAAAGCAACTGGGCGTGACACAGAGGTGGGCTCGGCGATGACATCCATCCTGCCGAGCTCGTTGTCTTGGTCATGTTGCACCCCAATGGAAACCTTTGGGAGGTTCCTTGGGAACCCGCGTTCGTCCTTGCCTCCTTAGCACCAAAGAGGAAATTGTCTCTACTGCGCCCGCTGGCGCCCGCCTGCCTTGGTCGTCATGGCTCACGTCATCGCAGCCTCCTGAGGCTGGGCACTGCATAGGAATCTCCGCTCCTCGGGAGGCCACCTGGGGAGGCCGTTCCTCTGGAGGTCTTGGCGTCATTCTCCTCACGAGGCTGGGGCCCCCACGAGGGTCTTGTTCTGGGGGGTTTGTCGCCAGGCCGTACTGGGCCGTTGAGGTGGGCCACGCGCTGGGCCGCAGGCAGGCAGGTCTGGGTACCCCCGATCCCAGAACGCCGACAGTAGCCCCCGGGCCTAAGGCACACTCGGGGCGAAGCCAAGGAAGGGAGGCCAAAACGCCGCGGGCCCCAACCGCCTGCGGGCCAATCTCGATGCGTGGCGCGTGGCAGGACATGGGCGCCTCCGCTCCCACGTCACCTCGGCAACTGCCCAGGCCGACAAAAGCCTGGCGCCGCTGCCGAGTCATCATTGCTCTCCTTCCTTGCGCCCTTTCTTCCTTGCTCAGATCCCCTTTCCCTTGCGAGAGCTTCCTCCAGATCTTGGCGCAGCGCCGCCCTTCCTCTTGCTCCTCCAATCCCCAGAATCCTTCAAATGGCACCCGCTGGGAAGTCGAAGCCTGAGGCCCAAGCCTCGACCTCCTCTTCTCCCTCGCCGGCGCTTACAGAATCCACCATCGCCAGGGAGGGGGACCTCACCCCCGCACTCCCGTTGACAACGGGCGACACCAATGAGTGGGGGCGGACCTTGATCTGGTGCGGCTCTGCAGAGCAGCGCACCTTGGCGAAGATGGTCTATCCCTTCTTCCTTCACAGCGTCTTCTCCGAGCTTGTCCCACCCTTCTCGGGGTTCTTCTCCGCCATCCTTGAGCATTACTGGATCCAGGCCCTCCATCTCCAACCCAAATCCATCCTGCACCTGTCCGTCTTCACTTTCTACCGCGAGGCCTTGATGGGCGTGAGGCCCTCAGTGGCCCTCTTCCGCCACAACTTCAGCCTGCGGCTTCACGACTGTGCGCAGCGGTCGGCGTGCGCCCCTTCGTCACGGTCTAGAGCGGGAATGTGCTCCTGAAGGACAGGAAGAAGGTGGAAGATTTCAGGCACCGTTGGGTCTTCATGGATACCCGGGGCGTCGATCCGCGCTTGGAGCTCCCGACGGGGCTGCCCGAGAAGACCCTCGCGTGGGGCTCCGTGAAGCTCACCGATCCCCGAGCGAAACCCGTCTTGGAGACGATCTCCCAGGACATGGAGGCCAAGCAACTGACCGGGGCGATGATAGTGAAGGAGTTCCTGACGCAGCGCCTGGCGCCGCTCCAGGCGTACTCGAAGCCTATGTGGGAGTACGATGGTGCGAGGGACACCATCAGGCTTCGGTCCACCAGCCTGACTAGTGAGGATCTGGGCAGGGCCGTGGTTACCCTGCTCCAGGGAGACCCCAGGGACCTCCCCGAGGCCTACGCCCCGCTGTACCGCCGCGATGACATGGGGGAGCTGGTTGCCGCCATGCCCTCCTTTGACGAGCGCGGGCTCACGCCGCCCGAGCGCCCCAACTCCCCGGTGCCAGTGTCCTTCGGCGATGCCAGCGGCGAGGGAGACTCGGAGAAGACCGTGGATGATAGCCTGGAAGAGGTGTCTCCCCCGTCGCAGAGCGTGCTCCTCCGCAATCTCGAAGATGACGACGATGCCGACGAGCCCCCAGCCACGGACTCCCTGTGCTTCGTCAGGGCCCTCAGGAGGCCAAAGCCTGCCTCCCAGACCACGCCGGCACCTAGCCGGGCGACCCCGAAGAAACGCGCGGGCGCGCCTCCTCCAGTGGACTCCCCGCGTTCCAGCAGGGCGCTTGAGATGCCGGTCTCGTCTCCATCTAAGCCGCAGCCGAAAGACGGGGCGCCCGCCGCCGGGGCAGACGTGGCCTCTCCGGCCGCGGCCCCTCGGGGCGGTCTCGCCACGTCTCCGGGCGATAGCGCCACGTTGAAGACGGGTGGGGGCATCCCGGCCCCTGACGACGTGGAGAGGAAAAGGAAGTGGGTTGCGGCCGACGAGTAAGCAACTAGCCTTGCCTTCGGTTGATTATAAATTGCGCGCGTACTCACGGCCCCTTCTCTCCTTGATGGCCAGGGTCGTCGTCGAGCCAACGAAGAGGACGTCGAGCACCGAGCCGAAGGAGCCCCCTGTCCGGAGGGCGCCATCGGCCTCTAGCCGCGGACGCGGCGGGCGAGGAAGTGTGTCACGCCAACTTAGCGCGACCCTTGAGTGCCCTGGTGGCACCGCGCCCGAGCTCGCGGGCGTAACGCCTTCTCCTAACGCCGTGACGACGCCGCTTGGGAGGCCGGTCACCGGGGTGTGGAGGCTCACGAGGCGGCACCCTTTGCCGCGGCCGTGGCGACTCCAGTACTGGTGTAGGGGGCGATCTCCTGCCTGTTGGGGATCGTTGCATGGGAAACAAAAATTTTCCTACGCACACGCAAGATCTATCCATGGTGATGAGCATCTACGAGGGGGAGAGTGGATCTACATACCCTTGTAGATCGCTAAGCGGGAAGCGTTAAGAAACGCGGTTGATATAGTCGAACGTCTTCACGATCCAAATCGCAATTCGTCCCGCGATCCAATCACGATCCGTCCCGCGATCCTGATCACGATCTGTCCCGCAATCCAATCACGGTCCTTCCGATCTAGCGCCGAACGGACGGCACCTCCGCGTTCAGCACACGTACAGCTCGATGACGATCTCGGCCTTCTTGATTCAGCAAGAGGGAGCGGAGAGGTAGGTGAGTTCTCCGGCAGCGCGACGGCGCGGCGGCGGCGGTGGTGGAACTATTCCAGCAGGGCTTTGCCTAAGCACTGCTGAAAACTAGAGGAATCAATCTATCGGGAGAGAGGGCTGCACTATGGCCTTTTTGGGTTAAAGTGCTTTTGCCCTCTCTCCCTCTAGTATATATAGGAGGAGGAGAGGGAGGCCGGCGCCCCTAGGGCTGCCCCTTTGGTGCGGCCGAAGTGGGGAGGTGGAGGAGTCCAACTCCAATCCTACTGGGAGTAGGATTCCTCCTCCCCACTTGGAAACTCTTTCCACCTTTGGGTTTTCCCACCCCTAGCTGCATGGGCCTTACTGGGGGCTTTAGCCAGCCCACCAGGGCCTGGTTTGACTCCTCCCACAGCCCATGAGATCCTTTGGGGCGAGAGGCCCCTCCCGATGGTCCCCCGGTACCCTCCCGGCACTCCCGGTACACTACCGAAATGCCCGAAACTTTTCCGGTGACGAAAATGGGACTTCCTATATATCAATCTTTACCTCTAGACCATTCCGGAGCTCCTCGTGATGTCCGAGATCTCATCCGGGACTCCGAACAACCTTCGGTCACCAACATTCATAACTCAACTATATTGAAACATCACCGAACGTTAAGTGTGCAGACCCTGCGGGTTCGAGAACTATGTAGACATGACCGAGACACCTCTACGGTCAATAACCAATAGCGGGACCTGGATGCCCATATTGGTTCCTACATATTCTACAAAGATCTTTATCGGTTGAACCTCTATGTCAAGGATTCAGTTAATCCCGTACGTTGTTCCCTTTGTTCTTCGGTATGTTACTTGTCCGAGATTCGATCGTCGATATCTCTATACCTAGTTCAATCTCATTACCGGCAATTCTCTTTACTCGTTCCGTAATACAAGATCCCGTGGCTAAATCTTTAGTCACTTTGCTTGCAAGGCTTATTGTGATGTTGTATTACCGAGTGGGCCCTGAGATACCTCTCCGTCACACGGAGTAACAAATCCGAGTCTCGATCCATGCCAACTCAACAGACACCTTCGGAGATACCTGTAGAGCATCTTTATAGTCACCCAGTTACATTGCGACGTTTGATACACACAAGGTATTCCTCCGGTGTCAGTGAGGTGCATGATCTCATGGTCATAGGAACAGATACTTGACATGCATAAAACAATAGCAATAAACTGACACGATCATATGCTATGTTCATTGTTTGGATCTTGTCCATCACATCATTCTCCTAATGATGTGATCCCGTTATCAAATGACATCTCATGTCTATGGCTAGGAAACCTTAACCATCTTTGATCAACGAGCTAGACTAGTAGAGGCTTACTAGGGACACTTTGTTGTCTATGTATCCACACATGTATTTGAGTTTCCAATTAATACAATTATAGCATGGATAATAAACGATTATCATAAACAGGGAAATATAATAATAACCAATTTATTATTGCCTCTAGGGCATATTTCCAACAGTCTCCCACTTGCACTAGAGTCAATAATCTAGTTCACATCACCATGTGATTTACATTGTTATGAATCTAACACCCAATGAGTTCTGGGGTTCGATCATGCTTTGCATTTGAGAGAGGTCTTTAGTCAATGGTCTGCAACATTCAGATCCGTGTGTTCTTTGCAAATCTATATGTCGTACTGCAGATGCTACCACGCTCCACTTGGAGCTTTTCCAAATGGCTGCTCCACTATACGTATCCGGATTGCTACTCAGAGTCATCCGGATAGGTGTCAAAGCTTGCATCGACGTAACTCTTTACGACGAACTCTTTATCACCTCCATAATCGAGAAACATTTCCTTAGTCCTCTTGTTACTAAGGATAATTTTGACCGCTGTCTAGTGATCCACTCCTGGATCACTCTTGTACCCCTTGACAGACTCATGGCAAGGCACACACACAAGTGCGGTACACAGCATGGCATACTATATAGAGCCTATGGCTAAGGCATAGGGGACGACCTTCTTCCTTTCTCTCTCTTCTGCCGTGGTCGAGCTTTGAGTCTCACTCAACTCCACACCTTACAAATCAGGCAAGAACTCTTTCTTTGACTGATCCATTTTGAACTCTTTCAAAATCTTGTCAAGGTATGTACTCATTGAAAGTTTTATCAGACGTCTTGATCTATCTATATAGATCCTGATGCCCAATATTTAAGTAGCTTCTTTCCAGGTTTTCCTTTGAAAAACTCCTTTTCAAACAACCCTTTATGCTTTCCAGAAATTCTACATCATTTCCGATCAACAATATGTCATCCACATATACTTATCAGAAATTCTATAGTGCTCCCACTCACTTTATTGTAAATAAAAGTTTCTCATAAACTTTGTATAGACCCAAAAAACTTCGATCACCTCATCAAAGCATATATTCCAACTCCGAGATGCCTGCTCCATTCCATAGAAGGATTGCTGGAGCTTGCATACATTTTAGCATCCTTAGGACTGACAAAACCTTCTGGTTGTATCACATACAACCTTTCCTCACGGGAACCGTTAAGGAAACTCTGTTTTGACATCCATCTGCCAGATTTCATAATCGAAAAATGCAGCAACTGCTAACACAATTCCAACAGACTTTAGCATCGCTACGGGTGAGAAAGTCTCATCGTAGTCAACTCCTTGAACTTGTGAAAAACCCTTTGCCACAAGTCGACCTTTATAGACGGTGACATTACCGTCCGCGTCCGTCTTCCTTTTAAAGATCCATTTGTTCTGAATGGCCTTTCGCCCTTCAGGTAATACTTCCAAAGCCCATACTTTGTTTTCATACATGGATCCCATCTCGGATTTCATGGCCTCTAACCATTTCTCGGAATCCGGGCCCATCATCGCTTCTCCATAGCTCGTAGGTTCATCATTGTCCAACAACATGACCTCTAAGACAGGGTTGCCATACCACTCAGGAGCAGTACGCGTCCTTGTCGACCTACGAGGTTCGATAGTAACTTGATCTGAAGCTTCATGATCATCATCATTAACTTCCTCTTCAACTAACGTAGGCTCCATAGAAACAACTTTCTGCGCTGCGCTACTCTCTGGTTGAAACAAAGGTTCAACAACCTCATCAAGTTCTATCTTCCTCCCACTCAATTCTTTCGAGAGAAACACTTTCTCGAGAAAGGACCCGTTTCAGCAACAAAAACTTTGTGCTTGGATCTAAGATAGAAGGTTTACACAACTGTTATGTTAGGGTATTCTATGAAGATGCATTTGTCCGCTTTGGGTTCGAGCTCATTAGGTGAAAACCCTTTTCACATAAGCGTCGCAGCCCCAAACATTAAGAAATGACAACTTAGGTTCCCGCCAAACCAAAATTCATACGGTGTCATCTCAACGGACTTAGATGGTGCCCCTTTTAAAGTGAATGTAGTTGTCTCTAATGCATAACCCCAAAACGATAGTGGCAAATCGATAAGAGACATCATAGTTCGCACCATATCCAATAGAGCACGACTACGACGTTCGGACACACCATCACACTATGGTGTTCCAGGTGGCGTGAGTTGTGAAACAACTTCCACATTGTCTTAAGTTTTATACCAAACTCGTAACTCAGATATTCACCTCCACGATCATATTGTAGACATTTTATCTTCTTGTCACGATGATCTCAAACTTCACTCTGATTTTGTTTGAACTTTTCAAACATTTCAGACTTGTGTTTCATTAAGCAAATATCCCCATATCTACTCAAATCATCAGTGAAGGTAGGAAAATAACGATATCCACCGCACGCTACAACACTCATTGGACTGAATACATCAACATGTATCATTTCCAATAAGTTACTTGCCCGCTCCATCATACCGGAAAACGGGGTCTTAGTCATCTTGCCCATGAGGCATGGTCCCCATGTCTCAACCGATTCGAAATCGAATGAGTCCAAAGATCCATCAGCATGGAGTTTCTTCATGCGTATTACACCAATATGACATTTAGCGGCAGTGCCACAAGTATGTGGTACTATCATTATTAACTTTGTATCTTTTGGCATCAATATTATGAACATGTGTATCACTACGATCAAGATTCAATAAACCATTCTCATCGGGTGCATGACCATTGAAGGTATTATTCCTGTAAATAGAATAACCATTATTCTCTAACTTAAATGAATAACCGTATTGCAATAAACATGATCTAATCACGTTCATACTTAACGCAAACACCAAATAACATTTATTTAGGTTCATCACTAATCCCGAAGGTAGTGAGAGCGTGCGATGGTGATCACATCAACCTTGGATACACTTCCAACACACATCGTCACCTCACCCTTAGCTAGCCTCCGTTTATTCCGTAGCTTTTATTTCGAGTTACTAACATTTAGCAACCGAACCGGTATCCAATACCCAAGTGCTACTAGGAGTACCAGTAAGGTACACATCAATAACACGTATATCAAATATACTTCTGTCGATGTTGCCAGCCTTCTTATCTACCAAGTATCTAGGGTTGTTCCGCTTCAGCGACCGTTCTCCTCATAATAGAAGCACTTAGTCTCGGGTTTGGGTCCAACCTTGGGTTTCTTCACTGGAGCGGCAACTGGCTTGCAATCCATGAAGTATCCCTCCTTGCCCTTGCCCTTCTCGAAACTAGTGGTTTTACTAACCATCAACACTTGATGCTCCTTCTTGATTTCTACCTTCGCGGTGTCAAACATCGCAAATAGCTCGGGGATCATTATTTCCATCCCTGGCATTTTATAGTTCATCACGAAGCTTCTAGTAGCTTAGTGGCAGTGACTTGGAGAACTATATCAATCACTATCTTATCTGGAAGATAAACTCCCACTCGATTCAAGCGATTTGTAGCACCCTGACAATACGAGCACATGCTCACCGATTGAGCTATTCTCCTTCATCTTGCAGGCAAAGAATCTTGTTGGAGGTCTCATACCTCTCAACACGGGCACGAGCCTGAGATCCCAATTTCAGCTCTTAGAACATCTCATATGTTCCGTGACGTTCAAAACGTTTTGGAGCCTCAATTCTAAGCCGTAATGCATGACGCACTGAACTATCAAGTAGTCATCAGAACGTGCCTGTCAGATGTTCACAACATCTACAGACGACGCTCGAGGGGGGTGGTGCACTGAACGGTGCATTAAGGACATAAGCCTTCTGTGCAGCAATGTGGACAATCCTCAGATCACGGACCCAGTCCGCATTATTGCTACCATCATCTTTCAACTCTATTTCTCTAGGAACATATAAAAATTCAAGGGAGCTACAGCGCGAGCTAGTAATCTACAACATAATTTGCAAAAACATTTTGACTATGTTCATGATAATGAGTTTAGTTAATCATATTACTTAAAAACTCCCACTCAAATTGACATCCCTCTGGTCATTCGAGTGACACATGATCCAAATTCACCAACTCAAGTCCGATCATCACGTGAGTTGAGATGGTTTCAATGGTGAACATCTTCATGTTGATCATATCTACTATATGACTCATGTTCGACCTTTCGGTCTCTTGTGTTCCAAGGCCATGTCTGTACATGCTAGGCTCGTCAAGTTCAACCCGAGTGTTCCGCACGTGCAACACTGGCTTGCACCCGTTGTATGCGAACGTAGAGTCTATCACACCCGATCATCACGTGGTGTCTCGAAACGACGAACTTTCGCAACGGTGCACACTCGGGGAGAACACAATTTTATCTTGAAATTTAGGTGAGGGATCACCTTATAATGCTACCGTCGTCCTAAGCAAAATAAGATGCATAAAAGGATTAACATCACATGCAAATCATAAGTGACATTATATGGCCATGAACTTGTGCTTTTGATCTCCATCTCCAAATCACCGGCATGATCTCCATCGTCACCGGCATGACACCATGATCTCCATCATCTTGATCTCCATCAACGTGTCGCCATGAGGTTGTCACGCCAATTGTTGCTTCTACGACTATTGCTAACTCATAGCGATAAAGTAAAGCTAAACGGCAAAAATAAATTAAAGACAACCCTATGGCTCCTGCCGGTTGCCGTACTCATCGACATGCAAGTCGTGATATTCTATACAATACATGATCATCTCATACATCACATATATCTCATCATGTAATTGACCATATCACATCACAACATACCCTGCAAAAACAAGTTAGACGTCCTCTAATTGTTGTTGCATGTTTTACGTTGCTGCTACGGGTATCTAGCAAGAACAATTCTTATGTACGCAAAAACCACAACGGTGATACACAAATTGCTATTCAACCTTCTCAAGGACCGCCTTTGTCGAATCCGATCCAACTAAAGTGGGAGAAACAGACACCCGCCAGCCATCTTTATGCAACGAAGTTACATGTCAATTGATGGAACCGGTCTCTCGTAAGCGTACGAGTAATGTTGGTCCGGGCCGCTTCATCCCACAATACCGCCGAATCAAGAAAAGACCAAGGGAGGAAGCAATCTGAATATCAACGCCCACAAGCTCCTTTGTGTTCTACTCGTGATCTCATCTACACATAGACCTAGCTCTGATACCACTGTTGGGGAACGTTGCATGGGAAACAAAAAATTTCCTACCCACATGCAAGATCTATCCATGGTGATGAGCATCTACGAGAGGGAGAGTGGATCTACATACCCTTGTAGATCCCTAAGCGGGAAGCGTTAAGAAACGCGTTTGATGTAGTCGAATGTCTTCGCGATCCAAATCGCAATTCGTCCCGCGATCCAATCACGATCCGTCCCGCGATCTTGATCATGATCCGTCCCGCAATCCAATCACGGTCCTTCCGATCTAGCGCCGAACGGACGGCACCTCCGCGTTCAGCACACGTACAACTCGATGACGATCTCCGCCTTCTTGATCCAGCAAGAGGGAGCGGAGAGGTACGTGAGTTCTCCGGCAGCGCGACGGCGCGGCGGCGGTGGTGGTGGAACTATTCCAGCAGGGCTTCGCCTAAGCACTGCTGAAAACTAGAGGAATCAATCTATCGGGAGAGAGGGCTGCACTATGGCCTTTTTGGGTTAAAGTGCTTTTGCCCTCTCTCTCTAGTATATATAGGAGGAGGGGAGGGAGGCCGGCGCCCCTAGGGCTGCCCCTTTGGTGCGGCCGAAGTGGGGAGGTGGAGGAGTCCAACTCCAATCCTACTAGGAGTAGGATTCCTCCTCCCCACTTGGAAACTCTTTCCACCTTTGGGTTTTCCCACCCCTAGCTGCATGGGCCTTAGTGGGGGTTTTGGCCAGCCCACCAGGGGCTGGTTTGACTCCTCCCACAGCCCATGAGATCGTTTGGGGCGAGAGGCCCCTCCCGATGGTCCCCCGGTACCCTCCCGGCACTCTCGGTACACTACCGAAATGCCCGAAACTTTTCCAGTGACCAAAACGGGACTTCCTATATATCAGTCTTTACCTCTGGACCATTCCGGAGCTCCTCGTGTCGTCCGGGATCTCATCCGGGACTCCGAACAACCTTCGGTCACCAACATTCATAACTCAACTATACTGAAACGTCACCGAACGTTAAGTGTGCAGACCCTGCGGGTTCGAGAACTATGTAGACATGACCGAGACATCTCTACGGTCAATAACCAATAGCGGGACCTGGATGCCCATATTGGTTCCAACATATTCTACGAAGATCTTTATCGGTTGAACCTCTATGTCAAGGATTCAGTTAATCTCGTACGTTGTTCCCTTTGTTCTTCGGTTTGTTACTTGCCCGAGATTCGATCGTCGGTATCTCTATACCTTGTTCAATCTTGTTACCGGCAAGTCTCTTTACTCGTTACGTAATACAAGATCCCGGGGCTAACTTTTTAGTCACTTTTCTTGCAAGGCTTATTGTGATGTTGTATTACCGAGTGGGCCCTGAGATACCTCTCCGTCACACGGAGTAACAAATCCCAGTCTCGATCCATGCCAACTCAACAGACACCTTTGGAGATACCTGTAGAGCATCTTTATAGTCACCCAGTTACGTTGCGACATTTGATACACACAAGGTATTCCTCCGGTGTCAGTGAGTTGCATGATCTCATGGTCATAGGAACAGATACTTGACATGCAAAAAACAATAGCAATAAACTGAGACGATCATATGCTATGTTCATAGTTTGGGTCTTGTCCCTCACATCATTCTCCTAATGATGTGATCCCGTTATCAAATGACATCTCATGTCTATGGCTAGGAAACCTTAACCATCTTTGATCAACGAGCTAGACTAGTAGAGGCTTACTAGGGACACTTTGTTGTCTTTGTATCCACACATGTATTTGAGTTTCCAATTAATACAATTATAGCATGGATAATAAACGATTATCATAAACAGGGAAATATAATAATAACCAATTTATTATTGCCTCTAGGGCATATTTCCAACACTGCCCCCTTCTGAAGGAGTCCGTCCTTGAGGACGCAGCGGCGCGGCCTCAGGAGGAGCTAGCCCCCGTGGGCCATCAGGCTGAGAAGTCGTCCGCTCTTGTCGTGCTCGAGGAGAGACTGGAGCCTCCAGCGCCCCAAGCCAGCCACGCCACCGCTCCCTTGGACACAGTGCCTGTCGATGTGCCGGTGCCGCCTCCTGGTCAGGCTCTCGCGCTTGTGGGCAGTGGCCCTCTGGTCAGGCCCGGCGCCTTTGATGAGGCTTATACCGCGCTTGGCAGGATCCGGGCCGACCTCCAAAGCGCCGACAGGCGCTCTTTCGCGGGGGAACGCCTGGAGCTTATCTCCGGGTGGCTCCAGGCTGACACAGCCATCAAGACGGCATTGGGTCGGGCTGAGGCTGCCGCCGCGGAGAGCAAGAAGGAGGCCGCCGAAGCCGAGGCGGCTCGCGATGCGGCGCTGGCCAAGGCGGCGGCTGCCGCGGAGTGCTGTGGTGAGGCAGAGGCCAAACTGAAGGCCCTGCAGGAGGAGCAAGCCGCGCACATGCAATGGCTTCACCAACGGGAGGAAGACCTCAAGGCTCGCGAGGCGAAACTCGTCGATCGCGCCTCCGTGCTTTCCCAGGCGGCCGACGACCAAGTTGCGGAGCGCGAGCGTCTGGCCAAGCTGAAGGATGAGGTAGCAGAGGCCCAGACGTCTCACGCCCGGCATGTCTCCAACGTGACGGCCCAGCTGGATGCCTGGGAGAAGACCCTTGCCGCTGTTGAGGAAAAAACTGCCGCGGAGCGCGACGCCTTCCCCTCCATCGAGCTCAGGCTTCGCTGGGCGCCGCACTTCATCTGCAGGGGGGATTCGGGGAGCCACTGGCGACTCCTGAGGGCGGCTACGCCGGGCTCTCCTCCAAGCTCGCTGAGGTGCTCAAAGGGGCGGTCGCCAGGGTGGACGCCATCCTGGAGGGCGAGTGCTGCAGCCTTTTATCCATGGTCGCGACGCGTGTCTTCAGCCACCTCTTCCTCTGCGAGCCCGGCTTTGATTTCAACGCGGTGATGACCTCGGTTGCCCCTGAGTCCCGCGCCACCGCAGCGGCGACCGTGAAGGATTCCGTGGATGCGCTGATGAAGAAGTTCGGCTGTGTCCCCGACACCGAGCCCCCTGCGGCGGAGGCAAGCAGTGGCGACGAAGGCGTCGACGGCAATGTTGACGACGAGCTCGACGTGGCCGGGGCAATCGGCGGAGGCGGCCTCGACGACGACGGCTCCTCCTCCTAGATTCCGACCTGCGACATTCATTATGCCTCGCGGAGGCGTAAGACTTGTTTGAATCGCAAAACATCTTGTGTTTGTAATAACTTGTTTGAATTCTGTGATTTCCTTCGCGCCTTGTTTCCTTCCTGCTTGGTTTTATGTTCTGCGTCGGCAGGGCCCAATCTCGCGCATACCTCGACCGCCGTTGGGGCGTCCGGATCACCAGGACGAGACCAAGGGGTGAGGGGCTACGTGACTAGTGAGGCTCCTGAGTCGCGATGCTTAGGAGTCCCCCATGATGTGCGAGCAGCCCTCATGAAGGAACATGGCGACGACGAGGTTGATTTGGAGCGTCTTAGTACTCTGCGTCGGCAGGGCCCAATCCCGCGCATACCTCGACCACCATTGGGGCGTCCGGATTGCCAGGACGAGACCAAGGGGCGAGGGGCTACGTGACTAGTGAGGCTCCTGAGTCGCGATGCTCAAGAGTCCCCCTTGACGTGCGAGCAGCTCCCATACCTTTCCTCGCCAGCTTTTGCCTGGGAGGGACACGGGAAGACCAGGTGCCAGGAACCTGGTGAGGTGGCACGCGCCAGGCATGGCCTAAGCCTAGCCCCCATCCAGCCCCCTCGCACGTGCATCCCAGGGGAACGCTGCGTGACGGGGTCATGACGCCATCCTGAGGTTAGTGTAGCCGCTAGGGAGCCCTCAGTTGTTTATCCACTAGCACGGAGCATGGGGCTTCCACTCGGCATGGGAATAGTCATTGGAGGACTGTGTCGTCCGCCAGCGCGGAGCATGGGGCTTCCACTTGGGCGTGGGCATAGTCATTGGAGGACCATGTCGTCCGCCAGCGCGGAGCATGGGGCTTCCACTTGGGCGTGGGCATAGTCATTGGAGGACCGTGTCGTCCGCCAGTGCGGAGCATGGGGCTTCCACTTGGGTGTGGGATGGGAGCTCTGTGTTAGAGTCTCCGGGCGTGTACTGCCCAATTTCGTTCGTACGCGTGACTGGCACGGCAGAACTGGAGGAGGTGTATCTGGGCACTCGTGAGCCAGAGCGGGTCTCACGAGGCCCTACCTCAAGGCGGGTTGCGCCTGAGTCTTCTGACGCGGGGCGTGCTTGCAAAACCTGTGTGGTGGGGACAACCTGCGCCGAATGAATCTCCGGAGGCCATCGCATGAGAAGGCCAAACACCAAGGACCCCAGGAGGTGACGTGAGCAGGGCCGGCCCGCCAGACAGAGCTCAGTCGTTGGGTTTATCGACGCTGCAGGGACGGACCCGAGCACAGACGTCGTGCCCAGTCTTCTCATGCGACAAACCCGAGGAAAAACATTCGGCGCGCGGCTCCCGTGATGGCGAAGCGCCGAACTGCGGTTACACGAACCAGGCCGCGCGCCCTGACTCTCCTACTCTCGATTAGCTCACGCGAAGACAAAGCACCAAGGACCATGGGAGGTGACGTCCACGGGACCGGCCCGCGAGACAGAGCTCAGTCGCTTGGATTTAACAACGCTACAGGGACGGACCCGAGCATAGACGTCGTGCTAGCCTTTAATCATGAGGCAGTCGAGAGCGGGGTTTTTTGGGCGCGGCGACATTCATGGTGACAAAGCACAGGGCAGGCAGTTTGGAATACTTGGAAAACTCATCAAATGTAGAAACAATTATGATTCATGTGCAAAACGATAGAGCTGCGGGGGCGGACCCTAACAGCTTGAGGATGATGCAGCATGAGGGGCGCCCTCAAATGAACAAACCAAAATGTCACCTGGTAAGGATGCTTCTGAAGCGTCGAGGTAGTTGTTGAAGCTTGATCCTCACGAGCCTGAGGGGTCCGGAGGCTCGAGAGGCCCGCAAGGCCCAGGGGGCTCGCGAGGGTCCGGGACCTCCTGAAGGACCGCGCGGCGTCGGGCCGCATGAGACGCGAGCGCGGCCTGCGCGAGGCGCTGGTATGTGGCACCCACATTCACAAGGTCAAAGGGCATGCAGACGTAGTTGAAGGGGTAGCCCCCACTGCGGCCGACACGCGATGGCCAGAAGAGGCCCTGGGATGCGGCCCTGTTGAGGCCCGGGATGTAGACGCAGACGCGCAGCCTGCCGCCCGCATCGGGGGCGGCAGCTGCACTGGGTGGTGCGGGGCGACGCTCGCCGCGCATGGCCAACGCCTCCTGAACCTCCTCGGTCGCTTGGGTGATGAACTCTCGTGAGCCTGGCACTTCGCGCCGTGCTCCTTTCTTGTGGGGGCGCACGTCGGAGCACGCCTCCAAGTGGTGCCCGAGCACCTCCCTCGTTGCACCGGCCGGGTCTGAGACTCGCCAGGTGGAAGCCCCCGAGCCCGTCCTGAGGGAGGCACCGGGCGCGCCTTCCTATGCGGGAGGGAGAGGCGCCCCAGCAATGGGCGCAGGGCCTGAGTTGACGTTCTTGGGAGTCCCCGACCCCTGACGGCTCTTGGGGAGGAGCTGCTTCTTCTTCTTGGTGTGTCCGCCCTCATCATCAGAGTTTTCAACCGCCGCAGCCTGGTAAACGCGTTCGAGGGAGCAGACTGCATCCTTTTCATCGCAGGCTACCGTGATGACACCGCTGCTCCCCGGCATCTTGAGGATGTTGTAGCCATCATGGGTTGCCGCCATGAACTTGGCGAGTGCGGGGTATCCGAGGATGGCGTTGTACGGGAGGTGGATGTGGGCGACGTCGAAGTCAATGAGCTCAGTATGGTAGTTATCGCGCTTGCCGAAGGTGACTGGAGGCGCACCTGCCCCAGGGGAGTGGTGGAGCCATCGGTCACTCCTGAGAAGGGCTTGGTCGGCATGAGCTGATCATAGGGCACATGAAGCGTCTCGAACGTCTCGACAGAGAGGACATTGAGCCCAGCGCCGCCATCGATGAGGGTCTTGGTGACGAGGACGTTGCTGATGGTGGGCGTGCAGAGCATGGGGAGCACGCCTGCGGTGGCCGCGCACTTGAGGTGATCCTTAGAGTCGAAGGTGATGGCGACCTGTGACCATTTGAGGGAGCGCGCGGCCTCGAGCTTCGGGAGGGCTGTATTCACCTCACGAGAGAACTGCTTGGAGATGCGGTTCGAGGCAGGAGCCTGAGCACCGCCCAGGATGCAGGCGATCGCATGGGGCTCCTGGAAGCCCCCATCCCCATCATCTCGCCGGTCATCGTCGTTCCTCCTTGGTGGCAGCGGCAGCGGAGGGAGGCCAGCGTTGCCCTGAGGGCATGCCTCGGGAGGCTGATCACGCCAGGGTCCGTCGCGAGGCTCGTCGCGCCAGTGGTCCTCACGAGGCTGATCGCGCCAGTCCCGACGTGGGTCGCTGTTGTCCTAGCGGCCTCCTCCGCGGCCCCCTCCACGGCCGTAGCCGCGGTCACCGCGCTTGGAGTGGCGGCCGAGGCGCTCGTCGCGGAGCGTCCTGAGCTCCTGGCAGTCTTCGGTGTTGTGGCTGCGGGTGTAGTGAAAGATGCAGAACGGGCGGCCGCCCTTGGGGGGCTCATCTTGGTCACGATCGCGCTTCATCTCGGGTTCTGCCGCCAGCACGGCAGGCCCCTTGCGCTTCGCCTCCTTAGCCTTGGCCTTCTTGTCTTCAGGGTCTGCCTCCGGAAGCTCGAGGAGGGAGAGTCGACCCTCTTCGGCCCTTGCGCACTTGTTCGCCGGGTTGAACATCTCCATGGCCGTGCACAGTTCATCATGGATGGCGAGCTCCTCTTTCATCTTGACGTCCCTGATGCCATCGGTAAACGCCGAGATGATGGCCTCGTTCGACTCCTTCGGGATCTTGAGGCGCACGTTCGTGAAGCGTTGTATGTACTTGTGCAAGGTCTCGCCCGGTTGCTGCTTCACGCGCCGCACGTCGTTCACTCCCAGGGCGCGGTCGCGGGTGCCCTGGAAGTTGGCGATGAAGCGCTCGCGGAGCTCATCCCAGGAGGATACCGATCCCTCCGGGAGGTTGAGGAGCCAGGAGAGAGCGCCACCTTTGAGGGCCATGGGGAACCAGTTCGCCATGACTTTGTCGTCGCCGCTTGCCGCCTCGATGCTCAGCGCGTAGAGCTGAAGGAACTCCGCGGGGTCGGGGGTGCCATCGTAGTGTGGAGGTAGGTCCGGCTTGAACTTGTCGGGCCAGTTGACACGGCGCAGCTCCGGGGTGAAGGCGCGGAAGGCTGCTCCACTCACAGGCGCGGCGTGTACGAGGGGAGCTGGGTCTAGACGTCCGTGCACAGCGGCCTCTGGCGGCGCACAGTCCTGATGACGGCGCGGCGGTGCGGGGAGCACCCGCGCGTCACCTCGCGGCTGCGGCACTACCTGGCAGCTTGCTTCATCCCGTGCCTGCGCCGATGCCCCGTGTGGAGGGTTGCGCGGGCGTGCTGCGCGCCTGGGCTCGGGGTCGGCGCCACGCAGAGAAGGTGCAGGAGGGGGTGCACCATGAGCCACGTCGCCCGCCTGGGAGGGCGGGGGATGGAGAGAGTGGGTGGGCGCCGGGACCTCGCCGGCGACGCTGACAAGCTCGGCGATGCGACCAACCCAGTCATCGTAGCGATCGTGGGCAGGGCGGTAGCGCAGCAGCTCTCGCGCCATGCACAGCGCTGCCTGTGCGTTCGCCGGCCCATAGAGGGCATGGGAGGACGATGCCGATGCAGGGACGAGGGATGGAGTAGCGGTGCGGCCCTTGTGCTGCGCGGTGGGTGGCTGCAACGAGTCCTGCTGCTCTTGAGCAGCCGGGCCAGTGGCAGCATTAGCTGCAGGAGAGGCGGAGCGACACGGGGCGCCGCGGCCCACGGGCGCTGTTGTTGGAAATATGCCCTAGAGGCAATAATAAATTGGTTATTATTATATTTCCTTGTTCATGATAATCGTTTATTATCCATGCTATAATTGTATTGATTGGAAACTCAAATGCATGTGTGGGTACATAGACAACACTGTGTCCCTAGTAAGCCTCTAGTTGACTAGCTCGTTGATCAAAGATGGTTAAGGTTTCCTAGCCATTGACATGAGATGTCATTTGATAACAGGATCACATCATTAGGAGAATGATGTGATGGACAAGACCCAAACTGTAAACGTAGCATTTGATCGTGTCAGTTTATTGCTATTGTTTTCTGCATGTCAAGTATCTGTTCCTTTGACCATGAGATCATGCAACTCACTGACACCGGAGGAATACCTTGTGTGTATCAAACGTCGCAACGTAACTGGGTGACTATAAAGGTGCTCTACAGGTATCTCCGAGGGTGTCTGTTGGGTTGGCATGGATCAAGACTGGGATTTGTTACTCCGTATGACGGAGAGGTATCTCAGGGCCCACTCGGTAATACAAC
The DNA here is from genome assembly GCA_039707655.1 of Elymus sibiricus. Lineage (NCBI taxonomy): Eukaryota > Viridiplantae > Streptophyta > Magnoliopsida > Poales > Poaceae > Elymus > Elymus sibiricus. The sequence continues at coordinate 312,508,474 of CM077663.1, read as the reverse complement.
ATCACAATGAGCCTTGCAAGCAATGTGACTAAAAGTGTTAGCCACGAGATCTTGTATTACGGAACGAGTAAAGAGACTTGCCGGTAACGAGATTGAACTAGGTATAGTGATACCGACGATCGAATCTCGGGCAAGTAACATACCGAAGAACAAAGGGAACAGCATACGGGATTAACTGAATCCTTGACATAGAGGTAGATCTTCGTAGAATATGTAGGAGCCAATATGGGCATCCAGGTCCCGCTATTGGTTATTGGCCGTAGAGGTGTCTCGGTCATGTCTACATAGTTCTCGAACCCGCAGGGTCTACACACTTAACGTTTGGTGACGATTAGTATAATTGAGTTATTATGTTGGTGACCGAAAGTTGTTCGGAGTCCCGGATAAGATCCCGGACATGACGAGGATCTCCGGAATAGTCCGGAGGTAAAGATTGATATATGTGATAATAGTGTTTTGATCTCCGGAAGAGTTCCGAAGTTCACCGGAAGGGGTTCCGGATGTTTACTGAAGTGTTCGGGTGCAGCAACACTTTATATGAGCCAAAGGGATAAAGCCCACAAGGTATTGGAAAGTGCAAAAGTAGTTTTGCTGCCGCGTAAGCGGTACTACCGCTTGGTGAAGCGGTACTACCGCCGGAGCGGTACTACCGCTTGGTGAAGCGGTACTACCGCCCGAGCGGTACTACCGCTTGTGTGAAGCGGTACTACCGCCCAAGCGGTACTACCGCTTGTGTGAAGCGGTACTACCGCTTGTGCGCGGCTGTGCACGGTTCGGCAGGGATCCGAGTTGGACTCTTTCCCTGCGGGCCAAACCGACCTTGTGCGGGCAAAACCGACCCGGAGGAGGCTTTTACTCCAAGTTTAGACCCCAAGGCTCAACATATAAATAGAGGGGCAGGGCTAGCACACGGGACACATTAAGATTTCCCCAAGCCGTGTGCGGCAACCCTAACCCTCTAGTTCCTCCGTCATAATCTCCGTAGCGCTTGGCGAAGCCCTGCAGAGATTGTTCCTCACCACAATCACCACGCCGTCGTGCTGCTGGAACTCAACCACTACTTCACCATCGCTCGCTGGATCGAGGAGGTGAAGGCGTCATCAAGCCGTACGTGTGTTGAACGCGGAGGTGCCGTCCGTTCGGCACTAGATCGGAAGGATCGTGATTGGATCGCGGGACGCTCGGCGATTTGGATCGCGAAGACGTTCGACTACATCAACCGCGTTTATTAACGCTTCCGCTTAGCGATCTACAAGGGTATGTAGATTCACTCTCCCTCTCGTAGATGCTCATCACCATGGATAGATCTTATGTGTGCGTAGGAAAATTTTTGTTTCCCATGCAACGTTCCCCAACAGCTGTCTGGGCGACGCGGGCAGCTCGGCGCTCGGCGCGGGCTCGGCGGGCATCGGCCATGGGAGCGACGGAGCGGAGACGAAGCGGAACTGGAGGAAGGATTCCGACACGCCCCTACCTGGTGCGCCAAATGTCGGAAATCGGGCTCCGCAGACCCAACAAGGTTCGAACTCTGGGGCGTGTGCGAAGATCCTTTCGAGCTCAAGCCTCAAGCTCGTCGCCTCGCAGCCAAGCCTCGTCGAATGTGTATGAGCAGGCAAGAAGATGCACACGAGAGATTTACCCAGGTTCAGGCCACCTTGCGATGTAAAACCCCACTCCTGCTTTGGGTGGATTGGCTTCGCGAGGGGCCTTGAGGATGAACGAGTACAAGGGTGAGTGACCTCGCGAGGGCACTCGGGTGAGGATCGATCCCTCCTCTACGGTGGAGGCTAGCCCCTATTTATAGTGGCCTGGGTACTCTTCCCTTATCGCACAGGCGGGAAGGGATCCCACAACGGCCAAATTTGAAAGGGGACAGGAGGTACAGCTTATCCTGACTAAAGGTGGTCTTCTCCTGCAAAGCAACTGGGCATGACATAGAGGTGGGCTCGGTGATGACATCCGTCCTGCCAAGCTCGTGGTCTTGGTCTTGTTGCACCCCAAAGGAAACCTTTGGGGGGTTCCTTGGGAACCCGCATTCGTCCTTGCCTCCTTAGCACCAAAGAGGAAACTGTCTCTGCTGCGCCCGCTGGCGCCCGCCTGCCTTGGTCGTCATGGCTCACGTCATCGCAGCCTCCTGAGGCTAGGCACTGCATAGGAATCTCCGCTCCTCGGGAGGCCACCTGGGGAGGCCGTTCCTCTGGAGGTCTTGCCGTCATTCTCCTCACGAGGCCGGGGCCCCCACGAGGGTCTTGTCCTGGGGAGTTTATCGCCAGACCGTACTGGGCCATCGAGGTGGGCCACGCGTTGGGCCGCAAGCAGGCAGGTCTGGGTACCCCCGATCCCAGAACGCCGACACACCCCACCATTCCTCCATATTCAAGGCAAGCATCTTGAACACTTGATATAATACAAGTTGGTTGTTTGCTTGCTAGGAGAAATAAATCATGATCATGTTATTTGAAATAAAATAATTGCATATGAAAATATTCATGCGTAAATGCATATGGTGGAAATTCCTTGCTGTTGATCATGAGATATATATGAGAAGTGGTTACCGCCTCATGCCACATATGCCTATGTTGCTCTTGACAAACCCCGGAGGAAGGTTTTGTCATGGGTAAAGTATGATCGCAAAACGGTTATCTCATTGTGACGAGAGTGATCAGTGAGGGCATGTTGGGGCATGATGGGTGGTGACTCTGTTGGATATCGTACATAAAATTTTGTGGTGCTAACCATTGCAAAGAAACTTAAACCTCCCGAGTCGATCGTAGATCGAGTCTTGTCCAAGTAACCCCCATAATTGAATGGTGCGACCACTTGTCCCTGCCACGGGTAGGGTATGGTTCAGTAAGTTGTCAACCCTTTCCTTGCACACACCGTACAGAGAGGCCATACTGAAAGATACCGCTGATCACTGGTAGGCATGTCACTTGGTCCGGGGGCATGGGTGTTCCGGTTGGACCGAGGGGGTAGCGCCCTTGTTTGCGCGCCTTATAAATATTGTGATCCCATGCTATTCGAGATTGTGGTCTCCCCACTTAGAGTTTTACTTAACGATTGTCGTGGGTGATTCCAGACAACGGGAGGTTAAGCTGGTGTGTGCGGGTCAGGTGTGTTTTCAACCCAAAGACCTTAAACGGAATTAGTCAACGTCTCGAGTAGACTAAAGAAATCCGTTACTCATGGGTAAAGAGTACAACCTCTCCAGAGTATAATAACTATTCGAATAGCCGTGTCCGCGGTTAAGAACTACAGTCTGGGATAGGTCAAGTGTCGGTCTTAGTGTCGGTCTTTGAAGGAATCTTTTAAATCAGAATATTGATCATGAATTGTGATAGATGATATCTATGATTAATATTGTTATGGACTAACCATTTCTATTACGTGAATTGTTGAGTATCACCTGGGATGGTCCTACCTCTTGGATACTCATGTTATTATTTTTCAATATAAGCCCTTTTGATGGCGTCGCTTCAGACGCCTGAATGTGGCACACCTATTATTATTATTGATATAAGCCCTTTATGCGGTGTCGCTTCAGACCCCGACTGTGGCAACTCATGTTATATCTTTAATGTAAGCCCTTTATGCGGTGTCGCCTTAGACGCCCGACTGTGGCATTCATGTATTACCCTTCATATAAGCCCTTTATGTGGCGTCGCTCCAGACGCCCGACTGTGGCAACCTATTAATATTTTTTGTTGGGTTCTCTCGGATGGTTATACCTCCGAAAACCCGTCTTCAAATTTTAGTAACAATTCTGATCACTCATGCTTGTTAAATCTTTATTTTCTGTGCGAATAAATTATATGCATACTGCATTCATGAATTAACCTCATGCCATATTGGATATCATTAAAGTATTCACTGCATGCAATTCACCTGTTATATTATATCTGTTTTCATGATGTTTGCAAGTACATTCAAAAGTACTCACTCGCTTGTCCCTAGCTATTATCTTGGCCAGGTCGCGTATTTGGAGAGGAGCACGATGACGACAACCCCGCAACTTAGGCATCGAAGATAGCTGCCATGCGAGATAGGAGTTATCCAGGTCAGTTGTTCCTGTGGGAATGGAGTCCCATAGACGCTGGAGATCCACGAGTCGCTTCCGCCATTCAGCCACTAGAAATTTTTGTTGTACTCCATGGACCTTCATGGTCTTGTACTCCAAATTTTGTAATCTGCTTGGAATTTCTGTATCAAGAAAGTGTCCACCAGCTAACAGTAATCCTGGGGCTGGTGAGCACAAGGGCCATTTGCTGGGAATTTTATATCCTGGAAGACCGGTCCTGATATTTCTTTTCTCCAAGAAATACACGAAAGATAGTAGACCAGACCTACTACAGTTATGGCTCCAAGCTAACTTGGTTGGAGAAAAATCATCTGATCTCATTTATTAATGATGTTGAGAATTTTAAGACCAATTATCAAATTGGCGAAAGTTATATTGGATATGTGCCACTAGCACACGAGTTGAAGCATGTTAAAATCCGTGCAGATAGCATGGTAAGATTTTTTTATTATTATCTCACCAGTACATCTTCTGCATACATTCTTCTTAAGTAAAACTATATTGCTAACTATGTTATTATAATGTTCTTCAACAGAAACTCCCGCCAGAGGTTGTGCCTGACCTGATGTTTGTCGAAGGTCATTTGGATATTATTAGCTTATAGCCAATACTGTCAGTGGGTTTTCGCAATGCATACTCGATTTCTCTAAGGGATGAAAGCCTCAAAATCAAAGGATGGAGCAAAGCAATGAGTGCACGTAGGCAACCACTTGGCGGAGACGAGGAGGATTTGCGCAGGCCACAAGTTGGAGATAGGTGGATCTCTATTCTTCATAATGGAGATGGAGGAGTTTACCTGTTTTATGCTATTTTACCTAAGAGAGAGTATTTGGTCCTAGCTAGTACTCATCATGTGGTAGAATGATGATGAGTTATTTAACTAGGATGGTAACAAATAGTTAGTGTTGGTTAACTTGTCATATGCTAGATGATGAGTACGTATATGACTATGATGACGATTATGATCAGGATGCAGTGTTACTTGTCGTGTGCTAGTATGATGATGAGTTATGATAATGATGAATTGTTATATCATTGTATGGAAAAAACATGGATTAGATTATAGTGGATGGATCCAATTAACCAAGTTGGATTAGTAGGACGATATGATGTTGGGACGGCACACGAGTGCCACTCGTGTGCCGTCCCAACATCATATCGTCCTACTAATCCAACTTGGTTAATTGAATCCATTAAATTTAATCTAATCGGTGTTTCATCCACTACCTCTTCGTTGCTACAGTATAAAAATTTCTATAACCGTGTACAAATAGAGAAAAAAAATACAAATACATAGTAGTGGCGCGGGACAGGAACATACGTTGCTGCTACTTACCAGTAGCGCGTATACTACCAACGCTACTGCTATCACCACTAGCAGTAGCACGGGGTAGAAAACACGCTACTACTAAATGTTAGCTATAGCGCCCTAGCAGTAGCGCGGGGCCCCATGCTACCGGTAGGCCAAAATCCAATGCTACTAGTAGTGTTTTCCCTAGTAGTGATGGGCCCCAGTTGCGAGTGGTGGGTGGACTTGCAAGTGAGACCAAATGCGAGTCAAGGGTGGACTGCGAATAGTGTGGAAAAAGGGTTGAGCCTAGTTGCGACTTGATGGTGGACTTGTAACCGGGAAAAACTCAAAGCCCCATTGTGAGTCGAGGGTGGAGTTGAGACAAAAAAGATCAGGCTCAGTTGCAAGTTAAGAGTGACTTTGCAACTATTGCAAAAAAAGGTTGGGCCTTTATCGAGCCCATTTGCGAGTCAATGATGGACTTGCAACTGAGGCAATAAAAGGGCTAGGTCTAGTTGCAAATCCAGGGTTGACTTGCAACTGGGGTCAGAAAAAGGGTCGAGGGTGACTTTCAACTGAAGACAAAAAATAGGGTTGGGCCCCAGATCGAGCCAAGTCGCAAGTCAATAGTGGACTTGCAAGTGGGACAAAAAGAAACTTCAGGACCAGTTACGATTCAAAGATGGACTTGCTCGGACACAAAATGGTTAGGTCCCAGTTGCATTCCGAGGATGGAGTTGCCAGTAGGACAAGAAAACTAGCAGGCCGCCCCAATTGCATGTCGAAGGTGGAGTTGCAACTCGGACAGAAAGGTTTGGACCCCAAGTTACGTATCAAACTTGCAACTGGAATAAAAATGGGTCCGGCCCTAGTTGCATATCAATGGTGGACTTGCAACTGGTACCTCCAAATTGCATGTCGAGGTGGAGTTGTAACTAGGAATAAAAATGGGTCAACCCCTAGTTGCATACCGAGGATGGACTTGCAGCTAGAAAAAGCGGACCCGATTGAACGTTAGGGATGGACTTGCAATTGAGGACAAAACACGGGCGCACAATTGCATGTCGTGGGGTGGAGTTACAACTGGGACAAAAAAGGGTCGGACCTCCTAGTTGTATGTCAATAGGGTGCACTTGCAAAATGGGACAAAAAAATGGACTGAACTTAGTTGAGTATAGAGGGGTGGACTTATAGCTGGGACATAAAAGGCAGCTCAGTTGCATGCCGAGGGCTGGAGTTACAACTAAGACAAAAAATGTTCACTTGATGAAAATCACAAAAATACAAAATGGCAAAATCAGTAGATGAAAAAGGGAAGAAGGGACAAAGATGGACATGAGGTCACTTATCACATCATCAATGACTGCCATCTTCTTCCCGCGAGGACAAATATCGACCCCCCAGTCGACTCCCTCCTTCCTGCTCGCGTCTGCTCTACTCCAAGAAAAAGTGGAATGGGAGAGAGACCGTGGCGAATGTGAGGAGGCAGCGACCAACTCGTATCTTCAACTTATACCACGCGGGCAAAAAAAAGAACCCCCCAAGATCGCACCATGATAACACACCAACAAAAGATACACACACGAACTGGCTGACTAGTGAACATCAGACATACGGTCAGACATGGGAGTATATATGCACTTGACAAATAACCCGCGATCATGATTTGCACAACATTTAAAGTAAATAGGTCGAAAAATCAGGAACTTAAATGAGACACTGCTAAGTTTGTTTAAAAAGTACATTAATCTAAAACAAATAAATAGAGAAGATAAAAGGAAAAATAAAAAAGGAAAAGGGAAAATGAAAAAGAATAAAACAAAAAACAAAAACCTATTTTTAAAAAAATCAAGAATTTTAAAAGGTTCATGAATTTAAATAAACAAATAAAAGAAGAGTGAAAAAGAAAAAGGAAAGGAAAAAAGAAAATAATACAACCTGACTCGCCACGAAAAACATGCATCGACTCCATGTATACTAGTAGAATGCCCGTGCGTTGCCACGGGCTCTTGAAATATTTTTACGGATTATACAATTATAATGCATATGAATTTTCACACATAAAAAAGCATTATAACATGGGCACAATTGCTTAATAATTGAAGTCCACTTCACTTGCAATGTAAATCCATAGAAAAAAATTAACGACGTGTCCGTGTACCAAATTGCGCGATGATCCAACTAAATCCGTTACAAATTATTAAGATCTACTTGATGCGCTTAAGAAATTCTCGCACAATATCAGGAAAGTTGTCTTTAGCTTCATTCGCACGATGTTTTAGCAAGTATAAGAAGAATTGCTTCCTCAACTCATACCCATCCTGCACAAGCAATATATGTAGTTAGCGCGAATATTTCACGTTGAATGTCTTAAACCGTGTAACGGACAATACTCACCGTGCAAACTGGCTTGACCAGTTCTTTACCGTTCCACCAGAGCATAAAATGAAAAACAAAAAAGCCAGACACATCCCTGGAAATTCCTAAATTTTTATTATATACAATAGAGTGATGACAAAATAAATATTTGTATTATGAATTTATTACCCGTCCGTGCTCGTTGGAATATTAGACGGAAATAAACGTTGCCATTTAGATATATCAGAATTCCAGCCGGGTTGCTTTATTTCGAGTGCTTCTTTGAATTCCCTCGCAAAACCTTTTAACTTCACTACATGCCTCAAATTTTTATTCTCTGACGATTGTGATGTATGAATAGGGTCCATAATGTATACACGATGTGCCTCTTTGTCGATGACGTACAAGATGTATCGGCCGATGGATGCATACGGAAGATAAATCTACAAGTGGTAGCAATTAGCAACAACAATAAACCATGACAACAATAGCCAAAATACCTTACTTACCATGTTGCACGATGAGATGTTGTTGTCTATCCCAGGCCAGCCATCAAACAATGTTGCCAACGTCTGAATAGTTTCCTTCTCGCAAAACTTTTGATCTCGTGTTGACTCTAGCATCATGGACTGAGTAAAAAAGAATTATTGTTTCAACATGTTGATACTAATTACACTGAATGAAGAATTATGATAACTTACACAAAAACGCAGATCCATGTAGTGTATAGGAGGGTGTGTGAACAATACTCCCTCGTCACATGCGAGTATACGCACGGCAATGTTGAAACAATCATTGTCCATACCTTGCTTCATATTAAGTATGCCCTGAAGTTTTTTAAGACTTAAACACATTGGATGCGGTGTCGAGATTCGGACCCATTCCTTCCTGAAAAATGAATGGTAAAAATAATAATAATGTATACTTGTATATTACATAATTATAAATGTAAATGATGCTTACTCTAGACACTGAGTGTCATCGATCGACATAATGTAGTTGCATAGGCCGACAAGTAAATCACATTGATCAGTGGGCATGATAGGAATTGGGGTAGGACGTTTGTCTTTGCATCCATCAGGTGGATTATCCAGGATCTCAAGATCAGAATTAGGTAAGACTGCTTCATCGTCAAATTGACAGTATAACGGGCATCCTTTTAGCTTATTCAGTTCTGAATCAAGCAAAATGACAGCTAATTTTGATCGAAATTGTTTCATGTCCTCCTGAAAAATATTTAAAACATCAAATTTGATATAATATTTTGAGATTAAATAATGAGATAATGTATGAAGATGAAATACCTGGGTGAAATCATCAGATAGTGCATCTGCTGTCCAATATTCCATATAATTTAGCATAAATAGTCCACATGACACGCTATAACATTATAAAATAATGCTTTAGAATATCACCCAGATGAATCAAATAAGCTTCTATCAACTAATAAATACGATACGCTATTTTATTATCAATATTTTTTATTACATGGTATCTTTGTGTTCATGAGTACCAAACATAATAATTTTCAGTTTGTGACAAGTGCTTACCTATCTGTTTGTATCGCCTCCTCGAACTGTTCTACGACCTTCCATTTTGTAACATTGAGATCGGGCCACTTATGATCTCTGTTAAACTCCGGACTCTGTTCTCCAAGTTTCAGACGCTTCTCAAGTCCTAGCAACTATTTTATGTGAAAAAACATTAGGGGTTAAGGCAAACAAAACATATGTCAAGAGGACCAAAGACAATAGATAGTTACCGTAGTGGCAAGTTCAATCCGTTTTTCCTGAGCACCAAGTGAGTCCAATACTTGAATCTCATATTTTTTGGCGTTGACGACTGCTAGATACCAATGGTGCCTTGGAATGTTAACCGGAATGAATAGCTGGTGTAAACATTATATAAGTTGCAGGCACAATTAGACATAAATCATAATACAAATGGATTAATTAAAAACAATACATCATTATATGCATGGATAATGAGGCAAGACTAACCATATCTTGTCGTAGATAAGTATTAACATGCTGCATGATGTGGCGATGTTTTGATGGGTCTATGTTCTTTTCTCCTTCTTTTTTTATCTGACCAGATACAAATGTGCTAATAATATGTACCTTTCCACCCGCCCTGTCTCTTAGATGGTCATGAGCAAGCATACAATATATATAAGCATTTATCACCTGTAACTCCAAGTTTAGAATTTATTATGTTATTAGATATTATATTTGGTTTGCCAAAGATTAAGTGTAAAGTGATGCAATTAGACTTACACCATCGTGCAAGAACATATCAGCTCTCGTAAGGCATTCCAAATTATCATTTGATAACAAGGCATCTTCAATGTCCACGAACTTGGTATTCTTGGGGGCACACATGATCGATTTGATGACTGTAATATCTCTAGGGGTACAAACATAGTCTGTCGTCATGATTTAAAAATGACCCAAATTAGTATAAAATATGAGCCAAATTAGTTGAATACAAAAGCAATAAGATGAAGGAAAGATCAATAATAACACTGAAAATATACCTTGTGCAATAATATTCAAATTGACATCCTTTTTTGGTTTTTTATGATATATCATCGGTTCAACATCATCATGTTTTATTAAACTCGATGAATATTCAGGCACTTCAAGCGACGTCGGTTCAGTACCCTTGTCGATGGATTCTTTTTGAACATCTCCAAAATCCATATCCATGTCTCCTATATTCTGGAAAATAACGATATATATAAAAAATACACCTTTTGTATTATCATGTATAACATACATAAAAAGAAGGATTAGCTATATGTACCTCTTCTCGTGTCATCTCACTCATGTCTGTCATGGTTACGTCAGTGGGTATGTCGGAACCCATTACTTTTCACCTTTAATGAAAGAAAGTGTAAGATTTAAAATATAAATGATATTTTATATTGCATCATATAAAACATATATAATATATTAATAAAAATAAAAATTGAAACTAACAGAAATGTTTAATTTGTAAAAAGGAAAATCTGTTTTCCTATTTTCACCTAACTTTTTGTTTGGAAATAATATTACCTAACACTATCACTACATCATATTAAAAAAAAGATTTATCACTACACCTACCAGGCTACCACAAGCCTCACTACACAGGTTCCACTCCACTCCCTGTCTCCCCTCGCTAATCCCCCATCCTTCTCTCCCCCGCATCACCGTCGGTCGCCGGCCTCGGCCCCCACCCGCGCAGCCGCCGGTCTTGCGCCCCCACTTCGCAGCTGCTAGCCTCTGCCCGCACCGCGCAGCTGCTGGCCTCCGCCCCCACCCGCGCAGCCGCCGGTCTCTGCCCCCCCCCCCCCCAGCTGCAGATCGAGGCCGGAGGGATGGGCCCCCACCCGCGCAGCCGCCGGCCTCCGCCCCCAGCTGCAGATCGAGGCCGGAGGGATGGGGAGGCGGTGGTTGGTTGGGAGGGCGCACGAGACAGGTGGGGAAGCGGTGGTTGGATCCGAAGAGACAGGTGACGGCGCGCAAGACCTCAATTTTACTCTCCGGCAGGTGGATCCGAAGGGCGACGGCTCGATCTGCAACGCCAGCAGCTGCAGTACGCCGTTCTCCCCCTGCTCGATCCGCCCCCTCTCCTCCTCTTCTTCTTCCTTTCTTTCCTCCCCTCATGTGATTTCCTCTTTCCTGATGTGCCGCGGCGCCGTGACCCGGCCTCACAGGCACGGCCAGGGCAACATGCAGCTGCTGCTCCCCGACGCCGCCGCCCTCCGCAAGGAGCGACGACGGCTGGAAGCTCTGTGGCACGGCGTGCGCCGCGGGGGCACCGCCCGTCCACGTCCCCACCGCTGCCGCCGGCCGGCCACACGACGTCGCTCTCGTCCAGCTCGGAGCATGCGCCGTCGTGGCCCTCCTCCGGCTGCTTCAGCAGGCCAAGAAACCGTAACGCCCCCGCGCCCGGCGACCTCGGCATCTCCATCGACCATCTCAGCAAGTGCTACCTCGCCCGGCTCCCGCATAGCTGATGGTAAGCCCCTCCTTTGCTCTCTTGTCCTGCTTGCTTGCTTGCGAGCCCCTCCTCTGAATTTGGCTGGTTGCTTGCTTTCTTTCTTCAGCAAGCCAAGAAACAGGGAGTGCCGGGAGTAGTACTCTGATCCATAAATGTGAATCATGTTGTGACAGGTATCTCTGCATGCTTAATTCACTCAATTTTTTTTTTTTGCAGTAGGAGTAGTTGCTGGAAATTTAGTGAACTTTGTTTCCAGTAGATGCACTGAATTTCACAGAAAGAGTACTCGAGGAGTACATGGAGTTGATACACTGAATTTTGTCTGCAGTAGATGCACTGTGATGATCTCTACATCACCACAAAAGTGCAGATACAAAGCCAGATGATTTGCTTATTATACTGAACTTTTCCTGAGTAAGTCATATGATTTGCTTTTGCTATCTTGTTAGGCGAGTAAACACTAAATCAGTGTTCAGTAAATGGCTGCTCCAAATGTTCAGTATTTGTTCAGTAACTGGCTTCTCAAAATGTTCAGTAAATGGCTGCTCCAAATGCCCAGTATTTGTGTTAACTCTAAATCAGTGTAAACTAAATTAGTGTCAAAGAAATTACTGAACATTTGCTAAACCTTTTTACTCCAGTACAACTAAATGAATTTTTTCAGTACTGTGTATTTAAATGCATCTTTTGCTGTAACTCTTTGAAGTATTTAAACGAAAGGGGAGTATAAATACTGTTTAGTTAAAACTAAATGAATCTTTTGCATTAATTAAATCTGAATGAAACCTTTTCAGTTAATTTTAAGAGAAAGATTGCAGTAGCTTAAAACGAAACTTTACTGTTTTGGAATTTCCAGTAGCTTAAAATTCTTGTTATGTGCTTTGCTGATTTAACTGGAGTAAATCAGTGTAAACTGAAGATCTTCTTGTTATGTGTTTTGGAATTTCTAGAAATTGAGTACACCAGTGCATATTTACTGGTTAATTAGCCATATTTGGATGCCTGATGGAAAATGTGGGCTGCAGGCTGCACACTGGACCTGTTGCAGCACATACATCTGCCTCTTTTATTTCAGTTAACTTCTGAATTTCAAATTCTACTGATTCCTCAAATTCTGCTGTATTGTTTAACTGAATCAATCTTTTGTTGTTAATTTCTGTAATTTGAGGCGAGGAGTACCTGCCTGGAGTGCTGTGTGTTGCGATGACCAGGCGGGGGCGCAACGACGATCAGGCTGGGCAGCAGGGCGAGGACCAAGCAAGGACGGCGGCGACCAGACTGGGGCAGAGGTGGAGGAGGTTGGGCCTGCTGCTGGCGACGGGGATGAGCAACAGGACAACAGGGAGGGGCCTGGTGGTGAAGGGAGGCGAAGTAGGAGGGGCCTGCTGCTGGCGACGGGACGAGCAGCTGGACGACAAGGAGGAGCCTGGCGGAGGTTCTTGTTGGTGGAGGGCGGAGGAGGAGGAGGAGGAGGGGCCTGCTGCTGGCCTGGACGAGCAGCTAGAGGAGGAGGAGGGCCTTGCTGCTGGCCTGGACGAGCAGCTCGAGGAGGCGAGCGCTGGCCTACAGGAAGACAACAATCTGATTTCAAATTAGGGGTAGCTCTGTACTTTTGTTCGTTTTCACCTGGTCGGAGATTTCTCCCAGCGACAAATATTACGGTTCGCATCTTGTTGGTCCATTCCTAAATGGATTTCTGACTAACAAAAAAGTGTCTTTGCTTTTGAATGCACACCTCAAGTTCTAGTAAGTGGTGTGGCTGTGAAAACTTACCTTATTTTTTCCATGATGGTTTCAGAGGAGGGGAGGAAGGGGATGACATCGAGGTTATGACTGAGGCCCTAGCTCGAGGCGGCGAGATGCAGAGGTGCGGTCATTCCTGTCATTCTTTGATCGTTTTATTTTAATATATTGTCCCGTCCCTGAACTTGTTGTCAAACTCTTGGATATGTAATTGCTGGCACTAACATGAGAAGTGAGGCCAACCAGCTTGTGAAGGGGGTCAATCTATTAGTTGCAACACCGGGCAGGCTTCTGGACTACAAAGGGCTAAAGGTAAATACACACTGGCCTCCATCATTTTTTCAAAGCTTCAAGGAAATATTTCTGTCGAAGCAGTGCGCATGTTTAAGTTACCACACTAAATAACAAATGCATCCAGCAATTTCATACTTATCTACTCTATTTGCATAATCAGTCACCTGATTATTTCATATACGAATTCTTTGTGTGCGTCTACAGTCTATCCTTTTCTTGTCCACGACTGAAAGTGTCTACCTGTTAATACTGAATTAGAGTATGTATATGCAAAATCGTGGAAGCTAATATATGGTTTCTATGTTTACAAAGTTATTATTAGCTTTGTCACATGTTTCCATGTTCGTTAGTTATTACTGCCTCTGTCCCAGATTAGCCGCAGTTCTAACGCTATCCTAAGTCTACTATTTTAGCTATGACCAGGTGTACAGAAAAGAGTATCAACATTTATAGCATCAAATAGGTGGAATATGAAAATGCTATGTTGTGATTACTGGCAGCAAGAGTTAGCATGACAGTTCATTATGTATGCTCTAAACTATTCTATTGGAGTTTACTAATTCCATGTACCGGAAGCAACAACCTACAATTTTGATATATGAAAGGTTTAATATCTTATATCTTGCTTGTGCAGTGGAGGGTGGTTCGGAGGGCACCAGGAGAGAGATCGTATTATACATTGGTAACCCTCATTCATATGAAGTAATTCATCTCACTTACATTTCATTGTATCTCCTCTGTCATTTTTCAATCTTTTATATGCATGTGTTGTTGCAGAAAACTGTACTAAAACAGGCCGGTTATTATAAATACTTGAGGCATGGTTCTTGCTTGAGAATTGATAGGGGTGATGATGCCAAAGGAAGTGGCGCAGTCTCATCGTTCATTGTCTCTAGACGCACCGATATGATATATGTATCATGAACTGATGGCTTCATGACTGAATTTTGCATTGTGCTTACAAGTCCTTAGAGTCATCTAATGCAAAATGATCTTTGTTAGGTAACAGAGGTCCATCATGTGACTATATCTTCATGACTTAGAGACAGTACAAGTCCTTAGAGTCATCTAATGCCAATATTTATTTTGTTAATCTTTGCCCAAGGATGGGTTTTTGTGGTGGAAGTTGGATGGGGGGTCCATCAGGTGCACCTATGCTGACAGAGGTTCATCATGTGGTGGTGGAAGTTTGATTGGCTATAGAAATAGTTTGCTTGGCTATGCAGCCTAAAATATATGATGAATCTATTTTTCTTCAGTTGCAGCCCACCTAATAGGACTGCTTGATTACATCTACAATCAATTGTAGTATACCTGAACAAAACATGATCATAATCTAATAACTATTACACTTTTAGAGAAGAGACAGATCCAGAAATGTTCATACCTAGAGGAACTCGCCTTCTTGATGCTCCTAGCTTACACAAGGTACTCCTCGGGAATTTTTCCTCCAGGTCTGGCTAATTTGATCCTGTGCTATCTGTGATGGGCGAAGGGAGAGCAAGGAGGGGGAGGAGGGATGGCAGAGGTTAACATATATAGGTAGGCCATGCGGAGGACAACTGGGTAGGAGATCATGGCTTTTTCCAGTGCTACCATATATTGCTGTATGGTGCAGATCTCTTTCCTTTTGAGATCAAATGCACACCTGTTAAATAATGAACTTACCATTGATTGCATGCCAAGATTAGATACCGCAATAACAAATTCACGGCGTGCACACTAACATATCTACTATTAAAGTGGTAATGGTGAAATAATAATGAATTTTTTTGTTCACTTCTTTTCTCACTGAAATAATGCTTTGGCCTTTTCTATCACTTATTTGGTTGACTGTATATTAACTCATTGTAGTAATCTTTTGATGTGTTGATTTGGCAGCTGGTATTATGAGGCTAAGCTTCTAGACACACATCTGATCTGGTAGTTATTTCTATGAGTTCACAAGACATTTGACATGAAGCTTTTAGAATACACCCCGTTCGACTGGTATGACATATTTTCTTCTTTCTTGTACTCATCGTGCTCCTGGTAACATGGAATTTCCTTGGGCCTAATGTATAGTATTACATATGTTTGTTTTCAGTGGGAGCCTTGATATGTCATACCAGGGGGAGCCTTGAAGCCTTCTGATGTACCGAGTCCATTACATCATGACAATAGGGTCAAGCTCCACTTTAATTTGCAGGCAAAGCACGTAGGAAATGATTGTTGGCTTTCAATAAGCCTTGAACATGAGGTACATACTATCCATCAGCCTATGATTTACGACAACTGCTTTTCTTTTAGCGCTGATGTTGATAAGTAGGCATTGACGTGATATTTATATATAGTTCTTATTGCCAAATATATAGTTCATGACTTTACTGTTCTTAACTTCTTATTGACGTGATATTTTAGCGCTGATGTTTTGTCAGGACTTTACAGTTTAGGGCTGCTTGTGCGTTCATGTGGGAGTTCTAGGATTTATAGAAGTATAATTTATTAATGTGTCGGCACACTGTTTTTTATATTTTTTGAATGGTCTACACGATGATAGCGTGTCTAAAATTCAATGGTAGAGTAAGTGATAGGGGGTTGTGAGCTGGATGCGGGCATTGATAGATGTGACGAACTTCGTTTTATACTTCTTCGAGGCAAAGACAATAGGTGCAGAAACAGGTGGAGGACACCTAGCCCGCCAAAGGATGTAAATATCCGGTACACGCACATGCATTTGCCTAGTTTAGGAAAAACAATAAACCGTGGCGACTCATCTCATCTTGCATCGCGACTCGTTTAAAAAATGTGCATGCTTTGCTATTAGCCTTGTACATCTTCTCAACTGGGGCTCACTGCTCATTCATGGCAGACAAACGAATGATTTATTGATGACGTTGCAACAAAATCAATTATTAATCCAACAATATGGTAGTAAAACCAAACTTTAATAATACCAAAACACCATAAAGTCTGAATAGTTTAATAATACCAAAACACCATAAATTTTTTAAACGTACGTATATAGAAGACCCCATAAAGTTATTATCTAATTATTCATATCAAAAAATAGATAATTATGGATTCGATCCCTATCAAAGCTGAAGTATAGGAATATATTTTTGGCATCTATGCATGCATCAGTCCCTCTTCAGTTGCTTAAAACCCTCAAGGCCGCTCTAATCTCTTGCGGGATGTTTCCAGCTACTTCATTGTCGTTGACCATCAGCATCTGGACCGTCAGTTGCCTCCTGAGCTGTATTGGATCCTAGGAAAGGTGCAAAAACTCAATCATTTAATAAACTGGTTGGATAATAATTGGCACACATCAACTCATCATATATGTACTTACGCTAGTGCTCATCCAGCCCATGCTACGCAAAAGACCAATCTGGTGGGCCATCTCCTGTAGGACAAAGAAGCCAGAGTCTTTGCTGTGACACAAAAAATAAATATTAAACATTATAACGGTCTGCATCTTATGTATGCGATCAATTTAGTAGATTACCGGCGAGCAACAGAGGACATGCTATCTTGTTCCCAATCCATGATCTGGGTATTCCAACCAGGGATCCTAGTCTGCAACACATCGTTGAATTCTTGCTTCAGCAATGTGATTTCCTTCCTCATCACTCTGTTATGAGTGCTATCTTCAGGATCAAGCGTGTTGAAGGATGGATCCATTACGACAACCCTACCCCTCAGCCGGTTGACTACAAGTAGCCCGTACGAGGAATCCGGAAGAGTCAACGGTAGTAGATACTGTGGCAGGTCGACACATGTCAATTGCTATTATAATAAGTAAAATAAACTTTAAGGATGAGCGTCTCTTACAATTACAGAGTTGAACACATCATATTTAGGAAGAGGCTGGACCACAGCATAGTTAATCAGCGTCGTGATGCGCTCTCCTTGCGTCATCCAGGAGTACCTCAGGGCCCGTGACTGAGCATGAAACTGCAAGTCGAAATAATGTTTGCTTCCAACCAAGTTGGTGCCCGCGGTCCTCTCTACTTCAGTGCTCGCAAGCTTACGAACAACAAGGTTGAAGCATTCGGGTTGAAGATTTCCAGAAAAAAAAGGGTGTTCTGGATCATCCGGAGGCTGATTTCGATCTGGTACGGCCGTGCGCTTCTTATCCATATTGAGCTGCACAAAAAAAATGCACAACAACCTTTAGCAAAATACATCTATCAATATAGATTAAATCCTTAGGACTGGCTGCAACGTCAATGGTTCTCTTGTAGTTTAACATTGTCTCTACAATTTGGATGAGACCAATCAATACTAACCTAGAAACCGAATTCATGGTTAGATTGCATGACGTTGCACGAGGTCAGATTGTCCTAACCTAGATGTATCTACACGTATCTAATCTAGTACCTGAATTCATGGCCTTTGCATGACATTGTTCATGTACAAGGACTCAACTAAAAAACATATACATGCACCTATGCATGTTTTAGGATTGCCAGTCTAGCTATCTTAGTCTGGTGTGTACCAGAGTGTTCCAAAATGATCTGTATATAGCGAAAGAATGTATAATAAGACAACTTACTTTAATGTATCTTCGTCTCGAACGCCAATGATAAAGTCAAATATGTATTCGAGTGCATCTTCTACGGCATGCATTGGTGCGGGTAGAAGATCCATGGGCGCAGGCACATCCTCCTGGGGCGCGGGAACATCCTCCTGGGGCACGGGCGCACCCTCTTGGGGTGCGGGCGCAGCGTTCCCAATGATCGCCTCCATGGGTGAACGAAAATTCGTTCTTGATCGGAAATTGCTGGTGGAATATCTGTGAACTTGGGTGGGTGGTGAAACAGGACGCAGATGGAGTTTATATATTTAACATTTTCCACTGTTTGACATCTAATTTTTTGGAGAGTTAATATTGCCTTCCAAATGATGAACGTCGTTTAATTAAAGCGGTTATTCATTTCCTAGTAGAAATTATTTTCAATTGCGGACGGATCAGATCTTTCTCCCAGTATTTGATAATATCTACCCAATCCCATTATATTTCAGCCCATTTATTTTGTGAATACACCAGAGAAGGAAATAAAAGTATTTGGATCAGTATGATGGTGACGACGTTCCAGTTTTTAAAAGAACCTTCCTTTTCCTCCTCCCCGTGGTCCTCTGTATGTACAAGCATTACCTCTTTATTAGGAAATTCATATCTCCAGATTGAATACTATCTTATTTTTCTATCCCAGCCAAAAGAAATATTTAATTTACGTTATTAAATAATGTATACACAGAAGGGTTGCAACGGAGTACGTCTATCATACATTGATATATATTAGCAAGAGGGGTTCACTGATATTTGGCAACGAAACATGGCGCCACTTTTAAATAGATTTTTTTATTGTATATGACATATTATTAAACCAACAAGACATAAGCGGACACTTCAAAACGTGACAATTGGCAACGAAATGTTGCATGCAAAGCGTTCATACATTTGTATATCTAAGACAAATTGTGCACTCGTGTACACAGATAATTCTAGCGTCCATTGTTCCTAGCTTGAACAATATCATTGACGTACGCATGTGTTTCATCAAGTGCCATGAGGCTGGCTTCATGGATATCTACGAAAAAAGTTAGTGTTATAGTGACATAGTATTCCAGAAAAAATACATTGACAACAAATTTAAAATAGAACGCAGCCCCTACCTTGTAGATGATGTTGATCATCATTAATGTTAGGAGAGAAGAAGAATCTGCTCTCCCTCATAGTCTGCAAGCATTGCTGCCTTCGGTTTACTTGTACGTAAGTAACAACAAGCTTCTCGAACAGATTTTCAGTGCGTTGCAAATGGCAGAAGTGACGACCAACCTGATCTTCACGTACACGTAAGAAAATTATCTGCCGTCTACAAACAAATACAAATGTTAGTCTATGATTGCAAAAATAAAATTACAAAAAGAAGCATATGAAAATCTCAAATTGTAAATGGTGCTTACCGAAAGTTCATGAGGCCAATCTCGAGGGAAGGGATTTTGCGTTTATATATTGAATCCCACTGATATTGTATCTTACCAACGTAGGCAAGAATAGCAACCACATCTGCAAAAATTTAATCACAATGAGACACTGAGTTGTATGGAATAACCTACAAGAACAAAGTTAAAGATGATGCACCAGTGATGCTTTTGTCCCGTAGCGAGAATATGACTCCAAACTGTGGGAAGCACGGTGGGCAAATTGTCGACGTTATCCGTTGCGCCGACATCCTAACTTCGGTCCTAGCATTTAGTGTGATGACAAAGTCCATGGCTAGATACCAGAAATGTCCATATGGTATCTCCGTGGGGTTGAACCCGACGCGATTGAAATAATAGGTCAAACCGGTTTGTAGCATGGTGTCGAAGCGAATTGCTTGGTTGTTGTACGCAATCGCTTCCATCTTTGTTCCCTAAGATTTTTTTATGAATAATAACAATAATGAGGAAACAAAACTGTTTATCAAACTTGTATTTTAAAAATGCCTTACATGCTGATCGAGTAGTATGCACTGGAGGTACAAGCTTCCCATGCCATTCTCCTTGATTCGAGCCTTCCACAGGACCCTAGCATGAATAATCCAGCAATTCTGATAGATATGCTCCATCTGGACGTGATCAAAAGTCAAGTTCCTGTGCGTAGAATAGAAAGAACGGACGAGGTAAATTACTGAGCGGTGATGGCAAACAAACGTACAAAGTGATTCTTCTATCTTGCCTGTTCATCGGAGGGGTGATAGGTTGACAGATGACAGGAACCGGTGGCGATGCCATCACCCTCTTAGAGGTGATCGATCCGTATGAGATTACCATGGTCGTGGAGGAGATGACTTTTCCTCTGTAGAAAGATGGAGACAAATATGGTGCTGCGGGGCATTTTTATAAGCATAGTGGGCGGCGGGAAAATGAAATATCTTTGAAATTTTGTTTTTGGCGGGCTAGGTCCCCGTGGGTGACATATCAATATTCGGATCTTTAATATTCGGCAACCTATTAAAATTTGTTTATTTATAAAGGAAACAGACACTTCAAAATCGGTCCGTGATAAACCCAGTTGTTTCACAAAATATTTAATTAATGCAAATTTGTAATTTATGATCACTTGCCTTATCAAAACGTATCTGATTTATCACATGCGTATACAATCTCAATTTCTTGCCATAATATATTAAATAGGGGAATTTGACTTTCTTCTTTCTTGATATTTCTTAACCATATTGATATTCACATTAAGTTATTTCCTTTTTCCCTTTTATATTACGCTATTTTCAATTTCAATTTGATTTCTTTCACTAATCTCTCAATCACGATTTCTGTGGGTTCAGTTTAAAAAAAAAACTGACAGCGACCGTTTTTTTAAATACTGCAGAAAAACTTCAGTATGATAGATACCACAGTAACTTAAACAACAGTATTTTTTTAAGCCAAACACTTGATAGTATGTAGTAGTAAGGCTTCTTCCAGAAACCACAGTATTCCTGAAAAACTTCAAAATTACTTTGCTTCCAAACGCACACAAGCTTTCTGTGAAGTAGAGTTTCTCCGTTGGCTTTTGAACCATTAGCTATTGTCATGGATGTTTACTGTACACCTTTGTTGCATCACCAGTACGATTTCCAGCTACTACTTGCAATGTTCCATGCAGGGTTAAGTATTAATATCTGGTACAGATTAATGGGAGTTCCACCATCTCTATTCTGAGATACAAGTTTTTTTAACTGAAATTAATTTCTAATGGGATGGAAGGGAGTTAATATTGCACCAACTAAAATATAAACGTAGTTGAACCCTAGGATTGTATATTTCGTTCACTTCTAAAAATATTGACAACCATATTTTTGCTACTTATTTTGTTTGCGAGTAAGCATGTGCATCACTGCTGCAATTACTAAAACATGGAATAGGGATGAGAACAAACAGGCAAGTAAAGATAATCTTCTATTCTTCTTCCGGTGTAGCGATAAGAGAAAGCAAAGATAGCATGTTGGTTGGGATAAATAAGAGATAAGGGAAAATCAAACTATTATTGATCATATTTAGCAGTCACGTAGCATGGATAAATCAACTGAAAATCACACTCCATTATTTTTCATATCCGGACGGTTACATGCGATGAAACATCCAAACAATCTAACATCTCAACAATACTGGACACCTCCTCATGCTTGGTCCTTTGAAGGTGGTGGTGGCTTGTTCTCGCAGGCTTGGCTTTGCTTCACGACCATCTCCGTCAACTGATTTATCTGGTTCATCAAAGACTGCACCAACATGCTATTATGCTTGAGTGCCTGCAGAATCTGATAGTTGTTGGTACCCCAACCGTCTTTCCTCTCTGCATTTGACCCCGTGTCACGCTGGATATCCCAGCCTGAGGGGACATGTGCACGAGGGATGTTTCCCACCTCACGATAATGCCTTAAGTTATGACCGTGGTTCGTGGAAAGCATGGATGGGAAGTTAATAGGCAGGTTGTGCGTATGCATCTTAAGGGTCTTAAGTTGTTTAGACCTCGGTGCGGTTCCCTTGCCAACACGAGGATTTGTTGGTATGGTGAAGATGCAAACCTCTGGTGACCTAGGTTCTTGCTCATCTTCCGGTTGAGCTAGAACATCAGGGTGCAGTTGCATTGTTTCTTCCTGATCTTCATGCTGATCCTCAGCCCCCTCATTGTTGAAGCCAGAGGAAAAGTCAGAGGACGACATGACAAAGGACGCTGGAATGGCGTGATATCGAAGGAGTTGTTCACGAGCGGTCTGGTTTGGGTGATGCAACGCACAGCCAATATATAGCTGCTTATAAGGAAACAACCATCACGATATCCGTCTGTGAATCAACTGGGTTGATTGACAATATATTTAATGAAAGGAAATTTCTGATTCGTATGATCACTTTCCTTAACATAACGAATCGGATTTATCACATTTCAATACAACCTCATCTACTTGTCGTAATATATTAAATAGGGGAATCTGACTTTCTTCTTTCTACATATTTATTAAACTTACTGATATTCACATTAAGTTATTTTCATTTTCCCTTTCATGTTATGTTAACACCGTACGTTTTTTTCATAAGTATATTGAACGGTTTGCTACTAAATATTGAACCGTCCAGCCTAAGGCAGTGAAGCCATCGCCCTTATATTGAACCGTCCAGACATGTATTCATTTATGTTTCATTTTATCATTCTGCAGCATACAACAGACATGACTATATATACTAACAGCAAGCCTGGTTAGCTATCTCTTACCTTGAAACTAAACAGTGTATAAAACTGAGTGGAGGAAACCAAATATTAGACACTCATACTGCTCGTGGCAGTAACAGAACTTGATATACATGTATGCTTTCATCCTTTGCATGAGCATGTATGCTTTAAGCCTTTAGAGCATACATATGGTCTTGTATTCCAATGTATCAAATGTATTAGGACATTGACATATACCATGCATGCTAAAATGATGACAAGAAATTTATGCTCTCAAGGATGCCCTCACTTATATTAACAATCAGAATCTTATAGTTCTGACCAATCAGAATAATACTGGGATAATAATGATTTTGCAATTTACCATCAAGCATAAGGAGCGATATATTAACAAACTACCAAAAGAATAACAACAAATTCTATGAAATCCATTTATCCATAGGGTTTTATTCAGTTTGAGAATTCAAACTGTAAACAACAGTTTTCAGTGCATGTTCAAGGTCTGTATCAGGCCAACCATTATATCTTAATCTCATATTACACATATCATAGTATACTCTGTGACACGTATATTGCCAGAAACGTTGCGATAATAGAAAACCTAAAACAGCGATGATGGTACTACTATTTCCATTTATTATTGAAATGCAGTTAGTAGTTCACCTAAATGGAGTCTACCTCCAACTGCCTAAAAAAGACAAAAGGAGCAAAAAGACACAAAATAAATCAAACTAAGTAACTACTATACCGCAATTTTAGTTTTGAGGACATTGTGTGTGCCTACATATCTTTACCGCATCATAATATTTCTGTAAAGTATAACACAAAAGTGGAGTCTAGTTTCACAACATCAAAGTGACCCTGGCAGTGTGCAATTTTTGTGCAGGAAAACATAGTCGTCGCGCACATTTAGACACATAGTTTGCAGGCACCATGCTTGTCAAATACAGAAAAATTAGGCAAATTGCAAAATCACTTCTTCGAGGAAATATTATTAATATTTGACTTTACTCATAATAAAGCTCAGTTGCAAACAACAAAAGATTAAGATTTCAGCAAAAAAAAACCCAAAGAAAAAGAACATCGTCTATCAAAAATCTTATTGCAGCAAATCTTGAGTATCGGAAGAGTAAATGCTCTGTCATTTCAAATCCTGCCAGTCTATTAAGTCCGGACTTCAGCCTGTAAGGACTTCCTTATAGACGATGTTCTTCATCGAGGTCAGTAAGGACACGGTCGGTCTTTTTCGCTTCTTTGGATTACTATTTTGCTTGTTGGCCTTCTCCTTCGGCTTCTCCTTCTGAATGAGGATCTTTATGTTTCTCTTCGCGGTGGCTCGAGACAAAGCGACATAGAGTTGACCATGAGAGAACACCGGATTAGGTAGGTACACACCAACAATCGGGATGGTCTGCCCTTGAGCCTTGTTAATCGTCATAGCAAAGCTAAGCCTTATAGGAAATTGCTTCCTCTTAAACTTGAATGGAAACATGTCGTTGTCAGATGGGCACAACGGTATTCGAGGAAGGAAGACCCTCCTACCTGCGTGTTGTCCAATCACGATTTCTGCATCAATGGTGTTCCTATCGAAACCCCGGACAACAAGCCTAGTCCCGTTACACAGTCCATTAGCTGGATCAATGTTCCTCAGAAGTATGACAGGGCAGTTCAGCTTTAGTTTGAGTGCATGCGGAGGCAGACCGTTGGGAGTTAATCCGTTCAGAAACTCAGGAGCGTAGTAGCCATATGGGTCGTCCTCCGCACTGTCAAAGCTATGGTAGATTACTTCTTCTCCGTGAAAACGCTCTATCATGCGTATGTTTATCTTGTCGACGTTGTCGTTTGTCATGGAAAGGATTGCGCGAGATGTCATGTAATTCGGATCAGACATGTTGTCATCTAGACTCGGAAATACATGGTCAATCAGCTTCTCCAGGTCGTCAACCTCGCCCGTAGACGGCAGACAAATGTCTTCAGGGAGTAGTATGTTGCCTTGATCGTCAGCTTCCTCGGTGCCATTGCCGACCCTTAGCAAGTAATCTGCAAACCACGTGTCATTATGAGCCCTCATGTTGGTGATGAGCCGAAGCTGGCGCATACCCTTCCATAAATGAGAACTTCGAAGGGTTGCATCGATTATCTGACCCCGCGATCCCCTTCTGACGACCGGAAGCACCTGCCTAAAGTCCCCGCCAAAAACAACAGTCTTTCCTCCAAAGGGTCGGTCGCGTCTTCCCATGATGTCGCGCATGCTATTGTCCAGTGCCTCGACAGCCTGTCGCTTAGTCATGGTGGCCTCGTCCCATAGTATCAATGAGGCCATCCTTAGCAGTTTGGCGGTCCCACTCTGCTTGGTGAAGCTGCATGAGGCTCCATCGTCGCAGCTCAATGGGATCTTGAACCTCGAGTGGGTAGTCCTGCCGCCAGGCATGATAGAAGCGGCGACGCCGGACGTCGCGGTAGCGATAGCGATGTTGCCCTCGCTCCGAACCTTGGCGAGCAGCGCCCTGTAGAGGAAGGTCTTACCTGTACCTCCGGGGCCATCAACAAAGAATACACCCCCATCACCGCGGTCAATTGCCGCCAGTATTTCGTCGTATGCAACCCTCTGCTCCAAGTTCAGGGACGACGCCAATTTAGTGTCATTCACGTCAAACTCGACGGTGGACTCCTCGATCACCTCTCTGGCCTCGCCACCCGTTGGGTCAAACACATCGTCGATGCTTGGAAGAGCAAATTCAACTATGTCTTTACCCATGGACTGCAACATACCCCTAATGTCAAGCAACACCATCTGCTCCACCTCGTTCGGGGACGTGTATGATCGACGGTAGTCATCAGACATAGGCTCGAGGTGCCTCTCCCATAAACCGCGCACGTCGCCTGGCTCGCAATGCACCAAGATTGTTGCGAAGAGCCTCCTCAGCGAACATGGCATCGCCCACTGCTCCGCCTCAGTAAGACAGTCGTCGAGTGTGTTGTCTGCCTCGATGAGTCCCAACCTTTCAGCAGCCTCTCTAAAGCTCCCACATAGCATGCCGTCCACGGTGAGCAAGTCCTCGAAGGATGTCTTGCCCGTAACATGGTTTAGCAACACACGCAGGTAGTATCGCTCCCCCTCGGCAGGATTGGCAGAAACGATACGACCTATTTGAAAACGCTCCACCCGCGGCTTCCAATACTTCTTTCTCTTCTGCCACGTGAAGCTTCCGGGAAAATCCTTGTACAATATATGCCTAGCCCACGGGTGTTCCTGGTTAGCCTTGAAATACTCCGTTAACATGGATTTTGAAGCATTCTCAGAGGCGACGACATTCTTCAAGTCAGCCTGCGCATTGAATGCCACCCTGTGCATATTCGGGAGATGAAGAGGCAACTGCAAGACAGGCGGGAAGTTGGCGCACAGGGGGAAGCCAAATATCCTCCACATCGCCTCCGGAGGGGTAACCCACCTCGCGTCGACGTATCTCTTGATCTCATCAATGTTACCATCGGCGTCGGGCTGGTCGATGCTGAAAGAAGCCCTATCATGGCCCTTGTATATGTACTTGTAAAGGTATTTGACGGCCTTTATGCTAGAGCAGACCTCAACGTTGATGTGGCAATTGAACATCCGCAGAAGGTAAGGGTTATAAGGCACAACCCATCTGTTGTCCAACATTTTCCCCCGGACCTTAGCACGACTACCATCGTCTCTACGCCGATAAACTGGGTATGAGTCCTTGCCTTGTGCCGTGTTCTCATTGAACGGCCGCGGGTATCTGCACTTGCATTCGTTCTGTTGCATGCAAACATTCTTGGGGTTGAGAGCACCGCATGGTCCGTGCATCATATGTTTTACCACCAACGCGTAGAGTTCCGGATACTTCTGCTTGTCTGGGAGCTCGGCGGAAATGAGTCGGTCGTACTGCTCCGGAACGACGAGCTTATATGTTGAATCCATGATCAACAAAAAGTGTGCGTGGGGGAGGCCCCTCTTTTGGAACTCGACTACGTATACATAAGCGACAACAACACCCAGGATATGCTTCTTGAACAACATATCTTTCATAGCCTCTAGCTTGCCATAGAACACACGAGCCACAAGATCAGGTCGGTCTTGCGCTGTCTGACCAGGAAGCAGCTCATTCGTTATCTCTTCCCATTTAGGGTTGCAAGTCATGGTCAAGAAGATGTCAGGCTTCCCGTATGTATGGACAATTGCCATGGCATCCATATGCCTCTTCTTCATGTCGCGGTCGCCACCAGGGTATGTTCCAGGGAGCACTATTCTTACCCCAACAGCGCTTGCTCGCGTCTCCCCGGATGTGATCGCATCCACAACTCCTTTATACAGGTCGGCACGAATCTGCGTCTGGTTCTTCCTGTACCACTTCAACCGACAACTCTCAATCTTGATGTACATGTCGACCCCCCATTGCTGGAGCAGGCGTGCTCCACAGAGTATGGGATTGAAGATCGCAGGCCGTGTTTGCAGCATGTAACAGTAGTAGTCTCTCACGGAGACGCATAGCCTGCTATTCCCCTCTGCACATGGATGAGTAACGTGAAAATTAGGATACTTATGAGAAATAAAATATTTTTCATAACGGAATGGTACGCAAAAGGCATACCTGCATCCTCCTCATCATCATGGCCCGCTCGACGATGTTGTACAACCTCCCAAGGAACATTACGTTTAGGTAGCTTCGGATGCCAACCGAGCTCCCCCCTTGGATAGAAGAGGGGATAAGACAATGGGTCATATGATCCATCAGTCACACGTATACTGTGCCTTTCGTTGTTGTTACCACAAAGTGTTATCCTACGGTCGAACCTTTTCGCTAGGTCATTGCCCTCCACCCAAATTGCAGCGACCTCAGATGACACCGGTCTATTATATCTTCTTTGGTCAAGCCTCTGATCGGTGTTGAGGTCTATCCTATAATCATCGAGGTTGTCCTTGTGTGCACCCAAACTCCTAAATTGCTGGGAGTACGGGTTTTCCCGGAGTATGTCCACTAACTTCTTCACGACATCCTGGTCTAATTGCTTGGTGGCAGCCTTCCGATGAGTTAGGTTAGGGTCGTCATCATAGAAGTACAACTGCAGATGTTCTGGACGGGAGCTAGGCCCGAACGAATGCACATTGTGGTAGATGGTGCCGTGTGCCCGGAATGTGTACACCCCAGACTTCATGTTTGTGTAGTTTTCATCAAGGCTGACGCCAAGGGTTGTGAAGGAGAAATGCCCGTTGAAGAACCGTATGTTCTCCCGAAAATGTCTAGAGTCTGCATCCATGCTGGACCAAAGCCTCATCAGCTCCGGGATGGGTTCCGGTTGCTTGAGCTCGATTTGGCCATTGCGACAGCAGAAGCCGTCAGTCTCAGACTCAAACTTCATGGCCTTGCAGTGTTCGCAGTTTGCGGCGTGCTTCAGGATGTGAGTGCTGTCTGGGAGGTTTGAGTAGACAAAGTCGAATGGATCAATGTCGATAGGCTTAGCGCTAGACATGCTCGCTTCCTCGTCTTCATCCATGCTGTCATAATCGGATCCTACGGGCATTTGTTGAAACATCATATTCAGAACATTAATTACTAATACTTGTAATCACAAAAAAGTTTCACGACGTGCTTGTTCACCGTTGACCATACCTTGGTCGCGAAACATGTAGTACTCCTCATCCATCAAGTCGGGTGGTGTCGGATCATCGCCCATGATGCCGCTTAGGAATGCCTCGATGTCTTCTGCAGTGTCGTCATGGCGAATGTGACAATAGCCAACATTATGTCAGAAGAGGGTACAACTGAATGAGCATAAGATCGTGACAATAGCAATTTCTTACCATCGGTACCGACAGTGTAACTCGGCATGATCGTCGGAGGGTCGCCATCAGATGAAGCATCTTCGGCGGCCCGAGAGACGGGTGATGCGCGAGAGGTGAAAGCGGGACAGTGAGAGGTTGAGTTTGCTAGGTCTGGACGTGGCATTGCGATGGATTCAGCGCACGGGGTGTTTTTCCTTCTAGCATAATTGGCCTTCCTCTGAGCACTTGACTCCCCCTTCTCAATCACCGACATGCTTTTGCGGCGTTGCATGCGCTTCTCTCGTAGCTTTTCATTCAGTTTTTCTCTGACATCGACCGTTCCTTCATCCTTTTTCTTCTGATAACATGCTCGGCTCCGTGTGTTTCTCTGCTCCCTTTGCTCGTCTGTTAAATTACACTTGCGTTCATTATCACGTTGCCTCCTAGCTAGGTCCTTGTCATGAGTGACACCAGATGTGACTAATGTTGAAGGGGGAAATGCTATATCATCATGCAAGAATGCTGTATAGCTGGAGCTAGTTGGGTTGGCTGGTTCAACAAAGTTGTGAAAACATAATTAGAACTTTATGATTCAAACACGAATGGAGGTAGTGACTCAAGCGTGAGCCCATGTAACGATTATTTTGCTATATAATTATAAACTATGTACGTCAAGATGAAACATAAAACACTCTTACCTGATGTCGACAGGGGAGGCAGATTTTCATCTTGGACAAGCCGATCTTTTTTCTTCCGATAAGCAGCTCTCCTCTGGGCGTTTCTATGCTCTCTCTTGCGATCATCTTCACTTTTTTGCCTAGTTTCTTTGGTGTCATCCAAGACAGCTACTGGTGTCATTCAGGACATACTCAAAAGCCAGAGAAAAAAACATAACCAGACATCAAATGATTATGGAATACGTACAATATGACTACCTTGTAGATCTTTGTCATGAATGACACCAGATGTGACCGTAGTTGAAGGAGGAAATGTTGCATCATTATGCGAGAATGATGTATAGCTGGAGCTAGTTGGGTTGTCTGGTTAAACAAAGTTGTGAGAACATACTTAGAACTTAATGGTTCAAAACTGAATGAAGCTACTGACCCTAACGTCAACCGCATGCAACTCTTAATTTATACATACATACATACATACATACATACATACAGGTTAAGATGAAACATAAAACAATCTTACCTGATATCTTAAGGGCACGCAGATTTTCATCTTGGATAAGCAGATCAGTTTTCTTCTGATAAGCAGCTTGTCTCTGGGCGTTTATCTGCTCCCTCTTTTCTTGTGACAAGGTATCGTTGCAATGTACCACACGTTTTTCCCTGGTTTGTTTGGCGTCATTTGAGACAGCCCCTGGTGTAATTCAGGACATAATCAGAAGACAAAAAGAAGATAAACAGAACCTGACATTGAATGCTTACCGACTACGCTCAATATAATTGATGACATTGCAAAATTTCACAAGTGTACCTGATATCACATGTGAAGGTTGCTGAACATTCGTGATATCACAGAGAGGGGGGCGGTGAACAATATGCCTATCGTCTTGTTGCTTGATCGTACCATCTGACTTTTTACTCCGATAAGATGCCCGCCTGCGCGCGTTGATAAGTTCCCTTTTGTCTACCAGAGATTTGAGAGTTAGTCGAAGCCGAAAAAGAATGAGTATGGCATGTGAGAAGTCTTCCAAGCGAGACATATTTGTGTTGTCTGGTTGAACAATAGGTTACTCTCCAAATTTGTTAAACAGTAATGAGGTAAGCGTACTCAATTTAATTTTGTCAGCACCCGAACATTAAAAAACCTTACCAGACATTGAAAGGGAAGGCTGATTTTCCTCTTGTAATCTGACCGTATCCTCCTCTTTTTTCTTCCGATAAGCAGCCCGCCTTTGTGCGTTGAACTGCTCCCTTTTTTCGTCAGTGTAGTTTTTGCGTTCATTCAATACAGCTCCTGTTGTCTGCTGCTCGGATGCTGGGTCGTCTGCATCATGTTAAAAGAACAAACCAGAAAGCCGACAAAGCTTAACAAGGAAAATGGACCAAACCTGCCCGATCCACTTCTGAATACATCGCATTGGAGGGTGGATAAGCATGCCGGGGAATACCTTGTGCATCATCTTGTAGTTTGGTCGTACCCTCCTTTTTCTTCCGATAAGATGCCCGCCTCCGTGCGTTTATAAGCTCCCGATTACCTTCTTTATTATGTTGCATGCTAGCTAATTCTTCATCATTAAAGGAACCAAACGTGACATGGATAGCATGAATATCATGTGATGTAGGTGTGTTGGTTGGCAGAACGCACGGGCATTCAGACGTAGTATGCAATTAATCATTAAACAAACTCACCAGATATCGTAAGTGAAGGTTGTTCTTCATATTGGACCTTGACCGTGCACCCATCTTTTTTATTCTGATAATCAGCTTGCGTGCGGGTATTAACGTGCTCCCGCGCATTATCACTCAAGACAACTCCTCTTGTCTGGTGCTCGGATGATGAAGTAGACAGTGGACATTCCCTCCCACTCACATCAAGTCCTACCGGATTCCCCTCACACGTATTATCAGAACCTACAGGTAACCGATCAACAAAAATGCCGTATGTTGTACATGAAGATGAACACCCATAAGCATAAATTGTTTCATATGAAAGGCGGATCGGTCAGTACCATTTGAATTTTGTGGTACATATGTGCCATAAACCACTGTGAGATTACTCGGAGCCGGCAACGAAGCATCATGATTGTCTCCTACACGTAGCAAGCTTGATCCATCTGATGTGTTGTAGCCTGGAGCAATACAAGGCCAATGATATATAGGTGACAAAGTATGCAGGCAACATTCTCAGCATGATTCACACAGTCTTATACCTGGACCCATTGAGTAACTATCGTCAACATTCTCAGCTACGGGTATGATGCTTGCCTTGTATTGGTCAACATTTGTCCCGTCCATATGGCCTGCAACACATTATGTATATACACCATGTCACTGTCAGAAGGGCATGGTGCTTGCCATGTGTAGGAATTTCTGATAGCGTGAAATATACCTGTAGGTAAGTCCTCGTCTGGTTGATGTTCACTTGCCTTGCTTTTTGAATTCCCCATACGTACCTATGTAATGGCAGCTCCCTGACACGAAAAGACCATTGTTTGATGTATGTAGCAAAATAACGCATTGCCTTTTTTCTTGCTTTTCAGAAGACAAGGAACAGGACCAAGTTTTTTTCTTGATTTTCAGAAGACAAGGACCAGGACCACAGCAATCATCCTGTACTGTGCTTGCCATGTTACGAATTAAACTCCAAGATAGTTATGTAGTACTCCCTCAATGGCTGACATTTACGGAGGGAGTACAAAGTAAATATAATTTGTGTATAAACTATTTTTTGGCTGTGTGAACACGCAACGGCTGACAGGAGGATGAATGGAGGGGGGGCGTTAACACATTATTGGATGTGTGAACATGCGATGGCTGTATGAACGGTGTATAAACTGTGTATAAACTTCAAATAATACCTATATCCGCAATGATCTCGTCGGCGGCTGCTCAACGGGGATCAGCGCCGTTGAGCAGCCGCCGACGAGATCATTGCGGATAGTCCTCGTCTGGTAGCGTGAAATATACCTGTAGGTAAGTCCTCGTCTGGTTGATGTTCACTTGCCTTGCTTTTTGAATTCCCCATACGTACCTATGTAATGGCAGCTCCCTGACACGAAAAGACCATTGTTTGATGTATGTAGCAAAATAACGCATTGCCTTTTTTCTTGCTTTTCAGAAGACAAGGAACAGGACCAAGTTTTTTTCTTGATTTTCAGAAGACAAGGACCAGGACCACAGCAATCATCCTGTACTGTGCTTGCCATGTTACGAATTAAACTCCAAGATAGTTATGTAGTACTCCCTCAATGGCTGACATTTACGGAGGGAGTACAAAGTAAATATAATTTGTGTATAAACTATTTTTTGGCTGTGTGAACACGCAACGGCTGACAGGAGGATGAATGGAGGGGGGGCGTTAACACATTATTGGATGTGTGAACATGCGATGGCTGTATGAACGGTGTATAAACTGTGTATAAACTTCAAATAATACCTATATCCGCAATGATCTCGTCGGCGGCTGCTCAACGGGGATCAGCGCCGGCTTAGGGGATCGGCGTGCGGATCCTGAAGGGGATCGTCGTCGGATCGTGGACGTGATCGGCGGCGGGTCCTCAACGGGATCGACGGCGTCTCCTGAAGTGGATCCCTCGATGGAGGGCGGCGGCTTTGATGGAGCGGCGGCGGCGGCGAATGGATGGAGCGGCGGCGGCGAAGGGATGGAGCGGCGGCGGCGATCGACTCGTGTGTGCGATTGATTCTCGCTCGAGGGCAGGAGGCGAACGAGTCGTGCGTGCGACGGGAGGGTTTTTTCTTCGCTGGTTTTTTTTCGTAGATTTTTTCTCGTAGTTTTTTCATGGGTGCGACGGGAGGTGGAACCGTGGACTGCGTGGGGGCTTCGCTGGGATATTTTTTTTGGTTCGACGTGTGTACCTGTGAGGTGGGAGGGAGAACGAAAATAAACCAGGGGAGGTGGGACGAAAATTAACCGTGGAACGGAGACTACCAACTGAGACATTAGGAGTAGAGATACACAAAGCATATAATTGCAATTAAGAAAAGATGTCAAATGCGCTCACAAAAGAAATTGCTTCAATGAACGGACACATCACAAATAATAGACAAGAAAACTAAAACTCAAAAAAGGAAAAACAATGCATGAACAAAAAGGAAGGGGCACACAGACAAACAAGTTGCTATCTGACTCGAAAATCTCAAACACACAACACAATTCATAAACATTGAAGCAAAAGAAAAAGAGACCCAGCCCCCGGCTATAACGGGCCAACAAGAGAAATGAAAATGGGCCCAAAAGCAAGAACAATACACGATGCAACGTGCGACACGGGCAACAAAAAGGAAACGAGATCAAAAATTTGCACGGGACTTACAGTCAACAGATCCGATGATGGGAGACTTAGATGTGAGATAACTGTATTTTTATCTGGATGTGAGTTAACAAATCTGAAAATGAAAACAACATTACATTTGGTGTGGACATGCAACATACACCGACAGGGATAATTACGTGTTAGAGCGTGGTTAATAACAAAGCCTGCTGCCGGCTATATAGTAGTGCCATGTCACTTAAAGCCCATTAAAAAGTCCACTGATATAGTAAGCTGGCTGTAGATTAGCTACAAATTGATTACATCATTTAATGCATGCATGTGAAAGAAGGTATGTGATTGGAAGGAGAGAAGCTAGCGCCTGCTTGTTTACATTTACACGGGCTGCATGCCAGCTTCTACCTTGTTTGCCGTGCTGCAGCCGGGCTACACATCTGCAGCCTGCTTCACTCTCTCTCCTTCTTTCTCTTTCATCCACATAGGATTTTGATGACATGGCAAATGTTATAGCCTGCTGATTAGGACTTATTATACTTGCTCTTAAAAGGATGGCATGCGTCTGCCCGCCGCCTAGGACAACTATGTGTCAAGGATGAACATGCGACTAAGCCCAAAAAGGACACCCTGTTTCACCCATGGGCTGCCAAAAAACAATAAAAAAAGTTAAAAACATATCAATCCTAAAAACTTTGTCGTCACCGAGCATTCATGTAGATATACATGATTTCTTATTTACGTGGACATGCTTGCATAAATTAACACAAATAGAAAAATAAATCAAACATGCCTCAATGCCACATATGAGATGTATACACACATTGTATGGTCCATACACAAAGATAGAGTTGCAGAGACAGAAAAAGAGGCAAACTCGCTCACAAATGCAGCTGCTGCAGCGAACAGACACTAGTCAAACTAACAGACAAGAAAATAAAAACGACAAACGGCCCAGGCACATGGGCTGCATGAAACACGCACATTGTCCGGTATGATTCTCAGCTCAACCACGCCGCTGCACGAGTGGGCACAACAAAAACGCGAATCTTGAAGCAATATATCCTATGGTTTAAAACTTAGATGTGATGTACTTATTTCATATTTAGATGTGATTTACCAAATTTGTTTAAGTAATAAAATGGTCTTTATCAAAGAAGAAAAATGAGTAGAGAAAAGGGAGGCATGGGCGCTTAAACATGCTGAAGACTAAACGCACAACAAGCACTGCAAGTTGAAGAACAGGCCCAAGCAGAAAAAGAGTCTAAAGAAAATCCAGGCAAATGAAAAATAGCAAACGTGTATCGACTGAAACATAACGAAGTCTCGATCGATCGAGACTTAGCAAAACTGTATAAAAATCTCTGGTGCCGCCGTCGGCTGCAGCTGGTCTTTATCGAAGAAGAAAAATGAGTAGAGAAAAGGGACGCATGGGCGCTTAAACATGCTGAAGACTAAACGCACAACAAGCACTGCAAGTTGAAGAACAGGCCCAAGCAGAAAGCGAGTCTAAAGAAAATCCAGGCAAATGAAAAATAGCAAACGTGTATCGACTGAAACATAACAAAGTCTCGATCGATCGAGACTTAGCAAAACTGTATAAAAATCTCAGGTGCGCCGTCGGCTGCAGCTGTCTATCTTTGAACAAGAATAAACACATAGCCCCTGTCAACGTTTTTGCCTTGGATTTCTGTTGCTTCTGTGCCTAGGATTTCTTGACTCGAGCTTAGTCAATCATTTTGTGGTCAGACAAAAGCGCTGGAATGTTCAGTTACCTGTACATCACACCTCCACCCACAGAACTTTCAACTTCGCCACCAACCTCACTGCATGCCTCCGCCGCGCCGTCGTGAATTCCACAGGCCCACGCCAAATTCTCGTCGCCGGTCAATTCCGCGACTCGTTCTTCCTCCACTAGAAACAACGAGAAATAACAGAGCATGCAATAGTTTCTGTGGTTGACATCTTCACTGATGTGGACGCACGGCCGTGCCGCCCGGGACGGGATAGACCGCGGTCGATCAAGTACGTGTTCGTCTTCCGCCGCCCACGAACGCTCTGCGAGTACAAATGGCCGGCACCGCTGCACCGAAAAGAGGGGAGGCACGGGGGGTACAGGTTCTAGACGATCAACTTCGCAGCAGCAAGGGGACGAGAATACGAGATGGCACCTGGCACGCTTCCTCTGGGTGTGTTTGTCGTCGTGCTGCTCTGCGTGGGCGTCGTGCGCACGGCGGACACGGACATCGTCGCGGCAGGCCGACCGCTCTCCGGCGACCAGAAGCTGGTCTCTCCCGGCGGCAAGTTCGCCTTGGGACTCTTCCTTCCAGGTGAGTGCACGCTGCATGTGCGCATGGCTTGACGATGGCTAGTGTAAGTTCATAGTGGCCAGTGGTGTGAGATGTTTTTGTTGTGTTTTTCTTCTGGCAGACGGAGCAGCCGACGGCAGCTGGTATGTGGGGATCTGGTACCACAAGATACCAGTGCACACGCCGGTCTGGGTGGCCAACCGCGAGACGCCGGTCTCCAACACGTCGCGGCTTGCCATCGCGCCCGACGGCAATCTCTCTCTGTTTGATGGCGCCGGCTCGATCGTCTGGTCCACGAACGCCAGCACCAGCGGCGTCGCCAATGCCACTGACACGGTCGCCGTTCTCCTCGACTCCGGAAACCTCGTGCTCACGCCCGCGTCCAACGCCTCCGCGGTGCTGTGGCAGAGCTTCGACCACATCACGGACACGTGGCTTCCAGGCGGGAAGCTCAGGCGCGACAAGCGCACCGGCGTCATCCAGGCCATGGCCTCGTGGAGGGCGCGCGGCGACCCCGCGCCGGGCATGTACGCCCTCCAGCTCGATCCGTCCGGGGCGAAGCAGTACCTGCTGCTGTCGAATGGCACCCGTGAGTACTGGGCCACCGGCAACTGGACAGGCAAGTACTTTACCGGCGCGCCGGAGGTCGCCGCATCGAGGGGCGACTCCGGGTACAGCTTCGAGTTCGTGGACAACGACGACGAGAGCTACTTCACGTACAACTTCGCCGTGAACTCGACGGTGTACCGGTTCGTCATGGACGTGTCGGGGCAGGTCAAGGGGTGGTTTTGGGTGGAGGCCACGCAGGGATGGAACCTGGTCTACGCCGAGCCCAAGGCACGGTGCGCCGTTCCTCGCGGCTGCGGCGCCTTCGGCGTGTGTAGCGAGGGCTCGTCCACGGCGTGCGACTGCGCCCGGGGCTTCAACCCGCAAAGTCCGGCGAGCTGGGCCCTCGGCGACTACATCGGCGGTTGCGTCCGGAACACTCAGCTTCAGTGCCGTAACAACAGCAGTGGACCGTCGGACGGCTTGAAGAAGGCGGAGCAGGACAAGTTCCTCCGCATCGACGGCATGAGGCTCCCGGACGATGGCCGAATGGCGGGAGCTGCAAGCTCCGGCGACTGCCAACGCACGTGTCTAGGGGACTGCACATGCTCCGCCTACGCATACAACGGCAGCTGCTTCTTGTGGCACAACGATCTGTTCAGCTTACAGGACGGTGTCCTCGACGACCAGGCCGGCGCGGGGAGCCTGTACCTCCGTCTCGCTGCGTCGGAGCTCCCAGGCGCGCGAAGCCACGTACGGAGGGACATCAAGGTCGCCGCTGTGGCACTCGGGGTCACGTGCTTCGTGATCGCCGCAGCCATTCTTCTCGTTCGTACGATAAGAGGTACGATGAAGAGGAGAAGAACAACGAGACTCAACGGTCTCGCCGTCGGCGATGGCTGTGTGAGCTACAAGTACAGCGACCTGCAGTCCCTGACCAAGAACTTCACCGACAAGATTGGCGCCGGCGCTGTTGTTGCTGCAGCCCTCGCCTTGCCTCTCACCGGAGCTCTCTCTCTCTCTCGCTCGAACGTAGAAGAAAGAAGGTGGAAGAACAAGACGCACACAGCAAGTTTTACCCGGCGCACGTACGCCACCGGCCGCACGAACGGCCGCTTTCTTTCTTTCCTGAGCACGAACTCAGCACACAGCTTGACGATACACAGAGGACCCAGCGAGTTCTTATACGCGCGCTCGTACGCAGCGCTCCCACTCGCCCACGCCCCGCACCCCACGGCCTACTTGGCTCGCGCTCCCGTCGCACCCGTACGCGGACGACGCGGCCACTAACTGCCCGGGCGACGCGGTCACACCTCCGGCTCCATCGCCAGCAAACCCACACACGCGCTCGTACACATGCTGGTACACACACACACTCACGCAGCTACTAGCCTGACGCGGACCGGACCATGCACGCCATGTCTGGCACACGCACGAACGCGTGCCCGACGTGCCCTGGCCGAAACCGGCAAGCCGCGGCTTATTCATCTAACATTCACCCCTCTAAGCCGTGGCTCAGAGGAGTCCGCCGTCTTCAACGCCGGCGTCCGCCATCAGCGCGTGCTCCGCCGCCGGCTCCCTCCGCAGCTGGGGGCAATCCCTCTTGAAGTGGCCGCGCTCGCCGCACTTGTAGCAGCGGCCGCGTCGGTTGCCTCCGTTGCCCGACGCCACGCTCCGCCCGTCGTCGTCGTCGCGAGCTCCGCCCTGCTGCCGCTCCCGCGCCCGCCACTGCGCCATGGTGAGCATCAGCTGATCGCCGCCACGCTCGCCGCCGTCTTGTCCACGGCGCCGAACCCGCTCATCAAACGCACGCAGCCGCCCGAGCGCCTCGTCGAACGCCATGGTCTCCACATCGCAGAACTGCTCGATGCCGGCGACGACGGGGAACAGCCGATCAGGAACGGTGTCCAGGAGCTTCTTGACGAGCGCCGCGTCGCCCAGCGTCTCCCCGAGGTTCGCGTACCGCGCCGTCATCCCCGCCAGCCTCCCGGCGTACGCATCCAGCGCCTCGCCGTCCGCCATCTTCAGGCGATCAAACTCCCCGCGCAGCGTCGCCAGCCTCGCCGCGCGGACCCGATCGGCGCCGACGAACCTCACCTTCAGGGAGTCCCATACCTCCCTGGCGGTGAGCTTCGTCGCCACCTGCAGCAGCACGTCCTCCGGCAGCGCTCCGAGGATCAACGCGCGTGCCGTCTTGCACTTCTTGGCGTTCACCACCGCGTCGCCCGGCGCCACCGCCTCCCACACAGTGTGGACGTCGAGGATCGCCTGCGCCTTGATCGCCCACACCGTGTAGTTGTCCGGCGTGAGCATCGGCATCGCCATCGACACCGATCCGCCCGCGCCGCCGCCGTGTGGGACGAGCGCCATGGTCGCCGGTGATCGCCCGAACCGAAGCTCTGATACCAATTGTTGTTGCTGCAGCCCTCGCCTTGCCTCTCACCGGAGCTCTCTCTCTCTCTCGCTCGAACGTAGAAGAAAGAAGGTGGAAGAACAAGACGCACACAGCAAGTTTTACCCGGCGCACGTACGCCACCGGCCGCACGAACGGCCGCTTTCTTTCTTTCCTGAGCACGAACTCAGCACACAGCTTGACGATACACAGAGGACCCAGCGAGTTCTTATACGCGCGCTCGTACGCAGCGCTCCCACTCGCCCACGCCCCGCACCCCACGGCCTACTTGGCTCGCGCTCCCGTCGCACCCGTACGCGGACGACGCGGCCACTAACTGCCCGGGCGACGCGGTCACACCTCCGGCTCCATCGCCAGCAAACCCACACACGCGCTCGTACACATGCTGGTACACACACACACTCACGCAGCTACTAGCCTGACGCGGACCGGACCATGCACGCCATGTCTGGCACACGCACGAACGCGTGCCCGACGTGCCCTGGCCGAAACCGGCAAGCCGCGGCTTATTCATCTAACAGGCGCCTTCGGGTCGGTGTTCAAGGGCCAGTTCTCCGACAACACCGTCGTGGCCGTCAAGAAGCTGGAGGGGCTCCGGCAAGGCGAGAAGCAGTTCCGCGCGGAGGTGAGCACGCTGGGCACCATCCAGCACGTCAACCTGATCCGCATGCTCGGCTTCTGCTCCGACGGCGGCGACCGGAAGCTGCTTGTCTACGAGTACATGCCCAACGGCTCGCTGGACCGGCACCTGTTCCGCAAGACGTTCTACGTCCTGAGCTGGCAGGTACGGTACCAGATCACGCTCGGCGTCGCCAAGGGGCTGGCCTACCTCCACGACAAGTGCCGGGACTGCATCATCCAGTGCGACGTGAAGCCGGAGAACATCCTCCTCGACGCCTCCTTCGGCGCCAAGGTGGCGGACTTCGGGCTGGCCAAGCTCGTCGGCCGGGACTTCAGCCGGGTGCTCACCACCATGCGCGGCACCATAGGGTACCTGGCGCCGGAGTGGATCAGCGGCGAGGCGATCACGGCCAAGGCGGACGTGTTCAGCTACGGGATGATGCTCTTCGAGATCGTGTCCGGGAGGCGGAACGTGGAGCACGGAGAGAGGCGGTTCGTGGTGTCGGCGGCGGAGGGTGCGGAGGAGGACCCGACGACGACCTTCTTCCCGTTGCTGGTCGCGAGGAGGCTGGCGGAGGGCGACGTGATGAAGTTGCTGGATCCCGAGCTGGAAGGGGATGCGAACGCTGAGGAGATGAGGAGGGTGTGCAAGGTCGCCTGCTGGTGCATCCAACACGACGTAGACGCGCGGCCGACGATGGGGGAGGTGGTGCAGGTGCTAGAGGGGCTGACGGAGTTGGAGATGCCACCGGTGCCTCAATACCTTGAAGTGCTCGTGGGACGGCCGGTACACGAGACGGCGTACCGTAGCGCGGAGCAGCTTGAAGCGCCCACGGGGCGGCCGTTACATGGAACAGTGTACCATAGTAGCACAGAGCAGATTTTCCGTTCGTAGGAGCGAGAGCGTATCCCGTATTCTGCGGCTCCGCGCCATGATTGAGCACTCGTCCGTAGCATCTCTAGTACCGCGTGTCTCACGTCCGTAGTAGCGAGGGCATTACAGAGAGAGATGGACCCGACCCACCTGTTGTTCTTGTTCGATTCGACCGGTGATTCTCTGCTTCTCCTGCAGCAGCCGCCGGGCGTTCGCATCCTCTTTGACCACGCGCCTGCTGGACCGCCTCCCCTTACCGAAGTGAATTTTGCGCGGTATCGATAGGTACCGTCAGATCTCCCTCCGTTGCAGCACGTTTTAAGATTCGTGTATGTTTACTCTGTATTATGATATGTGTTTCATCGTATTACATATACCAAGCAATACAAGCATGCAATACACTGACATATTTCAGATACACCGACATGGGTACTGCGGCTCAGACTAAAAGCATTTGGGCCCGTCCCAAAATATCCTACTCCATTATTGAAATTCAAATCTTTTTTTTTTGCGGGGGTAAAGAGAGTTTTATTGCAATATCATAGAGTTACAGTCGAGAGGCCATAAGTCCTCGATACAAGGTGGAACCGAGCCCAACCAAACAGCGGTGGCTCGCTCCGATCGGCTATAGAAAGCCAATCGATCGGCAACTCTATTTTGAGAACGACTAATTTTCTGAGGATAAAACTCCCTAATACCAGCTAAGTGTTTAATCTCCATGACTAACTGGCCATAAGCAGACCGAAGTAGCGCGTTAGTCGACAAGCAAGACAATGCTTCTGACGAGTCTGATTGCAGCACCACCGGGCGATTGGAGTGTTGGATGGCCAAAGCCATACCTTGCATGAGAGCATGCAGCTCCGCTTCAAGAGGATCATTGCAATGGAAAATAAAGCGATATGCCGCGAAGATGATCGCCCCGTCACTGGTCCTTAGAACCATGCCAGCAGCCGCAGAGCCGTCGGCAGCCTGGAAAGATCCGTCAACAGAAAGGGCCACCCTACCCGCGTCCGGGGCGGGCCATGGCACCGCCGGCTTACCCTGATGCTTCAACGGCGCTGGCAGCACTGTGGGCATCTTGCCCTTTATGATTTCATCCGTGGAGAACTTGGAAGCAAGCTTGATAGATCGATAGTAGCTGTCCAGGTAGTCGACAGAGGCCAGAACCGGTGGGGGGTCCTTGCCATGGTATATATCGTTGCGTACTTGCCAAATCCTCCAAACAAGCATTATCAACATGTCTCCGACATCCGCTGAGCAATTGTTGAGTAAGTTCAGAAACCATTCCGTTCCGTTATCAATAAGAAGATCGTCACCTGGAATAGGCCACCGTCGGCGCATATTTACCCACAACATCCTTGCCTGCAAACATGCGGTCAAAGCATGGAATGTGGTTTCCTCCTCCACACCGCAAAGCCGGCAGGTAGAATGTGTCGCAACATGCCTATAGCTCTTGCACTGTTGGGTCGGCAGAGTCCCCGTAACAATCCTCCAAGCCGTGATTTTCATCTTTTGCGGAACAGCAGCCTTCCACACCCGGCTCCAGATAGAACGGTTCCCGTCCGGGTTGGAACTGGAAGCGCCGTTAGCATGGGCAATATTATGATCACATGTGGCCAGCTTATAGGCACTTTTCACCGTAAATGTCCCACTCTTCTCCGGAAACCAAGACAAAAAGTCCGACCGCAGCCGTGGAGACGTTCTGATCTTCAGTATGCATTCCACGTCCATGGACCAGAAGTGCTCTCGTAGTCTGTTAACACGCCAGGCGCCGCTGTCATCCAGGAAGTCTGACACACGGTTAAGGCGGCAGGTCCCCTTCGGCGAGACAGGCCTGAACGGGAAAGGTCTCGGGATCCAAGGATCCCGCCAGGTCCGGATGCTTGCACCATTGCCCACTCTCCAAATAACTCCGCGCTTAACCAGTTCAATACCATGTAATATACCCTTCCATACGGCTGATCCATTGCTTGAGAAAACAGTATCCAGCAGCTGGCCAGAGGGGTAATACTTCGCCTTCAAAAGTCGAGCACATAAACTATCCGGCGAGCCCAACAATCTCCAAGCTTGTTTAGCTAACAAGGCTTGGTTAAAAGCTCTCATATCCCTAAAACCCATGCCACCCATGGACTTAGGAAGTCTTAATTTATCCCAGCTCATCCAGGCCATTTTCTTTTTCCCATTTTCAACACCCCACCAATACTGCCGTATCATGCGTGTCAGTTCATCACAAACCGAGGCCGGAAGTTTGAAAACACTCATGACATACGCCGGGATGGCTTGAGCTACAGCTTTGATCAATATCTCCTTATTACCAGAGGAAACATACTGCTCACTCCAGTCAATAAGTCTCTTCCTTAATCTCTCTTGGACTGTTTCAAAATTACCTTTATGAATTCGTCCTTCAGGAACTGGGAGACCCAAGTACTTGGGCTCAAACACTTGCTGTGTAACCTCCAACACACTTTTCACCTCCTGAACCACACTAGGTAAGCAGTTATCTGAGAAAAGGATGGAGCACTTCGACGGGTTTATCAGTTGGCCAGTCGCCGTCGCATAAGTGTTCAACAAACCTTTAACCAAGACTCCCTTCTGTTCTGAGGCATGGAAGAACAAGAGTGAGTCATCCGCAAAAAGGAGATGAGATATGACAGGCGCATTCCTGCAAATTTTGACCCCTTGGAGACCCTCTTCCCTCATAGCCTTGTTGATCAGAGCAGATAGAGCATCAGCCACAAATAGGAAGAGAAAGGGTGATAAAGGGTCACCTTGACGAAGTCCTCTTGACGGGGAAAAAGTCTCCAATAATTTGCCATTGAACTTAACAGAATACTTCACCGAGGAAACACAAGCCATAACACGAGAGATCCAGTGCTGAGAGAAACCCCACTTGGCCAGAGCCCTTTCCAAAAACACCCAATCCACACGATCATACGCCTTAGACAAATCAAGCTTATAAGCACAAATAGGTGGTGAGTTACTCTTAAGAGACTGTATGTGGTGAATACACTCAAAGGCAATAATAGAGTTATCAGTAATAAGTCTCCCTGGGATGAACGCGCTCTGGTTTTCAGAGATGAGCTCTGATAGAAAAGGTCGCAGTCTGTTCACCATGCATTTGGAGACTATTTTATAAACCATGTTGCATAAACTTATTGGTCGAAAATCCTTTAGCTCCTTAGGATGGGAAACTTTGGGAATCAACACAATGGCCGTATCATTAGTGCCCTCTGGCATAATACCTATCACAAAGAAATCCTTCACCGCCGCAACAATTTCGCCCTTGAGAACTCCTGCATTTCGCTGGTAGAATCTAGCCGGAAAACCATCACACCCCGGGGCCTTCAGTGGCCCGATCTGAAACAGAGCATTTGAGATCTCCTCATCTGTATACGCCTTACACAAGGCCTCATTCATCTCCTCCGTGACCATAGGATTAATGCAGTCAAGAACCTCAGTAGGGTCTAGAGTCGGGTCCTTTGTGAAAATCTCCTGGAAGTAGGATTGGGCCATCCTCTCCATCTCGGTTGGCGCACTACACCAGGAACCATCAGACTTCAACAATCTCTGAATATGGTTGCGTCGCGCCCTCCAGACTGCACGTCGATGCATATACTTAGTGTTTCGTTCACCCTCCTTCAACCATGTAATCCGGGACCGCTGAAGCCAGAGCATCTCCTCCCTATATAGCAACTCATCCAGCTGATTCATTTTTGCCCTGAGAAGAGCGCGGTCTGCACTAGACAGTTGTAGATCAGCCAGCTGAGTGCGAAGAACCTCGATCTCCTTCAGTACATTGCCGAAATTTTCCTTGATCCACTTCCTTAACTCTGTCATCACCTCCTTCAGTGATTCAGTCACCGAAGACAAGTTGCCCACCGGCCGATGTTTCTCCCAGGCCCCAGCAATGACTTGGGGAAGCATAAGATCCCGCTCCCACATGATCTCGTAGTGAGGAGAGACCGCCCGGCGTTTCTGCACTGGAACTCCCTCAAGGTTGATCAGGATCGGGGAATGATCAGAACATGATGTTGCCAGATGTAATACCCTCGCCGCTGGGAATAAATCACGCCACGCCTCATCGACACATGCTCGATCTAACCGAACCTGGACATTGCCCAGGGTGTCTTGACCATTATTGTATGTGAACGGAAGACCACATAAGCCAAGATCCTCCAACTCACATGTCTCTAAGCAGTCTCTGAACCCTGCCATCTGCACC
The DNA here is from genome assembly GCA_039707655.1 of Elymus sibiricus. NCBI lineage: Eukaryota > Viridiplantae > Streptophyta > Magnoliopsida > Poales > Poaceae > Elymus > Elymus sibiricus. The sequence continues at coordinate 312,463,791 of CM077663.1, read as the reverse complement.
TCCGAGCGCAAAGTTCTCGAAAGATGCACATGCTGCCACATTGCCTCATTAAAATCTCCACAGACGAACCATGGTTCATGCGAGACAGCCCGTAGGCGGCAGAGATGATCCCACATGCGCTGCCTATTCTCCACCCTCGGTTCGCCGTACACAAAAGTGCCACGCCAAGATATGCCAGAGCCAACATCTAGAACGCGGACATCAATGAATCGATTACAAGCTTCAAGAACTGTCACAGTTAGGGATTCATCCCAAAAGAGAGCTAAACCCCCACTCCTCCCATCACTACTCACACCATGAAAACCTTTGAGGTCGAGCCTCCAACGCATCTTCTCCACCTTGGTAGAAACTTGTCTGGTCTCACAAAGAAAGACCAGTTTGGGGTTATTGGCTTTTGAGAGGGCCAACACCTCACGAACTGTCCGGCGGTCCCCCCCCCCCCCCCCCCCCCGCAGTTCCATGCCAAGACATTCATTGCATCCGGCGGTCCTCCTCGAGGGAGGCCGTCGATATCTCATTGTTGTCACCGTCCTGTGAGAGCTTCACCCGCTTGTTACTTGAGCCACTGCTCGTCGGCGGTTTGTTCTCATGGCCATCTATCCCACTACCATCTGTTATAGCCAGCAGCGACTTTGGGGTACCAGCAGCAGTACTAGGACCATCACCGACAGCATCCATGTTCAGTCTCTTCCTTGCTTCCCTATCCACATCCATCCGACCGCTGCCCTGTTTCAGAGGACTAGTCGCCGTGTCTAGTATCTCGGCATCAGTTCGTTCCTTCATCGCCGGAGTAGGAGCAGTCGGGCTCCCAGCCCTACCAGAGGGCCGAGGACCTGAAGATTTGCTCGGGGCCGACTCCTGGCGTGGTCTACTAGGGCCATCGGCGTAGAGCCAGTCCCCAAACTTCATCAACTTCTCATCATGAACGCCCAGCCCGCACTCTTTATGATCATGACCAATTAGACCACATACTTTGCAAAACCTTGCCAATTTCTCATACCGCACCAGGTAGACCTGGCGTTCCTTAGCACGAACAACACTTACAAATTTTGTGAGAGGCTGTTGTATATCGTGATTCACCCTCACCCTTACGTAGTCCCCTCGAGTGTTGCCGTTCAGGCGCATCTCCAAGATCTCGTCGGCGCCCTTCAATAACTTCTCAACAATGTTCTTCTTACAATAGGGGTCCGGGAGCTTATGAATCTGGAGCCAGATCGGCATATGATCGAACACCACCTCTTCAGCTCTACTAAAGCCATCATACGGGCATAACAGCACCGCCATGTTACGGAAGAGCCACGACCCCTGCATCATGATTCTCTCCCAATCTCCAAGGCATGAAGCTTGGACAACAAATCTGTTGGGACCTACGGGTCTGAATCTGACACTCTGTGCAGGGTTCCATGCCGCCCTCATGTCCTTGTAAAACGCCGACGGAGAGAAGGTTTTGTCGGTATGAACCCTAGCCAGGGCCAACCACCGCACGCTTTCCTTGATCTCCGGATCTTCATCATCGATCACCACATCCTCGAACTCTTCGTTATTAAGGTCGAGTTGGTCGAAGAAATTTTCTAGGTCAGGTTTCGCCGCCACCGCCACCGCCACTTGTTGCCGAGTTCGCGTCGGAAGGGGACGCCATCAGGACCAAGATCACCAAGGCTCGCGAGTAATCCCTGCTGAGGAACGATCGGATCGTGGGTAGAAACTCAGAGGAGAACAAGTCGCCTCAGAGCAGCCAAAACCCTAGCCGCAGGCATAGGGGTAAAAACCTTTTGGAGGCTACATTGAAATTCAAATCTAAACCTTATGATTATCAACCTATAGTAGGCATTTCATTTTACTAGGGTTGGAATCATAAGGTTGATAATCATAAGGTTGGAATTTCATTTTAATATGGTTGATAGACAAAACAATTGATACTCGTAAATTGATAGGCATTTCATTATTGATTCCAACCTTATGATTCCAACCCTAGTAAATTGAAATTCCAACCTTATGATTATTAACCTATAGTAGGCATTTAATATAATTGCTTGTCTATATTCAGGTTCAACCTTAATTCGGCTGTACAACGTGGAATGCGGGCTTATTGTAAAGACAAAACAATTGATATGTTCAAATCTACTATTGTTATGAAGTTCTCGTCGGATAGAGAGGCGTATGATTATTACAACACATACTCATGGGTTGTTGGATTCAGTATAAGAAATGGAGATAACTAGGTAAATGGAAAGGGAATTAAAAAAATGCAAGAATTCAAGTGCCAGCGTAGTGTTCGTACATATACATCCATTGCTTTGCTTTTCATTATGAATCATTTAAAAATAAAATCCATAATAATATTATTTCTTTCTGCAAATAGGGTTTAACAAAAAATAAGAGAAGAACTTCCCAAGAAAAAAAATAAGAGAGGAAGTTTCTGCAAATAGGGCCGCCAACTCATGTTCTTCTCCGAGAGGCCTGGTCTGGAGACTGTTTTGGGCCCCAGAGAGGGCAAAGCGCCGATGTCGTCATCATCAACCCCTCTTCATCGACAATCTCATGATGCTTACCACCGGGAGTGAGTAATTCCATTGTAGGCATACTAGAAGTAGATGGATATGGATGTGATTGATCATGTAATTGAGTCAATTTGTTAGGGCTTGATCCCTAATATCCACTATGTTCTGAGATTGATGTTGCTATGACTTTGCTATGATTAATGATTGTCACTAGGGCCCGAGTGCCATGATTTCAAATCTAAACCTATTATGTTTTCACGAATATAAGTGAGTTTTAGATCATATATTGCAAGTTGTATGCACCTATTACGTGTTATGATCAGTAGACCCCAAGGTGACAATAATTGGGACCCTCTCCGGTGATGACCATAGTATGAGGAGTTCATGTATTCACTATGTGTAAATGCTTTGTTATGGTTCTCTATTAAAAGGAGGCTTTAATTATCCTTAGATTTCCATTAGGACCTCGCTATCATGGGAGGGTTGAACAAAAAATGTTATGCAAATTCTTATTACTATATACGAAATATATGCCTACATATGATTGATGAATTGGAGTTAGCTCTGTGTCGCTCTAGGTTGTAATTGTTACATGGTTAATGTCATCCAAATATCCATCATTACTCCATGCCTACACTTTTCTCATATTGTGTTTACTAAGTTATTAATATTGCCGGTGATGTTACAACTGCTACTATTACCACTATTACCATTACCGCTACTATTAAAACTACCTAACTATTGTTCTACTAATACCTTGTTGTAGAGAATTAATTTTTCACGTGTGGTTGAATTGTCAACTCAACTGCTAAGGCTTATAAATATTCTTTGGCTCCCCTTGTGTCGAATCAATAAATTTGGGTAAAATACTTCCCTCAAAGACTGTTGCAATCTTCTATACTTATGGATCATCACCCTTGTCGCTGCACCACCCAATGACTATATCGCCCGCCCCCAGGCGCTTGCAGGGGTCGTTTCTCGGGGCCAAGAGCTGCTTCACCTCGTTGTTCTAGGTACCAATTGTTGAAATTCAGCCCTAGGATCGATCACATCAAATCAACGAACACGACACACACAAAACTTTTGGCCAAAGACACATGTCGTGTCTTGTTCTTCTCTTGATATCTTCTCTATTTTTCTTGTGGTGTCACAACTTTGACACAGTCGGTCCTCCATATATATATATATATATATATATATATATAGGGTGGGTCTATTTTGACAACACCCTTAAGAGTCTTATTTTGACATCAAAATCTCTTATTCTGACAACACCTATCTAACCACGTCCGTAACCCCACCGAACTGCAAAACGGAAAAAAAATCCCACCCTAACCCACGTCCAACCTTATCCATCCCCTCCCACCCCACTACCCCACTTCTTCCCCCGGTCAACCCCACGACGCGGCTCACTCCCGGCCGCCGCGCTGTGCCTTCCCTCCACGACCCACGCCATCCCGACCCCCCGAACCTCCCCTCCTCTGCCACACGCCTCCCCCACACCCACCCCGCCCCGTCCCTCACCCCGCCGGAACCACCTTATTCCTCTTCCCCGCCCCACCCTAGCGACGCAGCTGCCCCACCTCTAGCGCCGCCGCCCACCGGGACCTCCACCACTGCCTCCCCGCTCCGCCAACCTCTCCCTCCGGCCACCATCACTTCCTCTGCACCATGGGCTCCCTCTCCCTTCACCGGTTGTTGTCTCCTGGGAGCCCAGGGACCTGCAGCAAGGGAAACGACTGGATCCGGCCTCCCTCATGGCCGGGGACTACGAGGATCGGGCGAGCTCTTGTTGCCCACGGTGGCCTCCCGCTCCCCCGCGCGGATCCAACCCCCCCTGCAACCCTCCTCCGGCGGCGGATCCAACCTGCCGTGCCCCGGCAAGCAGCTCCTCTGCACCCCCTCACTCGGATCCGTCTCCACCTTCCTCCCCCTCCTTTGCCTATTGGCCATGACTTGGATCCCAGGGAGAAAGGTGTACGAGCGGCGGCAGAGAAAGCACCCGCGGTTGTGGCTCTGCCCTGGCGTCCGCGGCACGTCGCCGACACGGTGGATCCAAGGGCGCCCGTGCGCACCTCCATCTCTCCTCTCCGGTGAGGCCTGTGACGAGCATCTCTGCCACAGATTCAACTCCTCGCCCGTGACCTCCTCTTTTGGACTGATGCCTTTCAACAAGGTCGCATCTCACCTCTGCAGTCCGTCGACCATCGCCGTGCAGCTCGACGACATGCATGATGTGGTTCAGTGCTGGTGGACTTGCAGGTTATTTTTGCTTGCATTTGCAGTTTGTTTCATCGCGGCGTGCAACTGTAGTTTGGTGGCGGCAGAAGTTCCTTTGGATGAGGTTCGGTTAGATGAGGTGAGCTTTTGTAGTTAAATTGGATAAGGTGATCAAGTGCAGTTCAGTTTTTGATTTTGCGTTCATGTTTTGATCGAGTGCAGCGGGGAGGACGCCACCTACCTCCTGTCGACAAGCATGGCTGGTAGCAGCACCGTGCAAAAAATGAAGATGATGATGACACCACGGCTAGCAGAGGAGGGCCTCCACCCCGAACGTCCATGCAAAATTCTTGATAAAAATGTAGTACACCTGACTATGTTCGCGTAGCGTGGAGCGCCTGTGCGTGCAATTCAGTTGCTTTAGTTTAGTTTTGTTTGTAGTGTTGAAGTGCAGTTTGCTTCTGGAAGACGTCCAGTGCTCGTTTTGTTGTGGGATGGGAGTATACATGTATGTATGTATGTATGCTTTCGTTGCAGCTCGGGCAATGCACTCATGCGGTTTTGTGGTGGTGTGCTTGCAGTCCGGTGTGTCGGCGCATGAAGTGCTTTGTGGCTCACTCAATAAAAAACATTGATGCAGTACACTTGCCTCGTCTCAGCAGTTAGGACGCATTCATAAAAAATGAGAAAAAGAAACAAAAATAATAGTGCAGTTTACTAACCTCAACCATGCAACTTAAAAGAGCGTTTCTCAAGAAAAACAACTTAAAAGAGCGTTTTGCAAATAAATGCAGTACACTAGCCTCAGTAATTCAGTTCTAACGTATTTATAAAAATAGTAGCTTGAAAACAAAAAAACGTCATTCAATCCACTTTGATTTGTGTAGCGGTTCACTTTCCCTCTAATCTGCACTGCACTCATCCCATGAGGTATCATGTGTTTCGTGTTTCATTAAAAAGTTAGAAAAAAGACAAACGATATCATGCAGTTCGCCTACCCATTCGATGCAGTGCGGTCTTCAGTCCGAAGCAGTGCATTCTTTTGTCTGATGCGATTCACGCGTCGATTTTAGTGTCGCGAAAAACAGAGTGTCCGCATTTTGCTAATTTTAAAACTGCTCTTAAACCGTAAGGAATTAGAAAGAGTGTTGTACATGAAAAAGTTGCGCCTCGTCGATATCTTTCGAAGGCCGTATCATTTGCATCGTTCCGACGAGCGGTTTGAAAAAAATTACGAAAATACGCTCCCTGCCACTCGTAGGCAGCGGCACCGTTTTCAAAATTCCTTTAAAACCACCAGGAATCTCAACAAATGACCAACATATGAAAGTTGCATCCATTACACAGATTTCCAACGCCGTATCGCACGCCTCATTCCGACAAACGGTTCGAAAACTACAGTGAAAACCGTACCGAAAAATTCGTAAAATTTGAAAAACAGAATTTTGTTTTTTAGTAAATTTGAAATTACTCTCAAACCGTAAGGAACTAGAGAGAGTGATCTACATGAAAAAGTTGCGCCTCGACGATATCTTTCCAATGCCATATCGTTTGATTCATACCGACGAACGGTTTAGAAAAAACGCGAAAATACGCTCGCTGTCACTCGTCAGGCGGCCACCGTTTTTGAAACTACTCTTAAACCGTGAAGAATCACGAAAAGTGGCAAACATGGAAAAGTTGCGGATTTTCCGTAGCTATCCAACGGTATATTATACGTCTCGTTCCGATAAACGGTTTAGAAACTGGTGCGAAAATGGTGCTGAAAAAACGCGTGCAGTTTTTTCTGCTTACATTGCAGTGATAGTTTGACAGGGATGCAGTGCACCCGTGTTAACCGTGCAGTTCGGAAGTGTTGTCAGAATAGTTATTATGACATCGATGTCAGAATAGACAGTCTATATATATATATATATGTGTGTGTGTGTGTGTGTGTGTGTGTGTGTGTGTGTGTGTGTGTGTGTGTGTGTGTGTGTACAGAACCAACCAACCCTACTCTCCTATACCTACACGGACATGGCATATTTTCCTTCCTAATCTAGGTCAAACTAAAACTACACGAGACACATCTAAGAAACCTGACAGGACACATCTAGCTAGCACACCAACCCATGCGATTACTAACTTCACTAGTACTAATTTCACTCGAACACTTGCTATTAACACCACGTAGGACATGTTTGGATTATTTTCCAACAATCGCCGATGGGCCGTGGCACCTGCACCAGCACCGGCCGACGACGCTCTTGCTCTCTGGCTTGCTCCGGCTCGTTCTCCTCGTCGAGGAGGTTGACGAAGGAGGCAACACAGCGGCCTAGCATGCTTGGAATAAGTGTATATGGGTATGGGCGGTTGTGCAGTGTTGCTACGGTGTGTCATTGCCGTCTGGGGCTTATAGCTAGCTACTCACTGGTGGCGGAAAAGCAATAGGAGAGAGGCATGGTGTGGTTTGCGGTACACGCGTATACCGCTATTAATTTTTGCACTGGGGCGTGTGCAGGTTGGTTGGGGCTGGTGCACGCCATTAAAGGTTGGATTGGGGCCAGTTTCTGGGTACGAGCTACTAGCACACATCTTGTTCCATCAACTGTGTATGCGCTTGTTATCAGTATCTGACACAATTCCTTTAATTACGTTGTGGTCCCGTTAGAGCACACAATTCCCAATACACAATCGTATGTGGTATCACGTGTTATCACAGACGTGTCTACATAAAGGACCGTCTGTGTAAGTTTCAAATCATCACACAGGAGTACTCGCACCATGCATCGTGTGTGATGCTCCTAGCCATCACATACAATTCGTTTATATAAAGTGTTTGCCAATAAACACACACGCTTTGAACAGTACAACGGTGTGTGTTATGACTACATATCACACACATAATTTTTCATCTAACTGTGTGCCCTCTATCATACACGGTCTGCACACCATCATTGTTCCCGATGGATGAGCTGTCGCACGCTTTTCGTTTTCTGGCACACGAATATTTTTTTACCATTTGCGATTTGTACATCACACACAGTTTGATCGAATGATCTTCGATATATGTGTTGTCTTAGGATTTTCCGGCAGTAGTGATATATGAAGAGAATGGACCACATCCTTGGTATTCATCTTTCGAAGAACTAGGAGTCTCTTATGATTTAAAGGATATTCTAAGTTTCTATTCATGCTTTCAAGTAGAGTATGTCAAAAGACGGCGCTTGAGATATAATTGTTCATGAAAATTTAGCTAATGGAGTAAGAATTTTCAAGTGGATAAAAAGAGCAATGTATAACACTACTTTATAGACGACTGATGAAACTTGTAATATTTAAACATATCTAAGACAGGGCTTGCTTTGGCCGGTATATATTGAAGAATAACTAAAATTCTTTAACTCATGCTAGCCAAAGCGGTTATGCCTTAAAGTTAAGTTTCATTATATTATCTAAGATTGTATTTTCTATGTACGTCTAAATTAACGCGCCTTCATAGCAAATAATTGATGAAGGCGACACTTGATCAGCGATATGGTAACGGAGTAATCACCAGTCAGTTTGATATCATCAACATACAACAACAGAATAGCACGTCCTCGAGGATAAACTGATACGAACATGGCCGAATCATGATCACTCCGAGCAAACCCTGCCTGGATAACATAACCACTGTGCTGAACTTCAAGCATGGGTTCAAGCTCTAGTGGATGGGTTTGATAGCTGAACGCAAGGATAATTCATCTACGTAGCTAGTTGGTTATGGTGGCGGAGAAGCCCCTCTTTAGCTAGATTGGGCTCCTTTACTACTTTATTTAACCCGGGGTTATGCCTAAAACCGGTATCTTATGCTCGTTGATTCCTACCACTTAATCTTAATTTATTGTATCTTCCCGGAGTTCCCTCTCCGGGAATTCATCTTTTATTATTCCAGTATATTACTTTATTTATACCTTTAATTGATGATCTTTATTTCATTGGAAATCGTGTAAAGATTATTTGGATTTGATACAGCCACTTGTGCAAGCATTTTACGATTAAGAATCAATTTCTTCTTGTACAGGTTGTGTATTAATTTACTATAACTATCGAATACTTTATATATCCGCGTTGCTGCGTTTATCCGAGTGATCGAAAACTTAGATAACAAGTATTGTCTTGAAACATATACCCATTTTAGTTGCACTGCACAAAAAACCCGGTTATGGATTTGCGGTCTTGTAAGAAGGGAAACGTTGCTGGCCGGACGACCGGTTAGCGTTTCCGCCGGTCGCGCGCGGCTCGTAGGATTAGACAGGATCCAACGCTCCCTATCGCACCAACGCACTCGGGTAGTCACCACACATTACTGTGGTCCCACACGTCGTCCACCTCTCCTCCATTCTTATATGAATCCAGTCCTCTCGTTTTCTCCTCTCGCCCTGTGTCCTATAGTCCTATCTTTCTGTTTCTCAGCCACACCAACCGGATCCCCAGCTACCACCGGCGGGCCGGCGCCACCGCACCCAAAACTCCGCGCCACCGTGCCGTCGCGTCCATATCCCCCCCTTAAGCACCCACACCTCGAAGCCCTTACCACTGCTGTGCGCGTCCACAACCTTGCGACGACGAGCAACGGTGCTACAACCAGTGACTGGTGGAGCTGCAGCCGTCGGTCGACGGATCCGGAACCACCGCGGTGACCGCGACTGGTGCTACGAGGTGATGGAGATGCTAGAATCACGGCCACAACAAGTTGGGCCTGCCACCAGATTTGCTACAACGGTGACTGTTGCAACCGGCCACGAGCGGATGGACGGAAGATTTTGCAACCATCGTTTTCTTTTTCTTTGCTGGAACCAATACTCCTTTTTCCTATCACATGCGTTTGATTTTGCTGAAACCAGTACTCTTTTTTGCTACCACGGGCATTTGGTTTTGCTGGAACCGCCACCAAATTTAAAATTTTGCTACGACTGACTTCTTGATTTGCTGGAACGAGCTTGAATTTTTGCTAGATAAGCGTTTTTGACTTTTGCTGGGACAACTTCTATTTTTGTTTTGCAATTTTTGCTACCAATGAGTTCTTGATTTGCTGGATCCAGTGCATTTTTTTGCTACAATAGTGGATGGGAGCTGCATCATAAGTTTTTTGCTGGAACCGGCAATGCGCATAGCTGCTACCGGCGACTTTTTTGCTTCAACGACGATGGGTGCCAGAGAGTTTTTGTTGGAACCAAATTTTTGATTATTTTGCTGCAATTGTGTTTTTTGCTGGAACCATCAATCGATTTTGCTACAACGAGCATTTGATTTTGCTGGAACCACCTGAAGCGGAGTTGGGACCAGTTTTTTGAGCAACTGATTTTTGTTGTAACCATCAAATCGGTGAGCGGCCCGGGCGAGCGGTGACAGCGAGCCGGTGAGCGGCAGCCACAGAGCTGCAATCGTCGCCACTGGGAGCTGCAACCACGGGCACACGACATTGGCGAGAAACGCAGGATGCGACAGCGGCGATTGGCGACGACGACGGCGACCGGCGGCGAGGGCAACGAGAGGGGAGGCACGCGCGGAGGGGCTTCGAAGCTGGCGCTTCGTCGTCCATGGCGACGCGTTGGGGATTTTTCCTAGAAGAAGAAGACCTTCGAGGGACGAAGAAGGGAATCGTGTGGCTCCTGATTGTTTGATTGTACGGTGCTGGTCCGACCGGCCCAAATTTGGGCCGGCGCACCGGCGCCTAGCACTCGCCTTGTAAGAAAGATATTGTTGGATCACGAAACCAATATAGTCCTCGGGTTTTCCGCCACCACTTGCTTCTTGGGGAAGCCGAGAGAGTAAGGATTTTTTATTTCTTTTCCTTGGGAAGTTGGGTGGGAACTTAAAGTTGGGATTATATCATCTCTGATCTCTGCTAGGTCTCTACTTGAGAAATGGTGAACGTGATCTGGACAAATCTCGACAGTCATGTATGTCCTTATAGTACCATTGTCTAAATTGGGTACGGTATTCTTGAAAAAAATATTGAATAAATAAATGTAATATTTATAATCTTAATATTTGTTTATATCACAGGGATGTATTATCTCTTAGTTGCATTGCACATAAAAATTAATCGGATCGGAGTAAGTGAAATGACTTCGTCACCGCGTCGCCGCACAAGTCATCATAGTTTAAGGTTAACTAATTAATTATTTGTTATTATGCATTGATGATTACGTATTAATAACCGATCGGAATTACCGAAACGAGGAACTGCTTAGGTCATCACATATCGGTGCCTCCGAGTGGATCCATCCGGTCTCACCGAAACGTCTAACGTTCGAATATTTGCAGTACTCGGTGCCTCCGAGATTTCATATCGGTTCCACTGAGTTGGGCATGAAGTGTGTAATGGCTAGATTTTTTGTGATAGATACATATACCCCTCCACCACCACCTACTCTCAGAGAGAGCAACCAGGACGAAGCATACACCTCCCATATCCATTTTTTGAGAGAGAACCACCTACACTTGTCTTGAGATCAAGGCATTCCACTCCAAGCATATGATCCTTGATTTCTAGCCTCCCCAAGTTGCTTTCCACCCAATCCCTCTCTTCTACCAAGCCAATTTTTTTGTGAGAGAGTGATTAAGTGTTTAGGAGATTATATTTTGAAGCACAAGAGCCAGGAATTCATCATCAACACAACATCTGTTACCTTTTGGACAGTGGTGTCTCATAGATTGGTTAGGTGTCGCTTGGGAGCCTCCAAATCATGTTGAGTTGAACCAAGTTTGTAAGGGCAAGGAGATCGCTTACTTCTTGAAGATCTACCCCGAGTGAGGCTAGTCCTTCGTGGACGTAAGACATGGTGGAATAGACAAGGTTGCTTCTTCGTGGACGCTTCGTGGGTGGAGTCTTCCATGGACTCGCGCAGCCGTTACCCTCCGTGGGTTGAAGTCTCCATCGACGTGGACGTACGATAGCACCACCTATCGAAACCACGCCAAAAATCACCGTGTCTTCATTGCGTTTGATTTTTCCAATCCCTCCTTTACTTTCATATGCAAAGTCTCTACTTTTCGCCGCCCATTATTTAGACTTGCGTGTGTAGGGTGTTGCTTGACTCGTGTGAATCGCTAAAACTTGCCAACAACTAAAATTGGAAAAATGTTAAGTTTTTATTTGATCAAGTATTCTAATCACCCCCCTAGACCTACTTGCGATCCTACACTTTGCAATGGATGAGAATGTGTATGCCTTCGTATATGTGCATGCGTTCTCTGTGAAATTTGAATTTAAATGGTACGACTTGATAGAAAAGAAAGCTAACCTAGAGGTGTTTGTAAGCAAAAAGTTGCTTCAAATGATAAAGTATTCCGGATGGTTATGTATTGGAAACTACTTCAAACAATAATATAATTGGAGGCGGATCTACGGTAGGAATTGCCTTCGAGTGAAAACCTTCGATTTGGGTTTAAAATGCCTCATATGATTGGAGTATTAGCGACACATCATTTGGGGCAAAATGAGGAATCAACACATGCCCATGTAACAGGACCGCCACCAATGCCTGATTATGTAGTAGTGATCGGTGCATCTCCGAACAACCCCACTTAAACTCCGGAAAAAGTCTCAGTGAAGAACACATGAGAGCTCACGTGAGAAGAAGATAAAAATGAGCCACATCCGATGAACCAAATCAAAGGATATAGAAAGGGAAAGACACGAAGCTACGACCATGAATTTCTGGCATATATCTCGTGTTCAATCTTTGTGTTATGACAAAAGGAGATTAAGAAAGTCTGGATCTGATAAGCACATGACATAGGAGGTTATTCGAAAGGGAGGTGCTAGATCGATCTATGGCGAGTCGGTGCCTAGGGAGACGAAGGCGACAAAAATACTATGAGAAACCACAAACGTCACTTGTCGGAGCCTCCAAAATGACGAGATGCACCCAAAACAACAATGTAGGAAGAAAGTAATAGAAAATATAGAGGGAAGAGGGTGATTGTAAGTGCATCTAGTGCCCCTTAGTGATTTTGGTGTATTGAAGACTTATAGGTTAAGGGACTAATGAGTTTGTGAGTGTACACAGGTCCTATAAATCCCTGAAGAGTTTGAGATATGCGACGAATGTCGGCCCCTAAAAATATATGTCTTCAGCTGAAGACTTTGACGCTCTTCTTGAGGAATATGGTCTGACTGAGGAGTTAGTATTTCGCCAGTATGAATTGCCTACCGTGAGGAATAAGATAGCCCTGAGGAATTTGAGAGATCAGATATCCGACGTTGTTGTGCTTCGCGCCAACTGTCCAAAATATCTTATCCACATAACGGTCACATCATTAGGGGCATTTATGTCATATCATGCCGGGTTGCACCCTGGCTATAAATAGCCGCCCCACACAACCACTAGTTGGTTGGCTGCTCCGAGAGAGATTGACAAGTGTCATTTAGAACAACCCATCCTCCAAGGACTTTGAGAGAAAATCATCAGTGAGGAAAAACCCAAAACCCAAACGCTTAAAACCCAAAGTGATTGAGCATCACTGAAGAGATTGTTCCTGTGTGGAATCTGATGGGGATACACATAACAGGTAGGCCCACGAAGGGTCGAAGTATCGTAAAGCATGGGGTCCACACATCATGTGGGTCCAGATAAATCTCATACAGACGTAATATCCACTCGGACATATCATCGTACCGTCCACTCGGAAGACAATCGATCACTCGGTCGTATGGCTCACTCGGATATGCGAAGACCGACAGTCGATAAGGCAGTCGAAGCTCCATCTGGCGTTACGGCATCAATGCCCCACTTTGTAACATAGGAGGCGAAGGGGTGGCGCACTCTATATAAGCTACCCCCCACCACTAGACTAGGGGGGCTGATTCTTCTCTCATCTCTCTCTACTAGTTTTCCGGACTTAGGTCAGGCAGGGGATCCGTTCTCCGTTCTCTCCCACACACATTGTAATCTCCGGATATATACTCAGATAAAACAAAGCCTCGCCGGAGCACGAGACGTAGGGTTGTTATCTCCACCGTGAGAGGCCCGAACTCGCTAAAATACCGTGTCACCCATATGCATCTCGGTAGATCATGCTCCTTTACCCTACCCCGTTCGTATTGTCGGAGTCGTTCCCACGACAGTTGGCGCCCACCGTGGGGCATGACGTCTATCGAGCCATGATGCTGATGGTTTGGTTTATTCATTTATGTTTAATTTCATGTTCATCCTGATCATACCGTTCATCTTCTCGACGAGCAAAGCATCGCAAGCAGAAGGAAACAGACATCTATCCAAGCACATACAAGGAGAACCATCGACCTTCAGGAAACCGACTGCCCCCCCCCCCCCCCCCCCCCCCCCGCACGCGGCCGCTGGTGTCGTCCGCCTCATCGACGTCTCCGACCTCGGCGCTGCAGACTGCACTTCGTCTACGATGTCGTCGTGCGGCCCCCACGCGTGGCCACCGGCGCCGTCCGCCTCATCGTCGCCATGCGTGGCCATAGGAGCCGTCTGCTTCATCGTCGCCACGCGTGGCCACCGGTGCCGTTCATCTCATCGTCGTCGCGCACGGCCGCCGGTGCCGTTCGCCTCATCGTCGTCTTCAACCTTGTCGCTGAGCCCCCACGCACGGTCGTCGATGCCGTTCGCCTCGTCGCCGACTCCGGCCTCGTGTTCTCGGCTGCTCGGCGGTGACCTCCGCGGTGTAGGCGCAGGCCCGTCGCGGCGCGGGCGCGCAGCGCTCCTTCCTCCGCGCCGGTTGCCGGCGACGGTCTCCGTGGCGGAAGCGCGCTGCGGCGGTGACCCTCGAAACAGTCTCAGCCCGCAGCCGATGGCCGTTCGAGATCGAAGGAACAATCCTCGTAAGTGCATGCATAACGTGGGCCACCTCCTCCATCAATTGACTGCATGCAGGCAAAAAAAGGAAACGGAAGGACGTGGTGACTTCAACGCCGGATTAATTGGCCACGTCATTAATTGGTCATTCAGTGAGCATCTTCAGCGCTAATCACGGCCAAAACAAGGTGCGTTGATCCATTTTTTCCGCAGCCACCTGCACTAGCGTCCAGCGCACACGCAGCCCGCGTTGACTCCAAGCCGGCCCGGCCGCTCCGTTACTCCGAGCCGGTACTCTGGTACGCTCTCGGACAAGCTCAAGTCTACACTTGAACAGGTACGCCTCTGTTTACTCGGACAGGTACGCCTCTGGCTTTCTTGGACATGCATATTTGTTCATTCGGACAGATGCTACACTCGGGCACGCCTCGCTTTCTTGGACACGTCCAGGTTCAATCGGATACATTTTTACAATTGGACAACCAAACGTCGAGAGGCATTTTACATGAAATCTGCATTCGGACGACTAACGTGCATGCATTCGATCATTCATGTGTTCTCACTTGGTCGGATGCCTCCTCAACGGTATGCCTGACTCGGCCGCCCCACGCGTCGCCGCTCGGTTGGGCACGTCTTCATCGACATGCTCCGACTCGACCGCCCCGCGCGTCGCCGCTCGTTGGGCACATCTTCGTCAACTTACCCGACTCGGCCGCCCTGCGCGCCGCCACTCAGTTGGCCTTGACTTCATCGACATGCTCCGACTTGGCCGCCCCGCGCGTCGCCGCTCGGTTGAGCACATCTTCGTCAACTTACTCGACTCGGCCGCCCCGCGCGCCGTCACTCTACTGGACGCGTCGTCATCACTCGGCAGCTCCGCGCATCGTCACTCGGCGAGACGCTCCATCGTCACTCGACCGCCCCGCGCGCCGTCACTCTACTGGACGCGTCGTCATCACTCGGCAGCTCCGCGCATCGTCACTCGGCGAGACGCTCCATCGTCCCTCGGCCGCCCCGCGCGCCGTCACTCTACTGGACGCGTCGTCATCACTCGGCAGCTCCGCGCATCGCCACTCGGCGAGACGCTCCATCGTCACTCGGCCGCCCCGCGCGCCGTCACTCTACTGGACGCGTCGTCATCACTCGGCAGCTCAGCGCATCGTCACTCGGCGAGACGCTCCATCGTCCCTCGGCCGCCCCGCGCGCCGTCACTCTACTGGACGCGTCATCATCACTCGGCAGCTCCGCGCATCGCCACTCGGCGAGACGCTCCATCGTCACTCGGCCGCCCCGCGCACCGTCACTCTACTGGACGCGTCGTCATCACTCGGCAGCTCCGCGCATGGCCACTCGGCGAGACGCTCCATCGTCACTCGGCCGCCCCGCGCGCCGTCACTCTACTGGACGCGTCGTCATCACTCGGCAGCTCCGCGCATCGCCACTCGGCGAGACGCTCCATCGTCACTCGGCCGCCCCGCGCTCCGTCACTCTACTGGACGCGTCGTCATCACTCGGCAGCTCCGCGCATCGTCACTCGGCGAGACGCTCCATCGTCCCTCGGCCGCCCCGCGCGCCGTCATTCTACTGGACGCGTCGTCATCACTCGGCAGCTCCGCGCATCGCCACTCGGCGAGACGCTCCATCGTCACTCGGCCGCCCCGCGCGCCGTCACTCTACTGGACGCGTCGTCATCACTCGGCAGCTCCGCGCATCGTCACTCGGTGAGACGCTCCATCGTCCCTCGGCCGCCCCGCGCGCCGTCACTCTACTGGACGCGTCGTCATCACTCGGCAACTCCGCGCATTGCCACTCGGCGAGACGCTCCATCGTCACTCGGCCGCCCTGCGCGCCGTCACTCTACTGGACGCGTCGTCATCACTCGGCAGCTCCTAGCATCGTCACTCGGCGAGACGCTCCATCGTCACTCGGCCGCCCCGCGCGCCGTCACTCTGCTGCACGCTCCGTTGACACTCGGTAGCTCTACGCATCGCCACTCGACGAGATGCTCCATCGTCACTCGGCCGCCCCGCGCGCCGTCACTCTATTGGACGCGTCGTCATCACTCGGCAGCTCCGCGCATCGTCACTCGGCGAGACGCTCCATCGTCCCGCGGCCGCCCCGCGCGCCGTCATTCTACTGGACGCGTCGTCATCACTCGGCAGCTCCGCGCATCGCCACTCGGCGAGACGCTCCATCGTCACTCGGCCGCCCCGCGCGCCGTCACTCTACTGGACGCGTCGTCATCACTCGGCAGCTCCGCACATCGTCACTCGGCGAGACGCTCCATCGTCCCTCGGCCGCCCCGCGCACCGTCACTCTACTAGACGCGTCGTCATCACTCGGCAGCTCCGCGCATCGCCACTCGGCGAGACGCTCCATCGTCACTCGGCCGCCCCGCGCGTCGTCACTCTACTGGACGCGTCGTCATCACTCGGCAGCTCCGCGCATCGTCACTCGGCGAGACGCTCCATCGTCACTCGGCCGCCCCGCACGCCGTCACTCTGCTGGACGCTCCGTCGACACTCGGCAGCTCTACGCATCGCCACTCGGCGAGACGCGTCGTCATCACTCGGCAGCTCCGCGCATCGCCACTCGGCGAGACACGTCTTCGTCACTTGGCCGCCCCGTGCATCGCCACTCAGCCGGACGTGTCTACTTCGCTCGACCGCCCCGCGCGTCATCAGATAGCTAAGTCATTCTTCATAGACTGCATTCAATTGATTAATTATTTATGCATTACCGAGTGTCAAGTAAGTCACACATGACGTTCACTCGGAGGCCACGCCACCGAGTGTACCCCTGCGCTCGGTTCTATAATTCACGTCGGATCCTTCACTTTCACAAGTTCACTCGGATCTTTCACTCTTTAGACTCTTGCTGGTTCCGGACCAGCAAGCACCTGGAACACCCAGCGGGTGTCTATGGGTGAAATTTACACGAATCATTTCAACAAACATCAAATTACTTCGAGAATGACGCCTCTATGCGCCATTCTCGACGACATGCTGGACTCGGACGCCCCGCACGCCGTCACTTGGTCGGATGCCTCCGCGACAACATTCTCGACTAGGCCGCCCCGCGTGCCGTTACTTGACCGCCCTGTGCGTCGCCACTCAGTGAGATGTATCTACCTCACTCGGATGCCCCGCGCATCGCCACTGTGCTGGACGCGTCTACATCATTTGGCCGCCCCGCGCGTCGCCACTCAGCCAGACGCGCCTACTTCACTCGGATGCTCCGCGTATCGCCACTCCGTGCGGCCCGTCTTCATCACCCGGTCGCTCCGCGCGCCGTCACTCAGCTGGACGCTCCTTCGTCACTCGGTCGCTCCGCGCGCCGTCAATCAGCTGGACGCTCCTTCGACACTCGGCCGCTCCTCACGCCGTCACTCAGCTGGACCATCCTTCGTCACTCGGTCGCTCCTCGCGCCGTCACTCAACTGGACGCTCCTTCGTCACTCGGTCGCTCTGCGCGCCGTCACTCAGCTGGACGCTCCTTCGGCACTCGGCCGCTCCGCGCGCCGTCACTCAGCTGAACGCTCCTTCGTCACTCGGCCGCTCCTGCGCCGTCAGATAGCTAAGTCACTCTTCATACGCTGCATTCAATTAAATAGTTATTTCTGCATTACCGAGTGTCGAGGAAGACGTACATGACGTTCACTCGGAGGCCACGCCACCGAGTGTACCTCTGCGCTCGGTTGTTTATTTTTATGTCGGAACACTTCACTTCCGCTTCTTTTGGGTCCAGTACTCAAACGAGTTCAGTCGGATCCTTCACTTGCGCAAGTACAGTCGGATCCTCCACTCTTTTAGACCCTTGCTGGTTCTGAACCAACAAGCGCCACACCCAGTGGGTGTATATGGGTATTATTTTCACAAATTATTTCAGCAAAGATCAAATTACTTTGATAAATTTTTATGTTGGCTTGTGCTATTTTTCATACACAGGTTACGCGATCACTCGACGCATCTGTGCGCCATCTTCGTCGCTACTCAGGCTCAGTCGCCGCAACGATCATTCGTGTGTTTCCACTTGTTCGGATGCCTCCGCGACGACATGCTCGACTCGGTCGCCCCGCGCGTCGTCACGTGTTCGGACACCCCCTCGATGACGTACTGGACACGGCCGCCCCGCGTGCCGTCACTGGGTCGGACGCCTCCTCGACATACATGACTTGGCCGCCCCGTGCGTCGCCACTCAGCCGCCCCGCGCGCCATCGCTTAGCTTAGCTGCGACTCCGTATCACCTAAGTCAAAAATTACTCCGAGTGCGGACATCCTCCACATTCAGGGGCTTAGCTGCGAACCTGACTTCGCCTAAGTCAAAAACTACTACGAGTGCGGACATCCTCCACACTCGAGAGCTTAGCTGCGATTCCGTATCACCTAAGTTAAAAACCACTCTGAGTGAGGACATCATCCACACTCGGGGGCTTAGCTGTGATTCCGTATC
This sequence comes from Elymus sibiricus, assembly GCA_039707655.1. NCBI lineage: Eukaryota > Viridiplantae > Streptophyta > Magnoliopsida > Poales > Poaceae > Elymus > Elymus sibiricus. The sequence continues at coordinate 312,444,824 of CM077663.1, read as the reverse complement.
ACCTAAGTTAAAAACCATTCCGAGTGCGGACATCCTCCACACTCGAGGGCTTAGCTGCGATTCCGTATCGCCTAAGTTAAAAACCACTCCGAGTGAGGACATCATCCACACTCGGGGGCTTAGCTGTGATTCCGTATCACCTAAGTTAAAAACCACTCCGAGTGAGGACATCATCCACACTCGGGGGCTTAGCTGTGATTCCGTATCACCTAAGTTAAAAACCATTCCGAGTGAGGACACCATCCACACTCGAGGGCTTAGCTGCGATTCCGTATCGCCTAAGTTGAAAACTCTTCCGAGTGACGAGCGCTTCTCTCTCTCGGGGGCTTAGCCGCGAACAAGTTTTCGCCTAAGTTAAAAACCCTGCCGAGTGAATAGCATCCCATTCACTCGGAAACTTAGCTGTGAACCAGTCTTCGTCTAAGTTAAAAACTTTCCCAAGTGACGAGCACTCCTCTCACTCGGGGACTTAGCCGCGAGTCAGACCTCGCTTAAGTTAAAGGCTGTTTCGAGTGACAGGCAACACTTTCATTCGGAAACTTAGTTGCGAACCAGTTTTCGCCTAAGTTCAAAATTCTTCCGAGTAATGAGCATCCATCTCACTCAGAAACCAAACAAACTTAGCCAAGCAAAGGATTGGAAAGCAAACATGCAAACATTGTCTCTATCAGACCCCCGCCGATGCAAGCACTCGACGGCGGTCTCGGGGACTACACCCAGTGGGTGCACTCAGCGTGCCCCCACTGAACCTACTATCACTCGACCAGGTCCGGCCTGTCGAGCGACAAGCGACTATCAAAACAAATCTAAGACCCCTGCCGATGTCACCGCCATTCGACAGCGGTCTCGGGGACTACACCCAGTGGGTGCACTTAGCGTGCCCCCACTGGACCAGAAACCACTCGACTAATACCTGCTCTACTCGAGGGGAAAACAAGCAAGTATGCACCAAAAGAAAACGCATATCAAGACAGAATCGATCAGGGTGAATGACAAAGATTCCAATCGACGCAGACTTCTGTGAAGCCCTAAAATGCATTCGGAATTTTTGTGTCTTATCAGAACCTGCATCGATCCCTTTTTCACTCGAACCCCGATCCATTCGGGGGCTAATGATGGGGATACACATAACAGGTAGGCCCACGAAGGGTCGAAGTATCGTAAAGCATGGGGTCCACACATCATGTGGGTCCAGATAAATCTCATACAGACGTAATATCCACTCGGACATATCATCGTACCGTCCACTCGGAAGACAATCGATCACTCGGTCGTATGGCTCACTCAGATATGCGAAGACCGACAGTCGACAAGGCAGTCGAAGCTCCATCTGGCGTTACGGCATCAATGCCCCACTTTGTAACATAGGAGGGGAAGGGGTGGCGCACTCTATATAAGCTACCCCCCACCACTAGACTAGGGGGGCTGATTCTTCTCTCATCTCTCTCTACTAGTTTTCCGGACTTAGGTCAGGCAGGGGATCCGTTCTTCGTTCTCTCCCACACACATTGTAATCTCCGGATATATACTCAGATAAAACAAAGCCTCTCCGGAGCACGAGACGTAGGGTTGTTATCTCCACCGTGAGAGGCCCGAACTTGCTAAAATACCGTGTCACCCATATGCATCTCGGTAGATCATGCTCCTTTACCCTACCCCGTTCGTACTGTCGGAGTCGTTCCCATGACAGAATCGACGCGTGTTACCTTTGAAGATTGTGCATCTTCCAGACGGTTAGGCGTCATGGTCTAGAGCATCCAAGAGGAAATTGTGGATCACCGGGTGACCGAGTTTGTGAAGGTTTGGAAGTCTACCTTGAAGACTTACCACGAGTGTTGGGAGAGGTCTTTGTGACCTTAGCTCAAGGAGAATACGGTAAGGAATGTGTGTCCTTTTGTTTAAATACCAAGCCGCTCCAAATCAGACGTACGACTATCACAACAGTTGGTGTTGGCGAGGTCTCTGTGATCTTAGCTCAAGGAGAATACAGTAAGGACTGTGTGTCCTGTGACTGTGTGTCCTTTGGTTTAAATACCAAGCCGCTCCAAACTTGATGTACGACTGTCATAGCAGTTGGAACTGGGTCATCAAATCATTGTCTTCACCGAGCTCCTGGTTCTATTTCCTCAACCCTTTCATTTCCTCGTTAACTTGCTGATGAAATTGATAGTTACTGTTTAAAGACTTTGACTGAAGACTCTCTCAATTTCCTCATCTCAAATTCTTCAGTCACCTTGTCTTTCGCCTGCTTATCCTATTTGCACGCTACTTGTGCTCTGTGTATGTTTCATTTCATCACGATGAATATGCTACTGCGATGTTATGCATGCACTTGAGTACTTATTCCGCTGCTTGTATTTCGTCACTTGGCAAATTTCTCAAGAAGTAATTCCTTAGTGACGAATTTGTAAAAATCGCCTATTCACCCCCCCTCTAGTCGATATAACGCACTTTCAGTGAGGCCTCCCCCTTCCTCTTTGGTCGGACAAGCCGACAAAAGAGAATAGGAGAGGGCACTAGGGAGTAGAGAGCCAAGAATAGAGAGGGTTCGAGGAGGGAGAAATAGAAGATGGGAATGAGAAACCCCAAAACAGCCATGTAGGACGAAAGTAACAACGGGTATACAAGGAAAAGGGCAAGGCTTCCCCACTCCCCCTTCCTCTATGGCCTCACAAGATGGCAGACGAGAAGAGGATAGGGAACTGGGGGAGAGTGGAGAGTAGAGCACAGAGATGGCCGAGAAGAGAGAAAGAAAATATGGGGATGAGAAGTTTCAAGAAGAGGGCTCATAGAGTCTAAAACATCAATTAGTTCTTTTCTTATTAAAAACAATTGATGAATTTTTTTGTGAACAAAATACAACTGATATAGAGAAATATATGCACTAATTAAGAGACCTACATATATAAGTAAAATTACTAGTTAATAAAGTATAAGACTCAAAATACATAAAAAATACATTGATTAAATCTTGACAGAGGGAAAAAACTATAGATGACTAGATCAAGGTCATTAACTAGTTCCCTTACATTTTGTATTGACTAGCATGCTTTCAACTTTGTCTTCAGTTATTTATGTCCTCTTCATCTTTTCTAGAGAATATGCATTTTTATTTTTGATTTGAAGGACTTGTTGTGGGAAATACTGCAGGCAACACAAATATACATCTTGTATCTAAATATCTAGCCCCCACTAAAATATTTTTCTCAACATGCAAGCATAGGCTACCTCATCATTAACATGGTAAAAAGGTTCACCTCAATATGCAACCATGATATGAAAAATGCACTCAACATGCAATCATGCATGATAATTTCCATTCTATTTTGATATTCATATTTAATACATATTTTACAACTAACAATAATCAAATACTCCCTTTGTTTTTATTTACTCTGCATATTAGAGTTGACTGAAGTCAAACTTAGTAAAGTTTGACCAAGTTTACAGAAAAGAATATAAATATTTACCATAACCAATCTATATGATGTGAAAGTACATTCAATAATAAATCTAATGGTATTGATTTATTATTGTATATGTTAATATTTTTGTTTATAAACTTTGTCAAAGTTTACAAAGCTTGACTTTGACCAAAGCTAATACGTGGAGTAAATACAAATAGAGGGACTACAATAAATCATATGTACTTCTAATTTTTCTATCATTTTGTTACTCCAAATATTCATTTTCCATGCAACCATTTTCACAACAACGTGTGAGGCCTGATATAGTTTATATATATATATACTTCATTAATATATATATATATATATATATATATATATATATACTCTTGGGAGTACGTACCCCCGCTCCTCATATACCACATAGATAAATCTTTTATACCTCATCATTATTTTTAATATACTTCATTAATAATTACAAGATACCTCAAAATGAGTTTCATGAAAAAATTCATGTGAGTCTACATATTTTTAAAGGTGTACATATGTACTGATTTGTTTATATGTGAAAAGGGTATATTACAAAAAGTACGTCGCAACTGATATTTTTTGAACAGAACTTGTATTGAGGTATCTTAGAATATTTAATGAAGTATATTGAGAATGATAAAGAGGTATAATCAATGCGTATACGAGATATATGAAGGATGGGAGTACATACACCCAGGAGTACAGAAAATTAGTCATATATATATATATATATATATATATATATATATATATATATATATATATATATATATATATATATATATATATATATATATATATATATATATATTACACCCATGCATCTACAAACTTACACATTTTTTCATGAAATCCACACTTCCATGGATATACTACACACACATGAATGTATAAAATTTTGGGCAAATATCACACACACACACAAGTGGGTTGTACATACATTTCAATTTATGAACTAGGTACCAAGCAACTGACGCCTCTTATAACTTACCATTACTTTCCCTTTTGGTTCTAGCCCGAATTTGCCCCTCTATGCCTTTGGGAAATGAGATATCAATTTAAGATCGAAGTTCCTAATTAAATGACTCCATATTAGTTTAATTTGCATGTAAGCATAGGCCTCGTCGGGGCAAGCATGCCTTCCACCAGAAAATGATGTGTAAGAGAACTTTCCTCCAACTTTGTCCTCCTTTCTTTGAGAACCAAACTGTTCTGGATCATATACCCCAGGATCCTTATAAATACTAGGAATGTTGTTGGTGAATATTGTAGGGCTCACAAGTGTATGTCCCGCTGGGATGTTATATTCATTGCCTTCTTTAGTGCACACTGTGAAGTGCTTATGTGCCTTCCGAATTAACACTGGTGTCGTAGGGTGCAACCGTAGCGCCTCTTTGATGCACCCATGTAGAGCATCCATGTACTTCTCTGTTGCAGGTTATCTACAGATGTACCGGGACTCTTCGTTTATGGTCCTCTCTACAACGCGTGGAGAATCGAGACCTGTTTACGGAGGTGTGTACACGATTGGAGGCTACAGCGAGGGATACTTTTAACCAGCATGGGTGGCAGCATGATCTTAGGATTGGCCCCCCTTCGCTTTAGGCGTTATACGAACTCTACATGTTTCTTTGTATTCCGCCTTTTTATTTTTTCGTTTGTGTGTGAGGAACTTGTTTGGCTGTGTGCATCTTAGTTATGCAGAGGCCGGGTGTAATGCTTAAATCTTTTAAGTAATAAAGCGCCCCTTTTCAAAAAAAAAAAAAATGTAGAGCATCCATCTCCAGCAAGACATCATAGTCGATCTGGTCCCCGTATTTCTTGATGATTTTCTTTTGCTCCTCGACGACCGTCACCAAGCATTTTGCTTCATTGAGCAGGTAAGCTCCTGTCCAAGCACTAGCATGAGAGCTCGTGTGCTTTCCAACAAAGACCAAAGCAACCATTATCCCAGTGACCTCTGATTCGGTTATGGTGTGCCCATCTTTGTACTTGGAATGAATTAGGTTTTGTAGTGCATCCTCTTCAGTATGGTCATGGCTCCTACGTGACCTCACAATTTCAGAGAGCATTTCTGTGAGCTTGATACGTGCTCGGTCGCGGCGGCGGTTTACCGGGGTTGGGAAATATGGGAATACAAGATTGATCAAGTTAAGGCCATTTTCAACGTCATGAAACAATGCATAGAACTCATCTAACATCTTCTCCCGAATCTCTTTTCCTAGTAGGCACCGACCCGAGATCAACAATAATACTTGACTGAGCTCATGCTTTAGATCTATCATGTCCTCTTGTCCCCATTTTGCAAAGTACCCCTGCAGAAACATATGTAAACACATGATCACATCGTAAGTTAACTACATTTTCCAACCGTATAAATTCACTTGGTTGAGAGGTATATATATACCTCCACTTCTTGAAGCATCGGATCAACATGGTTCCTCAACTTGGATGGCCTTAGCGCATCGACGGAGAAGCGGCTCTGTTCACTTCGTGTGGCGGTGTCAACGCCAAAGCCAACCTCTTGGCCAAACATCGGCACGGTAAACTCATAAAAATTAGCTTGGCTAATCTCTGAATCTGGCGCTTGGAAGAAATGAGCCGACACCTCGGGTCTAATCAAGAAGGTTATCTTGTGTCCAAACAAATTCATTGTGAACACACCGCCAAACTTTGTATATAGATCATGGACCGTAGCTTGAATGCCCCTCATCAAAATCTTAGGCAATTGTTCTAAAAGAGTAATACTATTCACCACAGGGGGGAGTGGTTTTGTGGTCATTGGATCAAAGGTGAGTCTCCGTCTTACAATGCTCGCGAGTGTTGCACTGATGGAAAAAATAGCTATGGCCAGCCACAAGTCACTACTTTCCAAGTCCATGCTACAGTGGTCTGCAACTATGCCGCCAACGGTCTTGGTAATAGAATTTTCACTGCAAGAATATGAAAATGGTTTGGAGATCATATCTACCGATTGTTCATACATTAAGATAAAGATACAGTAAATACCAATATGTGCATATAATGAACTTGGATGACCACACTAATTAAAACGTCTGAATGTTTCTAATGGAATACAAATTTTTTCCTTAATGAGAGGTTGCATTTCTTTCCAATTACTCATCATTTTTCTACATATACTCTCCATATCTCATCAGCTTAGGGCATGCTTGGTTGGCATCCACACTTTGCCACACTTTTCTGTCCTAAGTGTGACAAGTGTTTGGTTCAAGCCATAGTTGTGGCATGCCACACTTTTATTCTGCCGCAAGCGTGGCAAGTGTTTGGTTCAAGCCATAGTTGTGGCATGCCACACTTTCTTTGTCACATGGACCACTTGTTATAGGCTCAGTTACTAGCCAACTTTTTCCACAAGTGTGACAATCAATTTGGCCACCACAAAAATTGTCATGCTCTTAGTTTTTTGCCAAATCCCGTCATACTTGTGGTGGCCATTTTGTTTGCCACTCTTTTTGTGACAGACACGGCTTGCCTAAGTTTAGTTGTGGCAAAGTTAGTCATGAACCAAACAATCCCTTAATATAATATTCATTCTATATTGAGTATAAATCATAGTGTGTACTTTTCTAACCAATAAAGGTAATATATGATGTGTACTAATTAAATAGAAGAACAGATAAATTTAGTTCTCTTTTGAATATACATGTAACAATACTACAAAAATTATTGTTCCACATGAATATGTCAAGAGAGAAAAAAGGCAGCACTCATTGCATAGGTTGTGTTCTTCCTCCTTGTCAAATTATAGTGCATATAATATTTTCCAAAAGTCAAATTCATGACCTTTGACCAAGTTTATATAAAAAAAATCATCATTTGAAATACCAAATCAATACATTAGATTCATCATGAACTATATTTTCACATGGTATATATTTAATATTGAAAATGCTCATGTTGTTTCTATAAACTTAGTCAAAGTATACAAAGTTTGACTTAAAAAATATTTGCACTATAATTTGGCAACGTGTGGGTGGGATATATGGAAGTCAGCATAGGAATCACCATTAAATTACAAAGAGATAATTGAATTCATGTCACAAATTCCCTTTTATATTGTTGAATAAGTCATTGGTCAGTGGACACCTCATTAAAATACACACGCTAAATCTCGTCGGGTAACTTTGTATTTATAGACTTCTACCCGCACAACACATTAGGCGTTACCATAGAATGAGATTTGGGATTCTAGGATGGGTTCTCATAAATATAGTACTTGATCTCTTTCTTTTTAATCTGCATATAAATTTGCCAAGGACAAACTTTGTAAAATTTGATCAAATTTATATTAAGAAATATCAACATCTACAACACTAAAGTTATACTATGTGAAAATTAATTCCATGGTGCATCTAATGATATTGACTTGGTATTTTCAATTTTGATTTTTTCCCTATAAACGTTGTCAAACTTTACGCAGATTAACTCAAGACAAAGCTTATATTCGGAGTAAAAAAGAAACATGGGGAGTTTGGTCAAAAACTCTGCTTGTAAGTTATTAATAGTTGATTAGTGTCTATTTGGAACTCCATGAATAGCATTCATTAATCCGACTTGAACCCTAGACTACAAAATTAACTATCCATATTGAACACTAAAGCAATTATAATTGTTTAATCTGGACTTTAGCTCGGTTTAGAATGGCAGTTTTTTACTTTTGGTACTTACAAATATGTGAAACACATTCATGCATGGATTTATAATATTGTAAGAAATGACGACTTCCAAAATTCATATTAATATAAGTATATGTGTCTCGTATAAAATGAAACAAATATATGTGTCATGAAAATATATATGTCATGTATGTCATGAAACAAATATATATGATCACATCGTAAGTCAAACAATGCAAAGTTTGACCAAATAGATATCAAAAGATATCAACATCTACAATACCAAACCTATATGTCATGAAAAAGTAATATTATGATGCATCTAGTAATATTGATTTCATATTGTGAATGTTGATATTTTGTTCTATAAAGTTAGTCAAAGTTTACAAACTTTGACTTTGACCAAATCTTATATGCGGAGTAAAAAAAAACGGAGGGAGTAAGTTCAAAATTTACTATGAAAAGTTTAACAATTAAATATTAGGATAAACTTATTTCTTAATAACTGGAGATACTCGTAGACTCTTTGATTGGCAACGGTCACTGGCCAGAACTCGTATGTTTAACAGAACTCGTGTGTCGTATGGAGCATATGGCAAATGAAGTTCCTCCCGACACGGATGACGGTGTACATAGTAGTCCACAAATCGGTCTTACACATTCATAGTCGGTTAGTCTAGTCGTGATTTTTTTCACCTTCCTTTTTATGGTCGTGTGTCTTATCAGCTATGTGCATCCCAGTTATGCAGAGTTTGGTGTGAATTTATTATGATTGTATCACCCTGAAGCGTTTATGAGTCAATAAAAGTGTTATTTATAAGAAATAGGTAACAAATTAATCAAATCGTAATTGAAGTGGATGGGTTGACGTTTTACAGCACCATCCGATAACAATTTGTTTCAGCTATCTAAGCAGCTCAAAAAATGAAAATCAATGCGACTGAGTAAAAGAAGGAGCATACCTGAACTCGAAGACTATAATTGTTTCACGCACTTAAGCACCATATGTACCAGGGACGAGAATGCCTACAAGAGGATTCGTAGTCGCCCTAGTATCTTACTATGCAACTGCGAGGTCTCACAACATAGGGTCACACATATATACATACAGTAGTAGTTACGCATAGGCAACACGAGGCGTAGTACTGTTGCAACATAAATGGACTTAAAGGCCTGTGCAGCGATTTAGTTGAACGTTCTCTGTCGTACCATCCATATTCAGGAATCATTATTAGAAAGAAAGTGCCTCCCATTTATCTGTGGACATATATAGGAGAGCGGCGTTTTACAGCATGGGCTCCATGGAGCCTTTTAAAAAGAAATTAAAAGTTCCAAAAAATAACAAACTGATCTACAAATACATATACATGTTCTCTAGGCATGTGTAAAGTTTCATTAAATAATACGATTATTTGCAGGCTACACACAAAACAACTGACCCAAATACAACAAAGAAAAAGGCTCATTTCAATATATGTGTTTATCTTTTTTTGTGTACATCGCATATGAACATATATATTTCTTTAAAAAATGTGAACATATATATGCATGAAATTCAGTGCGTATATACTACGCAATATGTAGTTATGTGTGTGGTTTCTTTAGATTTTTTAAGATGTAGAAAATGTATTTTGGCTGGAAAAACAATACCAGACTCCCTGGAGCCGGCCACTGTATGCACTTTGCGACATATATAGTTGGTAGTTAAGCATGGTCAACACTAGGAGTACTAAACATAAATGAACTTAAAGGCATGTATAGCGATTTAGATGCACGTTCTCTTCTTCATTGTACGTTCCATGTTCATATTCATTATCGAAGGAATGTACGTCCCATGTTATTTGAAGGCATAGTTGAAAGCAACTGAAAACCAACCATTAATTAGTCCGCTAGTGGGACGGTTGTACTACCAAGGTTTCACATCATGTGTGTAATGTGGGTTATTAACTCAGTGGATTTATCTATTTTGAGCCTGTAAATGTGCACGAAATAATTGTCATTTCTGCTGGTATTTGAGATGGAAAATACGTAAATTGATTCATAAGGAGACAACTCAAAATACTCACCAGATTTCGATGGAAATTCATGCTCTTACGACCAACTTTGTTATTGCTTCCTCTTCAAAGGTTACCATGAAAAGAGAAGGCTAGATATGTCTTCCTATGGATTTTGTCAAACTTAATGTTGATGCGTCATTTGATCATGACCAGCTTAGAGGCACGGTTGGGGCGGTTCTGGAATGATAAAGGAAAATTCATCGTTGAGGGGAATGGAAAGATTGATTGGTGTGTGGATGTCCTGATGACTGAAGTTTTGGCCCTCATATTCGGTGCATAGGGCGGAATGTAATCGTCTTGTTATTAATTCTGACAGTATGAAAGTGATTGATACCATAAATAATGAAGGATGATCACAGATGCGCGGTGGCGGTTGTTTTTGACGATTGTTTTCAATTTGATTACAGTTTTCCTATTTCTAGGCCTGAGCACTGTAATAAAGAAGTAAATAAAGTTGATTAGGAGCTCGCTAGATCGGCTATTTTTTTTGATTGGTTTGAGGAGTTTTTAAATGATATTGTATCAATCCTCATAAACAATATAATGGTTATTGTGGTTGAATAAAGTTTGCGTACTTTTTAGAAAACAAACTCAGCGGGGTAAACGTGTTCATTCACAACGGAGCCGTGCAGTAAACTTTCCCACTCCAATGGTTGTGACACCCTGGATTTTGGCTACAGTGGTCATTGTAATTAAGCACGGTGATGACCATGATCAGTGCCTAATCATTTTTGCTAAACAAGATATGATCAAGTTGAAAATGCATATCTCATTTCAAATTCCATTAAAAAGGGCATTGAATTTTATGTGATAAAATAAAATTGCAAACAGCAAGAATAAAATGTTGCACACTTGTGATAAATCACCAAACAATTGGTGTTAAGGAAAACAACATCACCAAATCTCTGGTGTGGACCCCACCTTCATTAACAACACCATTTTGCATTTTTAAGTGCTCCTAAATTCAATTGGAAAATGCAAACAGTTTCCAAAATTCCTCAAACTTGATGTGGCCATGTGGAATATTGCAATATATTTATTGGACCATGCCACACATTTTTGCTGTGGAGAATTGTTGCTAGAAATAAATGGAACATGAGCTGTGAAATAAACAGAAAAAGAAAAGGGCAGAAAATGAAAAAGGCTCCTGTGCACTCAAGCCTGTGGGCTACAGTGCCAGGCCCAGCCCGTTAGCGCCGTCGTCCCCTACCTCCCGCCTCTCTCCGTCGCGCTGTCGGGCAGAGAGAGCGCACGCTCGCCAGGGCCCCCTCGCGCTAGATCTTTTGCCGCGGCTTGCGTGGATTGGATAAGAGCAACGCCCGCACCCCTCTGGACCCGTTGGTTCCTCCCCTCGCTCTCTCTTTCGTTCTCCCCCTCCACGCCCGAACGCAGCGCCGCCATGGCCGACGGCTAGCCGCGGCCACCGTGCCTCCCTCGTGTCGCCGCCGTGCCAAGAAGAACCGCCATCGTCGACTCCTTCTCCTGCACCGAGCCGTTGCCGCCCGGAGCCCCTACAACGCCGTCCTCGACCCCTTCTTCCTCCTCGGACGCCGTCGACCGCCGCCACGATTCCGGCGTCGTCAAGCCTCCCCCGAGCCCACTGAGCACACCTGCAGGACCTCTGTTAGCGCCTGCTCCTTCCCCTCCCTCTCTCGCCCTCGATCCGTGCCCGTAGCGCCCGATTCCACCGCGACCGAAGCTCAGCTCCGCCTGAGCTCGACGCCGGCGAGTCTCCGGTGACCTTTTGGTCCGGCGCTCGCCACCGTTCGCTTCCCCGCAACGCGTAGAGCCTCCCCAGCTGCTTACTTCACTCGCTAGCGCCCCGTAGCTCCGATCCCGTCGACACCCGAATGCCGGTCGCCGCTCCGCTCGACGCCGGTGACACTGGCGGCCCCACCAGCTCCTCCCGGTGGTCGGAACGGACTCGCGACGCTGCTCCGGTTCGAACGCCACCGGCCGCGCTCGAAACGGCCCCTGTGGCCAAATCCCGAGCCCCTCCCGTGCCTCCACCGCGATTTTTGGTCGCCGGCCGCCGCCTACGTGGCCAGGCCGGGGCCACTGCCAGTGACACTGGCCAGTGGGTCCCGCGGGCCCAGTTGACCAGTTGACTGGGTCAACTGCTGACTAGACTCGGTCCGGTCAATGACAGGTGGGGCCTGACCCCCCCCCCCTTGTGTATGACAGGTGGGCCACCCCTGTCAGTTGGTTATTTAGATAATAAAAATAATTAATTAGACTAATTAGTCACTGACAGATGGAGCCCACTTGCTAATTAATCTGTAATTAAATTAAATTAACACTGGATTAAGACTGAGTCACTGACAGTTGGGGCCCACTGGTCAGTTTGACCAGTCAGCCCCACTGTTGACTGCTGACGCAATGTTGACCTCATGCTGACATCATAAATGATTTTTCGAATTAATTTAATTCTGTGAATTTCAGAATATTAATAAAACTTTAAAAATTAATATAAAATAATCCGTAACTCGGATAAAAAGTTTTATACATGAAAGTTGTTCAGAAAAATCCCACGAATCCGAATACACTGTCCGTTCATCTGTCACATGCTCCTAGCATGATGAACATGGACATTTAGCATTAGGATCATCTGTCCGGTAATAGCCAGCGACCCGGGAAATATCGTCACATATTCTCCCGCTCCGTCTGCAACGTGTAGTACCGCGTTAGTGCATACCTAACTCTGCATATTGCCATGCCATGCATCGTGTTGCATCTGTGCTTTGTATTTATTGTTTCTTCCCCCCCTCTTCTCTCCGGTAGACCCAGAGACTGACGGTGCTGCCGGGTACGACTACACCGCCGACGATCAGGCCTTTGCCGCAGAGCAGCAAGGCAAGCAACCCCCCCCCCCTTGAGCATTCCGATATCGCCCAATTCTTTCCCTCTCATTCTTGCATTAGATTCTGCTGCTGTATTAGTTAGCTCCTATTCTGATGCATAGCCTGTTTTTGATAAACTGCTACTGTACATGCTATCATATCAACTGATTAGTATAGGTTGATCAGTGAATCCCCTATGACCCCCTAGTCCCAGTTGCCCCTGCTTCTTCATCGAGGACTCGACGACCCGAAGATTCGAAGACTCGGTCAACCGACTGACAAGCCAGGCCCCTCACATCACCGCACACCCCTTAGTTGTACAACTCTGCGGAGCTACTATCGAGTACCGAGGGTGACACCTCGTGAAGTACTCATGATGCTAACTCTGTAGTGCAGCTAGTCGGTCGTGGTTATCGAGGGTGATTCCTCCTTCACCACTCCCGACGATGCCTCTGTCGTGCAACCCCTCAAGTGTGGGACCCTCGAGGGTGATTCCTCTAAGTCCACCTTGACGGTTTCATCGAGCGGGACCCTTTGAGGGTGATTCCTCAGGTTCCGTCTCGATGTTTTATACACACAATTACTATGACCTGGTTACAGAAACATGTTCGTGATGGGTCGGCCCTGAGGGGTACCCACGGTTTGATGATGATGAGGCGTGGACGGGCAGGAGAGGCCCTTGCCACACATCCTCGAGACGGGGCGACGGGACCGCACTCCATGGGTCGCGCTTGCCCCGCATTAATAAAATGCTAATGGGTTGGGTATTTGATCTGAGTTGGTCTTTTGACCTTTTACGCACCAAACCTTCACGTGGGATAAGTTATGGGTACTCAGCATCGTTGTATCAGCCGAAGCTCTTCGGACGTCAGTAATGAAGCGGCGCGCGCCCGAGTGGCCTGGACGGTACAACTCTTGGACTAGTGTGTGCTAGGGCTGACCTCGGCCGCGTTCACATCGTGCAGGAGTGCAAAGGGCGAGTGGGCCCATGAACCCTGCGCGCTTAGGATTTAGACCGGCGGGCTGGCCTCTCTGTTGAGTCTAGGTGGGGCGACGACGTGTTGCTATCCCGAGGCCGGGCATTACCCAGGAAAGTGTGTCCGGCCGGAGGTGATCAAGCGTGTTGGAAATGCGGTGCACCCCTGCAGGGATGAATTCATCTATTCGAATAGCCGTGTCCACGGTAACAGGACGACTTGGAGTTGTACTTTGACCTACTACAACTAAAATTGTGACTTTAAATTGAAATGAATGTTGGCTCCGAGATTGCTTCCTCGCAGGGAGTCGAGGAAGAATCTCTGGGCGTGGTTACTTAATAAAATTTGCTACAATAATATGGCTATATGTGAGATACCAATCTACACTCTTCTAATGCTGCAAGATGCTGAAGATGCTAGTCTTCGATAGGACTAGGCCTTCCCCCTATTCTTGCTTTCTGCTGTCAGCCCAGATATAACCCCATTCATTGATACTGATGCATACTTAGCATAGTTCTGATGTCAGTCTTGCGAGTACTTTGGATGAGTACTCACCGCTGCTTTGCTTTCTCTTTCCCCCCTCGATACGATTCCGCGTCCAGATGATGGAGCCCAGGAGATGGAGTATGCCGGAGATGACTACTACACCACCGCCGGAGCCTACTACTACGTGGAGGCCGCTCCCGACCAGCAGTAGGATAGGAGGTTCCCAGGCAGGAGGCCTCGCCTCTTTCGTTCCGTTGTTATGTTTGTGCTAGCCTTCTTAAGGCAAAACTTGTTTAACTTATGTCTGTACTCAGATATTATTTGCTTCCGCTGACTCGTGCTTGTCGAGCTTTGTATTCGAGCCCTCGAGGCCCCTTGCTTGTAATATGAAGCTGTATGACTTTAATTTGTGTCTAGTGTTGTGTTGTGATATCAATCAGTGAGTCCCTAATCTTGGTCGTACGCATTGCGTGTATGATTAGCGTACGATCAAATTGGGGGCGTCACAAGTTGGTATCAGAGCTGACTGCCTGTAGGTAGCCCCCTTTCCAACTCCTTGGCCGAAGTTGAGTCTAGTACTTAAAAAACTTTTACTAACATTGTTGTGTGGCTTACGGGCCCACATCTCAATCGGGTGGTATTAGGATCTTTTATTCCTCGTCTATACTCTGGGTTCTGATCTCTCTTCTCTTTCGGGTTAAAGATTTTGCTAACTCTAACTCTAGGTTCTCGTAACTACTTCCCCGGAGAGCCCCCCCCGAATCCAGACGATGGCTTGATTCATCAGAAGACTCCGAAGATACTCTCCGATGTTCTCTCGAGAACTTTTGTTCATCGCTCTTGCGATTCCCTTCTACCATCACCCACCCCCCTATGCTTACCGGGGATTCGTTCGTCCTCATTTATCTTGGGTTTCGCAAGTCCTTCGAGTTGCTATTCGATCTCCCGAAATCCTCAGTAGCCTATTGCTCTTGGCCTTTCTCACCTGCTTGCGTTATGGTTAACTCCATATGTCTAGCAATATTCATTAAATCCTTTGTGGTCATCATCTGATCTTATTGATTCAACATGTGTATGAATGCACACAATCGTCAGTTGTTCCTCATAAATTATTGTTCCGGCCTAGACGTCTTTCCGAACCTGAGTTGGTTCTCGACAAATCAACCTTGATTGATTGCCCATCTAAGTCCTTTCATCTTACTTGTAGTTGATCCGAGCATCTGTTTCCGATACACCAATTTGGAAATCTTAATTCCTTTGGTTATTTAAGCATCAAATTATTTGGATGTTCTATGATCTGATGCCTTGCACTCTTTGTCCCTCTGATTGGGTACCGATACTCACATCAGGTCCTTTGTGGACCGCCAGACCCATTGTTGGGTTATTATCCGATAGCATCCTTCACATTCAAAATTCTTGTGATGTTCTTCTCTTCCCCTGATACATGATGCTATTGGTAAATTGTGTCTTCTCCCTCTGATAAGTTGTATCCTATGCTTTTGTCAGCCATGCTCTGTTGTCAAGCATGTGTTAATTACTCTTGAAGCTTGTGGTATATGTTCCTAAGATGCCCCGATGGGTTGAACCTATGCCTTCCTTAATCCGTGTGAACCCGATAGTTTTCACGAGTCATACTCTCCTGGTGTTTTGCCAGTTAAACTTTCAAAACTACAACTTCATCAAAGGCGAGGAGTAAATGGGAGATGATGCATTGATGAAGTGGGAGTCGACCTTGAACTTTGTGCTCATGCCCATGGAAGCAATGTTGATCTTATCATAGAAGCTTCTCGTAACAATAAAACTCTCTTGGTATAATTCGATCTGGTATATGTGGTCTTGTCCTTTGCAATCATGGTTCCGACCATGTTGTTCTACTTTGATTTCATTCTCAGACAAGTTAAAAGTGCTTGTCTTCCATAGATCAATACATCGGCCCAAGCTTTAATTCTGATCTACCTTCGAGTATTATCCCTGGTATATCAAGGATATCACGGCGCTATATAACTTCTTATGATTTTCTCTGATTCCTTTTTCCTCGTATTCTGAGTTGTTGGACACTCAAGGACACCGATAACTGAATCGAGTATGCATTGCGATTCAGCAACTCTTAGTAGTCTTCTTTGCCTAAGAGTTTGCACTCGATCATGTCTATCCAAGATGTTAGGCTACATCATCATTGTCATGCTAAAGCTTGACCATGCTATCTATGTCCTTCATCCCTGAAGCACAATTCCAACAGTGCACTAAGCTTACATCGAGTTTTCAATGTCATGTTGGTTGTCTTGAAAGGCAATTTCGATTCTGAGCTAGCACTCTAATCTGTGGTTCCGACCACCCTTCGCTTCATCATTTCCTTGCTTGATGTTGTCGCTGATCGATTACATCTTCAAGAGACTTCTCGGCAATTGTGTCGTGATCATCATCAACATTCTGAGCTCTTCCAGGGTATCAATTAAATTCATGATGAGAAGTAGCATCCTTGTCCTTGGTAATTGGTGTTGTCGTTGGCGACATCCTTGCCATCACCTTTCATTTCTTAGTTCCCGTGCTGTTTCTAACCGGAATACTGACAAATGGACTGTGATGTGTAAATTCAACACTTATGGCATACCCACTCTATTACCTTGGAGTATTGAACAATAAGTCCATCCATAGTGTGTTGGCTGTTGAATCAACATTCTAACATTGGTCGTGCTACTTAGTCTGGATTTTGGGAGCACCTTTCGATTAATGTTTAATTGTGGATGTTTCCCTCGGGCATACCTCAATATATCATCTGGTTTTGTTCACTCAATCGTGGAGATCCATCTTTGTGGGAGTCTCGACGAATTGTTGCTGAGCCCATCAGCCACATCCTCATCTTCTTCGTGCTTCATGATGAACAATTAAGCTAGTGTTGGAAACCTTGAAATCATTATCTTTGTGCCTAGCTCATGAAGAATATGTTTGTTAAGAGAAGTGTTTCCTCTAAGTTCACGTGCATTTTTACCGCCGTGATTACGAGAAAATTTGTCTCGCTTCCTCTGGAATCGTTCCAATTCATTCTTGCATGTGCGAAGTATTCTATGGTTTGATAGATTTGCTACCTTCACCCCATATGTATTTCCTAGCACGCCAAGTCACTGATTGTTTTGATCGGGGAAAAGAAGTTCCTCGTAAGAGCTAATCCAGACTTACACATGGAACTTTGATATCCTCTATGATGGTCCCCAACCAGAACTTGATTACTTTTCATTCTAGAAAACTTCCATGTGGGCACGAGTGTCTTGACCTTGTGTTCATATGTCTTGCAGTTTGGCTAAGGATTCAAGGCTTGCTTCTATTGATCATTCCCCGAGAATCTTGCCGCATCGTCTCGTAGACGTGTGTTTCATCCTTTTCCCTTCTCAAGCCTGCTGAGCCTGAGATATCCTGACACCAACCAGATCTGAATCTCGGACAGATATGATGGTTGGAACATTATCAAGAATTATAACTTTGGTCTTTATTACTCGGTAAGGTGATGTTGTAGCTAGCACACCTGGCCGGATGACCTATTGTTATAATGCTTTGTTCAACAAGGATTGTCATTCTTCCATGGGGAAATTATAAGACTTATTTTATAAGTTGTTCCTACTGGATCCTTTGTGTATCCAAACTCCGTCCTTTACTCGAAACACCTTATCATTACTATCCCGAAGCATGGATATGGTATACCGATCTTCAAAAGGAATAATGTAAGCTCAATGCTAATTGTTTCTTGATCAATTATCCAAACACCATTGTATGGGAATGTCATGAATTTCCTCGCCCCTTTACCTAAATGGTTATCTACTTGCTATCCTGTCATGTATATCATGCTCTGTTTTTCCTTGGGAAAGATATACTCCTAAAACTTGAGTATAACCACATTTTCCTTTCCATTGGTCTGTTTAATGTGATAAACACATTTTCTTTTCCATTGGTCTGTTTAATGTGATAAACACATTTCCTTTCCATTGGTCTGTTTAACCTTTCTTGTAATCTAGCTTATCTGAACAGTGGTAACTCCCTGCTTAGGTAAACACCTCGGTGATCAATTCTGTCAGTAAGGCCATGATACTATTGTTGATAACATTCCGGTAACCGCCGGTGGACGAGAACTTTGCCTATTGGTCCGCCTCGTTTTAACGAGCAGGAAAATGGTTCTATTCGTCTCGCGCCCTTGGTACCGCCAAACCTTTCTCAGGTTCATGATGTGTTCCATGTGTCACAGCTTCGTCGCTATTTCAAGGATCCTATCCGAGCAGTGGATCATGATATGTTGGAGCTGCAACAAGACATTTCTTACAAAGAGCAACCAGTCTGCATTCTCGGTGAGACTAAACGTCGGACTCGTCAGAAGGTTACCAAGTTCTTCAAAGTGCAGTGGGCAAATCATTCTGAAGACGAAGCCACTTGGAAACGCGAAGATCATCTTCGTGCAAAATACTCCGGGCTCTTTCCTTCTACTTCTTAATTCTTGGGATGAGAATTCTTTTTAGTAGGGGAGAGTTGTGACACCCTAGATTTTGGCTACAGTGGTCATTGTAATTAAGCACGGTGATGACCATGATCAGTGCCTAATCATTTTTGCTAAACAAGATATGATCAAGTTGAAAATTCATATCTCATTTCAAATTACATTAAAAAGGGCATTGAATTTTATGTGATAAAATAAAATTGCAAACAGCAACAATAAAATGTTGCACACTTGTGATAAATCACCAAACAATTGGTGTTAAGGAAAACAACATCACCAAATCTCTGGTGTGGACCCCACCTTCATTAACAACACCATTTTGCATTTTTAAGTGCTCCTAAATTCAATTGGAAAATGCAAATAGTTTCCAAAATTCCTCAAACTTGATGTGACCATGTGGAATATTGCAATATATTTATTGGACCATGCCACACATTTTTGCTGTGGAGAATTGTTGCTAGAAATAAATGGACCAGGAGCTGTGAAATAAAACAGAAAAAGAAAAGGGCAGAAAATGAAAAAGGCTCATGTGCACTCAAGCCTATGGGCTACAGTGCCAGGCCCAGCCCGTTAGCGCCGTCGTCCCCTACCTCCCGCCTCTCTCCATCGCGCTGTCGGGCAGAGAGAGCGCGCGCTCGCCAGGGCCCCCTCGCGCTAGATCTTTTGCCGCGGCTTGCGTGGATTGGATAAGAGCAACACCCGCACCCCTCTGGACCTGTTGGTTCCTCCCCTCGCTCTCTCTTTGTCCTCCCCCTCCACGCCCAAACGCAGCGCCGCCATGGCCGACGGCTAGCCGCGGCCACCGTGCCTCCCTCGCGTCGCCGCCGTGCCAAGAAGAACCGCCATCGTCGACTCCTTCTCCTGCACCGAGCCGTTGCCGCCCGGAGCCCCTACAACGCCGTCCTCGACCCCTTCTTCCTCCTCGGACGCCGTCGACCGCCGCCATGATTCCGGCGTCGTCAAGCCTCCCCCAAGCCCACTGAGCACACCTGCAGGACCTCTGTGAGCGCCTGCTCCTTCCCCTCCCTCTCTCGCCCTCGATCTGTGCCCGTAGCGCCCGATTCCACCGCGACCGAAGCTCAGCTCCGCCTGAGCTCGACGCTGACGAGTCTCCGGTGACCTTTTGGTCTGGCGCTCGCCACCGTTCGCTTCCCCGCAACGCGTAGATCCTCCCCAGGTGCTTACTTCGCTCGCTAGCGCCCCGTAGCTCCGATCCCGTCAACACCCGAACGCCGGTCGCCGCTCCGCTCGTGCCGATGACACTGGCGGCCCCACCAGCTCCTCCCGGTGGTCGAAACGGACTCGCGACGCTGCTCCGGATCGAATGCCACCGTCCGCGCTCGAAACGGCCCCCTGTGGCCAAATCCCGAGCCCCTCCCGTGCCTCCGCCGCGATTTTTGGTCGCCGCCGCCGCCTACGTGGCCAGGCCGGGGCCACTGCCAGTGACACTGGCCAGTGGGTCCCGCGGGCCCAGTTGACCAGTTGACTGGACTCGGTCCAGTCAATGACAGGTGGGGCCCGACCCCCCCCCCCCTGTGTATGACAGGTGGGCCACCCCTGTTAGTTGGTTATTTAGATAATAAAAATAATTAATTAGACTAATTAGTCACTGACAGATGGAGCCCACTTGCTAATTAATCTTTAATTAAATTAAATTAACACTGGATTAAGACTGAGTCACTCACAGTTGGGGCCCACTGGTCTGTTTGACCTGTCAGCCCCACTGTTGACTGCTGACGCAATGCTGACCTCATGCTGACATCATAAATGATTTTTCAAATTAATTTAATTCTGTGAATTTCAGAATATTAATAAAACTTTAAAAATTAATATAAAATAATCCGTAACTCGGATGAAAAAGTTTTATACATGAAAGTTGTTCAGAAAAATATCACGAATCCGAATACACTGTCCGTTCATCTGTCACATGCTCCTAGCATGATGAACATGGACATTTAGCATTAGGATCATCTATCCGGTAATAGCCAGAGACCCGGGAAATATCGTCAGATATTCTCCCGCTCCGTCTGCAACGTGTAATACCGCGTTAGTGCATACCTAACTCTGCATATTGCCATGCCGTGCATCGTGTTGCATCTGTGCTTTGTATTTATTGTTTCTTCCCCCCCCCCTCTTCTCTCCGGTAGACCTAGAGACTGACGGTGCTGCCGGGTACGACTACACCGCCGACGATCAGGCCTTTGCCGCAGAGCAGCAAGGCAAGCAACCCCCGCTTGAGCATTCTGATATCGCCCAATTCTTTCCCTCTCATTCTTGCATTAGATTCTGCTACTGTATTAGTTAGCTCCTATTCTGATGCATAGCCTGTTTTTGATAAACTGCTACTGTATCAGGCGAAATGTAATCGTCTTGTTATTAATTCTGACAGTATGAAAGTGATTGATACCATAAATAATGAAGGATGATCATAGATGCGCGGTGGCGGTTGTTTTTGACGATTGTTTTCAATTCGATTACAGTTTTCCTATTTCTAGGCCTGAGCACTGTAATCAAGAAGTAAATAAAGTTGATTAGGAGCTCGCTAGATCGGCTATTTTTTTTGATTGGTTTGAGGAGTTTTTAAATGATATTGTATCGATCCTCAGAAACAATATAATGGTTATTGTGGTTGAATAAAGTTTGCGTACTTTTTAGAAAACAAACTCAGCGGGGTAAACGTGCTCATTCACAACGGAGCCGTGTAGTAAACTTTCCCACTCCAATGGTCATATTCGGTATGCATGGGGCAGAGGGCATGTGACAGCAGCCTGTATTCATGTACTTGTCGTTCCTAAGAAAAAATAAAAATATTCTAAAATTTTGAAAACAATTGAGAAAGAGGATTTGTCCCATGCGGGCACGAAGATTTGTGGCCACTCGATTGCATTGTGATTTGTAGGGGGTCCACACATCCAGATTTTGACAGAGTGCATAACTCACATGATTTCACTTTTGACTTGTAAATTTAGGGGCTGTTTGGTTGAGAACTCTGTTTGTCACGCCTTAGCTGAGGCAGGTGTGGCGCGCCGCACAAGTGTGACGGCTGAACGAGCACCACGCCTTTGAAGAAATTTTCTATTGCAAAAGCTGTTTCGAGTTGTGGCGAACCAAACCTTGTTAAAGATCTAAACGTCTTCCTAAGAAGATGTGGCACGTCACACCCGTGGCGTGGCTAGCTAAGGTTGGCAACCAAACAGTCCCTTATGTTTCGTTTGCATATCGGTGTTCTTTGTGACGAGAACTTTGACTTGTAAATTTGAATCTAGTATATCTTTTGAACGCAAAGTCCAACTTAAATTTCATTCGCATATTCGTGTTCTTTGTGATGAGGGCTTTGAAATAAGACTAACTTTAAATACGTTAGGACTTGTTTTTAAAATTGTGCTAAGTTTCAACTGCTGAAACTTAACAGAAATGAACAATAAAATCAGTAAGTTTTTGAACTGAAACTTAAAACCCTATGGGTCTCCAACGATTTGGCAAGTTTTTAAAACTTCAACAAGCTTTAAAATCAGTAAATTTCTAAAAATCAAATGATACTTGATGAACTTTGTAAAATTTGATATTACGACTATCAAGTTTTATTTAAAAAAACTTTGTAAAATAATTAAAAGGTGTCTAAATTTATTCAGAATTGGTCTTATTCCAAAGTACTCGCTGCAACGAATATGAATATGCGAACGAAACTTAATTTAAACTTTTAATTTAAAAGATACAATATATTTAAATTAAAATGGAAAATCATGGGAGGTGGGGAGGGTGACGCGTACAACTCTTTCAAAAGATGGCATGCATGGACCCAGTGCAGCAATTAAGAGTTACTTGCATAACTACTGCATTAATCTTGAGGCAAATGGGTGGTTGCATGCATGCGCGTCCTCGGACATGCGTGACCCTGCGAATCTTTGAAAAAATTGATAAAATTAATCCATATAATACCTTACAATTGTTGAGGAACGTTGCATGGAAAATAAAAAAAATTCCTACGAACACCTAAGATCTATGTATGGAGATGTATAGCTACGAGAGGTGAGTGAATCTACATATCCTTGTAGATCAGTAAGCGGGAAGCGTTAAGAAATGCGGTTGATGTAGTCGTACGTCTTCACGATCCGTCCCGATCTAGCGCCGAACGGACGACACCTCCGCGTTCAGCACACGTACAGCTCGATGACGTCTCTGCCTCCTCGATCCAGTGAGCAAGGGAGGAGTAGTAGCTAAGTTCTCCGGCAGCACGACGGCGTGGTGGCGGTGGTGGCGGAGCAATCTCAGTAGGGCTTCGCCAAGCGCTGCCGCAGATGCGATCGGAGGAGAAAACGACCTAGGGAGAGAGGAAGGGCTGCACCTATGGCTTGGGACGCGGCTGCCCTCCCTCCCCCTCTCTATTTATAGGAGGAAGGGGTAGGTAGGGCGCAGCCCTAGCCCCTCCTCCAAGGGAGGGCTGGCCGGCCAAGTGGGGAGGAGTCCACCTCCCACAAGGGAGGTGGGCGCCCTAGGGGAGGAGTCCCTCCTCCCCAAGGCACCTCCCCTACCTACCACCAGGCGCATGGGCCTTTAGGGGTGGGGCGCCCAGCCCACCAGGGGCTGGTGCGCCTCCCTCTACAGCCCATGTGCCCCCCCGGGGTGGGTGGACCCCCCCGATGGACCTCCGGAACCCTTTCGGCACTCCCGGTACAATACCGGAAAACCCCGAAACTTTTCCAGAACCTGAATACCACTTTTATGTATATAATTCTTTACCTCCGGACCATTCCGGAACTCTTCGTGACGTTCGGGATCTCATCCGGGACTCCGAACAACATTCGGTCACCAACATATATAACTCAACAATACTATACCATCACCGAATGTTAAGCGTGCGGACCCTACGGGTTGAGAATCATGTAGACATGACCGAGACACCTCTCTAGTCAATAACCAATAGCGGGACCTAGATGCCCATATTGACTCTTACATATTCCACGAAGATCTTTATCGGTCGAACCACGATGTCAAGGTTCAATCAATCCCGTATGCAGTTCCCTTTGTCCATCGGTATGTTACTTGCCCAAGATTCGATCGTCGGTATCTCCATACCTAGTTCAATCTCGTTACCGACAAGTCTCTTTACTCGTTCTGTAATACAAGATCCTGCGACTAACTCCTTAGTCACATTGCTTGCAAGCTTCTTGTGATGCTGTATTACTGAGAGGGCCCAGAGATACCTCTCCGTCATACGGAGTGACAAATCCCAGTCTCGATCCATGCCAACCCAACAGACACCCTCGGAGATACCTGTAGAGTACATTTATGATCACTCAGTTACGAAGTGACATTTGATACACACAAGGCATACCTCCGGTGTCAGGGAGTTGCATGATCTCATGGTCATAGGACCAAATACTTGACATGAAGAAGCAATAGCAATAAACTAAACAATCAAATGGTATGCTTACGGTTGGGTCTTGTCCATCACATCATTCTCCTAATGATGGGCTCCCGTTATCAAATGACAACTCATGTCCATGGTCAGGAAACCTTAACCATCTTTGATCAACGAGCTGGTCTAGTAGAGGCTCACTAGGGACACTGTGTTGTCTATGTATCCACACATGTATATGAGTTTCCGATCAATACAATTATAGCATGGATAATAAACGATTATCATGAACAAGGAAATATGATAATAACCACTTTATTATTGCCTCTAGGGCATATTTCCAACAGTCTCCCACTTGCACTAGAGTCAATAATCTAGCTTTACATTGTAATGAATCTAACACCCATAGATTTCTGGTGCTGGTCATGTTTTGCTCGTGAGAGAGGGTTAGTCAATGGGTCTGCAACATTCAGATTCGTATGTACTTTGCAAATATTTATGTCCTCCTCTTTGATGTAATCGCGGATGGAATTGAAGCGACCCTTTATATGTCTAGTCCTCTTGTAAAACCTGGGCTCTTTGGCTAGAGCAATAGCGCCAGTGTTATCACACAAGAGAGTTATCGGATCCAGTGCACTGAGCACAACTCCAAGATCTGTCATGAACTGCTTCATCCAGACTCCTTCCTTCACTGCTTCCGAAGCAGCTATGTACTCCACTTCACATGTAGAATCTGCTACCACGCTTTGCTTGGAACTGTACCAGCTAACAGCTCCTCCATTCAGAATAAATATGTATCCGGTTTAAGACTTAGATTCATCTGGATCTGTGTCAAAGCTAGCATCGACGTAACCCTTTACGGCGAGCTCTTGATCACCTCCATAAACGAGAAACATTTCCTTAGTCCTTTTCAGGTACTTGAGGATATTCTTGACCATTGTCCAGTGTTCCACTCCTGGATCACTTTGAAACCTTCCGTCTATACTTATGGCAAGGCTGACATCTGGTCTTGTGCACAACATTGCATACATGATAGAGCATGTGGCTGAGGTATAGGGGATGACACTCATCTTTTCTCTATCCTCTGTAGTCGTTGGGCATTGAGTCTTACTCAACTTCACACCTTGCAGGACAGGCAAGAACCCTTTCTTGGACTGATCCATTTTGAACTTCTTCAAAACCTTGTCAAGGTATGTGCTCTGTGAAAGTCCTATCAAGCGTCTTGATCTATCTCTATAGATCTTGATGCCTAATATGTAAGCAGCTTCTCCGAGGTCTTTCATTGAAAAACTCTTGTTCAAATATATCTTCACGCTTTCAAAAGTTCTATATTGTTTCCAATCAGCAATATGTCATCCACATATAATATTAGAAATGCTATAGAGCTCCCACTCACTTTCTTGTAAATACAAGCTTCTCCAAAAACTTGTATGAACCCAAACGCTTTGATCACCTCATCAAAACGAAGATTCCAACTCCGAGATGCTTGCACCAGTCCATAAATGGTTGTCACGCGGCTAGTACATTGGCTTTTTTTACAAAAACGCCCTTCTACTTACAAAGCTGTTGTAAATAAACCCATGTCTCCTTCCTTCCTCCTCCTCCCGTCGTCCGCGTCGCCAAGTCCAGTCGGCCATCGGCACGGCCAGCCGCCACAGCCAGCCGTCTCCGGGAGCAGCTCCTGCGCCACCCACGAGCAGGTCTTGTGTCGCCGACAAGCCCGCCCAGGAGCCCGCCCACAAGGAGGACCTCCGACGCCCGCCCATGAGGAGATCCTCCGCCACCCACTACCGCCGCATCGGTCCACTTCACCCACGATTCCGCCGCCCACCGCCACCGCGCTGGTCGCCACACTGGTCCGCTTCAGCCGTCGACGCACTGGTCCACGTTCGCCGCCGGCTGGTTGTGCTGGTGGTGGTGGGCGACGCCTCTCCTTCCGCTGCTACTGCTGGTGGGTGACGCCGACGCCCTTCAATCCCCGCCCCCGACCCTCGACGCCAATGCCCCCAAGGCCCTAACCCTGCGAATCAAAATTAACATTTGATATAGATGGAAAATTGCTACAAATTCGCAAAAAAAAATGCTGCAGGGTCAAAATTGCTACAGAGTTTAATTGATACAGAGAGTTTATTTGGATTAATCTCGAAATCGAAATTCGTTGTCAGGGCCAAAATCAAAATCGAATCAAATTGATATAGGTAGAAAATTGCTTCAAAAATTCAGTTAGCATTAGAACATTCAGCTTCAGAACATGAACTTGTTGTTGCTGATGACTTTTTGTCTTGTTACTGTGTGTGTGAATAATAGGAGATGTCAAATGTTAAATGGAGATGATCAATTAGTAAATCATAGGAGATGTTAACTGGAGATGATCCAATAGGTGTTCAGATAGAGAAAAATTGAAAAGGAGCAAAAAAATGGCCAATACACCATTTGAGATCAATATACTTGGATATTTAAAGAACTTCTTAAAATCTGTGTATCCTGATGAAATGAAGAGCTTGAAAAGGAGACAAAGTTAACCAGAACTCTTGTATAGTAACTGTGCACTCTGGGGCTAAACTTGCAGGTCATTCCAGAGTGATTCAGTTAGAGCTAAACTTGTCAAGATTCAGTGAGAACCACTGCATGCAAAATTCAGTCTGTCTTGAGGAGTAGGAGTAGGAGTAATTCAAAACTTTGATCAGTTACCTCTCAAGAAAGCATACACTAATCTTTCTTCAGTTGACAGTGGCAACTCCAGTAGCTTCACGAAAAAATTGGGCATGGCATCTACAGGTTACAAAAAAATGAGCATCAGGATACAAAAATTTGAGCATCTTCTCTGCTTTTATACATCATTAGGATAGAGATCGAGATCTACTGAAAGGATCGAGTTCAACAACCTCATCAAGTTCTACTGAAAGGATCGAGATCGACCTAGAGGGGGGGGGGTGAATAGGTACAGTTACAAATTTTAATCTTTACTTAGCAATTTTAGGCAATATTGCGGAATATGAAAGTGAGCCTAACAATTGCAAAGATGATAGTTGTGCTATGTGTACTAAGCAAAGCAACAAGTAAGTAGATAAGCAAGCACAAGTAATACAAGTAATACCACAAAGACAAATAACCACAGGTAGAGAGTTAGGGTTAGGGATAACCGCAACTCCGAGAGACGAGGATGTATGCCGATGTTCACTTCCTTGGAGGGAAGCTATGTCACCATTTAGAGAGGTGGATGTTACCACGAAGGCACACCAATGCCACGAAGGCTCACCCTATTCTCTCCTTGAGACAACATCACGAAGGCGTTTCTCAACCACTAGTGGTAGACCTTGGGGTGGTCTCCAAACCCTCACAAACTTTCTGGGGGAAAGCACAATGGTTGATTCTTCATCGAAGAACTCCTACCGCCTAGGAGTCTCCAACCTCCAAGAGTAACAAGAACGATGGGGAAAAGCTCAAGACTTGCTCAAATCACAAATTCCTTTGGTGAAGAGAAGGGGAAGGAGTGGATCTATCACTTTATTTTAGAACTTCTCACAAATACTCTCAAATGCTCTTGGGATCTTGGATTTGGTGTATGAGGATGTGAGAGAGAGAAATGTATGTTCTAGGGTTAGCTCAAAGTGAATGGTCAACCATTCCACGAAGTGGTGAAGGGGTATATATAGTGTGGGTGCAATTATGGCCATTGCAATGTAAGTGGCAGTGTAGGGCCGGACATCCGGGCCAAGGGCCGGACATCCGGCGGCTATGAAATGCACACACAATACACTGAGTCAGAGAAAGAAAACAGGTGAGCCGGACATCCGGGGAGTGCCAAGACATCCGACCCATCTGAGAACTCCCGGACATCCGGTCAGTTGCCGGACATCCGACATGTTACTCCAATAGAGAGCCACGGTTCTGGCGTTGCGTGTATCGGAATTCCGGCAGAGGCCAGTGTGCCGGACATCCGGGCCATATCTAGTGAAATTGATGCATTCTGGATAGAGGGAGGGCCAGAAATCCGGGGCACCGCCCAGATATCCGGCGAATGAATGACCTGCCGGACATCCGACATAGGGGCCAGATATCCGGCTATCACAGGAGAATCATAAGCATTTCATTATCTATATGGTGGGTGCAGTTTTTAGAAGAAGAAAAGGAGTTTGGTATAACTTGAGCATGTCTTTTACTAACCCAATTGATCCCCTCTTAATAGTGCGGGATCCCTATACTCAAGAAAAAAGAAATCGAGATCCGTAAACCTCTTTGTTCCTTCCTTCTCAACTCAAAATAATTCCACGCGTCTGTGATCCTCGCATATTGAGATTTGAGAACTAATACTTGAGATTTACTTGACAAACATCATTAGTCCTCTACATGTACATTGTCATCAACATCAAAATATAATATAAGGGCATGATTGCACTTTCAATCTCCCCATTTTTGTTTGTTGATGACAATCATACATGTAGAATAAAAGATATTGCAATGTATTTCATAAAAGCACAAGTCATATGATAATTTTGACCGAGCTCCTCCTTAATGTTTGCAACTTTGGATTAACAATAATTCAATGCACATGTGTTATGTTGCACATGGGAGAGTGTTTGAAACATATGCAAGCCGTAGACAACCCATGAACACAAGCTCATATGATAGAGAGAAATGATAGCATATAAGATAGTACTTGAGATACATCATACCATAATCTCACAATTAAAGTCTTACAACCCAATAAACTTAACACAAATATATGGTTCACACGATAGCATAGCATAGAGATACTACTTCTCCCCCTTTGTCAGAAACACACAAAAAGGGGCGCATGCACTAGTACATAGAGAGTAATCACTCCTGGCAGATGTCATCATCATCAACTACCCCATCGAAGAACTTGGCGTACTCGGCACGGGTCGGAAACCCAAAGGCGGAGGAAGATGGAGCAGGCGGGAGAGCATCATCATCATCGCTCACCAGACTGCCACGAGCGCGGAGACGCTGCTTGAGCCGATTCTTGGAGAGGATGAGGCTCTGCTGGACATCATGATTCTGCTAACAGTTGAAAGTGATAGCCTTCAAGATAGCAGACTGGGCTTTTCCCATGAAGGAGGCAAGGCGGCCAAATGGGTCCCTCGTAGAGGAAGAGGAAGCACCAGAAGCCCTCTGGGCTTGAGCAGGAGCCTTGCCCTGGGCTGCAGGAGTCCTCCTGGACTGAGAAGGAGCAGTGGGCTGAACAAGGTCAAGCTCATACATGGGATGAGCAGGCTTCCACTTAGCATGCACAGTAGTTTTGGCAACCGCAAAGGGAGCAGTGTGGTCAATCAGTGCCTGAATGAATTGAGCATAAGGAAACTGACGCGTCTGCTGGAAACTCGTCAGACGGATCTCACGCCAGATAAAGTGAGCAGTGTCAAGTGGCTATGTGGGATGAGAGTGCATGCGCACCATGAGGTCAATGCAATAGCTGCGTGCCCGCGGGCGATCTCCCTTCTTTGGGTAAAGAGTGCGAAGCACACACTGAAAGAGAATGTAGTAGGGAGACCGAAAGATAGAGACCTCATTGGGTGGATACTTGATCTCCTCAGCGGTGAGCAGGCTTGCAGGCTTGAGAAGCAGCAGACAATCATCAATGTTCATGTGCGTATGATTAGGATCCTCACTATGGATCCGATGTCCATTACCAGAAAGACCCAAAATCTGGACAAAACGGCTGTAAGAGATACTTAGTTGTGCATCATCAGTCATCCAGGAGAGGGTGTTGTCAGGCTCAAAGTAACAGGTGGCGTAGAACTGAAGAATAGCACCATCATTCCAGTCACACCTGAAGGTCATGGCCGGACCAAGATGCATGTCATCAATGATCTTGACAGTATTGTCCGGGAAGTGCACATGATTGTTGCGAAGAAAAGTCAAGTCCAAATAGGATTGAGGTGCCAGGCCACGCCCACGAACCACACTTGCATAGATGTCCTGCTGCATGCGAATACGGAACCGATGGTCTTCAACATCAGCAACCATCTCAAATTGATTGATATCGCGCCTGAACTGGAGATAAGGACCCGTCCCCATGGTCTTGAAGTTGTGGACAGGGTGATTGCCACATACAGGCATGTCCATGGAAATGGGGTGACCATTAGTCACCGGCAGAGGAGAGCCCCGGACTGGAGGCATAGGTGCCTTCGGAGCCCGGAGTGTCCCCGGCTTAGACTGACCAACAGGATGCCTGGGAACAAAGTCTTCGTCTTCTTCCACATTATAGTCCACATCATCCGGATCAGAGTCATAGGATGGTCGTGACCGACGGTTGCGACTAGGCCCGGTAGAGCACTTCTTACTGGTCGACTTCTTCTTAGGCCAGACATTCTCCTCGGAATTGGTGGAGCCCTATCGGCGAGTGCCTGAAAGTAGCAGGACACTGATGAGAGGGAGGTAAGGTAGAAATAGCCATAGGAACACACAAAAATAACACATGAAAATGGTGACATTTGGTTCATGAGCGTACTTAGGGCAAAATGTCAACATGACCAAGGTAAATTGCATGACCAATGACGTAGAATGGAATGATAGTAGGAACATTTTAGTGAGGACAAGACGAGCCATGGCAGTCAAACATTTAGGAGAGGAGAGATATGCACGCATGAAGCATATACCAAGGTACAAATAAGTTTGAGAGGAGATGAACCGGGGCAAGGACGAGCATACCATGGGATTGAGGTCCCTCGACGGGACCCGAGCCGACATTCTTAGTCCGAGCCATCATGGAGCAACGGGGAACCCCGGCACCAAGAGGGCCACCTTCCGAACGAACCGGACCACCAACTCACCAATGGAGAGGGTGAGGAGGTAGATCGGGGGGAGAAGGACGAGGAGCGGAGAGATCGGGAGCCGGGAGGGACGAGGGAGGGCGGGGCGGCGGCGGAGGGTGAGGGGCGACTACGGCGGCGGAACGGGCTGGGGAGGGGCGAGCGGGTGGTTTGGGGAAGAACTGCCCCGAGCCCCTCGAGATCCAATTTTTGTACGAGCCCGTCGGGCCGGACATCCGGGATAGGTCCCGGACATCCGGGGTCAGAGCCAGCCAATTTGAGGCTCTCTGGTAAGTAGGGGGGTTGGATATCCGGCGGTATGAGCCAGATATCCGGGGCCTGAGAAAAAGCAGAACCCGAGACCCGCCGGATGTCCGGCGGAGGTGCCGGATGTCCGACGCTTGGAGACAGGATTTTTTGCTCTCTGGAACCAAGCCATCCCGGAAATCCGGCGTCTACGCCGGATGTCCGGCGCCTGAGGTTGTCATTTATGACATTCTGGATACTGGGCAGGCCGGAAATCCGGCGATGGGGCCGGATGTCCGGAGGCAGAGACCACTTTTCAGAGTAAAATATATACAGGCCATATCTAAGATTCCGCCAAGGAGATTTATACGTGAGATATAGATGAAGCTGTAACACACATATATAGAAATGTACATGACTTAAAATAATGAAGACAAGCTCTAGTTCGCAAGATGATAACGATTGAAGCTACCATGTGTGAGCATAGGTGATTTGGCACCGCGAAGATTTGAACCTTGGGCCCAAGATCACTACTCCATCATTTAAAGTACCAAGTCACAAAAATGAGCAAAGTAACTTTGAGAGTGTTTGGTTTATTTATGCATCATATACGGTGAGAATACTCATGAGTTGAATGTCTCCCCCTAAATACATGCCTACACCTAGACAAGACATGAAGTAAATGTATGCAGGTGTGCAAAAAATTCACATAATGCTATCAAGCTCCAAGATACCAAGTTCACGCCTATGTTGACAGAACCTAGCTTCATCCAGCGGTTTGGTGAAGATGTCAGCAAGTTGTATATCCGTACCAACATGAGCAAGAGCAATGTCACCCTTTTGCACATGGTGTCGGTTCTGAATCCGGCATATCTCGTAGTAGGGGTCCTAAGCTAGGCGTCTTGGAGCGATGGTAACATGGACACAGGATTTTAACCATTTTCGGGCTCTCTCGAGGAGATAATACCCTACGTCCTGCTTTTGATTGTATTCATATGGGGATAGTACATAGTACAGGTATCTACCACGAGATTGTTGTAATGAATATGAGAGATTGAGATCGTCTATTGACTAGCCTGGCCTCGGTTTATATAATGCACCGAAGGCCTAGGGTTTAGAGGAGTCCTTGTCTTGTGCGCCAAGTCTTGTGGAATCTCCCTTGTATGCATCATGGGCTCTCCGAACTGGCCCATTAGTTAATCGCCCTGGGGGTCCTCGGCCCGACCCACTGGTCGGGAGACGACGTGGTGAGTACCCCCTAGTCCAGGACACCGTCAGTAGCCCCCTGAACCGGTCTTCAAGTTGGGGACGCTCCTCGGTTCTTCCGAACTGTTCTTCATCTTCAGCCGTCGGTCTTGAAAACTGGTTCAACAAATCTTCCCATCTCCAATCTTGAGGATCGCCGAGGTGTATCTGAAGAGTTCACACGTCGGGAATCCGAGGAGCCCCTCTAAGTTCTCGGCCATTATCAATGCCTTATTATTTTTTATGCCACATCTCGGGTTTTAAGTGCTTCCCGTGTGGCGGTGTCCTCTTGCGTCCAAGCTCCAACGTCGAACTGCATCCGAGGTGTCCTCTTGCGTCCGAGCTCCAACGCCGAACTGTATCCGAGGTATCTTTTTGCAGCCGAGCTCCAACGCCGGTCTGCGTCCGAGCTCCAACGCTGGTCGGCATCCGAGGTCTCATAAATTACCTCGGTCTTTTTAAAAATGAAGGAATTCAGCCGAGCTTAATGCCGGAAATGCCCTCTATGGAGCCAGCCACTTGCGCCCGAGCTTTATGCCGGACTACTTCCGAGGTGGTGCACCACCCCGACCGTAGGCTGATTTTTTGTGGATATTTTCGATTGGTGCAATTTATTCTCTGCCGAGATATATAGCCAGAAGCCCGCAAGGTGCGTGCCGGTCTAAAACCCATGATGCACCTGAAGGATAAAAGAAAACCACTAATCCCAGTAGCCCCTGAGACTTAGGTCGATTTGCAAAATTGGCCTAAGGATCAAGTCCTTGCTCGGCAGCATACTTAGGAACAGAAACGCGGTGCGCCTAGTTTCCCAGACTCAGGTTGGGTGCGGCCGACCAACCCGAGGATTGATTCTCTATGGAAACAGTATTGCACTTTGAATTTGCTGCATTGAATAGGCAGTGCAGTAGCCCCCGAGCCTTAATTTGGGCACGGGTGGTCGAATTAAGGATCGATATTTATGTGACACAAACTTTGTTACGTTTGACACAATTTATGTGTAATGATTCTATGTATCCAAGTACTTTACATCATTAATGCTCGGATCCGCATTGTACAAGACTTTGTTGACCGACCATCAGCTTCAACCTCCTCGGCCAGTAGCCGAGGAGTGTTTGTCCTACTTTATAAAGCCTTTATGAGGGCAAAGATTTACGGCAAACAAGGCAATCCGGCCATATGGTTTTATAAACAAAGGTACGCGGAGAGATATGTTATATTACTATTTAACGTAAGAAACATCTTCTGGGAAAAATAGTTCCTTTATAAGTTCCTTTTCCCAGGCTATCATGTTGACCATGATTGTGAAACCTCAACTCCGATCAATGTGTGAGGAAAATATTGAGGATTTAGTTCGGGGAAAGTTTCTGAACTCTGTGGTCCTTAGTGAACCTAAATTTTCACTTCCGTCATTGCCGACCAATTATATTCTTAAGATGGCTAGCTTTCGGCTTCACCCAGTCTGAGGTACTAACACGGATGACCCGGAAGTAACAATCGCAGAGGTGCTCCCTTTACCCCCTAGTCGAACAATCGGGAACGTAGGGGATAAGCACAGGAGACAGGCAACCCAGCGTGGCCAAAATCTTAAGTCAAATTGATGCATATTTATGGCTTTATGATGATGATTACGGAAGGCAGCACTCGTATATTGAATACAAATGTTTTTATGCTATATGCTATTTTGACTCCTTTGTGACCGTTTATCATTTGAGAGTGGCCCATCGTCGGCTTATACCCCTTTGTAGATGCTACGCAGGGTGTTTCCGCAGTAACAAGACAATCCTTAGCCGACGTCTCGGTGCCCGGAGGCGGTTGTGTTAGCGGAAACGAGGCAATCAGATATCTAGGCTTTATAACTTTCACTTGGTCATGGGAGCTTAAAGTTTGGGAGGCCAATTACTAGCCCCCGGTTAGTGTTCGGCATCAGCCGAGGTCAAGTCGTTAACACTCCGGCCAATTTTATGAAAGGCCCGTTGTTTAATACGTTCATCGGATCGCCGACCAGTTTATGCTCATTGTGACAGTCAGTTTTCGGCTTTCTCCACTGAGGTACTTGACCAGCTAAAGCGGAAGTACAATCGTAGTGGTTCTCCCTTTGCACTCCTAGCCAAACAAAGCGGAACGTAGGAGGCAAGCACAGGAGCCGGGTAACCCAACTATTGACCAAAGACACAATTCGAAACTGGTGCATATAAAGCAATATCCGAGAACGTTTTGCTGAGGACTCCTCGGAGTGCCTTGGCTTTTGGTGGGTTCGGCTCTAGTCGCAGCCCCCCGTTGATATTGCCGATGCTTTAAAAGTGTACTGCGAGAGTTATGCTCGGGAAAAAACAAAAATTTATGCAAAAAACTTTATGTTTAGATAAAAGAAAATTGTGCCAATCCGAATCTGGTCTTAAAATTAATATGTGCTTCGGTCGTGATTTAACATGATACATCTGATCTCTAGGCTCCAAGCGGGCCAGCCTTTGGCTTCAACCTCCATATCCCGAAGGCGGAGTGTTTCTCCGAGACCTGTTTAGCGGACTAAACTCGAGCGGCTTTAGAAAGAAACCAGGCTATCCGGCTATTGACCACACACTAGTGTCGGAAAATGGAGTAGTAGAAAAAGACTTTGCAACGACCAAGAAGAAAACACATTTATTATAAAACAGCTCATACAAATTAAAGAGCCCCCGGTTAAATCGGGTAAAGAAATTTTTAACAAACAAAGTTTTTAACGAACAATTTTTTGTTGTTTAACAAAAAATATAATGTTTGGTTGAACCGAACAAAAAATAAAATTGAAAAAAGTTGAGCATGAAAGCGACTTAGCTGGTTAATGTGCTCGGTGTTGATGACATGATTCGAGCTACGGCGGGACAAGGTCCCAACCCCCAAGCCGGTCACGAGGTAGCCGATGAAGAGATCGGCTTGATGAAGTGGCAACACAACACTTCCGAAGGGCCGAGGAGAAACCCGCGGTCCAGCCGAGGAGACAGAGTAGTTCGGCAGCGTGACGACAAAGCCCCCACGTCAGTCGACCATGTCGACGACGCAATTTGGTTGATGGAGGCGGGACGACGGCGGTAGAGCACCAAGGTGACTGTGTTTGCAGTCGAAGTAAATTACCTGGGCGCCGAGGTTGACTCAGCGGAGTAGCGGCACCGAGATGCCAGCATAGGGTCACGCATCGAGGCGATGCCGACACAACTTGGTGATACAGGCAAACGATGACGTCTGCACGCAGAGGCGACGACGTGGACTGTCAAAGCCGATTACCTGTGCACACAAAATAGTGCAAGTCCAATAGTAATAATAATAATAATGAAAAATTCTTTGCATAAAAAATATGCAAATAAGTTAAAAAGATGGGGCCTGGTCATCGAGGTTGGATCGGTGGAGTGGCGGCACGAAGACGTCGTCGCAGGTCGGAAATCCACTAGACGATGTTGATGGTGTTGACGCGATGCGGTGACCACATGAGGTAGTTTGAATTTGCAGGGCAGACTGAGTCGCAGATGCACAGTTCATTGGACTTCGAATGAAGTCAGCTGGGCAAAAGCTGGCCGGATTGAAATCGACCGGACAATCGTATCAATCTTTGTGACAGCGGACCGAATTGTAACCGGCCGCAGAAAATTTACACAGAAAAATTATGCAAACTGGCAAAAAGATATTCTGTGTGAAAATAGATACAATATGAGTAATTAGGAAAAACACGACCTGATGTTCTGTGAGGAGGTGTGAGCCCGTTGAAATCCGAGGTGGACGGCCGGTAATGTGTTTGCGTGAAGATCAAGCAGACCAATCGCCATGCTCATGTGGAGGCGTGGCCGCACATCAGGTCGCTCCTTCCCTTTTTCTCTTAATTTTCCATTGATGGACTAGCTTCGAGCTACCAAACGATTAGCTCACTTTAATTAGTATACGTGAAAAGTGCACGTAGAGACAACTAGCAAAAAGTGTAGCTTTGCTCCACACTTAATTTTTTTTTGAATAAGGCAAATGAAGGATGGATGAAAACTCCCCTGTATGCTGCCGCCGATCAGAATCCTTGTCGGCCGGCCCACTTGCCGTGTTCATCTTGGGTATTACCGTCTGTGCGGTCCGGGGTTGTGACGTGACGGAGACGTATTCCTCGGCCTAGCCGAGGTCTCAGCCCCCAAGCCCGAGGTAATCGAGCGAAGAGCTCGGGTCGAGAAATGGCAAGGCAACACGGTTGCTGCGGCGAGGCGAAGCCCCGGTCCAGCTAACATGACGAAGTTGGTCGGTTGGTGACGTCGAAGTCCCCGGAGCAACTGGATGAAGAGATGTCGCGGGGATGCCAACACAGGGCAATGCACCAAGGTGACGACACAATTCGGTTGACGGAGGCGAGATGATGACGCCAGCGCGCCGAGGTGACCGCGTTACACAGTCAAAGTCAATTGCCTGCGCGCATAATATAGTACTAGACAAAAGTAATAAAAGGTAATAATATATTAAAAAAACTCTTCTACTTATTTAATTTAGGTGAAGTAAATAAATAAATATGGCCAGGACACCGAGGTCAGCTCGGTGGAGTGGCGGCACGGAAACGTCGGTGCAGGTCGGCTGGCCGAGGTGATGAGGTAATCACAATCGATTTTAGATGTCCGCCAGTCTTATGAAAAAGACAGTACAAACCAGCAAACGAAAAGCGCCACTTACAAATGTTGATAGAATATTTATGGAAAATAAGACAGCACTAACCAGCAGAAAAATACGCCGTGCCTAATAATTTTAGGTGCTAAATGAATAGTTAGGAAAAATAAAACCTGGAATATTCGGCGTTAAGCCAAGTGAAAAAATTCTTCTAGGTCCCCGATAACCTAGTAGTAAACCAGGCCAGCCTCCACGAAAAGCTGTAACGGCGATCGTCGAACGACCACCAAAATCGCACAGTAGGTTTGATCTTCACGTGAATTAGTAAAGCAAAGCTAAGATATACTATTCATGGATTAAATCTTGAGAATCGTTCTGCACTTAGACTAATAGTAATAATTAACAGATCAATTGACTTTCCTGATCACGTGAAGAGGGACTAGCTGTTCCTTGGTTTGCCTTTTACTTCAGGACAATAGTTCGCTGACAGCAGGACCTTTTCTCGAGTCGCGTGTAGCCACATGACATCAACTCAGGTTGATCCCACGTGAAACTGAAAACGCTAGGGCGGCACTTAGCTTCAGCTTGACGCACACGTACGCGATCGCTGTCCGGTGTCATCCAACAGATTTCTTGGGTTGCTTTTGTCAAACCGCGTTACCAGATCGCGTCGCCGCCTGTGAAACAAAAACCGATCTGCAACCAACAAAATAGCGCAAGGCGGAAGAAACAATCCACAAAGAAATCAATTTATTCGATACGAATTCAACTGAAAAAATATCACCTGATTATCCATCGATCCACGGCGATCGCTTAGTAGGCTCTCAATGAAAGCACCAATGTCGGTTCTGAATCCGGCATATCTCATAGTAGGGGTCCTAAGCTAGGCGTCTTGGAGCGATGGTAACATGGACACAGGATTTTACCCAGGTTCGGGCTCTCTCGAGGAGATAATACCCTACGTCCTGCTTTTGATTGTATTCATATGGGGATAGTACATAGTACAGGTATCTACCACGAGATTGTTGTAATGAATATGAGAGATTGAGATCGTCTATTGACTAGCCTGGCCTCGGTTTATATAATGCACCGTAGGCCTAGGGTTTAGAGGAGTCCTTGTCCTGTGCGCCAAGTCTTGTGAAATCTCCCTTGTATGCATCATGGGCTCTCCGAACTGGCCCATTAGTGAATCGCCCTGGGGGTCCTCGGCCCGACCCACTGGTCGGGAGACGACGTGGTGAGTACCCCCTAGTCCAGGACACCGTCACATGGTCTCTTAAGAAGTGATACCGAATGTCAATGTGTTTGGTGCGAGGGTGATCAATAGGGTTTTCAGCAAGCTTGATGGCACTTTCATTGTCGCATCGTAGAGGCACATGTTTATAAGTTATACCATAGTCCTTCAAAGTTTGCCTCATCCATAGCAATTGTGTTGCACAACTTGTAGTTGTAATATATTCGGCTTCAGCGGTGGATAGGGAGACACAATTTTGCTTCTTCGAGGACCAACTTACCAAGGAGCGTTCAAGAAATTGGCATGCCCTGGAGGTGGACTTCCTTCCCACCTTGTCTCCAGCCCAACCCACATCCGTGTACCCAATGAGATCAAACTTGGCATCCTTGGGGTACCATAGACCCAACTTTGGGGTGTGAACAAGGTATCTAAGAATATGCTTAATCGCCTTATGATGACTTTCCCTAGGGGAAGCTTGAAATCTTGCACAAATGCCTACACTTAACATGATGTCTGGTCTAGATGCACAAAGGTAAAGCAATGAACCAATCATAGAGCGGTAAAGAGATGGATCAAACGGGATACCGTTTCTGTCTTCGTTAAGAAAAAAATTGGTTGGCATGGGCGTCTTGCATGGGCTGGCGTCTGTCATTCCGAACTTCGCAAGAATGTCCTTGAGATACTTGGTTTGAGATAAGAAATTTCCTTCTGGAAATTGTTGAATTTGAAAACCGAGAAAGAACTTCAAGTCCGCATTGAGTGACATCTCAAAGGTCTTGGTCATGGATTCCGCAAACTTCTTGCATAAATGAATGTTAGGAGAACCAAAAATGATATCATCTACGTAAATTTGGCATAAGATCAAATCACCCTTTTCCATTTTAGTAAAAAGAGTAGGGTCAATCACCCCTCTCACAAAACCATCATCGAGTAAAAATTTCTTAAGATGATCATACCAAGCACGAGGTGCTTTTTTGAGGCCATGCAGAGCCTTGTGAAGTTTGTACACATAGTCTTTGTGATCGGGGTCAACGAAACCGGGTGGTTGTGATACATAGACCTCTTCTTGTAGAGGACCATTAAGAAATGCACTCTTCACATCCATTTGATGTAAAGTAAACCATTGAAAGCAGCATAAGCAAGTAAGATACGAATTGATTCAAGACGGGCAACGGGAGCAAATGTCTCATCAAAGTCCAAACCTTCAACTTGTGAGTAGCCTTGTGCCACTAACCTTGCCTTGTTTCTGATGATTACACCATGCTCATCTTGCTTGTTCTTGAAGATCCATTTTGTTCCAATAACATTGTGTTCCTTAGTTGGCCTTTTGACTAAAGACCATACTTTGTTGCGCTTGAAGCTGTTCAACTCTTCTTGCATTGCAACAAGCCAGTCGTTGTCCGTCAATGCATCTTGTGCCTTGAGTGGCACAACACTAGAGACAAATGAAAAGTGAGCACAAAAGTTTGTCAATTGTTTACGAGTGACTCTACCTTCCGATATGCTGTAGGATCGAAAGTATGTCTAGAGGGGGGGTGATTAGACTACTTGACTAAATAAAGTTTCTACCTTTTCCCAATTTTAAGTGTTGGCAGATTTTAGCAATGATAGCAAGTCAAACACACCCTACACATGCATGTCTAAGAGTATAGCAGCGGAAAGTAAAGACAAGCATATGTAATAGAGGATAGGGAGGAAGATCAAATGCAATTTGAAGACATGAAGATTTTTCCCGTGGTTCCGATAGGTGGTGCTATCGTACGTCCACGTTTATGGAGTCTTCAACCCACGGAGGGTAACGGTCGCGAGAGTCCACGGAGGGCTCCACCCATAAGGGTCCACGAAGTAGCAACCTTGACTATTCCATAACGGCTTCCGTCCACGAAGGACTAGCCTCACTATGGGTAGATCTTCACGAAGTAGGCGATCTCCTTGCCCGTACAAACTTCTTGGTTCAACTCCACAACACGAAGTAGGAGGCTCCCAAGCGACACCTAACCAATCTAGGAGGCACCACCCTCCAAAAGGTAATAGGCTCGATAGTAACGATGAACTCCTTGCTCTTGTGCTTCGAGATGATAGACTCCTCAACACACAATCAGTCTCTCACAAATTTGGCTTTGGTGGAAGAGATTGATTGGATGGAAAGCAACTTGGGGAGGCTAGAGATCAAGATTCATATGGTTGGAATGGAATGGCTTGATCTCAACACATGAATAGGTGGCTCTCTCTCAGAAAATTGGATGGGGCAAGTATGGAATAGTTCTGAGTGCTTCTCTTGCGAGTGGGTGGTGGTGAAGGGGTATATATAGGCATCTCCAAAAATCCAATCGTTACACCTATAATGACCAACTCGGTGACACCGAAGTGTAAAAATCGGTGGTACCAAATTGCTCAAAAGGTAGCAATTTTCGAATCTTGGTGAGACCGATATATAAATCTCGGCAGTACTGATCAGGTGACCAATGGTCAGATTGGAAAACTCGGTGGCACCGATCCAAGAACTCGGAAATTCCAAATCTTAGAAAAGGGGCAACAGAAAGTTGGCAACCTGAACTTGGTGGCACCGATGCAGAATCGGCAGTGCCGAAGATCTAGGGTTTGGCTGGGATCTGTCTGAAGGGAAAATCGGTAGGGCCGAGTGGGGAATATTGGTGGCACCGATTTTGCATGATAGGCTTTTGACAGACTTTTGTGGAAGAGCTTGTGGGTGTTTTTGGTGACTATCACTTGTGCACGTGGAGCATTTTGTTCACCATCAATACCTTACCCCCTTTTAATAGTATTGGCTTTCCTATAGACTCAAAGTGATTTCTCACAAAGTAAAATGTAGAGTCTTCTTGCTTGAAGCTTTGCCAATTCTATTCCTTGCATCTAGGGGTCTCTCCACAATCCTTTTGCCATCCCATCATTGAACTTTTCCTGAAATATACTTAGTGGAAACATTAGTCCAATGAGATATATGTTGTTATTAATTACCAAAACCACCAAGGGAGCAAATATGCTTTCAATCTCCCCCTTTTTGGTAATAAGAATGAACATCATAGCACAACACATCAAGCAAAATTGAATGATCATCTCATAAGCATCATCAAGGATAGGAAATAGTAGCAGCACACATCAAGTGTATGATCAAACACAAACAAACCAAAAAAAATATCAATGTTTTTGAAGAGCGATAAAAAGCAACACTCTCCCTCTCTCGAAGCCCTAATGATCTATACAACTTCTCCCCCTTTGGCAACAAGTTACCAAAAAGTTCAAAGGTATATAGAACTAAGCGTCTCTCTGGGGCTGATCTCCTCCGGTAGCTTATGAAGGAGTCGAGAGAACGGCATCAGCGAAGACTTCAGCAGACGTCATGGATGGAGTTGGAGTAGCAACTGGAGGTGCTGGAGTAGCTGACGGAGCTAAAGGAGCTGATGGAGCTGATGGAGCTGTAGCAGGTGCTGACGAAGAAGGCCTCAACTCTGGAGCTGTCACGGTAGGAGTCCTGGCTTTAGTAGTGAACTGAGTATCGGCTCGGAGAGGTGGACTGTCCTCATCATCATCTGTAGTGTGGGGACTGGGCACGCCATCAACTTCTTTCTTGAGCTCATTCACAGTCATTGTGAGCTCATCCACCTTGTTGTTGAGAATGTGAAACTTGCTCTCAACAATCCTTCCCAGACTCTCCTGGTTCTTCAAGATGTTCCCAACATCCTTCTGCATGCTGAGCACGGAACTGAGAAGAAGATCCATCTGCTCACTCCGGGTCTTGGGCACCTGAGCACTAGAGTCTCTGGCTGCCTCTGTCTCTGCCTGTGTTGTAGCTGAGGTGGGATGATCTGGATCTATCACCACAACATTGTCTTCTAGCTCTGGCAGGAGTGGCAAATGTGGTCGATCAAGGGCATACACGTGCTTCTCCAGTTGGGAGTTGATAAGCATCTGAATGTATGGAGCATATCCACATGATCTCTTCTGGTCTGCGGCAGTCCTCTTCACGGTCTCTACTATCAAGTCCATCAATCGAAATCTAGTGTGTTGATCAATATGTAGCAACATGTTGATAGAATAGCCTCTAATCATCTTCTCATCTCCAGACTTAGGCATTAATGTATACCTCAAGATGGTGTTGGTTGTGCGTAGGCCAGCCTGAAGAAAGTAGATGGATCCAAGCTTGTGTGAATGCACATTTGCAGCAGGGATCTCATTGTACATATTGGCCATGGAGTTGTGCTTTGCCTTGGACTCAGAGTACACATCCAAGTCTCCCTCTTGCACCTGTGGGGCTCCTAAGATGGTAGCCCACTCATCAATAGTGGATTCATATCTGGTGCCTTCAGTCATCCATACAATTCTACCATCTCCATAGAAATGTGCAGTGGAGTAGAATTGCATGATCATCTCGTCATTCCAGCCAGTGAACTCCTTCCCAACAAACTCATCAATGCCAATGCAGTGGAAATTGTCCTGCACACTTGGAAAGTAATCTTGGTTCTCCTTGATGTATTTCCAATCAACATACCTCATATCACTAACAGCAGGGCTCTTGTCAAGCAATATGGTCTCATAGAAGTCTTGTTGTTCCTTGGTGTAGAACCTGTAGTCTACAGCTGTCCTTCTCCTCTGAGAATAGGGATCTATGGCTCTCCACTCCCTCAATCCAGAATCCTTACTCTTCTTCATGTCATCAGCAACTGGATGGTTGGCATTGTGCTCAGGAAGGTGTGGTCTCAGCTTCATCAAGACTGATAGTGTATCATCCTCAGCTTCTCTGAAAGTAGAACTCTTGTTCTTGGCAGTAGTTGGGATGTCTCTGGTATTCCTCTTGGGCTTTGGAGCAGCAGCAGCCTTCTTGGGGTCAGTCTTGGTGCCTTTGGATGATGTATCCTTGGGCATAACATCAGCCAATAGCTTCTTCTTCTTCTTAGGAGGAGCCTTGGTAGCTGGCTCTTCCTCCTCTTCAGTAGCAACATCAGCTTTTGGATCCTCAAACATGGAGGTAGGTCTGCCCACAACATGTATAATCCTCTTCCTGGACTTCTTCTTTTCTCCTGCCTTCTTAGGCATAGACTTCTTTGGAGGTGACTCAAGGTGAAGAGTCATTGCTGCCTTAGCACTCCCTGGTGCTTTCAATGCCTCTGAACTGGCATACTCTTTCCTTACTACCTTTCTAGATGAGGTAGCAACACTAGCATGTTTATTGGTAGCCTTGTCTGCCTTGTCCTGCTTCTGCTTGGTAAGGACCTCTTCTGGCACGAAATCCTCATCTTCCTCATCAGAGTTCAGCTTCCTCCTGCCCTAGTTGCAGCTTTGGGCAAATCTGGTGAGCTGGGCACATCATCATAGCTGCCCTCGGGGCTAGTTCCTGAGCTCATATCAACATTCTCCTCTCTGAAATTGTTCTGACTGTCCTCAGTAGACCTAAAAACCAAATTGGTAAGACCGATTTTTGTGCTTCGGTGTCACCGAGATTCAGATTGCGGACGGCAAAACCTAAAAACTCGTTGTTCTCTATTCTAATGGAAGATTATAGTGGATAGATTGATCTCAAACTGTGGCTTATCGATGGAACGATCCTAATGCGCATGATTGGAAAGAGGAGCACACAAGGGGTCAGATTCGTACCCTTACTTGGTGACGAGTCCGCTACGACGACGACGGCGGTGAGGATTCCATCGATGGCGGTGAGTTCCAATGGCGGAGGCGCTCGGGAAGACAACGGCGAGGACCAGGGGTCCACGAACGGTAGCTAGGGTTTGGAGGAACGGGACGTTTGAAGAAGTAATTTCAAAAGTCGGGTCCGCCACATTAAGTACCCATCGCTGTCGGTGACACCGGTTCAAAATTATCGGTGCCGCCGAGTTCCTCAAGTGTCAGCTGACAGGGAAACTCGGTGAAGCCGAGAAGATGGAATCGGT
The DNA here is from genome assembly GCA_039707655.1 of Elymus sibiricus. Taxonomy (NCBI): domain Eukaryota; kingdom Viridiplantae; phylum Streptophyta; class Magnoliopsida; order Poales; family Poaceae; genus Elymus; species Elymus sibiricus. Next base: position 312,400,539 of record CM077663.1, on the reverse strand, counting down.
GTTACCGAGATTGGAAATCCAGATAAACCTTAGGCATCGGTGAGACCAAGATTTTTGTTTTGGTTCCACCGAGATACACTTGGGAGGTTTTGGTGGTCAGTCCTTGTCGATACGGAACTCCGAGTGCTCCTCACACAGAGAGATCGAGAAGTACTTGTTCAAGTTTTGTGATGCAGCAAGAATAGAATATGAGACAAGAAAGCATAGATAGCTAGAGAGGGGTCCTAGGCATTCTTGTCCATCCAATTGGAAAAAGAGAAAAAAACCAAATAGCAACAATCGGATGTCCTCGAATGATTAAAGAAATGCAGACCAACATGCTCACACAATAAGATATCAAATGAAATCATGGCAAACATGCACATACATACTAGCATCTAACAAGCACTTTGGCGATGACGGAGTCATCTTTATATGAGTATATTGACTTAGGAGCCAAGTAAGAATACTTGATCATAGGTCATACTCATTGTTTAAGCACAAGTGGGGTTACCACTTTTACATAAAGCATTTAATTTTGTCACATTCTAAGAGATGCTTTAAATCAAGTCTTAGAGTAAAGCTCCCCCTTGATGTGACATCCCCCCATAGGAGGGATAAACTAACCTTGGGTTTGTCGTAGAAGACTACATGTGGGTGATGTAGTGGTGGATGCTCAAGGTTGATGAAGATCATCTAGAGTTGGGAGCATCCTTGTTGTTTCCTTACTCTTCTCACCTACATGGGTTAGTCCCAAGCACAAGAGACAAATACAAGGATATCTATGGACATGGAGTGCAAAGCATATAAGATGATGTCCATGGTTTCAATAATTACCTTGTCCCTTGCTTACCTTTGAGGGAATGTGTGACTCCTTGAACTATTGCATAGAGTTGATGTTGATTGCAATTAGTCCTTGCCAATAATGAATATGAGTGAATTTCATTGGCGGAGTCACCCCTCAAGAACTTCTCTAGTTCTTCTTCTTGGGGACCCACATCAACTTGATGGGAATCCTTGGTGTTGAAGTGGCACTTGTAGAAGTTGAGGTTGTAGGAGCTTTGGGAACCCACTTGACCAAGGCTTGGGATTCATCTTCATATGAGTCAATCTCCTCTTGAAGATTGTCCTTGCCCTTGAGCTTGTGGTCTTGTGGTGGAAGGTCATCTTGAGCTTTTGTTCCCTTGGGGAGAGTATGTTCATACTTCTCCTTTTAAGGAACAAACTTTGGTTTTGGGTATTGACCTTCTTCCCATTCAACTCCATTTGCGTTGAAGTAGCCAATGCCATGGTTCTTCCGGTATCCTCCATGCTTGCGTACAATCTCCTCAGATTGCTTACATCCGACAAGACTTTTGTAGATACCTTTCTCTATAATTCCTTTCAATAAATCGTTTTCTTGCTCAAGTGTAACTTGGCTAAGAGAATCATCATTAGTGGAATCAATAGAACTACTAGAAGCAATATCATTAGATTTAGCATTTTTATTGTTGCTACTAGATGAAGAACCCTTCTTGCCTTTGTTACTAGTTTGTCTAGGTTTAACTTGTGGCATGAATGTAGACAAGAGTAGTCGTTTGGCTAGATAAGATGAAGTCTTCTTTCGGAGATCGTCATTGATAGCTTTAAGAAACTCATGTTCTTGCTCCAAGTTGAGCTTCTCGAAGCGTAGCTTCTCATGAGTCCTTAAAAGCTCTCTATGATCTTCGAGAGTAGATTCATGAGCTAACTTAAGAGTGTTTAATTCTTTAGTTAGTTATTCTATTTTCATCTTATCATCATCAACCGACTTGTCTTGACTAGCATGAAAATTATCAAGTTCATTTTGACTAACATCACTAGTTTCATCAAAGAGCAAGTCATCATCTCCAAGCAAATCATCCTCATCACTATTGAAATCAAGATACTCGGGGTGTGATACCTTGGGTCCTTTAGCCATGAAGCAACTTCCACTTCCTTCATTTGGTGAATCAAATATGTCATAGAAGTTGGTAGTCACTAGTGCAAGTCCGGCAACACCTTCATCTTGACTATACTCGGAGTTGGAGTGATAGCTTCTCTTGGAGTGGTTATCAGATTCGGAGCCGGAAACCCATTCACCAACGTGAGCTTGATGTCTTCTTCTTGAGTAGCTCTTGGTGTACTTGTCCTTCTTCTCCGAGTCCCTACTTCTCCTTGAGGGTCTTCGTTCATAACGATCATCTCTACTCCTTCTCTCTCTTTGAGGTGATTCATTTCTTGAGCTTTCGTCTTCTTGGTGACTCTTCTCTTAGTTTGTAGGGAGCCGTGCACTCATTGGAGTAGTGTCCGGGCTTCCCACAATTGTAGCAGTTTCGGTCACGACTTGACGAACGCTTCTCTTCATATCTTGAGTTGGAGCTTCGTTCTTTGCCTCTATTCTTGTAGAACTTGTTGAATTTCTTGACCATGAGGCTTATCTCTTCATTGGTGACAAGGTTGTCGCTTGAAGTTGCGGGAGCATCACTTGTGGCTTTGTAAGCACCGCTAGACTTGTTGTGAAGCTCTTCTTTGTCTTTGAGTGTCATCTCATGAGCAACAATCCTTCCAATGACTTCCGTAGGCTTGAGATCTTTGTAGTTGGGCATCATTTGGATCAATGTGCACACGGTGTCATATCTCTCATCCAAAGCTCTAAGTATCTTCTTGATGATGAATTTGTCAGTCATCTCTTCGCTTCCTAAGCCGGCAATCTCATTGGTGATGAGAGCTAGCCTAGAGTACATTTCTGCGACTCCTTCACCATCCTTCATCTTGAACTTGTCAAGCTGACTTTGAAGAACATCTAGCTTGGATTCTCTCACAGATTCGGTACCTTCACGCATATCAACCAAAGTATCCCAAATTTCTTTGGCATTCCCAAGACGGCTGATTTTGGTAAATTCTTCGGGGCATAGGCAGTTGAAGAGAATGTCACATGCTTGAGCGTTGTATTGCAACATCTTCAATTCTTCCGCGGTCGCTTCACGATCCGGTTCCTTTCCATCACCAAAGAATTCACCTTGCAAGATAACACGAACAACAGCCCAAACGGCGGGGTTATGACCAAGAATATGCATTTTCATTTTGTGCTTCCAACTAGCAAAATTTGTACCATCAAAATATGGACCTCTACGGTGATAATTTCCCTCACTAGACGCCATACTCTCCTAGGTTGTGAAACCAATGCAGTGGAGACCAAAGCTCTGATACCACTTGTAGGATCGAAAGTATGTCTAGAGGGGGGGTGATTAGACTACTTGACTAAATAAAATTTCTACCTTTTCCCAATTTTAAGTGTTGGCAGATTTTAGCAATGATAGAAAGTCAAGCACACCCTACACATGCATGTCTAAGAGTATAACAGCGGAAAGTAAAGACAAGCATATGTAATAGAGGATAGGGAGGAAGATCAAACGCAATTTGAAGACATGAAGATTTTTCCCGTGGTTCCGATAGGTGGTGCTATCGTACGTCCACGTTTATGGAGTCTTCAACCCACGGAGGGTAACGATTGCGAGAGTCCACGGAGGGCTCCACCCATAAGGGTCCACGAAGTAGCAACCTTGACTATTCCATAACGGCTTCCGTCCACGAAGGACTAGCCTCACTATGGGTAGATCTTCACGAAGTAGGCGATCTCCTTGCCCGTACAAACTTCTTGGTTCAACTCCACAACACAAAGTAGGAGGCTCCCAAGCGACACCTAACCAATCTAGGAGGCACCACCCTCCAAAAGGTAATAGGCTCGATAGTAACGATGAACTCCTTGCTCTTGTGCTTCAAGATGATAGACTCCTCAGCACACAATCACTCTCTCACAGATTTGGCTTTGGTGGAAGAGATTGATTGGATGGAAAGCAACTTGGGGAGGCTAGAGATCAAGATTCATATGGTTGGAATGGAATCGCTTGATCTCAACACATGAGTAGGTGGATCTCTCTCAGAAAATTGGATGGGGCAAGTATGGAATAGTTCTGAGTGCTTCTCTTGCGAGTGGGTGGTGGTGAAGGGGTATATATAGGCATCTCCAAAAATCCAACCATTACACCTATAATGACCAACTCGGTGACACCGAAGTGTAAAACTCGGTGGTACCGAATTGCTCAAAAGGTAGCAACTTTCGAATCTCGGTGAGACCGATATATAAATCTCGGCAGTACCGATCAGGTGACCAACGGTCAGATTGGAAAACTCGGTGGCACCGATCCAAAAACTCGGAAATTCCGAATCTTAGAAAAGGGGCAGCAGAAAGTTGGCAACCTGAACTCAGTGGTACCGATGCAGAATCGGCAGTACCGAAGATCTAGGGTTTGGCTGGGATCTGTCTGAAGGGAAAATCGGCAGGGCCGAGTGGGGAATATTGGTGGCACCGATTTTGCATGATAGGCTTTTGACAGACTTTTGTGGAAGAGCTTATGGGTGTTTTTGGTGACTATCACTTGTGCACGTGGAGCATTTTGTTCACCATCAATACCTTACCCCCTTTTAATAGTATTGGCTTTCCTATAGACTCAAAGTGATTTCTCACAAAGTAAAATGTAGAGTCTTCTTGCTTGAAGCTTTGCCAATTCTATTCCTTGCATCTAGGGGTCTCTCCACAATCCTTTTGCCATCCCATCATTGAACTTTTCCTGAAATATACTTAGTGGAAACATTAGTCCAATGAGATATATGTTGTTATTAATTACCAAAACCACCAAGGGAGCAAATGTGCTTTCATATGCCGGTATGGATTTGCTTAACATCAACACGACAGGCCACACGAGGCATGATGGTGGTTAAGGTTTCACGAGGTTCAATTTCATTCCCATCGTCAATATCTTCAACATATAGATCTACAATGTGTGGTGGAAGATCTTCTTCTTCATGCATCATTTGTTGAGGTTCACCATCATCATATGGTTCGTCATCATCGACATGTGCATGTTCTTTTGTTTTTGATGATGAATTTGTTCGTGTTCTTGCACTTGATGATGAACTTGTTCTTGTGTAGAGTCTTGATCTTGGATCATGAACTCCTCTTGGGGGGTGGGATCTTGTAGTGATGTTGGTGTAGTAGTAGTTTGAGCATGAGTGGTGCTCGTGTCCTCATTTGCACCTTCACAAGGAACATGTTCCATTGGAAGGAGAGCACTTACACCCATGGTCAAAATGTCTTGTGAAGGATCTTCATCACCTACATCACTTAGATCAACTTGCTCCCCATGGGAGCCATTAAATTCATCAAACACCACGTCACAAGTTTCTACAACACATCTGGTGGATTTGTTGTAGACCCTATAGGCATGGGAGTTTGATCCATAACCAACAAATATTCCTTCGGTTGTTTTAGATTGAAATTTTCCTAACTGTTCTCTCTTGTTGAGAATGAAGCATTTGCAACCAAAGACCCGGAAATATTTAACATTTGGTTTGTTTCCAGTTATGAGTTCATATGGGGTCTTTTCCAAGATCTTGCGAAGGAAAAGATGATTTGATGCATGACATGCTGTGTTGACAACCTCTGCCCAAAAGCTATGAGGTGATTTGTACTCATCCAACATGGACCTCACCATTTCCACAAGTGTGTGATTCTTCCTCTCCGCTGCCCCATTTTGTTGTGGGGTATATGGTGTGGAGTATTGATGCTCAATTACTTCATCACTAAGAAACTCTTCCAAAGTGTAGTTCTTGAATTCGGAACTGTTGTCACTTCTTATTGCCAAGATTTCTTTGTCAAACTTGCGTTGAGCTTGCTTGGCAAAGTCAATGAAGGTGATTTTTGTCTCGTCCTTGGACTTGAGAAAGAACACCCATGTGTATCTTGAGTAATCATCAACAATAACAAACCCATACTTCTTCCCACCAAGACTGTCCCATGAAGGAGGCCCAAAGAGATCCACGTGAAGGAGCTTAAAAGGTCTTGAAGTTGATACTATGTTCTTGGGGGGGTGCTTTGATTGATGTTTCTTCCCTGCTATGCATGCACTACACACACGATCTTTCTCAAAAGTTACATTGGTTAGTCCAAGGATGTGTTCACCCTTTAAGAGACCTTGAAGATTTCTCATGCCGACATGGGCTAGTCGGCGATGCCATAGCCATACCTTGTCGGCTTTGGCCATGAGGCAAGTTGCATGGAATGTGCTCTCTTTCGAGAAATAAACCGTGTAAAGGTTGCCATCCAACTCCCTCACAAAGGCAACTTCAAGGGTACCTCTCTTAAAGACTTTCACATCCGTTAGTCCAAATAGTGTATCATAACCAACATAAGCCAATTGATGAATAGAAAGCAAGTGATATTTCAGGGATTGGACAAGCATGACATTTGTAAGTGACATGTCATTGGTGATAGCCACCTTGCCCAAACCAAGTACGTGTCCTTTAGACCCTCCACCAAAGACAATCCTCATAAATGGTCGAATAGCTTCCATGAAGTCCATGAGCAGTGTGTCATCTCCGGTCATATGATTTGAGCAACCGCTATCAATCACCCATTTGACTCCACCGGAGACAACAACCTACACACAATTCAAGTCTTGGTTAGAGGCACCCATTTTACAATGGGACCTCTCAAGTTAGTAACAAGGGTCTTAGGAACCCAAATTGCATAAAAATGAAAAGCATTTCTAGGACCAACAAACTGAGCATAAACATCTCCATCTTTTCCCTTACGAAGCACATATGATGGAGGCATAAATTCTTTTGGCTTGTTGGGAGTAGGCTTGCCCCTAGTGGCCTTCTTACTCACAACCTTGTCAACCTTACCCTTTCCTTTCTCCTTGTGCCCTTCTCGCACAAATGTCTCCTTGAGGGGAGTTGTAGACTTATGCGTCGCTACCTTATTCTTGCTTGTGCTTGGATCAAATCCAAGCCCTTCCTTGGCCACTACCTCCTTGTGTTGAATCAACACTTCATTGAGGTTCTTTTGTCCTTGGGCACATGACATGAGCCCTTTTTCAATTTGAGCCTTTAACACCCGATTCTCCTCAAGTAAGCTAGCTAGGTCACCACTAGGGTTAGTAGCATAAGCATCAACATTTATAATAGGAGAGGAGTAGGCTTTCCCTAGTGTGTTAAGATAAGTGAACTTGAGTTCGTCAAACTTCTTCGTAAGGAGATTGAGCTCTTCTTCCTTTGTCTCGAGAGAAAAATGTAGGAGCTCACAATCTTTAGTGTGTCTATAAATGTTTGCACCTATTTTTAAGCACAATTCATCATTACATGCTTCCTCATATATGACTTTCCGCTCAAGGATTTCACATTTTTTCTTTTCCTCGGTAATGAGGGTTTCGAGTTCCTTGATGGAGATGGTGTGCTTACTCACCATCTCCATAAGCATACGAAACATAACGAGCTTCTTTCTTTTGAGAGAGCACATGACTTTCTCCATTTTAGCAAACATAGCATCCCTTATTTCATATTCATGATCATGATCCTCAGCATCAAGATATTCATCACTAGGTGTGGTAGGAATAAATAGAGGAGGGTTTGCACGTGGAGTTACCTTCACCTTGTCCGGAGAGGCTTGACCCTCATCATCATCTACCGTGGCCTTTGCCATGAGACATTTGTGTGTGTTGCCTTCGTAGTCTTTCATATAGTTGTATGTGACAACATCACCAGTCTTGTTTACGGGTCTCAATGTGGTTTGAGTGTCTTGGGCTACACCTGCAACACCTCTAACATCATTGGGGTCAGACTCGTCTTGGGCAACCATAGCCTTCCCATCACTCTTCTTGAACTTGGAGTTCAATGGGTTGGGCAACTTCTTCTTCACAAATGTCTTCGGAAATCTTGGTTTATCTTCTCTCTTTTCATAGGGGCACTCGTTTGACAAATGGTTGGTTTCTTCACAATTGTAGCAAGTCCTTACTTTCTTCTTTTGGAATCTTCCCTTGAATTTTCCCGCACTGAACTTCGTCACAAAGAGAGCCATGTCTTCATTTGAGGGCCCCTCATCCGAGTCAACTTCATAGCCTTCTTCTTCAACATCTTCTTCTTCTTTTTCACTCGCATCATCATCCTTTACGTGCTTGGCCTTCAAGGCTAGGTTTGTCTTGGGTGATGAGGAACCATGCATGGCAAGGTGTCTTGTAGCATTTGCCTTTGATTCTTCAAATAGCTGGAAGGTTGAAATGACATCATCGGGGGACATGTCCTTGAATCCATGTTCTCTTCTTATGTCCCACACCATTTGATGGTGATACGGAGCAAGGGCATTTAGCAATCTGTCCACAAGAAAACGCTTGGTCAAGTTGAATCCATCTTGGCTCTTGTCACAATCATATGATTCAATGTCAACGGCAAGTGTCATCAATCGCTCATGAAGTTGCTTGGGGTCTTCACCTTTCTCCATGCAGAAATATTGTAATGCCCCTTTTGCAATCTCATATTGTGCAAGACGGAGGGAGGAAGTTCTAGTCTTGGTCATCACAATGCTATCTCATAGTTCTTTTGCATTTGTGAGGTGAATGTAGGGTCGTTTCTGCTTGTCAGACATGCCCTTTCTTATGAGCATGATTGCGGTGTCATTGAGGTGTTTGTCATATTCTTCACCTGGTGTGAGATCCTTGGGATTCACAGGGTTGTAACCTTTCTCCATGACCTCCAGCATTTCATCGTTGACAAACCTAAGATGATCCTGCATACCAACCCTCCACAAAGAAAAATCGGCAGTGTTATCAAGTAAAGGAGGGTTTCCCGCTGCATTATACCTAGGTTTCTCAACTCTAGGTTTTGCATATAGCCATGGAACACCGGTGTTGCCACCAACTTGAGGTTGTTGGCCGAGATTTGGAAGAGGTGCAATTGGTTGCTTTATCACACCCACTGGGTTTTCCGGTGGTGGGGTTCTTGCAACCAGTGCATCCAACCTCATCTTGACCAAGGCCTCAATAGAAGCATCATGCTCCTCCTTTTGCTTAGCGAGGGCCCTTTCAAGATCCTCAGAGGTGAAAGATTGTCGCGCTTCCGAAGAAGCCGACTCTTTCTCAAGAGGAAGTGCAACAAGAGGGTTCCCATCATTATCCATCTCGCTCTAGGGCGGTTAAGCCACAACATTAGAGCACGAGGCTCTGATACCAATTGAAAGGATCGAGATGGACCTAGAGGGGGATGAATAGGTATAGTTACAAATTTAATCGTTACTTAGCAATTTTACTCCCGGATGCAATTTTACTCCTCACCTAAAATTTTACTCCCACCGACTGGCCGGATGCACGAGGCAATTGGACGGATGTCCGGGACATCCGACTTGTTACTCCAATAGAGAGCCACAGTTCTGGCGTTGCGTGTATCGGAATTCCGGCAGAGGGCTCGGATATCCGGGGTCCCGGACATCCAGCAGTGTGCCGGACATCCGGGCCATATCTGGTGAAACTGATGCATTCTGGATAGAGGGAGGGCCAGAAATCCGGGGCACCGCCCGGATATCCGGCGACTGAATGACCTGCCGGACATCCGGCACAGGGGCCAGACATCCGGCTATCACAGGAGAATCATCACCATTTCATTATCTATATGGTGGGTGCAGTTTTTAGAACAAGCAAAGGAGTTTGATATAACTTGAGCATGTCTTTTACTAACCCAATTGATCCCCTCTTAATAGTGCGGGATCCCTATACTCAAGAAAAAAAAAACGAGATCTGTAAACCTCTTTGTTCCTTCCTTCTCAACTAAAAATAATTCCACGCGTCCGTGATTCTCACATATTGAGATTTGAGAACTAATACCTGAGATTTACTTGACAAACATCATTAGTCCTCTACATGTACATTGTCATCAACATCAAAATATAATATAAGGGCATGATTGCACTTTCATCTACCTTCCTCCCTAATGACCCACAAGTATAGGGGATCAATCGTTGTCCTTTCAATAAGTAAGAGTGTCAAACCTAACGAGGAGCAGAAGGAAATGATAAGCAGTTTTCAGCAAGGTATTCTTTGCAAGGGTTGTAAGTAACGATAGTAGATAGTTTTGTAGCAAGATAAATCGTAACAAGTGACAAGTAACAATAGTAACAAGGGTGCATCAAGGTATCCCAATCCATTTTGTAGCAAAGGACATGCCTGAAAGTACTCTTATATTAAGCAAGCGCTCCCGAGGACACATGGGAATTATCTAGTCATGTTAATCATGTTGAGTTGATTCGTGTTTGCTAGTTTGATAATTTGATATGTGGGTGGACCGGTGCTAAGGTGTTGTTCTTACTTGAACTAACAACCTACTTATGATTACCCCCTCTCGCAAGCATCCGCAACTACGAAAGAAGAATTAAGATAAATCTAACCATAGCATGAAACATGTGGATCCAAATCAACCCCTTATGAAGTAACACATAAACTGGGGTTTAAGCTTCTGTCACTCTAGCAACCCATCATCTACTTGTTACTCCACAATGACTTCCCTTAGGCCCATAGCATGGTGAAGTGTCATATAGTCGACGTTCACATGACACCACTAAGAGAAGTAACAACATACATATCATCAAAATATCGAACGAATACCAACTTCACATGATAACTTATAACAAGACTTCTCCCATGTCCTCAGGAACAATAGTAACTACTCACACTTCTTCAACATGTTCAAGATCAGAGGTGCAATAATAATAATTAAGGATCTGAACATAATTTCTTCCACTAAGTAATCCAACAAGCATCAACTACAAGATTTAATCAACACAACTAGTAACCCACAGGTACCAGTCTGAGGTTTTGGGACAAAGATTGAATACAAGAGATGAACTAGGGTTGGAGATGAGATGGTGCTGGTGAAGATGTTGATGAAGATTGGTCCTCCCACGAAGGAGGAAGCGTTGGTGACGACGATGGCTTCGATCTCCCCCTCCCGGAGAGGGATTTCCCCGGCAGAATCTGACTGTCGGGGTGCAAAAGGGCCTTTGCCCAGGTTTCTGCCTCGAGACGGCGGTGCTTCGTCCCGAAAGGTTGCTTATGATTTTTTCTAGGGTAAAACACACCATATAGGAGAAGAGGGGCCTCGGGAGGCCAGCCAGGGCACCACAAGCTATCAGGGCACGGCCTGGGGGGCGCACCCTGTTGGTTTGTGGCTGGCTGGTGGCCCCCCTGGCATATTTTTGGCCCATAAATTCACATATATTCAATAAAAATTCCTCGTAAAGTTTCAGGTCATTTGGAGTCTGGTGATTTTTCTGCCTTTTTCTAAGTTTTCCGGTCCAGAATTTCAGTTTCTAGATAATTCCCTCTTTGTGATGTACCTTGCATATTCAGAGAGAAATGGCATAAGAATTGTATGATAATAGGGAATAATGGACAAGAATAACGTAAATATGAATAGGAAATCATGATGCAAAATGGACGTATCAACTCCCCCAAGCTTAGACTTCGCTTGTCCTCAAGTGAAAGCCGAACTCGAGAATAATGACCACATGATTTGAGAGAGAGGTGTCGATAAAAATAGAATATGGACATGAGAGCATCATGCATATCATTATAGAAGCAAGTATTTCATCATATAACTTCTCATAATCAAGTAACGATCTATTCACAATTATCGAAGTATGAAGCATAAACCCTATTGATAACAAACAAACAATGCTTTTAGTCATGGTGATAATCCTCACTCATCATATTCAAGAGAGGAGTCTATATAAGAGCTTTCATTGTAGCAAACCCACATACTCAACTATCATTTAGTCATCTATGATTGTTAACACTCATTGCATATTTTTGGAGTTAATGTTTTTGCCGGTCACATAGGAAGATAGGGCTTCATTTGCCACCCAACTCATTTACCTCGAGGATAATGTCAACAATAATGAATCATGGTTTCTTACATTCAACTAGATATATATACTTGGATCTTACCTCAACATGTGATGCTTACCACTAAGATAGTTATATCTTAGAAGAATGGATATTGATGACTCTTGAATAAAGGTAAGAACTTAATGAGAGTGAAAGATAGGCCATTCGCAGAGGGAAGCAGAGGTTGTCATGCGCTTTCATTTGGTTAGATGTGCAATCTCTTAATGCAAAGGAACTTCACTTTATATTGCCCCTTGTGATAGCGAACTTTATTATGCACTCCGTCGCTTTTATTTCTTCACCATCACAAGATCATACAAAGCTTATTTTCCTTTTCAATAAAAGATCATACATGATTAGAGGAAATTTTTATTGCTTATGCACCGATGATAACTTACTTGAAGGATCTTATTCAATCCATAGGTAGGTAAGGTGGACTCTTACAAAAAGAAACTGGGTTCAAAGGGTTATGGATGCACAAGTAGTATCTCTACTTGGTGCGGAAATTTTGGCTAGCAAAAGTTCTAAAGGAAGCATCACATGTTAAAGGATCCATGTATATATAACTTCTATGCAAATGTAAGTAATCATGACCATTAGGTTGTCTTCCATGTCCAACTTCAACACTTGTTCATTATTTAATATTTGGTGAGGGTTCGTAATCATAGATGATGTCCAAGATAGTATATTTGTATGTGAATCTTCTCCTCTCTATCATGATCTTGCATAGATTATAACAATGACTAAGGCTATGCTTGTTCTATTCCCAACAATTTTCATAGTTCATACTTTCTTTTTATGTGAAGTCATTACTTCCCATGGGATAAGCATATGATCTTTACTATTCTTTTTATTGTCTTGCTATGATCATTAGTGCAAGAGAGTAAAGCACACGAACTCAACTAATCTTTATTATATAACTCTCACACTCGATTACAAGGACAAGTAGAACTCAAAGCAAAATTCTAATCAAGGCAAATCTGAAACTTTATTTCTCTAACCACAAAATAGCTAAACATCGAACTAAAATAAAAGATGACGGTGAAAAAGTGATGGTGATACGATACCGGGGCACCTCCCCCAAGCTTGGAACAAGATAGGGGTTGTGCCCATACTCATGTACTCAAGTGTTCTTCAGTGATGGTGGTGGTGTGCAGAAATCCTCCATCTTCCAAGGCATAGGCTCCCCATCATGGAAAGAGAATCTTGTCTTCGGAGTCTTGAAATCAGCAGCGAGGCTCATCCTTTTAAACCTAGATTCATACTCACAGTTCTGGATTTGAAGTTGATAGATTTGATCTTGTAGGTGCTCGATCCGCTCTTGAAGTTTGAAGAGAGCTTCTCCTACGCTCCTTGTGTCCAACTTGTTTTCGCGGATGAAGTCCGTGATCATAGAGTGATTAGCACTCAGACCACGTTCCACCATCCCTTGGCACTTGAAGATTGTTGGAAATATGCCCTAGAGGCAATAATAAATTAGTTATTATCATATTTCCTTGTTCGTGATAATCGTTTATTATCCATGCTATAATTGTATTGATTGGAAACTCAAATACATGTGTGGGTACATAGACAACACTGTGTCCCTAGTATGCCTCTAGTTAACTAGCTCGTTGATCAAAGATGGTCAATGTTTCCTGGCCATAGACATGAGATGTCATTTGATAACGGGATCACATCATTAGGAGAATGATATGATGGACAAGACCCAAACTATAAACATAGCATATGATCGTGTCAGTTTATTGCTATAGTTTTCTGCATGTCAAGTATCTGTTCCTATGACCATGAGATCATGCAACTCACTGACACCGGAGGAATACCTTGTGTGTATCAAACGTCACAACGTAACTGGTGACTATAAAGATGCTCTACAGGTATCTCCGAGGGTGTCTGTTGAGTGGGCATGGATCAAGACTGGGATTTGTTACTCCGTGTGACGGAGAGGTATCTCAGGGCCCACTCGGTAATACAACATCACAATAAGCCTTGCAAGCAATGTGATTAAGTGTTAGCCACGGGATCTTGTATTACGGAACGAGTAAAGAGACTTGCCGGTAACGAGATTGAACTAGGTATAGAGATACCGACGATCGAATCTCGGGCAAGTAACATACCGAAGAACAAAGGGAACAGCGTACGGGATTAACCGAATCCTTGACATAGAGGTTCAACCGATAAAGATCTTCGTAGAATATATCGGAACCAATATGGGCATCCAGGTCCCGCTATATGTTATTGACCATGGAGGTGTCTCGGTCATGTCTACATAGTTCTCGAACCCGCAGGGTCTGCACACTTAAGGTTCGGTGACGTTTCGGTATAGTCGAGTTATGTATGGTGGTGACCAAAGTTGTTCGGAGTCCCGGATGAGATCCTGGACGTCACGAGGAGCTCTGTAATGGTTCGGAGGTAAAGATTGATATATAGGAAGTCCTGTTTTGGTCACCAGAAAAGTTTCGGGTACTTCGGTAGTGTACCGGGAGTGCCGGGAGGGTACCGGGGGCCATCGGGAGGGGTGTCTCGACCCAAAGGACCTCATGGGCTGTGGGAGGAGTCAAACCAGCCCCTAGTGGGCTGGCCGAACCCCCCACTAAGGCCCATGTGGCTAGGGGTGGGAAAAACCCAAAGGTGGAAAGGTGGAAAGGGTTTCCAAGTGGAGAGGAGGAATCCTACTCCTAGTAGGATTGGAGTAGGACTCCTCCACCTCCAATTTTGGCCAAACCTTGAGGGTTTGAGGCTGCCTCCTCCCATCCCTCCCTCCTATATATACTAGAGGATTTAGAGGGGAGAGCTAACCCTAATTGCCACGTGCTCCCTCTACTTCCTCTAGATCGTTTTCTCCTTTAGTCTAGTTTCGGCGGTGCTTAGGCGAAGCCCTGCCGGAATAGTTCCACCGCCGCCGCCGCCGCGCCGTCGCGCTGCCGGAGAACTCATCTACCTCTCCGCCCCCTCTTGCTGGATCAAGAAGGCGGAGATCGTCATCGAGCTGTACGTGTGCTGAACGCGGAGGTGTCGTCCGTTTGGCGCTAGATCGGAAGGACCGTGATCAGGATCGCGAGACGATTCGTGATTTGATCGCGGGACGGATGATGATGGGATCGCGGGACGGATCGTGATTGGATCGCGAGATGGATCGTGATGGGATCGCGGGACGCTCGGCGATTTGGATCGCGAAGACGTTCGACTACATCAACCGCGTTTCTTAACCCTTCCCGCTTAGCGATCTACAAGGGTATGTAGATCCACTCTCCCTCTCATAGATGCTCATCACCATGGATAGATCTTGCGTGTGTGTAGGAAATTTTTTGTTTCCCATGCAACGTTCCCCAACAGTGGCATCTGAGCTAGGTCTATGTGTAGATGAGATCTCGAGTAGAACACAAATGAGTTTGTGGGCGTTGATATTCGGATTGCTTCCTCCCTTGGTCTTTTCTTGTTTCGGCGGTATTGTGGGATGAAGCGGCCCAGACCAACATTACTCGTACGCTTACGAGAGACCGGTTCCATCAACTGACATGTAACTTCATTGCATAAAGATGGCTGGCGGGTGTCTGTTTCTCCCACTTTAGTCGGATCGGATTTGACAAAGGCGGTCCTTGAGAAGGTTGAATAGCAATTTTTGTATCACCGTTGTGGTTTTTGCGTAGGTAAGAATTGTTCTTGCTAGATACCCGTAGCAGCCACGTAAAACTTGCAACAACAATTAGAGGACGTCTAACTTGTTTTTGCAGGGTATGTTGTGATGTGATATGGCCAATTACATGATGAGATATATGTGATGTATGAGATGATCATGTATTGTATAGAATATCACGACTTGCATGTCAATGAGTACGGTAACCGGCAGGAGCCATAGGGTTGTCTTTAATTATTTTTGCCGTTTTGCTTTACTTTATCGCTATGAGTTAGCAATAGTCGTGGAACCAACAGTCGGCGCGACAACCTCATGGCGACACATTGATGGAGATCAAGATGATGGAGCTCATGGTGTCATGCCGGTGACGATGGAGATCATGCCGGTGCTTTGGAGATGGAGATCAAAAGCACAAGTTCATGGCCATATCATGTCACTTATGATTTGCATGTGATGTTAATCCTTTTATGCATCTTATTTTGCTTAGGACGACGGTAGCATTATAAGGTGATCCCTCACTTAAATTTCAAGATAAAATTGTGTTCTCCCCGAGTGTGCACCGTTGCGAAAGTTCATCGTTTCGAGACACCACATGATGACCGGGTGTGATAGACTCTACGTTCGCATACAACGGGTGCAAGCCAGTGTTGCACGTGTGGAACACTGGGTTAAACTTGACGAGCCTAGCATGTACAGACATGGCCTCGGAACACAAGAGACCGAAAGGTCGAACATGAGTCATATAGTAGATATGATCAACATGAAGATGTTCACCATTTAAACCACCTCAACTCACGTGATGATCGGACTTGAGTTGGTGGATTTGGATCGTGTGACACTCGAATGACCGGAGGGATGTTGATTTGAGTGGGAGTTTTTAAGTAATATGATTAAACTAAACTCATTATCATGAACATAGTCAAAATGTCTTTGCAAATTATGTTGTAGATTGCTAGCTCGCGCTGTAGCTCCCTTGAATTTTTTTATATGTTCCTAGAGAAATAGAGTTGAAAGATGATGGTAGCAATAATGCGGACTGGGTCCGTGATCTGAGGATTGTCCTCATTGCTGCACAGAAGGCTTATGTCCTTAATGCACCGCTCGGTGCGCCACCCCCTCAAGCGTCGTCTGTAGATGTTGTGAACATCTGACAGGCACGTTCTGATGACTACTTGATAGTTCAGTGCGTCATGCATTACGGCTTAGAATTGAGGCTCCAAAATGTTTTGAACGTCACGGAACATATGAGATGTTTTAAGAGCTGAAATTGGGATCTCAGGCTCGTGCTCGTGTTGAGAGGTATGAGACCTCCAACAATTTTCTTTGCCTGCAAGATGAAGGAGAATAGCTCAATCGGTGAGCATGTGCTCAGATTGTCTGGGTGCTACAATCGCTTGAATCGAGTGGGAGTTGATCTTCCAGATAAGATAGTGATTGATATAGTTCTCCAAGTCACTGTCACTAAGCTACTAGAGCTTCGTCATGAACTATAAAAATGCCAGGGATGGAAATAATGATCCCTGAGATATTCGCGATGTTTGACACCGCGAAGGTAGAAATCAAGAAGGAGCATCAAGTGTCGATGCTTAGTGAAACCACTAGTTTCGAGAAGGGAAAGGGCAGGGAGGGAAACTTCATGGATGGCAAGTCAGTTGTTGCTCCAGTGAAGAAACCCAAGGTTGAACCAAAACCCGAGACTAAGTGCTTCTATTATGAGGAGAACGGTCGCTGAAGCGGAACAACCCTAAATACTTGGTAGATAAGAAGGCTGACAACGTCGACAGAAGTATATTTGATATACGTGTTATTGATGTGTACCTTGCTAGTACTCCTAGTAGCACCTGGGTATTGGATACCGGCTCGGTTGCTAAATGTTAGTAACTCGAAATAAAAGCTACATAATAAACGGAGGCTAGCTAAGGGTGAGGTGACGATGAGTGTTGGAAGTGTTTCCAAGGTTGATGTGATCACCATCGCACGCTCTCTCTACCTTCGGGATTAGTGATGAACGTAAATAAATGTTATTTGGTGTTTGCGTTGAGCATGAATGTGATTAGATCATGTTTATTGCAATACGGTTATTCATTTAAGTTAGAGAATAATGGTTATTCTGTTTACATGAATAATACCTTCAATGATCATGCACCCAATGAGAATGATTTATTGAATCTTGATCGTAGTGATACACATGTTCATAAATATTGATGCCAAAAGATACAAAGTTAATAATGATAGTACCACATACTTGTGGCACTGCCGCTAAATGTCATATTGGTGTAAAACGCATAAAGAAACTCCATGCCGATGGATATATGGACTCATTCGATTGCGAATCGGTTGAGACATGCGGACCATGCCTCATGGGCAAGATGACTAAGACCCCGTTTTCCGGTATGGTGGAGCGGGCAAGTAACTTATTGGAAATGATACATGTTGATGTATTCGGTCCAATGAGTGTTGTAGCGTGCGGTGGATATCGTTATTTTCCTACCTTCACTGATGATTTGAGTAGATATGGGGATATTTACTTAATGAAACACAAGTCTGAAACGTTTGAAAAGTTCAAACAAAATCAGAGTGAAGTTTGAGATCATCGTGACAAGGAGATAAAATGTCTACGATATGATCATGGAGGTAAATACCTGAGTTACGAGTATTGGTATACAACTTAAGACAATGTGGAATTTGTTTCACAGCTCACGCCACTTGGGACACCCTAGTATGATGATGTGTCCGAACGTCGTAGTCGTGTTCTATTGGATATGGTGCGAACTATGATGTCTCTTATCGATTTGCCACTATCGTTTTGGGGTTACGCATTAGAGACAACTACATTCACTTTAAAAGGGGCACCATCTAAATCCGTTGAGATGACACCGTATGAATTATGGTTTGGCGGAAACCTAAGCTATCATTTCTTAATGTTTGGGGCTACGACGCTTATGTGAAAAAGGGTTTTCACCTAATGAGCTCGAACCCAAAGCGGACAAATGCATCTTCATAGAATACCCTAACGTAACGGTTGGGTAAACCTTCTATCTTAGATCCAATCACAAAGTGTTTGTTGCTAAAACGGGTCCTTTCTCGAGAAAGAGTTTCTCTCGAAAGAATTGAGTGGGAGGAAGATAGAACTTGATGAGGTTGTTGAACCTTTGTTTCAACCAGAGAGTAGCGCAACGCAGAAATTTGTTTCTGTGGAGCCTACGTTAGTTGAAGAGGAAGTTAATGATGATGATCATGAAGCTTCGGATCAAGTTACTATCGAACCTCGTAGGTCGATAAGGACGCGTACTGCTCCTGAGTGGTACGACAACCCTGTCTTAGAGGTCATGTTGTTGGACAACGATGAACCTACGAGCTATGGAGAAGCGATGATGGGCCCGGATTCCGAGAAATGGTTAGAGGCCATGAAATCCGAGATAGGATCCATGTATGAAAACAAAGTATGGGCTTTGGAAGTATTACCTGAAGGGCGAAAGGCCATTCAGAACAAATGGATCTTTAAAAGGAAGACGGACGCGGACGGTAATGTCACCGTCTATCAAGCTCGACTTGTGGCAAAGGGTTTTTCACAAGTTCAAGGAGTTGACTACGATGAGACTTTCTCACCTGTAGCGATGCTAAAGTCTGTTGGAATTATGTTAGCAGTTGCTGCATTTTTCGATTATGAAATCTGGCAGATGGATGTCAAAACAGAGTTTCCTTAACGGTTTTCGTGAGGAAAGGTTGTATGTGATACAACCAGAAGGTTTTGTCAGTCCTAAGGATGCTAAAATGTATGCAAGCTCCAGCGATCCTTCTATGGACTGGAGCAAGCATCTCGGAGTTGGAATATACGCTTTGATGAGGTGATCAAAGTTTTTGGGTCTATACAAAGTTTATGAGAAACTTGTATTTACAATAAAGTGAGTGGGAGCACTATAGAATTTCTGATAGGTATATGTGGATGACATATTGTTGATCGGAAATGATGTAGAATTTCTGGAAAGCATAAAGGGTTGTTTGAAAAGGAGTTTTTCAAAGGAAAACCTGGAATGAAACTACTTAAATATTGGGCATCAGGATCTATAGAGATAGATCAAGACGTCTAATAAAACTTTCAATGAGTACATACCTTGACAAGATTTTGAAAGAGTTCAAAATGGATCAGTCAAAGAAAGAGTTCTTTCCTGATTTGTAAGGTGTGGAGTTGAGTGAGACTCAAAGCTCGACCACGCCAGAAGAAAGAGAAAGGACGAAGGTCGTCCCCTATGCCTTATACATAGGCTCTGTATAGGCACCTGGTGTGTGCCTTGCCATGAGTCTGTCAAGGGGTACAAGAGTGGTCCAGGAGTGGATCACTGGACATCGGTCAAAGTTATCCTTAGTAACTAGAAGACTAAGGAAATATTTCTCGATTATGGAGGTGATAAAGAGTTCATCGTAAAGGGTTACATCGATGCAAGCTTTAACACCAATCCGGATGACTCTGAGTAGCAATCTGGATACGTATAGTGGAGCAGCCATTTGGAATAGCTCCAAGTGGAGTGTGGTAGCAGTGTCTACAGTATGACATAGAGATTTGCAAAGTACACACGGATCTGAGTGTCACAGACCCGTTGACTAAAGACCTCTCTCACATCCAAAGCATGATCGAACCCCAGAACTCATTGGGTCTTAGATTCATAACAATGTAAATCACATGGTGATGTGAACTAGATTATTGACTCTAGTGCAAGTGGGAGACTGTTGGAAATATGCCCTAGTGGCAACAATAAATTAGTTATTATCATATTTCCTTGTTCGTGACGATCGTTTATTATCCATGCTATAATTGTATTGATTGGAAACTCAAATACATGTGTGGGTACATAGACAACACGGTGTCCCTAGTATGCCTCTAGTTAACTAGCTCGTTGATCAAAGATGGTCAAGGTTTCCTGGCCATAGACATGAGATGTCATTTGATAACGGGATCACATCATTAGGAGAATGATGTGATGGACAAGACCCAAACTATAAACATAGCATATGATCGTGTCAGTTTATTGCTGTAGTTTTCTGCATGTCAAGTATCTGTTCCTATGACCATGAGATCATGCAACTCACTGACACCGGAGGAATACCTTGTGTGTATCAAATGTCACAACGTAACTGGGTGACTATAAAGATGCTCTACAGGTATCTCCGAGGGTGTCTGTTGAGTGGGCATGGATCAAGACTGGGATTTGTTACTCCGTGTGACGGAGAGGTATCTTAGGGCCCACTCGGTAATACAACATCACAATAAGCCTTGCAAGCAATGTGACTAAGTGTTATCCACGGGATCTTGTATTACGGAACGAGTAAAGAGACTTGCCGGTAACGAGATTGAACTAGGTATAGAGATACCGACGATCGAATCTCGGGCAAGTAACATACCGAAGAACAAAGGGAACAACGTACGGGATTAACTGAATCCTTGACATAGAGGTTCAACCAATAAAGATCTTCGTATAATATGTAGGAACCAATATGGGCATCCAGGTCCCGCTATTGGTTATTGACCGTGGAGGTGTCTCGGTCATGTCTACATAGTTCTCGAACCCGCAGGGTCTGCACACTTAAGGTTCGATGACGTTTTGGTATAGTAGAGTTATGTATGGTGGTGACCGAAGGTTGTTCGGAGTCCCGGATGAGATCCTGGAGGTTAGAGGAGCTCCGGAATGGTCCGGAGGTAAAGATTGATATATAGGAAGTTCTGTTTTGGTCACCGGAAAAGTTGCGGGTACTTCGGTAGTGTACCGGGAGTGCCGGGAGGGTACCGGGGGCCATCGGGAGGGGTGTCTCGACCCAAAGGACCTCATGGGCTGTGGGAGGAGTCAAACCAGCCCCTAGTGGGCTGGACGAACCCCCCACTAAGGCCCATGCGGCTAGGGTTGGGAAAAACCCAAAGGTGGAAAGGTGGAAAGGGTTTCCAAGTGGAGAGGAGGAATCCTACTCCTAGTAGGATTGGAGTAGGACTCCTCCACCTCCAATTTCGGCCAAACCTTGAGGGTTTGAGGCTGCCTCCTCCCCTCCCTCCCTCCTATATATACTAGAGGATTTAGAGGGGAGAGCTAACCCTAATTGCCACGTGCTCCCTCTACTTCCTCTAGATCGTTTTCTCCTTTAGTCTAGTTTCGGCGGTGCTTAGGCGAAGCCCTGCCGGAATAGTTCCGCCGCCGCCGCCGCCGTGCCGTCGCGCTGCCAGAGAACTCATCTACCTCTCCGCCCCCTCTTGCTGGATCAAGAAGGCGGAGATCATCATTGAGCTGTACGTGTGCTGAACGCAGAGGTGCCGTCCGTTTGGCGCTAGATCGGAAGGACCGTGATCAGGATCACGAGACGATTCGTGATTTGATCACGGGACGTATCGTGATGGGATCATGGGACGGATCGTGATTGGATCGCGAGATGGATCGTGATGGGATCGCGGGACGCTCGGCGATTTGGATCGCGAAGACGTTCGACTACATCAACCGCGTTTCTTAACGCTTCCCGCTTAGCGATCTACAAGGGTATGTAGATCCACTCTCCCTCTCGTAGATGCTCATCACCATGGATAGATCTTGCGTGTGCATAGGAAAAATTTTGTTTCCCATGCAACGTTCCCCAACAAAGATCTCCTGCTCCACTTCTACAAGCCTGGCCTTGTCGCTTCCCTCCTTGGGGCCTTGAACATCCCGGATTTGGAGCACCCCCTCACGCATCTCAATAGCCTAAGGGTGCTTCATCACCTCCGGCAAGTAAGGGTTGATGACCCTCTTGAAGAACTTGTCTTTATATGAACTTGGGGAAGTCATGGCGATCTAGATCTGTCAGAAAAAAAGCCCGAAACAAGAACAGAGGAGAAACTTGCGATGCGGTGGTCAAAACATCCGGGAGTATATATAATGATTTTTTCTAGGTCAGAATACGTGTTCGGGAAGAAATCGGAGTCGGGAAGGCACACGAGGGCCCCACAAGTCATCAAGGCGCGCCCCAGGGGGGGCACGCCCTGTTGGCTTGTGGCTCCCTCGTGGGTCCCCCTGACTCCGTTTTATTTTTGGAATTTTTCTAGAATAATAAAACCAACAGAATTTATTTTTTTGGAATTTTTGGAGTCGGTTTACTTACCGTATCACATACCTACCTCTTTTTCAGGTTTCTGGAGTGTTCCAGAAGGTCTCCCGTATGTGTTCTTCCGGTGTTATCACTTGAATGACATTAGTTTCTTCATTAATGGGTGTACCTGAAATGTAATGCTTGATTCTTTGCCCATTCACCACCCTCGGGTTTTTTCCTTCGAAGTTGTTAATTTTTATAGCACCGGGGCGGTAAACCTCTTCGACAACGTATGGACCTTCCCATTTGGATAAGAGTTTTCCTGCAAAAAATCTAAAACGAGAATTGTAAAAAAGCACAAGATCTCCTACATTGAATTCCCGTTTTTGGATCCTTTTGTCATGCCATCTCTTAACCTTTTCTTTAAACAACTTAGCATTCTCATAAGCTTGTGTCCTCCATTCATCTAGTGAGCTAATATCAAATAACCTCTTTTCACCGGCAAGCTTAAAATCATAATTCAACTCCTTAATTGCCCAATAAGCCTTATGTTCTAGTTCAAGGGGTAAATGACAAGCTTTTCCATATACCATTTTATATGGGGACATCCCCATGGGGTTTTTATAAGCAGTTCTATAAGCCCATAGAGCATCGTCTAGTTTCTTAGACCAATTCTTCCTGGATCTATTAACAGTCTTTTGCAAGATCATCTTTAATTCTCTATTACTCAATTCAACTGGGCCACTAGACCGAGGATAATATGGTGATGCAATTCTATGGTAAACGTCATATTTAGCTAAGAGTTTACGGAAAGCACCATGAATAAAATGTGACCCACCATCAGTCAATAAGTATCTAGGGACTCCAAACCTTGGAAAAATAATTTCCTTAAGCATTTTAATAGAGGTGTGATACGTCTCCATCGTATCTACTTTTCCTAACGCTTTTTCTCTTGTTTTGGACTCTAATTTGCATGATTTGAATGAAAACTAACCCGGACTGACGCTGTTTTCACCAGAACTACCATGGTGTTGTTTTTGTGCGGAAATAAAAGTTCTCGTAACTGGACAAAACTTTTTGGAGATTTATTTTACAATAAATAAAAATTACTGGAGCCAAGAACCACCGGAGGGGGTTCCCTGGTTGGGCACGATACACCAGGACGCGCCACCACCTCCAAGCGCGCCCTGGTGGGTTGTGCCCACCTCGTGGCCGCACTGACCCTAATTCCAGCGCTATAAAATCCTATTTTCAGAGAAACAAATGGGAGAGATAGTTTCATTGCGTTATACGATACGGAGCCGCCGCCACCTCCTGTTCTTCATCGGGAGGCCAGATCTGGAGCCCGTTTGGGGCTCCGGAGAGGGTAATCTTCGGTCTTCGTCATCATCAACCCTTCTCCATCGCCAATTCCATGATGCTCCCCACCGGGAGTGAGTAATTCCTTCGTAGGCTTGCTGGTCGATGAGGAATTGGATGAAATTCATCATGTAATCGAGTTAGTTTTGTTAGGGCTTGATCCCTAGTATCCACTATGTTCTGATATTGATGCTGCTATGACTTTGCCATGCTTAATGCTTGTCACTAGGGCCCGAGTGCCATGATTTCAGATCTGAACCGTTTATGTTATCACCATTATATCTATGTTCTTGATCCGATCTTGCTAGCCATATGCACCTGCTTTGTGTTATGATCCGTAAACCCCGGAGTGACAATAGTCGGGATACTTTCCGGTGATGACCGTAGTTTGAGGAGTTCATGTATTCACTATGTGTTAATGCTTTGTTCCGGTTCTCTATTAAAAGGAGGCCTTAATATCCCTTAGTTTCCTTATGGACCCCGCTGCCACGGGAGGGTAGGACAAATGATGTCATGCAAGTTCTTTTCCATAAGCACGTATGACTATTTACGGAATACATGCCTACATTACATTTATGAACTGGAGCTAATTCTGTGTCGCCCTAGGTTATGACTGTTACATGATGAATATTATCCAACGAGTTCACCAATCCAGTGCCTACGAGTTTTCCACATATTGTTCTTGCTAAGTTACTATTACTGCTACTACTGCTATCAAAACTATCATACTAATGTGCTGCTGATCACTCTGCTGCAGATATTTAATCTCCAGGTGTGGTTGAATTGACAACTCAACTGCCAATACTCGCAAATATTCTTTGGCTCCCCTTGTGCCGAATCTATAAATTTGGGTTGAATACTCTACCCTCGAAAACTGTTGTGATCCCCCATACTTGTGGGTTATCAAGACGTTTTTCTGGCGCCGTTGCGGGGGAGCATAGCTATATATTTTTGAGTCACTTGGGATTTATATCAATTGATCACTATGAAGAATCTGAAGGATACAAGAACCAAGATTTTTCCCTCTAAGACGAGGGGAGGTAAGGAATTGCCATCTAGCTCTGTACCTGATTCACCTTCGTTTATGAGTAAGCTTGCAACACCACCACATGCTATTAATCCTGATATGTCGCAAGTTATTGATGATGCTACTTCTGCTATGAATGATGCTTATGATGATGATGCTAGTACCATGCTTGATGATAATGTGCCACTAGGTGAATTTCTTGATGAACAAATTGCTAGAGCTAAAGAGAATGAAATTATTGAAACTGATGAGATTGCTGAAACTGATGAAGTCTTTGAAACTGAGAACTATGAAACACCTATTAGACCTAACTCTCCTAGATTTGAAATGCCTAAGATACCTGAAGGTTATGTTATGGATGAGGAGATAGCTAGAGAAATCCTTGCTTATAAGGACAGAAATGATCTTAAGAAATTATTATGCAAGTATAAGGAAAAGACCTTGAATGCTAGGATGAAATGTGATCCTAAGTTTGCTACTTCACCTATCTTTGTTACTGATAAGGATTCTGAATTCTCTGTCGACCCAGAGTTAATTACTTTGGTTGAATCTGATTCTTTCCATGGATATGAAACTGAAACTGTAGTGGCACATCTTACTAAGCTGAATGATATAGCCACCCTTTTTGCTAATGATGAGAAGATTCACTATTACTATATTCTCAAATTATTTCCATTCTCATTAAAGGGTGATGCTAAGATATGTTACAATACTCTTGCTCCTGGTTGTGTGCGTAGTCCCCGGGATATGATTTACTACTTCTCTGAAAAATATTTTCCTCCTCATAAGAAACAAGCCGTCTTACAGGAAATATTTAACTTTGTGCAAATTGAAGAAGAGAGTCTCCCACAAGCTTGGGGGAGGCTTCTCCAATTGCTTAATGCTTTGCCTGATCACCATCTTAAGAAAAATGAAATACTTGATATCTTCTATAATGGACTAACTGACGCTTCTAGGGACTTCCTAGATAGTTGTGCTGGTTGTGTTTTCAGGGAACGAACTGTTGAACAAGCTGAGGAACTATTGAATAATATATTGAAGAATTATGATGATTGGACTCTCCCTGAATCTCCACCTGAACCCACTCCGAAGAAGAGGGGTATCTTATTTCTTAGTCCTGAAGATATGCAAGAGGCAAACAAATATTAAAGCTGAGGATGTTAAGAATTTACCACCTATTGAAGAAATACATGGCCTTGACACACCACCACCTCCACAGGTGGTAGAGGTAAATTCTTTGTTAAAGTTTGATGAAAGTGATATCCCTTACAATAAACATCCTAGTCAATGCTTATATGAGTTTGGTAACTACATTATGAAACAAGATCACTTCAATGCAAATGTTCTGAAACAATTGAAATATAATTCTGATATGATTGCTCGCTTGAGTGACTTTTTATTTAGAATCAGTAATGATGTTAGAGGTGTATGAAAACATGCCTCTATGGTTCAAACCCAGTTAGAACAAGTTGTTAAATCTCAAAAAGAATTGCTTGATGAAATGAAAAATAATATGAACGATTTTGCTGCTAGAGTAGTAACTAGAGGAGGTAGAATGAACCAAGAACCTCTTTATCCTGAAGGTCATCCTAAAAGAATTGAACAAGACTCTCAGAGAATTAACACTGATGCACCTGGTCCTTCTAAAAAGAAAAAGAAAAAGAAAAATGATAGGACTTTGCATACCTCTAGTGAACCTGAGATAGAAAAAGCTCCTGATAATAATGATGTCTCTATTTTCGATGCTGAAACTCAATCTGGAAATGAACATTCACCTAGTGATAATGAAAATGATAATGATGATGTTCATGAAGATACTCAACCGAACAATGATAAAGAACCAGATAATGATGTTGAAATAGAGCGTGGTGTTGATCTTGATAACCCACAACCTAAAAATAAATGATATGATAAAAGAGACTTTGTGGCTAGAAAAAATGGTAAAGAAAGAGAGCCATGGGTTCAGAAACCCATGCCTTTTCCACCTAAACCATCTAAGAAAAAGGATGATGAAGATTTGAATGCTTTGCTGAAATGATTAGGCCAGTCTTTTTGCGTACCCGCTTAACTGATATATTAAAGATGGCCCCTTATGCAAAATACATGAAAGACGTCATCACTAATAAAAGAAAGATACCTGAAGCTGAAATCTCCACCATGCTTGCTAATTATTCTTTTAAGGATGGAGTACCTAAAAAACTTGGAGATCCTGGAATACCAACTATACCTTGCTGCATTAAAAGAAATTATGTCAAAACTGCTTTGTGTGATTTGGGAGCTGGTGTTAGTGTTATGCCTTTCTCTTTATAGAAAAGACTTGATTTGAATAAACTCACACCTACTGAAATATCATTGCAAATGGCTGACAAATCAACTACCATACCTATCAGTATTTGTGAGGATGTGCTCGTTGTTGTTGCAAACGTTACTATCTTAACAGACTTTGTTATTCTTGAGATGCCCGAGGATGACAACATGTCGATTATCCTTGGTAGACCATTTCTGAGTACTGCAGGGGCTGTTATTGATTGCAATAAAAGCAAAGTCACTTTTCATATCAATGGTAATGAGCATACGGTGCACTTTTTGAAGAAACAATTCCAAGTGAATGGTATAAATGTTATTGAAGAATCTCCGACACTCACTATTAGAAGTTTCCAAATACCTCTACCTACTGCCAAAAAGAAATATGAAATACTTATTATTGGGGATATGCACACCCCCATTGAGGTAACCTAGTGTTTTACGAAAGTTCTTCGGTTTCATGCTAATCGGAAGTGGTTGTTAATAAGACTTGATCAACCTTATTAATGGATCATTTTTGAGAGGTATGAAGTTGATGAACCTAGTAGACACAACCTTCTGATCCCACCTTTTGTTTTTATTCTTCTTAGTCAAATAAAATAAAATGCCATGTTTATCATGTTTTCTATTTTCTCCGTGCAATAAAAAATGACCCGAAAATAAAAGTTCTCAGAATGTTCTGAAAATTTGATACAATTTTTTCTGAATATTTCTGAATTTCTGGTGCAAATAACATCAGAGGGGGTGCACCTGGTGCCCACAAGACACTAGGGCGCGCCAGCAGCCCCAGGCGCGCCCTGGTGGGTTGTGGCCACCACGTTGGTCCCCTCGCTTATCCCTTTAGCCCATGTCATCTCCTACCTCCAAAAAAATCACCATAGCTCTCTCTCTCGTGTTCTTGCTCTCAAACCCGCGGATTTCGATCTCTTTGCTCGAAGCTCTGTTTCCGAAACTGTTTTGGGGGATTGCTACTTGGTATGTGACTCCTCCATTGCTCCAATTAGTTTTTGACTTAGTGGTTTATTTTTAGAATAATTAGCTACTCTTGGTGCTACTGTAGATGGGCTTGGATGTTGAATTCTTAGATTTCTAAGTAGTTTGAATGCTTAATATGGCCTCTATGCATCCTTAGGAGTAGTTGCTATCAATCTTACGGAGTTTTGTTGACAAAAAATTTGTAGCCTAAAATTTTCAGAATTTTAATTATAGGAATAAGATGGATTTCTTTAGGAAGTTTTACTCCAATAAGAATGCTAAAGGAATCATTGGGGAATTATCGGACAATGACCTCCACACTCCGAGAACGGCGGAGGTGCGGCCATGCGAATGGCCGCATAATGCCTTCATGGAGGAGGCCGGGTTCCATCAAGAGTTTGCCCAATTCATTGCAAATACTGGGCTGACCGATTTCCTTGCAGCTAAGTGTGACCAACACCACCTCCTTACAAATTCCTTTGTGCAAAGTTTTCATTTTCTGAGTAGGAATAATCCTCCTGAGGTGCAGTTTAAGTTATATGCTGAAACTCACAAGATACCGCTCACTGACTTTTGTGACATATGCTTGATCCCTTCTGATGGGGAATTAAGAGAGCCTAGACCAGCGGAGTTTGAGGACTTTCTCCTTACTTTAACAGTGGGTGAGTATAGAGGCGTGTCAAATGCCACTGCTAGCAGTTTGCAGTTTCCTTCTGTGCATTACTTTGCTTTATTCATCGCGAAGTGTTTAACCGCTAGAGAGAAGGATGGTGCACTCAGCGCCCCCGACTTCGCCATTTTACGCCGTGCATTGCACAATGATCACACCTTTAGCATGGGGGCCATTATTGCACGTCGCTTACACCTTAACAGTACTAAGGGCAAGATACATGGTGATATTTATGCTACTCGTTTAGCGAGACACTTTAATGTTCAGATTCGCCCACATGATTATCCCTTGTCCCAAGTTTATCTAGATCACAAGGCATTGCAGGATCACCAATTTATTGATACATCTGATTCTTTTCATAACATTCGCTACAACTTAGTATTCAGATTCGATACCCGTGATGTTATCTCGTTGCCTGCACCTACTTAGTTTGATTCTACTGCCAGGAACAGATACATGATCATGCCAGAGGACATTACAGCCTACCGGAACAACCTGGCAGCGGCTGAGGAGGAGCCCCAGGAGTGGGACGCTCAGGTGCCGTCGCCACCGCACTTCGACTTAGGACCGGATGGCTACTACGGATGGTGATTACCGAGCTAGGCCAAAAGCCTAATCTTGGGGGAGTACGTATATCCACCGGCATTATATTCATGTTTACAGTTTTCATTCCAGTCGTCGGTGTCTACACTTTTTCATTGTATTATCCATGCTAGATTTATTTTCTTGCTTCCTTCTTGCGTGTTTGCAAACCTTTGAGAAAATCCAAAAATATTTCCTACTTCTTTTCAGTTTTTCTTTCTAGGTTAAATTGATTGTAGTATCAAAAGAAAACCCAAAAAGATTTCTCGTTTCTTCTTTTACTTGTTGGGAGCTCTCCCGTGTAAATAGTTTTCTCGTTTTTGTTTTTCCTCTTCAATTTGCTTTCTTGAAGAAAAACTAAAAACTCCAAAAATGTTTCAGTGTGTTTCTTAGAAATTCTTTCCCTTTTATTTGAGTCGTATCAAGGAGAAGACCACAATGAAAATGTTGAGTGGCTCTCATATGCATTATTGTTAATCTAACAAAGAGCCCATGCTACTTTGTCTTCTCCTCTTGAATAAAATGCTTGCAGATTCCAGCTTAGTCCACGGCACTCTTGCACTATTATTATTTTCTATATCATTCGGTCATGCAAGTGAAAGACAATAATGATGATATTTGATGAAGTGACTGTGGCAGAGAGAAGCGGGTATGAACTCAACTTGTTTTTGTTTTTGTAAATATGTTTAACCTAGTATCCATGATTTAGCATATTATGATCGAACATGTTTGCAATGACAATTAGAGATTATAGTTGCTCATGCCATGTTTAAGTAGCTCGGAGTGGATAATGATTTATCTTGGATGTCAACATGCATCAAAATGATTGTGCTGTGGTATGATGATATGGTATCCTCCTCTTAATGTTTCAAGTGGCTTGACTTGGCACATGTTCACGCATGTAGTTGAATCAAAACCAACATAGCCTTCACGATATTTATGTTCATGATGTCCATATCCTACTCATGCTAGTATTCAATGTTTATTTATAAATAATGCATGCTCATGACCGTTTTCGCTCCCTAGCTGGCCGCTTCTCAACCTATTTGCTAGCCTTCACCTGTACTAAGCGGGAATACTGCTTGTGCATCAAAATCCTTAAACCAAAGTTATTCCAGATGAGTCCATTATATCTACCTATATGCAGTATTACCTTGCCGTTCCAAGTAAATTTGCATGTGCCACCTCTAAAATTTCAAATGAACATCTGTTTTGTGTGCCTGGACCGCTCATGGAGCGACAGGGGGCGGTCAATATCTTCCATGTTAAGCGGGTTATTCTCATGATGAGTGTTTATTCACTCGTCCTTACACGAGAGGGGCGGTAATTGGGATTCCTAGTCCCGAAATCAAAAAAATTAAAAATAATTAAACAAAACTCCCCCAGGAATGTTGTTGGTATGGACGGTACCCGTGGATTCGGCTAGCCGTGGAGTGTGTTTGTTGGTGGAGGGGGAGTAAACCTTTACTTTTACCGCTTGGGAACCGCCGCTAATGTGTTTAGCATGGAAGATATTGATAACTCTTGGTCGTAACGTTGACAGGAAGGGTGTACCTCCCAAAATTATATTTATCTCTGATTTAAGCTTTGAGCTCTGGCACCTCTGCAAATCCCTGCTTCCCTCTGCGAAGGGACTATCTATTTACTTTTATGTTGAGTCATCACCTTCTCAAATAAGCGCCAGACCTGAGAGCACTATTTTCATCCTCATGCATTGTGTATAGTTAATGTTGGGTGCAGCATGACTGGATCTTTTCTACCATGAATTACAATGTTTAGTCGCTGCTTGAACTTTGGAGGTGCTCTGCATTTATGTTTTGTAGTCTCAGAAAGGGCTAGCGAGATACCACTATTGTCATATTATATCATGATTGTTTTGACAACGTGTTTGCATTTGAGATATTTTATTATTGCTCGCTAGTTGCTGATGCCATTGATATGAGTTAATATAATTTTTAAGAGTTATTGCTGACATGGTTAATCATAATCTTTGCTGAAAACATGGGTGCTACTTAAGCATATATACGTAAACAAGAACAAGAGTTCGTAAAACTTTTTCTTTATCACTTTCAGTTTGTCAACTGAATTGCTTGAGGACAAGCAATGGGTTAAGCTTGGGGGATTTGATATGTCTTCATCGTATCTACTTTTCCTAATGCTTTTGCTCTTGTTTTGGACTCTAATTTGCATGATTTGAATGAAAACTAACCCGGACTGACGCTTTTTTCAGCAGAACTACCATGGTGGTGTTTTTGTGCAGAAATAAAAGTTCTCGGAACTGGACGAAACTTTTTGGAGATTTTTTTTACAATAAATAGAAATTACTAGAGCCAAGAACCACCGGAGGGGGTGCCCTGGTTGGGCACGATACACCAGGGCGCGCCACCCCCTCTAGGCGCGCCCTGGTGGGTTGTGCCCACCTCGTGGCCCCACTGACCCTAATTCCAGCGCTATAAAATCCTATTTTCGGAGAAACAAATAGGACAGATAGTTTCATCGTGTTTTACGATACGGAGCCACCGCCACCTCCTGTTCTTCATCGGGAGACCAGATCTGGAGCCCGTTTGGGGCTCCGGAGAGGGGAATCTTCGATCTTCGTCATCATCAACCCTTCTCCATCGCCAATTCCATGATGCTCCCCACCGGGAGTGAGTAATTCCTTCGTAGACTTGCTGGTCGGTGAGGAGTTGGATGAGATTCATCATGTAATCAAGTTAGTTTTGTTAGGGCTTGATCCCTAGTATCCACTATGTTCTGAGATTGATGCTGCTATGACTTTGCCATCCTTAATGCTTGTCACTAGGGCCCGAGTGCCATGATTTCAGATCTGAACCGTTTATGTTATCACCATTATATCTATGTTCTTGATCCGATCTTGCTAGTCATATGCACTTGCTATGTGTTATGATCCGTAAACCTCGGAGTGACAATAGTCGGGATACTTTCCGGTGATGACCGTAGTTTGAGGAGTTCATGTATTCACTATGTGTTAATGCTTAGTTCCGGTTCTCTATTAAAAGGAGGCCTTAATATCCCTTAGTTTCCTTATGGACCCCGCTGACACAGGAGGGTAGGACAAAAGATGTCATGCAAGTTCTTTTCCATAAGCACGTATGACTATTTACGGAATACATGCCTACATTACATTTATGAACTGGAGCTAGTTTTGTGTCGCCCTAGGTTATGACTGTTACATGATGAATATTATCCAACGAGTTCACCGATCTAGTGCCTACGAGTTTTCCACATATTGTTCTTGCTAAGTTACTATTACTGCTACTACTACTACTATCAAAACTATCATACTACTGTGCTACTGATCACTCTGCTGCAGATATTTAATCTCCAGGTGTGGTTGAATTGACAACTCAACTACTAATACTCACAAATATTCTTTGGCTCCCCTTGTGTTGAATCTATAAATTTGGGTTGAATACTCTACCCTCGAAAACTGTTGTGATCCCCTATACTTGTGGGTTATCAAGGTGTTATGATCAGCGCTAGTAGTTGGAATAGCCTCTACCCACTTACTAACGTAATCAACAACAACTAAAATATGAGTATACCCATTTGAGGAAGGAAAAGGCCCCATAAAGTCAAAACCCCAAACATTGAATGGTTCAATGGCAAGTGAATAATTCATAGGCATTTCGTGACGTTTACCAATGTTACCAACTCTTTGACATTCATTACATGAAAGGACATACTTACGAGCATCCTTGAAAAGAGTAGGCCAATAGAAACCAGATTGCAATACCTTGTGTGCAGTTCTGTCTCCAGCATGATGTCCTCCGTAAGGTTCAGAATGACACTTCCTTAAGATTTGTTCCTGTTCATGCTCAGGTATACAACGTCTAATAATACCATCTACTCCCTCTTTATAAAGATGTGGGTCATCCCAAAAGCAATGTCGTAAATCATAAAAGAATTTTTTTATTTTGTTGATAGGTGAAACTAGGTGGGATATATTTAGCAACAATGTAATTAGCATAATCAGCATACCAAGGAGTACTACGTGAAGCATTTATAGCAGCAAGTTGTTCATCAAGAAAATTATCATCAATAGGCAGTGGGTCATCAAGAACATTCTCCATTCTAGACAGGTTATCTACTACGGGGTTTTCAGCTCCTTTTCTATCGACAATATGCAAATCAAATTCTTGAAGCAAAAGCACCCACCGAATAAGTCTAGGCTTAGCATCTTTCTTTTCCATAAGATATTTAATAGCAGCATTGTTGGAATTGGGGCTCCGCAGACCCAAGAAGGTTCGAACTCTGGGGCATGTATGAAGATCTTCACCCACACTTGCCTCAAGCTCGCCACTCCACAGCCAAGCCTTGCCGAATGCGTGCGAGCGAACGAGAAGATGGACACAAAGATTTACCCAGGTTCAGGCCACCTTGCGATGTAAAACCCTACTCCTGCTTTTGGTGGATTGGCCTCACGAGGAGATTTTGGGATGAACTAGTACAGTGGTGAGTGACCTCGCGAGGGCTCTTGGGTGAGGATGGATTGGTCTGTCCGTTGCCCTTTCTACGGTGGAGGCTAATCCCTATTTATAGTGGCCTTGGTCCTCTTCCCTTATCACACAGGCGGGAAGGGATCCCACAACGGCCAAATTTGAAAGGGGACAGGAGGTACAGCTTATCCTGACTAAAGGTGGTCTTCGCCTGCAAAGCTCCTGGCGTGACGCAGAGGTGGGCTCGGCGATGACATCCGTCCTGCCGAGCCCGTGGTCTTGGTCTTGTTGCACCGGAATGGAAACCTTTGGGGGATTCCTTGGGAACGCGTGTTCGCCCTTGCCTCCTTAGCAACAAAGAGGAAACTGTCCCTGCTGCGCCCGCTGGCGCCCGCCTGCCTTGGTCGTCATGGATCACGTCATCGCAGCCTCCAGAGGCCGGGTGCTTGCATAGGAATCTCCGCTCCTCGGGAGGCGACCTGGGGAGGCCGCTCCCCTGGGGGTCTTGGTGTCGTTCTCCTCGCGAGGCCGGGGCCCTCACGAGGGTCTCGTCTTGAGGGGTTTGTTCTCAGGCCGTACTGGGCCATCGAGGTGGGCCACGCGCTGGGCCACAGGCAGGCAGGTCTGGGTACCCCCGAACCCAGAACGCCGACAGTAGCCCCCGGGCCCAAGGCACGCTCGGGCTGGCTTCGGGGCGAAGCCAAGAAAGGGGGACCGAAGCGCCGCGGGCCCCAACCGCCTGCGGGCCAGGCTCGACGCGTGGCGCACGACGGGGCGCAAACGCCTCCACTTCCCCATGTCGCCTCGGCAACCGCCCTGGCTGACAAAAAGCCTGGTGCACGCTGCAGAGCCATCATTGTCCCACCTCGCGCCTTCCATCTGCTCCCCCTTCCTCCGCAAGCTCACGCCTTCCTCGCCGGGTTTCACGCTCGCTCCAATCTGCCCCTCCGCCATGGCTCCCAAGAAGAAAAGGGCCAGGACCTCGACGGCGTCGGAGCCCCAGCCGGGGCCAGAGCCCGCGCTGGGCCGGTCCTCCGTGCTCAATCTCGAAGGGCTGGACAAGGTCCGGCGGGCGATCGCCGCTGGTACCAATGAGTGGAAGGCGACGAAGATGTGGCCCGCCTCTCGGCTTCCGGTGGATCTGGAGGCCACCAACATCCCCCTTCATCTCCATGCCCTCTTCTCTGGCTTGCTGCCGCCGTTTCAGACTTCTTCAATGTCGTGCTCATGCATTACGAGGTCCACGCGTTGCATCTCGACCCTGGGTCCATCGTCATCCTCTCCGCCTTCGCGTTCTTGTGTGAGGCCTTCGTGGGCATCTCCCCGTCCGTGGCTCTGCTTCGTCGCTTCTTCTCCCTCCAGATGGTCGCTAGCGGGCAGTGCTCGGGGTGCGCGTCGTTTCGAGCGGCAGACTCGACGGTGGGCTCGGCCCTCGACGCCGAGCTTCATCCGGACGCGGAGGGCTTCCGGAGGCAGTGGGTGTATGTCGACGCCGCTACGTACAACCCCCTGCTCCAAGCTCCGGCGGCCCCCGCGGAGTTGAGCCCCGGTTGGGAGCACGCGAAGCTTGTCGACCCGTGGCTCGCGCGGGTTACGGCCAGGTTGGCCGTCCTGAAGAAGGCGGGCGTGGCGATGGCGATGGTAGTGAGGGAGTTTGTCCGTTGGCGAATCGCTCCCCTCCAACGCCACTCTCACCCCATGTGGGCCTTTACCGGCCCTGACGACGCCATGAGGCTTCAGGTGCCTTATGTTCCCTCCAGCTCGCTGCGTGAGGTGCTTCGCCTCCTTACCAGCGGGGAACCCGCCGCACTCCCTCCGAGGGGGCTCCCCTTGTACAATTACTCGAACGGGGGAGCCTTTGCCCAGAAGATGCCACACTTTGACGAGTGGGGGATGCTTCCCAAGGGCCACGTGGACTCTCGCGACGACCCCCTCTCGACAGCCCCAGCCCCTAGGGGCCCTGAGGTCAGCGCCCCTCGTGCGATTGCGGAGGAGCGCCCTAAGCCGCTCGTCCCTCAAGCGTCCACCTCCGACCCCCCAAGCAGCAAAGGTGATGCCACGCCTGGAGGCATGA
This sequence comes from Elymus sibiricus, assembly GCA_039707655.1. Taxonomy (NCBI): domain Eukaryota; kingdom Viridiplantae; phylum Streptophyta; class Magnoliopsida; order Poales; family Poaceae; genus Elymus; species Elymus sibiricus. The sequence continues at coordinate 312,364,657 of CM077663.1, read as the reverse complement.
CCGCCGCTCCTGCCGCAGGGTGCCATGCGCCAGACGTCAGCGAGCCGTCCCCCGGTCCCTGCACACGCCGGGGGAGGAGGAAGCCCGGGGTCTGCAATGGCCCGGCCCCGGGTGCCTTGAGGAAGAGGAAGTGGATCGCCCTGGATGAGTAAGCGCCCGATTTCCCTTGATTTCCGCATGATGTGTACTTCTGAGTCTTCGCTCCTCAGGTCCTCTCCTGACGATGGGAAGAGCGCACCTCCGCCACCACCTCCCGAAGATGCTGGACCCGTGGCGGCTCCGTGCCCCGCGAGCCGCGTGATCACGCGCGAGGAGGTACCCGTGGGGCCCAAGCCGTCCCTGGGGGGCCTCGGGCCCAAGTTTCCGGCGTTCCTCTTTAGGCGTGGCCTCCGGCTTGCGGGGACAAAGCCGAGGCCTCCTCTGACGATTCTTCCTGGTAGCTGGATGCTCGGGGCATCGGCGCCTTCTTCGAGCGGGGGGGCGAGTTCCTATGAGGCCCAGCCCCGAGCTGGAGGGCCAGACAGTGGGCCCTCGGCCCCCGGATCCCCGCTGGAGACGGGTGGGCCTTCTCGTGTCTTCCCTGCCGACCGGGGGGGCGGAGGAAAACCCCGGTTGAGCGCTGGAGCTCGCTTGCGGTCACAGCGCCGCCCGGCACGGCCTCCTTCAAGGTGTGGTGAGCGCGCTGGGCCGCCTTGGGGCCGAGCTTAACGACATCGACGCATGCCTTGAGGCGGAATGCTTGCGCCTAGCGCGCGAATGGCACCGGCTCGAGGTCGCCATCAACCTCAGTCATCTGCAATGCGAGCACGCCCGCACGGAAGCCAAAGAATCCCTCGTCGCGGCGAGGGAGGCCCGCGATCATGCCCTTGAGGAGGCCCGAGCCGCGGACTGCCGACGTGCGGCTGCAGAGAAGCGCTCGGAAGAGCTTCATGCTTCCAATGCCGCCCTCGAGCGGCAAGTCCAGGAGCGTAAGGCCGCGCTCGCTGCCTCGGCGGGCGGGCCGTGCGCGGGCGAGGTAGGGATCCACACACTTGAAGATACGCTGACGTTGGAAGCATAGGAACAAAGCCTGGAGCGCGAGCGGCTGGAGGTGATGGAACGCCAAGTGGCTGCCGTCAAGGACTCCCTTGCCTCCCGGGAAGCAAAGATCCGGGGAGAGGTCGACGAGAAGGTGGCGGAGGTTTGTCGGGCCCTCGCTAAGGACTACCGCGGGAAGCTGAAGCTTCAGGAGTCCCGTTTCTGCAAGCGGCGCGACGACCTGAAAAGTGAGGCTGACGGCCTCAGGAAGAAGTTAGCCGCGGCGGAGCAACGTGATAAAGCTGCAATGGACGCCCGGGCCGCCACCGAAGCCGAGCTATCTTTCCTCTACACACAAGTGGAGGATGTCACTTCCCTCGCAGAGAAGGCCTCGGACGAGTCGAACCGCGCCCGGGGGCTGCAGCACACGCGCTCTCAGATGTTCCAGGCCCTCAAGAGGAGGGCCCACCAAGCTTAGAGTAGTATCTGCAACGAGAGCATCTCCAGTCCGCTCGTTCCTGATGACACCAGCTACCTTGGCTTCTTCACCAGGATTGTGGAGCGCCTTGAAGGGGGCGCCGAGAAGGTCCGCCAACTCGTGGAAGAGAAGAGTCATGACCTCCTTGCGCAGGCATCTTCGCGTGTCTTCAGCCACCTCCTTCGCTTTGACCCCAACTTCGACTTCAAATCCGTGATAGCCCCCGTGCCCGAGGTGATTCAAGGTGCCCTCGGGGACTGGGTGGAGGATCACGTGGACGACCTGATCGCGGAGTTTTCCCCCGCCGAGGGCGAGGGCCAGTCTTTGGTCGAGGGGCGCGGGTCTGATGGCGGTGATAGCGACAGCGGCGATGGTGACAGCACATCTCCCTAGGTTGTCTTTTGCCTGTTTTACCTGTCAAGATTTTGAATGTGACCCCGCGGGGAAGTGAAAGTATTTTGGAAGAAACTCTTTTATGATGCATCAAGTAACGTTTTACTCCCTTGCGTCGCCTTTCCTTTGCTCGTCGTGGGCCTGCAACCCCTGAGGAGGGGCGGGTCATTACCATTATACCGGGTCGCGGTGCCCGGCCAAGGTCAGGAGGCGGATGTTTTGACGGGGGCACCGGGCCACACGTGCCTGCTGGCTCGCTTGAGAGCGTCGCGCGAGGATTCGGACGCCAAAGCCTTGGCGAGGTGTGCGCGCAGGAGGGCCCGCGGCTGTTGTGACCTGGGCCCTCGGGGAAGGCCCTCAACACCGCTGGGGCTGGCTCAACGTGCGCACCATGTCCAGCCACCGCTCGCGGGGCACGCGCGAGAGAGAGAGAGAGCCGGCAAGGAGAAACGGGACTCAAGACGAGAAACGCTGCAAGGAGAAAAATTCCCACCCCTCTTTTCGAATAAAGACGCGAAAACCTCAAACTTTATTCCAAAAAACGGCAAATTCGGTTACAGAAGAGAGAAAAGAACAGTCGCGTCTGGCACCTAAGCTAGTCTTCCCCCCAACGCGGAGCATGGGGCTTCCACTAGGCGTGGGTATAGTCGTTGTAAGACCGCGTCGTCCGCCAGCGCGGAGCATGGGGCTTCCACTTGGGCGTGGGTGGGGCCCCCTCCGCGTCCTCGGGGGACCCCGGGCGTATACAGCCCACTCATTATTACGTGAGAGTGTCACGGGTAGAAACTGGGGAAGCGCAGGGTGCTCCACGCCTCCGGGGCACGAACCCCATCCCTTGTCCCCAGGCACATGGCGGCAGGCCTGGGGTGCGTCAGGCTCTGCACGGGTCCTCCCGTGGTGCGGGAGCCCACGTGCGCCCTTTCTGGGGATGACCCGCTTCGGAACGAGGTCTCCAATTCCTGAGGGCCTGGAGGCGGCCGCGGCCGCCGTGGTAGCACCGTGACTCCTTGCGGCGTGGGTGGGGCCGGGTGCAGGACCCTCTCGCTACGCGCGAGATTGGCCCCTGGCGCGGCACCCTGGCACGCCTTGCCAAGGTGTCCGGGCGTCTCGTACGGGCACTCCACCCTCTGTCCCCAAGCAGGCAACGCCTGGCCTGGAGACATGGGTGAGTGCTCCACCCTCCGTCTCCAGCCGGGCTACACCCGGCCTGGAGACATGGGCGCTTGTTCCACCCTCCATCTCCAGGCAGGCAACGCCCAGCTTGGACACATGGGCGCTTGTTCCACCCTCCGTCTCCAGGCAGGCAACGCCCGGCCCGGAGACATGGGCGCTTGTTCCACCCTCCATCTCCAGGCAGGCAACGCCCGGCCCGGAGACATGGGCGCTTGCTCGTGATAGCCCCTAGCCCGACGGCGTGCCTTGCGAGGTTGCTCACGCCAGGCGACCTCACAAGGCTGACCACGCCAGCTCCCCCCGCGAGGCTGCTCGCGCGAGGCCCGGCGGGGCCCGCCCGCGAAGACGCAGCCATTCCACGGGGTGTCAACGTAGACGTGCAGCCCGCCGCTCGGGACGAGGGTGGCAGCCACATGGGGTGGTGCAGGGCGACGCTCGCCACGCATGGTCCACGCCTTCCGAAGCTCCTCGATCGTTCTGGTGATGAACCCCCGTGAGCCTGGCGCCTCGCGCCGTGCTCCTTGCTCGCGAGGGCGCGCATCGAAGCACGCCTCCAAGCGGTGCCCGAGCACCTTCCTCGTCACTCCCGTCAGGTCGGGGGCTTTCCAGGCAGGATCCCCCGAGGCCGCCCCGATGGAGAGCACTGGGGCCTCGTCGGCGGCGTTGACGAGCTCGGCGAAACGACCCAGCCAGTCACCATAGCGATCGTTGGCGGGGCGGTAATGCAGTAGCTCGTGCAACATGAGAAACGCGGTCCGCGCATTCGCTGGCCTGCGGCGCGCGCGGGAGGATGACGTCGCGGCGAGGGCAAGGGACGGAGTAGTGGCGCAGTCGTCGCACTGTGCGGTGGGCGGCGGCAACGAGTCCTGCTGCTCATGTGCAGCCCGGTCGACGGCAGCGTTAGCTGCAGGAGGGGCGGGGCAGTGCGGAACGCCGCGGCCCGCAGGTGCCGCTTGGGGAACGCGAGCAGCCCAGCGCTCAGCGCGAGCCCGGCGAGCCTTGGCCATGGGAGTGGCGCCGCAGAGACGAAGCGGAACCAGAGGGGGGATTCTGACACGCCCCTACCTGGCGCGCCAAATGTCGGAATTGGGGCTCCGCAGACCCAAGAAGGTTCCAACTCTAGGGAGTGTGCGAAGATCTTCACCCACACTTGCCTCAAGCTCGCCACTCCACAGCCAAGCCTTGCCGAATGCGTGCGAGCGAACGAGAAGATGGACACAGAGATTTACCCAGGTTCAGGCCACCTTGCGGTGTAAAACCCTACTCCTACTTTTGGTGGATTGGCCTCACGAGGAGATTTTGGGATGAACTAGTACAGTGGTGAGTGACCTCGCGAGGGCTCTTAGGTGAGGATGGATTGGTCTGTCCGTCGCCCTTTCTATGGTGGAGGCTAGTCCCTATTTATAGTGGCCTTGGTCCTCTTCCCTTATTGCACAGGCGGGAAGGGATCCCACAACGGCCAAATTTGAAAGGGGACAGGAGGTACAGCTTATCCTGACTAAAGGTGGTCTTCACCTGCAAAGCTCCTGGCGTGATGCAGAGGTGGCCTTGGAGACGACATCCGTCCTGCCGAGCCCGTGGTCTTGGTCTTGTTGCACCGGAATGGAAACCTTTGGGGGATTCCTTGGGAACCTGCGTTCGCCCTTGCCTCCTTAGCACCAAAGAGGAAATTGTCCCTGCTGCGCCCGCTGGCGCCCGCCTGCCTTGGTCGTCATGGCTCACGTCATCGCAGCCTCCTGAGGCCGAGTGCTTGCATAGGAATCTCCGCTCCTCGGGAGGCAACCTGGGGAGGCCGCTCCCCTGGGGGTCTTGGCGTCATTCTCCTCGCGAGGCCGGGGCCCTCACGAGGGCCTCGTCTTGGGGGTTTGTTCTCAAGCCGTACCGGGCCGTCGAGGTGGGCCACGCACTGGGCCGCAGGCAGGTCTGGGTACCCCCCGAACCCAGAACGCCGACAAGCATGATCTGTGTGAATAGTTACTTTGGAATCAACAATGTATGGTCTAAACTTATCACATGCACAATTGCTAAAAATTCCTTTTCAGTAGTGGCATAATTTCTTTGAGCAGCATCTAGAGTTTTACTAGCATAATGGATAACATTCAATTTCTTGTCTACTCTTTGCCCTAGAAGGGATGATGCAGCACAGCGAGGGTAAGTATTTCCCTCAGTTATGAAACCAAGGTTATCGAACCAGTAGGAGGATCACCACCACCCAATAAGCAGCACCTGCACACAAACAACAAATACTTGCAACCCGACACGAAAGAGAGGTTGTCAATCTCTCTACGGTAAAAAGATAGATTAGGTAGTGATAGATAGGAGAGATAGATCTCTCAATAACACAAAATAGAAAAGGGCAAATAAAATATGCAGCCATATGTTTTTGGGTTTTTGGTTTTGTAGATCTGAAAACAAAGATGCAAAAAGATAGATCTGAAAGCAATATGTTCGAAAAGTAGACCCGGGGGTCGTAGGTTTCACTAGTGGCTTCTCTCATGAGTATAGCGCACGGTGGGTGAACAAATTACTGTTGGGCAATTGATAGAAAATCGAATAGTCATGACGATATCCAAGGCGATGATCGTTATATAGGCATCACGTCCAAGATAAGTAGACCGACTCCTGCCTGCATCTACCACTATTACTCCACACATCGACCGCTATCCAGCATGCATCTAGTGTATTAAGTTCATGGAAAAACGGAATAATGCAATAAGAACGATGACATGATGTAGACAAGATCTATTCATGTAGGAATAGACCCCATCTTGTTATCCTTAATGGCAGCGATACATGCGTGCCTTGCTGCCCCTTCTGTCACTGGGAAAGGACACCGCAAGATCGAACCCATCACAAAGCACCTCTTCCCATGGCAAGAAAAATCGATCTAGTTGGCCTAACTAAACCAAAGATTCGAAGAAGAAATACGAGGCTATAAGTAATCATGCCTATAAGAGATCAAAGAAGACTCAAATAATATTCATGGATAGAAACTGATCATGAACTCAAAATTCATCTGATCCCAACAAACACACCGCAAAAGTTTACATCAAATAGATCTCCAAGAGACCATTGTATTGAGAATCAAAAGAGAGAGAGGAAGCCATCTAGCTACTGCCTACGGACCTGTAGGTCTATGGTGGACTACTCACACATCACCGGAGAGGCACCTATGAAGAAGATGAACCCCTCTGTGATGGTGTTAGATTGGATCTTGAGGCTTCTGGAACTTGCGGCGGCTGGGTGTATTTTTCGTTGACTCCCCTAGGGTTTTCTGAATATTTGGGTATTTATAGGCGTCAAAGGCGGTGGAGGGGGGTCCCGTGGAGGGCACAACCCATCAGGGCGCGCCGGGGGCCCCCTGGCGCGCCCTGGTGGGATGTGGCCTCCACGGCCCACCTCTCTGGCACTTCTTTGGCCCACTGGGTGTCTTGTGGTCCAGAAAAAATCTCCAAAAAGTTTTGTCGCGATTGGACTCCGTTTGGTACTGATATTCTGCCAAGTAAAAACAAGCAAAAACAGCATCTGGCACTTTGGCACTATGTCAATAGGTTAGTCCCAAAAAATGATATAAAATTGTTATAAAATGATTGTAAAACATCCAAGAATGATAATATAACAGCATGGAACAAGCAAAAATTATAGATACGTTGGAGACGTATCACCCTCTGGCATATTTTTGGCCCATAAATTCACATATATTCAATAAAAAATCCTCGTGAAGTTTCAGGGCATTTGGAGTCTGGTGATTTTTCTGCCTTTTTCTCGGTTTTCCGGTCTAGAATTCCAGTTTACAGATAATTCCCTCTTTGTGATGTACCTTGCATATTCAGAGAGAAAAGGGCATAAGAATTGTGTGATAATAGGGAATAATGGACAAGAATAACGTAAATATGAATAGGAAATCATGATGCAAAATGGACGTATCACTCCCACTCAATTCTTTCGAGAGAAACTCCTTCTCCAGAAAGGATCCATTCTTGGAAACAAAGATTTTGCCTTCAGATCTGAGATAGAAGGTGTACCCAACAATTTCCTTAGGGTATCCTATGAAGACGCATTTGTCCGCTTTGGGTTCGAGCTTATCAGGCTGAAGCCTTTTCACATAAGTGTTGCAGCGCCAAACTTTAAGAAACAACAGTTTAGGTTTCTTGCCAAACCATAATTCATATGGTGTCGTCTCAACGGACTTATATGGTGCCCTATTTAAAGTGAATGCGGCTGTCTCTAATGCATAACCCCAAAACGATAGTGGCAGATCAGTGAGAGACATCATAGATCGCACCATATCTAATAGAGTACGATTACGACGCTCGAACACACCACTACGTTGTGGTGTTCCAGGTGGCGTAAGCTGTGAAACAATTCCACACTGTCTTAAATGTATGCCAAACTCATAACTCAAATATTCTCCACCATGATTAGATGGTAGAAACTTTATCTTGTTGTTACGATGATTCTCTACTTCACTCTGAAATTGCTTGAACTTTTCAAACGTATCAGACTTGTGTTTCATTAAGTAAATATACCCATATCTACTCAAATCATTAGTGAAGGTAAGAAAATAACGATATCCACCGCGTGCCTCAACACTCATCGGACCGCACACATCAGTATGTATGATTTCCAATAAGTCACTTGCCCGCTCCATTGTACCGAAGAACGGGGTTTTCGTCATCTTGCCCATGAGGCATGGTTCGCATGTATCAAGCGATTCAAAATCGAGTGATTCCAAAAGTCCATCAGCATGGAGTTTCCTCATGCGTTTTACACCAATATGACCTAAGCGGCAGTGCCACAAGAAAGTGGTACTATCATTATTAAGTTTGCATCTTTTGGCATCAATGTTATGAATGTGTGTATCACTACTATCGAGATTCAACAAGAATAAACCATTGACATTGGGTGCATGACCATAAAAGATATTACTCATATAAATAGAACAACCATTATTCTCTGATTTAAATGAATAACCGTCTCGCAATAAACCAGATCCAGATATAATGTTCATGCTCAACGCAGGCACCAAATAACAATTATTTAGGTTTAAAACTAATCCCGATGGTAATTGAAGAGCGAGCGTGCCGACGGTGATCACATAAACCTTGGAACCATTTCCGACGCGCAACGTCACTTCGTCCTTTGCCAGACTCCGTCTATTCCGTAGTTCCTGCTTCGAGTTAAAAATATGAGCAACCGAACCAGTATCAAATACCCAGGCACTACTGCGAGAGCTAGTAAGGTACACATCAATAACTTGAATATCAAATATACCTTAGTTGACGTTGCCAGCCTTCTTATCAGCCAGGTACTTGGGGCAATTCCGCTTCCAGTGGCCACTCCCCTTGCAGTAGAAGCACTCAGTCTTAGGCTTGGGTCCAGCCTTGGGTTTCTTCACGGGAGCGGCAACTTCCTTGCCACCCTTCTTGAAGTTTCCCTTCTTTCCCTTGCCTTTCTTGAAACTAGTGGTTTTATTCACCATCAACACTTGATGCTCCTTTTTTTATTTATGCTTCCGTGACTTTCAGCATCGCGAACAGCTCGGGGATTGACTTGTTCATCCCTTGCATATTATAGTTCATCACGAAGCCTTTGTAGCTAGGTGGCAGTGACTGGAGAACTCTGTTAGTGACCGTCTTAGGCAGAAGCTCAACTCCCGGCTGATTCAAGCGGTTGTAGTACCTAGACATTCTGAGTATGTGCTCACTGACATAACTATTCTCTTCCATCTTGCAGGCAAAGAATTTATCGGAGGTCTCATACCTCTCGATCCGGGCATTTGCTTGAAATACTAACTTCAACTCCCGGAACATCTCATATGCTCCATGGCGTTCAAAACACTTTTGAAGTCCCGATTCTAAGCCGTACAACATGGCGCACTGAACTATTGAGTAGTCATCAGCACGCGCCTGCCAGACGTTCACAACATCTACAGACAACACTGGAGGGGGTGGGTCACCGAGCGGTGCATCAAGGACATAAGCCTTTTGCGAAGCCGTGAGGATAATCCTCAGATTACGGACCCAGTCCGCATAGTTACTTCCATCATCTTTCAACTTAGCTTTCTCTAGGAACGCATTAAAATTCAGGGGAGCTACTGCGCGAGCCATTGATCTACAACATAATTTTGCAAAGACAACTTTAGACTATGTTCATGATAATGAGTTCAATTAATCATATTACTAAAGAACTCCCACTCAAATCAACATCACTCGGGTTATCTAAGTGTGACATGATCCAAATCCACCAACCCAAGTCCGATTATCACGTGAGATGAGGTGGTTTCAATGGTGAACATCTCCATGTTGATCATGTCTACTATATGACTCATGTTCGACCTTTCGGTCTCCTGTGTTCCAAGGCCATGTCTGTACATGCTAGGCTCGTCAAGGTTAACCCAAGTATTCCGCGTGTGTAAATCTGGCTTACACCTGTTGTATGCGAACATAGAGTCTATCACACCCGATCATCACGAGGTGTTTCGAAACGACGATCCTTCGCAACGGTGCATACTCGGGGAGAACACAATTTTATCTTGAAATTTTAGTGAGGGATCATCTTATAATGCTACCGTCATTCTAAGCAAAATAAGATTCATGAAAGGATAAACATCACATGCAAATCATATAAGTGACATGATATGGACATCATCGTCTTGTGCTTTTGATCTCCATCTCCAAAGCATCGGCATGATCTCCATCGTTACCGGCATGACACCATGATCTCCATCATCATGATCTCCATCATCGTGTCGTCATGTGGTTGTCGCGCCAACTATTGCTTCTACAACTATTGCTAACTCATAGCGATAAAGTAAAGCAAATGGCATAAATGAATTAAAGACAACCCTATGGCTGATGTCGGTTGCCGTACTCAACGACATGCAAGTCGTGATAACTATACAAAACATGATCATCTCATACATCACATATATCGAATCACATCTTGGTCATATCACATCACAACATACCCTGCAAAAACAAGTTAGACGTCCTCTAATTTGTTGTTGCATGTTTTACGTGGCTGTTGTGGGTAACTAGCAAGAACCGTTCTTACCTACGCGAAGCCACAACGGTGATAATAAAATTGTCTTTTAACCTTCTACAAGGATCGCCTTTGTCAAATCCGATTCAACTAAAGTGGGAGAGACAAACACCCGCCAGCCATCTTTATGCAACTAGGTTACATGTCAGTCGGTGGAACCGGTCTCTTGTATGAGGACAAGTAAGGTTGGTCCGGGCCGCTTCATCCCACAATATTGCCGAATCAAGATAAGACTAAGGAGGTAAGCAATCTGAACATCAACGCCCACAAACTCTTTTGTGTTCTACTCGTGCATATCATCTACGCATAGACCTAGCTCATGATGCCACTGTTGGGGAACGTTGCATGGGAAACAAAAAAAAATCCTACGAACACCCAAGATCTATCTATGGAAATGTATAGCTACGAGAGGGGAGTGCATCTACATACCCTTGTAGATCGCTAAGCGGGAAGCGTTAAGAAACGTGGCTGATGTAGTCGTACGTCTTCGCGATCCAATCATGATCTGTCCCGATCTAGCGTCGAACGGACGACACCTCCGCGTTCAGCACACGTACAGCTTGATGACGTCTCACACAAGGGAGGGCTGGCCGGCCAAGTGGGGAGGAGTCCACCTCCCACAAGGGAGGTGGGCCGCCCTAGGGGAGGAGTCTCTTCTCCCCAAGGCACCTCCCCTACCTACCACCAGGCCCATGGGACTTTAGGGGTGGGGCGCCCAACCCACCAGGGACTGGTGCGCCTCCCTCTACAACCCATGTGGCCCCTCGGGGTGGGTGGACCCCCGGAACCCTTTCGGCACTCCCGGTACAATACCGGGAAAACCTGAAACTTTTTCGAAACCTGAATACCACTTTCCTATATGTAATTCTCTACCTCCGGGCCATTCCGGAACTCCTCGTGACATCCGGGATCTCATCCGGGACTCCGAACAACATTCGGTCACCAACATATATAACTCAACAATACTATACCGTCACCGAACGTTAAGCGTGCGGACCCTACGGGTTCGAGAATCATGTAGACATGACCGAGACACCTCTCTGGTCAGTAACCAATAGCGGGACCTGGATGCCCATATTGACTCCTACATATTCCACGAAGACCTTTATCGGTCGAACCACGATGTCAAGGATTCAATCAATCCCGTATGCAGTTCCCTTTGTCCATCGGTATGTTACTTGCCCGAGATTCGATCGTCGGTATCTCCATACCAAGTTCAATCTCATTAGCGGCAAGTCTCTTTACTCGTTCCGTAATACAAGATCCCGCGACTAACTCCTTAGTCACATTGCTTGCAAGCTTCTTGTGATGCTGTATTACCGAGAGGGCCTAGAGATACCTCTCCGTCATACGGAGTGAAAAATCCCAGTCTCGATCCATGCCAATCCAACAGACACCCTCGGAGATACCTGTAGAGTACCTTTATGATCACCCAGTTACGAAGTGACGTTTTATACACACAAGGCATTCCTCCGGTGTCAGGGAGTTGCATGATATCACGGTCATAGGAACGGATACTTGACATAAAGAAAGCAATAGCAATAAACTAAATGATCAAATGCTATGCTTACGGTTGGGTCTTGTCCATCACATCATTCTCCTAATGATGGGATCCCGTTATCAAATGACAACTCATGTCCATGGTCAGGAGACCTTAACCATCTTTGATCAACGAGCTAGTCTAGTAGAGGCTCACTAGGGACACTGTGTTGTCTATGTATGCACACATGTATATGAGTTTCCGATCAATACAATTATAGCATGGATAATAAACGATTATCATGAACAAGGAAATATGATAATAACCACTTTATTATTGCCTCTAGGGCATATTTCCAACAACAATTTGTGGTCGTAAAACATGTGTATGTATATAAGGCACGTATACGTTGTATTTTTATGCTTGGTAGTTGGTATATCCTTGTTGTTGCTCGTCTACACGGACATATCATTATTTAGAAATGACAAGTATACTATACACCTTCACAGGGACACAGTCACACAATTATAGACATCTTGATGTCGAAAGGAAACTCACATCTTATTCAGAAAATAATCCATCTTAATGAGGCACACACAATATCAAAAGCTAAAGTTATTACCACATATTCATCCATCACAAATGGGAGCTGAACCCCTCTGCTGACTGTTTTGACCATGTCAGTGACTAAGCTTCAGTGGAGGATCCATCTCCATGGGCTGAAACCTTGACTCTTAGTGGAGACAATAATGTATGTTCATATACTTTCGAAAAGTGTGTTTCCAGGATTAAAAAATCATAAATGGAATGAAGAGACGAAAACATAAAAAGGGGAAAACTTTAAAATGAAATAGAAGGGAAGGAAAAAATACTATCAGAGAGCTCCCATCGCATGCGAATCATTTTTCTAGAGTTTGGAAAAAAGGGACGACCAACTTTTTCCCTTGAACCGTTGGCAGGTAGAGCGACGAGAGGCTGAGGGAACCCCGGATCTATGGGTCTGGTCCATCTCCCGTCGGGCTCTCGAGTTCTTCCTCGTCGGTGAAGTTGTGACAATGATGGTGATGGAAATGATGGTTCATCGGCTTTTCCCATGTCGATGGCCTTCCTCCGGTGGGCATCAACGGGTTGAAGGGTGGTGTCAGTCATTGGGCATTCAGCCTAGCGTGATTAGCATTTATCCGTGATGATGGCATGCTGTGGAGGGGATAGCGTTGCAGCGTGATTTTATTCTCTAGTTTCGTCTCCGCCCTTTAATGCTCAACTATATATGACCCGGTCGGGGAACTTGTGAGGTTTGTGCTCCCCTACTCTGTCTGGCCAGAGTTGGGATTATCCTCTAGCCCTTCTCGACAGCAGCTTCTAGGATGGCGATCTTTCCAGATTGTGGTCGTTGGTGTCTCCTAGTCTAGATTGACAGCTTCCCGGATCGCTGCACCTACAAGCTCATGGGTTTCAACAAAGCTTCTTCGACAATATGCAGGCCTAGAGGCAGTAACAAGTGTTGTTCACGGCGATGTGCGAGGTTGGCAGAAAGAAGATGATGTTGTTGTCTTCAAGGACTTGCCTCCAATTTTTATTTTTATAAGGGCTATTTTATGTAATATATTTTTATAGTTGTGCCTTTCCCACAAATAGAAGACGAGAAAATTTGAAAACAGAAATCAACAAAATAATTAAAGGAAAAAATTGTAAATATGGATATGGCCAACCCACTTATGGATGCCTTTTCCCTTCCCACACCATGTTTTGAATAATCTTATTACCCCCGTCCCCACCCCCGGTGTTGGTGGGCCAGCCCAGCACAGGGCGTCAGTTGTCTTTTTAGCTTTGTTTTTGGGGTCTGCTACGCGTCGGCCGACGGATCTCTTTAAAAGATCTGCCGCCTCGCGGGCCATCAGATTTGATCAATCTAGCGGCTGAACGTCTTTTCTGCTTTGCATCAAAGCTCTTGTTGCAGAAACATTAGCAACATAGATTGCGTTGTGGATTTTTTTTTTTGCAAAATAAGCTGTGTTGCGTTTTTATTTTTTGCATCATAAGTTGTGTTGCGAGATTTTTTGCAACATAGGTTGTGTTGCGGGATATTTTTTTTCTGTCTTCACTTTTTTTCTACAACAAGGATAGTGTTGCGGAACAACTTTTGCAACATAGGCAATGTTGCAGAGAACATATAGACAATAGATGGAGACAGGAATGTGATGGTTTCTAGACGAAGATTTGTGTCTCGTGTTTCCTTGAGTGGGGCTTGAGGGGTGTTTAACGGTGGTGGCGGACGCGTTGATTGGTTTCAGCCGGTTGACGCTGAACGTTTCCCTTTGTTTTTCGATTTTTCTTCTAGTTTTTTCGTTGTATTAGGCCATGTCCTTTCCTTTTATTTCATTTTTCCTTATTTTTTATTCTTGATTTATTGTTTTAATGTGTTTTCGTTCTAAAATTTGAATATTTTTTCCTTTGGTATGTGAACACATATTCACAGGTGTACGATAGATTTTTACAATGTACAAAAAAATTAAAGCACATGAATTATTTTGATAGATGTACGTTTTTAAATACGGGATATACATTTTTTTTACAGATATGTCGTAATTATTTTTTCACATACGAGATGGATAAATTTAAATTTTAGACAAGTGTTCTCTAAGTAACTTTTTCTCCCACATATTTAAGGGAAATCCTAAGTGATAAAAAACCTTGGATCCTAAAGTGTTAAGTGATTGAGCATCATCGAAGAACTTGATCAAAGCCTAACTTGAACTTCTTACTCTTGAGGATTGTGCATCCTCTAAACGTTAGGAGTTGTCCAAGAGCATCCAAAGTGTGATACACAATGAATAATATGTAAGTAATGAACATTTATTAATACAGGATGGAACACTTTTTTACATACATCGTGAACATTTTTCAAACACACGGTGAATAATTTTCAAATATAGGACGGACACTGTTTTAAATACAGGACAAACATTTATATGGACGGGTATTTTTTATTTCCGTAATAATATCTTATCTTCGTTTAAACCTCTTTATGTTTTTTGTAGTATGTAAGAAATAAAAAAAAGTTGGGAGAAACGGGCAACCGATTATTGGGCTGCGGCGGACTGTTCGGCTGGGTGCGCGTACGGGCCGTACGGGCCGAATAGGAAGCCTGCCGTGTTTTGGCGCCCGCGAGGTGCCCGGTCCGGCTGAAATCGAAATCACTAGTTAGCGAGTACACCTTTCAACGATTACTTCCACATCCCCAGGTTGCGACAAGTGGCGCACTGCATGCGTGCCACTTGTCGCAACCTGGGAGTTTTCCCTTTTTTCGTAGATCCGTATTTTCAAAACGTTTTATCTCCTAAACCGTGCGTCCAAATCTCGAACCGTTTTCACCGTTGGCTCTCTCGCGTCGAGATCTTCAAAACTAGATCCCATGTTGATAGGTTTTGACGAACTTTTTTTTTCACGAAAAAAAACGGACGAAAAAACCGTGCCTCACGCGATAGAAAAAAAACAGAAAACGCGTTTTTTTCCCTTTCCGAGAGGCACAGGTCGTGCCTCTCGCGAAGGCAAAACCGTGCCTCTCGCGAAAAAAAATAGAGCAGAAAACGCGTTTTTTTCCCTTTCAGGATAGGCACGGCCGTGCCTCTCGCGATAGCAAAACCGTGCCTCTCGTGGAAGCAAAACCGTGCCTCTCGCAGAAAAAAAAAGAGAGCAGAAAACGCGTTTTTTTTCCTTTCCGAGAGGCACGGCCGTGCCTCTCGCGAAGGCAAAACCGTGCCTTTCGCGGAAGCAAAACCGTGTCCCTCGCAAAAAAAAAACAGAAAACGCGTCTTTTTTTTCCTTTCCGAGAGGCACGGCCGTGCCTCTCGCGAAGGCAAAACCGTGCCTCTCGCGGAAGCAAAACCGTGCCTCTCACAAAAAAAAACAGAAAACGTGTTTTTTCGCGTAAAAAAACAGAAAACGCGGTTTTTCGAGGAAATTTTTTTTTTGTCCAAAAGCTACGAAAGACCGGTGAAAAACCGGAACACTAAAAAAATCCAAAAAAAAACTACTCAAAAAGGCGAAAACGTGTGCGAAAAAATAAAAAAAAAAAAAAATCCGAAGGGAACGCTCAGAGCGCGACACGTGGCAGCGACTGGAAACGCGCCAAGTGGCGGCGCGTGGGAGTGATCACTGGAACGCTTGTGAGGGAGTGCTCGCTAACTAGTTGCTCCCGGCTGAAATCCGGGAGCTCCTGCTCAGCGCTTTAAGCGCCCGTTAGCGCTGCTGGCGCCGGCAGGAACAGCCTAGCGGGCTGGCCCATTGGGATGAGCGTCAGCTTCCCTCCTCGATCAGATGACAATAGAATCGCTCGTTCGATGGGTTCCGTTGATTCGCTCGTTTGAAAAATAGTTCACAAATTATAAAAAACGTTTATAATTTTAGAAAAATAAGTTCATCGAATTTGAAAAGAGTTCATCGATTTCAAAAAAAGTTCATCGATTTTGAAAAAAGTTCATCGAAAATTGAGAAAAGTTCATCAATTTCGAAAAAAAGTTCATTGATTTTTTTTAAAAAAAATCATCAATTTTTGAAAAAGTTCATCAAATTTGAAAAAAGTTCATCAAATTTTGAAAAAGTTCATCGAATTTTAAAAAATAGTTCATCAAATTGGAAAAAACGTTCACGAATTTGAAAAAAAAATCACAAATTTTAGAAGACAAAAACAGAACAAAACCCTCCGAAGCCTGAGTAATGAACCGGAAAAACCCGGTTTTGGGAAGCTTCTAGAACCTTCCCAAAACCGGGCTTATAGAAACTAGATATACTGAGTATAAAAGGTGGAAAAGAAGACAAAGGTCACATGCGCCGCTATGGCCTGCTGGTCACCCGGGTCTCTACGATGGAGGAGGTTGCGGGTTTGAATCCGGGCGTCGCCTCATTTTTTGAAGTTTCAAATAGAAAAACGAGGGTAAACTGGGCCGGCCCAAGCGCGGCAGGTGGTGTGCGCTGCAGGCGCCCGTTTAGCAAAATGCGCTATAACGGGCGCCTGTGGCGCCAAATAGGGTTTGCCCTGAAATCCTGGCCCTGTTGGTATCAAAAATCTACTAGCACTGGAAACCCTCACGGTACGGTGAGGCGGCCGCGGCCGCGGCGGAAGGAGAGCTAGCGCCAAGACCTCTCCTATTCGACGGTAAGGGCTCGCAGGCCGCACGCTCCCCTTCGCTTAGCCGCGTGAGCTGCGTCCAAGTTTCCGCGTGAGCCTGTTCGGTAATCCACCGGCTCCACGAAATCCTACGCTCCGGCTCCTCCATGGATCGTGAGAGCGAAGTACTGCTCTTTTCAGCCTGCGCTAAGGATTCTCCATTCGAATGCCGTGAGGCAATTCATTATGTATCCAGGCAGTTATCTGGGTGTGTATTTTCTCACCCGATTAAGGATTTTCGCACACCAAAAGTAAAATAGGAGCGCATATTGCAAACATGATACAGTTATACCACGTTAAAAGGGGGGCGCAATATCATTGAAACATCCCCTTGCATCAAAGAACCTTTTGAATTAGTATTTATCTGGGCTTCATTGCCCAGACCGGTGAAAAAAGGATGCCTCGCCTGATGTTTATTCCTGTATGAATGGTATTTACCCCCGTTATGAATATCCTACTGCCTTATACAGGATCCCGGTTCTGACGGAGCTGTGCGGCCATATCCAACTAGCGGTGCCGCAGCGACCCCTCTCTCATTCAGCAAGCACCTGAAGTGTGCCAATCTTGCAGTGACAGCCGTTGGGTTCTTCGCGAGCCTCTCAACGGGAGTCCACAGCCGCTCTACAAAATAATAAGTGAACTGCTGAGTCAAAGCAACATGATGGAGAGGTAGGTTTCATGGGTTTTATGCTATATGTTGACAATATTAAGTAGCATGCTTTAACATATATCTTCAGAATTTATATGATCACACATCTGTTATGTTCCTTTGATTGCTTATAAAGTGATACACATCAAGTAACTAAAACTAAAGTTTCTTCATCTATGTTAGCGCTCAACTCAAAAGAGAGCATATTATTAATAGACTTGATGTGTATACTCATGATGCATATGTGTGATGCTTAACTGTATGTTTTCATGGATTTACAAAATGAAATTAAACTCTGTACGAAACATTTATGCTCACAGTGTGAGTTGTGCCTCCCCATCTTCTCAATATCATGCAGCATGTCACATGATTTATGTAAAAGATCCCCATTTTGACAGAATGGTTCATTGTAACTCAGTTAATATTAGTTCTGCTAGATGTACAGAGGACAGTTTGTCACTCTGTCTATTCACTACGTATAGATGTTCTACCAATTCAAGAAAAAAATGTTTCAAGAAAGTGTAGATGCTATTGCCCTAGTTTTAGATGATCAACCATAATACTGCTTCAAGTTATACTATGTTGTGTTATGACATATAGATATCAAAAATCTTGCCACTGTAACCTTGGCATGGCATAAATGCATGAAATATGTAATATTTTGATACAATTAGAAGGTCAAGAGGATATTCTCCTTATTATACCTGCAGCTGCTGCAGCACGAGGCCAAATGGTTTGTTGAATGTCGGATGCATCTATGTGTTCGCCCCACATGCATACTTCTCCGCCAAGAATCAACTTCTGTTGTTCTGGGTTGTAGATATTTGTCAATGGTTCATTCATATAGAATCCTTCCCATGTAGCATCCAGGTGATCTAGGTACCACTTATCCTGGTTGCTGACAATGCATCTCATACCAGCAGAAACCACTTTCTCTGCAACTCCACCTCCAAGCCTGATAGTTAAGATAACAGAATATCAGTTTTAATTTCTGATGAACAAAGACTGGTTGTACTTCTTAATTAGGAGGAGAAACTACTAGCATTGATTCCGCTCCTGAAACTCTATTATCTTTTCTTATGAACATAGCAATCTAATAACTCAAACAACCTTGTAGTATACGTATTACATGCTGAACGGTAGTCATTGCAGGCATTACTGTCAGTTGTTTTCTCTATCAGAGGTGTCTATTCATGCGTCTAACAGTATATTAGATTTTCCTCATAAGGCCTAACGTGGCTGTTCTGATTGACCTGATGGCAGAATCTGGCTGTGTGACTTCATATATTTTTCGTACAAGGATGCTGGTAAAAAAATGTAACTGAACCCAATAGGCGGTTAGGGAGTACCAGTTATGCACCACAGTTTTGCGGTCCAACTTGTCTCCAAAGTTGTTAAATGTTTCTTCCCTGCAAGCATGATAAAGTGTTTGTCAACAGCCAGTAGAAAGATTTGAATATGCAGAAACTAGCTGCTATACCGGTCGCCCTACCAGTTAATAATCTCGTAGCCATGTGAAATCGCAATCTTTTGAGCCCTTTGGACAAAATATCTGTAGGCATCAGACTCATTCATACCATGTTGAACCAACCTGCACAGCAGGAAAAAGACTTCCAAATGTTATCAAAGATATTAAGTTATCACATCTTATTTTCCCCAAAACTCTCTAAAGCACATACCATGATTTAATGCGTGGTGTGGTAGTCCAGCAACCTGGAATCCATGGTAAAAGGTGAATAGGTTATTAATTTAACATATGTAGATTTTCTGCACTACTGCAAGACATCTGCAACTTACTTGTATCGACTTCGTCACCTCCCAAATGGACAAACTTGAACTTAAAAACCTTGCTAAAATCTGGAAGGACAACAAAAAACAATGTTACCATTGTATTATGTTCTGTTTTGCAAAGTTCTCGATATTTATTCAGGCCATTCAACCATCTTTTGTTGCTGTCGCCGAGTTTAATATAACATGTCGATTTTCTTCATTTTTGCGACAGGTGAGTATTTTAATTGGGTCTTTCAAAGTTAGCGAATTGGTATGGTGCAAGTCGAGCATCATTGAGTTTTATAATTTTTGTATTACCTGAAAGAATTCCGTCGATCACTTTAAAAGTAAAGTCGCTGCTGACATCAAGCGGTTGTTGACAGGTAGCTGATGGCCACAATGACGGATATCCAACACCCCTGAAGCAATAGAAATATACCAGATGCTGAATTTCAGGCAGGGTTGATGTTATCGTATTTTTTATATGTTGCACTTATAGTTGAATTATACTAGTATGTGGTTTCAGACAATAATAGTGCGACTATTCAGTACAGCAAGAACAATTCTATTTTGCATCAGTAAAACTTGTAGTCGACGGAGCATATTCTAGAGGACAGTTTATGATGGCACAAATGCACAGGGGGCAGAACTAAATCTCTTACCATGAGCCAGCATGGCCAGGGACATCAATCTCAGCCAAGACATTCACACCTCTTCTTTCAGCATATCTGCAAATTTTTGATAAACCATCTTAACGTGGCAAGTCAAACAGCATAGTGAAGTGATATCTACTGTGGATCACATCAATCACAGCCTTCTCAGGGAAAGTTAGCTGGTAGAAAATTATTGCTTATTTACTGATCCCCTTTGCAATCTTGTGCGAAATTATTGTTTACTCGCAAAAAAGGAAAAAGAAATGCATAGTTTTGCCACTCTCAGATTTTGGTACTTAATAGTCTAGGTAATAACTGAAGAGAAGTAGATCCAATATGACGACAGAAGAAAAACTCACTGTACAATGTCGATCGCATCATTGATTGTATATTTTTCTGAATAAGAGTATGCACCATTTGATAATTTTGGGTATGAAGGTATTTCAAGAGGAAATGACTGCTCGTCCACGATGTGCCAATGAAGAACATTCTGCATGGTGAAAGAGTAAACATATCATACGATGCAACTAAAACTAACTTAAGGAGCATACATAGAAGTCCATTTTGATGAAGGAAAGAAGTAGCCGTTAGGATTAAAGAAATTGTTTTGTGTAGAAAGGTCAAACATACCAATTTACTGTAGGCCATTGAATCGATTACACTTTTGATTACCGGAACAGGAAGATAATGCCTTGCGGTATCTGCAACATACAATGCACAATGACTTCAATATCCAGAACTCTCTACTAATAGTGCAAGGGTAGAAAATCAGGTATTTGTTCAAAACCTTAACATGAAAATCAAGGTTTTTACATGTGATATGAATGTATGGAGCATATCATATATTGGAAGTGTAACACATGTTAAACAAACCTGATATTACTTGGGATGTTGGTTGACAGGAAAATGAATTAAAGACTGAAAAATTGTGCACAAGCAGAAATAGATTGAGAAATTTCAAGAGGTCTAGAAACAAGACTTGTGAAGGTACTTACTGTTGGACAATAGATAGGTGATTATAGGAACAAAAGGGCAGTTGGAACCAATGGAAGTGGAGCTAAATTGACGAGTCTAATTCATAAGCTTTGTTACTCTGAATGTCTGAATTGTGAAGACAATGTTTCTAAAATGATGGTAAAATTCAGATTACATCTTACCAATAAGAAGCCCTCGATAAGGAAATCTGGGCTTGTCTACAATAGTCCAAGGAGCCCAATGTAGTCCAGTTACACTCAAAATAAAATCGAAGTAACACAATTGACTGAATGTCTGCAACAATCCAAAGATATTGTCAGGTTATCTGGAACTAATATTGTGTCCACCTTTATTTAATCGTCCTGCATAATATCATGAATAATTTGAAGTTACCTCTAAAGCATGAAGCGCTCCGTAAACTGTTTGGGCCTGCAAAATGTAGAAAACTGGTATCAACCGCGTGTCACAATTTGTATGGCGGATAAATGTTTTGTGGTGGCCTGCACCTTTGTGACAAGAATGAGGTACTGTTATTGTTGCCGAACCATCTTCAGACAGGTGGTACAAAGTTAAATACACACACTATTGCAAGTTTTATTTTTCAGGTATGTACGCGGTTTGTATGAACACACGATGTTATTCTTGTTCAGAAAAGGCACTGCTCAATGCCTAATTTTGTGTACCCCTGATCTATGTGATACAGGGCACTTTATAAGTCCAGGTTCAGCAAAACGTCAGTACCGGCGAGGCAATATATATCTGTGCCATATCATCTGGATACATACAGTCTTAAGTCTTAACTAAATTTTGTGTGGCCCATACATATTTTTCGTTCTGGTTCTCGGTAAAAATAGGACTTCAACTTTCCTTTTCTCATGCATTCACAAAGGAAGAACATCTGCAGTCAAAAATAATTGATAGGCATTGATTGAGCACAGCATTTTGTACTAACCTCAATTCGTGCATATAGCGGACTCCCGGTTGCAGGCACAGTCAGCTTGTACAATTCATCCGCCCCGAACTTGAGCTGCAGCAGAGCAAAATGCAGAGCATGTATAAAAAACAAGGAAGCATGTGAACAAAGAACACATAGAAATAGTACATACCTCGTCGTACGGGGAACGGACGGCCACATTGACACCGGCGAGCACGGGCAGGCCGGCGTAGCTGCCATTGATGGCGTGGTCCAGCTGGATGACGGCCACCATCCTCCTGAAGGCGTCGGCCAGGATGGCCTTCCCGTCCTTGTACCCGGTCCCGGCCGTCGTCAGCTTGAGGTCCCTGGCGACGTAGAGCGTCCTGGCGCCGCGGCTCACGGACGCCGGCATTGGCCACAGGTCGACGCGGCCGCCGGCCTGTCGGGCTGCGCAGCACCCGACCACCGCCAGCGCCAGCACCAGCCTCATCAAAGCCGGCGCCATCATCTCCGCGGCGAAGCTCTAGTACGACCTGCACCGCGGAGCCGGAGTGTGCGGGGTGTGTCAGTCACCTCCGCTACAGAACGGAACTAAACGCGCAGGAGTAGAATGGGACGGCGCAGAATGCATGCAGATGGAGTTGCGGCCCGGCCGAGGGTGACGGGGATCCGGCACCTACCGGACGCCAGCCGTCGCCGCTAAATCCACCGGAGCCGGCCGCGCCGGAGCACGAGGCGCGTCCTTTTGCGTGGTGTGGTGTGGTGCGGGCAGGGAGTGGGAGGAGAAACTGACAATAATGCGCGTACCAACCAACTAAAGGTGTGTTTGGTAGCATGTATGGACCTAGCCTAGTTGTTTTCATCTCATACATGTTGAGTGTAGACATGCTGAGTCCATGCAGTTGCTGTGGTTTGGCAGTGATGTATGCGCTGAGACATGCTGAGTAGAGACTTTGTTTGGCAGCCTGCATGTGTTTAGACTTCCTGAACAATTTCAAATTCCGAATATATGTTTTGAACGGTGAACAAAATTGAAAAATAGTGAACAAAAATTTAAACATATTTTGAAATTCTGTACTTTTCTTGAAAATTTAAATAAAATTCTAAATTCTTATATATTTTTTGAAAATTTAAATCAAAATTGAAATTCTAAACATTTTTTGAAAATTTGAACACATTTGAAAATTTATTCGAAATTTGAAAATTTAAAATTTTATAAAAAAATCCAGAACATTTTTTTGAAAAAAATAAATAAATTTTGAAATTCTGAACATTTTGTTGAAAATTTAAACAAATTTTGAAATTCTGAACTTTTTGTTCTGGATATTTTTTAAAAATTTAAACAAATGTTGAAATTATGAACATTTTTTAAAAATTTAAACATATCTGGACATGGTCTGGTGGGTGGGGACGAGGGTCAGGGTCAGCATGGCTGCCTCCATACACCCTATTTGGGGTGCATGAGATGAGCATGGCTGAGGGCCCTTTTATGCATGAGGTGGGCATAGCTCAGGTGAGCCCATGCACCCTACCAAATAAGCAAAAGTGGATCGGATTGGAAACTTTTACCCTCATGCACCCTTCATGCACCCTACCAAACACACCCTAAAGGGCTCGGCTCCACTTCGCTCCTGCCCTGCCAACTTTTGGAAGAAAAAACAACGGGTGATGATGATATTATCCTCTCCTCTGCGTCGTGCACTTATGAGGCAGTATGACGAATGAGAGTGCACGCAAACGCAGATTTGGTCATGGAGAGATCTGATCTGATCTGATCTGGGCCGGTGCGGTGCACGGAGATGGTGGTACTGTAGGGGTGGCTAGGCAACGTGGCATCGCATGGGGGTGGTTTGGTGACCCGGGCGTGCCTCGCTTTTGGTTGGAGCTATCGATTTGGGATGACCTTTGATGAAAGAAAGAGAAGGATGGTCTCAGTGATGTTGGGTGATGATATTTCTCACCTGCCCTACATGAGTAAATGAAGTGACACGATCTAGTAAAACTCTGACGCATGTCATACGATCTACTACTACCACAAGAAGCAATGTTCGTGTTCGAAGAGGGGTAGGGTATCCAAGGAGAAAGATTATGTTACTTATTGCGGGCAGTCGTAGGTCTCTGTAGGGAGGAATCGGTTTGGTGGCTCGCTGCTCACATAGTAGTCACATGTACTCGTCCTTTTCTCCCTGGCCCAGTGTCTACAGGCACGTGTGACGGTCCTTGATGGGGTCGTCACTCGCTCCTCTGCATCCCTCGGATTATGTTGCTTCGGTTTGCTTAACTCTCGCTCGGGAACAAAGTGGCAAGGGAAAGGAAAAAAAACTTCGTTTAGTCTATCCATCCATGTGCAGCTGCGCCTATCCTGTTTCCGCTTTCCTGCCGCAGCTACTACTGTAATTTTCTACGAAAGAAGTCCACATGACCCCTAGGATTTCACAAACCGGTCAGTTTACCCCCTAAGGTCTAAAACTGGATATTTAACCCCCTGAGCTTTCCTAAACCATCTGAAATACCCCCTATCCCAGATAAAAGTGGATTTTGTAAGCGGTTTTGATGTTGTAGCAAGGTTGTGGTGCCACATCGCCACAGTTCCTCTCTTCCCATCCTATGACATCGCCGTGTACTATATGGCATCGCTCACGTCCGTGCGCCAAACCACTCGTTGACATTAGTGCCACCTCCACCTGGGCTCCCGTACTAACAGACGCGGCCTTCATGTACTGATCGGACGCAGCACCAACTGGCAGCCCGTTGTGTTCTGGCTTGCATGCAATCTCGGCTTGCCATCGCGTCCCACGTGCGCTGTAGTCGCCTCTGCAGCGCTCTTGCCGGCCGCGTCGGCTTCTTCCTCCATCGACAACATCTCATCAAGCTCGCGCACGTGCCACCTGCGGTTGCCGTCGGCAGTTGACGACGTCCACTATTAGAGCTAATCACTACTATTAGGTTAGTCCTGTTCCGCTCATGGTGGCATGTACTTCTTGTTTGTACGTGCATGCTTGTCAAGCAGGTATGTACGTGCATATTGTATCGGATTGCATCCCACGAAGCTTGCGTTTTAGCTGGAACTACCGTACTGGTCGTGCAGCGAGGGGTCGCCAGTACTTGCATCAGTTGCAGGTTGCGTGTGCACCTCGGCGCGGCCACCGACGTATGCTCAGCAGGAGCGCGACGGCCCAGACGGCGAGAAGGATCCCACGAAAACCCGGCTGTATGCGCTGGGCCTGAGCGGCAGGTTCCTCGACGCGGTCCGTTTGATCGAATGGATGCCTTTCGAGGTTGGCGTCCTAGTAGCGTGGAAGACGTTGCTGGCCTCGTGCAAGCTGCATGGCAACCTGGAGACGAGGAGACTCACTGCCGAGGAGCTTACAGAGTTAGAACAATGGGACTCTGCGAGCTACGTGTTGATGCCAAGCATCGAGGAGATGGACCACTCGGCGAGCTTACAGAGTTAGAACAATGCCACTCGGCGAGCTTACAGAGTGGCACGACGTTCGCTCGTGCTCGGAGGATGGACGAGGCCAGGTGCAGGTCACGAATGAGATGCACCTTTGCCACGTCACCAAAACCGCCTGTTAGAACCACTCTAATCAAATATAGGGGGGTGATTCACATGGTTTAGGAAAGCTCAGGGGGTTAAATACCTGGTTTTGGACTTTAGGGGGTAAACTGGTCGGTTTGCGAACCCGAGGGGGTTATGTGGACTTCTTTCAATTTTCTACTGATGCACGCATGATTCAGGGCCGGCCCTGGTGTATGGTCGGCGGGGTGACGGCCCAGGGCCCAGGCGAGGGAGGGGGGCCATGATGTAGTAAATATATACACTATAGCCCAGTAAAAAATAGGTAAAAAAATGAAAGAAGAATATATTTCACCCTCAAATCCACCTAAGCAGACAAAAATCCCCCTGAAGTCAATTTTGGTCTAATTTAGACCCTCAAATGTATAATACCAGATAAATCACACCCTTAAGTGGTTTTGTAGCCGACGTGTCACATTCTTAAGCGGTATTGTGTCCAGTAAATGTTGATTACGATTTTGACCGGTGTTGACCGTTATGATGCATCTTCTCCTACCTTGCGAGTCTTTGTCAGTGAAATTACGCGCATTACGCAATCACTCTGCGCGAGAGTCCATCTCAACGTCATTGTTGCTCCAATGTTGCTCTACATCGTCCTCGTGTAGGCGGACGACCCCGATGAGCTCATCTGCTGCATCACCACATCCTGAGGACAACGAATGACGGACTGAACCTTTTGTTTTGCTTCACGGCCAACCACCACACCACGGTGCAAAACTCTGGTTGATAGGTTCATCATGCCGTGTTGACCCGTCCTGTGAAAAGAATCACCTTGAGACACCCCCGTTCATCGGCCCATTCCCCGTCTTCCCCAAGTCCGACTGAGTGCCGTCTCTTATCGATCTCCTCTGCCAGCCGAGCTTCGAATTTCCCCATCATCATCATTGCATAACTCCACTGCAGGAGTTTTCTTCTAGTAGTGTCAGAGCTTAGGCGAAGGACGCATTTGATTTTCAAACAAGGCTCGATTAACTCAACTCTTTCTCCTAGCTAGCAGTGCCCACCTGCAAATGAGCGCCACCGTGAGCTGCGCGACGATGATAGAGGCTCGGGGAGGACCGGAGGTAGGCGGACGACGAGGTAGCACGACAACCCCTTGAGCTTGAAAGGCACCCGCATAATTTTCTCTCCTCGTAGGGAAGGCCGGGATCCATTGAGTACATCTCCGACGAGATCTGTGGCTTCCAACGGCGTGGTTGCCACTTCATTAATGTAAATAAATTGGTTAACTCCTAGTCAACAATCAAAACCGCCTAAAATCTAACATGTGAACATTAAAACCGCTCTAGGGGGTGATATACCCGGTTTTAGAAATTTGAGGGTAAAAATCATACCAAAATTGACTTTGGGAGGTTATTTGTCCATCAACCTACATTTGAGGGTGAAGAATAGACTTCTTTCTAAAAAAATACAAAAGAAAAGAAACTAGATGGCTAGGCCCATCAGATAAATAACGATCGATTAGCGAAGCGTCACGCTAGCGATCGATGCCTGATGCGACGGTTCTATTAGCGATTTAGCGAATAGCGAAGCGTCATGCTCGTTTTCCTTCGTCCGCTCGTCGGCTCGTCGGCCCGCCTGTCGCTCGACGCCTCGGCCGCCGCCAAAAGTCGCCGCTCCGCGCGCCGCAAGACACTCCGGCCATCCGGCATCCAGCAGGCAGCAGCAGCAGTAATCCGCACCAGCAGTACGACTCTACGAGCCAAGCCAACGAGGTCCTGGCGCCCGGCCATCCGGCAAGATCCATCCAACCTTCATCCATCAGCACTTCAGCAGCAGCAATCAGCGGCAGTAATCAGCAGCAGGACCGGTACGTATCCATGATCTATCCATCCATCAGGAGCAGTACGTATGAATGTATCCATGATCCATCCATGTTCCTGATCCATGCACCCAAATCCCAATTTGACAATTTCAGTAGTATATTTTATTCTTTATTTAGTATGTAACTATTTATCCATGGATGCCTAGGGTTCCAATCATCCGATGTATAAATTCCTAATTCTTTATACCCTATTTTCTTCATAATTTCAGGACATTAGCCTGCCATCATGCCTAAGAAGAAGCAATTGTCGGGTGCTGCATTGAGAAGGTCAGAAGGATATCTTGAACAATGTTGATCTTGATTGTGCCCTTAATGTATTTGCATCAAGAAACCCCCGAAGAAACTTTTTCTGAAGCACTAAAATATTATTGTTGTCGATGAAGTCAGTCGAAATTTGTTTCTTATTTGAGGTAATCATGTCATTTTAGTTTCATTTTTCTATTTTTTTAGTATTATTGTTGTCGATTAAGTAAGTTTGAATTTGGTTATTATTGTTGTCGACAAAGTCAGTCTTATTATAGTCAAATTTAAAACTAAAGATGTGTGATCTGAGGACATAGGGGCCCATGTCGTTGAGTTCGCCTAGGGCCTCTCGAAACACAGGGTCGGCCCTGGCATGATTATGCTGGATTGGATCCACCGTAAAAAAAGAAAATGAGTCTACGGCTTCGCACCAGGTCCCTTGTGTTTCTTGCTGACGCAGAGCCTTGCAAGCACAAGAGCATCTACAGCCGGACCTAGCAAATCTGATCCCTTAAACGCCCGTGGACGAGTCCGGTCAGTGACCGGGCATGTCTGTTTTGAGCCCCTATAATTTGGTCCGCGCAGCCACACTTCTTATTTTTCTTCTCATATGTCCGGTCACTTGCACGTGATTGGTGGAGAAGAGAGAGAAAGAAAATAATGAATAAGAAAAGAGAAAAGGTGGTCCGGAGTGGGGTCGCGTCCTACATGGCGGACTGACCGGGCGTGTCCGGACGCGTCCGCGAGCCCTCATATCGTCCCCATATTTGAGATGGATATGAGGGATGCCGGTCAGTCCGGGCGTTTGAGACGGATATGAGGGGTCCGGTTGGGTCGCATTTTTGTGACCGGTCAGTGACCGGGAGGACGTTTCGGGCGTTTGAGGAGCATATAGGGTCCGGCTGTAGATGCTCTAACACGAGGATGGATCCTGGGAATCGTTAAATTAACAGCACGGCCTAAGCGCGGCCATTAGAGAATTCAGGGAAGCCAGATCTCGACGCTAGGTGGGTACTGCGGCTGAGATGCCATTCAATGGAGTAGAAAGAATGCAAGGGCGTGTCGAGGAAGATGGGGTTGCTGACTTGCTCCCGAGGCCTGGAGATCCTGACCCCTCAGCATCAATTCGTGGTCTGACAGTGGGGCCAAGCCTGTGGTGTGGTGGTGTCTGCCTATCTGCATTTGCAGCTACATCTCGTGCTAATAGCAAAACCTGTCAGGACGGTATGTAATATCCGATGTTTTTTTATTTGTTATATATAGGGCAAAAGTATGATTTGATATTTCTTTCTTTCTTGGAACTGTATGCTTTGGGGTGGTTGGTAAAATTGTGTGCTCTGCTTGGAGTGAATTGGATAACTGTTCCAGTGGTACTCTGCTTGGAGTATCTTTCTAAGCAAAAGTTGCAACTGTGCTTAGGTGTTTTTTTTTTTTTTGCAGGAGCTTTTTTTTTTGGATCTTTTATTTGCAGGAAGTAGGTAGTATGATTTTACTAGTCTCTTCAGTTCATTAGCCCATGCATATGATACTTGTAGCCCGCTTCGGTGGGTGTAAAGGCCAAATCTATCAGCTAGCTAGGCCTGAAAGAATTTTGGAATAAGCACAAATGGGCTCCTTGTGCTTATCTTCTGCAGGGCCATGTTGGGTACTACGGCGCCACAACACAACAGCTTTTCCCTAAAAGAGGAAGTTGCTAAAACAGCTATCTGCTGTATTTGTGTTAAAAAAAGGCTATATATCTACTGTCTTAAAGTCTAAATTCATCTAAAAACATCTAATAATTTCAAAACAACACCGAAAAATGAAATGATAAAAGGTTTTTTTTTTCTGAGAAACAACACAATTCGCTTTTTTAACTACAACAAGGATAATTCCCGTACCTTTCTATGCTTCTTTGATCCGTCCGCCGGCGCCGTGCAAAATTGTGTATGCAGCCCTGCTCTATGTGGTCTGGTTCTCCCAGCCCCTGTTCCGTGACCCTTTTATACCAGCCGTGTGGAACGCTTAACTGCAAGAATTCGAAACTGATGCATGCGGCATGGACACGTGTAGTGCACGCATGAGATCGGTTTTGAGATCTTTAGTGCTTAATTAGTGCAGCCTTTACTTCTCGGGTACTCCTTTAATACGGTAAATATCTCGGGCGTTATCTTGACATGCTGTTTTAATGCGCGTATTAGATACATATCAGCAAAAACAAATACTGCCACACAAAAAAGGAACTTCAAATATACAAAATAGCCCCATCCAAAGCATAATACCAATAAAAAAAATGGTGCTAGAGATTCAAAAAAGTAAGGCATCCGGCTGTTCATCCCGAGGATGGATATTACAAAAACATATCACAACTACTTAAATTGTTGTAATCGTAAGACCTGAAATGTATCACAACCATACGATCTACATATATATCTAAACAAATCATAACTATTATATCTAAATAATCCTACCTAAACTGAGAATAACCATTTGATTTTTAATCATACCTAAAAATCACAATCAAAGATCTTTAGTCGTGCCCATATTCTTTCTAAGCAGAAAGCAATGTGCCAAACTTAGCTAACGTTCAATTAATCAGCTTTTCAATCCAAACGTTAATTATATGGAATAGTATACTCCCTCCATTTCATGATGTAGTGTGTATAGATTATTTGCAAAGTCAAACTTTACAAACTTTGATCAAGTTTATACACAAAACTATTTATATCTACAATACCAAATATATAAAATATGATACTACCTACAACTTATGATGTATCTAATGATACATGTTGGGCATTTTAAATGTATATATTTTTCTTCATAAACTTGATTAAAGTTTGTGAGCTTTGACTTTTTTTTTAAATATACGCACTACATTATGGACGGAGGGAGTACTATTTACATAGAACCGCAACCCATGTAATGCCGCTTTGAGTGATAAATCGGCTCACGGATTTGCTAAAAACATCAGCTCACGGGCTTGAACTTTAGTTTCACGGATTGACCTATTAAAACTATGTTTACGGATTTTAAGAAAAGGATTTTATTTAATAAATACTTATTTGATAGGCATTTATTGTTTACCAAAGAAAATATTTCTGGCATTATCTTAATGTGCTGCTTTAATGCATGTACTGAATACTGCCACGCAAAAAGAAACTTCGGATATTCCCATCCAATCTACTGTTAAACGCTTAATACGAAGAAAAAAATTGTGCTGGAGAATATAATATGAAAGTAAGGCATCCGACACTTAATCCCCTGGGTCGATATTCATTAAACATATCATAACTATTAGATCCCTGTAATCATAAAGATCTACATAACGTACTTACGCAGGTATCAAATATTAGATATTTAGAGTATCTACATGCTTGACGTCGTCTTCTCCGGGGTGGCGATTTGCTTTGTAGATCCGCTCGTCGGCGTCTGACTTCTCGGTCGTTGTTTCTATAAGCTCTAGGTTTAAACAAGTTTGCAACGCTGAGACGGAGGCCCAAAGACGGCATCGAGGTTGGCTCGCGTCGCGCCGTAGGTGGATGCAGGAGGAAGAAGATTTCGACACCCCTAAGGAATTGGATGTATTTTTCTTTTTACGCAAAGGGTCTGTATGTAAAAAAATATGCTACTTAATATATGACCTTAGGCCCGCAAAAAATATATAAATGTACATAAAAGGATCATGACCACATAGTTAAAAAAATAGACCTGCATAATTATAGCTAAAACTTATCACAACCGTAAAATATGCATACATATCTAAACAAGTCACAACTATTAGGTTTACATAATTCTCCCTAAACTGATTATGAATCATATGAACCATACCTAAAAATCACAATCAAATACCTTTAGTCATGCTCATATTATTTCTAAGCAGAAATCAATTTGGCAAACTTAGGTAATCTTCAATTGTTCAGTTTCTCTATCCAAACTTTAATTACACGGAATATTATACTATTTACATAGAACTATGATCCATGTAATGCCACTAAATCAGCTCACGGGTTCAAACTTTAGTTTCACATATTGACCTAAAAGAACTATTTTGTAGTTTGATCTAATGGATTTCAAATTACGAAATAGGTTGAAGTATATTCTAGTGCACTTATACCAGTGAAAAGTACATAGCAGACAAACTCTCTGTTGGAGATATGCCCTAGAGGCAATCATGTATGATGATATTTCATATGTGTTTATGAATAAAGATAGTCCTTGGACATTGTGAATGATGTGTATCAGCAAGTAAGTGACTTCTTTGTGAGACTATGCATTGTACGTTGACTGTCTTAAAAGGTCCCTAGTCGAAAGGGTTGTGTGAACGCGTAGCTGACTATATTAGCATATGACACGGTGGATGACTTGGTCTCACTGGCCATGGAGCATTGGAAGCTAACCGGATAATATGAACTTAGAAGGATCTGGTCAGATCCGAGTCGAGATAAGGTCCGAGTTGGACAAACCCAACTATGAGACGCAACGATATGTCATCTGTGAGTCTCTAGTACAACATATGTTCTATGTCCTAAGACCTGAGTTGACGCATGTACTCGGGATGGTGACAAACCTGCTTTGGGCCGACCAAACGCTACTCCGTAACTAGGTAGTTATAAAGGTAGGTTTCGGACTTGTCCAGACCCATGCTACGAGACATGGTCGAGCAAGATGGGATTTGCCCTTCCGATCTGGAGAGATATACTCTGGGCCCCTCGTGTGATCCGACCAATATAAGCATGTCCATGCGACAAGGATTATGAGATAATCCGGTTTGTGGTCGGCATTGTTGTAACGAGAAAGAGGTCGGGCTAGCACAAGGATGACAGACCCGCCTTGAACCCGACAACATATATCGCGTGGCAAAGGGAATAGAAGTATGATGTACAAGTTCGCCTAACCAGCTTCATTGTCTACTTGGTGGTTGGCACGCCTTGCTAGAGACCGCTTCCAACCGAGCAGGTCGGAGGTGATCCGACCTACGACCAAGCCAACTTGAACCTAAGGAGTCACGCGCTTAAGGGGAGGAACCTACTAGTTCGGGTTCGAGGACACTGATCGGATGTGATCCGAGCTGGAGTTGGATCATGACCGAGCAGACATTGGGCTTTAGGATCCGTGCGAGGCCCAATAGTTGAGCCCGTGACGGATGCCTATATATAGTGGAGGTGCGGCACACTCTTTCAGTTGATCGCTTCGGCATTGTCACTAGGGCTTTGCATCACTAGTAGAAAACAGGCCTTTGGATCGAAGCATTAGTCCCGGTTGGCTTCTGGATCGGGACTAATGCTGCCAATAGTTCCGGTTCATTAGGCTAGGCATTAGTCCCGGTTCATGAGGAACCTTTAGTCCCGGTTGGTGTTACCAACCGGGACTAAACGGGTGGTGGCAGTGTTGCGTCAGGCTGGGGCCCCCACGAGACCCTTTAGTCCCGGTTTATAACACCAACCGGGACTAGAGATGGACCTCTAGTCCCGGTTGGTGTAACCAACCGGGACTAAATGTATCCCTATATATAGTTGGTTCTTCCAGCCCGAGCTCATCCTCTCCATTCTCTGTTCTTCCCTAGCTCGAGCTCATCCCTCCATTTTTGCCAAGATTTGTCAAGATTTGAGGCACCCCAATCCATCCAAGTGTCCACAAAGGTTAGCAACTTTGTCCTTTCATCTCTTATTGCTAGATCAGCTCGTGCAATGCTTTATAAGTATAGTGATTTGTGGGTTTTAGTTTGGGTGTAATTATGTGGCAGTTTTTTTTGATTTATATGCAATTTGAGCTCAAATTAACTTCTTGGTTTGCATATGTGTAGGTGTGGTTTACTTAGTGTGCCTTCCCGTCCCCGTCCTAACCACCGTCGATCACCTGCACCGTCCCGTCGCCGGCACCACCTTGGTGAGCCTATTCTTGTGTTCTTATCCTTTTGATAAAAAAATCGTATTTCTATGATTTAGATAGTTACTTGCATAATTTTCTTACTTGTATGATTGTTGTTATATATAGTGCCATAGTTATGATATCCGTGCCCGTCGGCCCTCGTCCGGTTTACGATTCGGATGTGGTATATTCTCTTTTATAACTATTTGTTGCATTTCGTGTTAATGACAATTATGCCATCAAGTTGACATAGATATTTTTATTTAGGAGGTAGTTGAACCAGAAATTCCAACCGACCCTATTGTCGAGAAGTTAAATTTAGTTGAAAAAGAAAACGAGGATTTGAAAGGAAAATTGAAAAGAGTTGAAGAAGAGAAGATGAAATTGGAGTTGTACGTTGCCGATGTCATCGATGATCACAAGATAAAGATGGATGCAATGCGCTTGAAGATTAGAAAGATTAGAAAATATGCCATTAATAAAGAGGCTTGGTATCATTATGCAGTTGGATCAATTGTTACCTTAGTTGCGATTTTGATCCCATTTGTTGTTGCATTTAAATGTTTTAGCTAGATAGTTGTATGTTGTTTTATGACAATAAGTGTGTATGAACTTTATGTATGAACTTGTATTAATTTGGTCTTTTCGGTGTTGTGTAATGAAGATGAACCGGCAATGGATGTACAATGACCGACGCTCTCCCCAGTTCATTAATGGCGTGCATAGTTTTCTGCGTGCGGCTGAGGCTAACAAGCGGGATGGTTTTATGTGTTGTCCATGTGGTGTGTGTAAGAATGATAAGACTTACTCTAGCGCAAAACAAATTCACGTCCACCTTTTTACGTCCGGTTTCATGTCCGGCTATAATTGTTGGACCAAGCACGGAGAAAGAGGGGTTCTAATGGAAGAGAATGAAGAAGAACAGGATGATGACAACTATCCTGGGTTTCCTGAATATGATGGTACTACAATGGGGGAAGAGAATGAAGAAGAAGAAGCTGAGGCATCAGATGAGCCCGCTAATGATCTTGGTCGGGCCATTGCTGATGCAAAGAGAAACTACGAAAGTGAAAAGGAGAAGTTGAAGTTGCGGCGCATGTTAGAGGATCACAAAAAAAGGGTTGTACCCAAATTGCGAAGATGACAACACAAAGCTCGGTACCACACTAGAATTGCTGCAATGGAAGGCAGAGAATGGTCTATCTGACAAGGGATTTGAAAAGTTGCTGAAAATAATGAAGAAGAAGCTTCCAAAGGACAACGAATTGCCCGACAGTACATACGAAGCAAAGAAGGTTGTCTGCCCTCTCGGATTAGAGGTGCAGAAGATACATGCATGCCCTAATGACTGCATCCTCTACTGCGGTGAGGAGTACGAGAATTTGAATGCATGCCCGGTATGCGGTGCATTGCGATATAAGATCAGTCGCGATGACCCTGGTGATGATGTTGAGGGCGAGCGCCCGAGGAAGAGGATTCCTGCCAAGGTGATGTGGTATGCTCCTATAATACCACGGTTGAAACGTTTGTTCCAAAACAAAGAGCATGCCAAGTTGTTGCGATGGCACAAAGAAGACCGTAAGAAAGACGGGAAGTTGAGAGTACCCGCTGATGGGTCGCAGTGGAGAAAAATTGAGAGAAAGTGGCCGGACTTTGCAGATGACCCAAGGAACGTATGGTTTGGTTTAAGTGCAGATGGTATTAATCCTTTTGGGGAGCAGAGCAGCAAGCATAGCACATGGCCTGTGACTCTATGTATCTATAACCTTCCTCCTTGGTTGTGCATGAAGCGGAAGTTCATTATGATGCCAGTGCTCATCCAAGGCCCTAAGAAACCCGGCAATGACATTGATGTGTACCTAAGGCCATTAGTTGATGAACTTTTACAGCTGTGGAATAAAGAAGGCGTACGTGTGTGGGATGAGCACAAACAGCAGGAATTTGACCTACGAGCATTGATGTTTGTAACCATCAATGATTGGCCTGCTCTTAGTAACCTTTCAGGACAGACAAACAAGGGATACAACATATGCACGCACTGTTTAGATGATACCCAAAGTATATATTTGGACAAATGCAAGAAGAATGTGTACTTGGGACATCGTCGATTTCTTCCGACCAAGCATGCCTTAAGAAAGAAAGGCAAGCATTTCAAAGGTGAGGCAGATCACCAGAAGAAGCCCGTCCTCCGTACTGGTGATGATATACTTGATATGGTCAAGGATTTACAAGTAATCTTTGGAAAGGGTCCTGGCGGACAATCTGTTCCGAATGACGCTGACGGACACGCCCCCATGTGGAAGAAGAAATCTATATTTTGGGAGCTAGAATATTGGAAAGTCCTAGAGGTCCGCTCTGCAATCGACGTGATGCACGTCACGAAGAATCTTTGCGTGAACCTGCTAGGCTTCCTGGGAGTGTATGGGAAGACAAAAGATACACCGGAGGCACGACAGGACCAGCAACGTATGAACGCAAAAGACGGCATGCATCCAAAGCAGTATGAAGGTCCTGCCAGCTACGCTCTTACCAAAGCAGAGAAGGAATTTTTTTTGAATGCATGCTCAGTATGAAGATCCCGTCTGGCTTCACGTCGAATATAAAAGGAATAATAAATATGGTAGAGAAAAAATTCCAGAACCTAAAGTCTCATGACTGCCACATGATCATGACGCAATTGCTTCCGGTTGCGTTGAGGGGGCTTCTACCAGAAAATGTTCGATTAGCCATTGTGAAGTTATGTTCATTCCTCAATGCAATTTCTTAGAAGGTAATCGATCCGGAAATCCTACCAAGCTTACAGAATGATTTGGTCCCATGTCTTGTCAGTTTCGAGTTGGTGTTCCCACCATCCTTCTTCAATATTATGACGCACGTCCTAGTTCACCTAGTTGAAGAGATTGCCATTCTGGGTCCTGTATTTCTACACAATATGTTCCCCTTTGAGAGGTTCATGGGAGTCTTAAAGAAATATGTTCGTAACCGTGCTAGGCCAGAAGGAAGCATCTCCAAGGGCCATGAAACAGAGGAGGTTATTGAGTTTTGTGTTGACTTTATTCCTGACATTAAGCCGATTGGTGTTCCTCAATCGCGGGATGAGGGGAGACTGCGTGGAAAAGGCACGCTTGGACCAAAATCAATAATATGTAGGGACGGGCATTCTCGGGCGCAAGCACACTACACAGTTCTACAGAATTCTACCTTGGTGACCCTGTATATCGAGAAACACATGGATATTATACGCTCCAAGAACCCAGAGCAGTCTGACCCCTGGATTAAACGTACACACATTGAGGCTTTCGGCAGTTGGTTGCAAACACATCTCATGAATGACGACATTGTTGAAGATGACTTGTACTTGTTGGCCAAGAGACCATCTTCGACTATATTGACTTTCCAAGGGTACGAGATAAATGGGAATACATTTTACACGATCGCCCAAGATAAAAAGAGCACCAACCAAAACAGTGGTGTCCGCTTTGATGCAGCAAACACCAATAGGGAAAAGGACACATATTATGGTTACATAGAGGAGATATGGGAACTTGACTATGGAGGTGATTTGAAGGTCCCTTTGTTCCGGTGCAAATGGGTCAATCGGACTGGAGGAGGGGTAATGGTAGACCCGCAGTACGGAATGACAACAGTGGATCTCAACAATCTTGGGTACACAGACGAACCATTCGTTCTAGCCAATGATGTGGCGCAAGTTTTCTATGTGAAGGACATGTCTACCAAACCGAGAAAAAGAAAAGATAAGAAAGCGGATACATCATACGACGAGCCAAAGCGCCACATAATTCTTTCTGGGAAAAGAAACATCGTGGGAGTGGAGGACAAGACAGACATGTCACAAGATTATGAAAAGTTTGATGAAATTCCTCCCTTCGCAGTGAAGACTGACCCAAGCATCCTGTTAAATGATGAAGATTGTCCATGGTTACGGTGCAATAATCAAGGGACACACGCGAAGAAAAAGTTTTATACCCCAAGATCCCACTCTGGGATGTGATTGGCTTCACCGTCATCATTTTTCTTCTCTAGTGAGTAGCCGGGATGGTCTAGTTTGTACACGAAGTGCATCCAGTTTTTGTTGTAACCCTCTCAACTTTTTACCACATGCCATGTGGGTGAAATGATGATACCATGCCAAGTTTCAACCTTTTCAGAGTTCATTTGTAGTGCTTTTTAATTTCAGGGTCATTTAGCTCAAAACAATTTATTAAATGGATGAAAAATAGCAATTGAAGTTAGAAAGCGTTGAAATTTGAGGATGTGGCTTAGAATGGTTCATATTGAATGCACAAAAAGTCCGGAGTTGAAATAAGTTAAAAAATGAAATGTCTTTGTAACAGATGAGTTTTCGTCCGAAACCCTCATACTTCGAAGTAGATGGTCCAGTGTGTACACGAAGTGCATCCAGTTTTTCCCGTAACCCTATCAACTTTTTACCACATGCTATGTGGGTGAAATGATGATACCATGCCAAGTTTCAACCTTTTCAGAGTTCATTTGTAGTGCTTTTTAATTTCAGGGTCATTTAGCTCAAAACAATTCATTAAATGGATGAAAAATAGCAATTGAAGTTAGAAAGCGTTGAAATTTGAGGATGTGGCTTAGAATGGTTCATATTGAATGCACAAAAAGTCTGGAGTTAAAATAAGTTTAAAAAAATTGAAATGCCTTTGTAACAGATGAAGGTATAAAACTAAAAGAGTTAAACAGAATCTGGTTTTGATTAAAACACCTATTTAAAATATACTAAAAATTTCCAAATTGAATATACTGATAAAACATATTAATATTAAACAACAGGAAAAACAATCACTCAAAAATATATATTTAAACTAAAGTTATTTACTAACTAGTGATTCACACAAATTTCAAAAGAATTCAAATTTAAACTATTTAATTTGAAAACTACTGGCACTAACAGAGAGTTTATATATTTTTGACATAAATCAAAAAGGTTCATTCAAAAACTATAAATACTCTAACAGTTATTCCAAATCTAAAAATAGAACTTTGCTGTTTAGAAAAACAAAACAAAAAAGAAAACAGACCTTTAGTCCCGGGTGGTGGCTCCAACTGGGACTAAAGGTCCCTTCCCGTCCCTTCCCGCGCGGGAGCCGAAAAAGAGGTCTTTAGTCCCGGTTGGTTTCTCCAACCGGGACTAAACGGGGTCTCTATATAAATTGGGACTTAGTCGTTTCCTTCCCCATTCTCCCCCCGACGTCGACGCCCCCGACGCCGCCAGGCTGCCCGCGCACCTCCTCGCCGTGCCCCGTCGCCGTCGCCCTGCCCTGACGCCGCCAGGCTGCCCGCGCGCCTCCTCGCCGTGTCCCGTCGCCGTCGCCCCGCCCCGACGCTGCAGGGTGCCCCGTCGCCGTCGCCCCGCCCCGCCCTGACGCCGTCGCCGTCGCCACTCATCGCCGTCGCCGCTCGTCGCCGTCGCCGCCCCGACGCCGTCGCCGCTCGTCGCCGTCGCCGCTCTCCTCGTCAGCCCCCCGGTGAGATTTTGTTAGATGTTCATATTGTTAGATTTTATTAGATTTTCATATTGTTAGATTTTGTTATATGTTCATATTGTTAGATTTTGTTAGATGTTCATATTGTTAGATTTTGTTAGATGTTCATATTGTTAGATTTTGTTAGATGTTCATATTGTTAGATCTTGTTAGATTTTGTTAGATGTTCATATTGTTAGATCTTGTTAGATTTTGTTAGATGTTCATATTGTTTCAGTTAATTTAATTGTTTTATGTTTTAGTTGTTTTAGTTGTCGGTGAGGGAGAGTCCCCGACGATATCGACAATTTATATTTTATATTAGGCAGATATATGATGTTTAGATGTTTAAATGTTTAGTTGCATAGCGTAGCCGTTGAGTCGACGATGCCCGGCCAGCATCCTCGTCATCGACTCGGTGGCAACAGCCTGCTTGAGAGGCGCCATGTCTGGGACTAGGCTCCGTCGGGCTGGCACTGGGAGGTGCTGCCTTCCGGGGCGCGCAGCTTGGTGAGGAATCAGGGTCCCGTCGTCGACCCGGAGGTTCTTTGGTGGCGGTCGCGTGGACCAATGTCGGTGCAGAGGGAGCCGGCCCCCGCGGAGGTGGTACGTCGTCGTGTTGGACGCCAGGTTCTCCAATACCTGGCAGGTTCTTCAGGGATCTCACCCGAGCTATGATCCTGTCATAGTTCCTTATCTTTGGGTGTCCACCGCCTGCGCCGCGAGACGTCAACTAGATCTGTATTAGTGATATTATATTCGAGATGTATTAGTGATAATATTTGATGATGTATTAGTTATATTATATAATAATATTCGAGATGTATTAGTGATACTATTCGATGATGTATTAGTGATATTATATGATCATATTGTTGCATTGCCTTGTATTGATTTGCATATCTCCGGTTTTGCTTATTGAATGCATTCTAATTGTTTTATATTTGTTCTGGATTAGTTAAGCTATGGACGGTAGAGA
This sequence comes from Elymus sibiricus, assembly GCA_039707655.1. Classification (NCBI taxonomy): domain Eukaryota; kingdom Viridiplantae; phylum Streptophyta; class Magnoliopsida; order Poales; family Poaceae; genus Elymus; species Elymus sibiricus. The sequence continues at coordinate 312,324,955 of CM077663.1, read as the reverse complement.
CAGAGACCGTGATCAAGAGAATGCCATGTACGACTTGATACGCTCCGGAAACGAAGAGAATGAAGAAGTAGATGATGGCTCACAATACCTTAACCCATCCGGTGAGGGAATTGAGGAAGAATAACCAAGAGACGAAGGGGAACCAACTGACAATGATGGCGAAGAAATTTTTCTCCATCATCAGAAGTCCGACGAGGTATTAATTTGCCCTCTGGTGATCATCAGAAGTATTGATTGATTTGTATATATTAACGAATCTTTCTTCTTTTAGCCCTCCGGATCGAGCAAATCTTCTACAAGGGTTAAACGTGGCCCCGACAAAACCGTTGAAACAAGGCATAAAGTACAACATCGATCAAATCAGAGCAGATGGCGAACCGATTGCTCCTAAAATTAATGCAGACAAATTTATACGTCAATGCGGAGTTATCGTTAGGGACCAAATCCCGGTCACCGCTCAAGAATGGAATCAGCCAAACGATCGCGGAGTTCCTTTTGTCAGCCAAAGAGCAAAAGATCTGCTTTGGGAGGAGCTCATGAAACATTTCACCCTACCAGAGGGTCTCACAGATCTCCAACAGGAGAAAGTCAAGAAGTGTGCTCTTAAGAAGATGGCCACACAATTCCAGACTTATAAGAAAAGATTATGGACCAATTACGTGAAAGGAGGAAAGAAGACTCCAGAATTCAAAGGAGAATATAAGAAGTTAAAAGATGACTGGGACAGATTTGTGCAGTTCAAGGAATCATAAGAAGCTAAGAAACGGTCGAGAGTAAACAAGAAAAATGCCGAGAAAAAAATGTGGCACCATCATCTAGGGCCAGGTGGCTACAAGTCTGGGTTGCCTAAGTGGGATGAATCCGAGAGAAACATGAAGGCTGCAGGGGTCACTCCAAAAACAAAGAATTGGCCCGACAGGTGCAGGACTTGGTTTTATGCACATGGGGGAAAGTTGGACCCAAAGACAGGGAAGGTTCTTGAACAGGCAAGTCTTAAAGAAGCCACGGACGAGTTACTTAAAGCAATAGAAGAAGCTCGAATGGGTCTGTACCAGCCCGAGAGAGAGAACGACGAGCTTACATGCGCCCTCAAGAATCCTGAACACCTGGGACGAACACGAGGCTAAGGCCTTGTTCCGTGGCTTCTGGGGTTTGCGGATTGGAACGACAGTTACAGAAGCCGTGAGAGAAATAAGAAGCATGAAGTAGATCGGATTCAGATGGTAGAAGCAAAGAACGCGGACTTGGAACACAAATACATGCTGCAGCAGGAGCAAATCAACAAACTAAGCCAGCAAGGCGCGTCTCAGCAGCAGGAGCATCCAGATGCAGCATTGGATGGTGCCATTCCATCATCTATGCCGAAAAGCAGCATGGGTTCCACAGGGGTCCCGGCCGATGATGCACTGCTGGCTCGCTACCCCGTGGATGATATCCTAGAGTCGACAGCTTGTGAGCTACACGTGAAACTGAAGAACATATCCATGAAGGCGGCGGACGGCTTTGCTTTACCGAGTGGACCTGAAGCAACTTTCCACGGCAATCCGATTCCACCTGGCTATGCTCGTGTCAGGGTGGATGAAGTTGTGTCGGCATATGAATCACTAGATCTTGACTACCTTGGAGGTGAAGGGGAGCGGACACTGGGAGAAGCCAGGCGTTGTGTCATTTTATGGAAAAAGGAATGCATCGTGTTTCCAAACTCGGTGCCAAGGCCACCGACTCCTCCTCCAAGTCCGCCGCGTCAGCAGACTCCAACCCACCTCGAGACGGAGCGCAGGGCGAGTCCTCCAAGTCCACCGCGTCAGCTGACTCCAACCCACCTCGAGACGGAGCGCAGGTTGAGTCCGCCATATCGATCTCCGCCACGTCAGCATAGTCAATCCCACCCCGAGACGGAGCCTAGGGCGAGTCAGCGATATCGATATCCGCCGTCTCCCAAGGGGAAGAGAGCACAAAAGAAGAAACCCGAGCCTCCTGCCAAAAAGAAGTTAGCTTACGAGAAGACCGATGAGGAAATCAATGAACAAGTGGCTATCGAATTGCAGGCCCAATTTGGACCGAAGCCGCCCCCGCCGCCAAAGGAGAAAATACCTGAGGAAGTCGTACAACACTTTTTGAATGCAGCTAAACCGGCGGAGAAAAGGACGCTATCAAACTATGAACGCTCTATTAGCAAGTCCTATCATAAACAAGAAAACAGAAGTCGAGCGGTAGTAGCAGTAAATGCGGGAAAACTGTTCCCCAGCTCGGAGAACAGGCAGTGCAATCGATCACCCCGCTCAAGGTGACTACCGATAAGGTGGTAATAACCGGCGCTGATAGAGAGAATGCTAGACAGCTCGGTATCATTGTTGAACAACTCCTAGAGATCGAGGAATTCCCACCGACGGATCCGGAGGAACTAGAATGGGCATATGTCCCCGGGAACCCTCTCGTGAGTCCTGAAGATGAGAAGCTTCTATCAACACAAATGTACAGCTTGCATCAGTGGTACATGAGAGAAGTAAAGGTCGGGCGAGAGAGCCTCATGGTGAAAGTCAAGAGAGAGCATTACATCCATGAAAATGATTTGTGGATTGAAAATGAAGAATTATTCCAGTTATTCAATCAAAAAGCAGTCGACAAATCTATCGTCAGTTGCTACTGTCTGTAAGTGATTTCTTTCTGTAATTTGATTAAGTCTCTAGCTCAGCTCGTTCATTGCCTGTAATTATCCTCACTATATTCTTTTTTGTGGTATTGTGCAGAATGAAGATTTTTGAATTGGAAAGAGATGGAGTCTATGGCATTGGGTTCATTGACCCAAATACCGTTAATGAAAAGGTGTTAAGTACTTACCCTAAAGACACGGAGAAAATGTTGCTAAGGTTTTTGAAGGCCCTAAATACCAAACCAGAAATACTTTTACCTTACAACTTCAAGTGAGTGTTACTTTTACCTTATATATATATATATATATACTCGATGTTAAGTGTAGTTGATGAGTTATGCATGCCCGCTTATACAAATCGTGTCCGCAGCTACCACTAGATCCTGCTAATCATTAGAATTGACGATGGAACTGTTGAAATACTCGACTCACTAAGTAAAGACCCTGAAGAATACAGAAGCCTGCATTCGATGCTCGACAGGTAATTTCAATCATTTACGCACTATGTCGGCCTTTTTAGTTCGTTTCCTGATATCAAGTAATTAGTAACTCCTTTATTCATTTTCTTTGCCGGGCAGGGTTTGGAAAAAGTTCACCAAAGATGTTAGAGGTGAATGGAAAGAGGAGCTGAAATGGCGAAGGTCCAAGGTATTTAAGTAGTACTAGCTACGCCCGCGCATCTCTTTAAGTATAGTTTCAATACCATTATCATCCTTGATTATTATCTGATTGAATTATATTATCGTAAAGTGCATGAGGCAGCAACAAGGGACTTCTTTATGTGCATATTACGTTTGCGAGAACATTTGTTTTATGACCGAAAGGACCAAAACTACAAGAGATCTTTGGGTACGTAAACACCATTCACATTTTTTATCATGATGTAATATATATATATATATATATATATATATATATATATATATATATATATATATATATATATATATATATATACAGACAACTAACATGTTTATATTGATCTCCTTCTTTAAAGATGCACGAGATGCGGGAGAAGCTCCTACCAAAGGACCGCATACGAGCAATTTAAGAGGAAATTGCTGGTTTTTTGCTTGAGCAGGTCATATCTCCCGACAGAGAATACCATTACACCTAACGCCTGCATGTAATGATTTGCAAATTGTAGGAGAAATTGTATATACCAAATTGTACATATGTGTATGCATGGTCGTACGAAAAGTTCTATGTATATGATTGGTTCTACGAGATATTCTATTATATATGCATAACGTGTACGGTATGTAGCAGCGTAAAATATGTTTGAAATGAAAAAGAATTAAATCGAATACACAAAACGAAAAGGAAAAATAAACAATAAAACTTAAACCCATAAACCCCAAAGCCCCTAAATCTTTAGTCCCGGTTGGTGGACTAAAGGTCCCCATCCCCCGGGCGCGCTGCCATCCCACGTGGCAGGGATTTAGTCCCGGGTCGTAGACAACCGGGACTAAAGGCTTGTACCCTTTAGTCCCTATACATTAGTCCCGGTTGGGGAACCGGGACTAAAGGCCCTTCCCAACCGGGACTAATGACCTGTTTTCTACTAGTGCATGTGTTGCAACTAGCCACCTCCACTCATCGCCGGGTGTGTGATCGAACCTAGCAGTCCTCCGCACGACATTCCTCCTTCACGCGCGGATACCGTTAGAGGCGGTTCACTTGTGCCGCTCTGGCGAACCTGTTCATGAGATCCGATCGGCTACATGGGAGATGGACGCGGAGGAGACGACTTCGGAGACGCGCTATCTCAACTCTACTTCCGCTACACTGCACTGCGCGTCTAGTGGTAATGATTCGTGATCCATCTCTCGTAGCATGTTCCTGGATATTCCACGGGTAAGAATTTTTAATTTGTAGTTGACGCACCCTACCGTAGAACCCAACACTTGATTCCGGTTGGGTAAAAAAGGGAAAATACATTTCTGGGAGTGGATATTAATAGTGTTTTCTTAATCAAGCTTAGATTTACATTTTTTTCATTTTTCAAGATAGAGACAAGGAGAAGCAGGGCGACCGACCTAAAAACATGCTCCAACACCTATGGTGCACTACAAGCACCTAACCTCAGTTATCTTATTTGCAAATGTTAGAAAAATCCGAGAAAAAAAATGAGGTTATAGAAGCACCATGAGTCTATCATACTATATTTTTTCAGTACAAATTCAAAACACAACATAGAAAATAAAGAGAAAGAAAACCACGATGATAAAGAAAATGGACATAATCTACAACCCAACTGAATTAGATATTATGGGATGGTTGTTAGTTATCCCAACTTGAGATCGTTCTTTTCCTCCTCCAGCTCTCGTGATCTAGCCATCAGTGGCTTATCTTCCCCTACTTCCTCGCGAGGCATGAGCCCCTCTCACTTTGGCGGTGTTAGGGGTTAGGGTTACATTTAGAAAAAAAATCTCCAATTGGTGGTGGAGGGACGAAGGTGTTGATGTCAACGTCGAATAAGCTTTCCCTGCCTCGCCCTCATTCCGATTGTGCTTCTTTGTATCGGGAGGTGTGTGGAGGATGATGTGTCTAGGGATCTCATTCTTGGGGTCTCCCTTTTTCTCCCGTGGGTTTATCTTGGTGGCGTCATCCTAAAGATCGGACAACGTGATTGTACACCATGATTCTCCAGCTCCGGTTTCGACTAACGAAGGTTGGCAGCCTCGTCCTAGTGTGGAGTGTGTGGGAGTAGTGTTCCTTGACTCCGTCTTCCCAATTCTGGGGCGTTCTACATGCCCTCTTCTGCGTTTTCTTCTCTGGGGCGGCGATTTGCTACACCTGTATGTGAGCTTCTACATTTGTATTTGTGTTTCTGAGGGGAAACAAGCGGGTGCACTGAATGCACCACAAGCCCTGATGGGTAGACACATTCTCGTGGCACTAGTGAGCGTAAAGTGGCAAACCTAGGATATAAGTATCGGGGGGTGCCAAACTTCAATACATTGGTATAAATTTGGGGAAACTATACTAAATTAGTATAATTTCACCTAAACAACATTGTAAATTCAACAAATAGTCCAAATAGCATTAAGTTATTACAAAATTTATGTTTAGTACACCAGATTGAAGAAAAACACACAACTTTATCTTCGCAGGCCCAGTTTCACCTTTCTTTCAATGATTTGGCCTAAGGCTGGACGGGCCACACTCCGCTTTTGTTTTGACTAAGCTCCATCCCCGCTCCCAAACCCTACGTACCAAACAACATGAGAGCTATATCTCGCTCTTTGCAAGGCAGTAACTCGTCTCTCCCCTGGCGCGAGCGGGCCGACCCACGTGAGTTCCTGTGGTTTTTCTGGAAGTGGTTTTAGGAAGATTATATGGACCGGTTTTAAAAGCTTTCATGTGTTGTTTTCTGTACTGTTTTTTTCCTTTCCTTTTATTTTCCTTCATTTTCTAAGATACATGTAGACTTTTTCCAAATGCACGTTGGACATTTTTCGTATAATGTTGAACATTTCTCATATACACGTTCAGTATTTTCATGTACACATTGAACATTTTTTCAGAAATAGACGTTGAACATTTTTTTATACACGACATTTTCAAGACACAATGAACATTATTCGTAAATGCCATGAACATTTTTGTGCAAAACATTTGTGTTAGATTTTTTTAAAAATACTACAAATTTTTTGAACGGTACGCATTTTCTTTATTACCCAAATACTTTTATTATATAAATAATTTTTAAAATGTCACAAACATATTTTTGAAATTTGTGATTTTTTTGAATGGATGAAACATTTTTATTAATCATGCATACATTTATTTACATTGTATAATTTTATTTAAATTTCTCAAAATAAAATTGAAACGCACAGACATTTTTTGGATACCACATATTTTTTTGAATGGTACAATTTTTTAAAAACAAACTGCGCAAACTATTTTTTTACATTTCATGAACATATTTAAATGCATTATGAAATATTTTAATATTTTTAAAAAAGTGGATTTTGGTATTCTCTATTTATAAAATATTTCAAATATATAAACAAAAGTAAAAACAATGAGAGGAAAAAACGAACGAAAGACCGCGTAGCGAACCCACGCGGTTCTATTGGGCCCGCCTCGCTTGAGGCACAGACGCGCGCTCAAGGCCTCAACAGAGTCCCGGCCCCGCGAAGAGATCCCAGCAAATGATAAGCTACCGCTCAAAAAAAAAAAAAAAAGCAAATGATAAGCTTCCGGAGTGAAGCATTCTCGAGGATAAGAGGAGGAAGAGCCGTTGAAGGAAAGAAGAGATGACGATGTCGTCGCCGGCCTCCACCCACCTCCTCCGCTCCGCGTCCGCGGTGCCCCTACTCCCTCGCCGCGCCTCCCTGCAGCTCTCCTGCGTCGCCGCGCCAAGACGAAGCGGCCGCCTGGAGGTGGTCCGCGCGGCCACTGCGGAGGTGGCCGAGGCCCCCGCCTACACCACCGAGTCCCTCATCCTCTACTTCAAGGCGGAGGGCACCATGGAGGAGAGGGCTATTCCCAAGATCACCCAGGCCCTCGAGGTGCATTTTACTGATTGATTTATTGTCGATTGGGATGCGCGATGAACGTCAGCCAGTAAATCAACCATCGATTGAGATGAACATGTGCGTGTGTATTTGTAGGGGATGGATGGCGTCAGTGACCTGGAGGTGCTCGTCGAAGAAGGCATCGGAAGTGTTGTGGTAAATTTGCCCCCCTCTGCTCCTGATTTTTCATCGTCAACTTATCCTGGTATTCAGTGACCAGTGTGCACTTCTCCTGGTATTCACTGTGCACTTATATGTATGAAACATTATCGCAATTTTGTAAACATGAATGCCGATGTAATCAATCTGTTCTGAGAAGTGTACTAGTATTACTGTAAGCACAAGAATAGACTTCCTTGCAAGCAGAGAGGGCGTTATCGTCAGATAGTGGCCTTTAGTTGTAACCCCGAACGATTGTTTGCTCTACTGATTCCTGTCAAAAAGAAAAATCCGCAAATGCCTAAAATTTATTTGTCTGGCACTCAGTTATCTGAAAGAATCAACAAAGAAAGCAAAATACAATTAGCTATGCAGAGGTCACTTCAAGCTAGATCTGTAATCCTCTCTATATTGCTGGCAGATTAACCATGGATATATGATCATGGAAACTGAGAGCAGCGCTATAGGTTCTTAAATTTTTATATCCATTACTTATAAAGTGATCTGTAGTCACAACACCTTTACATATAAAAACACCGTTACGTACAATGTGGTGAGGACAAGGAAAGCTCCTTGCAGTGGTTCTATGCTCAGGGCACCTGGAAAGCACAGCAAAAGAAAACCAGCTAATTTTTTTAAGTACCTATCTGGTTTTTCACTTAAAATTTTGGAAGACACATATGTCCTCGTGCTAGACCCAAGCATGACTAGTAAAAAATAGCATTAACATTAAAACTTGAAAATCATTTTGTTCTAGAAACCAGATCAAGATCGAAACTCCAAATGGTCAGGATGTAGAACAGTTCACATTGTTTTGTTGATGAACTTAATTTTTCACCAAGAAGTCATATCTATTTTCAAGTTTTATCAAAGTTCTAAACTTAATTTTCCTTATAGTGTGAGGAAATGAAATACCACATCACCTTTAGTTCGGTGAAACATCCAAAGCCTAGCATGAACTGCAGTGTTTTGTTACACCAACAAATACAAGAAAAAAAGGCTTAAACTTTGTTGCCCGTAACAACCAAAACATTGCAGTTGTAGAACAAATTAATATGCATGTACTCATTTTCAAGAGTCTCCTCTACTCTGTAGTATCTGCTTTTTTGGTACAGCAAATATTTCATTCCATTTTCAGCTTCGAGAGCCTTGATGGCCACGGAAGCGAATTTTATTTAAAATTTGAGGGGGGAATTTTATTTAAAGTTCTATATATGTTCAATTCATGCCATTTTATTTTGTAACGTTGTTACCGTTGATGTATGTTTCTGCTGGAGCAAGTGCAGTTAACGAAGGCGACAACAGTCCAAGCTACCGGGGTCGCCTCAAACCTGGTGGAAGCCATCCAGGGAGTTGGTTTCAAGCTGCAAACTCTTAGCCTCAGCTTCGAGGATTTTGACAAGGCCGATGCTGCTGCTGCTGCTGTCACAGGAGAAGGAGCAGACGTCCAAGCCAGCGAGTGAGCTAAACAGCAGTGCACATAACGTGCGCTGATTGTTGGGGTTACATATTTCTTCAGACATTTCTCGTTAGTTGTCACACACTCGCTCCTAGCAATTTTTCAAGCTGCACGTTTTACCTTCTGGCATAACTACGTACCCTATGGGGGATTTTAGAAATGCTGCATCTTCCCATCATCAAAAAAAGAAAAAGAAAAGGAAATTATGCGTCTTGGGAGTTTCCCGTTTCCTTCGAATTGGTGTGTTCTTGGCCCGTTATATCTGAAGTAGGACGACACGGACGCAACTTCAGTTACTTTATGAAGCTAAGTCTCACCGTTACTTAGCCCCCTCTAGGAGCCATCCATTAAAGATCCGACGTACCAGATGGAGCCATATTCCGAACAAATATTTTTAAAGTATTCAGAAAAAAATGAAAAAAATTCAATAAATCCTAAATGTTTCGTTTTGTATTCTATGAAAATTTCAATCCATCTGGATGCATCGTTTGTGAATAAACTCTTTTTTTATTTGACCTCAAAAGGCTATTTAATCACACAAACATACATCAAAATGTGTTGAAACTTTTTCAGAATATAAGACGAAACATTTATGATTTGTTGGATTTTTTCAAAAAATTCCGAACACTTTAAAAGTTTCAGTTTAAAAAATGGCTCAATCTGGTACGTCGGATCTTCAATGGATGGCTCCTAGAGGAGTAACGGATCTTCAATGGATGGCTCCTAGAGGAGTAACGGTGAGACTTAACTTCATAAAGTCACTGAAGTTGCATCCGGACGACACACCGTGTGGTCCGCCATACTACGCGCTGGTTGACCACATTGCGTCAGCAAACTTACTCAATACGCTTTCCCAAAAAAGAAGAGGATGCCTCACCTCAGAAAGCTGGACTGTCATGTAAAAAGCCGATAAATATAACCGTTTATGAATTCTACTATTAAAGTTGTGCTAGAGCTGCGACAATTAATTTGAATCGAAGGAAGTAATCGTTTTGTTCATTTAGTTGAACTAGTAACAAGGATCAGAGGGTACACTCAAGGTTCCAAGGATAGACACGTCAAACACTCTGAGATTTGCACACACATCCAACCGGTCGAAATTTGACCCTTCACCAGTTGAAAATCTGTCGACTAAAACCGTTGAGAAGGGGTCTTAGAGAGGTTCCATTAAAGCATCGGGCAAATTTGACTCCACAAGCCGGTCACCCTTACTTTTCGACAAAGAACATTTCATTGACTTAATTTATCAAGGTGATACAACCGCATTAAAAGAATGCCCGGCCTCTATATAACATGATGCACACAGCCAACAAGTCCAAAAGACCGAAAAATAAACATTGTTTTGTAGCAACAATAAATCAATCCAGCCTAGGACAGAGTAGATCCTATCGAGAGACTACACAACCATCCATGGAGGGAGAAAACCTCCCTGGTTGTACGCTCCAGCCGGGTAGACGCCATCATAAAAACGCCTCTGTCCTCCGGCCTCTGCAAGATAGACCAAGTACGGAGTCATCGTGTACATGCATGAATAACCCGCACAGGAGAAAAACACATTTATTATTAAAAACCACATCATTCTTGGTAAGCCGTGTCCACAAAAATATGTGTAGAAAATTGTTTATCAATACCCCGCAACCAATTGTCAAACATGTTTCGTGTACTACGTTGGGGGTATAGATTTGAAGCTACTTGAACAATGGCCCATATTGCCCGAGCGGACTTACACTCAAAAAATAAGTGTTTAATAGACTCGTCATGTTGGCAAAAGACACATATTTTACTACCTTGCCAGTTAGGTCGTGCCAGGTTATCTCTAGTTAAGATGACCCCTCTGCTTAAAATCCAGAGGAATATCTTCACTCTTAGAGGTATTTTTAGCTTCCACATTTTTTTATCAACGGGAACAAAGCTATGAACCATTGCATCATATAAGGACTTCACTGAGAAACTGCCATTCTGATGTAGCTTCCATCGAAACTTGTCTGGCTCGCTTGTCAGTTGAATGTCCTCCAGATGAGAGAGTAATTCATTCCATGCTGCCAGGCGAGGGGCAGAGAGATCCTTATGAAAAGAAATATCGGGGTTTTCTTGTCCCAAAACTTGTTTGATCATGACAAATTTATGTCTGACAATCCTGTACAAGCTAGGGTACTGCACCATAAGTGGGGTGGTGCCTAGCCAGGTATCTTCCTAGAATCGAACCTGAGAACCATCCCTAACTGAGAAAGTGCCAAATTGAAAAAAGAATTCCTTGGCCTTCATGACACCATACCAAAAATGTGAATCACCGGGTTTCCAATGAACTTGAGAAATAGCTTTGGACCCCATGTATTTGTTACAAATGATTTCCTGCCACACTCCATTTTCAGTGAGTAATTTGTAAACCCATTTACTCAGAAGAGCGATGTTTTTTATCTCAAGATCTTGATTTCCAAGCCCCCCTTGGCTTTTCGGACGGCATAATACAATCCACCTAGCCAACCGATATTTCTTGGATTCACTATCGCATTACCAAAAAAATCTGAATTTAAAGTAATCTAGACGCTGAAGAACCCCTTTCGATAAGTGAAAGAAATACAACATGTATAGACCATATTTCTAAGGACGGAATTGATCAAAAATCAATCGTCCCCCATATGACAAGAATTTGGCCTTCCAACTGGCTAGCCGTTTCTCAAGTCTCTCTTCCACATACTTTCACTCAGCGAAGTTAAGTGCCGATAGCGAATCGGAATACCGAGATACCGAATTGGGAATTGTTCGAGCTGACATCCAACATACTCAGCCATAGACACTGTAGCGTCACCGAAGCAAAAAAGCTCGCTCTTATGAAAAATGATTTTAAGACCAGAGAGCTCCTCAAAGGCGCATAAAAGCAGCTTGAGGTTTCTTGTTTTATCTAGGTCTTCACCATAAAAATAATAGTGTCATCCGCATAATGTAAAATAGACAAACCTTCTTCTACTAGATGGGGAATAACACCACTAATCTGACCGGCCACCTTAGCCCTCTCAACAAGGATAGCTAACATATCGGTCGCGATGTTGAACAAAATAGGGGACATGGGGTCCCCTTGGCGAAGACCCTTCTTGGTCTGAAAATAGTTGCCAACATCATCGTTGACTTTGATAGCCACACTACCTCCAGAAACAAAACTCTCTACCCATCAGCACCATTTTGGCGAAAACCCCTTCATGCGTAAAGTTTGCAAGAGAAAGGGCCATTTGACTTTATCATAGGCATTTTCGAAGTCAATTTCAGGATGACTCCGCTCAACTTTTTACGGTGAAGCTCATGTACAGTTTCATGCAGCACAACCACTCCATCTAGTATGTTGCATCCTTGCATAAACGTCATTTGAGTGGGTTTGACCGCATGGTCCGCCACCCCATTCAACCGATTTGTTGCAACATTTGTAAAGATTTTAAAGTTGACGTCTAGGAGGCAAATCGGTCGATATTGTTGAATACGACTAGCCTCCTTAGTCTTGGGCAGTAGAATAATTTCCCCAAAGTTTAAATGGGCAATGTCAAGGTTTTCGGTATGTGATTGGTTAAACAACTGAACCAAGTCCACCTTAATCATATCCCAAAAACATTGATAAAACTCCGTCGGAAAACCGTCTGGCCCAGGGGCCTTGTTGTGTTCAATTTGGAACACCGTGGTGCGAATTTCTTCCTCACTGAACGGAGAGGTTAGAAAATCATTTTACGCCTCCGAAACTTCAGGGATGTCATGAGTATTAGAATCATCCAGCGCAAACGAACTTTCAGCTAAAGGTCCAAAAAGCTCTTTGTAGTACTTAGTAATGAAGTTTCTGAGTGGTACATCACCCTCGATACGGACTTCGTCCTGGTCAGTTGAGAAAATACATTTTTTCTACGTCTGCCATTTTTCAACAGTTGAAAGTATTTCGTATTGTCATCACCTTGAACAAGCGAATCGGCCTTGCACCGTTGCTACCATTTAATCTCTTCCTCGCGTAAAAGGCGGGACATCTGCTCATTTAGACTGCCTTTTTGCTCAATCTCAACAACAGAAAGGGGCCTCACCTCCGCAATTTTATCAAGGCTATTGATTAAGGTAGATAGTCGTAATTTTTCTTTTTTGTATATGGCAGCGGTATTGATACGTCTCCAACGTATCTATAATTTTTGCTTGTTCCATGCTGTTATACTATCATTCTTAGATGTTTTACAATCATTTTATAGCAACTTTATATCATTTTTTGGGACTAACCTATTGACATTTGCTTGTTTTTACTTCGCAGAATATCGATACCAAACGGAGTCCAATCGCGACAAAACTTTTTGGAGATTTTTTTTGGGCCAGAAGACATCCAGTGGGCCAAAGAAGTTCCAGAGGGGAGGGTCGAGGAGACCACAGCCCACCAGGGTGCGCCAGAGGCCCCGGGCGCGCCCTGATGGGTTGTGCCCTCCTCGGGACCCCTCTCCACCGCCTCTGACGGCTATAAATTCCCAAATATTCCAGAAACCCTAGGAGAGACGACGAAAAACACATCCAGCCGCCGCAAGTTCCAGAACCTCGAGATCTAATCTAACACCATCACAGAGGGGTTCATCATCCTCATTGGTGCCTCTCCGATAATGCGTGAGTAGTCCACCATAGACTTACGGGTCCATAGCCAGTAGCTAGATGGCTTCCTCTCTCTCTTTTGATTCTCAATACAATGGTCTCTTGGAGATCTATTTGATGTAAACTTTTGCGGTTTGTTTGTTGGGATTCAATGAATTTTGAGTTCATGATCAGTTTCTATCCATGAATATTATGTGAGTCTTCTTTGATCTCTTATATGCATGATTACTTATAGCCTCGTATTTCTTCTTCAAATATTTGGTTTAGTTAGGCCAACTAGATCGATTTTTCTTGCCATGGGAAGAGGTGCTTCGTGATGGGTTCGATCTTGCGGTGTCCTCTCCCAGTGACTGAAGGGGCAGCGAGGCACGCATGTATCGTTGCTATTAAGGATAACAAGATGGGGTCTATTCCTACATGAATAGATCTTGTCTACATCATGTCATCGTTCTTATTGCATTACTCCATTTTTCCATGAACTTAATACAATAGATGCATGCTGGATAGCGGTCGATGTGTGGAGTAATAGTAGTAGATGCAGAATCGTTTCGGTCTACTAATCTTGGACGTGATGCCTATATAATGATCATCGCCTTGGATATCGTCATGATTATTTGATCTTCTATCAATTACCCAACAGTAATTTGTTCACCCACCGTGTGTTATACTCATGAGAGAAGCCACTAGTGAAACCTACGGCCCCCGGGTCTACTTTTCCAACATATTGCTTTCCGATCTATCTTTTTGCCGCTTTTGTTTTCAGATCTATTATTACAAAAACCCAAAAATACCTTGCTGCACTTTTTATTTGCCCTTTTTATTTTGTGTTCTTGAGAGATCTATCTCTCCAATCTATCACTACCTAATCTATCTTTTTACCGTAGAGAGATTGACAACCTCTCTTTCGCGTCGGGTTGCAAGTATTTGTTCTTTGTGTGCAGGTGATGTTTACGTAGTGGTGGTGATCCTCCTACTGGTTCGATACCTTGGTTTCATAACTGAGGGAAATACTTACCGTCGCTGTGCTGCATCATCCCTTCCTCTTTGGGGAAATACCGACGCAGTCTCAAGCCACGTCAAAGGAATTTCTGGCGCCGTTGCCGGGGAGGAAGCGGTCTCTTCTACGTGCCAATCTCTGGCGCCGAGGAGACACAATCATCATCTACCAGGTTCCTAATCACAAATATCATCTCCTTGCAATTACATTATTTGCCATTTGCCTCTCGTTTTCCTCTCCCTCACTTCACCAAATTTTCCATTTTATTCGCCCTCTTTTTCATTTGCCTCTGAAAGGACGTGGATGTCGCCTAGAGGGGGGGGGGGGGCGTGAATAGGCGCTTTAAAATAATTACGGTTTAGGCTTGAACAAATGCGGAATAAAACTAACGTTTAATATGTCAAGCACAAAACCTAAAACAACTAGGCTCACCTATGTGCACCAACAACTTATGCTACGCAAGATAAACAACTAAGTGATAGCAAGATATATAGCATGAAACAATATGGCTATCACAAAGTAAAGTGCATAAGTAAAGGGCTCGGGTAAGAAATAACCGAGGCACGCGGAGACGGCGATGTATCCCGAAGTTCACACCCTTGCGGATGCTAATCTCCGTTCGGAGCGGTGTGGAGGCACAATGCTCCCCAAGATGCCACTAAGGCCACCGTAATCTCCTCACGCCCTCGCACAATGCAAGATGCCGTGATTCCACTAAGGGACCCTTGAGGGCAGTCACCGAACCCGTAAAAATGGCAACCCTTCGGGGCGGTCACCGATACCCGTACACTTTGGCAACCCTTGGGGGAGGTCACCGGTACCCGTATAAATTGCTCGGGGAAATCTCCACAACCTAATTGGAGACCCCGACGCTTGCCCGGAGCTTTACACCACAATGACTGAGCTCCGAGGCACCACCAACCGTCTAGGATGCCAAGGCACCCAAGAGGAACAAGCTCTAGGGTGCACAAACACCCAAGAGTAATAAGCTTCTCAAACTTCACTTCCACGTATCACCGTGGAGAACTCAAACCTATGCACCAAATGCAATGGCAAGGACACACGGAGTGCCCAAGTCCTTCTCTCCCAAATCCCACCAAAGCAACTAATGCTAGGGAGGAAAATGAGAGGAAGAACGAAGAAGAACACGAAGAACTCCAAGATCTAGATCCAAGGGGTTACCCTCACATAGAGGAGAAAGTGATTGGTGGAAATGTGGATCTAGATCTCCTCTCCCTTTTCCCTCAAGAACTAGCAAGAATCATTGGAGGGATTGGGAGATAGCAAGCTCAAAGAAGGTCAACAATGGGGGGCAAAAACGAGTCAAGAGTTGGGGAACCATTGGGGAAGAAGACCCCCTTAAATAGGTCCCCACGAATCTGCCCGTTATGTGCAGAATAACATAGGAGCGGTACAACCGCTATGAGCACCGGTACAACCGGTAACAAGCAATAAGCGGTACAACCGGCCCACAACCGCCCAAGAACCGCACCACAACAGAAACTAGTCCGGTGGTACGGTACATGGCCGGTACAACCTTCAGACCAATTCTGGAGCGGTACAACCGCTCCAAACACCGGTTGTACCGGTCAACCGGTACAACCTCTCTATGGGGCGGTACAACCTCTCTATGTAAAACAGGTAAGACTAAAACAGCCATAACTTTCGTATACGAGCTCCGATTTGAGCAAACTCAAGCTTGTTGGATAAAGGACAACAAGAGCTATCCAACAATGACTAGTTAAATTAAGAACAAGCAATGGAGAATAAATGCCACTAGGATAAGGAAGATGACCTTCCCAATAAATATCCGGCAAAATCTCCAACACCGAAAACACAATATGATGCATACAAAATCTGTTTTCGATGAGCTTGAACTTATCACGATGAAGACCATAAGCTCAAAAACTCACATAGAGAAAAACCAAATAAGGACCAAGAAAGATGATGATGCAAGGATGCAAATGGTTTGAGCTCTCAACGAACGATACGATCAAGCTACTCACTTGAGAGCCCCCCCTTGATAGTACGGCAATCGATCCTATAACTCGGTCTCCCAACTACCACCATGAGACCGGTGAAATAGAAAACCTATCAAGGGCAAACCTATACCTTGCACATAGTCCACTTGAGCTAGATGATGATGATCTTGACTTCCACAAGATGGACCACCTTTCTTGATTGTGTTGGCTCGATGAAAACTAGTTGATTGCTCCCCCATACTCCACTATGGGTGAGCCACTCTTCGTCACATCTTCACAAGTACATTGTCACCACAATGGACGGCAAGCTTCAAGCATGATATCTTCGTGATGCTCCACTTGAACTTGCACACCGCAATCTTGATGACGATCACCACTTGATGTCATCCTCCATGGGTTGTATGAGATCTTCCACTTGATGCAAGCCCATGGAAACATACCTAACCCACATAGAACTCTCACGTAGACCATGGGTTAGTACACAAAGTGTAATGGACAATACTTACCGTACCATGAGATCATCTGATCCCTCTTGGTACATCTTGTACACTTTGTGTGTTGATCAGCTTGATTCACTCTTTGACTTAGTCTTGATCAACCTTGTATCATATCTTCTCTATGACCAATCTTTGGATAAAACCTTGAATACCACCTTGGTCACCATATAAACTCCTTGAAACCAACAGATGGACTTCAAGAAGTGCCTATGGACAAATCCTTCGAATATAACTCAAGGCAACCATTAGCCCATAGGGATTGTCATCAATTACCAAAACTACACATGGAGAAATGTGCTCTTACAGCCTCTTTTCTCGTCAGATCCCTTGTTTGCTTGTCATCATGAGTGATTTTGGTATGGCATAAACAGATGATAATATTGGACGTTCTGGTATTCTGGATGCTAAAACTTTTGTTTTGGGGCAAGGGAACGTTATAGGAAAAGAAACTATCCAAGAAATTTTCAATTAAGTTGGGAATTTGACTCTCGATGATACTCCTATACTGAAAAGAACTAAAACTTATGCGGAAGCTATTTCAGCGCTAGTTCTGAAACTTGGAAATAGGTTAATTCGTACCCATCCTACCTTGCAAAGATTGTTTTATGAGCTACCCATCATAAAGGATCCCAAAGCTAAGAAGTTAGCTACCCTTGTTCTCATGAATGAATTTGATCACATAGTACGGGAAGCTAGGGAGATTTTTGATTTCTTTGGTATGAGCCGTGCAAAACCGGTAATAGGAGAGATCCTTTACAATAGTGATTACATGTTGAGACATTTGCTTGGAAATAATCAAATTTTTTATGAGAATCTTAAAAAAGAAGTCCTCGTTTTAGATATGATCCAACAGGTTTTCAATGACGTTAATCAACAATATTCTTGGATCGTGGCCGGGAATCAAAGGGGGTACGTAGATGGACAACTTGATAGTGCTAAGGTTTATATAGATGATGTGTTTCAAGTTTTATTTGCAAAACCTCTTGATAAAAATACCTCTACGAAAACCAAAGATGACAATACTTGAATCTATGCGTTATGCCTAGCTAGGGGCGTAAAACGATAGCGCTTGTTGGGAGGCAACCAAATGAATAAATTTATTTTTGTCTTTTCCTTTCTGTTTTTGAGTGTTGACACAATTATGCCTCTGTTATGATTGTGTTTTTATTTTTTATTTAGTGTTTGTGCCAAGTAGAGCCTTTAGGATGATTCATAAGATGAGTAGAAACAATGCTGAATCTGAAACAGAAACTTTGCCTCCAGTGTTTGAATTTTCATTTTTTACTAGAACGTGATATTGAGCTGACATTCTAACACAGTATTTCTATACAAATTCTTTACGTTTTCCTAATTTTTCAGAATTTTTAGAGTTACATAATTATGGTTAGAGTACCGATTACTACAGACTGTTATGTTTAAGATAGATTCTGTTTTCGTTGCATTCTGTGCTTGTTTTGATGAATCTATGGGTTGTATTGAAGGGTATGAGCCATGTTAAAGTTAAAATACAGTAGGTATAATGCAATAATAAAATATGAATGGGTTTGCAACAGTACTTAAAGTAGTGATTTGCTTTATTATACTAACGGATCTCACGAAGATTTTGTTGAGTTTTGTGTGATTGAAGTTTTCAAGTTTTGGGTGAGATCACGATGGATGAAGGAATAAGGAGTGAAAAGAGCCTAAGCTTGGGGATGCTACAGCACCCCCAAGATATATCCAAAGAGAAACAAACAACTAAGCTTGGGGATGCCCCGAGTGGCATCCCCTCTTTCTTCTAACGACCATCGGTATTTTACTTGGAGCTATATTTTTATTCGTCACATATCATGAGTTTAGCTTGGAGCGTCTTGTATCATTTGAGTCTTTGCTTGCTTTGCTTTTTAGTTTGTCACTTGTATCCTTGCTGGACACACCTATTTGAGAGAGCCAAAATTATGCTATGATTTGTTAGAGTTGCTCTATATGCTTCACTTAATTTTTTTGAGCTATAGAATTGCTCTAGTGCTTCACTTATATCTTTTTGAGCACGGTGTGCTTGGAAGCTTTTGAAGAAATCCTCTCATGCCTCACTTAAATTAATTTGAGAGTTAGTAAATTTTGAAGAAATCCTCTCATGCTTCACTTAGATTATTTTGAGAGTTAGTAAATTTTGAAGAAATCCTCTCATGCTTCACTTATACTATTTTGAGAGATGAAATCTCTATGCTCATGTGCTTCACTTAAATTTGTTTGAGCTTGTCAAAAAGCAATGGCAATATATGAAACTAGTCCCAAAGTGATAGCTATCCAAGGAGGATATAATAAAAACTTTCATGAAGATCATTGGACAAATTAAACTTGATTCCTTGTAATAGTTTTGAGACATGACGATAGTAATATGTGAGTCATGTTAGTGAGTAATTATGCTTTAGTAAGAATATTTGTGTTAAGGTTTGTGATTCCCTATGCATGCACGAAAGTCAATAGTTATGCAATGAAATTACATCCTACTTATGGTGCATTATTCGGTGTTAGTTATGCTCAATGCTCGCTTATGTGAATTTTCATTTCTTGGTTGGTTGCTTCTCAATCTATTTGCTAGCCTCCACTTGTACTAAGTAGAAATACTACTTGTGCATCCAAAATCCTTAAACCCAGTTTTGCCTTATGAGTCCACCATACCTACCTATATGCGGTATTTCCATGCCGTTCCAAGCAAATTTGTATGTGCCATCTCTAATTTTCAAAATGGATTTCCTTTTTGTGTGCTCTTACCGCTCATGAAACGGTAGGGGGTGTCCAATATTTTTCCATACTAGATGTGTTATTCTCAAGATGAGTGTTTATTCACTTGTCATTGCACGAGAGTACGGCGGTAATAGGGATGCCCAGTCCCGAAATGAAAAGAAATTTACTTTATGTTGTCAAATAATGAATTCCTTGGAAAGTGTTGGTATGGAAGGCAACCGTGGATACGGCTAGCCATGGATTGTGAAAGAACGGTGGAAAAAGGAATAAACTTTATTTTATGTTTGGGAACCACCTATGATGTATCTAGCATGGAAAGTATTGAGAACTACTCGGTCGTTTTCGTTGACAAGAAAGGCATGCCACACAAAATATTTTTCTCTCTCAATTTAAGCTTTGAGCTCTGGCACCTCTAAAAATCCCTACTTCCCTCCGTGAAGGGCCTATCTCTTTACTTTATGCAATTTGTATTTTTAATTTGAGTCTCCATCTTCTCTTATAAAGCACCAACTAGGGGGCACTATGATCATACTTGTGCATTGGGTGTAGCTAATATTTGAGTATGTTTCATGAATGAATCAATGATTGAGCATGATGGGCTAGGGATAACTTTCTTTAGTGTTGATATTTTGAAAGACATGGTTGCTTGTTGGCATGCTTGAGTATTAAAGTATTTATGTTAAAACTAGACTATTGCTTTGAACCATCTAAAAGTCCAAATGTACATGCTACAAAAGAAAAGAATATGTGATGAACATGTTAGGCAGCATGCCACAACAAAAATTCTGTTTTTATCATTTACCTACTCGAGGACGAGTAGGAATTAAGCTTGGGGATGCTGATACGTCTCCAACGTATCTATAATTTTTTATTGTTCCATGCTGTTATATTATCATTCTTGGATGTTTTACAATCATTTTATAGCAAGTTTATGTCATTTTTTGGGACTACACTATTGACATAGTGCCAAGTGCCAGTTGCTGTTTTTTGCTTGTTTTTACTTCACAGAATATCAGTACCAAACGGAGTCCAATTGTGATGAAACTTTTTGGACATTTTTTTGGACCGCAGGAAAGCCAGTGAGCCAAAGAAGCACCCGAGAGGAGGCCCAGGGGGCCCACAAGACACCAGGGCGCGCTAGAGGCCCCCGGCGTGCCCTGGTGGGTTGTGGTGGCCTCGGGACCCCCTCCACCGCCTCTGAGCTCTATAAATACCCAAATATTCCAGAAACCCTAGAGGAGTCGACGAAAAATACTTCCAGACGCTTTTGTTTTCCGATCTATTATTCCAAAAACCCAAAAATACCTTGCTGCACTTTTTATTTGCCCTTTTTATTTTGTGTTCTTGAGAGATCTAGCTCTCCAATCTATCACTACCTAATCTATCTTTTTACCGTAGAGAGATTGACAACCTCTCTTTCGCGTCGGGTTGCAAGTATTTGTTCTTTGTGTGCAGGTGCTGTTTACGTAGTGGTGGTGATCCTCCTACTGGTTCGATACCTTGGTTTCATAACTGAGGGAAATACTTACCGTCACTGTGCTGCATCATCCCTTCCTCTTTGGGGAAATACCGACGCAGTCTCAAGCCACGTCAGGTATGTTTAGCCCATCCACGAAGGAATCGACGCAATGCGCGGATTCGATTGTTCCATCGTTGAATTGGTGTGTTACCCCGAGCACTGGTGCAGCGACGTGCTATACAAACGGTTTTTAACCCCTTTCCGCGACGTAGTTTTAAACCATCGCCTTGCATGTGTGGGCAATAGGGGGCTCCATCCCACACGACACGGAAAACCTATCGGCGATGGTGGACAACGAACGCAAACGTTTTGCAAAGCTAAGCGTATGGAATGTCCGCATCTATCAGAAACGAGAGTCACCGGTCAACCATTTGAGATATGGCATCCTTCCCATACGGCCCATCCTTGGAACTCGTGTGAGATCACACTAACATCGCACGCGCTATTCTGTAGCGCACCATTTACGATGTGTGCCGAATCACAAACAATTCATAATTGCAAAGCGTGTGTGATAAGGAGACAATCACACACATTTTGTCCTACCGCGTCATTTGCGATATACCAAGATTCCCAAATGCTCCAACAGTCATACTCGTGTCGGATGCATACGGCATAACAAACAGTTAAACATTATAAATCGTGTATGATAAGGAGACTGTCACAAAACATTTAGGCTTGCTTAACCGTTTCTGATATTGTCTAACATCAGACACGGTTTGCAGACGGCAATTGTGTGCATTGTCGCACACGGTTTCTCTCTCTGAAACGTGTCGAATCATGAGCTATATCACACACGTTCTGCTTTACAAACCGTGTGTGGTGTAATGACCTGCAGAGCTTATTTTTCCGCTATTTTAATCGCCACAATTTAAAATTCTATAGGATTTGAATTTGATAGTAGGCTATAACATTTTTCATATCCATCCTATATAGACATAGGTTCAACAACCAATGCATTATTCCATTCACAGGTACATATGTTCAAGAATTACATCAAGTAATAATAATTACATTAGGACCAGATAAATAATGATGAACCATGGTTGCATACTTGTATTAAATACGGTAAAGGAAGAGGCGAAAGACACTCTGGCAGTTGTACAAGGTGAAGCGGAATGCCCATATTGTGTCCTCCTCCATGCAGAATACACGGACGACTCTGGGCCAGCCCCTTGTGATGGTGGACCACCCATCCTTCTCTGTGTTGATGAGGACATCTAGGTAGTCATCGTGGCCTGGTAGATATACTTTAACGTTTGCACGTCCACCAATCATGTAGTTTGAGAGGTAATCCTGAGTAAACTGCTTTGAGAACCACTACAAACAAAATAGATTCAGAAATTGTAAATTTGTAAGCTAACAACTCATTATGGACAGTAAAAAGAAGGGTACAGGGTTCGTAGTTACCATCCTGAAGTTCACTGTTGTCTTGGATAAGGTGTAAAGAAATAGTTTAATTGCCATATTTTGTCCCATTTTATTAACAACCTTTATAAGTTTCCTCACTTGATGCTGGTTCATGAATATCTCATTTCCCCATACGCAAAAAGGGTCGACACGCAGATCTTTACCAGTGACATATGTACCTACAAGCAACAAGTTAGTATTAGAAGGTAAACTGAAATTGTACAATGACGTAGTTCAGTATTCCCTGTCCAAGTATATAAGATCTTATTACATCCAAAATACTCACATATTTGATGTATTAACATCTTATACTTTGGGGTGGATGGAGTATATATATAAGCCATGTGATGAAACTAACCTCGATGAAAAACAACAGTTGTTCCCGATATTGTCCTGGGTAAGTACATCGAAAGGCATGTTAAGTACTGACAGGCTAAACATCAACCAAATATATGCATGGTAAACAACATGATCACAAAATGATAGCTTCAGTGTGCAGGTTTAAGCACGCTAGCTAAGCTAATAATAAGTGGAGATGTGTGTTAACTGCACTAGGCTTAGCATTTAACAACAACAAAATATAGTCATTCAAACTGGTATTGTGCACGTTTAAGCACACTAGTTATTGTTACATAAAAATGGAAAGGCTTGTGCTCACTACAACAAGCTTAACAGCAATCAAATATAGTCATTCATAGTGGTACTGTTGAAATTGCATAGGATGTAGCTGGTGCTTACACATCAAATTGTATAACTGAACATCACATTGTGAAAAAATAGAAATAAACAGTGGGCGTGTTAACTGGTATGATGAAATTGAACTGGAAAGTACATACTTGCAGATATAGAACTTCACAATGTGAATAACTGAAATAAACAAGAAATACTATATAGCAATTGAATCATGACATATGCCCAGTACAAACAACCGAGCTAGGAAAAACAGATAAATAAGGCATATGCTCACTACAACAGGCTTGATAGCAACCAAAAATAGTCATTCGTACAGTACTGTTGAAATTGCATAGAACGTAGCTGGTGCTTAAACATGAAATTTTATAACTGAACATCACATGCGAAAGAACTAAAATAAACAGTTCACATGTTAACTGCACCAGGTTTAACAGGAACCATATATGTCTCTTGAAACATGTATTGATTAAATTCAACTGCAGAGTCCATACATTTAGCATGAGTGAAGTAATTTAACATGGGATGGGTTTCGTCACCTGTCACAGATGGGCTCATTCCCATTAGAAGAGCGCGGATTATGTGTGTGCTCCCTGTTGTCACAGATGGGCTCCTTCCCCTTGGAAGAGCAGGGACGCAGGGTGCCCTCCCTGATGTCACGGATGGGCTCTTTCCCCTTGGAAGAGACGGATAGGGTGCCGTTGTCGGCGTCGGCGTCGTCGATGAGGTATGACTTGGCAGCTAACGATGCCGAGCGACCGCCATAGAATGTGTCCTTCAAAAATGACAAAAGAGGCTCCATGGAGATGAAGTAAGGCAAATTCTTGAGGGCGAAGCAGAGTAGATCAGCGGCTGGGCCCTGCATGACGTCGACGGGGGTTGAACCCGAGGGGTCTGGGTTGGGCCACTTAACCTGTGACATAGCCCGTGACAAGCCGTCACCGTCGACGAGCTCGATGTCGTAGCCGGCTGTGTCGATATGCATCCAAATAGGAACCCGCTGTCTTACAACCTCGTGGTCGTCAGCTTCCCCGGCGGCCTCGGAGGCCACCTCGTCATCGTAGTCAGCTTCCCCGGCAGCCTTGGCAGCCACCTCGTCATCGTAGACAGCTTCCCCGATGGCCACCTCGTCATCGTAGTCAGCTTCCCCGGTGATCCCGGCGAGCACCTCGTCATTGTAGTCAGCTTCCCTGGCAGCCTCGGCGGCCACCTCGGCATCGTCCAGCGGAAAGGCCGCGATATACCTCCTTTTGGCCATTCGCTCCTCGATCTCCCCTGCAAGTGTAGCTGGGATTAGGCTACGACGGTCTGCGGTGGGGGTCAGTGCGGATCTGTGAGGAAAGGGGTGTTTAGCAGGCGCCATCTAAGAAATTCAGGGCCGCAAGGGTACGGAGATGGGTTCGTAACCTCGACGGGGAGAGCAGGAGAGGTTGACTGTGGAACGCGGAGCGGGATCGGGGGCGGCGGCGGCGACGACGAGGTAGCTAGGGTTTGAGCGAGGGAGTTGTGTAGGGGTGGAGGGTGCGAGGGGCCTAGGTGGTGTTTGAGGAAATGCCGCGGCTACTTTAAATTTTACTTGGAGGGAATGAAAAACTGGGACAAACTGAAATTTTTATGAAGGGTTTGAAGTGGCACCGGAGGAACAAACATCGCACACGGCCCGAACATAATACCCATGTGCAATTCAAAGAGATAAACCCGCGCAGCCATCAATTTTTAAATTGATCAAGGCGCGTAGCTAATTTTTAAGACACAGTTAGCATGCGGGAACCGTGTCTACTGCGTACACAATCGCACACAGTTGTCTCCTTCGACTCGTCTGCTATTTAAGTTTGAAAAAAAGACTACCCTGCCATTTATCTAACAACATTGGAAAATAAACACGATAAATCTAGGGGCATATCACAAACAGACCTGCTTGTGGACCAAATGTATGTATGGAAAGGTTGTTGTGGTGTTCAAATACGGAATGCACAACTTTCATGTGACACACAATGTCTTGCAGAACACACGGTAATGTTGGCTTATGCCCCCTCCCCCCCCCCCCCCACACACACACACCTTCGAGTCGGCGGGGGGATGGTAGCTACAGTATATATATGAACGTACGAACTTATACTACGACTGCAAATTCACCCAACCGTAACACAAAACCATTAGAAATTCATCATGATCACCCCCTCCCCCATGTTTTAGTTCTGAGGGTAGACTTTGTGGGCCCACTGATGGGCGCATCTCGGAAACTTCACAAGATGGGTGAGACCGCAACCACATGTGTGTGGCTCAACTAATTAATTAAGGTGGTGTGATATTTCGTGCGTGCATAACTTTTTGATGTGGCTCAAAAGTCGAACGGTATGTAGTACCTGACCTCATAAATAGGTTTCGTGTATACGTACTATTGTGTTGCCCCTCCCCTGCCCCCACCCCGCCCCACGCACACACATGCTTCGAACAGACACCACGACCTATATATATATATATATATATATATATATATATATATATATATATATATATATAGGACATGACTATTCTGTGACGCGAAACAGAATATTATTCTGTTACTATTGATAGTTGTACTGCTGACTTCGAGCAGTTGTACTGACGCCGTGCTCATGCTTCATGCAGTTGTATTGATGGCTTCGAGCAGTTGTACTGAGAGTAACAGAATAATATTCTGTTTCGCGAAACATAATAGCTCAGGTATATATATATATATATATATATATATATATATATATATATATATATATATATATATATATATATATATATATATATATAGGGTGGGTCTATTTTGACAACACCCTTAAGAGTCTTATTCTAACATCAAATTGCTTATTCTGACAACACCGAACCGAACTGCAAACCAAAAAATAAATAAAACCCCCACATCCCCACCTCCAACGTTATCCACCCCACCCCCACACCTAACCAACCTTCTTCGTTGGTCGAACCCCACCCGTCCCGGTTGCCTCCCCACGTCGCCTCACCCAGCAGGCACGCCGCCCCACTCGGTGGCCCACGGCCGCCGCACCTCCACCGCCCACGCCCTCCGCGCCTCCTCCCACTCCTAGCCGGCGCGCCTCCCCTCCCCAGCCCCATAATGCCACCACCCCCTTGATCCAGTGCGTCGCCGGCCATTACGGCGCCGCCGCCCCCTTGATCCAGCGTGTCGCCCGCACGGGCCTCGCGATCCAATCTCTGGATCAACGAGCCGCTGATCCACCCCGCTTCGTTACGGATCCACCCTCATCAGATCCGGCCGCCGCGCTCGCCCCGCCTCCTGGCCGACCGGCCTCCTCTCACCCATGGACGGTGTCGCCTCCTGTCACCCACAGATCCCCGACGGAGCCCCGCTTCACCACAAATCGCCGGATCCCGCCCCACGCACCCACCATGCATGTGCAGTTCGCCCCGCTACGTGAAGGGGTTCGGTGGTACCGGTACTGTAGTGCGCTTGGAGTCCGACGGCCACATGGAGCAAGGCCACGCGCGAGTAAGCCCGTGACGATGGATGCAGGTTGGCGCTGCGGTGGTGGATCTGCTGGATCCGGGCTCCCTTGCTTCCCCCAGCCAGCGAGGACCTCGATGAACTCCATCCCCGTCCCTGATCCAGGTCAGGAGCGAAGCGGCATCCTTCTCCTCCCATGATCCTCCACTGAACGTCTGTTGGATCCATCTCGACGCCGGCGACAGAGAGGAACTCCACCTCGACGTCGGCGAGGTCCATATTCGATTCGCAGGCGATTCAGTTGATCCTCCCGTGCAGTTCGGCAGGCGATTCAAAGTGTCACATGCTGCTGACCACCATCCTTTTTTCTTTTCTTGTGCAGCTCGGTGACACGCCACGTGCAGTTCGGTTCTCATCAACGTGCGTCCACGCAGTATGGCTCGACTAGCTACCCCCTACTCCCCTTGGAGTCCAGGCGTCCCGGACTTGCAGTGAGCCTGGCACCCAAGTGCAGTCCGCGGTGTTCTCCACCAGCTCGATGGGGCTAACCGCGGTGTGGAGCTCCACCCCGCGTTTGCGTTGTAATTGCTGAATAAATATGATGAAGTTCATTTGCAGGAAGCCTTGTGATTTTCTATGTAAAAGAGCAGTACACTAGCCTCGAGAGTGCGGTCCAAATGCATTTAAACAAAAAATTAGCGTGTAAAACACATGTGGTTCACTTGCTGTGGTGTTGCGGTTTACTTTCGGTACTATCGCGGTTCACTTACTCCCCAATCGTGAAGTACAAAAAAAATGTTACGGAGACGATAAAAAGCAACATGGTTCACTTCCGATAGGGTTGTGGTTCACTTACGCCCGATGTGAAGTGCGCTCTGCTTCCTCGTCTTGAAAAATTCACGCCCAATAAAAATAAAATCATGTAGTTCGCTTGCCTGTCGGATGCAGTGTGGTTTTCCATCGGAAGCAGTGCGCTCTTCACTCCGATACGGTCCACGCGTCGAATTTGGTGTTGCGAAAAACAGAGTGTCCGCATTTCGGTAATTTTGAAATTGCTCTTAAACCGTAAGGAATTAGAGAATGTGTTCTACATGAAAAAGTTGTGCCTCGTCAATATCTTTCCAACACCGTATCATTTGCATCGTTCTGACGAGCGGTTTGGAAAAAATTACGAAAATACGCTCGCTGCCACTCGTAGGCAGCGGCACCGTTTTCAAAATTCCTTTAAAACCGCGAGGAATCTCAACGAGTGACCAACATATGAAAGTTGCGCCTATTCCACAGCTTTCCAACGCCGTATCACACGCCTCATTCCAACAAACGGTTAAAAAACTACAGCGAAAACCGTACCAAAAAAATTGAAAATTTTGAAAAACAGAATTCCGCTTTTGAGTAATTTTGAAATTACTCTCAAACCGTAAGGAATTAGAGAGTGTAATCTACATGGAAAAGTTGCAGCTCGATGATATCTGTCCAACGCGATATCATTTGCTTCATTCCGACCAGCCGTTTAGAAACAATCGCAAAAATATGCTTGCTGCCACTCGTCGGGCGTCCACCGTTTTCAAAACTGCTCTTAAACGGCGAGGAATCTCAAAAAGTGTTTAACATGGAGAAGTTGCGGATTTTACGTATCTATCCAATGGTATATTATATGGCTCGTTCCGACAAACAGTTTAGAAACAGGAGCGAAAACGGTGCCAAAAAACGCGTGCAGTTTTTTCTGGTGACATTGCAGTGCTCGTTTGATAGGGATGCAGTGCACTCGCGTTAACCGTGCAGTTCGAAAGTGTTGTCAGAATAGTTATTCTGCACCCGTTGTCAGAATAGACGGTCTGTGTGTGTGTGTGTGTGTGTGTGTGTGTGTGTGTGTGTGTGTGTGTGTGTGTGTGTGTGTGTGTGTGTGTATGTATGTATGAGCTCAAACTTGTGTCTCGTATCTCACCATGAACTATATCGTAACAAATAATGAGAAGACTATATATATATACCTTGGTCAAATTAACCTATAGTATATATGGGCCGGTTTAAGTGATAGACCACACGGGTCCACCAATTTGGCATGTCGTCCATAACCATGCGAGGGAGTGTCTGAAGACAACGCCAACGCACATGCATGGCCCCGGGCACAATGTATGAAAGCGTTGTGCGATGTTTTCAAATACCAAACGCACAACTTTCGCCGCCACATGTGTGTCTCCCGGACCATAATGGCCCCGTACTGAGGTTAATGACCCATGCATATATAGCCCCACGCGCGCCCACAGTTCGAGCCGATAGGAGTGATTCAGTGTGTACGATGCGTTTAATTTTTTCTTAGAATTGAAATGTCGATGCATATATGAACTACGTATTATATATATATATATATATATATATATATATATATATATATATATATATATATATATATATATATATATATATATATATATATATATATATATATATATAAAACATACATATACCAACAAGAAGAATCCACCTTGGTCAAATTAACATCTCTACAGCCGCCTATCAAAGTGACGACCCACATGGACATGGTTATGCCGGTGTGATGCCGATGACCACGTGATAGAGTGTTTGACAAAACAAACGACCATGCCATGAGGCCCACACATATATGTATATATGTAATTAGGTGTTTGTTTAGTTAATTAGTACCCAATGGAACTTTAATGTCAATTGCCTTAGAAACTGCAAGTCGACTTACGAAGAGGATCGATTACAACGCATATATGCCCTGTTTGGATCCATGGGTTAGAGTTAGTTTGAGCTAGCTGGGGCTCAAATAGCCCTAAAGTATTCAAACATGAGGGTTAGATTGGAGCTAGTTGCATCTAATTAACCCACCCAAAAAAAATATCCCACCCTAGAGGTGCTAATTGGAGCTAGTTCTCACGGGGCCCTCTCTATCCCACCAACCAAGAAGTCCTAATTGGAGCTAGTTCTCGTGGGGCCCACTGAAAAATCACTTTTCTCTCTCCATCAAGTGCATCTATTGTCAATCTAACCATGTCATCCAAACACCTCTTTGGTTATAGTTAGTTTAGGGTTAGTCATGAGCTAGAAACTAACTCCAACCTCTAGCTATATAATTTAGAGTATCCAAACAGGGCCATAGTATATGTATGCCTCCCCACCCGGCCCAACCCCCCATTTCGAGATGGTGGTGGGATGGGTTCATGGGTATATATATATATATATATATATATATATTTATATATATATATATATATATATATATATATATATATATATATGCATGCACCCAAAAAACATTTGTCTCGATGTCTGACCATGGCATATGGTAATTAACACGCATACCAAAAAGGATCCACATTGGTCAAAACGATATATAATTTAGATGACCACACATGGGCCCCATAGATTGACGCGTCACCGATTACCATGTGAGGGAGCCACTTAGGGCCACCATCAATTATATGTGACACAATCATACGAATGGGTATGTTTTTTGATGTCAAAATGCCAACTACACGACTTTGATCCAGTGTGTCCATCAAAATTTGGAAAGTCCCCACGCTAAAGAAAATTGCGCGCAATATGTATGTCTCCTCCCACCCACCCCCTCAACTTTGAGCGGTAGAAGGTACTCATGAGTACGTCACGTCAATCTTTGGTGTGGAATCTCACCATGATCTACCGCAACACAGAGTGAAAGTGCTGGTTATCGACTAGAGGGGGGGGTGAATAGGCGATTTTTATGAAAGTCTTCGAAACAATAAATGTATTCGAATAGTGCGGAAACGTAAACAGGATCAAGTAGGGATACAATCAATGATCTAGACAAGGCATGCAATGTAGTGAAGACATACAGGCAAGTTAAGCATTATCATCATGCACACTAAGATGAGTCGAAGACAAACTTAGATAGAGTGAAGATAAACAGCAGATATGAATGTCTTCAGAATAAGTCTTCTACCTATGAACAAGCAAAGGCTTCACGATACAGAACAGGAATGTAAGAAAGTGAAGGATAGAACCAGTTGCTTGACGAAGACACGGGATTTGTTGGACCAGTTCCAGTTGCTGTGACAACTGTACGTCTGGTTAGGGAGGTTGAGATTGAACTCAAAAGACCTCGTCTTCACCTTATTCCCCTTGAGACGAAGTCACTTAGACAGTGCTCAATCACTCTGGTAAGTCTTTAGGGGAGACTTCAGAAACCTGTACAAACTTGGTCACGCGGCGATCCACAATGACTCTTGGATTGCTCTAGACCCAGACGCCTAACCATCTGGAAGATCACAGTCTTCAAGTGTAATAAGTCTTCAGTTCTCTCAGAACAGAATGACTTCGGTGATGCTCAAACACACTAGCTCTAGGTGTTTAGGTTTATCCTCGCAGGATGTGTCTCTCTCAATGTCTTCGAGGTGGGTTGCTCCAAAACGACAACAGTCGTATCTCTCTCTGAGCAGCCACATTCTCATGGTGGAGGGGGTGGGCTATTTATAGCCAGCGGGCAACCCGACCTGATATGACCGAAATGACCCTGGGTCAATGGCCAACCGACATGTGTCACAACGGTCGGATTTCAAACACACGCGACAGCTTTACTTGGGCTACAAGTAAAGCTGACTCAACCAACTCTGGAAGAGATTTCCTCTCATTGTCTTCGCTTGAAGACATAGGTATGGGTTGAGCATCATGTCAGCATTTGACTTCGATCGCATCGACCCCACTTAACAGTACGGTGGTTCCTATGACTCAGGAAAGAAGAAACAAAACTACCAAAAGACTTCGTCTTCGCGTTTCATTGTCTTTGGACGAATGTCTTCGTCTACCACCCATGGCTTCAACCGTCTTCAATGTCTTCGGACATTTTTTGGGGGGTCGTCTTCAACGGCTAAACCGAAACTCCAGGGACTTCTCTCCGTGTTAACCTGTGAACTCTCACAAACACATTAGTCCCTCAACCGCGTTTGTCTTCAATACTCCAAAACCAAACAAGGGTGGCACTAGATGCACTTACAATCTTCCCCTTTTTGGTGATTGATGACAAACTGGTTGAAGTTTTCAATGGGAAAAAATATGTGAAGATAAGGTTTTGAAGATTTTGATTACAAGATATAGAGAGCTCCCCCTGAAGATGTGCATATGAAAAGTTTGCTTTGAATGCAAGTGCACATGGCAGGTTGTAGTTTGTGGAGATCTCCCCCTATACCTTGTAATCCAATCACTATGCTTTAATAGATATGTCGAAGATAATGAAATGCATAATGAAAAATGGGCGTCTGCAGAATGACTTCGAGCGCATAAAGTAACTTGAAGAAGCGCCAAAGAGTACGGTAAACATAAAGTGCAGACGTCCATCAGGACTTAAGTTTTACAACCCAAAACAACAAATGTTCAGAAACGAGAGTTGTAAACTTAGCAAAATAGCACCCAGCCCTTATTAGTAGACCCGTTGGAAGACTATCACCCAATGCTTCTCCCCCTTTTGTCATCGAATGACCAAAAAGGAACGAAGACATTGAGAACTACGCGTCCCCAGCAGGTGTCGATGAAGACGGTGTAGTGGAGTCTTGAGGTGCTGGTGCAGTGGAGCTTGGTGCAGTGTCGCGATGCCGAGTCGATGGAGGCAGGGAGGTGGCATCATCAGCTTCATCTGCAAGCCTGACGTTGGCGGAGGGAGCTGAAGAGGAGAAATCACTGTCTTCGAGGGATGGAGTCTTGCGCCACTTCTCTGCACTGGGAGGTGGTGCACCAAATCTGTAGCGAGGGTGAAATCCATCTTCTCGAAGCTCGTCCTCAGGAGCCAGCATAGTCAGAGTCCTCCAGGAGCGGCTACTGGTTTCATAAGCCACAAATGCATTCTTGGTGGTGAGGTTGCAAACATGATTAACATCTTGCATCATGGAATGCATCTGGCACCGAGTCCATTCATGGTGTCTATCATGCCTTTGAATCAGTGAAACAAGAAGTTCACGATCAGTGAGTGCACCTTCTCTCCTTGGTAGGCGTTGACGAGGTAGGGTGCTGGCAGTGGCTTCAGTGTTGGTAGCACCGGACCTTGGTTGGCGAAAAGCGCCAATAAGTCTAGCACTTGATGGATCAGAAGGAATGTGAAGACCTTCAATATCAGTAGTGCCACTAGTGCCTTCGACAATAGGATTCTTGCTCTTGGATGGATACAAATCTGCTGGCACAACTTCAATATCGGGAAGATAAATGCCATGGTTGCGAGCAGAAGGAAGAACCTGGTGTTGGTTCTGTACTTGATGAAGCGCATTATCCAGGGAGCGTATATCTTCGGCTCGAGGACATTGAAACCATTGGCAGAAAGGTTGCGATGAAATAAGTCTTGAAGATTGAACCTGATGCCATATACAATGTTGTAGAGCAATGTCTTCAGAGGCGCTTCAATCTTGCGGGATGAGTTGTGCCCTTTAATCGGCCAAATAGTGTGCCGAAGAATGTGATAGATAGTCTTGGGCAAGTACTGAAGATCATCCACAAAGAATGAAGTGGGCAATTCCGCATCTCGAGCCAAAGGCTTCATCATTGTAAGCATCTCAGTCATGTTGGGTTCTCGCATTTGGAATAGGCTTCGAGTGGCAGCCGCATAGGCTTCAGAGCGAGGATCCAACTCTTCACCAGAGGCAGCAAGGGGTGTTGCAGGAAAGAATTCCAGTGGTGAAGCAGTGATATGTTCATCCCTTATCATAAACTCCATCTTCCAAGTGTTCAAGTCACGACCGAAGCCAGAGATGTGGAGAGTGGCGTAAAACTGTAGGATGAGCTCCTCATTCCAGTCTTCATGGTCAGTGCAAAAAGGCAGAAGACCCACATCTTGAAGACAATCCAGTGCTTGATCAAAACAGGGAAGACCTTTCATAGCTTCAAAGCTGAGATGTTTGTGGGGAAAGATCCTGTTCTGACCATAGAGCACACACATGTAGTACTGACGTTGTGGAGCACTCCAAAACCCGTCAGACTGTATTCTTGCACGCTTGTATGGATTGCGGTCAGAGTCAAAGAAGGTGTTGTTCAGCCTGAACCTTTCCAACTCGAAGTCCAAGGGTCTTGCAGGGCCTGACTGGCGAAGACATGGAAGACGTGGCATGGGGTTCATGACATTGGGGCGACGATCAAGGTGGAACTCATACTGTGGTCCCATTCTTGGTGGTGCAACAAGGCGAGGCCATCTTGTAGGAACCATTTCTCCTTCCCTATTGCGAGCCATCACAATGTTTTCTGCATTGTCGCCAGTGGATAAAGTGGCTGGGACAGGAGATCCATGAGGAGAGGGGGCATTGACTTCGCCCATGGTGGCATCGGCAGCGATGTCTTCGGCTGCCGTGTTTTCTGTTGTAGGTTGGCTGGGAGGTACATTTTCAATCCTCAACACATCTTCAACTGGTGCAGTCGGTGAAACTCGTACTTCATCTTCAGGAATAGGAGACATGAGAGCTCGAGGTCCTCGACGAAGACGTTTGAGTGGTGAAGTTCTGGTGGTGGTCTCAATCTCCAGTGGAGCAAAGGGAGATTCTGGTGAAGTTGACACTGGTGGAAAGAAAGGAATTGATGGTGTACCGGGCTCAACTTCAGGTACATCTGGCCGGAGAGGAGTCCCAATGTCCACAAATTCACTCGGTGGTTGTGGGGAGGAAACCATTGGGGCATCCACCCGAGGAACATGTTTTGGCGCAACATTTTCTTCAGCACCAATGCCGTCATGAGCAAAGTCTTCAGCTGCTGCAGTGTCTTCAGTAGCTGGGATATCTTCAGGTCTCTGAGTCTCTGTGGAAGCAGACTCATGCAGAACAACTCATCTCTCCAAGTTTTCTGAGGCGGGAGGAGCCACTGAGATTGGCTTGATGAGCATAGGCTCTTGTTGAGGAGCGGGAGTTGATGACGGAGCAGTAGGGGGTACTGGTGTTGGGTCTTGTGCTGGCTCGGAAGACGTTGATTTTCTTGTCTTCAACCTCTTCAGAGGTTGGGTTTCAGAGGCAGCTGCCTTGCGCTTCTTGGCTTCAGCTTCAGCTTTCTTGGTCTTCTAGCTATTAGCCGCAGAGGAAGACAGAGGTGCAGGAGTGCCAGCGAAACCAGCCGGAAACTCAATGCCACGGCGCACAGACGGTGTGGGGGAAGGCACATCCGAAGACATGGATGCTTGCCTAGAGCGGGCAATGATTTCGGGAGCAAGAGCAGGCTGACTAAGAGCCTTTCTTTTCAGCATGTCATTGTGAGCTTGGACCATAATCGTCGTCTTTCTCTTTAGGCGCGCTAGGGCGCCTTTGACAGCTTCACACTTCCTTTCAAATTCAGCTTTGAGATCTGCCATCATCAGTTGATATCCCTGAATCTGAGGAGCTGAGAGTCTGTGCACATTTTGCTTGAACAGCTCCTTTTCATGACTGATCTTGGCCTTCATTTGCTTGGCCTTCTGAGCCACAGTCAGTTCCTCGTTCACAAGTCCTTGGAACGTGACGCTCAGGCCAATTGCGAGCTGAAGAGCATCAATGGTGAGAGAGGGATCTCCGAACCATTCATCAATGAAGTGTTCGAAAATGACAGGATCAATGAGAGGTAAGTCTTCAAGCAACTTGGCTTCCTCTTCTTTCTGCTGGACGAGCCTAGCTAAGGCTTCATCGTCGAACTCATCATCAGACAGTTCAATCATATTTGCGGCGTCCATTAATGACAGAGTTGGCTTCGGACCTCTGGAGGCAACAACTTTCCTTTTCATACACCTATGAAGGCGATCTTCTTCCTCAGGCTCTTCTTGATTATCAGAGGGAGAGCGCGAAGCTTGAGGTGAGGGGACAGACGGCTTGGGAGGCTTTGAAGCCTTGGGCTTTGAAGCCAGTGACTTCTTCAGAGGCTTCGGCCTAGGAGCAGGTGGATACTCTTCATCATCATCATCAGAGTCAGACTGTGTAGGATCTGGGCAGCCAAGTATACTTGATGGATGGGGATTGCTAGGCATTGGGGGCCTAAACATGCATGGATAGAACCCCATATTGATGGCTTCTGCCTTTGTCTTCGGATGAAGATTCCTGTAGACAATGTCCATCCAAGGTGCTTTTTCAGCACACTTCTCAGCATACTCCTCAGTCACAAAGTGGTAGTTGAACCACTCCTCACTCCAATATCTTCGAATCCATTGGATTCGATTCTTGCGCTTACAATAAGTTTCCTCTTCACCTGACTTGTATTGCTCATATAGATCTGGAGGAAGATCTTTAGCTGTATTCTTTCATCTCTGCTTCCCTCCCTTCTTGGCTGGTTTATCATCTGCCGTTGGCTTTAGCAAAGGCTTCAGCAAAGGCTTCACAAGAGTGCGCAAGTATGAGCACGCACCAGAGGATTCCAGATGAATCTGCAAGTAGTATGCAAATGAATTCAGACTATGAGATCCAAGCGATTCTGCTGCGGACATGTACCTGTGAAAGAGTTAGAGACGCGAGGGAAGAGGAGAGGTCATATGCATTCTCAGAAGATTTGGAAGATAGCACTGTGTTTAGAAGACATTGACCTTTTACCGAAGACGTTCACTTTTATAGCTTATATGGTGATTTCAGATTTGTACAAGTCCAAGGATTCGTACAAGTGATGAATCAAACCAATCTTCAGACCAAA
This sequence comes from Elymus sibiricus, assembly GCA_039707655.1. Classification (NCBI taxonomy): domain Eukaryota; kingdom Viridiplantae; phylum Streptophyta; class Magnoliopsida; order Poales; family Poaceae; genus Elymus; species Elymus sibiricus. Next base: position 312,288,668 of record CM077663.1, on the reverse strand, counting down.
AAGTGAAAGTATTGGGCAAAATAGAGATCTAGATCTAGATGCGATTGAGTGGAAAGTGAAGAAACAACAACCGACTATGTTCAGTAGAAATTTTAGATCAAACATGCGGTAAAAATAGCTTATTATTTACCGCAAGGAAGAACGTGACAAACAGCTCGACGAGGCGGAGAAGCCAAGCGGTTCGATCTGCCTCACCCTAACTCGATGGAGGCAGACAGCTACGGCGGCGGCGAGCGGAGGATGAACGCGGCCGGCGTGAGTACGTCGTCGGAGAAGGCGTGGCAGCGAAGCACTTCGTCTCCGACGACGATGGAATCCAGCGACGGCGCTAGGGTTTGAGCACGAGGGTGGCGGAGGTGGAAGGTAATTATGAAGCAGGGACACTGGCATTTATAGAGGTGAAAAACATCCGAACCGTTTGGACGGATATGCCCCTGACTCCTCGGTTTAAGTGGACACATGGCACGCATGCAACCACCTGACAACCCACTAACATAATCTAAGCGGCGGCACGGGAGTTGTTGCTAAAGACACGGAGACAGTTGAGATTTGAGAATTAAATATGTGGTTGATTTGTCTTTGACTGACAAGGACACAGTGAAGACAGTCAACATGTGTCAATATAGAATGCATATGACTGGATTAGAACAGAGTTAGATGAGATAAGAATAGATGAGAATGTCGGGTCCGATCACATTTGCCTAGGAAAAAGTTGAAGACAAAGCTATAGGACAAATGATGTATAGGACAAAGCTCTAATTCAAATGAAGATCTGCAAATAGTTTTCAACTGAACCACACGTGCAAAAAAAAAATTGTTTCGAAGACATTCAGCTCACGAAGACATGTGAAGAAGATGAGATAAAAAGCAATGTCTTCGAGTTTGGTTGGTGGCGTTACCCACCGTATAAGAATGTTTGACTCAGACACGCCGCACAATTATAGTGGCGCTCTGAGGTCATATTCTTCGTTAATGTATTCACATTCAGATTATAAGTCTTCATGAGTTGAAGACATACGTTACATCATGTGTTGTGCATCAAAGTCGTCAACATGCATAAGCGTTAGGATGTGTTCCCATTTCAAAGGACATTTGAGGATTCTAAGATATTTAGCTCACACCGCAACTTGCAAAACCTCTTCTCATCCAAAGGCTTCGGGAAGATATCTGCCAGTTGATCTTCAGTGTCAGCATGCTTGATGTTGATGTCGCCCTTCATCACGTGATCTCGAAGAAAATGATGTCGTATCTGAATGTGCTTTGTCTTCGAATGCTGTACGGGGTTGTGGGAGATCTTGATTGCACTCTCGTTGTCGCAGTAGAGAGGTACGTGCTTCAGGTTGATGTCGTAGTCCTTGAGAGTTTGCTTCATCCAGAGAAGCTGAGTACAGCATGCGCCAGCAGCAATGTATTCGGCTTCGGCAGTTGAGAGTGAAACACAGTTCTGCTTCTTCAAAGACCAACATACAAGAGATTGTCCGAGAAAGTGACAAGTGCCTGATGTAAACTTGCGATCAACTCTGTCGCCAGGGAAGTCAGAATCTGAATAGCCAATCAGCTCAAACTTCGAACCCTTTCGATACCATAATCCTAGTGTTGGGGTGTGAGCCAAATATCTAAGTATTCGCTTCACAACAAGGTGATGCGACTCCTTTGGTGCCGCTTGAAATCGGGCGCACATGCAAACGCTAAGCATTATATCTGGCCTAGATGCACATAAGTACAACAAAGATCCAATCATGGAGTGATATACCTTCTGATCGAAATCTTTACCATTTTCGTCAGTGCAGAGGTGACCATTGGTAGGCATAGGCGTCTTGTAGCCTTTGGCTTCATCTACTTTGGTGGGCTTTGTGATGGATACAAACGCAAAGTGCCCACAAAAGTTAGCCAATTGAGTAGCTCTTGAGCGAGTAAGTGGACCTGGTGCATTTATGCTGTCAAGCATTCTCTCAATTTGGACTTCATTTTCCATGCGCAGATGTGCAGGGCGAAGACTTTGTTCAGGCTGCTGAGCATTGTCTTCATCAGCAGCAGTGTCTTCAGGTTCAACATTGTCTTCGCGCTGAGTAGATGGAGGAATGATGACTTCTTCTACAACCACATGTTCTTCAGTTTTGTAATGAATGATATGCACCCAAGTGAATTGAGAATAGTCATCAACGATCACGAAGCCATATAGATTTGCAGTGGTAGAGAAGGTGGAATAATGAGTAGGGCCAACTAAGTCCATGTGTAGCAGCTCGAAGGGACGTGAGGTCGTCATGATTGTCTTCGAGGGGTGTTTGGCCCTGGTCATCTTCCCGGCTTCACAGGCACCACAGAGGTGGTCCTTCTTGAACTTGACACCTTCGACGCCAATGATGAGCTTCTTCTTGGCGACTGTGTGCAAGTTCCTCATCCCAGCATGTCCTAGCCTTCTGTGCCATAGCCATCACTCCGAAGCTTTTTCTAGAAGACATGAGGCAACCTGTGGTCCTGCAAAGAAGTCTACCATGTACAAGTCACCTCTTCGAAAACCTTCGAAGACTTTGGTTTTGTCAGAGGCCATTAGTACTACACATCGAAATTTGCCGAAAATGACAAGCATATCTAAGTCACAGAGCATTGAGACAGACATTAAGTTGTAACCAAGGGATTCGACAAGCATGACATTTTCCATGTGTCGGTCCCTTGAGATAGAAACTCTACCTAACCCCAATACTTTGCTGCTACTCTTGTCAGCAAAGACAATGTGGTCTTTTGTTGGAGGTCGAAGAGTTTGCTCCATCAATAGGCTTCGATCACCAGTCATGTGACTGGTGCAACCACTATCCATAATCCATTCAGTAGCATTGGATTTATCTTCCTGCATTGAGCATTAGTATGGTTCACCAAGGCATGTAGCTGTAACATGCATCGATGATGATATAGCAGTGCAAAGTAGAATGAAGACATTGGACGACATGAATGTTAACATTCGCATTAGGTATCTTGCGTCCAAACAATATTGTTTTCGGGTCTCCAGGGATAATCTTCGGGATAGGCTTCTTCCTATCTGGAGACCCGATGCTACATGAAGATATTAGTTCTTCTTAACCACCCACATGCAAAGGGGTGGCTTAGAAGCAATGAGACGTAAGGCATCATCAGAGAATTTAGGCAAGGATGCCCTAATAGCACGTTTCACAGGTGGGTTAGTGTACTCAAATGAATAGGATGAGAAATTCTTGGTTGGATGAACATAACGGTTCATGCCATAATGCACATATTCATGTGTCATTTGAGTCCTTCCCTGCGAAACAGATTTGTTAGAGCGATCGTATGGAAGCCTTTGTCTTCTCGAAGACATTGATCTGGGGTTTGTCTTCTTCTTGAGAGATGTCGTCAGGACATTCACTCGAAGCTTCTCAAGAAGACTTTTGGGAACCCAGATCTTCTTCAAAGGAGATCCATTCCTGCAGTTAGTACCAACAAACCTGGCAAACACTTCACCATTTTGGCATTTGAACAGTTTGTAGTTGGAATCAAAGGATTCATCAATAATGAGAGGATTTGCACAGTTGAAGTCAGATAATGTGGAAGGATCAACTGAAGGACCTTTCACAGCAACCCATGTGGTTTTGGGGTACTGCTCAGGCGTCCAGTAGGATCCATCAACATTGAGGTTTCTTTCGAAACCGACACCCTCTTTCCTAGGGTTTCTGTTCAGTATAGTCTTCTTCAGGACATCACAAAGAATCTGATGTCCTCTCAGACTCTTGTACATGCCAGTTTCAAGCAATGTCTTCAACCTGTCATTGTCATCAGTGATAGTAATGGCTTCCTCAGACGAGGGTTTAGGTGCCACAGATACAGTTGAAGATAATGCATTTTCAGAAGCATTTGAACATTCAGCAGTTGAATCATTAGCTTCACGTGCAATACACTTTAAGCATGGAGCATCAAATTCATCTTGAGCGGTACTGATCTGCTCTGCTAGGAGTGAGTCGTTTTCCTTCCGTAGATCATCATGTGCTTCCCTCAACTTTTCAAGATCAATCTTTTTCTGAAGATATTCAAGAGAAAGCTTTTCATGATCAGTTGAGAGGGCATCATGACGACTTTGGAGATCCTCAAACCTTGAACGAAGACTACGCATGTCTTCAGCCATAGTTTCGTTCAGACTCATCTCTTCGCGCAACAGGTCATCGCTTTTTTCTAGAGTAGTTTGCATCTTCTCCAAGGCATGTTGTTGCTTGGTGGCAATTTTTACAAGTTTAGCATAGCTAGGTTTCTTGTCATTATCAGATTCAGCTTCAGATTCAGAGTAATGATGTGAGGATTTTGAGGATACCTTGGAGGCTTTTGCCATGAAACAGTAAGCCGGAGTAGCATCTTCATCACTGGCTTCGGTGAAGAAGGAGCCATTGTCTTCGGGTTCGAAGACAGACGTGGAGAGATATTCCGAAGCCATTGCTAGTCCAGCTACTTCAGCGTCAGATTCCTCCTCAGATGCCTCCTCAACTTCTGAATCAGATTCAGACTGTGAATCCATCTCCTTTCCGATGAAAGCATGTGCCTTGCCAGATGAACTCTTCTTGTGTGATGAAGACTTTGCATACTTCTTCTTCTTCTTGTCATCGGGGTCATAGTCCTTGCTCTTCTTCTTGGATTCCTTCTCCCATCGAGGACAATCAGCGATGAAATGGCCAACTTTCTTGCACTTGTGACAGGTTTGCTTCTTGCTGTCTCTTGAAGACATTTCACCAAACCTCTTGGAATCACGCTTTGAAGATTTTGCGTAGCGCTTTGACTTGGCAAACTTTCGAAACTTCCTAACAAGCAGAGCGAGTTCTTTTCCAAAGTTTTCAGCACCATCAGAACTGCATTCAGAGTTGTCTTCAGATGATGACACAGCCTTGGCCTTCAAGGCACGAGAACGACTATAACTAGACACTTGAGTTTTCCTAGAATATTGCCTTGGGGTGCCTTGGGCATCCCCAAGCTTAGGCTCTTGCTGCTCCTTATTCTTCGTCATCGTGACAACACCCAAAACTTGAAAACTTCAATCACACAAAACTTAACAAAACTTCGTGAGATCCGTTAGTATAAGCAACATATCAAATACTTTAGGTACTGTTATAAATTGATTCATATTTCATTATTTAATAATAGGTACTGTATTCTAACTTGTCTATGGCTTATACCCCCCGATACAATCCATGGCATCATCAAAACAAACAAACTATGCAAGCAAAAACAGAATCTGTATAAAACAGAACAGTCTGTAAAGATCTGTAGACACCTATACTTATTTAATTCTAAAAATTCTGAAAACTTATGAAAACCTGACTAATTTGTATAGAAACACTGTGTAAAAAATTTAGATCATGATCATGCTCCAGTAAAAAATGAAAATTCCTGTACTGGAGTCAAAAGTTTCTGTTTTGTTTCAGCATTCATCTTGTGAGTCATCCCAAAGGCTTTACTTGGCACAAACATTAATTAAAACAAAAAAACACAATAATTACAGAGGCAATAATAATTCTATCACACCAATACAGAAATTTAAAAACAAAAATAAATATAACTATTGGGTTGCCTCCCAACAAGCGCTATTGTTTTATGCCCCTAGCTAGGCATAATGCATGATCTCAAGTGTTGTCATTTTTGACACTCCACCCATAAGTAGCTCTCATAATATATTAATAGGGTGGTTTAATTCTTTTTCTAGGGAAGTTTTCCATCCCTTTCTTTAGTGGGAATTGGAATCTTATGTTTCCCTCTTTCATATCAATAATTGTGCCTATAGTCCGTAGAAAAGGCCTACCAAGTATAATTGGACAAGTAGGATTGCATTCAATATCAAGCAAAATGAAATTTACAGGCACATAATTCTTATTTGAAATAATTAGAACATCATTTATTCTACCTAGAGGTTTTTTATGGTAGAATCCGCAAGATGCAAATTAAGGGAACAATCTTGAATGCCGGTGAGACCAAGCACATCACAAAGGGATTTAGGAATTGTAGACACACTAGCACCAAGGTCATATAAAGCATAGCATTCATATTTATTTATCTTTATTTTAATAGTAGGTTCCCACTCATTATGCATTTTCCTAGGAATAGAAACTTCTAGCTCAAGTTTCTCATCATAAGCTTTTTCCATCGCTTCTACTATATGATTAGTAAAACATTTGTTTTGTTCATAAGCATTAGGTGAGCTAATAATTGTTTGCAACAAGGAAATAAATTCTACTAAACATAAGCTCTCATAATTAAAATCCTAGTAATTAAAGATAGTGGGCACATTGCTAGACAAAGTTTTAACTTCTCCAAACCCACCTTTTTCAGTTTTAGCATTAGAATCATCACTCACAAAGCAAACGGGACTCTCCTTAACTAGAGTTGGTTCAACTCCAGTCCCTTTATAATTAATATTAAGAGAAGTAAACAAATAATCAATAGGAGAAGCACCAATCATTTTAAGATCTTCATCATGATTCCGGTAAAAACCGGGTGGAAGAGCTTTTTCTAAGAATTCCCGCTTAGCTTTCAACTTAGCGGTCCTCTCCTTACTTTCATTAATAGAAACTTGGATAGATTTAATAGTCCCATTAAAATAATTCTTAGGTGGCAAAGTTTTACTTTTGAGAGTTTCTACATCAAGAGCAATTATATCCATGTTGTTATCCAAAGTATCGATCGTATGCAACTTTTCTTGTACAATAGTATTAAAAATATTTTGAGAACTAATGAATTCTTTAATGGTGTTCTCAAGACCAGAGGGTATCCTACTAGAATTTGTAGAATAATTTCCATAAGAATTACCATAAGAGTTGCCATAATTATTGGAGGAGTTACCGGGATACGACCTAGTATTAAAATTTCCTCTATAAGCATTGTTATTCAAATTGTTTCGCGAGATAAAGTTCACATCAATAGCATCATTATTTTGTTCAATAAAAGTAGACAAAGGCATATCATTTGGATCAACATTAGTATTTTTGCTAGCAACCATATTCATAAGAGCATCCATTTTTTCACTCAAAGTAGTGATTTCTTCAACAGAATTTACCTTCTTACCTGTTGGAGCTCTCTCGGTATGCCATTGGGAATATTTTTTCATGATGTTGTTCAGAAGTTTTGTGGCCTCTCCTAAGGTCAAATCCATAAAGGTACCACCTGCGGCAGAATCTAGAAGATTTCTAGACACAAAGTTTAGTCCAACATAGAAATTTTGGATAATCATCCACAAGTTTAACCCATGAGTAGGACAATTTCTAATCATCAATTTCATCCTCTCCCAAGCTTGTGCAACATGTTCATGGTCACGTTGTTTAAAATTCATTATATGATTCCTAAGGGAGATGATCTTAGCAGGAGGAAAATACTTGGTAATGAAAGCATCTTTACACTTATCCCAAGTTCCAATACTATTACGTGGTAAAGATGAAAACCAAGCCTTAGCTTTATCTCTTAGTGAAAAAAGGAAATAACTTTAATTTCACAACATCATTATCCATATCCTTTTTCTTTTGCATATCACAAAGTTCAACGAAAGTATTAAGATGAGCAACGGGATCCTCATTAGGACTTCCCGAAAATTGTTCTTTCATCATAAGATTTAATAATGCAGCATTTATATCAAAGCCCTCGGCACTAGTGGCAGATGGTATAGGAGTGCAAATAAAGTCATCTTTATTAGCATTAGAAAAGTCATGCAATTTAGTAGTATCTTGAGACATGGTGACCAAGCAAGCGAAGTAACAAGCAAAGCAAGCAAACTAGAGACGAAACAAGCAAACTAGAAAACTAGTAAAGTAAATATTTTTGTATTTTTGATTTTTTTGAAACAAGCAAAATATAACAGCAAATAAAAAGTAGAAGAAGTGAATGCTAGTTTGTGCGAATTTACTTGATAGTAGATTGGTGATACTCCCCGGCAACGGCGCCAGAAATCCTTCCTGATGTCCGTGATCTGCGTTGGGTTTTCCGTGAAGAGGAACGGGTTATTGCAGCACAAACGAGTAAGTATTTCCCCTAGTTAAGAACCAAGGTTTATTGAACCAATAGGAGTAACACGCAACCACCGTCTTCAGCGACTGCACACAAAAGAGCAAACACTTGCACCCAACGCGGGCAAGAGGGTTGCCAATCCCCTTGGACTCGTTATTTGCAAGCAAGTGAAACCGGTAGATAGTAGTGGATAATTGCAAAATAAAATAAAAAATAATAAAGGCAGCGAGGTATTGAAAGCTTTTTGTAAATTATAAGTGAGAAGTCCCGGGGGCCGTAGTGTTCTCTAGTGGCATCTCTCATGTAGGAAACATACGGTGGGTAAACAAATTACTGTTGGGCAATTGGTAGAAAAGCGAATAATTACGTTCATATTCACGGCAATGATCATGTGTATATAGGCATCACATCCATAAACAAATAGGCCGACTCCTGCCTGCACCTATTACTATTACTCCACTCATCGACCGCTATCCAGCATGCATCTAGAGTATTAAGTAAAAACAGAGTAATGCTTGGAGAAAGATGACATGATGTAGACAAAGTAAACTGATGACCGACAAGTATAGGGGTCAATCCTAGTCCTTTCGATAAGTAAGAGTGTCAAACCCAACGAGGAGCAAAAGGAAATGACAAGCGGTTTTTGGCAAGGTAATTTCCGCAAGCACTGAAATTGTAGGTAACAGGTAGTTTGATAGCAAGATAATTGGTAACGAGCAAGTAACAGTAACGGTAACTAAAGTACATCAAGATAGCCCAATCCTTTTGTGGCAAAGGACAGGCCAAAACGGTCTCTTATAATAAGCAAGCGTTCTTGAGGGTACACGGGAATTTCATCTAGTCACTTTCATCATGTTGGTTTGATTTGCGTTCGCTACTTTGATAATTTGATATGTGGGTGGACCGGTGCTTGGGTGTTTTTCTTACTTGAACAAACCTCCCACTTATGATTAACCCCCTCGCAAGCATCCGCAACTACGAGAAAATTATTAAGATAAAATCTAATCATAGCATTAAACATTTGGATCCAAATCAGCCCCTTACGAAATAGCGCATAAACTAGGGTTTAAGCTTCTGTCACTCTAGCAACCCATCATCTAATAACTACTCCACAATGCATTCCCTTAGGCCCAAAGATGGTGAAGTTCCATGTAGTCGACGTTCACATGACACCACTAAGGGAATCACAACATTCATATCATCAAAATATCGAATACATATCAAATTCACATGATTACTTGCAACATGACTTCTCCCGTGACCTCAAGAACAAAGGTAACTACTCACAAATGATATTCATGCTCAAGATCAGAGGGGTATTAAATAGCACAATGGATCTGAACATACAATCTTCCACCAAATAAACCATATAGTAATCAACTACAAGATGTAATCAACACTACTAGTCACCCACAGGTACCAATCTGAGGTTCCGGTACAAAGATTGAACATAATAGATGAACTAGGGTTTGGGAGGAGATGGTTCTGTTGAAGATGTTGATGACGATTGGCCTCCCAAAGATGAGAAGGTTCTTGGTGATGACGATGGCTTTGATTTCCCCCTCCGGGAGGGAAGTTCCCCCGGCGGAGTCGCTCCGCCGGAGGGCAAAAGTGCTCCTGCCCAAGTTCCGCCTCGAGACGGCAGCGTTCCATCCCGAAAGTCCTCTCCTTATTTTTTCTAGGTCAAAAGACCTTAAGTACCAGAAGATGGGCACCGGAGGTGGGCTGGGTTGGCCACAACCCACCAGGGCGCGCCTGGGGGGCCTAGCGCGCCCTGGTGTCTTGTGGTCACCAGGTGGCCCCCCTCCGGTAGTTATTTGCTCCAGTATTTTTTATATATTCCAAAATAATTCTCCGTGAAGTTTCAGCTTACTTGGAGATGTGCAGAATGGGTGTCTCTGATATGCTTTTTCAGGTCTAGAATCCCAGCTGCCGGCATTCTCCCTCTTAGTGTAAACCTTGCATATTATGAGAGAAAAGGCATTAGAATTACTCCATAAAGCATTATTATGCATAAAAACATTATAAATAACAGTAGGAAATCATGATGCAAAATGGACGTATCATAAACTCAATCAATATGAATGAACCTCATCGTTTTATCCTTAGTAGCAACAACACAAAGACGTATCTTGTCCCCTTCTGTCCCTGGGATATAGAAACCCGTCAGGTTGAACCTACCACAACGCACCCCTCTCACTGAAGAAAGATCAATCTACTTGGCCTAAGCAAATCAATAGATCGGAGAGATTTACGAAGCTATAATGATCATGCCATAAGAATCAATTTAAGAACTCAGAGAAGACTCCAATATTTTATCATGAACAATCTGAACATAAACCCACAATTCATCGGATCCCAACAAACACACTGCACAAAGGCATTACATCGGATAGATCAAAGCGAAGATGCGATGATCATTGTATTGAAGATCAAGAGAGAGAGAGAGAGAGAGAGAGAGAGAGAGAGAGAGAGAAAGAGAGAGAGAGAAATAGCCATCTAGATACTAACTACGGACCCGTAGGTCTGTGGTGAACTACTCACACATCACCATGGAGGCATCGAGGTTGATGAAGACGGCCTCCGTGTTGAATCCCCCCTCCGGCAGAGTACCGGAAAAGGCCTCCAGATGGGATCACGGCGGAACAGAGAATTGCGGCGGCGGAAAAAGGGTTTCGGGAGCTCTCCTGGGATTTTTGGAATATATGAGAATTTATAGGCCAGAGAGGGACGTCGGGAGGTGGCCCAGGAGGCCAGTACCCATCAAGGCGCGCCCTAGGGCCTGGCCGTGCCCTGTTGGGTATTGGGCCGCTCGTGTGGCCTCTGGTCATCTTCTGAAGCTTCCAGGTCTTTATTTGGTCCAGAAAAAATCATAAAAAAGTTTCGGGTCGATTGGACTTCGTTTGGTACAGTAAACCTGACAAGCCAAAAGCATGCACAAAACAGGAACTGACACTTGGCACTAGGTCAATAGGTTAGTGCTAAAAAATAATATAAATTGATAAATAAGTACCCAAAAAGTATCCTAGAATGATAATATTATAGCATGGAACAATCAAAACTTATAGATACGTTGGAGACGTATCAAGGAGCAGCATGTGCCGGTGCATATGTCGGCGTTCGAGCAAGAGTAAGAGGAGCGTTGGTACAACTTCTTTCTCCTCGAGTAGCACCAGCTAGCGGAGGGCCTAATCAACGTCGAGCGGGCAAGCGAGGTGGCCGTGGCGGTCATGGACGCGGCGAACCCCAACTTCGTCACAGAGCAGCGTGTGATCTATGAGGCCGCCCGTGCTTAAACCACCAATCGCCAGGAACATGCAGCCGTGAAGGCGCAACTGCAGGCTATCGCGGATGAGAAAAACGCCAATTGCATATCCTACGCGCCGCCGACGAACTTTCGGGCGGCCTTGTGGGACGACGAGAGCGCCAACGCCTCCATTTTCATCGTGGACCTCACGTCCATCGGCGATGGACAGGGCGCGGACTCCTTCGAGGATGAGTAGGGCATGGGAGGCGGCAGGGACTTGTGTCCCATGTGGGTCAGTTCGTCTCCCATGTTCTACTCTTCCTTACCGGAGACCGCACCTTCACTTCATCGGTCTTATCGCCGGTGCTCATGGAGACAGCGGATGGAGGACGTGGTCCCAGTAAGGGAACAACAAGCGCTTGGACGCCAGACTCCGCCGTAGGTTAGGTTTAGGGTTGGAACGATTTTTTTCTAAATGTTTGAAATGTAATAAAAATCCACCGTGTTTGCATGAATGGCATCCGGCTTATATGAAATCCGTCGTATTTGCATGGATTCCGTCCAGTTGATTGAAATAGTTGTTGAAATGTATGTGGACAGTGTTGGATCGGGCCTCTGCCATCAGTGTTCGTGGGCTGGTCCCCCTATCCACAAACAGATGTCGGAGCAAATTTACGAGTTAGCGATTGAGATGCCCTTAAACCCATGCAAACACACACATACACACGTCAATCATTGGATGATGCGAATACATATAATAATGAATATAAGACACAAATAAAATTTATTCAAAGAGAGAAATCCATAGTTAAAAGACAAGAGTGTATAATTGAAATATAAAATCCAATGATTTTCAGTGTGCATCCACCTATTCTCCACAAGATCATCTAATAGTTGCATGTGCACATGTGTATCTTGAAATTGTCGATGCATCTTTAGAAAGTTCACAACATGCTTTGCATCTTGTTCCAGGAGACATGTGTTTACTTCAGCTTCTCAAAACCATAGGTGTGGCAGCCCCTTTCACCCTTATCCCCCACAATCATGTTGTGCAAGATTACATAACAAGTCATCACCTGCCATGATGTTTTCGGATCCCACATCATTGCAGCTGCATGAACAATACTCCAACAAGTTTGGAGCGCTTCAAATGGCCTCTCCACATCCTTCCTACCAAGTTTCATTTGTGCAAAGAGACATCGTTTGTTACCTCAAGGATCGAGTATAATCTTCATAAATGTCGTCCATTGTGAATAGAAACCATTGGCAAGGTGGTACCCATGTTATAGTCATGCACGTTGATTTGCATGCCGGAGCATCTCAAGTTCTCAACACAAGGTCTCTTGAGCAGCGGAGATCGCTAAAGCACATTGATACAAGTGTGAGAACCTAGATGTCAAATAAAGCACGACAAATTCACAAGTTGTTTGACGCTACTGCTGTCGGATTTCGGGCTCCTCAAAAACCCTAAGAAGTTCGAACTCAGGGGCGTGTGCGAAGATCTCCAACAGCTTCACCCCCTCCAAGCTCACAACATGATAACCCCGCTCGATGGCGAGGAAGAAGATAACACACGAGAGTTTACCCAGGTTCGGGCCGCTGCGAAGCGTAAAACCCTACTCCTGCTTTTGGTGGATTGCCTCACGAGGAGGTTTGTGGATGAACTAGTACAGTGGTGAGTTGCCTCGCGAGTGCATTTCGGTGGCGTTTGATCCCCCTCTATAGAGCAGCCTAGCCTCTCTTTATAGTGGCCCGGGTCCTCTCCCCTTATCGCAATGGCGGGAAGGGATCCCACAACGGCCAAATTCGAAAGGGGACAGGAGGTACATCCTATCCTGACGAAAGGTGGCCTTCGCCTGCAAAGTAGCTGTTGGTGATGCAGTGGTGGGCTCGATGATGACATCCGTCCTGCCGCGCCCGCTGGCCTGGTCTCGTTGCACCGGAATGGTAACCTTTGGCGGGACGCCTCGGGAACCTGCGCTCGTCCCTGCCTCCTTTGCACCAAAGAGGAAACTGTCCCTTCTAGCGCGTTGGTGCCCGCCTGGCCTGGCTGGCGTCACCCTTGACCTCCCGAGGCCGAGCATTGCATAGAGATCTCCGCCACTCAGGAGGGGGCCTGGGGAGGCCTATTCCCCCGCAGGTCTTGGCGCTGTTCTCCTCGCGAGGGTGGGACTCTCGCGAGGGCCTTGTCTTGGGTGAGACCGCACTGGGCCGTATCTGGCCGTCGAAGTGGGCCACGCCCTGGGCCGCAGGAAGGCAAGTCTGGGTACCCCCGTTCCCAGGACGCCGACAGTAGCCCCCGGGCCCGAGGCGCGCTCGAGATGGCTTCTGGGCGAAGCCATAGAAGATGGCCCGAAGCGCCGCGGGCCCCAACCGCCTGCGGGCACAACCTGACGCGTGGGGCACAATGAGACGTGGGCGTCTCAGCTCTCCGAAGACGTCGGGGACCGCCCTGAGTCAAGCTGACGCGAAGCCTGTGCCCCTCCCCGGCCATCATTGCTCTTCCTTGAATGCGGCCGTCTCCTCGTGTCCTCCCTCCTTCGGGCCACGCGGATGTGACCCGACGGAAGCAGGTGAAGCGACGTGAGGCAGGGTAGCACGCCAATCGAGTCTGGCACGCGTCGCCCGAGGAGTGCACGGCGCCTCCACTCCCCACGATGCCTCGGCAACCGCTCCGTCTGACCCGCAACCGACGCACGTCGCAGGGCCATCATTGCCTGGGATGGGGAAGACGCCGGTTGGCCTCAATCCAGCTATAAATGGGCGGGGGGGGGGGGGGAACGGAGCCCCCAGCCCATTCTTACTCCTTGCTCCCCCGCCTTCGTCCTTCATCTCCTCCATCATGACGCCGGTGAGGAGGCTTTCCGCCGCCGAGAAGGGAAAGGCCTGTCAGGGGGTGCCGGACCAACAACCTCCTAAGAGGAGCAGGGGTCGTCCTCGCAAGTATACTGGGACGTCGGCGGCAGCGCCTCATGGGCGTGGGCGCCCCTCCGCGGGGTCCGGCACTCCTGCCGGCGCAGCCGGAGGCGGCGGCCGCGACCGGGGAGGGAGACCCGCAACCGGTGCTCGGCCACCACATCTGCAAGCCCGCACGGCCGACGCGTGCCTGGAGTTCCTGGTGCTGGTGGAGAGGCCGGCGAGCACCTGGTCGCAGCTCCCGCGCTCCTTCGCGGAGATGTTGCAGGTTAACGCGCCCGCATGTCTGTGGCTGCAGGCCGACGGTTGTTGCAGCGGCGCGTTGTGGGTGGAGGTCGAGGTTACCCCCGCAGGTAACGCCTTTTTGAGCCACGGGTGGCAGACCTTCGCCCGCGCTCACGGCCTGGAGGGGAGGCCCACGCTCCACTTCAAGCACGGCGGCGCCGCGGCGCTTTTCGTCAAGATCTTCGGGGAGGACGGTAGGCGCTTGGGGTGCTGCCCAAAGGGCTGCGGCAGCGGTGATCTTGGAGGTGAGCTTGCCCTTGGCGACGGCCGCCATGCTTCCAGCAGCGGCGATACCTCCTCCGAGGAGAGCCCGAGTGACGACAGCTACGACGCCCCGCCGTGTCGGCGCGCCCGGACTTCGGGGGGAAGCCAGCCACGACGGCGCCGCTCCCCCGCTCGGGAAGCGGCCATGCCGTCATGCCACCGCGGTGCCATCTAGGAGGAGGAGGACTCCGACTGAGCATCGGCGCGCCAAGGCCGGGGTCTCAGGAGCAGTAGCCCCTGGGGGGCTCCTTCACCTTCTTTTCTTTTCCTCTGCCTATATCAAAAAAACATGGGGGGCCCTTCTGGGTGTGTAACGAACTTTGGCGCTTGCGCCCTTTTATTAGCACTCTCATTATGTATTGCGGTCACTGCATTACTGTTAACCGAGACTCCCTTTTGATCGTGGTTAAGGTACTTAGCTTGATGCGTCCGCGGCGGGCTTCTGCGTCGTGAGGTTTGGCAGTGGCGCCTGGGGAGCTAGTGGCACTTGGAGAGCTTGGGGAGGTTCCTCCTTCCTGCGAGTGAGGCGGTTTGGGGGGGACCCTTTAGGCACTCTACGTCTGCAGGGCCCGATCCCGTGCATGCCCCGACCACCGTTGGGGCGTCCGGATCACCAGGACGAGACCAAGGGGCGAGGCCTCGACCGCCATTGGGGCGTCCGGATCACCAGGACGAGACCAAGCGGCAAGGAGCCACGCGATCAGTGAGGCTCCTGAGGCGTGATGCTCAGGAGCCCCCTTTGACACTCAAGCGGCGCTCTACGTCGGCGGGGCCCGATCCCGTGCATGCCCCGACCACCATTGGGGCGTCCGGATCACCAGGACGAGACCAAGGGGCGAGGCCTCGACCGCCATTGGGGCGTCCGGTGTTGGAAATATGCCCTAGAGGCAATAATAAAATGGTTATTATTATATATCCTTGTTCATGATAATCATTTATTATCCATGCTATAATTGTATTGATTGGAAACTCAAATACATGTGTGGGTACATAGACAACACTATGTCCCTAGTGTGCCTCTAATAGACTAGCTCGTTGATCAAAGATGGTCAGTTTCCTAGCCATAGACATGAGATGTCATTTGATAATGGGATCACATCATTAGGAGAATGATGTGATGGACAAGACCCCAAACTATGAACGTAGCATATGATCGTGTCAGTTTATTGCTATTGTTTTCTGCATGTCAAGTATCTATTCCTATGACCATGAGATCATGCAACTCACTAACACCGGAGAAATACCTTGTGTGTATCAAATGTCACAAAGTAACTGGGTGACTATAAAGATGCTCTACAGGTATCTCCGAAGGTGTCTGATGAGTTGGCATGGATCGAGACTGGGATTTGTTACTCCGTATGACGGAGAGGTATCTCAGGGCCCACTCGGTAATACAACATCACAACAAGCCTTGAAAGCAATGTGACTAAAGTGTTAGCCACGGGATCTTGTATTACGGAACGAGTAAAGAGACTTGCCGGTAACGAGATTGAACTAGGTATAGAGATACCGACGATCGAATCTCGGGCAAGTAACATACCGAAGAACAAAGGGAACAACATACGGGATTAACTGAATCCTTGACATAGAGGTTCAACCGATAAAGATCTTCATAGAATATGTAGGAACCAATATGGGCATCCAGGTCCCGCTATTGGTTATTGACCGTAGAGGTGTCTCGGTCATGTCTACATAGTTCTCGAACCCGCAGGGTCTATACACTTAAGGTTCAGTGACATTTCAGTATAGTTGAGTTATGAATGTTGGTGACCGAAGGTTGTTCGTGGTCCCGGATGAGATCCAGGACGTCATGAGGAGCTCTGGAATGGTCCGGAGGTAAATATTGATATATAGGAAGTCCCGTTTTGGTCACCGGAAAAGTTTCGGGTATTTCGGTAGTATACCGGGAGTGCCGGGAGGGTACCGGGGGACCATCGGGAGGGGCCTCCCGCCCCAAAGGGTCTCATGGGTTGTGGGAGGAGTCAAACCAGCCCCTAGTGGGCTGGCCTAACCCCCACTAAGGCCCATGCGGCTAGGGGTGGGAAAACCCAAAGGTGGAAAGGGTTTCCAAATGGGGGAGGAGGAATCCTAGTCCTAGTAGGATTGGAGTTGGACTCCTCCACCTCCCCACTTCGGCCGCACCTAGGGGCAGCCCTAGAGGCGCCGGCCTCCCTCCCCTTCCTCCTATATATAATAGAGGTAGAGAGGGCAAAAGTACTTTAACCCAAAAAGGCCATAGTGCAGCCCTCTCTCTCGATAGATTAGTTCCTCTAGTTTTTCAGCAGTGCTTAGGCAAAGCCCTGCTGGAATAGTTCCACCACCGCCGCCGCCGTGCCGTCGCGCTATCGGAGAACTATTCTACCTCTCCGCTCCCTCTTGCTGGATCAAGAAGGCGGAGATCGTCATCGAGCTATACGTGTGCTGAACGCGGAGGTGCCGTACGTTCGGCGCTAGATCAGAAGGACCGTGATTGGATCGCGGGACGGATCGTGATTGGATCGCGAGACGGATCGTGATGGGATCGCGGGACGGCTAGCGATTTGGATCGCGAAGACGTTTGACTACATCAACCGCGTTTCTTAACGCTTCCCGCTTAGCGATCTACAAGGGTATGTAGATCCAATCTCCCTCTCGTAGATCTTCATCACCATGGATAGATCTTGCGTGTGCGTAGGAAATTTTTTGTTTCCCATGCAACGTTCCCCAACAGTGGTATCAGAGCTAGGTCTATGTGTAGATGAGATCACGAGTAGAACACAAAGGAGTTTGTGGGCGTTGATATTCAGATTGCTTCCTCCCTTGGTCTTTTCTTAATTCAGCGGTATTGTGGGATGAAGCGGCCCGGACCAACATTACTCGTACGCTTACGAGAGACCGGTTCCATCAACTGACATGTAACTTCGTTGCATAAAGATGGCTGGCGGGTGTCTGTTTCTCCTACTTTAGTTGGATCGGATTCGACAAAGGCGGTCCTTGAGAAGGTTGAATAGCAATTTGCGTATCACCGTTGTGGTTTTTGCGTAGGTAAGAATTGTTCTTGCTAGATACCCGTAGCAGCCACGTAAAACATGCAACAACAATTAGAGGACGTCTAACTTGTTTTTGCAGGGTATGTTGTGATGTGATATGGCCAATTACATGATGTGATATATGTGATGTATGAGATGATCATGTATTGTATAGAATATCACGACTTGCATGTCGATGAGTACGACAACCGGCAAGAGCCATAGGGTTGTCTTTAATTATTTTCGCCGTTTTGCTTTACTTGATCGCTATGAGTTAGCAATAGTCGTGGAAGCAACAGTCGGCGCGACAACCTCATGGCGACACGTTGATGGAGATCAAGATGATGGAGATCATGGTGTTATGCCGGTGACGATGGAGATCATGCCGGTGCTTTGGAGATGGAGATCAAAAGCACAAGTTCATGGCCATATCATGTCACTTATGATTTGCATGTGATGTTAATCCTTTTATGCATCTTATTTTGCTTAGGACGACGGTAGCATTATAAGGTGATCCCTCACTAAAATTTCAAGATAAAATTGTGCTCCCCCCGAGTGTGCACCGTTGCGAAAGTTCGTCGTTTCGAGACACCACGTGATGATCGGGTGTGATAGACTCTACGTTTGCATACAACGGGTGCAAGCCAGTGTTGCACGTGCGGAACACTCGGGTTAAACTTGACGAGCCTAGCATGTACAGACATGGCCTCGGAACACAAGAGACCGAAAGGTCGAACATGAGTCATATAGTAGATATGATCAACATGAAGATGTTCACCACTGAAACCATCTCATCTCACGTGATGATCGGACTTGGGTTGGTGAATTTGGATCATGTGCCACTCGAATGACCGGAGGGATGTCAATTTGAGTGGGAGTTTTTAAGTAATATGATTAACTAAACTCATTATCATGAACATAGTCAAAATGTCTTTGCAAATTATGTTGTAGATTACTAGCTCGTGCTGTAGCTCCCTTGAATTTTTTATATGTTCCTAGAGAAATAGAGTTGAAAGATGATTGTAGCAATAATGCGGACTGGGTCCGTGATCTGAGGATTGTCCTCATTGCTGCACAGGGCTTATGTCCTTAATACACCGCTCGGTGCGCCACCCCCTCAAGCGTCGTCTCTAGATGTTGTGAACATCTGACATGCACGTTCTGATGACTACTTGATAGTTCAGTGCGTCATGCATTACGGCTTAGAATTCAGGCTCCAAATCGTTTTGAACATCACGGAACATATGAGATGTTCTAAGAGCTGAAATTGGGATCTCAGGCTCGTGCCCGTGTTGAGAGGTATGAGACCTCCAACAAGATTCTTTGCCTGCAAGATGAAGGAGAATAGCTCAATCGGTGAGCATGTGCTCAGATTGTCTGGGTGCTACAAATCGCTTGAATCGAGTGGGAGTTTATCTTCCAGATAAGATAGTGATTGATATAGTTCTCCAAGTCACTGCCACTAAGCTACTAGAAGCTTCAGGATGAACTATAAAATGCCAGGGATGGAAATAATGATCCCCGAGCTATTCGCGATGTTTGACACCGCGAAGGTAGAAATCAAGAAGGAGCATCAAGTGTTGATGGTTAATGAAACCACTAGTTTCGAGAAGGGCAAGGGCAAGGAGGGAAACTTCATGGATGGCAAGTCAGTTGCTGCTCCAGTAAAGAAACCCAAGGTTGAACCGAAACCCGAGACTAAGTGCTTCTATTATGAGGAGAACGGTCACTGAAGCGGAACAACCCTGGATACTTGGTAGATAATAAGGCTGGCAACGTCGACAGAAGTATATTTGATATACGTGTTATTGATGTGTACCTTACTGGTACTCCTAGTAGCACTTGGGTATTGGATACCGGTTCGGTTGCTAAATGTTAGTAACTCGAAATAAAAGCTACGGAATAAACGGAGGCTAGCTAAGGGTGAGGTGACGATGAGTGTTGGAAGTGTTTCCAAGGTTGATGTGATCACCATCGCACGCTCTCTCTACCTTCGAGATTAGTGATAAACCTAAATAAATGTTATTTGGTGTTTGTGTTGAGCATGAACGTGATTAGATCATGTTTATTGCAATACGGTTATTCATTTAAGTTAGAGAATAATGGTTATTCTGTTTACATGAATAATACCTTCAATGGTCATGCACCCAATGAGAATGGTTTATTGAATCTTGATCGTAGTGATACACATGTTCATAATATTAATGCCAAAAGATACAAAGTTAATAATGATAGTACCACATACTTGTGGCACTGCCGCTAAATGTCATATTGGTGTAAAGCGGATGAAGAACCTCCATGCTGATGGATCTTTGGACTTATTCGATTTCGAATCGGTTGAGACATGCAGACCATGCCTCATGGACAAGATGACTAAGACCCTGTTTTCCGGTATGATGGAGCGGGCAAGTAACTTATTGGAAATGATACATGCTGATGTATTCGGTCCAATGAGTGTTGTAGCGTGCGGTGGATATCGTTATTTTCCTACCTTCACTGATGATTTGAGTAGATATGGGGATATTTACTTAACGAAACACAAGTCTGAAACGTTTGAAAAGTTCAAACAAATTCAGAGTGAAGTTTGAGATCATCGTGACAAGAAGATAAAATGTCTACGATATGATCGTGGAGGTAAATATCTGAGTTACGAGTTTGGTATACAACTTAAGACAATGTGGAAGTTGTTTCACAACTCACGCCACCTGGAACACCATGGTGTGTCCGAACGTCGTAGTCGTGCTCTATTGGATATGGTGCAAACTATGATGTCTCTTATCGATTTGCCACTATCGTTTTGGGGTTATGCATTAGAGACAACTACATTCACTTTAAAGGGGGCACCATCTAAGTCCGTTGAGATGACACCGTATGAATTTTGGTTTGGCGGAAACCTAAGCTATCATTTCTTAATGTTTGGGGCTGCGACGCTTATGTGAAAAAGGGTTTTCACCTAATGAAGTCAAACCCAAAGCGGACAAATGCATCTTCATAGAATACCCGAACGTAACTGTTGGGTAAACCTTCTATCTTAGATCCAAGCACAAAGTGTTTGTTGCTGAAACGGGTCCTTTCTCGAGAAAGAGTTTATCTCGAAAGAATTGAGTGGGAGGAAGATAGAACTTGATAAGGTTGTTGAACCTTTACTTCAATCAGAGAATAGCGCAGCGCAGAAAGATGTTTCTGTAGAGCCTACATCAGTTGAAGAGGAAGTTGATGATGATGATCATGAAGCTTCGGATCAAGTTACTATCGAACCTCGTAGGTCGACAAGGACGCGTACTGCTCCTGAGTGGTATGGCAACCCTGTCTTAGAGGTCATGTTGTTGGACAACGATGAACCTACGAGCTATGGAGAAGCGATGATGGGCCCGGATTCCGAGAAATGGTTAGAGGCCATGAAATCCGAGATGGGATCCATGTACGAAAACAAAGTATGGGCTTTGGAAGTATTACCTGAAGGGCGAAAGGCCATTTAAAACAAATGGATCTTTAAAAGGAAGACGGACGCGGACGGTAATGTCACCGTCTATAAAACTCGACTTGTGGCAAAGGGTTTTTCACAAGTTCAAGGAGTTGACTACGATGAGACTTTCTCACCCATAGCGATGCTAAAGTCTATTGGAATTATGTTAGCAATTGCTGCATTTTTTGATTATGAAATCTGGCAGATGGATGTCAAAATAGAGTTTCATTAACGGTTTCCGTGAGGAAAGGTTGTATGTGATACAACCAGAAGGTTTTGTCAGTCCTAAGGATGCTAAAATGTATGCAAACTCCAGCGATCCTTCTATGGACTGGAGCAAGCATCTCGGAGTTCGAATATACGCTTTGATGAGGTGATCAAAGTTTTTGGGTCTATACAAAGTTTATGAGAAACTTGTATCTACAATAAAGTGAGTGGGAGCACTATAGAATTTCTGATAAGTATATGTGGATGACATATTGTTGATCGGAAATGATGTAGCATTTCTGGAAAGCATAAAGGGTTGTTTGAAAAGGAGTTTTTCAAAGGAAGACCTGGAATAAAGCTACTTAAATATTGGGCATCAGGATCTATAAAGATAGATCAAGACGTCTGATGAGAGTTTCAATGAGTACATACCTTGACAAGATTTTGAAAGAGTTTCAAAATGGATCAGTCAAAGAAAGAGTTCTTGCCTGATTTGTAAGGTGTGGAGTTGAGTGAGACTCAAAGCTCGACCACGGCAGAAGAAAGAGAAAGGACGAAGGTCGTCCCCTATGCCTTAGCCATAGGCTCTATATAGTATGCCATGCTGTGTACCGCACCTGGTGTGTGCCTTGCCATGAGTCTGTCAAGGGGTACAAGAGTGGTCCAGGAGTGGATCACTGAACAGCGGTCACGATTATCCTTAGTAACTAGAGGACTAAGGAAATGTTTCTCGATTATGGAGGTGATAAAGAGTTCGTCGTAAAGGGTTATGTCGATGCAAGCTTTGACACATATCCGGATGAATCTGAGTAGCAATCCGGATACGTATAGTGGAGCAGCCATTTGGAATAGCTCCAAGTGGAGCGTGGGAGCATTTGCAGTACGACATATAGATTTGCAAAGAACACACGGATCTGAATGTTGCAGACCGTTGACTAAAGACCTCTCTCACATGCAAAGCATGATCAAACCCCAGAACTCATTGGGTGTTAGATTCATAACAATGTAAATCACATGGTGATGTGAACTAGATTATTGACTCTAGTGCAAGTGGGAGACTGTTGGAAATATGCCCTAGAGGCAATAATAAAATGGTTATTATTATATATCCGTGTTCATGATAATCGTTTATTATCCATGCTATAATTGTATTGATTGGAAACTCAAATACATGTGTGGGTACATAGACAACACTGTGTCCCTAGTGTGCCTCTAATAGACTAGCTCGTTGATCAAAGATGGTCAAGGTTTCCTAGCCATAGACATGAGATGTCATTTGACAATGGGATCACATCATTAGGAGAATGATGTGATGGACAAGACCCCAAACTATGAACGTAGCATATGATCGTGTCAGTTTATTGCTATTGTTTTCCGCATGTCAAGTATCTATTCCTATGACCATGAGATCATGCAACTCACTGACACCGGAGGAATACCTTGTGTGTATCAAACGTCACAACGTAACTGGGTGACTATAAAGATGCTCTACAGGTATCTCCAAAGGTGTCTGATGAGTTGGCATGGATCGAGACTGGGATTTGTTACTCCGTATGACGGAGAGGTATCTCAGGGCCCACTCGGTAATACAACATCACAATAAGCCTTGAAAGCAATGTGACTAAATTGTTAGCCACAGGATCTTGTATTACAGAACGAGTAAAGAGACTTGCCGGTAACGAGATTGAACTAGGTATAGAGATACCGACGATCGAATCTCGGGCAAGTAACATACCGAAGAACAAAGGGAACAGCATACGGGATTAACTGAATCCTTGACATAGAGGTTCAACCGATAAAGATCTTCGTAGAATATGTAGGAACCAATATGGGCATCCAGGTCCCGCTATTGGTTATTGACCGTAGAGGTGTCTCGGTCATGTCTACATAGTTCTCGAACCCGCAGGGTCTGCACACTTAAGGTTCAGTGACGTTTCGGTATAGTTGAGTTATGAATGTTGGTGACCGAAGGTTGTTCGGAGTCCCGGATGAGATCCAGGACGTCACGAGGAGCTCCAGAATGGTCCGGAGGTAAAGATTGATATATAGGAAGTCCCGTTTTGGTCACCGGAAAAGTTTCGGGTATTTCGGTAGTGTACCGGGAGTGCCGGGAGGGTACCGGGGGACCATCGGGAGGGGCCTCTCGCCCCAAAGGGTCCCATGGGCTGTGGGAGGAGTCAAACCAGCCCCTAGTGGGCTGGCCGAACCCCCCACTAAGGCCCATGCGGCTAGAGGTGGGAAAACCCAAAGGTGGAAAGGGTTTCCAAGTGGGGGAGGAGGAATCCTACTCCTAGTAGGATTGGAGTTGGACTCCTCCACCTCCCCACTTCGGCCGCACCTAGGGGCAGCCCTAGGGGCGCCGGCCTCCCTCCCCTTCCTCCTATATATACTAGAGGGAGAGAGGGCAAAAGTACTTTAACCCAAAAAGGCCATAGTGCAGCCCTCTCTCCCGATAGATTAGTTCCTCTAGTTTTTCAGCAGTGCTTAGGCGAAGCCCTGCTGGAATAGTTCCACCGCCGCCGCCGCCGCGCCGTCGCGCTGTCAGAGAACTCTTCTACCTCTCCGCTCCCTCTTGCTGGATCAAGAAGGCGGAGATCGTCATCGAGCTGTACGTGTGCTGAACGCGGAGGTGCCGTCCGTTCGGCGCTAGATCGGAAGGACCGTGATTGGATCGCGGGACGGATCGTGATTGGATCGCGAGACGGATCGTGATGGGATCGCGGGACGGCTAGCGATTTGGATCGCGAAGACGTTTGACTACATCAACCGCGTTTCTTAACGCTTCCCGCTTAGCGATCTACAAGGGTATGTAGATCCACTCTCCCTCTCGTAGATGCTCATCACCATGGATAGATCTTGCGTGTGCGTAGGAAAATTTTTGTTTCCCATGCAACGTTCCCCAACATCCAGATCACCAGGACGAGACCAAGGGTCGAGGAGCCACGCGATCGGTGAGGCTCCTAAGGCGCGATGCTCAGGAGCCTCCCTTGACGTTCAAGCGGTGACCAATCCTTTCTGCGGTGCGCGCCTGCTAGCTCACTCGAGAGCGCCACGCGAGGACCAGGACACCAAGGCCACGCGGGGACCAGGACGCCAAGGCATTGGCGAGGTGTGCGCACCGTGCCAGTAGCCCCTGCTCACGGGGCGCGGGAGGGGGAGGCTGGCCGGCGTTAACTCGGAGAAAGAAACTTCAAGAGAGAGAACTGCAAGAAGAAAAATTCCCACCCCTTTTCCTTTAAATAGAGTCGAAAAAGCCTTGGATTTCATTCCAGGAAAACGGCAAATTCGAATACAAGAAAAGCAAAGAACAGCCGCGTCCGGCACCTAGGCTAGTCTTCGTCTTCCCCCAGCGCGGAACATAGGGCATCCACGTTGCGTGGGCATAGTCATTGGAGGACAGTGTTGTCCGCCAGCGTGGAGCATGGAGCTTCCACTTGGGCGTGGGTGGGAACCCCTCCGCGTCCTCGGGGGGCTCCGGGCGTATACAGCCCACTCATTATTACGTGAGAGTGTCACGGGTAGAACTTGCGGAGGTGCTGGATGTTCCAGGCATTCTGGATGGGGACCCCGTCCTGAGTCTCCAGACGCACGGCGCCAGGCCTGGAGACGCGGGCGACCTTGAACGGGCCTTCCCACATGGGCGAGAGCTTGTGCAAGCCTTCCCTGGAGAGGACCCGCCTCAGGACGAGGTCTCCGACTTCGAGGGTCCTAGAGCGGATGTTACGGCAATGGTAACGCCGCAGTGCCTGCTGGTACCTCGCAGCTCGGAGCGAGGCTTGACGACGGGCCTGCTCCCCGAGCACGAGGTCCGTCCCCCACGAGGCATCCTGACACTCCTCGTCGAATGCCAGAACCCGCGGGGATCGGTGCTTGACCTCATGTGGAAGGACGGCTTTGGCTCTGTAGATGAGGAAGAACGGGGTCTCGCCGGTGGGCTTAGTCACGGTGGTGCGGATGGACCACAACATGGACTGAAGCTCATCGACCCAACCCCTGCCGCGGGCCTCAAGCTTCTTCTTGAAGCCCCTTTCCTTGAGGCCCCGCAGGACCTCCGTGTTGGCGCGCTCTGCCTGACCGTTGCTTCGTGGGTGTGCCACTGAGGCGTAGCATATCTGCGTTCCAAGGTTAGCGCAATAGGTCCTGAAGAGGTTACTTGTGAACTGCGAACCGTTATCGGTGATGATGCGGTTGGGGACGCCGAAGCGGCTCACGATGCCCTTGATAAACTTGACGGCCGATCCGGCAGGGATGGTGCGGACGGGCTCCACCTCCGCTCACTTGGTGAACTTGTCGATGGCGACGTAGAGGTAGCGGTACCCGCCTGCTGCTCGTGGGAAGGGCCCCAGTATATCCAGCCCCCAGACCGCGAAGGGCCAGGAGAGCGGGATGGTCTGGAGGCCCTGTACGGGCTGATGAATCTGCTTGGCATGGAACTGGCAGGCCTCGCAGGACCGGACCAGCTCGGTGGCGTCGTTGAGCGCCGTGGGCCAGTAGAAGCCAGTGCGGAACGCTTTCCCTACAAGGGTGCGTGACGAGGAGTGGTGTCCGCAGTCTCCTCCATGGATGTCGGCCAGCAACTCGCACCTCTGTTCTCTGGATACGCACCGCAACGCGACGTCGTTCGGGCGCCTGCGGTACAGCTCGCCGTCCCGCAGACAGTAAGTTGTGGCCTGTCGTACCTCTCGCTCCGCGTCTTCCTCCTTTTCCGGTAGTGTGCCGTGAAGCAGGTACGCCCTGAACTCCTGTGTCCAGTCGTCGACTTGGGGCTCCAGCGCCAGGAGCAGTCGGGCTCCTGAGGCCGGACCACAAGTTGGAGCCCCTGAGGGTGGTGCTGGGGGTAGCTCTTCACTCCGCGGCGCCCGATCCTCGGTTGGTGGTGCCGCGGATGGCTTGAAGAGCCGTTCCTCGAAGACGCCCGGCTCCTGAGGCTCGCGGTGCGATGCCCTCTGGGCGATGTCATCGGCCTCCTTGTTTGCGCCGCGCGGGATGTGCTGCAATTCCAAGCCCCTGAAACGTTTTTCAATCTTACGTACCTCTTCCAAGTATGCCTCCATGTGCTCGTCCTTAGGCGTATACTCCTTGTTGGAGAAGTTGACGAGGAGCTGGGAGTCGCCCTTGATGGTGAGGCGCTGAATCCCCAAGGCGGCTGCGGCCTTGAGGCCGACGATTAAGCCCTCGTACTCCGTGATGTTGTTGGAGACCTTCTCACCACGCTGGAAGCAGAGTTGCACGGCGTAGTAAAGCTTGTCCCCGGTCGGGGAGATGAGTACAACTCCGGCCCCTGCTCCCCTGCGCGCGAAGGCCCCATCGAAGTGCATGATCCAAACCTCAGGCGTCTCGTTGCCGGGGGTAAGGGACTGGCCCTCGTCCAGCCCCCGGTCGGGAGCGTCCGTCCATTCGGCTACAAAGTCTGCCAGGCTGCCCCCTTGATGACCCTGGTCGTGCTGAACTCTATATTGAAGGCCTGCAGCTCGATGTTCCATTCTGTGACCCTCCCTGCTGTGTTGGGGTTGCGCAGCACTTTCTCCAAGGGGTACGCAGAGACGACCTTGATGGGATGCCCCTGAAAGTAATGGCGCAGTTTCCTTGAGGCGACAAGAAGTGCGAGCAAGAGCTTCTGCTGCATAGGGTAGCGCGAGCGCGCGTCCCGCAGCACGGTACTGACGTAGTACACCGGATGCTCGACGAGGGAGAGGCCTTCCGCGCCGCCCCACTCCACAGTGGGCTCATGAGGCCTGGGCGCCTCGGGGGTCGCCGGGGCGGCTGGGGCCTCAGGAGCTTCGTCTTGAGGAGGTGAAGGCTCCATGGCATCCTATGAGCCTCCTTGCTTCATGCCCGGGGGCCCGCCTGCGCCTGACGGCGTAGCACGCGTGCCGGCACTCTCCTCCCTGACCGCCACAAGCGCAACACTGGCGGAGTGCGGGGTGGCAGCCAGGTATAGCAGTAGGGATTCCCGGGGGCGAGGTGCCACCATTACTGGTGGACTTGTGAGGTACCGCTTGAGGTCCTCGAATGCCGCGTCTGCCTCCAGAGTCCAATCGAAGGGGCCCTTCCTCTTCATGAGCTTGAAGAACGGCAGGGCCCGCTCGCCAAGCTTGGAGATGAAGCGCCCCAAGGAGGTCACGCAGCCCGCCAGCTTTTGCATCTCCTTGAGGGTCTGAGGCGGACTCGTCTTGCTTATAGCCTTGATCTTCTCCGGGTTCGCCTCGATCCCTCGGTGCAACACCAAGAAACCGAGATGTTTGCCCGACGGGACCCCGAAGACACACTTCTCGGGGTTGAGCCTCAGGCTGGCGAACCTCTCCTCCAGGTCCTCGATCAGGGTCTTGGCTTCTCGCGACTTGACCACGATGTCGTCGACGTAGGCTTCCGCGTTCCTCCCGAGCTGCTGCACCAGGGCGATGTGCATCAACCGCTGGAAGGTTGCGCCAGCGCTCCGCAGCCCGAAGGGCATGCACGTGTAGCAGAACACACCGCACGTGGTGAGGAAGGCAGTCTTCTCGACGTCTTCCACCGCCATCTTGATCTGATGGTAGCCAGAGAAAGTGTCCAGGAAGCATAAAAGGTCGCACTCGGCGGTGGAGTCCACGATCTGGTCAATGCGTGGCAGTGGGAACGGGTCTTGGGGGCAGGCCTTGTTGAGGTTCGTGAAGTCGACGCACATGCGCTCCTTCCCACACTTCTTTGGGACGACCACCGGGTTGGCGAGCCACTCCGGGTACTGCACCTCCCGGATAACTCCGGCCTCCTTCAGCTTGCCAACCTCCTGGGCGATGAACGCCTGCTTCTCCTGAGCCTGCCTCCTCGCCTTTTGCTTCAGCGGGCGTGCATTGGGGCACACCATGAGGTGGTGCTCGATCACATCCCTCGGGACCCCCACCAGGTCAGAAGCGTTCCACGCAAACGCATCCTTGTTCGCGCGGAGGAAGGCCACCAACGCCTCTTCCTGCTCCTGAGGCAGGCCGGCGCCGATGGTGAAGGTAAGACCAGGACTCTCGTATATACGGGCACCTGCTTCGTCTCAGCCCGGTTCTGAGAGAACAGCTGCTTCTTCTTTACTGGCGCGACATCGGCGACGTCCCCAGTGCCCTCCGAGGCCTGCGCGGCGTCCCCAGCGTTGGGGCGTGCCGCGGCAGCCGCCTTGTAGGTGAGCTTGAGCACGCGGGCTGCGTCCTTGGCGTCTCCGACAACGGAGAGGATGCCGCCGCTCCCAGGTATCTTGATGACGTTGTAGCCCGGGTGCGTTGCCGCCATGAACTGGGCGAGGGCGGGGTAGCCAAGTATCGCGTTGTAAGGGAGGTGGATGTGTGCGACATCGAAGTCGATCTGCTCGGTGCGGTAGTTGCAGCGGGTGCCAAAGGTGACGGGGAGGCGCACCCGCCCCAAGGGGGCGACGGAGCCCCCGGCCACCCCAGAGAAGGGCCTTGAGGGTGCGAGCTGGCCATAGGGCACCTGCAACGCGTTGAAGGTCTCCACGGAGAGGACGTTGAGGTCGGCCCCGCCGTCTATGAGGGTCCTGGTGACGGCCACGCTGTTTATGGTTGGCGTGCACAGCATGGGGAGCGTACCGGCGGCAGCCGTTGTTCTGGGGTGGTCGTCGGGGCCGAAGGTGATGTCGATCACCGGCCACGTTCGAGGTTGCGGGGCCTCGGACCGTGGCCGAATCGCGCTCGCCTGGCGGAGGAACTGCTTGACCTGGCGGTTGGAGGCGGGCGCCTGCGATCCGCCAAGGATGCATGCGACCGTAGGGTCGGCCCTGCGAGCCGCGGCGCCACCGCGTGCCAAGGGCTGCCTGGCCTCGAGGGTCGCGTCGGCCATGGAGCCGGTGAATCGGGGCCCGACTGCAGCCGCGGATGGGGAAGCTTCGACACGCCCCCTACCTGGCGCGCCAAATGTCGGATTTCGGGCTCCGCAAAAACCCTAAGAAGTTCGAACTCAGGGGCATGTGCGAAGATCTCCAACAGCTTCACCCCCTCCAAGCTCACAACACGATAACCCCGCTCGATGGCGAGGAAGAAGATAGCACACGAGAGTTTACCCAGGTTCGGGCCGCTGCGAAGCGTAAAACCCTACTCCTGCTTTTGGTGGATTGCCTCACGAGGAGGTTTGTGGATGAACTAGTACAGTGGTGAGTTGCCTCGCGAGTGCGTTTCGGTGGCGTTCGATCCCCCTCTACAGAGCAGCCTAGCCTCTCTTTATAGTGGCCCGGGTCCTCTCCCCTTATCGCAATGGCGGGAAGGGATCCCACAACGGCCAAATTCGAAAGGGGACAGGAGGTACATCCTATCCTGATGAAAGGTGGTCTTCGCCTGCAAAGTAGCTGTTGGTGATGCAGTGGTGGGCTCGGTGATGACATCCGTCCTGCCGCGCCCGCTGGCCTGGTCTCGTTGCACCGAAATGGTAACCTTTGGCGGGGCGCCTCGGGAACCTGCGCTCGTCCCTGCCTCCTTTGCACCAAAGAGGAAACTGTCCCTTCTGGCGCGCTGATGCCCGCCTGGCCTGGCTGGCGTCACCCTTGACCTCCCGAGGCCGAGCATTGCATAGAGATCTCCGCCACTCAGGAGGGGCCCTGGGGAGGCATATTCCCCCGCGGGTCTTGGCGTTGTTCTCCTCGCGAGGGTGGGACTCTCGCGAGGGCCTTGTCTTGGGTGAGACCGCATTGGGCCGTATCTGGCCATCGAAGTGGGCCACGCCCTGGGCCGTAGGCAGGCAAGTCTGGGTACCCCCGTTCCCAGGACGCCGACAACTGCTTCAAGTATGATGGTGACCTTTTTGATGTGACCTTGGTACTACCTGTGCAGACTATCCAAATTTTTTCCCATCGCCAATACATACAATAGACTGAACTGGTAGGCGAGTAAAAGAATATAAAAAAACAACTTGAACATATTGTCGAACACATGGCAGGCGAGGTGTATATCCGGCGGAGTAGGACATACGGGTGCGACGTCCAGGGCGGCTACCATGTCTGAGGCGACAACGATGGCTGGGAGGGGTTTGTGGCCCTTGGTAGCGGAGCCGCGGGATGGGGCATCTGCGAATCTAGGGTTGGAACGGCACCGGAGATAGGCAAGGAGCGACGCGGGTGAGGAAGAAGAGGGCGGGTTAGGCAAGGGTTGAAGATGATGTAGAGAGATTTGGGGTGGATCTGACGTAACGGACATGTCCAGGCATGTCCGTGCATGGTGGCGAAGCCACACTTTGAGCTAGGTAGTCAATTGACTACACAACTTTTTGCAAAAACGACATACATCAAGCAGAAGTCATGCCGAAAGATCTGATGAATGCATACATATGATTACACAATATTCAGTTGACCACACATAATTGGATTCCTGGCACCGCCACTGTCCGGGCCTAAATTCACCCCACATATGAACTGAATTTGAGAGATAGTGAACAATCCAAACATATGGACTGTTGAGAGCCCGATTGAGTGGCGTTTTATGATGAAGACGATGTCCGGACCGTTCGTCAGAAGATATGGGGCAGATTAAGGGGTCCGGATGAAGATGCTCTTATCCAGTGGCGGAGCTTCGGCCAACCTGGGCCATGGCCCCCCCAGCTCAGAAATTTTCTTTGTATATATTCCTTTGTATTAGGCCTATTGTCCACTAAAAACAGCTGAAATAGTTATATTTGCCCCCCTCCAGCCCATGCCCCCCCCCATATATTCTGCTCAAGCTCCGCCACTGCTCTTATCCCATGTTATCCTGGGTGGAGAAGCGCTGGCTCTAGCTAATGATCTCTCTATTATCCATGTTTTGGTTGATGCATATCCCAAAGAGGTTATGAATGCTATCAAGAATGGTACTGGAGGTATGCATGGCAGCAGCACCGGAGAGATCATAGCTATAGCCACACAATTTCAGTCCTGGACCTTCATCTTCGAAGGTAAAAGTTCAAACATCAAGGCACATGGCCTCGCTAAATACACTCCAGGTCTTTCCAAAGGATGTCACCGGTGGCTTCGCCGCCGCCGACGGTTGCTACCGCCGCCCGCGTCCGCGGAAACTTTCCATGGCACGAAACGGAAACAGTCTGTGGTGAGAAAAAGAAAGTCTGAAACAGCTGCTCGGCGTGGAGTGTGAGCGCAGACCAGTGCACTGTGCACCACTCCGTCTGTTGTCGTTTCCATCCTTTGTTGACTACTCTGGTTGCTGCCTCATTTCCAGTGGCATGCTTCCTTGACCAGGCAGGCAGCAAAAACAAACCCCAAAGACGGACTATGGTGCTTGATGAATCAAGACCTGAGCACTAGGTGAGGGTACAGTACAACCCAGCACTTATAAGTGAAACGGTTAATTACCAGGGAGCCACCTACCGCTGCCGATTGCCAGATGAACTCTTGCATGCGTCACATCTTCTGAAAAAAATGAGACACCACAAAATCAAAAGACCACTAGTTGGTGTACTCAGAAGTCTCGAGAAATCTTGACGCACACATCCGGCAACAAAGCAACGAATATTCGACTCAACAACTGCCGTGACACCGAGAGTCTGAGACAAATCCATTCGATGGCCGTGCCAAGGAAACCAGTCGTCGGACCATTCCAAGCACCACGCACGCGCCGGCGCGGTTCAAGGCCTGCCATGGCAGACAGGGACGTGAGAAACCCGCGAATTTTGACCCGGACAGCCGCGCCGCGCCCCGCCTCCATCGGTGCAGCATCTCCGGCTCACGGAGGTAGCTCAGATGCTGCGTGTGTGATCGACAAAAAGAGCCCCCGCAAAAAAAAAAAGACAAAAAGAGAGAAGTGCAACGAGAGTAGACCGTACAAAAGCATTGCTTATACGGAATAGAAGTGCATGTCATGTGGGCCATGGTCCCTACACCCGATAACAATCGTATAATTGTAATGCCCCAAGAAGTTTTAGAGATGGAATACAAAACTAATCGGTCCTAGGTGACGTGATTTGCGCAAGCGGGGAACCAAATGGGAGCTCCAGCGTCTGCCTCGCGCAAGAACCTCGATGCTGGCGTTAAAGAATGGAATCGTACAGTTACGAAAACCAGGTTGAAATATGGTCGTAAACTATAAAGGACTGCATGATTGCCGGCTGGAATGACCCCTCTTGCTAGCCGAAAATTCGTAGAGGCACGCAGGTGGCGGGAGTACGCACCTGTCCAGCCTTGTCCGACCGGACCATTGTCGTTATTTCGGGGATGACTTGTGTGAGATCTCACATTAGGTGAGATCTATGAGATCAATTTTTTTGAAAAAAAAGTACATGTTTAAACATTCTCAATTTTTTTGTAGACACTCATGAATGTTTGATGTACAACCTCAAAAAGTTTCAACTCCTAATTCAACTCACATTAATAGAAATAAAAAAGAAAAAATCGAGTGTGAATAGTGTCAAAATACTATTCAGCCAAAGCTGCTACTATTCACATTCGAATTTGTCTTTTTTGAATCTCTTAATATACATCGAGTTTTGAGCTGATTTTTTTTCCTGAGTGGTAGACATATCACACAAGAATGTTGTCAAATAATTTCAGATTTTTTCGAAATGTCTAAATATGATTTTTTGGTGTTGATCTCACGATCTCACCTAAATGTGAGATCTCATACAAGTCTCCCTGGAGTCGTTTGATTTCACACGAGAGCACATCAAATTTAAGTTTTAATTTTAAAACTTGTTGATTTTGTCGTTCATTCGTATCAAGTTTCACACTTGAAATTTGGTGGAAATTTTAAAACTCACTAAAACCTATTTAAAAGTGGTTTTATTTGAAAGCCCTCGTCACAACGAACATGGGTTACACTCCATACACAAGGGAGGGAGGGGGCGCGAACGTGCGTGGATTAAGCTCCGGTGCGAATCGAACGGCTATCCATAGCGTCATCTCTTCCGCCGCACTGTCCATCGTCTGCTTGCAAGAGACCAAACTCGCTCTTATCTCTGACTCTATAGTGTTAGAGACCCTCGGCCCCCTCTATGAGGATTTCTACTTCCTTCCAGCCATCGGCTCCCGAGGTAGTGTGTTGCTTGCGTGGCGTAGATCAGACGTCTCTCTCTCCAACCCCTATGTGGGTGAGCACCACGTTACCGCGCTCGTCACTCCCTCCATCGGAGAGGGCCACTAGTGGATCACCGGTGTGTACGGTCCTCAGGATGATGCGACCAAGTTGGAATTCCTCGCCGACCTCCACGATGTGCGTGACTCCCGCACGGGCCCGTGGCTCCTCGGCGGCGACTTCAACATGATCACTTCTGCGGCCGACAAGAATAACTCGAACCTCAATCATCGCATCATGGGCAGATTCCGTCGCTTCATCGCGGATGAGGAGCTTCGCGACATGTACCTTCATGGTCGCCGTTACACGTGGTCGGATGAGCGTGACACACCGAACCTTGTGCGTAACGACCGTGTCCTCTGCACCTCTGGCTGAGAGACGATGCACCCTCACTGCCTTCTGCACTGCCTCTCCTCTGCCGCGTCCGACCACTGCCCTCTGATCGTTGACTGCGTTGCGCGCCCGCCTAGCGCACGGAGATTCCACTTCGAGCGGTTCTGGTCGAAGCTCGCCGGATTCCATGACGTGGTCTCCGAGGCTTGGAACTCGACCACCCCGGATCCTGACCCCTTCAGGCGCATCGTCGCCCGCATGAAGGCCACTGCAAGGAAGTTGCAGAGTTGGAGCTCGCGCACCGTTGGCAACGTGTCGCTTCAACTGAAAGTCGCGCGGGAGCTCATTGCCCGTCTCGATGCCGCGCAGGACATCCGCCCCCTCTCCCCATCCGAGACGTGGCTGCGTCGCAAGCTCAAGGCCTCCTACCTCGGGCTCGCCTCGCTCGAGCGATCCATTGCACGCCAGAGAGCTCGCCTTTCTTGGCTTCGCAGCAATGACGCCGCCGTCTCCTTCTTTAAAATCCACGCCTCGCACCGCAAGCAGCGCAACATCATGGACTCCATTCGTGTGGGCGATCAGGCCATCCATGAGCATGATGCCATGGCCGAGGCAGCCTACCTTCACTTCTCTGAGGTCCTTGGCGGCGCCAACGCTCGTGACACATCCCTCGACCTCACTCAGCTTCATATCGCGCATTTCGACCTCGCTGACCTAGAGGCCCCCTTCTCCGAGGACGAAATCTGGAACGCCGTCAAGTGTTTGCCAACCGGTAAGGCACCTGGCCCCGATGGATTCACGGTGGAGTTCCTCCGGGCATGCTGGGACATTATCAAGCACGACATCTACGAGGCCTTCGACAAATTCTTCTCCTTGAATGGCCGAGGTTTTCAGAAACTCAACGAAGCCTTCATCACCTTGCTCCCCAAGCGACCGGACGCCCAAGCGCTTTCTGACTATCGCCCTATCAGCCTCATCCACCTCATCGCGAAGCTTTTCGCTAAGGTGTTGTCTCTCAGGCTCGCGCCTCGTCTGGGCGCCATGGTGTCCACCAACCAGAGCGCGTTCATTGCCGGACGGTGCATCCACGACAACTTCCTTCTAGTTCAACAGACGGCCCGCCTTCTGCACAACCTAAATGTCCCCCCGTATGCTCCTCAAGCTAGACATTGCTCGGGCCTTCGACAGTGTCTCCTGGCCGTTCCTCCTGGAGACTCTCCAGCACCTCGGCTTTGGCACCAAGTGGTGTGACTGTATCTCGATCCTCCTTTCCACGGCGTCCACCAGGGTCATGATCAACGGACACCCGGGCCCTCCCATCAATCATGCATGTGGCCTACGCCAAGGTGACCCGGTCTCCCCGATGCTTTTCACCATCGTCATCGACGTCCTCAACTCCATGCTCCTCCGTGCTGTTGAGCTCGGCCTTCTCCAGCGCCTCACGGCGAGGCACGCATCATCGAGCATCTCCCTCTACGCGGACGACGTCGTTATCTTCTGTCACCCGGACCGCCATGACATTTCGACCGTCCGCGAGCTGCTTCGGGTCTTTGGGGACGCTTCGGGCCTCCGCACCAATTTCAACAAGTGCTCGGCCACGCCCATCCACTGTTCTGACGACCACACTGCGACCATTGCATCAGAGATGCAATGTCCGGTGAATCAGTTCCCTATCCAGTACCTTGGACTGCCGTTGTCCATCCACAAGCCCTCCACCGTGAGCCTCTTACCGGTCGTCCTCAAGCTCGAGCGGAAACTTTCTACATGGCGCGCCTCTATGCTCTCCCAGGGGGACCGTCTTGCCCTGGTCAGGCACGTCCTCTGTGCCATCCCGACGCACTTCCTCATCGCCATTGCCTTCATCAAGTCTACGCTGAAGCAAGTCAACCGGATCATCCGCGGATTCCTCTGGGTTGGGAGCAAAGATGCCAATGGAGGCCAGTGTCGTGTCAACTGGCAGAGAGTCTGCAGGCCCCTTTACCTTGGGGGGCTCGGCGTCAGAGACCTACAGCGCTCAGGCATTGCCCTACGCACGCGGTGGCTTTGGCTCCAACGCACGGACCCCTCGCGGCCATGGAGCCACTTGCACATCCCTCACGACCAGGACGTCGGCGCCATCTTCCGCGCGTCCACCGAGTGGATCCTTGGAAACGGTCTAGAGTGCATGTTCTGGACGGACCACTGGATCGGTGGGCAGTCTGTAGCTGAGATCGCGCCCCAGGTGCTCGCGCTTGTCCCTCGCCGCCTTCGCAAACTACGTACTGTTCAGGAGGGCCTGCATCTTCGATCCTGGGTGCGTAACATCCAGGGTGTGCTTGGTCCGGGCGCCATGCTTCAATACCTCGACCTTTGGCAACGCGTCCGCCACACTCAGCTCTCGGACACGGTGGATGTCCTGCGTTGGCGGTGGACTGCCTCGGGCACTTATTCCGCTAGCTCATGCTATCAGGCCCTCTTCCTTGGTTCCCAAGAAGACCTGAACTGGGAGCTAACGTGGAAGCCATGGGCGCCACTCCGGGTCAAGTTTTTCATTTGGTTGGCGATCCAAGACCGGTGTTGGACAGCTGACCGCCTTGACCGTCATGGCCTACCACACGAGCCTATGTGCGCCTTCTGTGACCAGGACGACAAAATGATGCATCACCTGCTGGTCGGCTGCTCCTTTTCCCGGCAAATTTGGCACGAGATCTTAGGTTGGGTCCGCTCCACGGCCGACCTTCCATTCGGTGACGTGGATTTCCATTCCTGGAGGGCCACGTCATGCGAACGCGCTTCTCCGCCCACTCGCAAAGGGCTTGCCTCCCTCATCACCCTCACCGCCTGGTGGCTTTGGAAGCACCGCAATGGCTGCATCTTCGACGGCGACCAACCCTCGGTCACCCGCCTATCCTCCATCATCAAAGACGAGGCGCGCCTCTGGGCGAAAGCCGGCGCCAACGGACTTAGGAACATTATCCCGGAGAGTTAGCTCTTTCGATCTAGGGGACGAGCAACCCCATCTGTTTGCTCTACACTCGCTACCATGCCCCTGCGCGTACATGGCTTAGCGAGTGCATGTAATCCCATGCTGTAAAAACTTCTCCTTCTATCAATGAAAAGATACACAATCTTTGCGTATTCGCGAAAAAAACAAGGAACATGAATATGCAAAAGAAACTTAATTTAAACTTTCGGTTTCAAAAGACTCAAAATCGAAAGCCCAAAGAAGAATAGGTTCGGTGCCCCCGCACCTGCGTGCCACAAATATCATCTCTTCATCTACCTACCTACTTGGTGTGCAAAGAAAATGTAACATGACATACAAAAAACTTGGAACGTACTCCACATGCATATTAAACAAGTGTGGACCCATGAGCCACTCAAGAGTAACACAAGTATGCACTGCGTGGTGCCTCGGTCCACACCGCGCATCAATGTGTGTATTTAGATACATCACTTCCTCTATTAGATCATAGCAAGTGGCATCGTGTCCATTAATTTTATGATAAAAGGGTAGAAATTTACATAGATGTATGGATGTTTCATGTTCTAGATCCGGCAATGTTGTTGAGTGACGACTGCTTTGTTCAATGGGGGGTGCGAGTGGTGAATGGAGATGGTTGCACATACATGCGATCTACCTAGGTTCAGATCCTCCCCGGAGAGGTAACACCCTACTCCTGCTTGCTTTGGGTTGTACTGCTTGAGTGCTCATCGGAGATCAGGCAAATCACCGAAACCATGTCCTGAATTACAAGGTATGTCATGATGACAAACAAGGTGGTTAGGTAGGAACCCTAGCCCTATATGGCTTTAGAATGTGTTGGATCCCAACCCGAGAGGGACCTAGCTCACCTTATATACCTACCGAGTTAGGTTACATTGTCCGGGTAGGGAAAAAGGTGGGCTTGCATTACCGGGTTGAACCGGACCATGCCATGCGCCTGTGGGTTGATGTTGTCTTGCCTTGCAAGATTGTGCGGCATCCGCCTTGCTCTTCGGCCCAAGCCGTTGACTCAACTTGTTTGGAAATGATATGGGCGGTGTGTTGTCTGGCTAGTTGTATCCCAGGTGTAATATCCTCATCAGGATGTAAAGAGATATAAAAGTTATTTTCTGCCATGAAAGTTAGTTATTTGTTAGTACTAGAAGAATTGGATATTTGTGCAATGGGGACTCTTTTGGGCTAGTTGTTCATAATATGTGTGCGTATAATCTTGCCGGTTGTCAAACTTTTTGCGTGCTCGCGTCAAGCGGGAGCGAGGACCAATCAACTATAGGACACAAATTTTTCATGGGAAAAACAACCCCTAAAGATCTGACCCATTTTACAAGGTGTTACACATAATGGTCAAGGATGGATACAGCACGATATCAGACCTCTTCCAATGCACAAGTGCTTAGATGTGATGCTAAGGGCATTAAAATGTTTAGTAACTAAAGTCTGCAATGCATAGGTGCTTAGCTTGTTGTTGCTAAGCTTTTTTTATTTAATTACTTAGCAGCCAAACTCTTCCATGCATAGGCTAAACTCATTCATTTAATTGTTTTATAGGTTCGCGTGCTTGACATTGGTTTTTTCTCAGGTCATCAAAGTGCTCTCTCTCCTTCTTAGTTGCTTTGTCACATCATTTTTTTTGCTATATGACATGCTTAGAACCCGTACACGGTGGGGCACTGGGAAGAGCCTCAAATGGTCCAGAAGGGTTGAATCATGAGAGGCCACCTAGAGTATATAGTTTTATATGCCAGGTGGCTCTATGTGGGATCGAGAAGAGACGTCTAGAGGGGGGGGGGAATAGACTACTTGACAAATTAAAAACCTGAGCTTTTCCCAATTTTAATGGTTGGCAGATTTTAGCAATCCTAACAAGTCTAGCACACCCTACAGATGCAAGTCAATGAGTATAGCAGCGAAAAGTAAAGACAAGCACATGTAAGTAAGAGTAGAGAAGAGGAGATCAAACGTAATTGGAGACACGAAGATTTTTCCCGTGGTTCCGATAGGTGGTGCTATCGTACGTCCATGTTAATGGATACTTCAACCCACGGAGGGTAGCGGTCGCGAGAGTCCACGGAGGGCTCCACCCATAAGGGTCCGCAAAGTAGCAACCTCGTCTATTCCATCACGGCTTACGTCCACGAAGGACTAGCCTCACTCGGGGTAGATCTTCACGAAGTAGGCGATCTCCTTGCCCGTACAAACTTCTTGGTTCAACTCCACACACGAAGACGGAGGCTCCCAAGCGACACCTAACCAATCTAGGAGACACCACTCTCCAAAAGGTAATAGATGTGGTAAGAATGATGAACTCCTTGCTCTTGTGCTTCAAAAGATTGTCTCCTCAACACACAACCACTCTCTCACATATTTGGCTTGGTAGAAGAGGTTGATTGGATGAAAAGTAACTTGGGGAGGCTAGAAATCAAGATTCATATGGTTGGAGTGGAAGATCTTGATCTCAACACATGAGTAGGTGGTTCTCTCTCAGAAAATGGATGGGGCAAGCGTTCGTCTGTTCTGAGTGCTTCCTCTACGAGTGAGAGGCAGGTGGAGGGGTATACATAGTCATCTCCAAAAATCCAACCGTTACAACATTATTGCCCAACTCGGTGAAACCGAAGCAAAAACTCGGTTGCGCCGACTATTGGAAAATGTGGCAACTTTTGGCGTTTCGGTGAGACCGATATATAAATCTCGGTGGGTCCGATTTGGCTGACCTAGGCAGTTACCAAAACTCGATGAGGCCGAGTCCTAAAACTCCGAAATTCCAATTCTTAGAAATAGGTTAACCGAAAGTTGGTCACTGATTTCGGTTTCACCGAAATAAAACTTGGTGTCACCGAGACCTTAGGGTTTGGCTTAGGATTTGTCTAGGGTGAAACTCGGTAGGGCCGATTTGGAAATATTGGTGGCACCGAATTTGAGTGGTAGGGTTTAGACAAAGTATTTTGTGGGAGAATTTCATGGTGTTTTTGGTGGCTAACTCTAAGCACTTGAGCAACCAGATCATCATGGATACCTCATCCCCTTTTAATAGTATTGGCTTTCCTATGGACTCAAAAAGTGATTTCTCACAAAATGCAAAATGTAGAGTCTTGAAGCTTGATGACTTGCCAATCATATTCCTTCTTCTTCTTGTTGTCATGGATTCTCCACACATTCCAGCCAATTCTCTCTGTGGACTTCATCTGAAATAATCTAGGTAAAACTATCAGTCCAAGAGACAATGTATGTTGTCATGAATTATCAAAACCTCCAAAGGAGCATATGTGCTTTCACTCTAGCCTACTCAGCTAAACTAAATAAAATATTAGAAAAGCATACCATGAACACATCCAAGCATATAATCGTTGTTTTGACTGCAAGAATGTTAACTGCTTTTTAAGTGCGCACTGACATAACGATTACTAGAACCAAAATTATTGAGCTTGCTGATTAGTGAAGTCACAACATTTCTCTTGTTATGGATGGATGTGTCACGTGTGTTTAAAGAAGATGTGGGCTTTAGTAAGCCTCCCTTAATATTTCTTAAGAGGATATTTTTCATCAATTAGTATTATCGAGATATGTTTGCCCCACCCACATAGAGTTGAGACTAGTGCTAAATTATGCAAAGGCCGTCAAGTCCCTCACCAATCTCCTAGGAATATGCATACAATTGTCAGTCCTATTACATGACTAGTATCTGCATTGCACTAGAGGTAGGACCATGGGCACCGGCGCCTTCTTCCCATTGATGGTCACTCTTGTTGAAGATGCATCCACATGTCTATTGAGATAAGAATGCAAAATACACAACTTGGATTCTTACATTGGTCCATCTCACTAAACAAGAAACTTGCTCGATACATACTCTCATGAGTAATATGGTGTCATGTTCATTCATATGAGAGAATTCTCTCAAAAAGAGAAAACAAAATACTCTAGTAAGTGTGATTCTGCCCTACACTTGCTTCTACAATAGATCATGTTGATCTCATCATTCACTTTCTCGTCATAGTGGTAGAGGTACGGTCATCAATGGATGATCATCGTCTTGGAAACCTCAACATGGCCCAATATGGATGTGTGGAGAAGATATATGGGCGACCAACGGGTGGAGATTTTTATCCAGGTGGACATTTTGAGATGATCATGGAGGCCAAAGTTAGATCGTGATTTCATGGGAAACAGGGACAGAGACTATAACTACTTATGGGTTGCACCTGAAGGTAGAACGCATTCATGTCTTCACCGTGAAATCATGTCGATCATGTATACGAGAGTAGAAGTATCGAAAGTAGGGTGGGAACTAAATCAGCAATGACGATGGAAATCCTCAAGATCAATATGGCGACTCTTTGTCTTGTGTGGTATGAGTTGCTTGTTATGGCCTTATTGTTGAATCTTGGTTGCTTATATTTCACTGTGGCCTCTAGCTTCTTAAATATGTGCCTTATGTTGGACGTGAAAGCTTGATCTTCTTTGAGTTTGCTTGTAGACAGTTTAAACTACAGATTTCTCGTGATACCTTTCTTATTTGTTGTGAATCCTTGTCCTGTACCGTAGGGCATAAGTGTTCTAGAAAACCCTTATACCCACATACATTTTCCAAGATTTTCAATCTCAAGGTCCTAATAGCATGTAGAACAGTCACATGCATACACCGTACCTAAGATGCCTGATATTTGGTATACTAATGTTGCAGCTACATTTATACAAAGTTTTGTTTATAGTTTTTGATTATTAGCAAAGTAAGAGATTAACTCAAAGTAAACTTTATTATTTAATTGAGTTATGCTTCAAAAATGAAGAGGGGGGGGGCACAACTAATAATGATCTGTTTCAACCCTATTACTTCAACGTCATACTCCA
The DNA here is from genome assembly GCA_039707655.1 of Elymus sibiricus. Taxonomy (NCBI): domain Eukaryota; kingdom Viridiplantae; phylum Streptophyta; class Magnoliopsida; order Poales; family Poaceae; genus Elymus; species Elymus sibiricus. Next base: position 312,247,099 of record CM077663.1, on the reverse strand, counting down.
ACGTTCAAAACAAATCCAATCGAGGAGACAGAGCAGCCTACTATAGCTAATATTTTTTGACTCGGTTGTTATGAAACTACTTATCAAAATATAGTGGCAACAATAGAAATCCCAATTTCGATGGGTCGGTTGGCTTAGAGCTACATTCAAATTAATAGAAGCTCAACTATATTTCAAACTGCAAAACAAAATGTATTGCTACAATCAATGTTGATGCTATATTCAAATTTGATATGTTATTGTGTCATGTCCCTATGCGGTTTTTATCTTTTCCGCCCTTCGTACTTAAATTCTAGCTTCACCCTTGTATTTGTGGTCAGGTCTAGATGACATTATTAGCAGACCAACTCTTCTTTAAACCATATGGCATTGGTGGATGTTCCACCCTAACCTTCACCTCGATCTTGCCTTAGCTTGATCCACATTGCTTTAGGGCCCTGTAATCCAGGACCGAGTTGCCTTCTATACGAGTTTGTTAGGTGTCAACGCCACGTCTCTGACAACAAGGCGAAGCGTGAAAAACATGACAAATTTGTTTGATTCAATCAGAGCGTCTGTTTTTTCCACCATTAGTTACCAAATTTGCACATGGAAATATTGGAAAAAACAAAAAAAAATTGGTGAAGTATTTCAAAGGAAAAAAATATGTTTGGAGGGGAAGGCCAACGAGATAATGCATCAGATTGATCCCTAAATAATCGGCTTAGAGCATCTCTAGCAAACCCCTTATATCGTGCCGACCCGCAAAATAACCGTCAGTTCAAGGTTTTGCGCGGAAAAAGTGACCCGAACAAACATCGTAAATGCGTTCGACCCTTAAATTTTTTTAAGGGGCGCGGTAAATTGCCCCCTCCGATCCTCGAAAATACAGCCCCCCCCCCCCCCGCCCCGTCGGTGTCCTGTATCTCGCGAAAGCGGTTGGCGGCAAGGACATTTCAGCACGCGCGCGTTCCTCACCCCCATCCCGCAGCCACCCGGCATCGTCGCCGCCCGCCCGCCGCCTTCGATTTCGGCAATATCCGCCGACGTAATCAGGCCGCCAGGCCGCTCCAGACCCTGGTCCACCGCACCGCTTCGCCGCCGCCCCGGATCCGCCACATCGAGCTGCCCCCGGGTCACCGCCGCCCCGGATCGACCGTCGCCGAGCCCCCGCCGAGTCGTCGCCTGCCCCAGATTTCACCGAGCCGAGCCACCCCCGGGTCGCCGCCGCCCCGGATCGAGCCGCCGCCGGTGAGTCCTTTTCTACCCCCTTGTAGTTCGACTTAGAGAACGATTTGTAGATGGATTTGAGCCCTAGTGAGGAATTTTTGCTCGAGGATTCGTCCTTGTCCGATGGCTTGGACGTAGAGTCGTTGCTCGAGAGCCATCGGCAACAGATGGTGGTGGTGGTGCTCGTCGTGAAGGAGCTCGAGGATCAGAACCAAAAGAGACGGTGAGGAACGACCTCACTATCTTTGCATCCCTCACAACCGCCATCTCGAGAACATGATGTTGATGCAAGACTACTTCGCGGACAATCCCACATATCCGCCGCACCTCTTCCAGAGAAGGTATCGAATTCGCCGATCCCTCTTTTGTAAAAATAGTGCAAGCTTGCAAGGTCAATTCTCGGTTTTTTACTCAAAGGAGAAACACCGTGGGCTTGAAGGGTTTTACCGCATATCAAAAAATCTCGGCTGCTATGCGGGTGATTGCATATGGCATTCCGGCTGACTATGCCAACAAATTCTTATATTGGATTTGTGATTTATATGTTGTATTCGGGACAATTCTTGTATTGAATTATTGTTTAATTCGGTGATTTGAATAATTATTGTAATTTAGATGATTGTTATATTATGTTAAATTCATAATTCTGTGTAATATGTGTCAAATTCAGAAAATACCATGTGTTTTGCGGGCTGACGGGTTCTGTGGCCGAACAGACACCGCATAGCGGAAGTGTAAAACAGAATCACAGAATACCGCAAGCCCGCAAAACGCTTTTCGCGAACTGTAAATGCATTATAAAGGTCCACGATATAAGGGGTCTGCTAGAGATGTTCTTATTTGCCCATAAATCTTGTCAGCTGCTTTCTTAATAAATTTCAATTATAAAATGCTATTTATGTATCTTTTATCAAAAAAAAAGATGGAGACGGTATGCTTTTTCAAATGATCTTTCTTTTGAAACATTGTACAAATACAAATGCAAACGTTCATGTACGCGCAACCCTATATATGCGCGCACACACAACCTACTACGAGCATCCTCGAGGGACTGAGCTAACACATTTTAAAATTGACAAAGTCATCCCATGCACGTTGTAATTGATGAAAACTTCGTTTCCCACTGAACAAACATCACCGAAATCTATAATAAATTCAGAAAAATACGAGCACTCGTATTAAGTCAAAAACCTGAAACCCGATGGACTGGTTTCACCACAAGAAATCTAACCATCTGACTTACGCCCAATTCACCGAATGAGTTTTTTAAGTTCCCGATACAACATTATTTGCACTAAGTTGGTGTTAAAATTGAGAAATATCGCCAGTTTGATAGCGTAAATTAAAGGCCAGGTTGATACTTTACCAATGTTTATTTACTGTTTTAATGATGGCTGTAATGCTTGGTCGTGGATTTATATATAGAATAAAATGGGACGAAAGGCTTTTTCGGCCAGGCTTTACGAGCGTACAACGTACTCCAAATTTTAGCGGTCACGATCATGGCCGCGGTAACCCGGAAACCTGAACGCCCTTTGGCCAGTTCCTGCAATATTTTCCGTGGTCACGACGGAGAAAGGAGGGACCCGACTAGCCGAGTCCCCTCACCCACCTCCCCCATTCCGACCTCAGTGACACGGTGGCGCCGTAGCCATTCGTCCGGCCGGCCACCCATCATCAAGAGAGAGCAGACGGGTTGACTGGGGCAGTTGACCAGAAAAGTCCGTGGATCTCCGCGTCCCCCCAGTCCATACTGCGCGCCCCTCTCGCCCTCGCCGGGCCCACCCGCCAGCCAGCTGGGCCCCCACACGCTTAGAAAAACTCTCTCGCCTCCACTTTCTTTTCCGTTCTTTGACGGGCGGCTCCTCTCCTCACCTCCCACCACCTCCGGTCCTCCCTCCCTCCCTCCCCCCCCCCTACTCACAACTCTTCTCCCCTCCTCCACCTCCTCCTCCTACTCCCTGGGTCCTCCCGGCTCCCCCCTATGCGAGGACGGCGAGCTTCAGGTGACCGATTCTACCTCGCCTCTTCTCTCAGATTTTTCTTGATTTTGTGGCCGTTCTTCCATGCTTTGTTGTGGCGCGAATGGTCTTCGGAGTGCGCGAGCTCTGGGTTGGTTGGTGCCTCGGGCGGGATGCGGGTTCTTGGGGGGCTACGGTACCGGTTCCTTCCTGCGGTCGCCAGGGAGTTCGTCTTCCGGCTAGAAACTCCGGGGAAGAAATCGCTGGCCTCTTGGCCTGATTGGCGCGGGTTTGTTGCCGGAGAGGCAGCGGCAGCAGCAAGGGGTTTGTCCAGTGGTTCTTCTTTTTTAGTTAAAAAACATCAAAGAGGGCCGGCCCCTGAGAGGGGAATCAGGGAGAAAAATAGCATACACATATGCGACATATGGATGGTGCGGCGCCATTCCTTTTGGAGATTTTTTTTTCGCGGCCCCTTAGATTTTCTTCTTTCTGGAAAGTGCGCCTTTTGGCAGTTCGAGCCGTTCGCTTCTGTAGCGAGAAAATCGAGATATTTAATAAGAAAAAGCCTGTTGCTTGTTTCCATAAATAATAATCGTGGTCTCGATTGATGGTTCAGGAGCCAGGAACTGCCTCCAGTTGCAAGTTTCCACTTATGTTTGTAGATAGTAATGGAGGGACAAGGTTGCAAGTTTTTAATGTTTTTATTAGGGGTGATGGTTAATTACCATGCGACCAATTGCACCTATTCTTTTGTGCTAATCTTAGCAGAATCTCCGCATCATATGTTATTTGCTATGGCTGTAGTGGGGATCAGTTCCCCACTGATGTTGTCTTTGTGTTATGCTTTTCAGTACTGCAATCAAATCAATATCTTCATTTTAATATATGGCTGCTATCGCCAACTGGTATGTGTGTCTCTAATTTATAAATTCGGTTGCGTTTACGTGTAGGTGAAGCTTGAATCTAGAAGTGGTGTTGTCACGGACGAGAGGTGCCATTAGGCGCAAGTGCTCAATGGCAAATCATTATGCTCCTCTGAGACTTATTCTTCTACTGTTGTTGATCTTCACTTGTTTCGCTTCTGAAGCTGATATCCAATGCTTGAAATCTGTTCAGCAGTCAGTGAATGACCCCAACGGTGTACTCAAATCCTCATGGAATTTTGAAAACGGCACTGTTGGTTTCATATGCCGATTTACTGGTGTGGAATGTTGGCACCCGGATGAGGACCGAGTTCTTTCTTTGCGCCTAGGTAACCTTGGTCTCCAGGGTCCATTTCCTCATGGTCTTCAGAATTGTAGCAGTATGACTGGGCTGGATCTGTCAAACAACAACTTTTCAGGACCTATCCCTCAAGACATCTCCCGGGAAATACCATACTTAACATCATTGGACCTCTCCTACAATAGTTTTTCTGGCGCCATCCCACAAAATATATCAAATATGACATACCTGAACCTCCTCAATCTCCAACATAACCAGTTTAGTGGCCAAATCCCACTGCAGTTCAATCTTCTTACTCGGTTAACTCGATTCAGTGTCGCAGACAACCAACTAACAGGGTTTATTCCATCTTTTTTAACTAAGTTTCCGGCATCAAACTTTGCCGGTAATCAAGGGCTATGTGGGAATCCATTAGATGAATGTCAAGCTTCATCAAAGAGCAAGAACACTGCGGCAATCATTGGAGCTATTGTTGGAGTGGTAGTTGTGATCATAATTGTTGCAATAGTTGTGTTTGTTTGTCTGCGGAAATTACCAGCTAAGAGGGCAAAAAAGGATGAGGATGAAAATAAGTGGGCAAAGAGTATCAAAGGAACAAAAACAATCAAGGTAAACTACTATGTTATTTCCTTTCCTTTTATTTTGGGTCGAATGGCAATGTCCAATAGCATTGTTCACAGAAGTTTCAACAATACCTTACTATTGTCATCGTTTTCTCGATTATTCAGGTGTCTATGTTTGAGAATCCAGTTTCAAAGATGAAATTAAGTGATCTTATGAAGGCCACCAAACAGTTCAGCAAGGAAAACATCATAGCTACTGGAAGGACAGGGACTATGTACAGGGCAGTGCTACCTGATGGTTCTTTTCTTGCTGTCAAAAGGCTACAAGATTCACAACATTCTGAATCACAGTTCACTTCAGAAATGAAGACACTTGGCCAAGTAAGGAATCGCAACTTGGTTCCCCTTCTTGGATTTTGCATTGCTAAGAGGGAGAAGTTGTTGGTGTACAAGCACACACCCAAAGGTTCACTCTATGATCAGTTACACGAAGAGGGGAAAGATTGCAACATGGATTGGCCTCTGAGGTTAAGAATTGGTATTGGTGCAGCAAAAGGCCTAGCATATCTTCACCACACTTGCAATCCTCGAATCCTTCACCGTAATATAAGCTCCAAATGCATCCTCTTGGATGACGACTACGAACCGAAGATTTCGGATTTTGGTCTTGCTAGGCTTATGAACCCCCTAGACACCCATCTCAGCACCTTTGTGAATGGGGAATTTGGAGATATTGGTTATGTGGCGCCAGAGTACGGGAGCACTCTGGTGGCCACGCCGAAGGGTGACGTCTACAGCTTCGGAGTGGTTCTGCTTGAGCTTATCACTGGTGAGAGGCCTACTCAGGTTTCCACTGCTCCAGATAACTTCAGGGGGAATCTAGTAGAGTGGATCACTTACCTATCCAACAATGCTATTCTCCAAGACTCAATCGACAAGTCGTTGATAGGGAAGGACAATGACAGTGAGTTGATGCAATTCCTGAAAGTCGCATGTTCTTGCACAGTCACCACCGTGAAGGAGAGACCCACCATGTTTGAGGTTTATCAGCTGCTTAGAGCCATTGGGGAGAAGTACCATTTCTCGGCCGGGGACGACATGATGCTGCCACCTCTAACCACAGATGGAGAAATCCCGGACGAGCTCATTGTCGCCATGTAATTGCAAATCCGTATATTGCAAAAGGCGAGAAGCAAGGCATTGCCCTCTGTATGGTCTTTAATATTTTTTCCATGGGCATTACCATGCCCAAGTGAGTAGCGGTGCGCTGCATACAATGTATATATAGTTCCTGTAGCTTGGTTCTCTTATCCACCATTGGATGGTGGTGCTAGTAGCAGCAAGGATAATTTTCATACTACCTATTTAAGGGTGGAGTACTTGTTAGTTAGCTAACTCTTGAGTTGCTATGTGATTATGCCATATTGGGATTGTGCTCTTTGGAATGGCTCCGAGATGCTCTCCAGGGTGAAAACCCGTGATCTTCCCTTCGGTGGCTGAATCCGGCATGACATTGTGTCATGTTTCTTATTTTCCATTTTTTCAGATAATTTGTTGTGTGCATCCTCAGTGTACTAAATAGTTCTTGACAATCTGTTGTTGTAGAGAGACCAAATGTATTTGATATCAGCTTGATATTAGCATATTATCCTTCGAAAAACTAGATAATGAACCAGTCTTAAACCGCAAATATCTGAGATGGCACCGAACGGTACTCCCTTCGTTGAGAGAAGCGGGCGTCTGACGATGCATGCACTCAACCTTTCTGAAATTTTGATTATATGTAGAAAAAATGAAGTGCTGAATGAAAAGATTAACATCGGGCTTGTTAGACATAACTAGTTCATACTAGTATATTTTAAATTTAGAGTGATTGAAAACTGTATTTTGAAATTTCAAATTGTAGACCATGAAATTTCAAAGGTTCTGACGTTGGTGTTGTGTGCTGATACATGTTTCAGACTAGAGGGGAAAAAATCCTGATGTATGCGTTGTGGACTGAAATCTGACCAACCTTTTGCTATTTACCAATCAACGTAAAGGGGAAACAATTTGAAGCAACGAAAAGAAAGAAAACCGATCCGATTTAGCTAGTGATTACATTTGTTCACAGCTCAGTCAATCACAGCAAGTGGTTATTCTCACATCCGCATGCAGGTGAAATGCACCCGGCTACAAACAGGAAGTGTAATGAGAATGTACTGCTTCAGCCAAAGGGCACGCTACATACAGAACGTAGGCATTACACTCATATGCACTGTATCCATCCCAGAGGAGGCTGTTGGCAAGCACGATACGTCCGCTGCTACCTCTCATCTTGCACACAAGAATGATAACGGCATTGGACGCACCAACGCAACGAGCCTCTGATCAATGGATCCGTTTAATTGGGATATGAGCTATTTTATCCCATTCTGGCCCATCCTTGAGTTGCAGCTGGTTCAACAGCACTGGCTTGCACCCAATCAGATCAAGAACTTGCAGTGAAGACGGGAAGCAGCTTGGCAGCGAATCCAGCCCGGTGCAGCACATTATATTCAATTTTCTCAGAGAACTGAGGCTGCTGAAGTCGGCAGGGAAAGACTCTAAGGTGAGCTTGGAGCAATTGTCGATCGACATGCTCTCCAGTGCTGCAAAACTCGGCAAGGAATGCAGAGAGGACAACTTGGGGCACTGTCGAATGTGCAACGTCGTTAATCCGCTCGTATTCTCGCCATGTGGAAGAGATGTTATGTTGCTGCAGTCGTCTATCTCCAGAGAGGTAAGCGACCGTAGACCTCGCAAACAAGTACCCAGCTGTTCATCTGTTATGTCTAGATGAGATATATGCAGCTTCTTGAGTGACGCAAGTGCCTGAAGGTCCTCAAATTTTACGCCTTGGCAGCGGCGCAGAGTCAAAACTGCAACTGCTCCCACCTGTTGCGGGTGCAGCAAGCCTATTGTAAGGATGGTGGTAGAACATGTCTCTAGTGCAACACTGCAAGCTCTCGATGATGATGAGAAGGATAGCTTCATGTGTGAAACAAATCCTGTGTTTCGGACAGTGACCTTCCTGATAGACTGAGAGAAAGGAGGCACTTTAACCAATTTGGGACAATTCAAAAGACTCAGCTTACGGAGGTTGGGAAAAACATTGGTCACGCTCTCTTCTTTGGTCCACTCAACCCATTGTGGCATATCATCAAATTCAAGTTCTGCCAGACATGGAAATGCAATCAACTTGGTTCCATAGAACTCACTGCCAATCTGTCTCAGCGAGCACATCTCTTTCAAATGCAAAACCTTCAGGCAGGGAAGCTGCCCAAGAGGAGGCAGGACCTCCCACTTCCTACAGTTGGTCAAATATAAAGATTTAAGTAGGCACAATGTATTTCCCTCCTTCAACTTCAAGCTCATGTCCAACCAACACGGTGACTTATCACCATGATATCTTCTGATACGGACCTCTTCAACATGCGGGTGCGGTTCAAGGCCTTCTAACACTTCAGCATCGACAGAAGGGTCACTCTTACCAATGGAATTCCATTCTAGTTCCAGCACCTTAATACCCTGTTTCTGTCTTAGGCCAGCTTTGCTGGCCTCTTGTTTACTGGATACAACATCAAGGTTCTTGACATGGAGCTTTCTGCAGAGACCTTTCATATCATACAAATCTTCCAACGTGTGACCCTTTTCCCTTTTAACATGGAACTCAATTGACCCCTGGAGATGAATCAGTTCCCCAATACCCTCAACTTTCGACGTACTTGCCCTGTCCATATCCAAATGGCGCAAATATTTCAAGTTCCGCATATCTTTCGGAAACTGCTCGAGGCGGCACCTCTTAGGGATACTTAGCGTCTGAAGAAGGAACAGTTTTGTCACAGACTGTGGAAGCCTTGTAATTGTCTTGCAAAGAGCAAGGTACCTCAGGTGCATCAGTTGACCGATTTTATCTGACAGATCAACCATATCGCAGCCATCCAAACCAAGCACACGGACACCCTTTAATTCTTTGAGGATATCATCTGGCAATTGACTGAGAGAAGACGATGAATGCTTTAGAATTATGAATGTGCGCAATCTTCTGAGCTCGCACCGGCCTTTGAGCTGCGTGACAGCATCAACAGTAACAGATAAGTGCCGAACTGTACGAGGTATCTGCTTCTCCTCAACACTCTCAACTCTTGCACAGTCAACTCGTGAGACACTCTCTGCCAGGTCATGCATCAGGTCATGAATGTAATAGTAATTCTGATGGCCCTCCTTGCGCTCATTGAAGAAGGACCCCTCCACAAGTTGATCAAAGTACTCCTTCCCTACATCCTCCAGTTTCTTCCCATCAGCTGGCCTGATGAAATCCAGGGCCATCCAAATCTTAACCAACTTGTCACGCTTAAACCGCCAGTTCTTGGGAAATATGCTGCAGATTGCAAAGCACGGCTGCAGGTGCTCCTGCAGGTTCTGGTAGCACAGCTCCAGCGTTGAGGTTACATTGGCATAGCTTTCCATCTCTGAGATCTTGTTCCAGTAACTGCTACTCCGGGAACCCTTGAGCATCCCGCCGACGACCTTGGCAGCCAATGGCAACCCCTTGAGCTTCTGAACAAGCCGCTGTCCGATTGCCTGCAAGACCGAATCCTTGTCAGCGCTGTCATTGCTGAAAGCAATCCTCGTGAACAGCGACCAAATATCGGCAAATGCCAATCCGTCCAACGTGACCTCCTTCCTCGCATTCAGCAAGGTTGCTACAATCTTTTTCCGGGTGGTGACCATGATCTTACTACCGGGCTTGCCACATCTAAGAGGAGCCAGCACCTCACTCCACTTATCCTCGTCCATGCCCCCTTTGTTCCAGACATTGTCGAGAACCAGCAGGAACCTCTTGGACGATACAGCATCCTCAAGCCGCCTCTGGAGCCAATCGAAGTTGTTCATGCCGTCAGGAAGTTCTACCCCAGCAGACTGCAGGATTTGCTTCACGAGCCCAACCTTGTGGTAAGGGGCAGCAGGACACACCCACATCACCAAATCGAACGTCGCCTTCACCAAATCGTCGTGGAGCAGGACGCGCGCCAGCGTGGTCTTCCCCATCCCGCCGAGCCCTATGATCGCGGCAACGGGGATGGCGGCGGCGCGCGGATCTGCGCGGTGGGGCGGGCTGGCGGCGACCAGCCAAGAGACCATTTCCTTCCGCTCCGCGTCGCGCCCAAACACCTCGCTGTCCTCCAGCAGCGAGCCTGTGTCCGGGCCGTCCCAGGTGGACGGGTGGCCGCTCAACTCGCCGGACCACGACGGCTTCAGCCCCGCCGCCTGCATCAGCCGCCCGGAGCTGTCGTTGATGCCGTCCAGCTTCTTGATGACGCCCTTGAGCCTGTTTAGCGACTCGTCGGTGCCGACGAGCTGCTTGCCGATCTTGACAAGGGGGGAGCGCGGGGGGCCGAGCGCCCGGTATTCGAACTCGTCGACGACCTCGTCGGCCTCGTAGACGGCGTCCTTGAGCTGCAGAAGCCACCGGTTGAGGTCGCCGCCGCAGCCCCTCGCGCCGCCGCTCCGCTCGACGGCGCTCGCCACGGCGCGGAGCTCCGTGAGCGCCCCGTCCAGCTGCTGGAGCGCATCGGGGACGCCGCCGTTGAGCCACCTGATCCTGTCGGCGGCGCAGGACTTGGCCTTGTCGACGACGATCCGTATGATCGGGCACACCAGCCAGCCGGCCACCGCCTCCGCCATCTCGCCGACCGGTCGTCGGGAACCGAGGCTGGGTGCGCCGAGGGGATTAGGAGGAGTTGACGGGACGAGGGGTCAGCGGCTAGGTGGAGCCTCCTCCGGGCCGTTCGAGGGGTTTTGGATTGTGAGGCCGTGGAAATTTCGGCCGCGTCGCCATGCGGTTTTCGGGGCTCCTTCTCGCATTGGCGACGCCGACGCCGATGCCCGACGGGCTCGAAATTTCGCTGGGTCGCGTCGCCTCAGCGTGGGGAAGGACGGACAGCTACGGGAGTCCTTGGCCACTCGAATCTACAGATTTCCTACGTAGGCAATCGAGTGTTTAGCATCTTCATCACGTTCATGTACAACAACTCGCCAACGGAAAAGATTGCCTCAATGCACACGAGAGTTTTAGCAAAGCTCAGGGTTAACTTGTAATGCGGTCCTAGTTCAGACTTTGCAATCTTCACCGAGACTAGAAATGCATAATTGATTCCCAACATATGACCTCAAATCTACACACACAGTCATATGCCCAAAATCAGGATAAACATCACGATAAATACAACTACAAGCATTGAAGAGATAAATGCGAGTGATAATTGGGCATACCTATGCTGATACGCACTAATCAGAGGTCAACACGACCCTACATTACTTCATTCATTGGTGGAAGAAGGCACGGATCCAAGTACTGATAAGAAGCATATATATATATGCCTAAGAGGCAAGAGAAATAAGCAAAAACGTCCACCCTGCAGTCCAGCACCATTGATCGATAACCCCAGTCTAATCGGTTTTTTTTTCGAACCAGGCTTTACCCCTTTCCATTACTAACAAACGGAAATACATGTGTTCCAGAAAAACAGGGGGAGGAAAAGGAGAAAAGCGAGTTCGACGCATCACGCAGGAAACCCACTGTAACCGCTTGACATCGAAACGGACACTATGGGACTAAAACTTGGTGACACCTAGCTCAAACTAACTACCAACTAACAGTCAAGATACGAAACCACATATTACACTTCGGCTAGACCAAAAGAGGACTAAAACAACCAGAGAAAGCCAAGTTTCTCAACGTAAAAGCACTCCATCCTGAACACAGGACTCGCCCACGATCTCTCTCCGGGGGTCCTTCATTTGCTTTCAACAGATTTAGCTGCATCACATATCCTCATCAACGCCATGGCACCCTCTCGGATCATCTGCGTCTCGCTCCTCATCTTCTTCGCTTCTTTGTCCCCCAGTCTAATCGTTGTTGAGAGTAACATAGGAACGCGCACACTCTTCATCGTACTCCTACTAATAACTAGAGACATCATTTGAACCTGTAGTTGTATCATCGTCATCTGCATCTGGAGTTGTTGTCGTATTAGTGAGTCATTGAGACTTAGCAATAACATTGCCATGAGTACTAAGACTAACATCACTTATGGGTAGGACATGGTTAAGTGGTTGCAGCAAGCAACTAAGCAGTGTAAACCAACTTCTACGTATAATAGAATAAGATGAGATCAACCTACACGAAAGGGGCGCAAACTAGTTGATTAAGAAGTTATCCTGAACACCTGCCTACGAGTCATTCATAACCTCACCATGTTCTCTTCTTGGTTGCATATCCATAAGAAAATACAATCACGGCACGCACACGTTGGGCAAGTTTTATTCATTAGTTCAAGTTGTCTATGTCCGGCATAATTAATTTCCAAGTCGTCCATACGACCGACACGACTTTCTGAAAGATTTAAACCCTATAAGGGTGCTTCCAACTTCCCGTTATAAGTTCCGCATGCATACCCGTTCCTCCATTTTCAAGGCCGTTAGAACCTAGAATTTGTTCCGGGAGTTCAGAGTAACAAGTTCCTCTGGCTAAAATCAAACTAATCCAGAGAGGCCTCCCGGTGGATCGACATCCAGATCAAAGCCAAACATATCACTATTCCTGATCCCAGTCAGATGAGCAAGACTTACGGTTAGCCAAGCCCGATTTTTCGTGGGGTGGCACATATGGCTCTATTGCGGACCAACACCCTCCGTGCTTGTCGGGGGAATGACCCCCCGAGTAGGCTCAAGGAGGCAAGTCGACGTTTCAAAACATTCAGGACGACTCTTCTCCCTCGACCGGCTGGCCCCTCGGTCGGCTCCCCTCGCTGGTGGTCGGCCAGGCTGGGCAGGCTGGCTCCCATGTTGGAGGCCGACTGGACGCGGCAACCAACAGGGTCAGCGCCCGTCAAATCCAACCGTACCATGTACAGGGACAAGACACCCCCTGCGTCATAGAGGGCGGGGCTATAGTGTCGTCGGTACTGCTGACCGTGTCGGCACTGTAGAAGCGTCGTGCCACCCACTTCGTGACGCCGTCGCCTACGGGCCACAATGACATGCAACCGGCGGGCCCCACCGGAGGCCAGAGACCTGGCAACAAGGGCCCACCTATCTTTCTCACACATTTTGTAACCTGGGAGGCCCAAGTATAAGACCTCCCTGAAGCCCTCCCCCCCTATAGAGGGGGTCGGCCGATCATTTTCACACACACACACACACACACACACTCAAGGGAGAGGTTAGATCTTGGAGACCCCCCCTTCTTCCTCCTCTGGTACGACTCCAGGAGGAACCTTGTAGACTGTGAGTTCATCGCTAAGATCCTTGCAGGAGTAGGGGTGTTACCTCCACGCGAGGGCCCCGAACCTGGGTACACCGTTGCGTCCATCGGTGCTTGTGCCTAATCCCGCATCCGGACACCGTCGGTGCCCGTCGGCCCCTAACTACTCAAGATAAGCCACCCCATGGCATCTGCAGTAGAAATACCACGACAGTTGGCGCCCATAGTGGGGCCGGCTACGATGCCGACAGTAGTCACTTCCCGGATGGGACCCTTCACTCCCTTCGGCGAGCGCGTCGTGCATGGCCTGGTCATCAGGTATGGTGCATTCGATTGCGTCAACGACAATGCGACACATTTTGCATACGTTGCCTTCCCCACAGACGACTCCATCGTCCCTTTCGGCAACCACCGCGTCTATGTCGTGGTCGTCTCCGACGAGTACCCTCGCGAGGTGCTCACCTTCGCCGACCCACCGGCGGCTCTGGCATCTCCCGCGACGTTGCACACCTGTGTACTCGCATGGAGGTGTTGACCACTGGCTCTGGCAACGGCAGCCGCCGCAGCAAGCGTCCTTCCCTGGACGGGAACGTAGGATAGTCCAACACCCGCCAGGAGAACCCGTGATACTTGTGATCTGCGTTGGGTTTTCCATGAAGAGGAACAGCTGATGCAACACAATATAGATAAGTATTCCCCTCAGTAGAGAACCAAGGTTTATCAAACCAATAGGAGTAGCACGCAACCCTCGTCTTTAGCGACTGCACACAAAGAAGCAAACACTTGCACCCAACACGGGCAGGAGGGTTGTCAATCCCCTTGGACTCGTTATTTGCAAGCTAGTGAAGTATGTAGATGATAGTTGAATATTGTAAATTGTAAAATAAAATAAATACAAATAAATGGCACAAGGTATTGAAGGCTTTTGTAAATTTATAAGTGAATAGACCCGGCGGCCGTAGTGTTCTGTAGTGGCTTCTCTCATACAGTATGCATATGGTGGGTAAACAAATTACTATTGGGCAATTGATAGAAAAGTGCATAGTTATGCAATATTTATTCACGACAATGATCATGTGTATATAGGCATCACGTCCATAAGCAAATAGGTTGAATCCAGCCTGCACCTATTACTATTACTCCACCCATCGACCGCTATCCAGCATGCATCTACAGTATTAAGTAAAATAGAGTAATGCTTGGAGAACAATGACATGATGTAGACAAAGAGAATTCAGTCAATATGAATTAACCCCATCATTTTATCCATAGTGGCAACACCACAAAGACGTATCTTGTCCCCTTCTGTCACTGGATATAGAAACCCGCCAGGTTGAACCCACTACAACGCACCCCGCTCACTAAAGAAATATCAATCTAGTTGGCTAAACTATTTCAATAGATCGGAGAGATTTACGAAGCTATAATAATCATGCAAATAAGAATCATAATAGAAATCAAAGAAGACTCAAATCTTTTTCATGAATAATCTGAACATAAACCCACAATTCATCGGATCCCAACAAACGCACCGCACAAAGTGATTACATCGAATAGAGCACCGCGAAGATGAGGTGAACTTTGTATTGAATATCAAGAGAGAGATAGCCATCTAGGTACTAACTACGGACCCGCAGGTGTGTAGGGAAATACTCACACATCACCATGGGAGCAGCAAGGTTGATGTAGAGGCCCTCCGTGATCGATCCCCCCTCCGGCAGGGCACCAGAACAGGGCTCCAGATGGGCACACGGCGGAACAAGGACTCACGGCAGCAAAAAAAGTGTTTTAGGAGGCTCTCTAGGGTTTTGGGGATTTATTGAATTTATAGGCCAGAGAGGGGCGCTGGGAGACGCCCGAGGGGGCCACCACATAACAGGGCGCGGCCACCCCCTGGGCGCGCCTTGTTGTGTGGTGGCTCCCTCGTGGAGCCTCCGGCCTCCTCCCAAAGCTTCCAGTTCTTCTTTTGGTCCAGAAAAAATCATAAAAAAAGTTTCTGGGTAATTGGACTTCGTTTGGTACCGTAAACCTGAAAAGCCAAAAACATGCTGAAAACAGCAACTGGCACTGGGCACTGGGTTAATAGGTTAGCGCTAAAAAATAATATGAATTGGTAAATAATCACCCAAAAAGCATCCTAGAATGATAATATTATAGCATGGAACAATCAAAAATTATAGATACGTTGGAGACGTATCAAGCATCCCCAAACTTAATTCCTGCTCGTCCTTGAGTAGGTAAATGATAAAAACAGAATTTTTGATGTGGCATGCTATCCAACATGTAATCTATTGCAGGTATGATCATTGAGAAATGATGAATTAACAAACATCAACATAGTAATACTTATAAACATAAGCAATATAATTATCAAGTTTAAAAATATACGATACTTAAAGAATGTTCACCCCATATTCATTTTATCATATTAGAATAGCATGGCTTCGTCTTCACCACATAAATACAAATGTCAAGCACCACGGTGTCAAGTCAGGCAATTGGATCGTACTTCTTAACGCGCTTCAGCTTTTTATTACTTATGCAATGTATGAGCGTTAACCATGGATATAGCATAAAGGTGGAATAGAATATGGTGGTAGGTTTCAAAGGGGTAAAAGTGGAGAAGAAAGTCTCGCATCAACTAGGCATATCAACGAGCTATGGAGATGCCCATCAATAGATATCAATGCGAGGAGTATGTATTGCCATGCAACGGATGCACTAGAGCTATAAGCGTATGAAAGCTCGAATGAAGCTAAGTAGGTGTGCATCCAACTTGCTTGCTCATGAAGACCTCGGGCATTGAGGAAGCCCGTCATCGGAATATACAATCCAAGTTCTATAATGAAAAATTCCCACTAGCATATGAAAGTGATAAAACAAGAGACTCTCTATATGAAGAACATGGTGCCACTTTGAGGCACAATTGTGGAAAAGGAGGTAGTAGCACTGTCCCTTTTCTCTTTTCTCTCATTTATTACTTTTTCCTTTTTCTTTTCCTTTTTATTTTTCTCTCTCTTTTTTTTTCTTTTTTTCTTTTTTTCTCTCTCTTTTTCTTTCTTTCTTTTTTTTATTTTATTTTTCGTCTGGAGTCTCATCCCGACTTGTGGGGGAATCATTGTCTCCATCATCCTTTCCTCAGTGAGATAGTGCCCTAATAATGATGATCATCACACTTTTATTTACTTACAACTCAACATGAAAAATAACATGACCCTATTTGAATGCCTCTGGCTGTGTACCAGGATGTGCAATGATCAAGCGTAACATGTATGAAGAAATGATGAAAAGTGGCTTTGCCACAAATACTATGTCAGCTTATATGATCATGCAAAGCAATATGACAATGAAAGTACTAGTGATATGATGTAACGATGGAAGTTGCATGTCAATATATCTCGGAATGGCTATGGAAATGCCATAATAGGTAGGTATGGTCGCTGTTTTGAGGAAGATATAATAAGGCTTATGTGCAACAGAGCGTATCATTTCACGGGGTTTGGATGCACCGGCTGTTGGAAATATGCCCTAGAGGCAATAATAAATTGGTTATTATCATA
Source organism: Elymus sibiricus (assembly GCA_039707655.1). Classification (NCBI taxonomy): domain Eukaryota; kingdom Viridiplantae; phylum Streptophyta; class Magnoliopsida; order Poales; family Poaceae; genus Elymus; species Elymus sibiricus. The sequence continues at coordinate 312,230,292 of CM077663.1, read as the reverse complement.
TTTCCTTGTTCATGATAATCGTTTATTATCCATGCTAGAATTGTATTGATCGGAAACTCATATACATGTGTGGATACATAGACAACACCATGTCCCTAGTGAGCCTCTACTAGCTCGTTGATCAGAGATGGTCAAGGTTTCCTGACCATTGACATGAGTTGTCATCTGATAAAAGGATCACATCATTAGGAGAATGATGTGATGGACAAGACCCAACCGTAAGCATAGCAGTTGATCGTGTCAGTTTATTGCTACTGCTTTATCCATGTCAAGTATCTGTTCCTACGACCATGAGATCATGCAACTCCCAGACACCGAAGGAATGCCTTGTGTGTATCAAACGTCACAACATAACTGGGTGACTATAAAGGTGCTCTACAGGTATCTCTGAGGGTGTCTGTCGGGTTGGCATGGATCAAGATGGGATTTGTGGCCCACTCGGTAATACAACATCACAAGAAGCTTGCAAGCAATGTGGCTAAGGAGTTAGTCATGGGATCTTGTATTACGGAACGAGTAAAGAGACTTGCTGGTAACGAGATTGAACTAGGTATGGAGATACCGACGATCGAATCTCGGGCAAGTAGCATACCGCTGGACAAAGGGAACTGAATACGGGATTGACTGAATCCTTGACATCGTGGTTCGACCGATAATGATCTTCGTGGAATATGTGGGAACAAATATGGGCATCCAGGTCCCGCTATTGGTTATTGACCGGAGAGGTGTCTCGGTCATGTCCACATGATTCTCGAACCCGCAGGGTCCGCACGTTTAACATTCGGTAGCTAGAGTAGTATTGGGATATGTACGTTGGTGACCGAATGTTGTTCGGAGTCCCGGATGAGATCCCGGATGTCACGAGGAGCTCTGGAATGGTCCGGAGGTAAAGATTTATATATGGGAAGTCATATTTTGGCTATCGGAAAAGTTTCGGGTTTTGCCGGTATTGTACCGGGAAGCTTCCGGAAGGTTCCGAAGGAGTCCGGAAGGATCCCTCCAGCCCCTAGGGCCTGCATGGGCTGTAGGGGGGCGCCCTAGCCTTATTGGGCCAGGGGAACCAGTCCCACAAGGTCCATGCGCAAGGGGAAGGGGAAACCCTAAGTGGGAGGGAGTCCACTTGCCTTGGGAGGCAAGTTTTCTCCCTAGCCGCCGACCCTCCTTGGAGGAGGGGCCTAGGGCTGTGACCAAACCCTGCCCCTTGCCTCCTATATATAGTAGAGGAGAGGGGGAGGGCTGGACACAACAATCCCACACCCCGGTGGCAGCCCTACCTCTCTCCCTAGATCGTTTTCTCCTCAGATCGCATCTACGGTAGCGCTTGGCGAAGCCCTGCCGGAATTGCTCTACCACCATCTCCACCATGCCGTCGTGCTGGTTGAGATCCCATCTACTTCCCCTCTCACTCTTGCTGGATCAAGAAGGATGAGACGTCATCGAGCCGCACGTGTGCGGAACGCGAAGGTGTCGCCCGTTCGGCGCTAGATCGGATCGAATCGCGATTGGATCGTGAAGAGTACGACTACATCAACCGCGTTATATACGCTTCCGCTTAGCGATCTACAAGGGTATGCAGACACACTTCCCCTCTCGTAGCTATGCATCTCCATGGATAGATCTTGGGTGTTCGTAGGAAATTTTTTGTTTCCCATGCAACGTTCCCCAACACCGGCGAAGGTTGCACCGATCCTCAAGGTGAGATTGGGCAATGCACGGTATCAAAGAGGCTAGCAAATATAAGGTGGTGAGAGTGCGTACATCCATGGATTCACATTATTCATAAAGAACTCACATACTTATTGCAAGATTTTATTAGCTCTCTTGAAGCAAAGCACTACTCGCATGCCCCTAGGGATGAGGTTGGGAGGAGTTAACCATCGCACGCTTCCTACTTAAACAACACTAGGATTTGAACAAGGAATAAGTATGCTCACACATCATCACCATGCTATAAAAAATATTTAGATGAACATCAATTTAACACCCTCTAATTCACAATATTCTTACTAACCAATGATCATGCACTCATGCCCTTCCATATTACCACATCAATATCATTAACCCACAATTTCTCTTTTATGTGCTACATGTGGTTTTGATTATACACTCATTGGATACCTATTATTTTTGTACTAGTCTTATAACCCATGCAAATTACCGTCACTATTTATTAACTCTCAAACAAGTACTATAAGTTAAGAACGAGAGTGCAGTTATTTCTATAAAATCTATACGCCACTGTGCTCTAAAAGATATAAGTGAAGTACTAGAGCAACTACTAAGCTCAAAAGATATAAGTGAAGCACAAAGAGTATTCTAACAAATTATGGTGATCTTGTGTATCTCTCAAGTTGGTTTGTACAGCAAACATTGATTGTGGAAAAGAAAAAACAAAAGCAAACTAAAGCAAATGACGGTTCAAGTAAAACTCATATCATGTGATGAATAAAAATATAGCTCCAAGTGACATACCGATGGATTGAGACGAAAGAGGGGATGCCTTCCAGGGCATCCCCAAGCTTAGACGCTTGAGTCTTCCTTGAATATTACCTTGGGGTGCCTTGGGCATCCCCAAGCTTAGGTTATTGCCGCTCCTTATTCCTTCATCCATCGTGATAGCACCCAAAACTTGAAAACTTCAGCACTCAAAACTCAACAAAACCTTCGTGAGATCCGTTAGTATAGAAAACATATCAAATACTTTAGTTACTGTTATAAATTGATTCTTATTTTATTATTGCATAAGGTACTATATTCTAACTTCTCCATGACTTATACCCCCCGATAGAATCCATAGCATCATCAAAACAAGCAAACAATGCAAGCAAAAACAGAATCTGTCTAAAACAGAACAGCCTGTAAAGATCCGCAGAGAACCTATACTTCTTTAACTCTAAAAATTCTGAAAAATTAGGAAAACCTAAAGAATTTGTATATCAATACCGTGTAAAAAGTCAGATCAAAAAGACGTTCCAGTAAAATCAGAGAAATTCTGCACTGGACACTAAAGTTTTTGTTTTTGTACCGTATCAATTCTACTCATCTTATGAGTCATCCCAAAGGCTTTATTTGGCACAAACACTAATTTAAACATAAAAACATAATAATTACATAGGCAATAATCATGTTATAAAAAACCAACAGAAAGTAAAAGGCAAAAAATTAAAGATAACTATTGGGTTGCCTCCCAACTAGCGCTATTGTTTTACGCCCCTAGCTAGGCATATTGCATAGTTTCAAGTGTTGTCATCTTTGGTCTCAAGCTCCTTAATCACACAACCATGTTTCCTAAAAGGAGGCAGCTTGAAGATATGATCTTTTATCAAACTTATAAAATTGGGATGCACACTAATCATCTTAAGATCCTCATTTCTTTTAATAGCAGTGATACTAGTATTCTTGGGGACATACATAATCTTAGAATTCTTTCCTTGAGAGGTACTAGCATTAGCTTTGGATGGGGTAAAAGCGGAACCCATTTTATCAAAGACTTTCTCTATTTTATCAATTCTACCAAAACTTTTCTCTACCCGCTCATTGTTGTATCTTTCTCCTTTAGTGCTTTCAAAGTGATTCCTATCTTTGACCCAAGTTGAGTAATATGATTGTGAATCTATTTATCCAACTCCTCAACTTGTTCTTTAGTGGCAATTTTATTTCAATAATATCAAGCCTTTGCATAACATGTTCCATGATCAAAGTAGTTTCATTAATAATAAGAGGTGGTGCCCCAACCAAAATTTCCATAGCTTTGAAAGCATCCGAAGTGTGACTCATTAAGAAATTACCATCGGTAATAGTATCAAGCACGAACCTATACCAAGTAGTAATACCAACATAGAAATTATGAAGCAAGATGTTGGGGGATTGCTTATGAATTGATTTTTTTGAGCATTGCAAATCCTATACCCTGCATATTTTAAACTTTCTCCTCCCCTTTGTTCAAAATTAAGCACCTCATTCTCGGGACTGAAATGAACATAAGTAAGACTAGCCATAGTAACAAGCAAATAAGTAAACTAGCAACTAGCAAAGATAAATATTTTTGTATTTTTTAGTTTTTATGGAACAAATAAAATATAACAACAAATAAAAAGTAGAACAAGTGATTGATAATTTGTGCGGAGTTACTTGATAGTAGGTTGGTGATACTCCCCGGCAACGGCACCAGAAATCCTTCCTGATACTTGTGATCTGCGTTGGATTTTCCATGAAGAGGAACAAGTGATGCAACACAGTATAGATAAGTATTTCCCTCAGTAGAGAACCAGGGTTTATCGAACCAATAGGAGTAGCACGCAACCCCTGTCTTCAGCGACTGTACACAAAGAAGCAAACACTTGCACCCAACGCAGGCAAGAGGGTTGTCAATCCCCTTGGATCGTTATTTGCACTAGTGAAGTATGTAGATGATTGTTGAATATTGTAAATTGTAAAATAAAATAAAAACAAATAAATGTTAGCAAGGTATTGAAGGCTTTTCTAAATTTATAAGTGAATAGACCCGGGGGCCGTACTGTTCTCTAGTGGCTTCTCTCATATAGTAGGCATACGGTGGGTCAACAAATTACTGTTAAGAAATTGATAGAAAAGCGCATAGTTATGCAATATTTATTCACGACAATGATCATGTGTATAAGCATCACATCCATAAGAAAATAGGCCGACTCCTGCCTGCAACTATTACTATTACTCCAGCCATGGACCGCTATCCAACATGCATCTAGAGTATTAAGTAAAACAAAGCAATGCTTGGAGAACAATGACATGATGTAGACAAAGAGAATTCAATCAATATGAATTAACCCCATCGTTTTATCCTTAGTGGAAACAACACAAATACGTATCTTGTCCCCTTCTGTCACTGGGATATAGAAACCCGTCAGGTTGAACCCACTACAACACACCCCTCTCACTGAAGAAATATCAATCTAGTTGGCCAAACTATTTCAATAGATCGGAGAGATTTACGAAGCTATAATAATCATGCAAATAAGAATCATAATAGAAATCAGAGAAGACTCAAATATTTTCCATGAATAATCTGAACATAAACCCACAATTCATCGGATCCCAACAAACGCACCACACAAAGTGATTACATCGAATAGATCACCATGAAGATGCGGTGAACTTTATATTGAAGATCAAGAGAGAGAGAGAGAGAGATAGACATCTAGGTACTTACTACGGACCCGTAGGTATGTAGGGAACTACTCACACATCACCATGGGAGCAACAAGGTTGATGTAGAGGCCCTCCGGCAGGGCACCGAAACAGGGCTGCAGATGGGCACACAGTGGAACAGAGACTTGCGGTGACGGAAAAAGTGTTTCGGGAGGCTCTCTAGGGGTTTTGGGATTTATTGGAATTTATAGGTCAGAGAGGGGCGCCGAGAGACGCCCGAGGGGGCCATCACATAACAGGGCGTGACCACCCCCATTGGGCGCGCCCTGTTGTGTGGTGGCTGCCTCATGGAGCCTCAGGCCTCCTCTCGAAGCTTCCAGGTCTTCTTTTGGTCCAGAAAAATCATAAAAAAGTTTCGGGGCAATTGGACTTCGTTTGGTACCGTAAACCTGAAAAGCCAAAAACATGCAGAAAACAACAACTGGCACTTGGCACTAGGTTAATAGGTTAGTGCTAAAAAATAATATGAATTGGTAAATAATCACTCAAAAAGCATCCTTGAATGATAATATTATAGCATGGAACAATCAAAAGTTATAGATACGTTGGAGACATATCAACCCACTGCGTACAATGATGCAGAACCTGCACACGCCCATCGCACCCGGCGACGACCCCAACGTCGTCGCGACCGAGATTGAGGAGAAGCGCAAGCGCCTGCTCGACGAGGCCATGGAGCTTTCCACCGCGTAGCGCCAGATAGAGTCCGCACTGTGCGAGTACAACACCGCCCACAACTTCACCCCGGCTGGTGACTGGCCTAGCCAGCGAGAGGAGATGCAGCGCCGAGGCCGAGCTGTCGGCCCGATGCTGGGCGCGAACCGGTCCTCCTATATGAGGGTGACTGATACGTCTCCAACGTATCTATAATTTTTGATTGTTTCATGCTATTATATTATCATTCTAGGATACTTTTTGAGTAATAATTTACCAATTTATATTATATTCGAGCACTAACCTATTGACCTAGTGCCCAGTGCTAGTTGTTGTTTTCTGCGTGTTTTTTACTTTTCAGGTTTACAGTACCAAACGAAGTCCAATTGCCCCAAAACTTTTTTATGATTTTTTCTAGACCAAAAGAAGACCTGGAAGCTTCGGGAGAAGACCGGAGGCCACACGAGGGAGGCACAAGCCAACAGGGCGCACCAGGGGGGGTCGGCGCGCCTTGATGGCTTGTCCCTCCCTGGTGGACCTCCAACCTCCGTTCTCTGGCCTATAAATTCACATATATTCCAAAAACCCTAGAGCGCATCCCGAAACACTTTTTCCATCACCGGAAGTCTCTGTTCCGCCGCGATCCCATCTGGAGCTCCGTTCTGGCACCCTGCTGATACGTCTCCAACGTATATATACTTTTTGCTTGTTCCATGCTGTTATATTATCATTCTTGGATGTTTTAGAATCATTTTATAGCAACTTTATATCATTTTTTTGGGACTAACCTATTGACATAGTGCCAAAGTGCCAGTTGCTGTTTTTGCTTGTTTTTTTACTTCGCATAATATCAGTACCAAACGGAGCCCAATCGCGACGAAACTTTTTGGAGAATTTTTTTGGACCAGAAGAAGGCCAGTGGGCCAAAGAAGTAACCAGGAGGGAGCCCAGGCCGCCTGTCGGGGATATTACCCACGGTTTGACCCGGCCAGGAGAATGACCCGGCCCATCATTTGGCGGCTCATACGGGCGCCGTGTTTTATCGGGTCAACCTGGACGGCAAGGCCCAAGGCCCGACGTGCACCCTGGCAGAAGGCGGCTCATAGAGAGGCCAGGAGGGCCGGCTCATAGAGATGACCCAAGAAGAGGAAGAATTCCCTCACAAGAGAAACAAGACCCAGATTAGGACTAAGAGAGACTAGTCCTAGTCCTACTTCCAGTAGGACTCTACATGTAAACCTACCCCTTCAACTTATATAAGGAGGGGTAAGGCACCCCAAGAGGGACAAGTTCAAGTCATTCGATATAGACAAATTAGAGGCTCTCGAGACTAGAGATAGCGATATAGCACCCTTGTAATCGAGATCATCCTGATCATCAATACACAAAAAGCAGGACGTAGGCTTTTACCTCCATCGGAGGGGCCGAACCTGGATAAACTCGCGTCTCTCGATTCCGACCAACCCCTCTCAAGCCGCCACCTAGTTGCGATGGCCTCACACCTAAGTTCTCTCACGAGGACATCATGCCATGAAAAAACCACGACAGTTGGCGCCCACTGTGGGGCGACGCACGGTGGTGTTGTGTTCTTAAAGGGATCTCTCCTAGGGATCGAGAAGCCTATGACCCGCCGGATCCGCAACAGCCGACACGGGAGAATCTTCATCAACTTCAAGTCCATCGGTTGAGATCAAGAGCCGCCACCCTTCTCCGACTCAAACCTCATCTTTGAGCCGCTGTGACGACCGGTTTCCAATGCGCCTCGAGCCGCCGTTGCGCCTGCTCTTGGAGGGATCTCCCCCAAGGATCGAGAAGTTCATGATACGCCGGTTGAAGAAGAGCCAGCACGAAAGGATCTACCTCGTCACCATGATGAACAGTCAGAGCATGCAATATGAGATTAGACCAAGTTCAAGAAAATTTAAGGTTGCGTTTTGTGCGGCGACGGGCGATCTCTGGATCTGATCTACCCAGCGGCGTTCGAAAGAATAATGACATCCGGTAGGAGCAACTGGCGAGATCTCTGCAAACTAGTTGATGGGGCTTTCAGCGACATATGTACATGGTCACGCCTACCATCCGAAGGCTCGCGCACCACAGAAAACGAAAAGAAAAACAATGATGGAGTTCTGCTCGCGTACAAAGCCTCGTGTCACGAGTGTCAACTGGATTCTGCGGCGCAGGCGTTAAAATAGGAAGCAGCAGCGCATATGAACCCAATCAGAGTCGGACTACCTCATCTGCCATCTACAATCAGAGTAATAAAAATCGATGTGTACTACTCGGATGGGGATGGCTTCACCCGTTTCCACTTGGCCTCGCCCTGAGCCGGCCCTTGGTCGCGGTATCGCCCCGCCGCGCGTGCCTCTGCCGCTGCGCCTCGCTCCACCACACGCGGCGCCGGCTCGCCCCGCCACGGCAGCCTCGCCTGGCCTGGAGCCGCCACCGCACCATGAGCGCCCATCCTCGCCGCCTGCGTCGCCTCCTCGCCTCTGCCGTGCTCCCGGACCACGCCACCACCATGGCTCCGCCGAGCCGGACGCTGCTGTTTCACCTGCGCCAGCCTCGCTCATCCTCTCGGCCGCACCTGCGCCAGCGTCGCTTCTCCGCTCCCGCGCCTTCAGCCGCCGTGCGCCGGCACCGCTCCTCCGCTCCCGCGCCTTGAGCCGCCGTGCTCCGGTTGGCTCCACCTCGCCCCGCTGCACCAGTTCCACCGCCAGCCACCGCTCCGAGTCCTGGAACAACTACTGCGACCTCTTCAGCGTCGTCCTCCACGGCGTCATCAGCATGCAGCTGCCTAACCAGTGGCTGTGGGACATGGTGGACGAGTTCGTCTACCAGTTCCAGAACTTCTGCCAGCGCCAAGCTCAAGAACAAGACGGAAGACGAGCTACAGCAGCTAAAGCAGTTTGACAAGGCTTGGAAATGTCTATGGGGTTCTCAATTACCTGCAAGCACTCGTCGAGAAATCCATGATCTCACAGATTCTGGAGAAGGAGAAAGAGGGGCTGGAGTCGTTTACTGCCACTGACAGGTATGACTACCAGGGTGGGAGCAATCTGCTCAAGGTCCTGGGTTACTACAGCATGATTGGGCTTCTCAGGATACACTGTCTTCTTGGCGATTACCACACTGGCCTCAAGTGCTTGGCCGTTGGCACCGATCAACCTTAACTAGCAGAGGGTCTACACCATTGTGATTAAGAGTCACATCTCGACGATCTATAGATGAAAATGATGCGCAGAACAAACTCATAGATGAAAATGTTAGCACCCAGCTGAAAGAAAAAGATGCAGAGGTTTGATGATGAACCATATGCTGCCTGCGATGAGCTATTTTCGTACGCCCGCCCCAAGTTTATTACTCCATCACCTCTAGTTCTCGACCAGCCACGCTGCGTTGTCAGACGGGAGGAGTCTTGAGACCACCGCTAAGACCATGAAAAAATTGGATCTGTAGTGGCCATAAAAAATGAGCAGCCGAGATGTAGCGGCGCACAGGCGCAGAGGTTGCGCGCAGCACCACTATTGCTCGTGCGGGCTGCCAGTCCACGTGCATCGGCTCAATCAATAAAAAGAGCAAGGAGAATTTTTCAGCGGAAGCAATCATGCAACGTCAAAGGAACTCCAAGCCCCGATGCATCAGAGAAAAAATAATATATATGGACATCGGACGAATCATTGGTGCAAGCATATTTTCTAAAGATTTATTACTACTCTCTCCGTTCCGAAATATAGTGTGTCCTCGGTTCCCGCGCTTCAACTTTGACCATAAATTTAACCAACGAGACCGACTGCGGCGGGAGCAAAAATTATATAATTGAAAACTTCTTTCGAATACACTGGTATAATTTTTGCTCCCGCCACAGTCGGTGTCGTTGGTTAAATTTATGGTCAAAGTTGAACCTCGGAAAGCGTGAGCGCACTATATTTTGAAACGGAGGGAGTACTACTAAACCACTAGTACATCAACATGTTTCTCAAGAGGAGATAGGTTTGATGGATTATTACTAGTAATCACTTTTTGTCACATGAAGCATATGTGTACATCATCACGCGAGGAACCAACCCATAGATTTATATGAGACCGGAAAGGAGCACTTTTTGAGTGACTTTGTTTTTCCATGGATTTGGCACCGCTGCAGTCCGCATCCAGGCAAAACAGTACCACTCAGCCATCACGTCATCAGGACATGTCCAAATTTTGAAGAAAGAGCCATGCCAGCACATGCCTGAACAATGACGGACAACACGCGTGACTGCGACAGATATACTACACAAGTTTTTCGGGACTCGCCGGAGGCCGTGCCAGCATCAAATACACATAAGCCGCCGTCCATGCGCCCCGGTCTACTTCAATAACTTTGGAGCAAAAAAGGAAAATATATATTATCAGAGATTACGCCGGGTCGTCCGACGGACAGGTGCACAAGCCACATACCAGCAGACGTTGCACACGAAGCATCTGTCATCCAAATAAATGAGGGCAATTATTCTTGGTATTATATTCTTTGAGGGGTCACTTCATCCGACAAAATATCAGGTGATATTCGCTCTATCTATTTTTTAATACATATTATTCGTCTGAGAACAATTACTCTGCCCTGCAATATATTCTACGCAGGACAATTATTCATTATAAGGCGGCGATATACCGTAAATACGGAGCTCACGCCAAAATCATCATGTGCCAGCATCCGTCCACGCCGCACTATCCGACGGACACGCGTGCAGGCCGCCGCCCGTGCGGTCCAGTCTACAACAACACGCCACGGTCGACTTGCCGTCCACACCAGCCTACAACGCCGCGGCCGACTCATCAGTCCACACCAGCTTACAACGCCGGTGCCGCGCCAGCTCACACAAGCCGCCCAACGGACACTCGTGAGTCGCCGCCCCTGCGGTCTAGTCTACATCGACACGATGGTGCCGCGCCTGCTCACTCAAGCCGCCCAACGGACGCTCGCGAGTCGCCGCCCCTGCGGTCCAGTCTATATTGACGCGCCGGTGTCGTGCCTGCTCGCTCAAGCGGCCCAACGAATACACGCGAGCCGCCGCCCCCGCGATCCGGTCTACTCCAACAACGCTGGAGCAAAGGAGAAATATATATATCTATTATCAGCCTCTAGCCGCGCAGGGTTGCCCAATGGGTAGGCACATTGGCCTGTTGTCCCCGCGGTCCGGTCTGCTTCAGTACATCGGAGAAATAAGAATCAGACATGAAGGAAACATCCCTGAAGAAGCTACAATTTGAGCTGGCCATTATCAAACCAGCAATTCAAAAGTCAGCGGCAAAGAAAAATGGCCCTGGAGGAGCCAGGAGAGCCAGACTACCCGAGAATAACAAAGCATGGGTCAAGAAGCATATAAACTCAATTTGACCACGACATTTGCCAAAGATATACGATGAGCATCATGAAGATCATCAACTCGCCACATCGTCTCGAGTTTCAATAAAATTCCATCGTTCAGCCGTCAACCTTATGCGGGCTTACGCCACAACCAAGTATGAAGACTCTTAAGCCGCTTCCTTCAGTCGACTTAAAACTCGGGGGCTACACAGATATGGCTCGGCAGATTTGATCAGTTTCAACAAATACAATAACCCCGGGTCATCGCAAGGAAGACAAACCGGTCCCGGGGGTTGCTGCTTTATTGGCGAAAAATTAAAAGTCGCCCAAGAGGACTAGCTGCCATGATACATAGTTCAAACATGGGTGCCCTGCCTTATTGACAGAAAATTAAAAGTCACCCAAGAGGACTAGTTACCACGATGAACAGTTCAAACATGGGTGCCCTGCCTTATGGGCAAAAAATTACAGGTTGCCAAAGAGGACCAGTTGCCATGATACGCTGCTAAAACATAGGTATCCTGCCTTATTGGATCGTCATATTATCATGATCAATGGAATAAAGCCAGCTTATCTGGACCCCAGATGTTTTCCAGTAGTAGCATTGTCTCCTGTATATCCTATGCTGAGGTTTTCCATGATCATAGGTCACTTGGGGGCTTCCAACTCATCGAGTTTAGCTTTCTCACCCTCTTGATCCGGCAAAGACGCCACAAAATGGTTAAACCTGCCTGTATGCTTGATGCGACTCCGATCAGGTGACCCCATGTACTCTTGACAAGTCAATCCATCTGGACACTGACTTATCAAGGTTAAACACATCGGCTTGAGTCACGTGAGAGCCGGCTTACAGAGAGATAGGATAGACCATGGGTTATCACACCCGCTTCATTGAAGCAAGACTCGATCCTCGAAAGTCGGCCTTTATGTCATGCCTTGAAAACTGGCACTTCATATTCTGTTATCATATACATACATCATCCTGCATTGCATCATGCATCATACATACATATCAAGCCGGTCATCAAACTGTGTTACATCGTAACCTTTGCAGGAACAAATAGATCTTTGATAGCCAAAATGGCTGGATCTTCATCATGCTTCATCATAACCAGTATTAAATGATTGGGGTTTTTCAAGCCAGCTCGGAAGAAATAACTATTCTCGAAGAGCCGCCCTATCACATATAATGCCGGGTCATCTAGTTGACTGGCTCTTGGATTTTTCCAACTTGTGCTCTGTAGTAAACTACAACACTTATGGATTTCTCAAACATATATTTGCCGGGTTGCACCGCAACCACGAGCAGGGATTTCATTTCAAGCACAAAGGCATTATTCCAGGATATTTGATAAAATACCGGGTTACATTACAACCACGGTCAAGGATTCATTCAAGTCAGATCAATATCAGTTCAAAAGAACTTCTGAAGTGCATTATGATGGGTTTTATTATTCTCATACAGTCCCAAGTCGCTGCAAGCATACGACCCGGCACTTGGGGGCTACATCATATGATGTTTTTCTTTTCAAAGGATAAGTGCATATAAGTCCCGAGTCGCTGCAGGCAAACGACCCGGCACTTGGGGGCTACACTGCTCAAATCAAATTTTCAATAGTCCCAAGTCGATGCACGCATGCGACCCGGCAATTGGGGGCTACAGTATTCCGCTGTTTAACCAAATTATAAGGTCCAAATTGAAGACCCAGCCCATCACATACTGATGAGCCGGCCCTTGGGGGCTACACATGTGAAGTTCAAGACATTCAGTCCATATCTGGCGACTCAGATGACAACCAGGTTTTCTCCAAAGTTATCTACCTACAACATTTAAAACCAAGTTCAAAGTCCCAGGTTGTTGCAGGCAAAACAACCCCGCACTTGGGGACTACATTGGCTGAAGTTTTATAAGTATAAGACAATTACAAGTCCCAGGCTGCTGTAGGCAAGACAACCCGACACTTGGGGGCTACACAGTCAAATATATTATTGCAAAGCACCAAGTCATCATGAACTGATGAACTCGGAGCTTGGGGGCTACAGCTAATATGGATATATCAAAAAATTAAAGAACACTTTCAAGCTGTCAATTGTGACCTAGACTGGTCTCATTTTTTTATGAAGGTTTGCAAAGACCATTTTCTCCAAGTTATTCATAGAAAGGCGCCAAGAAGACCGGCTCAACATCACAACGGATTTCTTTATTCCCAATAATTTTATCAAGTCAATTGGAGTCCAGTTGTTCGTCCTGGCGTCACCAACAATCATGACCCGACGTTATCAAAGATCATAACCCGGCAGAGTCTATATAAGCAACCCGGCTTCACAAGTTGAAAGTGGTTTAAACAATGGACAAATTTATGTTCCCAATATTTTCATCAAAACCAAAGCAATGGAAAGCCGGCTCGACATCATGTGAATTTCTTATTCCCAAAATTTTCATCAAGACAAAGCATGGGAGGCCGACTCAACGGCATATGGGTGTTTTATTCCCAATATTTTATTGCAAAGGACACGGACCAGCAAGATGATTGTGAAGACGGCTCGTTGATATGAAGAAGAAACCCAGATTTTCAAGGAGACACTTCATTAAGTTCAGCCGGCCAGTGGAGCAAGCTGGTTGCTTAAACATATTTATTATTCTTATTTCAGAAGCTTACCATGAACAAATTCAAGCTAACCTGGCTACTGTCGGGGATATTACCCACAATTTGACCCGGCCAGGAGAATGATCCGGCCCATCATTTGGCAGATCATACGGGCGCCGTGTTTTATCGGGTCAACCTAGACGGCAAGGCCCTAGGCCCGGCGTGCACCCCGGCAGAAGGCGGCTCATAGAGAGGCCAGGAGGGCCGGCTCACAGAGAAGGCCCAAGAAGAGGAAGAATTCCCCCACAAGAGAAACAAGACCCGGATTAGGACTCAAGAGAGACTAGTCCTAGTCCAACTCCCAGTAGGACTCTACATGTAAACCTACCCCTTCAACTTATATAAGGAGGGGTAAGGCACCGCAAGAGGGACAAGTTCAAGTCATTAGAGATAGACAGATTAGAGGCTCACGAGACTAGAGATAGCGATATAGCACCCTTGTAATTGAGATCATCCTGATCATCAATACACAAAAAGGAGGACGTAGGCTTTTACCTCCAAAGGAGGGGCCGAACCTGGATAAACTCGCGTCTCTCGATTCCGACCAACCCCTCTCAAGCCTCCACCTAGTTGCGATGGTCTCACACCTAAGTTCTCTCACGAGGACATCATGCCGTGACAAAACCATGACACCACCCACAACCCACCAGGGCGTGCCAGGGGCCCCAAGCGCGCCCTGATGGGTCATGGCCGCCTCAGGGACCCCCTCCACCGCCTCTGAGCCCTATAAATACCCAAATATTCTAGAAACCCTAGAGGAGTCGACGAAAAATACATCCAGCCACCGCAAGTTCCAGAACCGCAAGATCCAATCTAACACCATCACGGAGGGGTTCATCATCCTCATTGGTGCCTCTCCGATGATGCGTGAGTAGTCCACCATAGAACTACGGGTCCGTAGGCAGTAGCTAGATGGCTTCCTCTCTCTCTCTTTTGATTCTCAATACAATGGTCTCTTGGAGATCTATTTGATGTAAACTTTTTGCGGTGTGTTTGTTGGGATCCGATGAATTTTGAGTTCATGATCAATTTCTATCCATGAATATTATTTGAGTCATCTTTGATCTCTTATATGCATGATTACTTATAGCCTCATATTTCTTCTTCGAATCTTTGGTTTAGTTAGGCCAACCAGATCGATTTTTCTTGCCATGGGAAGAGGTGATTTGTGATGGGTTCGATCTTGCGGTGTCCTCTCCCAGTGACAGAAGGGGCAGCGAGGCACGCATGTATCATTGCTATTAAGTATAACAAGATGGGGTCTATTCCTACATGAATAGATCTTGTCTTCATCATGTCACTGTTCTTATTGCACTACTCCATTTTTCCATGAACTTAATACACTAGATGCATGTTGGATAGCGGTCGATGTATGGAGTAATAGTAGTAGATGCAGAATCATTTCGGTCTACTAATCTTGGACGTGATGCCTATATAATGATCATCGCCTTGGATATCGTCATGATTATTTGATCTTCTATCAATTGCCGAACAGTACTTTGTTCACCCACCGTGTGCTATACTCATGAGAGAAGCCACTAGTGAATCCTACGGCCCCCGGGTCTACTTTTCCAACATATTGCTTTACGATCTATCTTTTTGCCGCTTTTGTTTTCAGATCTATTATTCGAAAACCCCAAAAATACCTTACTGCACTTTTTATTTGCCTCTTTTATTTTGTGTTCTTGTGCGATCTATCTATCCAATCTATCACTACCTAATCTATCTTTTTACCGTAGAGAGATTGACAACCTCTCTTTCGCGTCGGGTTGCAAGTATTTGTTCTTTGTGTGCAGGTGCTGTTTACATAGTGTTGGTGATCCTCCTACTGGTTCGATACCTTGGTTTCATAACTGAGGGAAATACTTACCGTCGATGTGCTGCATCATCCCTTCCTCTTTGGGGAAATACCGACGCAGTCTCAAGCCACGTCAAAGGAATTTCGGGTGCCGTTGCCGGGGAGGAAGCGGTCTCTTCTACGTGCCAATCTCTGGCGCCGAGGAGACACCATCAACATCTATCAGGTTCCTAATCACAAATCTCATCTCCTTGCAATTACATTATTTGCCATTTGCCTCTCGTTTTCCTCTCCCCCACTTCACCAAATTAGTCGTTTTATTCGCCCTCTTTTTCATTTTCCTTTTTCTCGTCAGATCTCTTGCTTGCTTGCAATCTTGTTTGCGTAGTCATGATGCCTCAATGAAAGTATCATGATGTTCCTTACCCCAATATTTTGCTTGAAATTGAGAAAAGTACTAAGGAATATATGACTATACAATTTGAGCATAATAAGTATTTTACCGAGGAGCTTAAAGAACACTCTATCGTATTAGATGCCATAATGAAACAATTTGATGATATTAGTAGAGAAGTTTCTAATCTCCAATCTAAGCATGCTCATGCTGAAAATCTGCTTGTAAAAGTTCTGATGCACAAGCTACTTTAATAAATCAAATGGCCGCTAAACCAATCTCTCTAGAGGATAAAAATGATGAAGATCTGAAAGTGATTGGTGTTTCTTCTATTGATTCCTTGTTTAGTAATATTAAATTTGAAGATAAAGGGACTGAAGTAGAGTCAACTTTAGCTAGAAGGCGTCCCAATGATTTGGAGGGTGAAAATCTTGATGAAAAAATTGATGAAAGTGGGTTGGAAGAGGTCAAGACTTTAACTAGTGATGTGCCCACTATTTTGGATTGCAAGGACTTTAATTATGATATTTGATCTTTGATTGATTGTATTTCTTTGCTGCAATCCATGTTGAATTCACCCCATGCTTATGAACAAAATAAAGCTTTTACTAAAATACCGTTGATGCTATGATGAAATCTTTTGAAGAAAAGTTGGTGTTAGAGATTTCTATTCCTTAAAAATTACATGATGAGTGGGAACCTACCATTAAGGTCAAAATTAAAAACTATGAGTGCTTTGCTTTATGTGATTTGGGTGCTAGTGTTTCCACGATTCCGAAATCTCTATGTGATGTGCTTGGTCTTACCAATATTGAAGAATGTTCTCTTAATTTGCACTTGGCAGATTCTACTATTAAAAAGCCTTTGGGAAGAATTAATGATGTTCTTATTCTTGCAAATAGGAACTATGTTCCCATTGATTTTATTGTTCTTGATATTGATTGCAATCCGTCTTGCCCCATTATACTTGGTAGACCGTTTTTACGCACTATAGGTGCCATGATTGATATGAAAGAAGGCAATATTAGATTTCAGTTTCCACTAAGAAAGGGTATGGAACACTTCCCTAGAACAAGAATTAAGCCACCATATGAATCAATCATGAGACCATCCTATGGAGCAAAAACCAAAGATGACAATACTTGAATCTATGCATTATGCCTAGCTAGGGGCGTAAAACGATAGCGCTTGTTGGGAGGCAACCCAATGAATAAATTTATTTTCTTCTTTTTATTTCTATTTTTGAGTGTTGACACAATTATGCATCTGTTATGATTGTGTTTTTATGTTTTATTTAGTGTTTTTGCCAAGTAAAGCCTTTAGGATGATTCATAAGATGAGTAGAAACAATGCTGAATCTGAAACAGAAACTTTGCCTCCATTGTGCGAATTTTCATTTTTTACTGGAGAGTGATAATGAGATGAAATTTTAACACAGTATTTATATACAAATTATTTACGTTGTCCTAATTTTTCAGAATTTTTAGGGTTACATAAGTATGTTTAGAGTACAAATTATTACAGATTGTTCTGTTTAAGACAGATTCTGTTTTCGTTGCGTTGTGTGCTTGTTTTGATGAATCTATGGGTTGTATTGAAGGGTATAAGCCATGGTAAAGTTAAAATACAGTAGGTATAATGCAATAATAAAATATGAATGGGTTTGCAACAGTACTTAAAGTGGTGATTTGCTCTATTATACTAACGGATCTCACGAAGATTTTGTTGAGTTTTGTGTGATTGTAGTTTTCAAGTTTTGGGTGAGATCATGATTGATGAAGGAATAAGGAGTGAAAAGAGCCTAAGTTTGGGGATTCTACAGCACCCCCAAGATATATCCAAAGAGAAACAATCAACTAAGCTTGGGGATGCCCCGAGTGGCATCCCCTCTTTCTTCTAACGACCATCGGTATTTTACTTGGTGCTATATTTTTATTCGTGACATATCATGAGTTTTGCTTGGAGCGTCTTGTATCATTTGAGTCTTTGCTTGCTTTGCTTTTTAGTTTTTCACTAGTATCCTTGCTGGACACACCTATTTGAGAGAGCCAAAATTATGCTATGATTTGTTAGAATTGCTCTTTATGCCTCACTTAAATTTTTTGAGCTATGGAATTGCTCTAGTGCTTCACTTATATCTTTTTGAGCACGATGTGCTTTGAAATTTTGAAGAAATACTCTCATGCTTGACTTAGATTAATTTGAGAGTTAGTAAATTTTGAAGAAATCCCCTCATGCTTCACTTGTACCATTTTGAGAGATGAAACTTTTATGCTCATGTTCTTCACTTAAATCTGTTTGAGCTTATCAAAAGCAATGGCAATATATGAAACTAGTCCCCAAGTGATAGATATTCAAGGAGGATATAATAAAAACTTTCATGAATATCATTGGACAAATTAAACTTGATTCCTTGTAATAGTTTTGAGACATGATGACAGTGATATGTGAGTCATGTTAGTGAGTAATTATGCTTTATTAAGAATATTGGTGTTAAGGTTTGTGATTCCCTATGCAAGTATTAAAGTCAATATATAGTTATGCAATGAAATTATATCCTACTTATGGTGCATTATTCGGTGTTAGTTATGCTCAATGCCCGTTTATGTGAATTTTCGTTTCTTGGTTGGTTGCTTCTCAATCTATTTGCTAGCCTCCACTTGTACTAATTAGAAATACTACTTGTGCATCCAAAATCCTTAAACCCAAGTTTGCCTTATGAGTCCACCATACCTACCTATATGCGGTATTTCCATGCCGTTCTAAGCAAATTTGTATGTGCCATCTCTAATTTTCAAAATACATTTCCTTTTTGTGTGCTCATACCGCTCATGAAATGGTAGGGGGTATCCAATATTTTTCCATGTTAGATGTGTTATTATCAAGATGAGTGTTTATTCACTTGTCATTGCATGAGAGTACGGCCGTAATAGGGATGCCCAGTCCCGAAATGAAAAAAAAGAAATTTACTTTATGTTGTCAAATAATAAATTCCTTGGAAAGTGTTGGTATGGAAGGCAACCGTGGATACGACCAGCCATGGTTTGTGAAAGAATGGTGGAAAAAGGAATAAACTTTATTTTATGTTCGGGAACCGCCTATGATATATCTAGGATGGAAAGTATTGTGAACTACTTTGTCGTTTTCGTTGACATGAAAGGCATGCCACTCAAAATATTTTTCTCTCTCAATTAAAACTTTGAGCTCTGGCACCTCTACAAATGCCTACTTCCCTCTGTGAAGGGCCTATCTATTTACTTTATGCATTTTTATTTTTTATTTTGAGTCTCCATCTTCTCTTATAAAGCACCAACTAGGGGGCACTATGATCATACTTGAGCATTGGGTGTAGTTAATATTTGAGTGTGTTTCATGAATGGATCAATGATTGAGCATGATGGGCTAGGGATAACTTTCTTTAGTATTGATATTTTGAAAGACATGGTTGCTTGTTGGCATGCTTGAGTATTAAAGTCTTTATGTCAAAATTAGACTATTGCTTTGAATCATCTAAAAGTTCAAATGTCCATGCTAAAAAAGAAAAGAATATGTGATGAACATGTTAGGCAACATTCCACATCAAAAATTCTGTTTTTATCATTTACTTACTCGAGGACGAGTAGGAATTAAGCTTGGGGATGCTGATACGTCTCCAACATATCTATAATTTTTGCTTCATGCTGTTATATTATCATTCTTGGATGTTTTAGAACCATTTTATAGCAATTTTATATCATTTTTTGGGACTAACCTATTGACATAGTGCCAGTTGCTGTTTTTGCTTGTTTTTTTACTTCGCAGAATATGAGTACCAAACGGAGTCCAATCGTCATGAAACTTTTTGGAGATTTTTTTTGGACCAGAAGAAGGCCAGTGGGCCAAAGAAGTAACCAGGAGGGAGCCCAGGCCGCCCACAACCCACCAGGGCGCGCCAGGGGCCCCAAGTGCGCCCTGATGGGTTGTGGCCGCCTCGAGGACCCCCTCCACCGCCTCTGAGCTCTATAAATACCCAAATATTCCAGAAACCCTAGAGGACTCGACGAAAAATACATCCAGCCGCCGCAAGTTCCAGAACCGTGAGATCCAATCTAACACCATCACAGAGGGGTTCATCATCCTCATTGGTGCCTCTCCGATGATGCGTGAGTAGTCCACCATAGACCTACGGGTCCGTAGGCAGTAGCTAGATGGCTTCCTCTCTCTCTTTTGATTCTCAATACAATGGTCTCTTGGAGATCTATTTGATGTAAACTTTTTGCGGTGTGTTTGTTGGGATCCGATGAATTTTGAGTTCAAGATCAGTTTCTATCCATGAATATTATTTGAGTCTTCTTTGATCTCTTATATGCATGATTACTTATAGCCTCGTATTTCTTCTTCGACGCTTTGGTTTAGTTAGGCCAACTAGATCTATTTTTCTTGCCATGGGAAGAGGTGCTTTGTGATGGGTTCGATCTTGCAGTGTCCTCTCCCAGTGACAGAAGGGGCAGCGAGGCATGCATGTATCGTTGCTATTAAGTATAACAAGATGGGGTCTATTCCTACATGAATAGATGTTGTCTACATCATGTCACCGTTCTTATTGCATTACTCCGTTTTTCCATGAACTTAATACACTAGATGCATGCTGGATAGCGGTTGATGTGTGGAGTAATAGTAGTAGATGCAGAATCATTTCTATCTACTAACCTTGGACGTGATGCCTATATAATGATCATCGCCTTGGATATCGTCATGATTATTTGATCTTCTATCAATTGCCCAACAGTAATTTGTTCACCCACCGTGTGCTATACTCATGAGACAAGCCACTAGTGAATCCTACGGCCCCGAGTCTACTTTTCCAACATATTGCTTTCCGATCTATCTTTTCGCCGCTTTTGTTTTCAGATCTATTATTCCAATAACCCAAAAATTCCTTGCTGCACTTTTTATTTGCCTCTTTTATTTTGTGTTCTTGTGCGATCTATCTATCCAATCTATCACTACCTAATCTATCTTTTTACCGTAGAGAGATTGACAACCTCTCTTTCGCGTCGGGTTGCAAGTATTTGTTCTTTGTGTGCAGGTGCTGTTTACATAGTGTTGGTGATCCTCCTACTGGTTCGATACCTTGGTTTCATAACTGAGGGAAATACTTACCGTCGCTGTGCTGCATCATCCCTTCCTCTTTGGGGAAATACCAACGCAGTCTCAAGCCACGTCACCTGCCGGAGGGGGGATCGATCACGGATGGCCTCTTTATCAACCTTGCTGCCCTCATGATGATGTGTGAGTAGTTCCAACAGACCTACGGGTCCGTAGTTAGTACCTAGATGGCTCTCTCTCTCTCTCTCTGTTTTGATCTTCAATACAATGATCATCGCATCTTCGCTTTGATCTATCTGATGTAATTCTTTTGTACGGTGCGTTTGTTGGGATTCGATGAATTGTGGGTTTATGTTTCAGATTATTCATGAAAAGTATTTGAGTCACCTCTGAATATTATGATTCTTATTTGCATGATCGGTATAGCTTCGTAAATCTGTCCGATCTATTGAATTAGTTTGTCCAACTAGATTGATATTTCTTCAGTTAGAGGGGTGTGTTGTAGTGGGTTCAATCTGGCGGTGCTCTATATCCCAGTGACAAAAGGGGACAAGACACATCTTTGTATTTTTGCCACTAAGGATAGAATGATGGGGTTAGTTCATATTAATTGAATTCTATTTGTCTACATCATGTCAATGTTCTCCAAGCATTAATCTGTTTTACTTAATACTCAGATGCATGCTGGATAGCGGTCGATGGATGGAGTAATAGTAATAGGTGCAGGCAGGAGTCGGCCTATTTGCTTATGGACGTGATGCCTATATATACATGATCATTGTTGTGAATATCATATAACTATGCCCTTTGCTATCAATTGCCCAAAAGTAATTTTTTACCACCGTATGTTGCCTACATGAGAGACGTCACTAGGGAAAACTATGGCCCCTGGGTCTATTCACTTATATCTTCACAAAACCTATCATCACCTTGCTGCCATTATTTACCATTTATTTTACTAGCACATATGCTCGTGCGTTGCAATGGGGGATAAAGGTAACATGTTCAGTGAAATATCTGTCAGGACGGCCCAACAACGTTCGAATTGTGTCCGGTCACGACAGTGAGACGCACACTGAGGTCTTGCAGAAATTCATATCGGTAGTACATTAAGAAGCATTTTACACAGATAATACTTTTGGTACGGCGATTCTGATCTTAAAGAGCCTAATTTTTAATTTTTGAATACCAAGGCATTCTATTCAATGCGTTTTAGACCATCTCCGCATACACATACGCTTCAAGATTAATAAAAAAGTTGTCTTCGTGTGAGCGAAATGACCCTACTTTGTTGCATGTAAATCGATGCTCACAAAGCGTCTCTCACCTTAGTGGTTGCGTTATTTCAGTTGCACATAACGGTTGCACATTGCGCAACAACGCATATATGTGTGCCCCTTCCACGTCCTTCAGGGTTAATTCCTTTCCATTATTGCATTGCATGCATGCCACACCCTCGATAGTAATACCAATTCCTTTTTGTTATTCCCTCCTTCATATTTTTTTATTCTACCATTCTTTTTTTATTCTCGCGCCCTTTATTCTCTCCTTTCTTTATTACTAACATATGCCCATTGGAACCCATCATTCATACTCCCTCCGATCCATATAGGCCCTTCTAACATACTTCATATTTATAACGATTATATAAAAATTATATTGTGTGTTAGCATTTTACAAAATACACCATTGTAATTAATTAGGTTTATTAAGGTTATGCACTAAATAGAATCTTAAACTAGTTAACTGGAACAAATAATAGCACGGTTGGAAGCTACGCATTTTTCTGATCAAATTACATATACAAATTATTTTAATCCGAGTTACGGTTAAAAAGTTATAGCGTGATCATGTTTAAAATATTTTTTAAATAATAAAAGACCAGAGACCTAAACGGGCTGAAAACAGAGCTAACTGGACATGCGCGAAATACTAACCAGTGCCCATAAGCGCAAGATAACGGCTACCGCAATTGGGCCTAAGCCCAACAGAAAAAGGCACTTAGTGTTGGACCGCTGATTATTTAAAGAAAAAACCAGGGGCTTTTTTGTAAAACGTACGACGGACGGGCAGAAACACTCCGTACTTTAATAGTAGGTATAGATATAGATTTTGCAATTTACAATCATCTACTATTATCTACACACTTCACTTGCTTGCAAATAACGAGATCAAGGGGATTAGCAACCCTCTTGCCGCGTTGGGTGCAAGTTGTTTGCTCTTTTGTGTGCAGCTACTGAAGACGGTTGTGGATTGATATTCCTATCGGTTTGATAAACCTTGGTTTCTTAACTGAGGGAAATACTTATCCGTATTGTGTTGTGATACGTCTCCAACGTATGGATAATTTATGAAGTATTCATGCCATATTCACCTATGACTACAATTCTTTTGTATGGTTTTGATGCACTTTATATGATTTATTTAGAACTAACCCAGAGTGACGATGTATTCAGCAGAATTACCGTGATGTTGTTTTTGTGCAGAAAATGAAAGTTCTCGGAATCGCCCGAAACTTTTTGATGATTTTTTCTGGAGGAAATAAGCAATATTGGAGCGAAGAACCACTGGTGGGGAGCCACCAGTGGGCCACAAGCCATCAGGGTCGCGCCCTGATGGGCCCACGTGGCTCCGTTGCGCGGGATTCCAATGTTGAAAAATCCTATAAATCCCAGAAACCCCAGAAATAAAGGGAGACTCTCCGTTCCGCCGCCGCAACTCTCTGTATCGACGAAAAACCAATCTGGAGACGTTCCAGTACCCTGCCGAAGAGGGGAAACCATCACCGGTGGCCATCTTCATCATCCCGGCGGAGGCCATGACGAGGAGGGAGTAGTTCACCCTCGGGGCTGAGGGTATATACCAGTAGCTATGTGTTCAATCTCTCTCCCGTGTTCTTGAGATGTCACGATCTTGATGTATCATGAGCTTTGTTAATATAGTCCAATCATATGATGTTATTCCCTTGCTACCTTGTTGTGATGAATTGAATCTTTACCTATGAGATCTCGTTATGTTGGATTGAATATTTTGGTTTGAGAACACTTGATGTACGTCTTGCGTGGGATACCCATAGTGACATTGGGGTATTCTATTGATTCACTTGATATATGTCGAGGCATCAACTTGCAGATTCCGGTGACCTTGGGGATCTATGCATATGGGTTGATTGCACGTTTTCATGCCACGTTTTCCGATAGAAATTTTGGGGTGCTCCTTGAAGTTCTTTGTGTTGGATTGAATGTGATAGACCTAAAATTGTTTGATGCATGTCGCATAATTTACCCACGTATACTTGAGGTGACATTGGAGTATCTAGGTGACATTAGGGTTGGTTGATATGTATCATTGGTGTCGTTCTAGTACGAACTCTAGGGCTGTTTGTGACACTTATAGGAATAGCCCAAAAGATTGATCGAAAAGAATAACTTTGAGGTGGTTCTACTACCTACAACAATTTCATCTTATTGTTCTCCGCTAGATAGGAACTTTGGAGTGATTCATTGTTGCACGTTGAGGGATGATCACATGATTCATGTCGGGACCCCGATCCTAAGCCACACAGATCTAGCATGTAACACATCATATAGCTTTGCGGCCTCACGCACGGTACACAACGGCTGCCACCTTACCTTGGCCGGACTGTTTGCGCCTTTTGGCTCACGTATATGATTATGCCGCTAGTATCCATATGTCAAGAACCCGGGTTGACATGACTAGTTATAGACCCAAGTGGCACAACCGTACAGGGACAGGCATACGTAACCCAGCAATGCTGGTGTCGGTCATCAGTGTGTGTAGACGAGTCGTAGCAAGCTACAAGGACTCCATTACACCGCGTGACATTTCCCCGTAGGGACAGACACAGCAGCAAGAAGGATACACGCCGGTCAATCAATGTGTCCGGAGCAGTAGCAAGCTACCAAGACTCATGGAAGCACAAAGAGGCATTTCCCCGTAAAGAAGGCTACTAAAGGCATACAGCTAGGTGTCGAATCCCACACATACCAATGCATTACAAACATACACGCAATATGCACGATATGTGTAGATACAACATGGCATCACAACATAACTCTATAACAAATACATTTATTTGGAAGGCTCCAGAGAGCCTACATAGTATAATGTTACAAGCAGAGGGTCACATGACCCATCATTCAGAGCATACAATCAACAAGCGGAAGATACATGTCTGGATACAGACATCTACTAAAAGCGGCTAGAAGAGCCTGAAAAGGCTACAATGACCCTACCAAAGGAGCCAGACCTCTGTCTAGGATTCCCAAGCTAACCCGGTCAACGTCGAACTTCACGTCATAGGGATCACTAATGAGACTGACGTCTCCTCTGCAAAAACATAAATTAAGCAACCGTGAGTACAAAGGTACTCAACAAGACTTACATCAGAACTAACAACATATGCATCATTATCAACAAAGGGGGGGTGGAGTTTATTGCAGCAAGCCAGCTTTGACTCTTGGCTAACCTGTTCTATGACTACAAGTAGTATCTTTGAGGTGGGATAGCGCACATGAGTCCACATATTCACCCAAACAATACACCACTATGGATCCACTCCCGTCTCCCTACGAGAAGGCCATCCATAGCACTCACACTTATCTTGCGTATTTTAGAGTATCCATTTCACTTGTCTATGAACCACATAAGTAATCCAAGTAGTCCATATCCGAGGACGCGGCTATTCGAACAGATTCATTTACCCTACAGGGGTATACTTCTTCAAACACGCTCCCGCCACTTACCGCCATGTGCACGTAAAAAGGCACCTCGGCAACCTTCAAGCGGAAGCCCAGCGAGGGAGTCGGCCACGACCGTTAACCACACAAGACTCTAGTCCAGGTTTATCGCCTATTTGAGACTGAACCCGCAACGGAAGTCCGGCCGAAGTTTCCACCACGGCCCCAAACGATGTGTGCAGGGTTCCCAAGGCCACCTCGACGGATGGTACTACGCTTGGTACACCGGGCCACGGTGCATCTACCATGCCATAGCCTACCCCTCCGGTCAGCGCTATGCACGGCCGCCAGCACATCCTACAAACACCAGAAACTAGTTGCAACTCCTGGACAGAGACCAAGGCGATTAATAAGCCGAGAGAGTCAATTAAGGATCCCAATGTGCGGTAGTATCTTGTCTTGGATAACATACACAGAACTCAGTTCTTAAGGACGATCCCAATGAGACAACCCACCATGTACTCCTACATGGCCTCTCATCGCTACCTTTACCAAATCGGATTCACACACTTAGCTCTCACACAGCAGGACATGAACACATCCATTCTGATTCATCGCCCAGATGGATCAGACCCGACACGACTCTAAGCATAGCAGGCACAATAAGCAAGAATGGATGAGTAAGCACAACAAGGCTCAAGCAGTTGCTACTCATGCTAAGTGGTTTCAACTATTTACTGTGACAAGGATAGGTCATGCAAAGGAATGGGTTCAACTACCGAGAACAGGTAACAGTTGAATCGTTGTTGTCCTAATGCAGTAAAAGAGAGCAGGAGCGAGAGGGTAGGATATTATCAGGATGCTCAAGGAGGGGTTGCTTGCCTGACACTTTTGAAGATATTGCGACTCTTCATCGGTGACAACGATCACATCGTCGGAACAACGTCTACCGAGAGGGAACAACACCGGCAAACAGAGAAATGAACACATTCAATGTGATGCAACAAATATGATGTATGCTATGGCATGTTAAGGTACTGAATTCACCTAGTTCAGTATTTGATCATATTAATTGAAGTGGAATTCAAATAGGCATCAAATTCCAACTCCAAACTATTTATCAAATTTGTCCTAATCATGAAATGTCCTAGTTGGTGATGTTAACTTGCTCAAACATGCATGACCATGGCATAAACAGATTCCTTGTATTTTTCTGATCATTTTTCATATATAAATTATTTTCATCTGAGTTACAGATTATTTTCTTTGATTTTTAGAAGTTTTGAACATTTCTAAAATTAATAAATCATTTCTTATTTATTTTAATTCCAGAAAAGCATTATTGCGTCAGCCTGAGGTCACTGTGATGTCAGCAGGTCAACAGGGCCCTCCAGAGTCAAACCTGACCGTAGGACCCACCTGTCATACACTCAGGGGCTAATCCTGTTTTATTTAATTAAACAGGGGTTAATTAGGGTGCCTGGGCCCACCTGTCATTGTCTCTAGTGGGTGGTTAGCGCTTAACCTAATTCGGGCACGTCAGCCGGCCAGTGATTTGCCGGCGACGACCACAACAGACGACGAAGGCACGCCGGAATGGCTGCTCCGGCGCCCATTCAACGGGCGGAGGCCACCTAGAGGGAGCTCTCGCTCGTCCGCATCCAACGGACCCAGCTAGAGGCTGCGGGGTGGCCAGAGATGACGGCCACGACGAGCTTGGCGGCGACCGGCGTTCGGCCGTGCACGGGCGCGGAGCTGTGGTGCACTAGAGGGGAAGGTTAGGGGCGCTTCGGCCTCTGAGGCGTGCGCTGAGCACGACTACACGCTCTGCTGCGGTGGATGAAGGCTCTGGCGACGGCAACATCAAGCACGGCGGCGGCGTGCTCACGGCTAAGGCGGGGAGGCCAGCTAGAGGACGGGCAGGACCACGGGAAAAAGGGGGGCAAAATAGTGGCTCACCGCGGTGCTAGCAGCGGCAACGGCGAGCTCGGGGCGGTCCGATAGCTCGCGAATTCGGCGGCGGAAATCCGGCGACCGAAGGTTGAAGAAGGGGTTGACGCCGGCGATGCAGCGCGTGCGGGCTCGATTCCTTCGGCACGGAGGAGCAGCGTGAGATGGCGGCGACTGCGGACACGCTGGCAGGGCTAGGGGTGGCCGGTAGTTGCTGTGGTGGCGAACGGCGGCGACCGTGGTATCGGTCCCGAGGGAGAGAGCATCGGAGGGGAGGGAGAGAGCAGCAGAGAGAGGGAATGAGCTCGAGGGGCTCCTGGTGGTCATCTAGAGCGGATAGGGATGCAGGGGAGGCCGCCAACGCGAAGCAGGAGCTGGCGCGTCCGGCGTCGTGTGCTGTCTCGCCTCTGCCTACTGGCAGAGGTTGAAGACGATTGGCACACGGGCCAGTTGGGCTGGCTGGGCTGCCAGGTATGGTTCCAGGTAAGTTTCTTTAACTTTTGTTTCTGTTTTCTATTAGATGCCCTCTGTTTTATTTAGTTTGGGCCAAATTCCTTAGTACAAAAATCCTGAAATTATTTCCGGGATATAGTTGGAATATTTCCATGCTCCACAAAAAGTTTTCAGAAATTTTGAAGAAACTAAAATGTTCATAGTGCTTTTATTTGTCATTTGCAGCAACTTTGCTGGATTCTTTAAAATGCCAAAATTGTTGTGAAAATAAGATGCACCACTGATATGTTGTTTCCAGCATTTATCAGACATGGTGGACATTTTGAAGGCCATTTTGGATTTATTGAAAATCACAAGTATTGGAATTTTGGTTTAACCAAATGAAGTGCTAGGGTTTGTTAATCCCTATTTAGAGTTCATTAGAATTTAAACATGATGCCATGATGGTTAATGCAATGACAAGCAATGGCTAGCTAGGGCTGTGACAACTCACCCCCACTAAACAAGAATCTCGTCCCGAGATTCAGGCGTAGGGTAAGAGGACAGAGGGGACACTAAGCTAACATAATCTTCATGATCCAATTGCCCTTCTCGAAGATGTTGATCATCATGACGATCTTGACATCTTTTCCTTTGGGATCTTCATCCAAGCATAACAACAAAAGGAATGGAAAACTCATACAAGAATCGATCTCCTCAAAGATCGAGCAACTCATGATCAACTCGTAGAATGAGACATAAGAACATCTCTTGAGCTGTCACGCCCAAGATGCGATCCTATCCTTATTTTGGCACGAGGGCCTCGACAGGGATAGAAGCGCATCTCGTCATTTTGCAAGAATGGATATCATTACAAGTACATGTAAAGAAGAGATGAGTATATGGAATTGGCTTACACTCGCCACAAGCTACATCAATATCACATCAATACAGAAACATATCCAAACATCATACAGAAGAGCAGGGTCCGACTACGGATGAAAACAAATGATAAAATGACATCCATTCTTGCTATCCCAGGCTGCCGCCTGGAACCCATCCTAGATCGATGAAGAAGAAGAAGAACTCCAAATCAAACAAGCATCGCGCTCACGTCAAATCATCGCAATACCTGTACCTGCAACTGATGTTGTACTAATCTGTGAGCCACGGGGACTCAGCAATCTCATTTCCAAGGGTATCAAGACTATTAAAGCTTAATGGGTGAGGTATGGTTAAGTGGTGAGGCTGCAGCAAGCAACTAAGCCTTTATTTGAGTGGCTAACTTACGAGTACAAGAATAAAGGGGGATGATTGTCGAATAACGGACGTGAACTAGTAATGATCTCTAAGAGATCCTGAACACCTACTTACGAACAAACATAACCCCACCGTGTTCTCTCTCGGAAAAGGAATTCACGAGAAGAGACGGTTACGCACACAGTTGGTGTATTTTATTTGAGTTTACTTCAAGTTTGCTATGACCGGGTGTTAAATAAAGTTTCCAAGTTGCCACGTAACCGCGGGCACGGCTTGCCAAAAGTTTTAACCCTGCAGGGGTGCTCCAACTCATCCATCACAAACTAACCACACGCCGCGGGAATAACCTCGACCACGAATCTCGTGATCCTCCTAGGCAATTCCACTGGAAAACCGCAACCTCGAGATAGCCCGAAGTATTATCGGAATTCCTCGCACAAGACGTTCGAGAAAGGTAAAACAAATCCAGCAAGGCCGCCCGGCGTGTCGACGATCCCGATAGGAGCTGCGTATCTCGTTCTCAGGACACGACGGATTGTCCAAACTTCCGGTAGGCCAATCACAGAGTTGCCCCTGGCGGCCACCGGCGGTTGACAAGTTGGACCAACACTCATGAGGAGCACTGGCCCGGGTTGTTGATTAAAGATCCTCGGGTTAATTACTCCCTATGCAGGTTTATTAGTTATTAGGCAAATGTAGTACCAATGTTGGGCCTTGCCAGACAAGTTTTATCCTAAAACGAAAATCAAGGGGGTCCCCATAACAACCCCGAGCATGTTAGGAGCGCAAAATATGGAACATAACACCGGTTCACAAGTAACTAGGGCGGCAAGAGTGGAACAAAACACCGAGCAAAAGGCCAAGCCTTCCACCCTTTACCAAGTATATATGTGCATTAAATTAAATAGCAATAATATTGTGATATATCAAAAGGATATCCATGTTGGCACATGGAAACAATTGCACCTGCAACTAGCAACGCTATAAGAAGGGCTGAGCAAGCGGTAACATAGCCAAATAATGTTTGCTGGGATGTGGAGGGGTTAGAGGCTTTTCATGGCATTTGGGAGGCTTGACAAACAAGTGGTAGGTACAAGACAACGATAGAAACAAGACAACTAGCATGGCAATGATAGTAATGGTATCCAAGGAAATGATCATCTTGCCTGAGATCCCGCTTGGAGAAGAACGAATCCATGAAGAAGACGAACCAACGTAGTCGAACGAATCCTCACACTCCGAACGCTTTCGGAACTCTATCGAGAAGAAGCAAATCGGAAAAAAACAATCAACACACGAGAACACCACAACAAATGCATGACATGATGCGCAACCAAATATGATGCATTTCCGGTTTAACTAGGCATGGCATGGCAAGCACACAAACAACTACTACACATTAAGTGAAGTTCAATATACAACGAGTTGCATATTGACGAAACTCCACGTTCAAATATTTAGTTCACTCTCGTTAGGTACTCATCAATATTAAATGTT
The DNA here is from genome assembly GCA_039707655.1 of Elymus sibiricus. NCBI lineage: Eukaryota > Viridiplantae > Streptophyta > Magnoliopsida > Poales > Poaceae > Elymus > Elymus sibiricus. The sequence goes on along the minus strand of CM077663.1, from coordinate 312,199,334 downwards.
GTTTAACATGGGTGGTCATGGTATAAGAAAAAGATGGAATTAAGCAATTTTAAATGGAGAAGGAGAACATATATAAAACAAAATAATAACTCTCCATATTATGAGAAATGCGGTTAAGGTTGTTTAACTAAACTATCATTTTAAATGTTGTGTATCATGGCAAGAGGTGAAGCATGAACAACTACGTCAACTAGGCATTTTAAATGAGCCCGGAAGCAACATATAGCATTTCCAAAAGAACCTCATATACAAATTATGAATTCTGTCCAGATCTGTCCTAACACAAGTTTATGTTTGTTAAACAGCAAAATAAAGTGTGCCATGTGATTCTACACATTTTTCTAGCCAAGTTACATATATAAAACATTTGAATCGGAGTTACGGTTAAGTAGTTATGATAAAAAACCGTTTTAGCATGGCATTTACGCAAATTTAAACAAACAGCCGATTCCCGGCGTCCAGAGGCTTCGTGCGGAGCTTGAAATGGAGCTGCTCCAACTCCTCCTGTCCAAAGGCAGAACGCGAGATGAATGAGGGGGAAGAAGAGATGCAGGGAAAAAATGAGGAGAAAGAGAGGAGAGGGACGACAGGGAAGAAATGACAGAAGGGAGACGGGACCTACGGGGCTTCACCAGCGGCTGAGCTTGCCGGATATGGGTGACCGGAGGTGGCGACACGGGCCGGAGCTCGGAACGACGGGACGGCATCATGCGGGAGGAGGAACTCGAGCTTTCGCTCCTCGGGGCTGCGGGCGCAACGCGGAGGCCCTGGATCAAGACCTCAGGTAGCTGCGGGATGCGGTTCCTGGTGGCTTGCGGCGACGGGGATGAGGCCGGGGCATCGGTCACGGGCGCCATGGAGCAAGGGTCATGGAGCGGGCGGCCGCGGTCTGCTCGAGGGGAGGCTCGGGCGCCATGAGCGAGCTCGATTGGGTGGGCGCGCAAGACGAGGGAGGTGGTCGGAGGCCAAGAGGATTTTTGGTTCGGGGAAGATCCCGAGGTGGGGGCGACTGGGTGTGGGTGGCGGCGGCTGGGAGGATTCCTAGAAAATAGGGTTGCACTAGCAGATGGTCTATATATAGCGAGACCGATTAGGTTTGGACTCTCCGATTTAGATTGGACGGTCGATAAAATAGGTTAGGAAGTCCAATTGAAAAACGGATGATGGTTTGGGGTATTACGGGGTTGATCCGGATCCAAGAGTCATGACTCGACGATTCGGGTTCGGAGAAGTTATCGGGCGCGCACGAGGGGTCCGTGCATTGTGCAGAGTGGCTAGGCAGAGATGAGAGGGAAAAAAAGGGCAGCCCGGCAACAAGTTGTGAAAAACAAAAACGCCTGCGAATTATCCGGCTATAGTGCCGCTATATGTTTAGCGGTTCGTGTATCAAACGGACTCCGGATGCGACGAAATTTGGTAGGCATTCTACCTACAATAAAATAAGACCGCACACCAACTTTCGACCCGTTCTGAGAATATTTTATGCGCGCCTTCAAAACAATATTTTACGATGCCGCGGGCGCGTGCGTGTGTGGTTGGACTCGAAACGGTCGATGGTACGAACAGAGAGAACCAGCAACTACGATCGGATGCAAGTTTTGAAAAAAATGATGGTATGCATATGATGCGAATGATGAGATGATGAATGCGACAAACAAAAGAATTGCATGACGACAACGGAATGAAAGGGGAATCTTCTGGAGCGTCGGTCCCGGGTTGTTACAACTCTCCTCCACTTACAAGAGATCTCGACCCGAGATCTTAGGATGAGAAGGGAAGAGAAAGAGAAGAGGAAGAGGTGAAACTTAGTTGCTTCTTTGACAAACGAGTGAAACCACATGAACTTGAAGGATTGCAAGAGATGAAGAATGATATGAGAAACAAGCAAGAATTCAAAAGAAATTTCGGCAGCACTTCGGTAGGATAGAGAGGCAAAAATTGATAAGATGGAGAGAACTTGAAAAGATAACACAACACTCTGGTTAAATGGACAAGCAAGGGAAGAACATGATCTTGACAAAACGATATGATGGAACAAAGGGATCAACATCACAATGCCTCCGGAACAAAAGAATAGAAGCTAGAACGATGGAAGGAAAAGAACGGAGAAGAAATGACAACTTCTACCACAGTTGAATTAGAAACACATTCTTACAAGAAAGGATTGAACGGAGTTGTTGGAAAACCAACAACGAAACGAATAAGCTTATTGTGGGCTTACGAAAAACATCTTAAAATTATGAGGTGAGAACCGGCCACTAGCGGAAGCAATTTATTGGTTGGGAGCAGCAAGCTATGCAAAACTTCTTTCACCAAGAGGATGCAAGAATACTTGGATCATTGGGAAGCACCATGATAGCAAAATACTTAGGAAAACGCTTTAGGTGAAATCCAATCCAAGATAACTCCAAGGAAGAAAATGATGAGTTTAGATATGTTATTCTTGACAATTCTCTTCGAGACTCCTCATGATTCAAGAATGCTATAACACCATCTCAAAGATAAGGGAGAATGAATTGCACTTTGAAATGCAAGATAGAGAATACTTGAGCTACTCCAACAAGAATATTGAAGAACACTTCGGGAATGAATTGAATCCTTGAAGAACCACCATGAAGAACATCTTGGAGAACTCCGGAAACAAATGATGATCAAAAGAATGAAGGTTGAGAAGAATAAGATTATGACTTGCAATGATTTAGATGAAGCTTCGCGACGAGATACTTGAGAAAACTTGGGACTCCGGAAAACAAAGATGAGAACTTAGAATCAAGATTTAGATATCATGAACAACTCCGGAAGAAGGATTGAAATCGCTTTGATGAAACAAGAATAAGAATTATGTTGTGCTTATCCTTCATCAAGTTAAATTGATGACGAGCAACGGATTTGGCACACCAATTATTCTTCTTGAGAATGAATTGAGAGAGATTGGGCACAAACTTGAAGAAGTCTTCAACGTTACCGGTGAGAATTTGGAACGAATGAGAAATATTTGAATGAATGGAGATACATGAGAACGAAGAGATCATGATCCGCCGAATAGAAGACTTGAACGAAGCGCCGGAATAATTGAGATACGAACGAAGAGACAACAATTAAGAAGAATTTGAGAACAAAAGTTGAAAGCTAAGGACAAAGAAATCTTCTGAAATGATGGCCTTCGGAGGATCGAGAAATGAAAACAACTCTGAAACGCTCCGGATATATATATAGAAGGAATTACTCATGATCGAAAACATTTGAAAGGATAGCACCAAGCTAAAACCAAGAACCTTCGGAAGAACGGGCAAAGATTAAGAGAAACTCTCCTTTGGTCTTCAATGCTGAGAATGATGACGAGAAACAACACTATGAATTACTGAGATGCTCTGGAACAATGAATAAGAAAGGTTGAGCCAACGATGAAAATAATTTAGAAGCGATCTTCGAGAAGGCAGAAATATGACTGATGGGAATCATTATTACGTCATATATGAAAAGAAATTGAAATCTCCGGAGAAAGATTAAAAGAGCCAGGTAAGATCCTGGGGAAAAACCTGTGGGTTATGAGCCCACTCAAAGAGACCACCGTTGAAATGATTGCTTATGAAGAGAGATTGCACCGGTACAAATTGAAAACTTGATGAGGTGAGACCCTCAAAATAATTAGACAGGATTGGAGAGAAACATGAGTCTTCTGAGATATCTTCAACACTCCGGATAGAACAGAGAGATACGAAAACAAGAGAGGCTTGGATGAGAACCTCCAATCCTGGCAAGGCATTTGAAGGATGAACATGATATGATGAGCACCGAAGCTTTAATTGAATCCACCGAAAAGAAAACAAGGATGAAGACTAAGAAATGATGAACTTGAGCACTTGAGCATCTTCACAACGAATCACCAGATACATCACGGAAGAGAAGATAGCGGAAGCGTCACATGAACAGAAAAGGCACTCGAATGAGAATTTAATTGTTGAAGAAAAGGGCGGGAGGGCGGGGAAAAACAAAGACAACTTGATACCGATGAGATGAACTCCGGAAAGAAATACGAGGATTGATTTTGCAAATATTGGAGAGGGATGAATTACCAAGAGAAACACACCGGTTGAAATAAGAGTTGACATGACAATTTGATTGAGCAAAAGGATTGGCACTCTCATAGAAATATGAGAACACCGCTAGGAAAGACATGAATCACCACTTGACATCGAAGCAACTCGAATTACCAAACTCCAACAAAACAAAGGATGAGGCTTGAGGATTAAGCCAGAAACAAACTCATGACAGAGATTTCGTCCGATATTTTCGTGGTAAGGCTCGCACGGGCTCGATCGTACATTGGATTGTCATATGGAAATGACGCTCGAATATGCTCCCTAGGTGTAGCGAACTATAAGGCTTGACGAAGCATACCGAGACTGCCCTCTGTAAGAAAGACCGTGAACAAATGAACCACTAGATTTCGAACCCCAACCACACATCATGCATCTGTTGAAAGATAACCTAGGTAACTACTTGAATTCCCACCTAAGAATTTCCGAAGTCTTTCTTGTTTATGCGATTCGGGTTGCGGACTCAGGAACGTACCCAAGGTAATCAGCTACAACTGCACCCGCCACCTTTCACACCATAATCCAAGAAACTCCGCAAACTCGTCTACCTCAGACACTCGTAATCACAACGATACTAAACATGGCAGTACCCTGGACGCTCTCCCCAGTACTGGGTGACTCCAAACTTATCTCGCCACGAAAAGTATTGAAGCAATTTCGAACATCCTCCGTCCTGAGATACTAAGAAAACTGAATGATAACGATGTGCAAAAATCCCTCGGAGCTCTACTCCTCGATAACAGGAGGCACCAAGACAGAATTCCTTCACATCGGCATCATATAGTTTCCAAAATACCCGCGTGACCCTAAAAAAATTTTGAGCGAGAAGAGGAGTAGAATCAAAATTCCTAAGTCGAATACCTCACCAGAGCATAGAAGAGGAGTAAAAAGAATCCTACTCTCCGATATATAACTAGACTCAAAATAGTTTTTCACTAGACTCGACTCGGCCAAGTTCGATCAATCAAGGGGGCTCCTAGGTCGGTACAGGCTCTGATACCACCTTGTCACGCCCAAGATGCGATCCTATCCTTATTTTGGCACGAGGGCCTCGACAGGGATAGAAGCGCATCTCGTCGTTTTGCAAGAATGGATATCATTACAAGTACATGTAAAGAAGAGATGAGTATATGGAATTGGCTTACACTCGCCACAGGCTACATCAATATCACATCAATACAACAACATATCCAAACATCATACAGAAGAGCAGGGTCCGACTACGGACGAAAACAAACGATAAAATGACATCCATCCTTGCTATCCCAGGCTGCCGCCTGGAACCCATCCTAGATCGATGAAGAAGAAGAAGAAGAAGAAGAACTCCAAATCAAACAAGCATCGCGCTCACGTCAAATCATCGCAATACCTGTACCTGCAACTGATGTTGTAGTAATCTGTGAGCCACGGGGACTCAGCAATCTCATTTCCAAGGGTATCAAGACTATTAAATCTTAATGGGTGAGGTATGGTTAAGTGGTGAGGCTGCAGCAAGCAACTAAGCCTTTATTTGAGTGGCTAACTTACGAGTACAAGAATAAAGGGGGATGATTGTCGAATAACGGACGTGAACTAGTAATGATCTCTAAGAGATCCTGAACACCTACTTACGAACAAACATAACCCCACCGTGTTCTCTCTCGGAAAATGAATTCACGAGAAGAGACGGTTACGCACACGGTTGGTGTATTTTATTTGAGTTTACTTCAAGTTTGCTATGACCGGGTGTTAAACAAAGTTTCCAAGTTGCCACGTAACCGCGGGCACGGCTTTCCGAAAGTTTTAACCCTATAGGGGTGCTCCAACTCATCCATCACAAACTAACCACACGCCGCGGGAATAACCTCGACCACGAATCTCGTGATCCTCCTAGGCAATTCCACTGGAAAACCGCAACCTCGAGATAGCCCGAAGTATTATCAAAATTCCTCGCACAAGACGTTCGAGAAAGGTAAAACCCAACGCAGATCACAAGTATCGGGAAGGATTTCTGGCGCCGTTGCCGGGGAATATCATCACCAACTATCAAGTAACTTCATACAAATTATCATTCACTTGTTCTTCTTTTTATTTGCTGTTATATTTAGTTTGCTTCATAAAAACAAAAATACAAAAATATTTATCTTTGCTTGTTGCTATTTCGCTTGTTCCTTGTTACTATGTCTAGTTCTTCTAGTGTTCTCGTTGCTCCCGATAATGAGGTTGTAAATTTCAAACAAAGGGGAGGAGAAAATTTGAAAGATGCATGGTAAAGGATTTTCAATGCTCAAAATAAATCAACTCATAAGCAATCCACCACCACATTGCTTCATAATTTTTATGCGGGTGTGACTGTTGGAAATATGCCCTAGAGGCAATAATAAAGTGATTATTATTATATTTCCTTGTTCATGATAATCGTTTATTATCCATGCTATAATTGTATTGATTGGAAACACTAATACATGTGTGGATACATAGACAACACTGTGTCCCTAGTATGCCACTAGTAGACTAGCTCGTTGATGAAAGATGGTCAAGGTTTCCTAGCCATAGACATGAGATGTCATTTGATGACGGTATCACATCGTTAGGAGAATGATGTGATGGACAAGACCCAAACTATAAACGTAGCATATGATCGTGTCAGTTTATTGCTATTGTTTTCTGCATGTCAAGTATCTGTTCCTATGACCATGAGATCATGCAACTCACTGACACTGGAGGAATACCTTGTGTGTATCAAACGTCACAACGTAACTGGGTGACTATAAAGATGCTCTACAGGTATCTGCGAACGTGTCTGTTGAGCTGGCATGGATCGAGACTGGGATTTGTTACTCCGTATGACGGAGAGGTATCTCAGGGACCACTCGGTAATACAACATCACAATAAGCCTTGCAAGCAATGTGACTAAAGAGTTAGCCACGGGATCTTGTATTACGAAGCGAGTAAAGAGACTTGCCGGTAACGAGATTGAACTAGGTATAGAGATACCGACGATCGAATCTCGGGCAAGTAACATACCGAAGAACAAAGGGAACATCATACGAAATTAACTGAATCTTTTACATAGAGGTTCAACCGATAAAGATCTTCGTAGAATATGTAGGAACCAATATGGGCATCCAGGTCCCGCTATTGGTTATTGACCATAGAGGTGTCTCGGTCATGTCTACATAGTTCTCGAACCCGTAGGGTCTGCACACTTAACGTTCAGTGACATTTCGGTAGTATTGAGTTATGCATGGTGGTGACCGAAGGTTGTTCAGAGTCCCGGATGAGATCCCGGACGTCACGAGGAGCTCCGGAATGGTCCGGAGGTAAAGATTGATATATAGGAAGTCCCGTTTTGGTCTCCGGAAAGGTTTCGGGCATTTCCGGTAGTGTACCGGGAGTGACGAATGGGTTCCGGGGGGTCCACCAAGTGGGGCCCACCCACCCCAAGGGTCACATGGGCGTAGGAGGTGACGCACCAGCCCCTGGTGGGCTGGCCGGCCAGCCGCTAGAGGCCCTTGCGCAAGGGGTGGGAGAGGAGGCCAAGTGGGGAGGAGTCCTACTAGGATTCCACCTCCCTTGTGGGAGGTGGACTCCTCCCCCTTGGTGGAGGTTCGGCCGAACCCCTAGGGGTTCCTAGGGTTGCCTCCTCTTCCCTCCCTCCTATATTTACTAGAGGTTTTAGAGGGCAGCCCTCACCCCAAAAAGCCACGGCTGCCTCTCTTCCCTCTAGATCGTTTTCTCCTCTAGATTAGTTCGGCGGAGCTCGGCGAAGCCCTGCCGGATTAGTTCACCACCGCCGTCGCGCTGCCGGAGAACTCATCTACCTCTCCGCTCCCTCTTGCTGGATCAAGAAGGTGGAGATCGTCATCGAGGTGTACGTGTGTTGAACGCGTTGGTGCCGTCCGTTCGGCGCTAGATCGGGACGGATCGTGGGACGGCTGCGATTTGGATCGCGAAGACGTTCGACTACACCAACCATGTTTCTTAACGCTTCCCGCTTAGCGATCTACAAGGGTATGTAGATCCACTCTCCCTCTCGTAGATGCTCATCACCATGGATAGATCTTGCGTGTGCGTAGGAAAAAAATTTGTTTCCCATGCAACGTTCCCCAACAGTGGCATCATGAGCAAGGTCTATGCGTAGATGAGATCACGAGTAGAACACAAAGGAGTTTGTGGGCGTTGATGCTTAGATTGCTTCCTCCGTTGATGCTCAGACCAACCTTACTCGTACGCTTACGAGAGACAGGTTCCATCAACTGACATGTGACTTTGTTGCATAAAGATGGCTGGCGGGTGTCTGTCTCTCCCACTTTAGTTGGATCGGATTCGACAAAGGCGGTCCTTGAGAAGGTTGAATAGAAATTTGTGTATCACCATTGTGGTTTTTGCGTAGGTAAGAATCGTTCTTGCTAGATACCCGTAGCAGCCACGTAAAACATGCAACAACAATTAGAGGACGTCTAACTTGTTTTTGCAGGGTATGATGTGATGTGATATGGCCAATTACATGATGAGATATATGTGATGTATGAGATGATCATGTTTTGTATAGAATATCAGGACTTGCATCTCGATGAGTACGGCAACCGGCAGGAGCCATAGGGTTGTCTTTAATTTATTTTCGCCGTTTTTCTTTACTTTATCGCTATGAGTTAGCAATAGTCGTAGAAGCAACAGTTGGCACGGCAACCTCATGGAGACACGTTGATGGAGATCAAGATGATGGAGATCATGGTGTCATGTCGGTGACGATGGAGATCATGCCGGTGCTTTTGAGATGGAGATCAAAAGCACAAGTTCATGGCCATATCATGTCACTTATGATTTGCATGTGATGTTAATCTTTTTATGCATCTTATTTTGCTTAGGACGACGGTAGCATTATAAGGTGATCCCTCACTAAAATTTCAAGATAAAATTGTGTTCTCCCCGAGTGTGCACCGTTGCGAAAGTTCGTCGTTTCGAGACACCACGTGATGATCGGGTGTGATAGACTCTACGTTCGCATACAACGGGTGCAAGCCAGTGTTGCACAAGCGGAACACTCTGGTTAAACTTGACGAGCCTAGCATGTACAGACATGGCCTCGGAACACAAGAGACCGAAAGGTCAAACATGAGTCATATAGTAGATATAATCAGCATGAAGATGTTCAGCATTGAAACCACCTCATCTCACGTGATGATCGGACTTGAGTTGGTGAATTTGGATCATGTGACACTTGAATGACCAGAGGGATGTCAATTTGAGTGGGAGTTTTTAAGTAATATGATTAACTAAACTCATTATCTTGAACAATTGTCTAAGTTGTCTTTGCAAAATTTATGTTGTAGATCAATGGCTCGCGCAGTAGCACCCCTGAATTTTAATGCGTTCCTAGAGAAAGCTAAGTTGAAAGATGATGGAAGTAACTTTGTGGACTGGGCCCGTAATCTAAGGATTATCCTTATGGCTTCCCAAAAGGCTTATGTCCTTGATGCACCGCTTGGTGAACCACCCGCTCCAGTAGAGTCTGCAGACGTTGCGAACGCCTGGCAGGCACGTTCTGATGATTACTCAATGGTTCAATGTGCAATGTTGTATGGCTTAGAACCGGGACTTCAAAGACGTTTTGAACGTCATGGAGCATATGATATGTTCCAGGAGTTGAAGTTTATCTTTCAGAAGAATGCCCGGATCGAGAGGTATGAGACCTCCGATAAGTTCTATGCTTGCAAGATGGAGGAGAACGGGTCTGTCAGTGAACACATACTCAGAATGTCTGGGTATTCCACCCGTCTGGCTGAATTGGGGATGCTCCTTCCGCCAGAGGCGATCACTGACAGAGTTCTTCAATCACCGCCACCTAGCTACAAGAGCTTCGTGTTGAACTATAACATGCACGGGATGAACAAGTCAGTCGCCGAGCTGTTTGCGATGTTGAAAGTCGCTGAGTCTGAGATTCAGAAGGAGCATCAAGTGTTGATGGTCAATAAAACCACTAGTTTCAAGAAGAATGGCAAGGGTAAGAAAGGTAACTCCAAGAAGAGTGGCAAAGCAGTTGCCCCTCCCGTGAAGAAACCCAAGGCTGGACCCAAGCCAGAAACTGAGTGCTTTCATTGCAAGGGAACTGGTCACTGGAAGCAGAACTGCCCCAAGTATCTGGCTGACAAGAAGGCGGCCAACACCAAACAAGGTATATATGATATACATGTTATTGATGTGTACCTTACCAACTGTCGTTGTAGTGCCTGGGTATTTGATATCGGTTCGGTTGCTCACATTTGCAACTCAAAACAGGAACTAAGGAATAGACGGAGGCTGGCACATGACGAAGTGACGATGCGCGTGGGAAATGGTTCCAACGTTGATGTGATCGCCGTCGGCACGCTCACTCTTCGATTACCGTCGGGATTAGTGATGAACCTGAATAATTGTTATTTAGTGCCTGCGTTAAGCATGAACATTATATCTGGATCTTGTTTATTGCGAGATGGTTACTCATTTAAATCAGAGAGAAATGGTTGTTCTATTTATATGAGTAATATCTTTTATGGTCATGCACCCAATGTGAGGGGTTTATTCTTATTGAATCTCGATAGTGATGATACACATGTTCATAACATTGATGCCAAAAGATGTAGAGTTGATAATGATAGTACCACTTTCTTGTGGCACTGCCGTTTAGGTCATATTGGTGTAAAACGCATGAAGAAGCTCCATGCTGATGGACTTTTGGAGTCACTTGATTTTGAATCACTTGACACATGTGAACCATGCCTCATGGGCAAGATGACTAAAACCCCGTTCTCTAGAACAATGGAACGGGCAAGTGACTTGTTGGAAATCATACATACTGATGTGTGCGGTCCGATGAGCATTGAGGCGCGTGGTGGATATCGTTATTTTCTCACCTTCACTGATGACTTAAGTAGAGATGGATATATTTACTTAATGAAACACAAGTCTGAAACGTTTGAAAAGTTCAAGCAATTTCAGAGTGAAGTTGAGAATCATCGTAACAAGAAGATTAAATTCCTACGATCTGATCGAGGAGGAGAATATCTGAGTTATGAGTTTGGCAGTCACTTAAGACAATGTGGAATTGTTTCACAATTGACACCGCCTGGAACACCACAGCGTAATGGTGTGTCCGAACGTCGTAATCGAACCTTATTAGATATGGTGCGATCGATGATGTCTCTTGCCGATTTGCCACTATCGTTTTGGGGTTATGCATTAGAGACAGCTGCATTCACTTTAAATAGGGCACCATCGAAATCCGTTGAGACGACGCCATATGAACTATGGTTTGGCAAGAAGCCAAAGTTGTCGTTTCTTAAAGTTTGGGGATGTGATGGTTATGTCAAAAAGCTTCAGCCTGAAAAGCTGGAACCCAAAGTGGAGAAATGCGTCTTCATAGGATACCCAAAAGAGACAGTTGGGTATACCTTCTATCCCAGATTCGAAGGAAAAGTGTTTGTCACTAAAAACAGAACATTTCTTGAGAAAGAGTTTCTCTCGAAAGAATTGAGTGGGAGGAAAATAGAACTTGATGAGGTTGTAGAACCTTTACTTCAACCTGAGAGTAGCGCAGCGCAGAAACATGTTTATGTAGAGCCTACATCGGTTGAAGAGGAAGTTAATGATGATGATCATGAAGCTTCGGATCAAGTTGCTATCGAACCTCGTAGGTCGACAAGGACACGTACTGCTCCTGAGTGGTACGGCAACCCTGTCTTAGAGGTCATGTTGTTGGATAACGATGAACCTATGAGCTATGGAGAAGCGATGATGGGCCCGGATTCCGAGAAATGGTTAGAGGCTATGAAATCCGAGATGGGATCCATGTATGAAAAACAAAGTATGGGCTTTGGAAGTATTACCTGAAGGGCGAAAGGCCATTCAGAACAAATGGATCTTTAAGAAGAAGACGGACGCGAACGGTAATGTCACCGTCTATAAAGCTCGACTTGTGGCAAAGGGTTTTTCACAAGTTCAAGGAGTGGACTACGATGAGACCTTCTCACCCGTAGCGATGCTTAAGTCCGTCAGAATCATGTTAGCAATAACTGCCTATTTCGATTGTGAAATTTGGTAGATGGATGTCAAAACAGCGTTCCTTAACGGTTTCCTTAAGGAAGAGTTGTATATGATGCAACCAGAAGGTTTTGTCGATCCAGAGAATGCTGACAAAGTTTGCAAACTCCAGCGATCCATTTATGGACTGGTGCAAGCATCTCGGAGTTGGAATCGTCGCTTTGATGAGGTGATCAAAGCGTTCGGGTTTATACAAGTTTACGGAGAAGCTTGTATTTACAAGAAAGTGAGTGGGAGCTCTATAGCGTTTCTAATATTACATGTGGATGACATATTGCTGATTGGAAACAATATAGAAATGTTGGAAAGCGTGAAGGAATATTTGAACAAGAGTTTTTCAATGAAGGACCTTGGAGAAGCTGCTTTCATATTAGGCATCAAGATCTATAGAGATAGATCGAGACGCTTAATAGGACTTTCACAGAGCACATACCTTGACAAAGTTTTGAAGAAGTTCAAAATGGATCAGTCCAAGAAGGGGTTCTTGCCTGTATTACAAGGTGTGAAGTTGAGTAAGACTCAATGCCCAGTGACTGCAGAAGATAGAGAAAAGATGAGTGTCGTACCCTATGCTTCAGCCATAGGCTCTATCATGTATGCAATGCTGTGCACAAGACCCGATGTCAGCCTTGCCATAAGTATGGCCGGAAGGTTTCAAAGTGATCCAGGAATGGAACACTGGACGGCGGTCAAGAATATCCTAAATATCTGAAAAGGACTAAGGACATGTTTCTCGTTTATGGAGGTGATCAAGAGCTCGTCGTAAAGGGTTACGTCGATGCAAGCTTTGACACTGATCCGGATGACTCTAAGTCTCAAACCGGATACATATTTATTCTCAATGGGGGTGCGGTAAGCTGGTGCAGTTCCAAGCAGAGCGTTGTAGCTGATTCTACATGCGAAGCGGAGTACATCGCTGCCTCGGAGGCGGCGAAGGAAGGTGTCTGGATGAAGGAGTTCATGACAGATCTTGGAGTAGTGCCCAGTGCACTAAACCCAATGACCCTGTTCTGTGACAACACTGGTGCCATTGCTCTAGCCAAGGAACCAAGGTTTCACAAGAAGACCAGACACATAAAGCGACGTTTCAATTCCATCCGCGATTACATCAAGTAGGAGGACATAAATATTTGCAAAGTACACAAGGATCTGAATGTAGCAGACCCGTTGACTAAACCTCTTCCAAGGGCTAAACATGATCAACACCAGAACTGTATGGGTGTTAGATTCATTACAATGTAAATCACATAGTGATGTGAACTAGATTATTGACTCTAGTCCAAGTGGGAGACTATTGGAAATATGCCCTAGAGGCAATAATAAAGTGATTATTATTATATTTCCTTGTTCATGATAATCGTTTATTATCCATGCTATAATTGTATTGATTGGAAACACTAATACATGTGTGGATACATAGACAACACTGTGTCCCTAGTATGCCTCTAGTAGACTAGCTCGTTGATCAAAGATGGTCAAGGTTTCCTAGCCATAGACATGAGATGTCATTTGATGACGGGATCACATCATTAGGACAATGATGTGATGGACAAGACCCAAACTATAAACGTAGCATATGATCGTGTCAGTTTATTGCTATTGTTTTCTGCATGTCAAGTATCTGTTCCTATGACCATGAGATCATGCAACTCACTGACACCGGAGGAATACCTTGTGTGTATCAAACGTCACAACGTAACTGGGTGACTATAAAGATGCTCTACAGGTATCTCCGAAGGTGTCTGTTGAGCTGGCATGGATCAAGACTGGGATTTGTTACTCTGTATGACGGAGAGGTATCTTAGGGCCCACTCGGTAATACAACATCACAATAAGCCTTGCAAGCAATGTGACTAAAGAGTTAGCCATGGGATCTTTTATTACGAAACGAGTAAAGAGACTTGCCGGTAACGAGATTGAACTAGGTATAGAGATACCGACGATCAAATCTCGGGCAAGTAACATACCGAAGAACAAAGGGAACATCGTACGGGATTAACTGAATCCTTGACATAGAGGTTCAACCGATAAAGATCTTCGTAGAATATTTAGGAACCAATATGGGCAGCTAGGTCCCGCTATTGGTTATTGACCGTAGAGGTGTCTCGGTCATGTCTACATTGTTCTCGAACCCGCAGGGTCTGCACACTTAACGTTCGGTGACATTTCAGTAGTATTGAGTTATGCATGGTGGTGACCGAAGGTTGTTCGGAGTCCCGGATGAGATCCCGGACGTCACGAGGAGCTCCGGAATGGTCCGGAGGTAAAGATTGATATATAGGAAGTCCCGTTTTGGTCTTCGGAAAAGTTTCGGGCATTTCCGGTAGTGTACCAGGAGTGACGAATGGGTTCCGGGGGGTCCACCAAGTGGGGCCCACCCACCCCAAGGGTCACATGGGCATAGGAGGTGACGCACCAGCCCCTGGTGGCCTGGCCGGCCAGCCCCTAGAGGCCCTTGCGCAAGGGGTGGGAGAGGAGGCCAAGTGGGGAGGAGTCCTACTAGGATTCCACCTCCCTTGTGGGAGGTGGTCTCCTCCCCCTTGGTGGAGGTTCGGCCGAACCCCTAGGGGTTCCTAGGGCTGCCTCCTCCTCCCTCCCTCCTATATATACTAGAGGTTTTAGAGGGCAGCCCTCACCCCAAAAAGCCACGGCTGCCTCTCTTCCCTCTAGATTAGTTCGGCGGAGCTCGGCGAAGCCCTGCCGGATTAGTTCACCACCACCACCGCCGTGCCGTCGCGCTGCCGGAGAACTCATCTACCTCTCCGCTCCCTCTTGGTGGATCAAGAAGGCGGAGATCATCATCGAGCTGTACGTGTGATGAACGCGGAGGTGCCGTCCGTTCAGCGCTAGATCGGGGCGGATCGTGGGACGACTGCGATTTGGATCGCGAAGACGTTCGACTACACCAACCGCGTTTCTTAACGCTTCCCGCTTAGCGATCTACAATGGTATGTAGATCCACTCTCCCTCTCGTAGATGCTCATCACCATGGATAGATCTTGTGTGTGCGTAGGAAAAAAAAATTGTTTCCCATGCAACGTTCCCCAACAGTGACAACTTGGTATAGGTTTATTCTTGATACCATTACCGGTGGCAACTTCTTAATGTGTCACACTTTGGATTATTATGATGCTACTGAAAATCTTGTAGGGGCACCACCTATTATCATTAATGAAACTATTTTAACCTTGGAACACGTTATGCAAAGGCTTGATGCTATTGAAAAGAAAATGATTACTAGTGAACAAATTGAGGAGTTAGATAAAAAACTTCATAATCATATCACTCAATTTGGGTCACGGGTAGGAATGACTTTGAAAACTTTGAAGGAGAAGGACACAATTATTAATGAGAGGGTAGAACAAAGTTTACATAGGATTGATAAAATGGAGGAAGTCATTGATAAAGTAGGCTCCGCTTTCACACCCTCAAAAGCAAATGCTAGTACTTCTCGAAATAAAAGCCCCAAGCTCATCTATATTCCCAAGAGCTTGAGTGCTCCTCCTAGCAGAAGAAACAAAGATCTCAAAATGATTAGTGTGCACCCCAACTTTATAAACCTGATAAAATACCCTATTTTCAAGCCTCCTATTGTTCCTAACAATCATTGTGTTATCAAGGAGCTTGATGCTAAAGATGACAACACTTGAAACTATGCATTATGCCTAGCTAGGGGCATAAAACAATAGCGTTTGTTGGGAGGCAACCCAATAGTTATCTTTATTTTTGCTTTTTACTTTCTGTTTGTGTGTGATAAAATTATTATTGACTCTGTAATGATTGTGTTTTCATGTTTTAATTAGTGTTTGTTCCAAGTAAAGACTTTGGGATGACTCACAAGATGAGTAGAATTGATATGGTGCAAAAATAGAAACTTTAGCATCCAGTGCAGAATTTCTCTGATTTTACTGGAAAGTCTTTCTGATTTGAATTTTTTACACAGTATTTCTATACAAATTATTCAGGCTTTCTTTAATTTTCAGAATTGTTGGAGTTATAGAAGTATAGGTTCTCTACAGATCTTTACAGACTGTTCTGTTTTAGACAGATTCTGTTTTTGCTTGCATAGTTTGCTTGTTTTGATGATGCTACATATTGTATCGGGGGGTATAAGCCATGGAGAAGTTAGAATACAGTACCTATTATGAAATAATGAAATATGAATCAATTTATAACAGTGCCTAAAGTATTTGATATGTTGCTTATACTAACGGATCTCATGAAGTTTTGTTGAGTTTTGTGTGATTGAAGTTTTCAAGTTTTGGGTGTTATCACAATGGAAGAAGGAATAAGGAGCGGCAAGAGCCTAATCTTGGGGATGACCAAGGCACCCCAAGGTAGTATTCTAGGAAGACACAAGCGTCTAAGCTTGGGGATGCCTGATACGTCTCCAACGTATCTATAATTTTTGATTGGTCCATGCTGATATATTATCATTCTAGGATACTTTTTAGGTCTTTATTTACCAATTTATAATATTTTTGAGCACTAACCTATTGACCCAGTGCCCAGTGCCAGTTGCTGTTTTATGCATGTGTTTTGCTTTTTAGGTTTATAGTACCAAACGAAGTCCAATTGCCATGACACTTTTTGATGATTTTTTTGGACCAAAAGAAGACCTGGAAGCTTCGGAAGGAGGGCGGGAGGCGCACGAGTGTAGGACCGAAAGTATGTCTAGAGGGGGGGGGGTGATTAGACTACTTGACCAAATAAAAGTTTTGCCTATACCAAATTTTAGAGTTTGCAGATTTTAGCATTCATGGCAAGTCAAGTACACCCTACACATGCATGTCTAAGAGTATAGCAGCGGAAAGTAACAACAAGCATGAGTAGAAAGGATAGGGTAGGAAGATCAAACGCAATTGTAGACACGATGATTTTTTCCCGTGGTTCCGATAGGTGGTGCTATCGTACGTCCATGTTTATGGAGTCTTCAACCCACGGAGGGTAACGGTCGCGAGAGTCCACGGAGGGCTCCACCCATAAGGGTCCACGAAGTAGCAACCTTGACTATTCCATAACGGCTTCCGTCCATGAAGTACTAGCCTCACTATGGGTAGATCTTCACGAAGTAGGCGATCTCCTTGCCCGTACAAACTTCTTGGTTCACTCCACAACACGAAGTAGGAGGCTCCCAAGCGACACCTAACCAATCTAGGAGGCACCACCCTCCAAAAGGTTATAGGCTCGGCAATGACGATGAACTCCTTGCTCTTGTGCTTCAAGATGACAGACTCCTCAACACACAATCACTCTCTCACAGATTTGGCTTGGTGGAAGAGATGGGATTGGTGGAAAGCAACTTGGGGAGGCTAGAAATCAAGATCCATATGGTTGGAGTGGATGATCTTGACCTCAACACAAGGGTAGGTGGTTCTCTCTCAGAAAACTGGATGGGGCAAGTATGGAATAGTTCTGAGTGCTTCTCTTTCCGAGTAGGTGGTGGTGTAGGGGTATATATAGGCATCCCCAAAAATCCAACCGTTACACACAAAATGACCAACTCGGTGACACCGATGTGTTAATCTCGGTGGTACCGAAGTGACCAAAAGGTGGCAACTTTTGAATCTCAGTGAGACCGATATATGAAACTCGGTTGCACCGATTAGGTGACCACCGGTCAGATTGCCCAATCTCGGTGACGCCGATCCAACAATCTCGGTGGTACCGATATTGTGAATTTGGGTAACAGAAAGTTGGCAACCTAAACTCGGTGGCACCGGAATGGAATCGGTTGCACCGAAGTGGCTAGGGTTTGGCTGAGTCTGTCTAGGGTTGAGAATCGGTGGCACCGGAATGGAAATGTTGGTTGCACCGATTTTGAATATTTGGCTTTGAACAGACTTTGGTGGGAGAGCTTGTGGGTGTTTTTGGTGACTATCACTTGTGCACGTGTGAGCATTTTGGTCACCAACAAAACCTTACCCCCTTTTAATAGTATTGGCTTTCCTATGGACTCAAAGTGATTTCTCACAAATGTAAAATGTAGAGTCCTCTTCCTTGAAGCTTTGCCAACCTATTTCCTTGCATCTTGGGGTATTCCACAATCTCCACAATCCTTTTGCCAATCCTATCATTGAACTTTTCCTGAAATATACTTAGTGGAAACATTAGTTCAATGACTTATATCTTGTTATAAATTACCAAAACCACCAAGGGAGCAAATGTGCTTTCAACGAGGGCCCCACCACACATCAGGGCGCGCACTGGGGGAGCTCCCTGATATGTGGTGGCCTCCTCGGCTACCTCCCGACGCCCCTCTCTGGCCTATAAATTCTCTGATATTGCAAAAACCCCAGAAGCAGTCCCGAAACCCTTTTTCCGCCGCCGCAAGTCTCTGTTTCATCGCGAGGCCATCTGGAGCTCCGTTCCGGCACCCTGCCGGAGGGGGGATCGATCACGGAGGGCCTCTACATCAACCTTGCTGCCCTCATGATGATGTGTGAGTAGTTCACCACAGACCTACGGGTCCATAGCTAGTACCTAGATGGCAATCTCTCTATCTCTTGATCTTCAATACAATGGTCATCACATCTTCGCTTTGATCTATCCGATGTAATTCTATTGTGCGGTGTGTTTGTTGGGATCTGATGAATTGTGGGTTTATGTTCAGATTATTCATGAAAAGTATTTGAGATAACTCTGATATATATTGTTTCTTAATTGCATGATCATTATAGCTTCGTAATGCTCTCCGATTTATTGATGTGCTTTGGCCAAGTAGATTGATATTTCATCGGTGGGAGTGCTGCGTTGTGGTAGGTTCAACCTGACTAGTTTCTATATCCCAGTGACAAAGTAGGGGATAAGATGCGTCTTTGTGCTGTTGCTACTAAGGATAACACGACGGGATTCATTCATATTGCTTGAGTTTACTTTGTCTACATCATGTCATCGTTCTCCATGCATTACTCTATTTTACTTAATACTCTAGATGGATGCTGGATAGCGGTCGATGAGTGGAGTAATAGTAATAGGTTTGGGCAGGAGTCGGCCTATTTGTTTATGGACGTGATGCCTATATACATGTGATCATTACCATAAAAATCGCATAACTATCCGCTTTACTATCAATTGCCCAACAGTAATTTTTTACCCATCGTATGCTGCCTACATGAGAGATGCCGGTAGGGAATACTATGGCCCCCGGGTCTATTCACTTAGTTGAGGATTGATATTCCTATTGGTTCAATAAACCTTGGTTTCATAACTGAGGGAAATACTTACCCACTTTGTGCTGCAATAAGCCGTTCCTCTCACGGAAAACCCAACGCAGATCACAAGTATCAATGCCCCGGAAGGCATCCCCTCTTTCGTCTCAATCCATCGGTATGTCACTTGGAGCTATATTTTTATTCGTCACATGATATGAGTTTTGCTTGGAGCATCGTTTGCTTTTGTTTGCTTTTAGTTTTAGTTTGCCACAATCATAATTTTCTAGACACACCTATTTGTGAGAGACACACCTTCATCATAATTTGTTAGAATACTCTATGTGCTTCACTTATATCTTTTGAGCTTAGCAGTTGCTCTATTACTTCACTTATATCTTTTCAAGCACGGTGGCGTATAGATTTTGTAGAAATAATTGCACTCTCGTTCTTCACTTATATTGTTTGAGAGTTAATAAATAGTGACGGTAATTTGCATGGGTCATAAGACTAGTCCAAAAATAATATGTATTCAATGAGTGATGATCAAAACCATCATGTAGCACATAAAACAGAAATTGTGGGTTAATGATATTGATGTGGTAATATGAAAATGGTGTGAGTGCATCATTGTTGATTCATAGAAGTATCGGTATTAAGAGGTGTTAATTTCCCGTTTGTCTAAATATTAAAAAGGCATGGTGGGGATGTGTGAGCATTTCTATTCCTCGTTAAAATCCTACTGTTGTATCGGGTTGGAGGCACACGATGGTTAACTCCTCCCAACCTCCTCCCTCGGGGCATGCGAGTACTGCTTTGATTTGTGATAAAACTAATAAAACTTTGCAATAAGTATATGAGTTCCTCATGACTAATGCGAACCCGTGGACATACGCAATCTCACCGCCTCATATTTCGCTAGCCTCTTCGGTACCGTGCATTGCCCTTTCTCACCTCGAGGATCGATGCGAACTTTGACGGTGCATCCAAACCCCGTGACATGATACGTTCTGTCACACATAAACCTCTTTATATATTCCTCAAAACAGCCACCTTACCTACCTACTATGGCATTTCCATAGCCATTCCGAGATATATTGCCATGCAAATTCCACTGTTACATCATATGACTAGTTCATTCATCATCATATTGCTTTGCATGATCATATAGAGCTGACCGAGTATTTGTGGCAAAGCCACCGTTCATCATATTTTTGATACATGTCACGCTAGATCATTGCACATCCTGGTACACTGCCAGAGGCATTCATATTGAGTCATATTGTTTCATAAGTTCTTCATATCGAGTTTTCATGTTGAGTTTGAAGTAAATAAAAGTGTGATGATCATCATTATTAGAGCATTGTCCTAGTGAGGAAATAAAAATGGGGGAGGCCAAATGAGCCCACCATAATAAAAAAATGATAAAAATGAAAAAGAGAGAAAAAGAGAGAAGGGACTTTGCTACTATCCTTTACCACACTTGTGCCTCAAAGTGGCACCTTGTTCTTCATATAGAGACTCTCATGTTATGTCATTTTCATATGCTAGTGGGAACTACTTTTTCGTTATTACAAACTTGGCTTGTATATTCCGATGACGGGCTTCCTCAAATGCCCGAGGTCTTCATGAGCAAGCAAGTTGGATGCATGCCCCACTTAGCTTCAGTTGAGCGTTCATACACTTATAGCTCTTGTGCATCATTTGCATGGCAATCCCTACTCCTTACATTCACATCTATCGATGGGCATCTCCATAGCCCGTTGATACGCCTAGTTGATGCGAGACTTTCTTCTCCCCCTTTTACCCCTTTGATATCTATCACCGTATTCTATTTCCACATTTATGTATGTCCATGGTTCACACTCATGTATTGCGTGAAGAATAAAAAGTTGATGCACATTGAAAATGTACGATCCAATTGCCTGACTTGGACACTGTGGTGCTTGAAATTTGTATTAATGTGGTGAAGATGGAGCCATGCCTTGCTAATATGATAAAATGAATGGGGGTAAACATTCTTTTAGGATCGTATACTTTGAAGGATTGATGATTTTGTTGCTTGTGCCTATAAATATTACTATGTTGATGTTTGTTAATTCATAGTTTCTCAATGAGAATACATGCAAAAGTTTACATGCAAAAGATTACATATTGGGTAGCATTTTACATCAAAAATTCTATTTTTATCATTTACCTACCCGAGAACGAGCAGGAATTAAGCTTGAGGATGCTGATACTTCTCCAACGTATCTACAATTTTCGATTGTTCCATGCTATTGTATTATCATTCTAGGATACTTTTTGAATAATGATTTACCAATTTATATTATTTTTTAGCAATAACCTATTGACCCAGTGCCCAGTGCCAGTTACTGTTTTCTGCGTGTTTTTTTATTTTTCAGGTTTACAGTACCAAACGAAGTCCAATTGCCCCCAAACTTTTTTTTATGATTTTTTCCGGACCAAAAGAAGACCTGGAAGTTTCGGGAAGACTGGAGGACGCACGAGGGAGGCACAAGCCAACAGGGCGCGCCCAGGGGGGTCGACGCGCCCTGATGGCTTTTTCTCCCCGGTGGACCTCCTACCCCCATTCTATGGCCTATAAATCAGATATATTCCAAAAACCCTAGAGGGCATCCCGAAACACTTTTTCCGCCGCTGCAAGTCTCTATTTCGTTGCGATCCCATCTGGAGCTCCGTTCCGGCACCTTGCCGGAGGGGGGGTCGATCATGGTGGGCCTCTTCATCAACCTTGCTGCCCTCAGCATGATGTGTAGGTAGTTCACCACTGACCTACGGGTCTGTAGTTAGTACCTAGATGGATCTCTCTCTCTCTCTCTCTTTTGATCTTCAATACAATGATCATCACATCTTCGGTTTGATCTATCTGATGTAATTCTTTTGTACGGTGTGTTTGTTGGGATCCGATGAATTGTGGGTTTATGTTTCAGATTATTCATGAAAAGTATTTGAGTCACCTCTGAATATTATGATTCTTATTTGCATGATTTTTATAGCTTCATAAATCTCTCTGATCTATTGAAATAGTTTGGCCAACTATATTGATATTTCTTCAGTGAGAGGGGTACGTTGTAGTGGGTTCAATCTGGCGGTGCTCTATATCCCAGTGACAGAAGGGGACGAGACACGTCTTTGTATTGTTTCCACTAAGGATAAAAGGATGGGGTTAGTTCATATTAATTGAATTCTCTTTGTCTACATCATGTCAATGTTCTCCAAGCATTACTCTGTTTTCCTTAATACTCTAGATGCATGATGGATAGCTATCGATGGGTGGAGTAATAGTGATAGGTGCAGGCAGGAGTCAGCATATTTGCTTATGGACGTGATGCCTATATATACATGATCATTGCCATGAATATCACATAACTATGTGCTTTTATATCAGTTGCCCAACAGTAATTTGTTTACCCATCGTATGTTGCCTACATGAGAGATGCCACTAGGGAAAACTATGGCCCCCGGGTCTATTCACTTATATCTTTACAAAACCTATCATTTCCTTGCTGCCATTATTTACCTTTTATTTTATTTTGTGATTTACAATTATCTACTATTATCTACACACTTCACTTGCTTGCAAATAACGAGATCAAGGGGATTGACAACCCTCTTGCCGCGTTGGGTGCAAGTTGTTTCCTCTTTTGTGTGCAGCCGCTGAAGACGGTTGTGGATTGATATTCCTATTGGTTCGATAAACCTTGGTTTCTTAACCGAGGGAAATACTTATCCGTATTGTGCTGCAATTACCCATTCCTCTTCACGGAAAACCCAATGCAGTGTCCTGGACTAAGGGGTGTCGTCCCGAAGTGATTTCTTAGCATGGGCCGAGCTATGAGCCTGTTGAACCACCGTCTGAAGCATCTTGGAAGCATAAAGACTTACCCGTGGCGTGGAATGAAACCTCTGAAGACTTGGCCTGCATCCCAAGAATGGCTCTATGATCGGCATCTCCTCAACCGACCTCAAACATGTAACCTGGCTCCTCCAGGGTATCTATATAAGCCCAGGGGTTTATCCTGTAGAAGGACAACTATTCGCCTTAGAGTTTAGAGCTTACACAACGATCTCGAGGTAGATCATCAACCTGTACTCGATACCCCATCATCAATACAATCAAAGCAGGACGTAGGGTTTTACCTCTTCGAAAGGGCCCGAACCTGGGTAAACATCGTGTCCCTACTCATTGTTACCATTGTCTTAGATCCACAGCTTGGGACCCCCAAACCGAGATGTGTCCGTTTTAGTACCGACATTGGTGGCCCATTCAGGTCCCACTGTGTGATCGATCCGCATCAATGGCTCATGTTCAGATCAACACCGACATCAGCTGCGGCGACATCTTCATCCCCGGACAGCTCTTTGCGTTTGGAAGTGTGGTGCTTCACGCTAACTCCACCAGTCACCTTGGCCGGATTGAGAGCTTTGCCCCTGGCTAGGTGTCATGTTCGGCAGTTTGGAGTATACTACCGATGCCCGCGGCAATCTCGCTCTCTCCAGCTGGGCCCCAGGTCGGTTGGGGAACTCTGTGGGTGTCGTAATCTCGAAGCCTGCCCCTGACCTTGACCTCTAACCAAACAACCCAAAGGGTCCGGCCTCTTGATTGAACCCCTCTCTTTCGATCGCAGATCACATCCCTAAAGCCGACGACGCTTCAGAACTGGACCTAAAGCAGGATCGAGTGCCTGTTCTGTCCTCGGGTATAGATCCGATCACCTCCTATGGCCCAGGACAGGAACTTGTTCCTGCGTCAGACCCAACTTCGATCTCAGATCCGATCGCCTCCTTAGGGGACGAACCCGTGGCTACTCCAATAGCCCAGACTAGCATAATCCAGATCAGACTGGCTTATGGCTAGGCGATGGACCCAACTGAACTCTCACTCTTGAACGAGATGTTCGATAGGATCGGGAGCCTCGGGATCTCGGATGAAAGACTTTGGTCTATGATCAGATCAGATGTAAAGCCGACATAAGGAAATTTACGTCCCACCCGCCACCCACCTAGTCGCTATAGTCGAGGACCTCACTAACGTTCTCGACTACGCATCCGAGGACACGGACATGGAGGAAGATGTCGGGGATAGGCCCGACAAAAAAACAATGCAAGACGGGAAAGTGGGCAGAAACGACCACCTACGATGTGTACATGGTGGACATCCCCCGCGAAGACGCTGGCGAAGATGATGAACAACCCTTCAGGCACAGACGGAGCGATCGACGTTGTAGAAGAGCCAACAGGGGCAATGACAGCATCGGGGAGGCCGATAACGGCAACCCTGAGGAAAACAACAACACACCTCCAGCTGCTGAGAACTTAGGCATCACCGATGAGGCTGCAGCCGGTCACATCAACGGCGTTGGAGAAGATATGCTCTCCGATGACCCCAAGGATGATAACTACATGCCGGAAGTCAAGGAAATAAGCCTCAGGTCCGATGACTTTGTTGTCCCTGAAAATTTTGAAGCCCTCGAGGGCTACCGAAGGTGCCTAATGGCAACAGCCCGAAGTGTCGAACTCGGGCGAGCTCGGCTCAAGGCCGATAAGGACACACTGAATGACAAGTGGGTCGACATCCTGGCAGCTGCGCAACAACTCGAGGATAGACGGGCGAGTCAATCAAAGTCATATCGAGATGCCCATTGTCAGAGTTTGATGACAAAGTAGAGGAAAACCCTCCTCGGAATCCTAATCGTTATGATCAACAAGACCGCCCTCATAGCGGATGGGACAGGCCGCCAGGTCGGCCCTGAGAACTCCCTGCCAACAATTGTTCGGAAGGCAGCGAGTCAACCAGCCTACACGGACATTTGACCTATGTGACAGGCTGGACATGGTACCTCGGTCTATCTATACCTCCAGGGGCCGAGAACCCACCGGTCACGCAGGCTACAACGAATGGTTGGATAGGAACACCCGGGCCCGGGAAGATAATTATGTTCGGCCAACACCATACAACCGACACTCTGTCGCCCGAGCTAGGGGAGCTGCTCACCCGATGTGTTTCACCGACGAGGTCATGCAACGCCAATTTCCCGAAGGGTTTATACCCGTCAACATCGAACCTTACTATGGGACTACGGACCCAGCTGTATGGATTGAAGACTTCCTTCTCCATATTCACATGGCACGAGGAGATGACCTCCATGCCATCAAATACTTACCACTGAAGCTTAAGGGACCGACAAGACACTGGCTTAACAACCTGCCCGAGGACTCCATCGGAAGCTGGGAGGAGCTCGAAGATGCAATATGATCCAAATTCCAAGGCACTTATGTGTGACCTCCGGATGCAGATAACCTTAACCTCATCAAGCAACTGCCCGGCGAGTCAGCATGGAGGTTCTGGAATCGGTTCTTAACTAAAAAGAACTAATTAATCGACTGCCCGGAGGCTGAAGCAATTGCAGCTTTCCGTAATGGAATCTGAGACAAATGGTTAACACGGAAACTCGGATAGGACAAGCCAAAAACTATGGCTGCGCTCACCTCTCTCATGACTCGGTTTTTCGCCGGGGAGGACTGATGTCTACCACGCAACCTTCTTCTTGTAGACTCGTGTTGGGCCTCCAAGCGCAGAGTTTTGTAGGACAGTAGCAAATTTCCCTCAAGTGGATGACCTAAGGTTTATCAATCCGTGGGAGGCGTAGGATGAAGATGGTCTCTCTCGAACAACCTTGCAACCAAATAACAAAGAGTCTCTTGTGTCCCCAACACACCCAATACAATGGTAAATTGTATAGGTGCACTAGTTCGGCGAAGAGATGGTGATACAAGTGTAATATGGATAGTAGATATAGATTTTTGTAATCTGAAAATATAAAAACAGCAAGGTAGCAAGTAACAAAAGTGAGCAAAAACGGTATTGCAATGCTTAGAAACAAGGCCTAGGGTTCATACTTTCACTAGTGCAAGTTCTCTCAACAATACTAACATAGTTAAATCATATGTAAATCCCTCACGTGCGACAAAGAGTTCACTCCAAAGTCACAAATAGCGGAGAACAAACGAAGAAATTATTGTAGGGTATGAAACCACCTCAAAGTTATCTTTTCCGATCAATCTTATGAGCTATCCCTATAAGTGTCACGAACAACCCTAGAGTTTGTACTAAAATAACACCTTAAGATACACATCAACAAAAACCCTAATGTCACCTAGATACTCCAATGTCACCACGAGTACCCATGGGCTTGATTATACGATATGCATCACACAATTTCAGATTCATCATGTTCAATCCAACACAAAGAACTTCAAAGAGTGCCCCAAAGTTTCTACCGGAGAGTCAAGACGAAAACGTGTGCCAATCCCTATGCATAGATTCCCAAGGTCACGGAACCCGCAAGTTGATCACCAAAACATACATCAAGTGGATCAATAGAACATCCCATTGTCACCACGGATATCCCATCGCAAGACATACATCAAGTCTTCTCAAATCCTTAAAGACTCAATCCGATAAGAAAACTTCAAAGGGAAAACTCAATTCATCACAAGAAGATAGAGAGGGGAAAACTCCATATGATTCATCTATATTAATAAAGCTCGCGGTACATCAAGATCGTGTCATCTCAAGAACACGAGAGAGAGAGAGATCAAACACATAGCTACTGGTACATACCCTCAGCCCCGAGGGTGAACTACTCCCTCCTCATCATGGAGACCGCCGGGATGATGAAGATGGCCTCCGGTGATGGTTTCCCCCTCCGGCATGGTGCCGGAACGGGCTCCCGATTGGTTTTTCGTGGCTACAGAGGCTTGCGGCGGCGGAACTGCCGATCTAGGTTTCTTTCTGGGGTTTTTGGTATTTATAGGAATTTTTGGCGTCGGAAACAAGTCAAGGGGGGCCACAAGGCAACGACAAGTCAGGGGGGCGCGCCCTAGGGGGGGGCGCCCCCTAGGCTTGTGACTGCCTCGGCACTCCTCTCCGGTATCTTTTTGCTCCAGTATTTTTTATATTTTCCAAAAATATTCTCCGTAAATTTTCAGCCCATTCCGAGAACTTTTATTTCTGCACAAAAACGACACCATGGTAGTTCTGCTAAAAACAGCGTCAGTCCGGGTTAGTTCTAATAAAATCATACCAAAATCATAGAAAATTATTGTAAACAGGGCATGAATACTTCATAAATTATAGATACGTTGGAGACGTATCAAGGACAGCTTGCTGGCTCGCAGTAGTACCAACAAGGGCAACCCCAGCACCTCCGAAGTCCGCGACGAGAATGGCAAGCCTCGGCGCAATTGAAATAATAAGCGCCGCCACAAGAACGGCCACAATAGTGACGCCGAGGATATGTCAGTCAATGCCGGATTCACCAATCAGCGCAGCAGCCAGAAAAAGAAACCCTTCAAAGGGAAGAACGATGGCCCGTATGCCCTAGACATAATTCTTGACAGGCCGTGTCAACTCCATGGCATGACTGACAAACCAGCTAATCATACCAACCATAACTGTTGGGTGATCAAAAGTGCTGGAAAGGCCTCGACCGAAAGCCCGAGAAAAGGGCAACCTCGGAGTGAAGACGTGGACGAACAACCAGGTACCATAATGGAGGCCAGAAGCCCTTGCCTCCCGAGGTAAAGGATGTGAACATGATATATGTCATGCACGTCCCTAAAAAGGAGCGGAAAAGAGCACTTCGGGACGTCTACGCTCTCGAGCTTGTAGCCCCGAAATATAACCCGTGGTCGGCCCACCCGATCAGCTTTGATAGGCGCGACCACCCGACCAACATCCAGCATGGGGGATCAGCGGCCTTGGTCCTCGACCCAATAGTTGATGGTTTTCACCTCACTTCATTCCTTATGGACGGAGGCAGCAACCTAAACCTAATCTACACCAATACGGTCTGGAAAATGGGTATTGATCCATCGAGAATCAAACCCAGCAACACCACATTCAAGGGTGTCATACCTGGTGTAGAGCCACACTGCTCGGGGACTATTACCCTGGAAGTGATCTTTAGCTTGCCCAAAAACTTCCGCAGCGAGGACCTAATATCAAGGTTCAAAAAATCGGATATCGGGTTCATATCAGTTTGGCTTCGACATATCGGATGTCGGATATCGGGTGATATATCGGACGATATGTAGATATGTCGGAGGAAGCATATTTGGATATTTTTTAATTATTCTTACCCAAAACATGTGTTTTTAGTAAAACACAATGTATGATGTCAAGGCTTAAGCATAAAAAAATTATATTCCTAGTTTGTTAACTTGTTAATTAAGATACTATTAAGAAAGATTCACAAAATCATTACTATAAAACTAAGAACAATACGTTCTATATGTATATGTATAAAACATAATGTGTGAGTTTGATAATATGATGAAGTTAGAAATGCATAACCTTATTTTCTCTGCTTTCTTATAAAGAATTTTGGTCATCTATGTATCGGTCTATATTAGTAGACATATCGGGTCAGATATCGGCCATATCGATCAATATTTCGAACCATAACGGATGATATGTGTGAAAATGATATTTACAAAATGATATGTTGTGTTCATATCGGTAGAGACCCAAAAATGATATATCGGCCTAGATTTAAAAGCTTGCCTGATATTTAATATCGTACCTTTCTGTAGTGGCTATCATGCACTACTCGTACGAGCCGCCTTCACCAAGTTCAGCGCAGTCCCGCATTATGCATATCTGAAGCTCAAGATGTCGGGACCAAAGTGTGTTATCACCATAAATAGAAACACTGAGCATTCCCTCCAAACGGAGGAACAGAGTGTTGCGTTCATAGTTGAGGTTCAAGCGGCCGAAGAAGTATCTAGAGCCCTTGCCGATGTGCATTCAAAGATCACTTCCAAGCAGACCCGAGGCACTTCCCAGCCCCCTCGATCCTCTCACGGCCACCCCAAATAGGGGTACGCGCTCCCTGGCCCCCACTGCCTAGCCGGAGATTATGTGCCTGGAGAACATAACTTCGCCCTCAAAATTCCATGGGAGGCCATGGAGGATACAGAAACAAAGGGTCCTGTTCGGCCTAAACCGATCCTCACGGCCCAACTTTTCAGGGTAAAATCCTTAAGGTTATTTGAATACATTCCCATGGAGCGTCCAACTCTACTTAGCAGATATTGGGGGCTACCTCTTTACAATACATATTGCCAGGCAAATGCTAAGTGCTCGGCCAACATCGGTAACACACTCAAAAACAAAACACCTTGTTTTTAACAAGGCGGCTGCTTCAACATATCACGGAGGCACAAACGTGCGACACGGCTCACCCAAGGATAATAGAACCATAGTACCGATGCCGTGTGTAGAACCCCACCTTCTTATTACATGTATCTTTGTCCGACAAGCTACGCTTGCACGGTTCAGCTCATAAATAAAGGAATCATGTTGTCAGGTCTAATACCTTGTCTATGTCTTTCCTTATCTATCGTATGAACCAATGACAATTGATATACATCAGATATCCACCAAGGGCTTGGATACAACACCTTGCCTAGAAATCCCAGCGCTCGTTTTAAAAGAGCGGTGGGTGTCTCGGATATTGCATTATATGCACCAAGTTTCGACTCATGTCTTTGGTCAATAGTCGGGTTGCCCGACTCCTGTGTTTACCTCTTATGTTCCGCTTTGTTCGGCTAAGTGCATAAAGGGAGAACCTCTTTGACTGTACTTCCAATTCGGTCGGTTAAGTACCTTAGTGGAGAAAGCCAAAAACTGACTATCATGATAAGCATAAACTGGTCGGCGATCCGAAGACCGTGTAAAACCCAATCGTTAGCAATTTCACCCGCGTTACGCGAAGGGTTCTCTTCACATAACCGATATGTTCCGTGCTCGAGCCAAGACTCGCCCAAACACTTCAAAAGTGGGGGCTCATTAGTTGCCCCCAAAATTCAAGCTCCTATGACTAAGTGAAACTTATAAAGTAGAATAGTCAGATTGCCTTGTCTATAACAAAAAAACGACCACCTCTAGGTACTGATACATCGGCTAAGGTTCGTACTGTTACACTAGACACCCCGTGCAGCTTATTCCTGGGGGCGAAAGCCAACGACTTGCTGAAAGTGCTAGTGATCGACTAGAGGGGGGTGAATAGGCGATTTTTATGAATGGCTACAAAATAGGCAATGTATTCGAAGTATGCAGAAGCTAATCAGGATGAAATAGGGATAATAATCAAGTGTCCAGGCAGAACATCAAACATGATGAAGACATTCAGGCATGTATGGCATAATAGTCATGCAAGCTAAGATGTATCGAAGATAAACTTAGATAGTACAAAGACAAGTGGCAATCAGGTGAATGTGTTCAGTACATGTCTTCACGCTCAGATGAGCAAGCAATGACTTCACAATTCAATACGTAGGGTAAATAGGTGAGAAAGGTAGAACCAGTTGCTCGATGAACACATATGATTTGTTGGACCAGTTCCAGTTGCTGTGACAACTATACGTCTGGTTGGGGAGGCTAAGATTGAACTCCGAAGACCTCGTCTTCAGCTTATTCCCCTTGAGACAAGGTCACTTAGACCTCGCCCAATCACTCTGGTAAGTCTTCAAGGTAGACTTCCGAAACCTTCACAAACTAGGTCACCCGGCAATCCACAATGACTCGATGCTCTAGACCATGATGCCTAACCGTCTAGAAGATGCACAATCTTCAAGTGTAACAAGTCTTCGTTTCTCTCAGAACAGAATGACTACGGTGATGCTAAAACACTCTGGCTCTAAGTGTTTGGGGGTTTATCCTTGCAGGATCTCTCTCTCTCTCTCTCTCAAAGTCTTCGAGGTGGGTTGCTCTCAAACGACACAAGCCATAAAATAACTTTGAGCATCCAACCAACTTATGCTTGAAGGGTGGGCTATTTATAGCCAACAGGCAACCCGACACGATATGACCGAAATGACCCTCTGTCAATGGCCAATCGAGGCGTGTCCCAACGGTTGGATTTAAAAGAATCACACGGCAACATTTCTTGGGTTGCAAGCAATGGTGACTCAACCAACTGTGGAAGAGATTTTCTCTCATTGTCTTCATGCGAAGACATAGGTGTTTGGGTTGAGCATCATGTCAGTTTCTGACTTTGATCACTTGGACTCCACTTAACAGTACAGTGGTTCCTATGACTCAAGAAAGAAGAAAACGAAACTACCAAAAGACAAATTCTTCGCGTTTCATTATCTTCATGCGATTATCTTTGCGCACCACCATTGTCTTCAACCGTCATCAATGCCTTTGGACATTTTTAGGGGTCGTCTTTGACGGTTAAATCGAATCTCCAGGGACTTCTATCTGTGTTATCCTGTGAACTCTCACAAACACATTAGTCCCTCAACCACGTTTGTCTTCAATACTCCAAAACCAATTAGGGGTGGCACTAGATGCACTTACAATCTCCTCCTTTTTGGTGATTGATGACAAGCTGGTTGAAGTTTTCAACGAGGATAAAAATATTAAGATAAGGACTTGGTGATTATGATTGCAAGATATAGAGAGAGCTCCCCCTGAAAATGTGCTTCTGAAGATTTTGCTTTTGAATGCAAAAGTACACGGCAGGTTTTGATTGTGGAGATCTCCCCCTATATCTTGGAATCCAATCACCGTGCATACTACATGATATGAAGATAATTATATGCACAATGAAAAATGGGCGTCTGCGGAAATGACTTCAAGCGCATAAGATTAACTTAAAACAACGCAAGAGTTTGGAAAGCATCAAGTGTGCAAACATTCATCAGGACTTAAGTTTTACAACTCAAAGCATTGAATGAACATAACGGGAGTTGTAAACTTAGAAAAAATATTTATACAGCCCTGCCTAAAAGCCCGTTTGAAGACTATCAACTCAATAATTCTCTCCCTTTATCATTGAATGACCGAAAAGGGCGAAGACATTGAGATCTACTCGTTCCCAGCAGGAGTCGGAGATGACGGAGCATCGGGAATGGTATTGATGTTGCCGGAGCAAAAGGGCTTGTTGAAGTGTCAGTACGGGTCGCAGGCACTTGAGGAGAGGTGACGTCTTCAGCTTCACCATCTATGAGATTTGCAAGAACCGTCTTCTTGCTGGCAACATTAGGTGAAGGAACTAAAGCTCTTGTGCCAGAGAAGTTGAGTGGGAAGAGAATCTTTGGCACCTCGAGGCTTGTAGGAGCTCGCTGGCTTGAAGACTGTGAGGCCTGCTTTGACTTCGGCAAAAGCTTTGGGTCAAGAGCAGGTTGGCCAAGTGCTTTACTCTTCAGCATGTGATATGTCTCCAACGTATCTACTTTTCGAAACACTTTTGCTCTTGTTTTGGACTTTAATTTGCATGATTTGAATGAAACTAATCTGGACTGACGCTGTTTTTAGCAGAACTACTTTGGTGTTATTTTTTGTAAAGAAATAAAAGTTCTCGGAATTGGACAAAACTTTTTGTGAATTATTTCTGGGATTTATGATGAATTATCGAGCAAAGATCCACCGGAGGGGGTGTGCCTATGGGCCAGTACCCATCAGGGCGCGGCCACCCCCTAGTCGTGCCCTGATAGCTATTGGGTCCCATGAGGCTCCACTGACCCTGATTCCACTCCTATAAATTCCTATTCTCAGAGAAAAAAATCAAAGAGAAGTGTTCTTCGTGATCTACGAGACGGAGCCTCCGCCACACCCCGTTCTTCCTCGGGAGAGCTGATCTCGAATCCATTTGGGGCTGCGGAGAGTGGAGACCGTCATCGTTGTAATCACCAACACTTCTCCATCAACTACTCCATGATGCTCACCATCGGGCATGAGTAATTCCTCTGTAGGTTTGCTGGTCAGTGATTGGTGTGGATGGAATTGATCATGTAATCGAGTTAAGTTTGATAGGGCTTGATCCCTAGTATCCACTATGTTCTGAGATTGATGTTGCTATGACTTTGCTATGCTTAATGCTTGTCACTAGGGCCCGAGTGC
Organism: Elymus sibiricus; assembly: GCA_039707655.1. Taxonomy (NCBI): domain Eukaryota; kingdom Viridiplantae; phylum Streptophyta; class Magnoliopsida; order Poales; family Poaceae; genus Elymus; species Elymus sibiricus. The sequence goes on along the minus strand of CM077663.1, from coordinate 312,166,082 downwards.
CATGATTTCAGATCTGAACATATTATATTACCTCTGAATATAAGATTGATTTGGATCCTATCTTGCAAGTTGTATGCACCTATTACGTGTCTTGATCCGCATACCCCAAGGCGACAATAATTGGGATTCTTTCCGGTGATTGCCGTAGTTTGAGGAGTTCATGTATTCACCAGGTGTTAATGCTTTGTTCCGGTTCTCTATTAAAAGGAGGCCTTACTATCCCTTAGTTTCCAATAGGACCCCGCTGCCATGGGAGGGTAGGACAAAAGATGTCATGCAAGTTCTTATCGCAAGCACGCATGACTATATACGGAATACATGCCTACATTATATTGATGAATTGGAGCTAGTTTTGTGTCTCTCTAGTGTGTAACTGTTACATGATTGATGTCATCCACATCTTTCCATCACTGCACCATGGCCTATGCTTTACATATACTGAATCTTGCTAAGTTACTACTGCTGCTGTTACTGTCACACCTGCTACTCAATTGCTACTGTTACTAAAACTGCTGCTATCACTATTATTGCTACAACTATTGTTTTGCCGTGCTACTAAACTCTTGCTGCAGAGAGATATCCTAGGTGCGGTTGAATTGACAACTCAACTATTAGGTCCAATAATTATTCTTTGGCTCCCCTTGTGTCGAATCAATAAATTAGGGTGAAATACTACCCGTGAAGACTGCCGCGATCCCCTATACTTGTGGGTTATCAAGACCTTTTTCTGGTGCTGTTGCCGGGGAGTATAGCTCTATTTATTGTGTTAAATTGAGGATATCCAATTGTCACCATGAAGAATCTGAAAGATAATCGAACTAAGATTGCCCCTCTCGCACGAGAGCAGGTAAGGAACTGCCATGTGGCTCTACTTTTGATTCACCTTCTGTTTTGAATCAGCTTATAACACCGCCACCTGTTGATCGTCCTGATATGTCACGTGAACTTGATGATGCTACCTCTAAAATTAATGACACTACTACTACTACTCATGATGAAATTGAAACTGTGCCACTTGGTGATTTGCTTGATGTTCATATTGCTAGATCTATAGAACTTGAAAATGCCGAAACTGATGAAGACTTTGAATCACCTATTACTCCCCGTTCTCCCAATAGATATGAATTGCCTGATATACCTGAAGGTTATATTATGGATGGTGAGGTAGCTAGGGACTTTCTTGCTTGTGAGAATAGAGATGATCTGAAGAAACTACATTGCAAATTGAAAGAAAAATCTTTGATGGAGAAAATGAAACACGATCCTAAATTTGCTACTTCTCCTATATTAGAGTCCGATCCTTTCCATGGTTATGAAACTGAAACTGTTGTCAGACATCTAATGAAATTGAATGATATTGCTGCTTTGTTTACTAATGAGGAAAAGATACGCTACTATTATATCCTTAAGCCTTTTCCTTTCTCGCTAAAAGGCGAGGCTAAAGAATGGTTCCTTTCACTTACTCCTGGTTGTATGCGTAGTCCCCAGGATATGCTTCACTAATTTTCCGCGAAATATTTTCCTGCTCATAAAAAACAAGCTGCCTTACAGGAAATATTTAATTTTGTGCAAATTGAAGAAGAGAATCTCCCTCAAGCTTGGAGGAGGCTTTCTCTAGTTACTTAGAGCTTTGCCTGACCATCCTCTTAAGAAAATGAAATACTTGATATTTTTTATAATGGACTAATCGATGCTTCTAGGGACTTCCTAGATAGTTGTGCTGGTTGTGTTTTCAGGGAAAGAACTGTTCAGCAAGCTGAAGAATTATTGAGTAACCTATTACAAAATGTCGATGATTGGACACTTCCTGAACCACCTCCGGAACCTATTCAAAAGAAGAGAGGCATTCTATTCCTCAGCCGTGAAGATATGAAAGAAGTCAAGAAATCTATGAAGGAAAAAGGTATTAAAGTTGAAGATGTCAAGAAATTACCACCTATCAAAGAAATACATGGACTTGACACCCCGACACAGGTAGTAGAGGTAAAATCTCTCCGTACCTTTAATGAAAATGATATACCTTGTAATAAGACTCCTAGCCAATGCATGGATGAATTTGATAATTGCATTGTTAAGCAAGAACACTTCAATAATTAAAGATCAATTAAGACGGAATGTCATGATGATAGATCGTTTAGGTGACTTGATGTTTAGAATTGCTAATGATGTTAAAGGTCTAGGAAAACATGCTTCTATGGTTCACACCCAACTAGATCAAGTTGCTAAGTCACAAAATGATTTGCTTGCTGAAATGAATAATAACATGAATGATCATGCCGTTAGAGTAATGACTAGAGGAGGAAGAATGACTCAGGAACCTCTTTATCCTGAAGGTCACCCTAATAGAATTGAACAAGATTCTCAGAGAATTAATGATGATGCACTTAGTCCATATAAAAAGAAGAAGAAAAAGAAAAATAATAGGACTATACATGCTTCTAGTGAACCTATTATAGAAAAATCTTCTGAGAATCATAATGATGTTTCTATTTCTGATGCTGAGACTCAATCTGGTAGTGAACATTCACCTAGTGATAATGATAATGATAATGATACTGGTGATGTTCATGTAGAAGTTCCACTTGATAATAATAAAGAACATGATAATGATGTGGAAATAGAACCCGCTGAAAATCTTGATAACCCACATCCTAAAAATAAACGCTGTGATAAAAGAGACTTTGTTGCTAGAAAAAATGGAAAAGAAAGGGAACCATGGGTTCAGAAAACCATGCCATTCCCTCGTAAGCCTTCTAAAAGTAAGGACGAGGACAAATTTGAACGCTTTGGTATCATGATTAGGACCGTCCTTTTGCAAACCCATTTGATTGATATATTGAAAATGCCTTCATATGCTAAGTATATGAAGGATATTATTACCAACAAAAGGAAAATACCTGAAATTGAAATTGCTACTATGCTTACTAATTATTCTTTTGATGGTGGAGTGCCTAAGAAGTTGGGAGATCCGGTTATACCCACAATACATTGCTCCATTAAACGAAGTTATGTTAAAACTGCATTATGTGATCTAGGAGCCGGTGTTAGTGTTATGCATTTCTCTTTATATAAAAGACTTGATCTAAACAAGCTTACACCCACTGAAATATCTTTGCAAATGGCTGATAAATCCATCGCTGTACGTATTGGAATTTGTGAGGACGTTCCTGTTGTTGTTGCAAATGTTACTATCTTGATAGACTTTGTTATTCTTGAGATGCCCGAGGACGACAACATGTCGATTATCCTTGGTAGACTCTTTTTTAAATACTGCATGGGCTGTTATTGATTGCAACAAAAGCAAGGTTACTTTTCACGTCAATGGCAAGCAACGTACCGTGCACTTTCCGAAGAAGCAAACTTTGGTTAACAATATTAATATCATTGAGCCAAGCGCCATGGTTATCATTAGAGAGTTTAAAATTCCTCTACCTACTGCCAAGAAGAAATATGATAATCTTATTATTGGGGAGATGCAAATCCCCATTGAGGTAACTTAGTGTTATACGAAAATTCTTTGGTTTCACGTCAATTGGAAACGGTTATTAATAAGACTTGATCAACCTTATTAATGGATCATTTTTGGAAGACATGTGATTGATGAATTTAGTATGCACAACTCTCTGTAATATTTGTTTGCTCTCTGTTATTTCTAGTAAAGTAAAATAAAAAGTGCCATGATTATCCTATTTTCTGAAATTGCCGTGCAATAGAAAATAACCCAAAAATAAAAAGTCTCAGAATGCCACAAAATTTTAACATGAATTTTTGTGGAATATTTAAGAATTTCTGGTGCTAAAAATACATCAGGGGATGCACCTGTGGGCCAGTATCCATCAGGGCGCGGCCAACCCCCCTGGCCGCGCCCTGATAGGTACTGGGGCCCATAGGCCCCCCTGCCTTATCTCTTTAGCCCACTTCGTCCCTTACCTCCAGCAAAAATTCTCTAGCTGTCTCTCTCTCTCGTGTTCTTCCTCACAAAACTGAAATTTTCGATGTCTTTGCTCGGAACTCCGTTTCCGAAACTGTTTTGAGGAATTGCTCCTTGGTATGTGACTCTCCCACTCCTCCAATTAGTTTTGGCTCTAGTGGTTTATATTTTGCATATTCTCTACACTTGGTGCTACTGAAAATGAGCTTGCATGTTGAATTCTTTGAGTTACAAGTAGTATGAATGCTTGATATGATCTCTAGGTACCCATATGAGTAGTTGCTATCAATCTTGCAAAGTTTTATTGACTTAATTGTGTGGCCCAAAAATTTCAGAAATTTGCCCGTTTGGAAAATGAGTTTCCCTAGGAGAAGTTCTACAAGCCTAAGCCCCAAAGGAGTTGTAGTGAGGAATCAGGATCAGAACGTCAATATCTCTCGCAGAGTGGAAGTCAGGTCTTGCGAATGGCCACATGTTCCTTTTATGAGTGAAGCAGGTTTTCACCAGGAGTTCATGCAATTTGTGGCAAATGTCGGGCTAACCAACTTGCTCGCAGATGAGTGTGATCGTTTGATAACCCACAAGTGTAGGGGATCGTTTGTAGCCTTTTTTGATAAATAAGAGTGTCAAACCCAATGAGGAGCTAAAGGTTGAACAAATATTCCCTCGAGTTCTATCGACCACCGATACAACTCTACACACACTTTAACGTTTGCTTTACCTAGAACAAGTATGAAATTATTTTGTAGGTGATAGGATAGTTTGCACGAATAAAACTAGAAGTACTTAGCGGGAATCAAACTACGAGTAAATTGCAAGATAATAAAAGTTAGTTGTTTAGTAGAAAGCTTTTGTCAAACAAGAAGGTTATTTGTCCCTAGACAATTGATAACTAGACCGGTAATCATTATTGCAATTTTATATGAGGGAGAGGCATGAGCTAACATACTTTCCGTACTTGGATCATATGCGCTTATGATTGGAACTCTACCAAGCATCCGCAACTACCAAAGATCATTAAGGTAAAACCTAACCATAGCATTAAGTATCAAGTCCTCTTTACTCCCATACGCAACAACCCACCTACTCGGGTCTGTGCTTCTGTCACTCACTCCACCCACCATAAGCAAATCATCAACGTATTGCAGCACCCTACAGCGGGGATCACTCACGTTTGTGCGACACGAGGGCACCATAGGACAGCACCAAAATAAAACATACAACTAATACCAACCACGATCATCAATTAGCTCATAGGACAAAACGGATCTACTCAAACATCATAGGATAGCCACATATCATTGGGAAATAGTATATAGAGTTGAGAACCATGTTTAAGTAGAGATTACAACGGGGAAGAGAGGTGTTACACCGCTGCATAGAGGGGGATAGAGTTGGTGTTGACGGCGGCGAAGTTGTTGGTGTAGATCGCCGTCATGATGATTGCCCCGGCGGCGTTCGGCGCCACCGGGAGAGAGGGGGAGAGAACCCCCCTCCTTCTTCTTCTTCCTTGGCCTCCCCCTAGATGGGAGGAGAGTTCCCCCTCTGGTCCATGGCCTCCATGGCGGCGGAGGGACAGGAGCCCCTCCGAGATTGGATCTCCCTCTCTGTTCTCTTCTGTTTCAGGTTCCTGTTTCTGGCCGAAAACCGTTTCTTATATTCCCGGAGATCCGTAACTCCGATTGCACTGAGATTTTAACACGATTTTTTTCCAGATATAAGCTTCCTTGCGCCCGAAGTAGAGCTCCAACCGACGTACGAGGTGAGCACAAGACATTACCATGCGCCTGGGCCCTGGGTCGTGCCCCGGTGCCTTGTGGTGGCTATGGGCCTCCTTTTGCATTGATTCCACCTCCCAAAAATCACAAATATTCCAAAATAATTCTCCGTAAATTTTTATCGCGGTTGGACTTCGTTTGATATGGATATTCTGTGAAACAAAAAACATGCAACAAACAGAAACTCGCAGTGGGCACTGGATCAATATGTTAGTCCAATAAATCATATAAAATGTTGCCAAAATATGTGAAAGTTGTATAATATTGGCATGAAACAATCAAAAATTATAGATACGACGGAGACGTATCAGCATCCCCAAGCTTAATTCCTGCTCGTCCTCGAGTAGGTAAATGATAAAAAAAAATTGATGTGGAATGCTACCTAGCATAATCTTGATCATATATCTAATCATGGCATGAATATTAAGACATGAGTACTTCAAAGCAATAGTCTATAATTTGACATAAAGACATTAATACTCAGGCATCCCAACAAACAATCATGTCTTTCAAAATATCAAGGCTAAAGAACGCTATCCCCACAAAATCATATAGCCTTGTCATGCTCTGTCTTCTTAACACAAAGTATAAATCATGTACTACCCCGGTGTCAGCCAAGCAATTGGTTCATACTTTTTAACGCGCTTCAGCATTTTCAACTCTCACGCGATACATGTGCGCAAGCCATGGATATAGCACTATGGGTGGAATAGAATGCGGTGGTAGACAATAATATAGAGAAGACAAAAAGGAAGATAGTCTCACATCGAAGCGGCTAATCAACGGGCTATGGAGATGCCCATCAATTGATATCAATGCGAAGAGTAGGGATTGCCATGCAACGGATGCACTAAGAGCTATAAGTGTATGAAAGTTCAAACTGAAACTAAGTGGGTGTGCATCTAACTCTATAATGAGAAATTCCCACTAGTATATGAAAGTGACAACATAGGAGACTCTCTATTAGAAAAACATGGTGCTACTTTGAAGCACAAGTGTGGAATTAGCATGCCCCTTCTCTCTTTGTCTCTCTTTTTTTTCCTTTTTTTTTCTTTTTTTCTCTTTCCTTTTTTTCTTTTATTTTCTTTTTTTCTTTTTATATTTGTCCGGAGCCTCATCCCGACTTGCGGGGGAATCACAGTTTCCATCATCCTTTCCTCACTGGGACATGATCTAATAATGAATAATGATGATCATCACACTTCTATTTACTTACAACTCAATATTACAACTCGATAGTAGAACAAAGTATGACTCTATATGAATGCCTCTGGCAGTGTACCAGGATGTGCAATGATCTAGCGTAGCAAAGATAGCCATGGAAACATCATGCTAGCTATCTTACGATCATGTAAAGCAATATGACAATGAATGCTCAAGTCATCAAAATGGAAGCGGTGGAAGTTGCATGGCAATATATCTCGGAATGGTTATGGAAATGCCATAATAGGTAGGTATGGTGGCTATTTTGAGCAAGATATAATAAGGATTATGTGTGATAGAGCGTATCATATCATGGGGTTTGGATGCACCGGCGAAGTTTGCACCGACTCTCGAGGTGATAAAGGGCAATGCACGGTACCGTAGAGGCTAGCAAATTACGGAAAGGTAAGAGTGTGTATAATCCATGGACTCACATTAGTCATAAAGAACTCACATACTTATTGCAAAAGTTTATTAGCCCTCGAAGCAAAGTATTACTACGCATGCTCCTAGGAGGGATGTTGGTAGGAGTTAACCATCGCGCGCCCCCGACCTTCACACAAAGATAGACAATCAAGGATAAATTGTGCTCCAACTTCCTGGCATAACGGGAGACTATACGTGCATGCTTCGGGAATCACAAACCTTAACATCAATATCTTACTAAACACGATCATCCACTAGTACCTCCCACATATTATCATCTCTATATCGCAAAACTAATGCAAGGAATCAAACATATCATATTCAATGATCCATAAGTTTTATGTAGGATTTTATGACTAACCATGCAAATGACCAATTCTTGTTGACTCTCTAAATAGATATAAGTGAAGAAAGAGAGTTTAATTCTTTCTACAAAATACCATGCTCTAATAAATATAAGTGAAGCAAAAGAGCATTCTACAAATAATGATTTTCTATGTGAAGATAAACAGGCAATCCAAACTTCAAATGATATAAGTGAAGCACATGAAGCATCTATAAAGCCATACTCAAAAGATATAAGTGAAGTGCAATGAGCATTATATAAATCAACCATGGACTATCTCATACCAGCATGGTGCATAAAATAAAAGTGAAAACTAAACACAAAAGACGCTCCAAGATTTACACATATCACATGAACGAAACGAAAACGAAAACATACCGATACTTGTTGAAGAAAGATGGGATGCCTTCCGGGGCATCCCCAAGCTTAGTCGCTTGAGTCTCCTTGGATATTTACTTGGGGTGCCTTGGGCATCCCCAAGCTTGAACTCTTGCCTCTCCTCCTTCTCCTCATATCGAGACCTCCTCGATCTTTGAACACTTCATACACACAAAACTTAACAGAAAACTGGTGAGATCCGTTAGTATAATAAAGCATATTACTACTTTAAGTACTATTGCAAACCCATTAATATTTTATATTTGCATTATAACTGCTATATTATAACTTCTCCATGGATTATACCACCGATAAAATCAATAGTTTCATCAAAAAAGTGCATCAAAAACAGAATCTGTCTTAAACGGGATAGTCTGTAGTAATCTGAACTTTGACCATATTTCTGTAACTCCAAAAATTCGGGAAAATTAGGACGAAATGAAAATGTTGTATAAAAATATTTTGTAAAAATTTCAGAAACTTTTGACGTTCCAGTAAAAAATGTAAATTCACACACTACAGCCAAAGTTTATGTTTTTACACCGCACATACCAACAAGCAATCTAATCATCCTAAAGGCAAATCTTGGCACATTAGTTTTATAATACAATGGATTTGTACAAGGGGATAATTATTTTTATTGAAAAGTTTCTGTGATTCAAGATTCACAAAGTTTCCATGGGCATGAACAAAGTTCAAGGCTAGCCCCCACTTCAACGATGCTCATCATCTCTCTCACTTTCACCTTTCTTTTTGTGAAGTTTTAGGTTCCCCTCTATATATTTTTTTAAACTTTATAAAAGCACTCAACAGAATAAAATGACTCTCTAAAACTTTCGGGTTGTCTCCGTGGCAGCGCTTTCTTTAAAGCCATTAAGCTAGGCATAAAGTGCTCAAGTAAGGGATCCACCCGGATCCCAAGGTATATCAAAGCCAATTTTAATTAACAATGATTTGTAATTTAGTAGTGAGCACAAAGTAACAAATATCATACAATGACGAAGTCTAACTCTCTTCCTATGCATCGGCATGTCATAAAAGAACAATTCATGCACATCAAGTAAAGGCCAATGCATAGTATAAACAGTTTCTTGCAATTTTATCGTATTGGAAACATAAAGAGGTGGAGATGTAGTTCCTCTCTCATAATAATTGCAAGTAGGAGCAGCAAGCACATGCATATTATATTCATCAAAATCATGATGTGTAGTAGCAAAACGCAACCCATCAATATAATCCTTAATAAGAGCAAACTTCTCCGATATAGTGTAGTTGGGAGAATTCAAAAAGATAATAGGACTATCATGTGTGGGTGCAATAGCAACAATTTCATTCTTAACATAAGGAACTATAGCAAGTTCATCTCCATAAGCATAATTCATATTGGCATTTTGGCCACAGGCATAGCAAGCATCAAGTTCATCAAAAAGGGATATTTCAAAAGAATCCACGGCATCATAGCAATTATCATAGCATTCATCCTTCGGTAAGCACGAAGGGAAATTAAATAATGTATGAGTTTAAGAGTTACTCTCATTAGAAGGTGGGCACGGGTAGCTAATCCGCTCTTCCTCCTTTTGTTCTTCGCTCTCCTCCTCATCTTTTTCATCTAATGAGCTCACAATTTCAGCAACTTCCACTTCCATAGATTCCTGCAAAATTTTAGTTTGTTCCAAGGCAGCGGACATTCTCTCAATAAATTCAATAATATCGTAATTGTATTCATAATTATCATAGCAATATTGAAGTATTAATAAATTTTCAGATTTGTAAGGAACATCATCATACTTTTCAAGCAAAGAAGCAATTTCATAAGCACCTTTAAAAGCAACAAATTCTTCTATTCGTTCCACATCATAGTAATCATAAATACTGTTAGCATAAGAAGCCAAGGTTTTGTTATTGTTAAATTTACATTGAAAGGGAAGGTGAAGACTAAAAGCACATTTGCTCCCTTGGTGGTTTTGGTAATTAATAACAACATATATGTCATTGAACTAATGTTTCCACTAAGTATATTTCAGGAAAAGTTCAATGATAGGGATGGGAAAAGGATTGTGCAGATACCCCAAGATGCAAGGAAATGGATTGGCAAAGCTTCAAGCAAGAGGACTCTACATTTTACTTTGTGAGAAATCACTTTGAGTCCATAGGAAAGCCAATACTATTAAAAGGGGGTAAGGTACTGTTGGTGAACAAGACGCTCCACGTGCACAAGAGATAGTCACCAAAAACACCCACAAGCTCTTCCACAAAAGTCTGTCCAAAGCCAAATATCCAAAATCGGTGCAACCAACAATTCCCACTCGGTGCCACCGATTCCCAAACTCAGACAGACCCATGCCAAACCCTAGCCCATCGGTGCAACTGATTCTGCTTCGGTGCCACCAAGTTCAGTTGCCAACTTTCTGTTTAGCCACCTTCAGTCTTCGGTACCACCGAGTTTTGCCAGTCGGTCTCACCGAGTTTTGGACCAACTCCCTGGATAGCCATTCACAAGAATCGGTACCATCGAGAATTGTGAATCGGTCCCACCGAGTTCCTGGACCAACTCTCTGGTTAGCCATGGTCAAGAATCGGTACCACCGAGATGTGAGAATCAGCGTCACCGAGTTGTGCAATCTGACCGTTGGTCACCTAATCGGTACCACCGAGATTTGTATATCGGTCTCACCAAGATTCAAAAGTTACTGCCTTTTGGTCACTTTAGGTGTAATGGTTGGATTTTGGGGGATGCCTATATATACCCCTTCACCACCACCCACTCGAAAGAGAAGCACTCGGAACTATTCCATACTTTCCCCATCCTATTTTCTGAGAGAGAGCCACCTACTCATGTGTTGAGATCAAGCTATTCCAATCCTACCATATGAATCTTGATCTCTAGCCTCCCCAAGTTGCATTGCACCAATTTAATCTCTTCCACCATAGCCAAATCTGTGAGAGAGTGATTGTGTGTTGAGGAGTCTATCATCTTGAAGCACAAGAGCAAGGAGTTCATCGACATTGCCGAGCCTATTACCTTTTGGAGGGTGGTGCCTCCTAGATTGGTTAGGTGTTGCTTGGGAGCCTCCTACTTTGTGTTGTGGAGCAATGAGTGCACGGCTCCCTACAAACGAAGAGAAGAGTCACCTAGAAGACGAATCTCAAGGAATGAATCACCTCAAAGAGAGAGAAGGAGTAGAGTTGATCGTTATGAACGAAGAACCTCAAGGAGAAGTAGGGACTCAGAGAAGAAGGACAAGTACACCAAGATTTACACAAGAAGAAGACATCAAGCTCATGTTGGTGAATGGGTTTCCGGCTCCGACTCCGACAACAACTCCGAGAGAAGCTATCACTCCTACTCCGACTATAGTAAAGATGAAGGTGTTGCCGGACTTGCACTAGTGACTACCAACTCCTATGATCTATTTGATTCACCAAATGAAGGGAGTGGGAGTTGCTTCATGGCTAAAGGCCCCAAGGTATCACACCCCGAGTATCTTGATTTCGATAGTGATGAAGATGACTTACTTTGTGATGATGACTTGCTCTTTGATAAAACTAGTAATGTTAGTCAAAATGAACTTGATAATTCTCATGCTAGCCAAGATAAGTCATTTGATGATGATAAGATGAAAATAGAACAACTAACTAAAGAATTAAACACTCTTAAGTTAGCCCATGAATCTACTCTCGATGATCATAGAGAGCTTGTAAGGACTCATGAGAAGCTACGCTTCGAGAAGCTCACCTTGGAGCAAGAGCATGAGTTTCTTAAAGCTATCAATGACGATCTCTGAAAGAAGACATCATCTTATCTATCCAAACGATTACTCTTGTCTACATTCATGCCACAAGTTAAATCTAGACAAACTAGTAACAAAGGCAAGAAAGGTTCTTCATCTAGTAGCAATAATAAAAATGCTAAATCTAATGATGTTGCTTCTAGTAGTTCTATTGATTCCACTAATGATGATTCTCTTAGCCAAGTTACACTTGAGCAAGAAAACGCTTTATTGAATGGAATTATAGAGAAAGGTATCTACAAGAGTCTTGCCGGGTGTAAGAAATTTGAGGAAATTGTACGCAAGCACGGAGGATACCGGAAGAACCATGGCATTGGCTACTTCAACGCTAATGGAGTTGAATGGGAAGAAGGTCAATACCCCAAGACCAAGTTTGTTCCTCAAAAGGAGAAGTATGAACATACTCTCCCCAAGGGAACAAGCTTTCAAGATGACCTTCCACCACAAGACCACAAGCTCAAGGGCAAGGACAAGCTTCAAGAGGACATTGACTTATATGAAGATGAATCCCAAGCTTTGGTGGAGTGGGTTCCCAAGGCTACTCCAAGCTCAACTTCTACAAGGGCCACTTCAACACCAAGGATCCCCATCAAGTTGATGTGGGTCCCTAAGAAGAAGAACTAGAGAAGTTCTTGAGGGGTGACTCCGCCAATGAAATTCACTCACATTCATTATTGGCAAGAACTAGTTGCAATCAACGTCAACATCATGCAATAGTTCAAGGAGTAACATATTCCCTCAAAGGTAAGCAAGGGACAAGGTAATCAACAAATCCATGGACATCATCATGTATGCTTTGCACTCCATGTCCATAGATATCCTTGTATTTGTCTCTTGTGTGTTGGGACTAACCCATGTAGGTGAGAAGAGTAAGGAAACAACAAGGATGCTCCCAACTCTTGGTGATCTTCATCAACCTTGAGCATCCACCACTACATCACCCACATGAAGTCTTCTACGACAAACCCAAGGTTAGTTTATCCCTCCTATGGGGGATGTCACATCAAGGGGAAGCTTTACTCTAAGACTTGAGTTAAAGCATCTCTTAGAATGTGACAACATTAAATGATTTTTGTAAAAGTGGTAACCCCACTTGTGCTTAAACGATGAGTATGACCTATGATCAAGTATTCTTACTTGGCTCCTAAGTCAATATACTCATATATAGATGACTCCGTCATCGCCAAAATGCTTGATAGATGCTAGTATGTATGTGCATGTTTGCCATGATTTCATTTGACATCTTATTGTGTGAGCATGTTGGTCTGCATTTATTTATCCATTCGAGGACATCCAATTGTTGCTATTTGGCTCTTGATTTTTCTTTTGCCAATTGGATGGATAAGAATGCCTAGGACCACTCTCTAGCTATCTATGCTTTCTTACCTCATATTCTATTCTTGCTGCATCACAAAATTTGAACAAGGACTTTCGATCTCTCTGTGTGAGGAGCACTCGGAGTTCCGTATCGACAAAGGACTGACCATTAAAACCACCCAAGTGCATCTCGGTGGAACCAACCCAAAATCTTGGTCTCACCGAATGCATAGGGTTGATCTGGTTTTCTATCTCGGTACCACCGATTCCATCTTCTCGGTTACACTAAGTTTCCCTGTCAGCAGACAGTTGAGAAACTCGGTGACACCGAAAAGTTAGAACCGGTGTCACCGACAGCTATGGGTTTATATAGAGGCGAACCCGACTTTTGAAATCTATTCTTCAAACATCGCCCCCTCCGAAACCCTTGCTGCCGAACCAAGGCCCCTGGTCATCGCCTTCGTCTTCCCGAGCACCTCCGCCGTTGACGGAATCCTCTCCCCCGTCGCCGCCGTAGCGAAGTCGTCACCAAGCTCGGGTACGATTTCACCCCCTCATGCGCTCCAACCTCCGATTCTTGCGCAATAGGGCTTATCCATCGATAATCCACAGTTTGAGATTGAATCATCCACGAGAAACTCCAATAGAATAGTGAACGAACGATTTTTTAGGTTTTGCCGTCCGCCACATGAATCTCGGTAGAACCGACGCAAAAGAATCGGTAGCACCGATTCGCTTTTCTGGTCGACTGAGAACAGTCTCGGTGAAACCGAGTGCCCATTTTCGGTCTCACCGAAAGTGGTGCCAAGTTTCTGTTATGGAGACTGTCTGTCTCGGTAGGTCCGAAATATTTGCTTCGGTTGTACCGACATACATTTGGCAGAATGCAAAACTTGAGAAATTTTAGTTCAATCTTTTGAAAATGTCTGCATTTTGTGATGACTCATCCCTTTCCACTCTTCTATACTCTATTCACAGGGTCAGATATGTCAGGTTCAGATGATAGCCAGAATGATCTCAGAGAGCAGAGTGTTGACATGAGCTCTGGCACTAGTCCTGAAGGGAGCTATGATGATGTTCCTAGCTCTCCTGATCTGCCCAAAGCTGCAACTAGGACAAGGAGGAAGCTCAATTCTGATGAGAAGGATGAGGATTTCATCCCTGAGGAGATGCCCAAGAAAGTTGATGCTGCCAAGAGCACCACTGCTGCCACTACTTCCAAGAAGAAGATAGCTATCAGGAAGGAGTATGCTAGCTCTGGGTCAGCTAAAGCACCTGAGAGCTCTAGGGCAACTATGACTGTTGAACCCTCCAAGAAGTCTATGCCTAAGAAGGCAGGGGAGAAGAAGAGAGAAAGGACAAGATTTGTCAAAGCAAAAGTTCTTCCATCTACTCCAGAGTATCTAGATGAGGAAGAAGAGGAGGAAGAGCCAGTTGCCAAGGCTCCTCCAAAGAAGAAGAAGAAGCTTATGGCAGGTGCAATGCCTAAGGCTACCACATCCAAGGGTACCAAGACTGCACCCAAGAAAGCTGCTGCAGAAAAACCCAAGAGGTTCTCCAGAGAGATACCAGCTTCCAGCAAGAACAAGACCTCCACTTTTAGGTAAGCTGAAGATGATGATTTCACTGCTTTGATGAACCTAAGACCACACCTTCCAGAGCACAATGCCAGCCACCTGCTTGCTGAATACATGAAGAAGAGGAAGGACTCTGGTTTGAGGGAATGGAGTGCTATTGATCCATATGCCCAGAGAAGGAAAACTGCTGTGGACTACAGATTTTATACCAAGGAGCTACAAGATTTCTACGAGACAATCTTGCTTGAAAGAGCCCAGCTGTAAGTGACATGAGATATGTTGATTGGAAGTATATCAAGGAGAATCAAGATTACTTCCCAAGTGTTCAAGACAACTTTCACTGCATTGGTTTGGATGAATTTGTTGGCAAGGAATTGACTGCATGGAACGATGAGATGATCATGCAATTCTACTCCACTGCCCACTTCTATGGAGATGGTAGAATTCTATGGATGACTGAAGGAGCAAGGTATGAATCCACTGTTGAGGAATGGGCTGCCATCTTAGGAGTCCCAAAGGTGGAAGAAGGAGATCTGGATGTCTATTCTGAATCCAAGGAGAGCCACAATGCTATGGCTAACATGTACAATGAGATCCCTGCTGCTCATGTGAAGTCTCACAAGCTAGGATCCATTTACTTCCTCCAGGCTGGTCTGCGAACCATCAACACCATCTTGAGGCACACCTTGATGCCTAAGTCTGGAGATGACAAGATGATTAGAGGCTACTCCATCAACATGTTGATCCATCTTGATAGACACACCAGGATAAGAGTGATGGACTTGATAGTAGAAACTGTGAAGAGGGTTGCTACTGATCATAAGTGCTCATGCTGCTATGCACCCTACATTCAGATGCTCATAAACCCCAAGCTGGAGAAGCACATCTTTGCTCTTGACAGGCCACATTTGCCCCTACAGCCAGATCTAGAAGACAACATTGTGGTGATGAACCCAGATCATCCCACCTCAGCTGCAGCACATGCAGAGGCAGAGGCAGCTAGAGCCACTAGTGCTCAAGTCCCTAGATCCAGGAACGAGCAAATGGATCTCTTGATCAATACCGTTCAGGGCATGCAGAAGGATATCAAGGATATCTTGGCGAATTAGCATAGTCTTGTGAGGATTATGGAGAATAGGATCAAGACACTCAATGACAAGGTGGATGGGCTGACCAAGACCGTGAACGAGCTCAAGAAGGAAGTTGATAGTGTGCCCAGTCCCCACACTACAGATGATGAGGATGACTCTCCTCTCAGGCTAGGCACTCAGTTCACTACTCAGGCCAGATCAGCCACAGTGCTAGCTCCAGAGTTGAGGCCTTCTTCATCAGCACCTGCTACAGCCTCTTCGGCTCCATCAGCTCCTCCAGTACCTCCAGTTGCTACTCCAACTCCGTCCATGACATCTGCTGAAGTCTTCGCCGACGCAGTTCTCTCGACTCCTTCACTAGCTACCGGAGGAGATCAGCCCCAGAAGGACGATTAGCTATATACCTTTGATCTTTTTGGTAACTTGTTGCCAAAGGGGGAGAAGTTGTATATAGATCTTTAGGCTTCGAGTGAGAGGGCGTTGGTTTTTATCGTTTTTCCAAAACATTTGATCTTTTGGTTTGCTTGTGTTGAACTTTGTTGGTGTTTGATCATACACTTGATGTGTATTGCTACTACTTCCTATCATTATGATGCTTATGAGATGGTCATTCAACATTACTTGTTTGTGTTGTGCTATGATATTCATTCTTATTACTCCCGCACACCACCAAGTTGTATGTGACATGAAAGAGTGTCCCATGTACCTAATCGATTATGCATTTGCATTCAAACGCAAATTTAAAATAATGCACAAATTTAAGGGGAGCTCTTGCTTATCACATACTTCTCAAAGCGACGATTATATTCATTGATTATATCATATGTCGAAGCTTTGATCTATATGTTGTCATCAATTACCAAAAATGGAGAGATTGAAAGCACATTTGCTCCCTTCGTGGTTTTGGTAATTAATAACAACATATATGTCATTGAACTAATGTTTCCACTAAGTATATTTCAGGAAAATTTCAATGATAGGGATGGCAAAAGGATTGTGGAGATACCCAAAGATGCAAGGAAATGGATTGGCAAAGCTTCAAGCAAGAGGACTCTACATTTTACTTTGTGAGAAATCACTTTGAGTCCATAGGAAAGCCAATACTATTAAAAGGGGGTAAGGTACTGTTGGTGAACAAGACGCTCCACGTGCACAAGAGATAGTCACCAAAAACACCCACAAGCTCTTCCACAAAAGTCTGTCCAAAGCCAAATATCCAAAATCGGTGCAACCAACAATTCCCACTCGGTGCCACCGATTCCCAAACTCAGACAGACCCATGCCAAACCCTAGCCCATCGGTGCAACTGATTCTGCTTCGGTGCCACCAAGTTCAGTTGCCAACTTTCTGTTTAGCCACCTTCAGTCTTCGGTACCACCGAGTTTTGCCAGTCGGTCTCACCGAGTTTTGGACCAACTCCCTGGATAGCCATTCACAAGAATCGGTACCACCGAGAATTGTGAATCGGTCCCACCGAGTTCCTGGACCAACTCTCTGGTTAGCCATGGTCAAGAATCGGTACCACCGAGATGTGAGAATCAGCGTCACCGAGTTGTGCAATCTGACCGTTGGTCACCTAATCGGTACCACCGAGATTTGTATATCGGTCTCACCAAGATTCAAAAGTTACTGCCTTTTGGTCACTTTAGGTGTAATGGTTGGATTTTGGGGGATGCCTATATATACCCCTTCACCACCACCCACTCGAAAGAGAAGCACTCGGAACTATTCCATACTTTCCCCATCCTATTTTCTGAGAGAGAGCCACCTACTCATGTGTTGAGATCAAGCTATTCCAATCCTACCATATGAATCTTGATCTCTAGCCTCCCCAAGTTGCATTGCACCAATTTAATCTCTTCCACCATAGCCAAATCTGTGAGAGAGTGATTGTGTGTTGAGGAGTCTATCATCTTGAAGCACAAGAGCAAGGAGTTCATCGACATTGCCGAGCCTATTACCTTTTGGAGGGTGGTGCCTCCTAGATTGGTTAGGTGTTGCTTGGGAGCCTCCTACTTTGTGTTGTGGAGCAATGAGTGCACGGCTCCCTACAAACGAAGAGAAGAGTCACCTAGAAGACGAATCTCAAGGAATGAATCACCTCAAAGAGAGAGAAGGAGTAGAGTTGATCGTTATGAACGAAGAACCTCAAGGAGAAGTAGGGACTCAGAGAAGAAGGACAAGTACACCAAGATTTACACAAGAAGAAGACATCAAGCTCATGTTGGTGAATGGGTTTCCGGCTCCGACTCCGACAACAACTCCGAGAGAAGCTATCACTCCTACTCCGACTATAGTAAAGATGAAGGTGTTGCCGGACTTGCACTAGTGACTACCAACTCCTATGATCTATTTGATTCACCAAATGAAGGGAGTGGGAGTTGCTTCATGGCTAAAGGCCCCAAGGTATCACACCCCGAGTATCTTGATTTCGATAGTGATGAAGATGACTTACTTTGTGATGATGACTTGCTCTTTGATAAAACTAGTAATGTTAGTCAAAATGAACTTGATAATTCTCATGCTAGCCAAGATAAGTCATTTGATGATGATAAGATGAAAATAGAACAACTAACTAAAGAATTAAACACTCTTAAGTTAGCCCATGAATCTACTCTCGATGATCATAGAGAGCTTGTAAGGACTCATGAGAAGCTACGCTTCGAGAAGCTCACCTTGGAGCAAGAGCATGAGTTTCTTAAAGCTATCAATGACGATCTCTGAAAGAAGACATCATCTTATCTAGCCAAACGATTACTCTTGTCTACATTCATGCCACAAGTTAAATCTAGACAAACTAGTAACAAAGGCAAGAAAGGTTCTTCATCTAGTAGCAATAATAAAAATGCTAAATCTAATGATGTTGCTTCTAGTAGTTCTATTGATTCCACTAATGATGATTCTCTTAGCCAAGTTACACTTGAGCAAGAAAACGCTTTATTGAATGGAATTATAGAGAAAGGTATCTACAAGAGTCTTGCCGGGTGTAAGAAATTTGAGGAAATTGTACGCAAGCACGGAGGATACCGGAAGAACCATGGCATTGGCTACTTCAACGCTAATGGAGTTGAATGGGAAGAAGGTCAATACCCCAAGACCAAGTTTGTTCCTCAAAAGGAGAAGTATGAACATACTCTCCCCAAGGGAACAAGCTTTCAAGATGACCTTCCACCACAAGACCACAAGCTCAAGGGCAAGGACAAGCTTCAAGAGGACATTGACTTATATGAAGATGAATCCCAAGCTTTGGTGGAGTGGGTTCCCAAGGCTACTCCAAGCTCAACTTCTACAAGGGCCACTTCAACACCAAGGATCCCCATCAAGTTGATGTGGGTCCCTAAGAAGAAGAACTAGAGAAGTTCTTGAGGGGTGACTCCGCCAATGAAATTCACTCACATTCATTATTGGCAAGAACTAGTTGCAATCAACGTCAACATCATGCAATAGTTCAAGGAGTAACATATTCCCTCAAAGGTAAGCAAGGGACAAGGTAATCAACAAATCCATGGACATCATCATGTATGCTTTGCACTCCATGTCCATAGATATCCTTGTATTTGTCTCTTGTGTGTTGGGACTAACCCATGTAGGTGAGAAGAGTAAGGAAACAACAAGGATGCTCCCAACTCTTGGTGATCTTCATCAACCTTGAGCATCCACCACTACATCACCCACATGAAGTCTTCTACGACAAACCCAAGGTTAGTTTATCCCTCCTATGGGGGATGTCACATCAAGGGGAAGCTTTACTCTAAGACTTGAGTTAAAGCATCTCTTAGAATGTGACAACATTAAATGCTTTTTGTAAAAGTGGTAACCCCACTTGTGCTTAAACGATGAGTATGACCTATGATCAAGTATTCTTACTTGGCTCCTAAGTCAATATACTCATATATAGATGACTCCGTCATCGCCAAAATGCTTGATAGATGCTAGTATGTATGTGCATGTTTGCCATGATTTCATTTGACATCTTATTGTGTGAGCATGTTGGTCTGCATTTATTTATCCATTCGAGGACATCCAATTGTTGCTATTTGGCTCTTGATTTTTCTTTTGCCAATTGGATGGATAAGAATGCCTAGGACCACTCTCTAGCTATCTATGCTTTCTTACCTCATATTCTATTCTTGCTGCATCACAAAATTTGAACAAGGACTTTTCGATCTCTCTGTGTGAGGAGCACTCGGAGTTCCGTATCGACAAAGGACTGACCATTAAAACCACCCAAGTGCATCTCGGTGGAACCAACCCAAAATCTTGGTCTCACCGAATGCATAGGGTTGATCTGGTTTTCTATCTCGGTACCACCGATTCCATCTTCTCGGTTACACTAAGTTTCCCTGTCAGCAGACAGTTGAGAAACTCGGTGACACCGAAAAGTTAGAACCGGTGTCACCGACAGCTATGGGTTTATATAGAGGCGAACCCGACTTTTGAAATCTATTCTTCAAACATCGCCCCCTCCGAAACCCTTGCTGCCGAACCAAGGCCCCTGGTCATCGCCTTCGTCTTCCCGAGCACCTCCGCCGTTGACGGAATCCTCTCCCCCGTCGCCGCCGTAGCGAAGTCGTCACCAAGCTAGGGTACGATTTCACCCCCTCATGCGCTCCAACCTCCGATTCTTGCGCAATAGGGCTTATCCATCGATAATCCACAGTTTGAGATTGAATCATCCACGAGAAACTCCAATAGAATAGCGAACGAACGATTTTTTAGGTTTTGCCGTCCGCCACATGAATCTCGGTAGAACCGACGCAAAAGAATCGGTAGCACCGATTCGCTTTTCTGGTCGACTGAGAACAGTCTCGGTGAAACCGAGTGCCCATTTTCGGTCTCACCGAAAGTGGTGCCAAGTTTCTGTTATGGAGACTGTCTGTCTCGGTAGGTCCGAAATATTTGCTTCGGTTGTACCGACATACATTTGGCAGAATGCAAAACTTGAGAAATTTTAGTTCAATCTTTTGAAAATGTCTGCATTTTGTGATGACTCATCCCTTTCCACTCTTCTATACTCTATTCACAGGGTCAGATATGTCAGGTTCAGATGATAGCCAGAATGATCTCAGAGAGCAGAGTGTTGACATGAGCTCTGGCACTAGTCCTGAAGGGAGCTATGATGATGTTCCTAGCTCTCCTGATCTGCCCAAAGCTGCAACTAGGACAAGGAGGAAGCTCAATTCTGATGAGAAGGATGAGGATTTCATCCCTGAGGAGATGCCCAAGAAAGTTGATGCTGCCAAGAGCACCACTGCTGCCACTACTTCCAAGAAGAAGATAGCTATCAGGAAGGAGTATGCTAGCTCTGGGTCAGCTAAAGCACCTAAGAGCTCTAGGGCAACTATGACTGTTGAACCCTCCAAGAAGTCTATGCCTAAGAAGGCAGGGGAGAAGAAGAGAGAAAGGACAAGATTTGTCAAAGCAAAAGTTCTTCCATCTACTCCAGAGTATCTAGATGAGGAAGAAGAGGAGGAAGAGCCAGTTGCCAAGGCTCCTCCAAAGAAGAAGAAGAAGCTTATGGCAGATGCAATGCCTAAGGCTACCACATCCAAGGGTACCAAGACTGCACCCAAGAAAGCTGCTGCAGAAAAACCCAAGAGGTTCTCCAGAGAGATACCAGCTTCCAGCAAGAACAAGACCTCCACTTTTCGGTAAGCTGAAGATGATGATTTCACTGCTTTGATGAACCTAAGACCACACCTTCCAGAGCACAATGCCAGCCACCTGCTTGCTGAATACATGAAGAAGAGGAAGGACTCTGGTTTGAGGGAATGGAGTGCTATTGATCCATATGCCCAGAGAAGGAAAACTGCTGTGGACTACAGATTTTATACCAAGGAGCTACAAGATTTCTACGAGACAATCTTGCTTGAAAGAGCCCAGCTGTAAGTGACATGAGATATGTTGATTGGAAGTATATCAAGGAGAATCAAGATTACTTCCCAAGTGTTCAAGACAACTTTCACTGCATTGGTTTGGATGAATTTGTTGGCAAGGAATTGACTGCATGGAACGATGAGATGATCATGCAATTCTACTCCACTGCCCACTTCTATGGAGATGGTAGAATTCTATGGATGACTGAAGGAGCAAGGTATGAATCCACTGTTGAGGAATGGGCTGCCATCTTAGGAGTCCCAAAGGTGGAAGAAGGAGATCTGGATGTCTATTCTGAATCCAAGGAGAGCCACAATGCTATGGCTAACATGTACAATGAGATCCCTGCTGCTCATGTGAAGTCTCACAAGCTAGGATCCATTTACTTCCTCCAGGCTGGTCTGCGAACCATCAACACCATCTTGAGGCACACCTTGATGCCTAAGTCTGGAGATGACAAGATGATTAGAGGCTACTCCATCAACATGCTGATCCATCTTGATAGACACACCAGGATAAGAGTGATGGACTTGATAGTAGAAACTGTGAAGAGGGTTGCTGCTGATCATAAGTGCTCATGCTGCTATGCACCCTACATTCAGATGCTCATCAACCCCAAGCTGGAGAAGCACATCTTTGCTCTTGACAGGCCACATTTGCCCCTACAGCCAGATCTAGAAGACAACATTGTGGTGATGAACCCAGATCATCCCACCTCAGCTGCAGCACATGCAGAGGCAGAGGCAGCTAGAGCCACTAGTGCTCAAGTCCCTAGATCCAGGAACGAGCAAATGGATCTCTTGATCAATACCGTTCAGGGCATGCAGAAGGATATCAAGGATATCTTGGCGAATTAGCATAGTCTTGTGAGGATTATGGAGAATAGGATCAAGACACTCAATGACAAGGTGGATGGGCTGACCAAGACCGTGAACGAGCTCAAGAAGGAAGTTGATAGTGTGCCCAGTCCCCACACTACAGATGATGAGGATGACTCTCCTCTCAGGCTAGGCACTCAGTTCACTACTCAGGCCAGATCAGCCACAGTGCTAGCTCCAGAGTTGAGGCCTTCTTCATCAGCACCTGCTACAGCCTCTTCGGCTCCATCAGCTCCTCCAGTACCTCCAGTTGCTACTCCAACTCCGTCCATGACATCTGCTGAAGTCTTCGCCGACGCAGTTCTCTCGACTCCTTCACTAGCTACCGGAGGAGATCAGCCCCAGAAGGACGATTAGCTATATACCTTTGATCTTTTTGGTAACTTGTTGCCAAAGGGGGAGAAGTTGTATATAGATCTTTAGGCTTCGAGTGAGAGAGCGTTGGTTTTTATCGTTTTTCCAAAACATTTGATCTTTTGGTTTGCTTGTGTTGAACTTTGTTGGTGTTTGATCATACACTTGATGTGTATTGCTACTACTTCCTATCATTATGATGCTTATGAGATGGTCATTCACCATTACTTGTTTGTGTTGTGCTATGATATTCATTCTTATTACTCCCGCACACCACCAAGTTGTATGTGACATGAAAGAGTGTCCCATGTACCTAATCGATTATGCATTTGCATTCAAACGCAAATTTAAAATAATGCACAAATTTAAGGGGAGCTCTTGCTTATCACATACTTCTCAAAGCGACGATTATATTCATTGATTATATCATATGTCGAAGCTTTGATCTATATGTTGTCATCAATTACCAAAAATGGAGAGATTGAAAGCACATTTGCTCCCTTCGTGGTTTTGGTAATTAATAACAACATATATGTCATTGAACTAATGTTTCCACTAAGTATATTTCAGGAAAAGTTCAATGATAGGGATGGCAAAAGGATTGTGGAGATACCCAAAGATGCAAGGAAATGGATTGGCAAAGCTTCAAGCAAGAGGACTCTACATTTTACTTTGTGAGAAATCACTTTGAGTCCATAGGAAAGCCAATACTATTAAAAGGGGGTAAGGTACTGTTGGTGAACAAGACGCTCCACGTGCACAAGAGATAGTCACCAAAAACACCCACAAGCTCTTCCACAAAAGTCTGTCCAAAGCCAAATATCCAAAATCGGTGCAACCAACAATTCCCACTCGGTGCCACCGATTCCCAAACTCAGACAGACCCATGCCAAACCCTAGCCCATCGGTGCAACTGATTCTGCTTCGGTGCCACCAAGTTCAGTTGCCAACTTTCTGTTTAGCCACCTTCAGTCTTCGGTACCACCGAGTTTTGCCAGTCGGTCTCACCGAGTTTTGGACCAACTCCCTGGATAGCCATTCACAAGAATCGGTACCACCGAGAATTGTGAATCGGTCCCACCGAGTTCCTGGACCAACTCTCTGGTTAGCCATGGTCAAGAATCGGTACCACCGAGATGTGAGAATCAGCGTCACCGAGTTGTGCAATCTGACCGTTGGTCACCTAATCGGTACCACCGAGATTTGTATATCGGTCTCACCAAGATTCAAAAGTTACTGCCTTTTGGTCACTTCGCTACCACCGAGATTCACACATCGGTGTCACCGAGTTGGTCACTTTAGGTGTAACGGTTGGACTTTTGGGGATGCCTATATATACCCCTTCACCACCACCCACTCGAAAAATAAGTACTCAGAACTATTCCATACTTGCCCCATCCTATTTTCTGAGAGAGAGGCACCTACTCATGTGTTGAGATCAAAGTATTCCATTTCTACCATATGAATCTTGATCTCTAGCCTCCCCAAGTTGCTTTCCACCAATTCAATCTCTTCCACCATAGCCAAATCTGTGAGAGAGTGATTGTGTGTTGAGGAGTCTATCATCTTGAAGCACAAGAGCAAGGAGTTCATCGACATTGCCGAGCCTATTACCTTTTGGAGGGTGGTGCCTCCTAGATTGGTTAGGTGTTGCTTGGGAGCCTCCTACTTTGTGTTGTGGAGCAATGAGTGCACGGCTCCCTACAAACGAAGAGAAGAGTCACCTAGAAGACGAATCTCAAGGAATGAATCACCTCAAAGAGAGAGAAGGAGTAGAGTTGATCGTTATGAACGAAGAACCTCAAGGAGAAGTAGGGACTCAGAGAAGAAGGACAAGTACACCAAGATTTACACAAGAAGAAGACATCAAGCTCATGTTGGTGAATGGGTTTCCGGCTCCGACTCCGACAACAACTCCGAGAGAAGCTATCACTCCTACTCCGACTATAGTAAAGATGAAGGTGTTGCCGGACTTGCACTAGTGACTACCAACTCCTATGATCTATTTGATTCACCAAATGAAGGGAGTGGGAGTTGCTTCATGGCTAAAGGCCCCAAGGTATCACACCCCGAGTATCTTGATTTCGATAGTGATGAAGATGACTTACTTTGTGATGATGACTTGCTCTTTGATAAAACTAGTAATGTTAGTCAAAATGAACTTGATAATTCTCATGCTAGCCAAGATAAGTCATTTGATGATGATAAGATGAAAATAGAACAACTAACTAAAGAATTAAACACTCTTAAGTTAGCCCATGAATCTACTCTCGATGATCATAGAGAGCTTGTAAGGACTCATGAGAAGCTACGCTTCGAGAAGCTCACCTTGGAGCAAGAGCATGAGTTTCTTAAAGCTATCAATGACGATCTCTGAAAGAAGACATCATCTTATCTAGCCAAACGATTACTCTTGTCTACATTCATGCCACAAGTTAAATCTAGACAAACTAGTAACAAAGGCAAGAAAGGTTCTTCATCTAGTAGCAATAATAAAAATGCTAAATCTAATGATGTTGCTTCTAGTAGTTCTATTGATTCCACTAATGATGATTCTCTTAGCCAAGTTACACTTGAGCAAGAAAACGCTTTATTGAATGGAATTATAGAGAAAGGTATCTACAAGAGTCTTGCCGGGTGTAAGAAATTTGAGGAAATTGTACGCAAGCACGGAGGATACCGGAAGAACCATGGCATTGGCTACTTCAACGCTAATGGAGTTGAATGGGAAGAAGGTCAATACCCCAAGACCAAGTTTGTTCCTCAAAAGGAGAAGTATGAACATACTCTCCCCAAGGGAACAAGCTTTCAAGATGACCTTCCACCACAAGACCACAAGCTCAAGGGCAAGGACAAGCTTCAAGAGGACATTGACTTATATGAAGATGAATCCCAAGCTTTGGTGGAGTGGGTTCCCAAGGCTACTCCAAGCTCAACTTCTACAAGGGCCACTTCAACACCAAGGATCCCCATCAAGTTGATGTGGGTCCCTAAGAAGAAGAACTAGAGAAGTTCTTGAGGGGTGACTCCGCCAATGAAATTCACTCACATTCATTATTGGCAAGAACTAGTTGCAATCAACGTCAACATCATGCAATAGTTCAAGGAGTAACATATTCCCTCAAAGGTAAGCAAGGGACAAGGTAATCAACAAATCCATGGACATCATCATGTATGCTTTGCACTCCATGTCCATAGATATCCTTGTATTTGTCTCTTGTGTGTTGGGACTAACCCATGTAGGTGAGAAGAGTAAGGAAACAACAAGGATGCTCCCAACTCTTGGTGATCTTCATCAACCTTGAGCATCCACCACTACATCACCCACATGAAGTCTTCTACGACAAACCCAAGGTTAGTTTATCCCTCCTATGGGGGATGTCACATCAAGGGGAAGCTTTACTCTAAGACTTGAGTTAAAGCATCTCTTAGAATGTGACAACATTAAATGATTTTTGTAAAAGTGGTAACCCCACTTGTGCTTAAACGATGAGTATGACCTATGATCAAGTATTCTTACTTGGCTCCTAAGTCAATATACTCATATATAGATGACTCCGTCATCGCCAAAATGCTTGATAGATGCTAGTATGTATGTGCATGTTTGCCATGATTTCATTTGACATCTTATTGTGTGAGCATGTTGGTCTGCATTTATTTATCCATTCGAGGACATCCAATTGTTGCTATTTGGCTCTTGATTTTTCTTTTGCCAATTGGATGGATAAGAATGCCTAGGACCACTCTCTAGCTATCTATGCTTTCTTACCTCATATTCTATTCTTGCTGCATCACAAAATTTGAACAAGGACTTTTCGATCTCTCTGTGTGAGGAGCACTCGGAGTTCCGTATCGACAAAGGACTGACCATTAAAACCACCCAAGTGCATCTCGGTGGAACCAACCCAAAATCTTGGTCTCACCGAATGCATAGGGTTGATCTGGTTTTCTATCTCGGTACCACCGATTCCATCTTCTCGGTTACACTAAGTTTCCCTGTCAGCAGACAGTTGAGAAACTCGGTGACACCGAAAAGTTAGAACCGGTGTCACCGACAGCTATGGGTTTATATAGAGGCGAACCCGACTTTTGAAATCTATTCTTCAAACATCGCCCCCTCCGAAACCCTTGCTGCCGAACCAAGGCCCCTGGTCATCGCCTTCGTCTTCCCGAGCACCTCCGCCGTTGACGGAATCCTCTCCCCCGTCGCCGCCGTAGCGAAGTCGTCACCAAGCTAGGGTACGATTTCACCCCCTCATGCGCTCCAACCTCCGATTCTTGCGCAATAGGGCTTATCCATCGATAATCCACAGTTTGAGATTGAATCATCCACGAGAAACTCCAATAGAATAGCGAACGAACGATTTTTTAGGTTTTGCCGTCCGCCACATGAATCTCGGTAGAACCGACGCAAAAGAATCGGTAGCACCGATTCGCTTTTCTGGTCGACTGAGAACAGTCTCGGTGAAACCGAGTGCCCATTTTCGGTCTCACCGAAAGTGGTGCCAAGTTTCTGTTATGGAGACTGTCTGTCTCGGTAGGTCCGAAATATTTGCTTCGGTTGTACCGACATACATTTGGCAGAATGCAAAACTTGAGAAATTTTAGTTCAATCTTTTGAAAATGTCTGCATTTTGTGATGACTCATCCCTTTCCACTCTTCTATACTCTATTCACAGGGTCAGATATGTCAGGTTCAGATGATAGCCAGAATGATCTCAGAGAGCAGAGTGTTGACATGAGCTCTGGCACTAGTCCTGAAGGGAGTTATGATGATGTTCCTAGCTCTCCTGATCTGCCCAAAGCTGCAACTAGGACAAGGAGGAAGCTCAATTCTGATGAGAAGGATGAGGATTTCATCCCTGAGGAGATGCCCAAGAAAGTTGATGCTGCCAAGAGCACCACTGCTGCCACTACTTCCAAGAAGAAGATAGCTATCAGGAAGGAGTATGCTAGCTCTGGGTCAGCTAAAGCACCTGAGAGCTCTAGGGCAACTATGACTGTTGAACCCTCCAAGAAGTCTATGCCTAAGAAGGCAGGGGAGAAGAAGAGAGAAAGGACAAGATTTGTCAAAGCAAAAGTTCTTCCATCTACTCCAGAGTATCTAGATGAGGAAGAAGAGGAGGAAGAGCCAGTTGCCAAGGCTCCTCCAAAGAAGAAGAAGAAGCTTATGGCAGATGCAATGCCTAAGGCTACCACATCCAAGGGTACCAAGACTGCACCCAAGAAAGCTGCTGCAGAAAAACCCAAGAGGTTCTCCAGAGAGATACCAGCTTCCAGCAAGAACAAGACCTCCACTTTTAGGTAAGCTGAAGATGATGATTTCACTGCTTTGATGAACCTAAGACCACACCTTCCAGAGCACAATGCCAGCCACCTGCTTGCTGAATACATGAAGAAGAGGAAGGACTCTGGTTTGAGGGAATGGAGTGCTATTGATCCATATGCCCAGAGAAGGAAAACTGCTGTGGACTACAGATTTTATACCAAGGAGCTACAAGATTTCTACGAGACAATCTTGCTTGAAAGAGCCCAGCTGTAAGTGACATGAGATATGTTGATTGGAAGTATATCAAGGAGAATCAAGATTACTTCCCAAGTGTTCAAGACAACTTTCACTGCATTGGTTTGGATGAATTTGTTGGCAAGGAATTGACTGCATGGAACGATGAGATGATCATGCAATTCTACTCCACTGCCCACTTCTATGGAGATGGTAGAATTCTATGGATGACTGAAGGAGCAAGGTATGAATCCACTGTTGAGGAATGGGCTGCCATCTTAGGAGTCCCAAAGGTGGAAGAAGGAGATCTGGATGTCTATTCTGAATCCAAGGAGAGCCACAATGCTATGGCTAACATGTACAATGAGATCCCTGCTGCTCATGTGAAGTCTCACAAGCTAGGATCCATTTACTTCCTCCAGGCTGGTCTGCGAACCATCAACACCATCTTGAGGCACACCTTGATGCCTAAGTCTGGAGATGACAAGATGATTAGAGGCTACTCCATCAACATGCTGATCCATCTTGATAGACACACCAGGATAAGAGTGATGGACTTGATAGTAGAAACTGTGAAGAGGGTTGCTGCTGATCATAAGTGCTCATGCTGCTATGCACCCTACATTCAGATGCTCATAAACCCCAAGCTGGAGAAGCACATCTTTGCTCTTGACAGGCCACATTTGCCCCTACAGCCAGATCTAGAAGACAACATTGTGGTGATGAACCCAGATCATCCCACCTCAGTTGCAGCACATGCAGAGGCAGAGGCAGCTAGAGCCACTAGTGCTCAAGTCCCTAGATCCAGGAACGAGCAAATGGATCTCTTGATCAATACCGTTCAGGGCATGCAGAAGGATATCAAGGATATCTTGGCGAATTAGCATAGTCTTGTGAGGATTATGGAGAATAGGATCAAGACACTCAATGACAAGGTGGATGGGCTGACCAAGACCGTGAACGAGCTCAAGAAGGAAGTTGATAGTGTGCCCAGTCCCCACACTACAGATGATGAGGATGACTCTCCTCTCAGGCTAGGCACTCAGTTCACTACTCAGGCCAGATCAGCCACAGTGCTAGCTCCAGAGTTGAGGCCTTCTTCATCAGCACCTGCTACAGCCTCTTCGGCTCCATCAGCTCCTCCAGTACCTCCAGTTGCTACTCCAACTCCGTCCATGACATCTGCTGAAGTCTTCGCCGACGCAGTTCTCTCGACTCCTTCACCAGCTACCGGAGGAGATCAGCCCCAGAAGGACGATTAGCTATATACCTTTGATCTTTTTGGTAACTTGTTGCCAAAGGGGGAGAAGTTGTATATAGATCTTTAGGCTTCGAGTGAGAGAGCGTTGGTTTTTATCGTTTTTCCAAAACATTTGATCTTTTGGTTTGCTTGTGTTGAACTTTGTTGGTGTTTGATCATACACTTGATGTGTATTGCTACTACTTCCTATCATTATGATGCTTATGAGATGGTCATTCACCATTACTTGTTTGTGTTGTGCTATGATATTCATTCTTATTACTCCCGCACACCACCAAGTTGTATGTGACATGAAAGAGTGTCCCATGTACCTAATCGATTATGCATTTGCATTCAAACGCAAATTTAAAATAATGCACAAATTTAAGGGGAGCTCTTGCTTATCACATACTTCTCAAAGCGACGATTATATTCATTGATTATATCATATGTCGAAGCTTTGATCTATATGTTGTCATCAATTACCAAAAATGGAGAGATTGAAAGCACATTTGCTCCCTTCGTGGTTTTGGTAATTAATAACAACATATATGTCATTGAACTAATGTTTCCACTAAGTATATTTCAGGAAAATTTCAATGATAGGGATGGCAAAAGGATTGTGGAGATACCCAAAGATGCAAGGAAATGGATTGGCAAAGCTTCAAGCAAGAGGACTCTACATTTTACTTTGTGAGAAATCACTTTGAGTCCATAGGAAAGCCAATACTATTAAAAGGGGGTAAGGTACTGTTGGTGAACAAGACGCTCCACGTGCACAAGAGATAGTCACCAAAAACACCCACAAGCTCTTCCACAAAAGTCTGTCCAAAGCCAAATATCCAAAATCGGTGCAACCAACAATTCCCACTCGGTGCCACCGATTCCCAAACTCAGACAGACCCATGCCAAACCATAGCCCATCGGTGCAACCGATTCTGCTTCGGTGCCACCGAGTTCAGTTGTCAACTTTCTGTTTAGCCATCTTCAGTCTTCGGTACCACCGAGTTTTGCCAGTCGGTCTCACCGAGTTTTGGACCAACTCCCTGGATAGCCATTCACAAGAATCGGTACCATCGAGAATTGTGAATCGGTCCCACCGAGTTCCTGGACCAACTCTCTGGTTAGCCATGGTCAAGAATCGGTACCACCGAGATGTGAGAATCGGCGTCACCGAGTTGTGCAATCTGACCGTTGGTCACCTAATCGGTACCACCGAGATTTATATATCGGTCTCACCGAGATTCAAAAGTTACTGCCTTTTGGTCACTTCGGTACCACCGAGATTCACACATCGGTGTCACCGAGTTGGTCACTTTAGGTGTAATGGTTGGATTTTGGGGGATGCCTATATATACCCCTTCACCACCACCCACTCGAAAGAGAAGCACTCGGAACTATTCCATACTTTCCCCATCCTATTTTCTGAGAGAGAGCCACCTACTCATGTGTTGAGATCAAGCTATTCCAATCCTACCATATGAATCTTGATCTCTAGCCTCCCCAAGTTGCATTGCACCAATTTAATCTCTTCCACCATAGCCAAATCTGTGAGAGAGTGATTGTGTGTTGAGGAGTCTATCATCTTGAAGCACAAGAGCAAGGAGTTCATCGACATTGCCGAGCCTATTACCTTTTGGAGGGTGGTGCCTCCTAGATTGGTTAGGTGTTGCTTGGGAGCCTCCTACTTTGTGTTGTGGAGCAATGAGTGCACGGCTCCCTACAAACGAAGAGAAGAGTCACCTAGAAGACGAATCTCAAGGAATGAATCACCTCAAAGAGAGAGAAGGAGTAGAGTTGATCGTTATGAACGAAGAACCTCAAGGAGAAGTAGGGACTCAGAGAAGAAGGACAAGTACACCAAGATTTACACAAGAAGAAGACATCAAGCTCATGTTGGTGAATGGGTTTCCGGCTCCGACTCCGACAACAACTCCGAGAGAAGCTATCACTCCTACTCCGACTATAGTAAAGATGAAGGTGTTGCCGGACTTGCACTAGTGACTACCAACTCCTATGATCTATTTGATTCACCAAATGAAGGGAGTGGGAGTTGCTTCATGGCTAAAGGCCCCAAGGTATCACACCCCGAGTATCTTGATTTCGATAGTGATGAAGATGACTTACTTTGTGATGATGACTTGCTCTTTGATAAAACTAGTAATGTTAGTCAAAATGAACTTGATAATTCTCATGCTAGCCAAGATAAGTCATTTGATGATGATAAGATGAAAATAGAACAACTAACTAAAGAATTAAACACTCTTAAGTTAGCCCATGAATCTACTCTCGATGATCATAGAGAGCTTGTAAGGACTCATGAGAAGCTACGCTTCGAGAAGCTCACCTTGGAGCAAGAGCATGAGTTTCTTAAAGCTATCAATGACGATCTCTGAAAGAAGACATCATCTTATCTAGCCAAACGATTACTCTTGTCTACATTCATGCCACAAGTTAAATCTAGACAAACTAGTAACAAAGGCAAGAAAGGTTCTTCATCTAGTAGCAATAATAAAAATGCTAAATCTAATGATGTTGCTTCTAGTAGTTCTATTGATTCCACTAATGATGATTCTCTTAGCCAAGTTACACTTGAGCAAGAAAACGCTTTATTGAATGGAATTATAGAGAAAGGTATCTACAAGAGTCTTGCCGGGTGTAAGAAATTTGAGGAAATTGTACGCAAGCACGGAGGATACCGGAAGAACCATGGCATTGGCTACTTCAACGCTAATGGAGTTGAATGGGAAGAAGGTCAATACCCCAAGACCAAGTTTGTTCCTCAAAAGGAGAAGTATGAACATACTCTCCCCAAGGGAACAAGCTTTCAAGATGACCTTCCACCACAAGACCACAAGCTCAAGGGCAAGGACAAGCTTCAAGAGGACATTGACTTATATGAAGATGAATCCCAAGCTTTGGTGGAGTGGGTTCCCAAGGCTACTCCAAGCTCAACTTCTACAAGGGCCACTTCAACACCAAGGATCCCCATCAAGTTGATGTGGGTCCCTAAGAAGAAGAACTAGAGAAGTTCTTGAGGGGTGACTCCGCCAATGAAATTCACTCACATTCATTATTGGCAAGAACTAGTTGCAATCAACGTCAACATCATGCAATAGTTCAAGGAGTAACATATTCCCTCAAAGGTAAGCAAGGGACAAGGTAATCAACAAATCCATGGACATCATCATGTATGCTTTGCACTCCATGTCCATAGATATCCTTGTATTTGTCTCTTGTGTGTTGGGACTAACCCATGTAGGTGAGAAGAGTAAGGAAACAACAAGGATGCTCCCAACTCTTGGTGATCTTCATCAACCTTGAGCATCCACCACTACATCACCCACATGAAGTCTTCTACGACAAACCCAAGGTTAGTTTATCCCTCCTATGGGGGATGTCACATCAAGGGGAAGCTTTACTCTAAGACTTGAGTTAAAGCATCTCTTAGAATGTGACAACATTAAATGCTTTTTGTAAAAGTGGTAACCCCACTTGTGCTTAAACGATGAGTATGACCTATGATCAAGTATTCTTACTTGGCTCCTAAGTCAATATACTCATATATAGATGACTCCGTCATCGCCAAAATGCTTGATAGATGCTAGTATGTATGTGCATGTTTGCCATGATTTCATTTGACATCTTATTGTGTGAGCATGTTGGTCTGCATTTATTTATCCATTCGAGGACATCCAATTGTTGCTATTTGGCTCTTGATTTTTCTTTTGCCAATTGGATGGATAAGAATGCCTAGGACCACTCTCTAGCTATCTATGCTTTCTTACCTCATATTCTATTCTTGCTGCATCACAAAATTTGAACAAGGACTTTTCGATCTCTCTGTGTGAGGAGCACTCGGAGTTCCGTATCGACAAAGGACTGACCATTAAAACCACCCAAGTGCATCTCGGTGGAACCAACCCAAAATCTTGGTCTCACCGAATGCCTAGGGTTGATCTGGTTTTCTATCTCGGTACCACCGATTCCATCTTCTCGGTTACACTGAGTTTCCCTGTCAGCAGACAGTTGAGAAACTCGGTGACACCGAAAAGTTAGAACCGGTGTCACCGACAGCTATGGGTTTACATAGAGGCGAACCCGACTTTTGAAATCTATTCTTCAAACATCGCCCCCTCCGAAACCCTTGCTGCCGAACCAAGGCCCCTGGTCATCGCCTTCGTCTTCCCGAGCACCTCCGCCGTTGACGGAATCCTCTCCCCCGTCGCCGCCGTAGCGAAGTCGTCACCAAGCTAGGGTACGATTTCACCCCCTCATGCGCTCCAACCTCCGATTCTTGCGCAATAGGGCTTATCCATCGATAATCCACAGTTTGAGATTGAATCATCCACGAGAAACTCCAATAGAATAGCGAACGAACGATTTTTTAGGTTTTGCCGTCCGCCACATGAATCTCGGTAGAACCGACGCAAAAGAATCGGTAGCACCGATTCGCTTTTCTGGTCGACTGAGAACAGTCTCGGTGAAACCGAGTGCCCATTTTCGGTCTCACCGAAAGTGGTGCCAAGTTTCTGTTATGGAGACTGTCTGTCTCGGTAGGTCCGAAATATTTGCTTCGGTTGTACCGACATACATTTGGCAGAATGCAAAACTTGAGAAATTTTAGTTCAATCTTTTGAAAATGTCTGCATTTTGTGATGACTCATCCCTTTCCACTCTTCTATACTCTATTCACAGGGTCAGATATGTCAGGTTCAGATGATAGCCAGAATGATCTCAGAGAGCAGAGTGTTGACATGAGCTCTGGCACTAGTCCTGAAGGGAGTTATGATGATGTTCCTAGCTCTCCTGATCTGCCCAAAGCTGCAACTAGGACAAGGAGGAAGCTCAATTCTGATGAGAAGGATGAGGATTTCATCCCTGAGGAGATGCCCAAGAAAGTTGATGCTGCCAAGAGCACCACTGCTGCCACTACTTCCAAGAAGAAGATAGCTATCAGGAAGGAGTATGCTAGCTCTGGGTCAGCTAAAGCACCTGAGAGCTCTAGGGCAACTATGACTGTTGAACCCTCCAAGAAGTCTATGCCTAAGAAGGCAGGGGAGAAGAAGAGAGAAAGGACAAGATTTGTCAAAGCAAAAGTTCTTCCATCTACTCCAGAGTATCTAGATGAGGAAGAAGAGGAGGAAGAGCCAGTTGCCAAGGCTCCTCCAAAGAAGAAGAAGAAGCTTATGGCAGGTGCAATGCCTAAGGCTACCACATCCAAGGGTACCAAGACTGCACCCAAGAAAGCTGCTGCAGAAAAACCCAAGAGGTTCTCCAGAGAGATACCAGCTTCCAGCAAGAACAAGACCTCCACTTTTAGGTAAGCTGAAGATGATGATTTCACTGCTTTGATGAACCTAAGACCACACCTTCCAGAGCACAATGCCAGCCACCTGCTTGCTGAATACATGAAGAAGAGGAAGGACTCTGGTTTGAGGGAATGGAGTGCTATTGATCCATATGCCCAGAGAAGGAAAACTGCTGTGGACTACAGATTTTATACCAAGGAGCTACAAGATTTCTACGAGACAATCTTGCTTGAAAGAGCCCAGCTGTAAGTGACATGAGATATGTTGATTGGAAGTATATCAAGGAGAATCAAGATTACTTCCCAAGTGTTCAAGACAACTTTCACTGCATTGGTTTGGATGAATTTGTTGGCAAGGAATTGACTGCATGGAACGATGAGATGATCATGCAATTCTACTCCACTGCCCACTTCTATGGAGATGGTAGAATTCTATGGATGACTGAAGGAGCAAGGTATGAATCCACTGTTGAGGAATGGGCTGCCATCTTAGGAGTCCCAAAGGTGGAAGAAGGAGATCTGGATGTCTATTCTGAATCCAAGGAGAGCCACAATGCTATGGCTAACATGTACAATGAGATCCCTGCTGCTCATGTGAAGTCTCACAAGCTAGGATCCATTTACTTCCTCCAGGCTGGTCTGCGAACCATCAACACCATCTTGAGGCACACCTTGATGCCTAAGTCTGGAGATGACAAGATGATTAGAGGCTACTCCATCAACATGCTGATCCATCTTGATAGACACACCAGGATAAGAGTGATGGACTTGATAGTAGAAACTGTGAAGAGGGTTGCTGCTGATCATAAGTGCTCATGCTGCTATGCACCCTACATTCAGATGCTCATAAACCCCAAGCTGGAGAAGCACATCTTTGCTCTTGACAGGCCACATTTGCCCCTACAGCCAGATCTAGAAGACAACATTGTGGTGATGAACCCAGATCATCCCACCTCAGTTGCAGCACATGCAGAGGCAGAGGCAGCTAGAGCCACTAGTGCTCAAGTCCCTAGATCCAGGAACGAGCAAATGGATCTCTTGATCAATACCGTTCAGGGCATGCAGAAGGATATCAAGGATATCTTGGCGAATTAGCATAGTCTTGTGAGGATTATGGAGAATAGGATCAAGACACTCAATGACAAGGTGGATGGGCTGACCAAGACCGTGAACGAGCTCAAGAAGGAAGTTGATAGTGTGCCCAGTCCCCACACTACAGATGATGAGGATGACTCTCCTCTCAGGCTAGGCACTCAGTTCACTACTCAGGCCAGATCAGCCACAGTGCTAGCTCCAGAGTTGAGGCCTTCTTCATCAGCACCTGCTACAGCCTCTTCGGCTCCATCAGCTCCTCCAGTACCTCCAGTTGCTACTCCAACTCCGTCCATGACATCTGCTGAAGTCTTCGCCGACGCAGTTCTCTCGACTCCTTCACCAGCTACCGGAGGAGATCAGCCCCAGAAGGACGATTAGCTATATACCTTTGATCTTTTTGGTAACTTGTTGCCAAAGGGGGAGAAGTTGTATATAGATCTTTAGGCTTCGAGTGAGAGAGCGTTGGTTTTTATCGTTTTTCCAAAACATTTGATCTTTTGGTTTGCTTGTGTTGAACTTTGTTGGTGTTTGATCATACACTTGATGTGTATTGCTACTACTTCCTATCATTATGATGCTTATGAGATGGTCATTCACCATTACTTGTTTGTGTTGTGCTATGATATTCATTCTTATTACTCCCGCACACCACCAAGTTGTATGTGACATGAAAGAGTGTCCCATGTACCTAATCGATTATGCATTTGCATTCAAACGCAAATTTAAAATAATGCACAAATTTAAGGGGAGCTCTTGCTTATCACATACTTCTCAAAGCGACGATTATATTCATTGATTATATCATATGTCGAAGCTTTGATCTATATGTTGTCATCAATTACCAAAAATGGAGAGATTGAAAGCACATTTGCTCCCTTCGTGGTTTTGGTAATTAATAACAACATATATGTCATTGAACTAATGTTTCCACTAAGTATATTTCAGGAAAATTTCAATGATAGGGATGGCAAAAGGATTGTGGAGATACCCAAAGATGCAAGGAAATGGATTGGCAAAGCTTCAAGCAAGAGGACTCTACATTTTACTTTGTGAGAAATCACTTTGAGTCCATAGGAAAGCCAATACTATTAAAAGGGGGTAAGGTACTGTTGGTGAACAAGACGCTCCACGTGCACAAGAGATAGTCACCAAAAACACCCACAAGCTCTTCCACAAAAGTCTGTCCAAAGCCAAATATCCAAAATCGGTGCAACCAACAATTCCCACTCGGTGCCACCGATTCCCAAACTCAGACAGACCCATGCCAAACCATAGCCCATCGGTGCAACCGATTCTGCTTCGGTGCCACCGAGTTCAGTTGTCAACTTTCTGTTTAGCCATCTTCAGTCTTCGGTACCACCGAGTTTTGCCAGTCGGTCTCACCGAGTTTTGGACCAACTCCCTGGATAGCCATTCACAAGAATCGGTACCATCGAGAATTGTGAATCGGTCCCACCGAGTTCCTGGACCAACTCTCTGGTTAGCCATGGTCAAGAATCGGTACCACCGAGATGTGAGAATCGGCGTCACCGAGTTGTGCAATCTGACCGTTGGTCACCTAATCGGTACCACCGAGATTTATATATCGGTCTCACCGAGATTCAAAAGTTACTGCCTTTTGGTCACTTCGGTACCACCGAGATTCACACATCGGTGTCACCGAGTTGGTCACTTTAGGTGTAATGGTTGGATTTTGGGGGATGCCTATATATACCCCTTCACCACCACCCACTCGAAAGAGAAGCACTCGGAACTATTCCATACTTTCCCCATCCTATTTTCTGAGAGAGAGCCACCTACTCATGTGTTGAGATCAAGCTATTCCAATCCTACCATATGAATCTTGATCTCTAGCCTCCCCAAGTTGCATTGCACCAATTTAATCTCTTCCACCATAGCCAAATCTGTGAGAGAGTGATTGTGTGTTGAGGAGTCTATCATCTTGAAGCACAAGAGCAAGGAGTTCATCGACATTGCCGAGCCTATTACCTTTTGGAGGGTGGTGCCTCCTAGATTGGTTAGGTGTTGCTTGGGAGCCTCCTACTTTGTGTTGTGGAGCAATGAGTGCACGGCTCCCTACAAACGAAGAGAAGAGTCACCTAGAAGACGAATCTCAAGGAATGAATCACCTCAAAGAGAGAGAAGGAGTAGAGTTGATCGTTATGAACGAAGAACCTCAAGGAGAAGTAGGGACTCAGAGAAGAAGGACAAGTACACCAAGATTTACACAAGAAGAAGACATCAAGCTCATGTTGGTGAATGGGTTTCCGGCTCCGACTCCGACAACAACTCCGAGAGAAGCTATCACTCCTACTCCGACTATAGTAAAGATGAAGGTGTTGCCGGACTTGCACTAGTGACTACCAACTCCTATGATCTATTTGATTCACCAAATGAAGGGAGTGGGAGTTGCTTCATGGCTAAAGGCCCCAAGGTATCACACCCCGAGTATCTTGATTTCGATAGTGATGAAGATGACTTACTTTGTGATGATGACTTGCTCTTTGATAAAACTAGTAATGTTAGTCAAAATGAACTTGATAATTCTCATGCTAGCCAAGATAAGTCATTTGATGATGATAAGATGAAAATAGAACAACTAACTAAAGAATTAAACACTCTTAAGTTAGCCCATGAATCTACTCTCGATGATCATAGAGAGCTTGTAAGGACTCATGAGAAGCTACGCTTCGAGAAGCTCACCTTGGAGCAAGAGCATGAGTTTCTTAAAGCTATCAATGACGATCTCTGAAAGAAGACATCATCTTATCTAGCCAAACGATTACTCTTGTCTACATTCATGCCACAAGTTAAATCTAGACAAACTAGTAACAAAGGCAAGAAAGGTTCTTCATCTAGTAGCAATAATAAAAATGCTAAATCTAATGATGTTGCTTCTAGTAGTTCTATTGATTCCACTAATGATGATTCTCTTAGCCAAGTTACACTTGAGCAAGAAAACGCTTTATTGAATGGAATTATAGAGAAAGGTATCTACAAGAGTCTTGCCGGGTGTAAGAAATTTGAGGAAATTGTACGCAAGCACGGAGGATACCGGAAGAACCATGGCATTGGCTACTTCAACGCTAATGGAGTTGAATGGGAAGAAGGTCAATACCCCAAGACCAAGTTTGTTCCTCAAAAGGAGAAGTATGAACATACTCTCCCCAAGGGAACAAGCTTTCAAGATGACCTTCCACCACAAGACCACAAGCTCAAGGGCAAGGACAAGCTTCAAGAGGACATTGACTTATATGAAGATGAATCCCAAGCTTTGGTGGAGTGGGTTCCCAAGGCTACTCCAAGCTCAACTTCTACAAGGGCCACTTCAACACCAAGGATCCCCATCAAGTTGATGTGGGTCCCTAAGAAGAAGAACTAGAGAAGTTCTTGAGGGGTGACTCCGCCAATGAAATTCACTCACATTCATTATTGGCAAGAACTAGTTGCAATCAACGTCAACATCATGCAATAGTTCAAGGAGTAACATATTCCCTCAAAGGTAAGCAAGGGACAAGGTAATCAACAAATCCATGGACATCATCATGTATGCTTTGCACTCCATGTCCATAGATATCCTTGTATTTGTCTCTTGTGTGTTGGGACTAACCCATGTAGGTGAGAAGAGTAAGGAAACAACAAGGATGCTCCCAACTCTTGGTGATCTTCATCAACCTTGAGCATCCACCACTACATCACCCACATGAAGTCTTCTACGACAAACCCAAGGTTAGTTTATCCCTCCTATGGGGGATGTCACATCAAGGGGAAGCTTTACTCTAAGACTTGAGTTAAAGCATCTCTTAGAATGTGACAACATTAAATGCTTTTTGTAAAAGTGGTAACCCCACTTGTGCTTAAACGATGAGTATGACCTATGATCAAGTATTCTTACTTGGCTCCTAAGTCAATATACTCATATATAGA
Source organism: Elymus sibiricus (assembly GCA_039707655.1). Lineage (NCBI taxonomy): Eukaryota > Viridiplantae > Streptophyta > Magnoliopsida > Poales > Poaceae > Elymus > Elymus sibiricus. The sequence continues at coordinate 312,126,059 of CM077663.1, read as the reverse complement.
TGACTCCGTCATCGCCAAAATGCTTGATAGATGCTAGTATGTATGTGCATGTTTGCCATGATTTCATTTGACATCTTATTGTGTGAGCATGTTGGTCTGCATTTATTTATCCATTCGAGGACATCCAATTGTTGCTATTTGGCTCTTGATTTTTCTTTTGCCAATTGGATGGATAAGAATGCCTAGGACCACTCTCTAGCTATCTATGCTTTCTTACCTCATATTCTATTCTTGCTGCATCACAAAATTTGAACAAGGACTTTTCATTCACTTTTACTTGTTGTGTTGTGCTATGATGTTCATTCCTATTACTCTCGCACACCACCAAGTTGTATGTGACATGGAAGAGTGCCTCATATACCTAATCGATTGTGCATTTGCATTCAAACCCAAATTCAAAATAGTGCACAAATTTAGGGGGAGCTCTTGCTTATCACATACTTCTCAAAGCGACGATTATATTCATTGATTATATCATATGTCGAAGCTTTGATCTATATGTTGTCATCAATTACCAAAAATGGAGAGATTGAAAGCACATTTGCTCCCTTCGTGGTTTTGGTAATTAATAACAACATATATGTCATTGAACTAATGTTTCCACTAAGTATATTTCAGGAAAAGTTCAATGATAGGGATGGCAAAAGGATTGTGGAGATACCCAAAGATGCAAGGAAATGGATTGGCAAAGCTTCAAGCAAGAGGACTCTACATTTTACTTTGTGAGAAATCACTTTGAGTCCATAGGAAAGCCAATACTATTAAAAGGGGGTAAGGTACTGTTGGTGAACAAGACGCTCCACGTGCACAAGAGATAGTCACCAAAAACACCCACAAGCTCTTCCACAAAAGTCTGTCCAAAGCCAAATATCCAAAATCGGTGCAACCAACAATTCCCACTCGGTGCCACCGATTCCCAAACTCAGACAGACCCATGCCAAACCATAGCCCATCGGTGCAACCGATTCTGCTTCGGTGCCACCGAGTTCAGTTGTCAACTTTCTGTTTAGCCATCTTCAGTCTTCGGTACCACCGAGTTTTGCCAGTCGGTCTCACCGAGTTTTGGACCAACTCCCTGGATAGCCATTCACAAGAATCGGTACCATCGAGAATTGTGAATCGGTCCCACCGAGTTCCTGGACCAACTCTCTGGTTAGCCATGGTCAAGAATCGGTACCACCGAGATGTGAGAATCGGCGTCACCGAGTTGTGCAATCTGACCGTTGGTCACCTAATCGGTACCACCGAGATTTATATATCGGTCTCACCGAGATTCAAAAGTTACTGCCTTTTGGTCACTTCGGTACCACCGAGATTCACACATCGGTGTCACCGAGTTGGTCACTTTAGGTGTAACGGTTGGACTTTTGGGGATGCCTATATATACTCCTTCACCACCACCCACTCGAAAAATAAGTACTCAGAACTATTCCATACTTGCCCCATCCTATTTTCTGAGAGAGAGCCACCTACTCATGTGTTGAGATCAAAGTATTCCATTTCTACCATATGAATCTTGATCTCTAGCCTCCCCAAGTTGCTTTCCACCAATTCAATCTCTTCCACCATAGCCAAATCTGTGAGAGAGTGATTGTGTGTTGAGGAGTCTATCATCTTGAAGCACAAGAGCAAGGAGTTCATCGACATTGCCGAGCCTATTACCTTTTGGAGGGTGGTGCCTCCTAGATTGGTTAGGTGTCGCTTGGGAGCCTCCTACTTTGTGTTGTGGAGTTGAACCAAGAAGTTTGTACGGGCAAGGAGATCGCCTACTTCGTGAAGATCTACCCATAGTGAGGCTAGTCCTTCGTGGATGGAAGCCGTTATGGAATAGTCAAGGTTGCTACTTCGTGGACCCTTATGGGTGGAGCCCTCCGTGGACTCTCACGACCGTTACCCTCCGTGGGTTGAAGACTCTATAAACGTGGACGTACGATAGCACCACCTATCGGAACCACGGGAAAAATCTTCGTGTCTACAAATTGCGTTTGATCTTCCTCCCTACCCTCTACTATACATGCTTGTTGTTACTTTCCGCTGCTATACTCTTAGACATGCATGTGTAGGGTGTACTTGACTTGCTATCATTGCTAAAATCTGCCAACACTTAAAATTGGGAAAAGGTAAGTTTTTTATTTGGTCAAGTAGTCTAATCACCCCCCCTCTAGACATACTTTCGGTCCTACAAAGACCCTCAATCTTAGAGCAACAAGTGTAATCACATTTCAAACATGCATCCCAAGCAAACCATTGCAATATTCTAATTTGATCCCATAAATGTTTCCCTTTTTGAGATAATCGATAATCCCTAAAGTACTCACTTTGATCCAACATGTCTCCCATTATAAAGTTCAATGAAGATTTCTCAGGATTATCAAAGGAGTAATTAACGTGTTTCACATAACTAGCATCGAGGGTTTTAGGAGGTTGCCCATCTCCATGCGTAGCAAGTACCACTATTTTTTTTATGTTTCATGTTCCATATCCATAACTAAAGATATAACACAACTAATAACAGAAAATAAAAATTACTTAGTGATAAAGCAAACAAACACACACGAAAATATTCACCCCATGCTATTGCTCCCCGGCAACGGCGCCAGAAAAAGGTCTTGCTAACCCACAAGTATAGGGGATCGTTTGTAGCCTTTTTCGATAAATAAGAGTGTCGAACCCAACGAGGAGCTAAAGGTAGAACAAATATTCCCTCAAGTTCTATCGACCACCGATACAACTCTACACACACTTTAACGTTTGACTTACCTAGAACAAGTATGAAACTATTTTGTAGGTGATAGGATAGTTTGCACGAATAAAACTAGAAGTACTTAGTGGGAATAAAACTACGAGTAAATTGCAAGATAATAAAAAGTTAGTTGTTTAGTTGAAAGCTTTTGTCAAACAAGAAGCTTATTTTTCCCTAGGCAATTGATAACTAGACCGGTAATCATTATTGCAATTTTATATGAGGGAGAGGCATGAGCTAACATACTTTCCGTACTTGGATCATATGCACTTATGATTGGAACTCTAGCAAGCATCCGCAACTACCAAAGATCATTAAGGTAAAACCCAACCATAGCATTAAGTACCAAGTCCTCTTTACTCCCATACGCAACAACCCACCTACTCGGGTCTGTGCTTCAGTCACTCACGCCACCCACCATAAGCAAATCATGAACGTATTGCAACACCCTACAGCGGGGATCCCTCACGTTTGCGCGACACGGAGGGCACCATAGGATAGCACCAAAATAAAACATACAACTCATACCAACCACGATCATCAATTAGCCCATAGGACAAAACGGATCTACTCAAACATCATAGGATAGCCACATATCATTGGGAAATAGTATATGGAGTTGAGCACCATGTTTAAGTAGAGATTACAGTGGGGAAGAGAGGTGTTACACCGCAGCATAGAGGGGGAGAGAGTTGGTGTTGACGGCGGCGAAGTTGTTGGTGTAGATCGCCGTCACGATGATTGCCCCGGTGGCGTTCCGGTGCCACCGGGAGAGAGGGGGAGAGAGCCCCCCTCCTTCTTCTTCCTTGGCCTCCCCCATAGATGGGAGGAGAGTTCCTCCTCTGGTCCATGGCCTCCATGGCGGCGGAGGGGCAGGAGCCCCTCCGAGATTGGATCTCCCTCTCTGTTCTCTTCTGTTTCACGTTCCTGTTTTCTGGCCGAAAACCGTTTCTTATATTCCCGGAGATCCGTAACTCCGATTGCGCTGAGATTTTAACACGATTTTTTTCCAGATATAATCTTCCTTGCGCCCGAAGTAGAGCTCCAACCGACTTACGAGGTGAGCACAAGACATCACCATGCGCCTGGGCCCTAGGCCATGCCCCGATGTCTTGTGGTGGCTATGGGCCTCCTTTTGAGTTGATTCCACCTCCCAAAAATCACAAATATTCCAAAATAATTCTTCGTAAATTTTTATCGCGTTTGGACTTCGTTTTATATCAATATTCTGCAAAACAAAAAAACAAGCAACAAACAGGAACTGACAGTGGGCACTGGATCAATATGTTAGTCCAATAAATCATATAAAATGTTGCCAAAAATATGTGAAAGTTGTATAATATTGGCATGAAACAATAAAAAATTATAGATACGATGGAGACGTATCATCGCGTCACTTTATAGTCAACACATTTTGAACTACCACTTGCTGAGTTTTGTGAGATATGTTTGCTTCCCTCTCACGGGGGAATGCGTGAACCAAAGCGTGAGGAATTCGAGGATTTTATTCAGACCTTAACCGTGGGAGAAACTAGGGGCGTAGCAGGCGCTAGGGACACTAGTCTACATTTCCCATTTGTGCACTACTTTGACTAATTTATAACTAAATGCATAACTGTTATGGAGAAGGGTGGTGGTCTCAGAGCTCCTACCCTTGCCATTGTGCGCCGCACACTTTACAGTGATAACACCTATAACTTGGGAGCTATTGTCGCGCGCCGATTGCATCATAATCGAACGAAGGGCAAGATCCATGGTGGTATTTATGCCACCCGCTTAGCAAAACGTTTTGAAGTCGCCATACGCCCCATCGATTACTTGTTGCCCAAGGCTTATCTCAATCATCAGTCCATGCAAGATCACCACTTTATTGATGAACCTAAGCCCTTGCAGCACATTCCTTATAACTTAGTATATAGCGAGATCACTCACGATATTATTGTGTTACCTGCACCCTCTCTGTTTGATTATCATGCCAGGAAAAGGTACATAATTATGCCACATGATATAATTGCCTACCGGAACGAGTTAGCCGCAGCAGAAGCTGAGGCCCAAGCATGGGACGCTCAGGTACCTCAGCAACAATATTACCCCAGACCCGATGGCTATTAGCAGTGGTGATTACCAAGTGAGGAAAAAGCCTAAGCTTGGGGGAGTACGTATTTCTCACCAACATTACATTCATGTTCACACACTTCATATCAATTGTCGGTGTTCACCCTCTTTCATTGTATAATCCATGTTAATTTTATTTTTCTCGCTTTCTTCTTGTGAGTTTGAAAAACTTTGAAAAATCCAAAAATATTTCTCGTTTCTTTTCGGTTTTCCTTTCCTGTTTAATTAGTTAGTAATATTAAAAGAAAACCCAAAAATATTTCCTTGCTTGTTGGGAGCTTTCCCATGTAAATAGTTTTTCTCGTTTTTATTTTTCTTTTCTTATTTTGCTTTCTTCAAGAAAAATAAAAACTCTAAAAATATTTCGGTGTGTTTCTCTGAATTTCTTTCTTTTCTTTGAGCCATCAAAAGGAGAAGACCACGATGAAAATGTTGAGTGGCTCTCATATGCATTAATGTTAATCTAACCATGAGCCCACATTACCTTGTCTTCCCATTTGTATAAATGTTCGCAGATTCTAGCTTAGTCCATGGCACACTTGCACTATTTATCACAACATTCGGTCGTGCAAGTGAAAGGAAATATTGACGATATCTGATGTAGTGATCGTGGTAAAAGAAGCTGGTATGAACTCTCCTTGTTTTTCGTTTTTGTAAATATATTTAGCTCGTTCGATCATGATTCAGTATATCATGAGTGAACATGTTTATGATGACAATTAGAGATTATAGTTTCTCATGGCATTCTTAAATAGCTAGGAGTTTATAATGATTTATCTTGTGTGTCCACATGCATTAAAATGGTTATGATGTGGTATGATTGATATGGTATATTCCCTCTGAGTGACTTGAGCAGCTTGCCTTGGCCCATGTGCAAACATGTAGTTGATTCAAAACCAATGCAACCTCCATGATGTTTAAATTTAGTGTGTTCATATCCTACTCCTGCTAATATTCAATGTTAATTATTCATAATGCGTGACTATGACCGTTTTCGCTCTCTAGCTAGTCGCTTCTCTACCTATTTCTAGCCTTCACCTGTACTAAGCAGGAATACTACTAGTGCATCCAAACTCCTAAACCCAAGTTATTCCACATGAGTCCACCATACTTACCTATATGCGGTATTACCCTGCCGTTCCAAGTAAATTTGCATGTGCCACCTCTAAATATTCAAACAAACATCCTTTTTGTGTACTCATACTACTCATGGAGTGATAGAGCGATCGATATCTTCCATGTTAAGCGGGCTATTCTCAAGATGAGTGTTTATTCACTTTTCATTGCATGAGAGAGGCTGGTAAAAAGGATGCCCAGTCCTGCATAATACAAAAATAAATAAATAAAAACTCCCCCTGGAAAGTTGATTGTTTGGAGGGCAACCGTGGATTCGGCCAGCCATGGAATCTGTTTGAATGGTGGAGGGGGAGTAAAATTTCAATTCTGTTTGGGAACCGCCAACAATTTGTTTAGCATGGAAGATATCGAAAACTTTATGTCGACATTGGCAGTAGAAGCACACCACTTAAAATAATATTCTTCACTCTGTTTTAAAAACTTTGAGCTCTGGCACCTCTGTAAATCAATGCTTCCCTCTGCGAAGGGTCTTTCATGTTATTTATTTTCGAGTCGTCATCCTATTAGTAAAAGCACCAGACTGGAGAGCACTATTGTCATTCCTATGCATTGAGTCTAGTTAATGTTGGATGTGAGCATGACTGCATCTTTTCTACCCCGAATTATAATGTTTAGTCGCTACTTGATCCTCAAAGGTGCTCTGCATTTATGTTTTGTGGTTTCGGAACGGGCTAGCGAAATACCATGTCATCATATTATATTATGGCTGTTTTGACAAATTGTTGACATGTGCGATACTTTATTATTGCTCACTAGCTGGTTATGTATTGCCATGAGTTACTGTGATTGCTGAATTATTATCATGGATGTGTTTATCTATGATCTATGCTGAAAACTTGAACACTAGCTAAGCATATATACAACAACAAGAAGAAAAAGTTTGTAAAAGTTTCTTTATCACTTTCAATTTATCAACTGAATTTCTTAAGGACAAGCAATGAGTTAAGCTTGGGGGAGTTGATACGTCTCCAACGTATCTACTTTTCCAAACACTTTTACTCTTGTTTTGGACTCTAATTTGCATGATTTGAATGTCAATAATCTCGACTGACGCTGTTTTCAGCAGAACTACTTTGGTGTTATTTTTTGTGCAGAAATAATAGTTCTCGGAATTGGACGAAACTTTTTGTGAATTATTTCTAGGATTTATGATGAATTATGGAGAAGAGATCCACCGGAGGGTGTGTACCTGTGGGCCAGTACCCATCAGGGCGCGACCACCCCCCTGGTCGCGCCCTGATAGCTACTGGGGCCCACGAGGCTCCACCGACCCTCATTCCACTCCTATAAATTCCTATTCCCGAAGAAAAAAAATCAGAGAGAAGTTTTCATCACGATCTACGAGACGAAGCCGCCGCCACACCCCGTTCTTCCTCGGGAGGGCTGATCTCGAGTCCGTTTGGGGCTCCGGAGAGTGGAGATCGTCGCTGTCGTCATCACCAACCCTTCTCCATCAACTAATCCATGATGCTCACCATCAGGGGGAGTAATTCCTACGTAGGCTTGCTGGTCGGTGATGGGTGTGGATGGAATTGATCATGTAATCAAGTTATGTTTGATAGGACTTGATCCCTAGTATCCACTTTGTTCTGAGATTGATGTTGCTATCACTTTGCTATGCTTAATGCTTGTCACTAGGGCCCGTGTGCCATGATTTCAGATCTGAACATATTATATTACCTCTGAATATTAGATTGATTTGGATCCTATATTGCAAGTTTTATGCACCTATTACTTGTCTTGATCCGCATACCCCAAGGTGACAATAATTGGGATTCTTTCTGGTGATTGCCGTAGTTTGAGGAGTTCATGTATTCACCAAGTGTTAATGCTTTGTTCCGGTTCTCTATTAAAAGCATGCCTTAATATCCCTTAGTTTCCAATAGGACCCCGCTGCCATGGGAGGGTAGGACAAAAGATGTCATGCAAGTTCTTATCGCCCACATGTATGACTATATACGGAATACATGCCAACATCATATTAATGAATGGGAGCTAGTTCTTTGTCGCTCTAGTGTGTAACTGTTACATGATTGATGTCATCCATATCTTTCCATCGCTGCACCATGGCCTACACTTTACATATACTGAATCTTGCTAAGTTACTACTGTTGCTATTACTGTCACACCTGCTACTCAATTGCTACTGTTACTACTGTTAGGACAACTGCTGCTATCATTATTATTGCTACTACTATTGTTTTTCTGTGCTACTAAACTCTTGCTGCACAGAGATATCCCAGGTGCAGTTGAATTGACAACTCAACTATCAAGGCCAATAAATAATCTTTGGCTCCCCTTGTGTCGAATCAATAAATTAGGGTCAAATACTACCCGTGAAGACTGTCGTGATCCCCAATTCTTGTGGGTTATCAGCATGGCATCGTGGGTATCCAGCATCTTGTCTGCCTTCTTCTGAAGACGCACAAGGGCACCACGAATGTGTTCACGACGTTGTTGAAATTCAGTTTTCAAATCTACCATCATTTGCTTGTAGCCTTGAATTTCTTTAGCGCTTAGTGTGGCAACATGTTTCTTGAAGAGAGACTTCTCATGGTGAATCTTGTCTCACTGCTGAACAGCACCCTGAGCAACTGTCATCTCTTCATTCACCAACCCTTGGAAGGTGACGCTCATGTTGATAGGAAGCTGAAGTGCATCAATTGTGATGGAGGGATCAGCAAACCATTCATCAATGAAGTGTTCTAGAATTTCAGTATCAAACAGAGGTAACTCTTGAAGACGTTGAGCCTCTTCATCCTTCTTCTTGATGAGGTTTGCAACTGTGTCCGAGTCAAACTTGTCATCTGACAGATCAATAATGTCATCGCCATCCATCAAGGTGAAGGATGACTCCGCCCCTCTGGCAGCAGTTTGCTTTCTCCTTGTTCTGGGAGAGTTGTGAGACTCGTGTTCAGTGTGCACACTAGTTTCAGAAGGTGCATGTTGAGTTGGCCTTGATTTTGAGGCCTTTGGTGTAGCCGGGGAAAGCCTTGAAGCCTTTGGTTCTCTAGGATTTGAAGCCTTTCTGTTTTTCTTTGGCTTCGCACCAGAAGGAACAGCTTCATCATCAACCTCTTAGCATTGACATCCTGGCATCCTCTTCTTGAGCATGATGCTCCAAATAAGCTTCATAGCTTGGCCTCGTGTGATGTCTACTACACAACTTTATTCTTGTAGACTCGTGTTGGGCCTCAAAGCGCAGAGTTTTGTAGGACAATAGAAATTTTCGCTCAAGTGGATGACCTAAGGTTTATCAATTCATGGGATGTGTAGGATGAAGATGGTCTCTCTCAAACAACCCTGATATCAAATACAAGAAATCTCTTGTGTCCCCAGCACACCCAATACAATGGCAAATTGAGTAGGTGCACTAGTTCGGCGAAGAGATGGTGGTACAAGTGTAGTATGGATAGTAGAAATAGGTTTTTATAATCTTAATAAATAAATAAAAAGCAAGGTAGCAAGTAGTAAACAACGAGCAAAACAATATATCGATGCTTGGAAATAAGGCCTAGGGTTCATATTTTCACTAGTACAATCTCTCAATAGTGCTAACATAATTGAATCATATAACCATCCCTCAATGTGCGACAAAGAATCACTCCAAAATTCCTATCTAGCGGAGAACATAAGATGAAATTGTTGTAGGTATCAAAACCACCTCAAAGTTATCCTTTCCGATCAATCTATTGAGCCGTCCCTATAAGTGTCACAAACAGCCCTAGAGTTCGTACTAGAATAACACCTATGATACGCATCCATCAACCTTAATGTCACCTAGATACTCCAATTTCACCACAAGTATCCGTGGATTAATTATTCGGCATGCATCAAACAATTTCAAATTCATCATATTCAATCCAACAGAAAGAACTTCAAAGAGTACCCCAAGATTTCTATCGGAGAAAGTAAGACAAGAACGTGTATCAACCCATATGCATAGATTACCCCAGTGTCACCATGAGAATCCGCAAGTTGATTATCAAAACATATATCAAGTGGCTCAATAGAATACCCCATTGTCACCACGGGTATCCACATGCAAGACATATATCAAGTGTTCTCAAATCGAAAATATTGAATCCAACATAATGCTACTTGTAAACTGTGTTGGGATTTTCACCGAAGAGGAGAGGAGATGCAGCATAGTAGAGATAAGTATTTCCCTCAGTGAGAACCAAGTTTAGCGAAGCAATAGGATAATCATGCAAATTCCCGTCTTCAGCACCTATACACAAATGAGCAAACACTTGCACCCAACGCGGGCAAGAGGGTTGTCAAGCCCCTTGAACTCGTTACTTGCAAGGATTAAATAGGGATAGAAAGATAATATAAATATAAAAAAATAACAGTAAATAAATGGCAACAATATTTTTGGAGTTTCTGTAATATATATTTTTGAAGACCCGGGGGCCATAGTTTTCTCTAGAGGCTTCTCTCTCGAAGAAAGCATACGGTGTGTAGACAAATTACCGTTGGGCAATTGATAGAAAAGCGCATAGTTATGAAATATTTATTCACGAAAATGATCATGTATATAGGCATCATGTCCATAAGCAAGTAGACTGACTCCTGCCTGCATCTACTACTATTACTCCACACATCGACCGCTATCCAGCATGCATCTAGAGTATTAAGTAGAAACAGAGTAATGCTTGGAGCAAGATGACATGATGTAGACAAAGTAAATACAATCAATATGGATAAACCCCATTGTTTTCCCCTTAATGGCAGTTATACAATATGTGTCTTGACCCATTCTGTCACGAGGATAGAGCACCGCAAGATTAAACCCATCACAACACACAACTCCCGCTGAAGAGAAATCAATCTAGTTGGAAAAACCAAACCGATAGATCGGAGAGAAATATGAAGCTATAACAATCATGCATATAAGAATTCAGTAAAGACTTAATATATTTTCATGAATAGTATGATCATAAACCCACAATTCATTGGATCCCAACAAACACAGTGCAAAGAGGATTACATTGAATAGATCACTGCGGGAATCACGATGAACTTTGTATTGAAGATCATAGAGAGAGAGTCATCTAGGTACTATCTATGGACCCATAGGTCTGTGGTGAACTACTCACACATCATCATGGGAGCAGCAAGGTTGATGTAGAGGCCTTCCGTGATCACTTCCCCCTCGGGCAGGGCATTAGAACAGGCTCCAGATGGGCACACGACAGAATAGAGACTTGCGGTGGCGGAAAAAGTATTTTTGTTGGGTCTCGGGTGTTTTCCCAATTTATGAGAATTTATAGTGGCGGAGTTAGGTCAAGAGGCGTTGGGAGGTGGTACCAACCATCAGGGCGCGACCACCCCCTAGGCATGCCCTGTTGGCTTGGCGCCACCCAGTGTGGCCTCCGGTCTCCCTCCAAAGCTTGCAGGTCTTATATTTGTCCAGAAAAAATCATCAAAAAGTTTCATGGCATTTGGACTTCGTTTGGTATAGTTTTTCTGGAAGGCCAAAAACAAGCAGAAAACAGCAACTGGCAATGGGCACTAGGTTAATAGGTTATTTCTCAAAAATGATATAAAATAACATATTAAATATCCAAGACTGATAATATAGTAGCACAGAACAATAAAAAAATTAGATACGTTGGAGACGTATCAGCATCCCCAAGCTTAATTTTTGCTCGTCCTCGAGTAGGTGAATGATAAAAACTGAATTTTTGATGCGACGTGCTACCCGACATGTAATCTCCTTTAGGTATGATCTTTGAGAAATAATAAACATCAACATAGTAATATGCATAAACATAAACACCATAATCATTAACTTTCAAAATATAAATAAATAATCAAATAAACATGACCATTGTAAGTAAGTACTGTTACATCAAAGGCACTTACCATGTGCTTCCCAGGTGAACTCTTTTACTTGCTTCACCTCGGCCTGCGAAGCACTCAAAAGCTTCTTAGTTTCACCAACTCCGTAGACAGCTTTTCGCTCGTCTCCCGAGAGGGCTGCAAAATAATGATGGTGTTATTATTTAAAAAAAGGCTCAATATGGATAAATATATCCACACTTCGGCTTGGGGGCTGCTGACCTCCATACAGATGAAATTCTATCTTTACAAATAAATCCACTGATTGGAAGCGACATCCGACCAATGTCTTGGGGGCTACTGCCTAGCTGGGAATACATTTAAAAATGCGAGGATACCTGCAAGCCCTTGGTCACGATGTCTATTGCCTCCGTGAAGGTGGAGCATGCAGTGTCGAGGTAGGTGTTCATCGAGCTAAGAGCATTGAATTCTTTGCTGGTAAAGGCGGGGCTCTTTAGAGCAGCTTGACGGTGCCGATGCCTCATCACACTATCCACCTTGAACATGGTGGCCGAGCATTCTCCCGAGGAGTTTACTGGGCAAGGCCCCCCGGTGGCGTTCCCCGAAACAGATTCGGCTCCACATTGGCCTTCGAGGGTGGATTATTTTCAACTTTGGTTGTCGCTGCTTCGGCAGCCGGTCCTATGTCTTTAAACATGGGTTTAAGGGTAACAAAGATTACCTATCCAAAGAATTAACCTCTTGTCCCGGCCTCAGGGTCGCCCTTTGTTGGGGAGCGATTTCTGCAGCAATTGAAGGACCCCTTGAGGGGGCCGCATCGCTGCGCGTACGCTTTGTGCGTCGACCCTTAGGTGGAGGAGTCAGGACGCTTGGGTTTCCTCGAGTGGGATTCCTCTTTCGAGATTTTATAGGAGGATGGTTTACTGAGGAAGAGGGAAGAAGCCCCGGCAGGTCCGGAATGATGGCTACTCTGGACCCATTAAGGCTCTCTTGGAAGAACGTCCCTCCTTCAAATAACGTGGATATCTCCTCGTCCTCATGGAAGAGGGGGTCGTCCTCATAGTGGTACGTCCCCGGCTCAGGAGCCGTACACTCGAGAGTCTCGACCCAGTGCCTCCATCTCTGTATACCGGGTGCGTCAAGTTAGCAAACCGAGCTGCTCGAGTAATAAAGAAGTCTGGGAGAGTACTCACAATGTCGCCAGGATTGATCTTTGACAGGCCGTCAATATATTTTCTTTTGGCGAAATCAACGGCCTCTCCTTTGTATATGTTGGCTAAAGCCAGCCCAAAGGCGATGTCATCTTTGAACTCCCTTTCAATTGACCGAGTGGCATTGTCGGAACCGTTTATGAACACAACGAGTGCTGACATTGCCGGAGTGGTTGAACTCTTCGGATAATAGAAGTTGTCATTACATCTATGATTGAAAGACCGGTGCTGGTCAGGCACTTTACCTTGTTGGGAAGGCAGGCCACGTTGGGATCGTCCTTTTGGGTTGTGCTCTATGGCCTCCAGCTGAAACGTTTCTTCGGAAATTCCGAGGAGAAGGCCGGAAGGCCAGGTCGGACCAGGTCATGCAGAGGTGAAAGCACAATATGCTCCCTTGGTGGTTCTGATAATTCATGACAACATACATTGTCTCTTGGACTAATATCTCTACCTAGTGTATTTCAGGTGAAAGTCCATAGAGAGAGATGGGTTGGCAAAAAGGATTGTGGAGAGACCCCTAGATGCAAGGAAATGGATTGGCAAAGCTTCAAGCAAGAGGACTCTACATTTTACTTTGTGAGAAATCACCTTGAGTCCATAGGAAAGCCAATACTATTAAAAGGGGGTAAGGTACTGTTGGTGAACAAGATGCTCCACGTGCACAAGTGATAGTCACCGAAAACACCAACATATTGTTCCACAAAAGTCTGTCCAAGCCTATCATGAAAATCGGTGTAACCGACTTTTTCCACTCGGTCCCACCGATTCCTACCTCAGACAAACCCATGCCAAACCCTAGCTCTTCGGTTCAACCGATTCTGCTTCGGTGCCACCGAGTTCAGCTTACCAACTTTCTGTTACCTTGATTCTTAAAATCGGAATTTTAGAGTTTTTGGATCGGTGTCACCGAGTTTTGGAAACAGACCGTTGGTCACCTAATCGGTACTGCCGAGATCTTTGTATCGGTCTCACCGAGATTCAAAAGTTGCTGCCTTTGGAGGAACTCGATACCACCGAGTTTTATACTTCGGTGTCACCGAGGTGGTCACTTTAGGTGTAACGGTTGGATTTTTGGGGATGCCTATATATACCCCTTCACCACCACCCACTCGAAAGAGAAGCACTTAGAACTATTCCATACTTGCCCCATCCAATTTTCTAAGAGAGAGCCACCTACTCCTGTGTTGAGATCAAGCTATTCCACTCCATCCATATGAATCTGGATCTCTAGCCTCCCCAAGTTGCTTTCCACCAAATCAATCTCTTCCACCAAAGCCAAATCTGTGAGAGAGTGATTGTGTGTTGAGGAGTCTATCATCTTGAAGCACAAGAGCAAGGAGTTCATCGATATTGCCGAGCCTTTTACCTTTTGGAGGGTGGTGCCTCCTAGATTGGTTAGGTGTCGCTTGGGAGCCTCCTACTTCGTGTTGTGGAGTTGAACCAAGAAGTTTGTACGGGCAAGGAGATCGCCTACTTCGTGAAGATCTACCCATAGTGAGGCTAGTCCTTCGTCGACGGAAGCCGTTATGGAATAGTTAAGGTTGCTACTTCGTGGACCCTTATGGTTGGAGCCCTCCGTGGACTCTCGCGACCGTTACCCTCCGTGGGTTGAAGACTCCATAAACGTGGATGTACGATAGCACCACCTATCGGAACCACGGGAAAAATCCTTGCGTCTCCAAATTGCGTTTGATGTTCCTATCTCTACTCTTTCTTACATGTGCTTGTCTTACTTTCCGCTGCCATACTTGTTGACTAGCATGTGTAGGGTGCATTAGACTTGTTAGTATTGCTAAAATCTGCCAACCAATTAACTTGGGAAAATGTTAGGTTTTAATTTTTGCAAGTAGTCTATTCACCCCCCCCTCTAGACACACACCTTCTAGTGATCCCACAAGTGGTATCAGAGCATTGGTCTCCATTGCATCGGTTTCATCACTGTGGAGGAAGATGGATATGTCTAGTGTGGAGAGTTTGAGTTGTAGACTGCCTATTATTGATGGGGAGTACTATAGTCAATGGAAATATAAGATGCTTGAGCTATTCAATGAATTTCATTTGAGCAAGTATGTTAAGAACCCCTATGTTCCTCCCATTGATCCTTTACATCCCACACACGAAGAGGAAATTGATATGCTATGCAATCTTAGAACTGTTAATCTTATCATTAGAGGATTGCCTAGAATTGTGCTTAATCAAATGAAGAATTTTGAATGTGCTTATAATTTGTGGAATGACTTGGAGAAACGATATCCAAGTTATTCATTGAGTAATCTTGATGAAATTCTTCATAAGACTATTGTCTTTCACAAAATGATGCCTAGTGATCCCAAGTTGATGACTATCTATTTGAGCTTAGAGACCTCATGCGTGCTAAAGAAGATTTCATAACAATCAACAACATCATTGTAGAAGCCATTCGCATTCATAATCTTGAACATTGTCATGATCACAACCCTAACGAATTTCTCGCTTCTCATGACGAGGAATTCCCACTTGATGATGACAGTGTGGAACATGGCAACTATGATGAAGATGAGTTGGTCGACATTGAGCATGAGAAGATCATGAAGAATCTAAGTCTTATGGAAAACTTCAAGGATTACATGTCCGGAGGAAAAGAGTGGATTCTTGATAGTGGATGCACCGATCATATGACCGGAGATAGAGAGATGTTTGAAGAGATCACACCAAACCATGGACCGCGAAGGTATGTAACTTTTGGAGACAAGTCCAAGGGTAAGGTACTTGGTCTTGGTAAGGTGGCCATATCCCACGATAGCTCTATTCAAAACGTCATGCTTGTTGAATCCCTTGGCTACAATCTTCTTTCCGTATCTAGACTTGCTGACTTCGGTTTTAATGTGCTATTCACGAAAGTAGATTGCCAAGTGTTTTGTCAAGATAATCATAACATGGTCTTTACCGGTTTCCGTAGAGGTGATCTATATATTGTCGATTTCACTAAGAGATCCAAACCTCGTACTTGTCTTATTGCAAAATCTTCTAAAGGTTGGCTTTGGCATAGAAGACTAGGACATGTTGGCATGCGTAATCTAGACAAGCTTATCAAAGGTGATCATATACTTGGTGTTAAAGATGTTATCTTTGACAAAGATAGACTTTGTAGTGCTTGTCAAGCTGGAAAGCAAGTAGGTGGAAGTCATCCCGTAAAGAATATCATGACTACTAGGAGACCACTCGAGTTACTTCACATGGATCTTTTTGGTCCCAATGCTTACAAGAGCCTCGGTGGAAATTCCTATGGTCTAGTTATAGTTAATGATTTTTCCAGATTTACGTGGGTATTCTTTCTTGATGATAAGTCACTGGTACAAAAGATCTTCAAGAACTTCGTTCCCAAAGTGCAAAATCAGTTTGAGGTGAAGATCAAGAAGGTTCGGAGCGATAACGGATCAGAGTTCAAGAACACCCATGTAGATACCTTTCTTGACGAAGAAGGTGTTTCACATGAGTTCCCGGCTACATACACGCCTCAACAAAATGGAGTTGTTGAGAGGAAGAACCGGACTCTTATTGAGATGGCAAGAACGATGCTTGACGAATACAAGACGCCAAGACACTTTTGGGCAGAAGCCGTGGAAACAGCATGTCATGCCACAAACCGATTCTACTTGCACAAGCTTCTCGGTAAAACGGCATACGGGCTTCTCACCGGTAACAAACCCCAAGTTGGATAGTTTTGGGTATTCGGCTCAAAGTGCTACATTCTTGATAAGCATCGTCGTACTAAATTTGCTCCTAAATCTCATGAAGGATTCCTACTTGGTTACGGATCAAACTCTCACAGTTACCGTGTCTACAACAACTTCACTCGAAAAGTTGAAGAGACGGTAGATGTGAAGTTTGATGAATCTAATGGTTCGCAAGTCGAACAATTGCCAAATGATGTAGGAGATAAGGATCCCTCGGAAGCTATCCAAGACTTTTCCATTGGCAAGATTCGTCCCATGGAGGTGAAGGAAAGTACTTCGTTAACTCAAGTGGAAGCCCCTACTTCACGTCAAGGTGAACCTCAACACGACATGGAGGCATCCACAAGCGGTACACGACAAGATGAAGAGGATGAAGAAGCTCATCATGATGATCCACCACAACCACCTTCACCACCACCTCAAGGCAACGACACCTTCAACGACGATGAAGAATAAGATGATGATGAACGAGCTCCACCATCCAACAAGCCGAAGCTACGCCGAGTTCGATCAAGAGTGACCAAGAACCATCCTCTAAACCAAATCTTCGGTGACATACAAACCGGGAGAATCACTCGCTCTAAAACTCGCTTAGCAAATTTCCGTGAGCATTATTCTTTCATCTCTAGCATTGAACCCTTGAAGGTAGAACAAGCTCTTGAAGACCCGGATTGGGTGAACTCCATGCATGAAGAGCTTCACAACTTCGAGAGGAACGAAGTGTGGACACTCGTGGAGAAGCCCAAGGACGACCACAACATCATCGGAACCAAATGGGTGTTTCGGAACAAGCAAGATGAAGACGATCAAGTTGTACACAACAAGGCGTGTCTCGTAGCCCAAGGATATACGCAAGTCGAAGGTATGGACTACGGTGAGACCTATGCCCCCGTCGCTAGACTTGAAGCTATTCGCATTCTTCTTGCTTATGCTAATCACCATGATATCACGCTTTATCAAATGAACATTAAAAGTGCCTTTTTAAATGGTGAGATTGAAGAAGAGGTCTATGTCAAACAACCCCCTAGTTTTGTGAATCCTAAGAAACCTAATCATGTCTACAAGCTTCGTAAAGCTCTTTATGGTCTTAAGCAAGCTCCACGTGCTTGGTATAAATGCTTAACGGAGTTTCTCATTGAAAAGGGTTTTGAAATTGGTAAAACTGACGCAACCTTATTCACTAAGAGGGTCAATGGTGAATTGTTTGTGTGCCAAATCTATGTGGATGATATTATCTTTGGATCTACTAACCCACAATTTAGTGAATGATTTGGAAGGTTGATGTTCGAGAAGTATGAGATGTCCATGATGTGTGAGCTGAAATTCTTTCTTGGTTTGCAAATCAAGCAAACAAGAGAAGGAACTTTCATCTCTCAAACTAAGTATACCAAGGACTTGATCAAGAAGTTCAACATGCAAGAGTGTAAAGGTATGAAAACTCCTATGACTACTAGTGGACATGTTGATCTTACCAAGGAGGACGAACCGGTTGATCAAAAAGTTTATCGATCTATGATTGGTTCATTGCTATATCTATGTGCCTCCCGTCCCGATATTATGCTTAGTGTTTGCATGTGTGCTAGATATCAAGCTGCACCTAAAGAGTGTCATCTTTTGGCCGTGAAACGTATTGTGAGATATTTGATACAAACACCAAACTTTGGCATTTGGTATCCCAAGGGATCCTCCTTTAACCTTGTTGGCTATTCCGATTCGGACTATGCCGGTGACAAGGTTGATAGAAAATCCACCTCGGGTACATGTCAATTTCTTGGTAGATCTCTTGTGTCTTGGTCCTCCAAGAAACAAAACTCGGTATCTCTATCTACCGCCGAAGCTGAGTATATTGCCGCCGGATCGTGTTGTGCACAATTGCTTTGGATGACACAAACGCTTAAGGATTATGGAATCCATGTGAAAAATGTTCAATTACTTTGTGACAATGAAAGTGCTATTAAGATTGGTCATAATCCCGTGCAACACTCTCGAACTAAGCATATTCAAGTTCGACATCATTTCATTTGTGATCATGTCGCCAAAGGATATATTAATCTCAAGCATGTTCGTACCAACAAGCAATTGGCCGATATCTTTACTAAGCCACTTGATGAGAAAGTGTTTTGTTACTTGAGGAGTGAGTTGAACATCATTGATGCTTCAAACTTGAGCTAAGCTCACTCGGATGCATGCAAGGGGATGAGCTTACTTGACCATTCCATACCATCATTACCATGAATTTCATATAACTTGGAATTCTATGCTCCCTTGTATTGCATCTAACCTTTTGTAGGTACTTGGAAGAACAACAATCCACAAGATTGACATCAACTCATATCTTAAGCAATCTTGTCATGACCAAGTATCCACAACCCCTTTTGACGATGAAATTAAGAAGACAACTCAACCATATCCTTGACATATATTTGATGTGAACACATTTGCTAATTCTCAATTGATATCATGTCAAATGGATATATATTGTTCTTCCTTGCATGACTAACCTATGTAGGTGAAAAGAGAACCAAAACAAACAAGGATTGCTCCCAACTCAAGATGAACCTCATCAACCTCGAGCATCCCTAAAAAGATCACCTACAAGCCACGTCATCAACATCACTCACAGGTATGTACTCATATCCTTGAAAAAGCTTTACTCCAAGTCATGAGATAAAGCAACTCAAGTGATATGAAAACATTAAAATGCTTAATCAAAAAATGGTAACCCCATTTTGAGCTTAACGATGAGTATGACCTATGATCAAGTATTCTTGCTTGGCTCCTAAGTCAATATACTCTAATATAGGTGACCTAGTCATTGCCCATAATCTAGATAAAGTATCTTGTTTGGTTCATTCTATATTTGCAAGATTTCTTGGAACCACTCAAATCTTCTCTAGTTGATATTTCTTTGTAAAGTCTTTTGTATTTCCTTTGCAGATCTTTTTGACATTTTAATACAAGTTTTCCAAACTCATTTGCAAGTTTCTAAAACATTGCCAAGTTTCTGTTGTATCCTCGGAGCCTTCGATTCAAATGACTCGGTTCTACCGATCAAGCAGATAGGCTGCAAATACATGTCTCGGTTCGACCGACTTATTTGCCTCGGAGCCACTGACTTTGCTATCTTTTCTATCCTTTGTTAAAATTAGCAATTCTCCATTTCTTCGATGATCCCTTATTATTATTATTATGAAAAAAGGGGGAGAGAAACTTTATTCTAGGATCCCTAACTCAAAGGATGAGAAGTCTTACAAGCTCTCAGTGAAAGAGGGAGAAATCATTTTCTATGTTCCATCAGTTTTTAATGCTGTCTATGATTCTAAAACTTTCCATGATCCCTACATTCTATGACCCTTGTTCTCAAGGATCCCTTCTTACTCCATGATCCATGTGTCTGATCCTGAGTATGGACATTTTTGGAAATTAATGCCAAAGGGGGAGAAATACCAAAGCTTCAAAAAGCTAAAAGGGGAGATACATGCTTCAATGCAAAGGGGGAGAGACAATCAAGAGGGAGAATATCAAAGCCTATGCTTACATAGACAAGGGGAGAATACCAAAGTAGGTGGAGAAGTTGCGCTATTTCCCAAAGGAGGGAGAGCATGCCTAATCTCTTTCTAATTTGATACTCTTATTTGTTATTCTCATGTTAGACTTGTCTCACCCTATCCAATCCCAATATCTACATGCTAAGATTCAGGGGGAGAGGATGACCTACTATTTCATATCTAGGGGAGAAAGTTCTAAATGATCTTGGAGACATATCAATCTTAAGGAATACTACCTTCTACATGTTCTCCACATCTTGCTACTATTGAGCTCTGTTGCTTTTTGATTGGTAGAATGCTCTTGTGTTTCCTAACATTGTTTTCTCAAGTGTATTTCTACTACAAGAATGCTCAAGAACTCAAGGTAAGTATATGCATCATATCTTTGATCAAGATGATCTCTTGCTTCTTGCACATATTGTTTGCAAGAGTGAAGTCTTGAACAAGGATACACCTCATTCATATATATTTGATGCATATAGCCAAGATACACATGACTCATTATATCCCTTCTACTATATATGTGTCCATGCATTCCAAAGCAACTATCCTTTAAAGGGATTGCACACATTTAGGGGGAGCAAGTCTAAGTCATGTGTCTCTCAAAGTCTTCATTACATCCATGCATATCTTTATTTGAAGCTTTGATTGTATATTGTCATCAATTAGCAAAAATGGGGAGATTGAAAGCACAATATGCTCCCTTGGTGGTTTTGATAATTCATGACAACATACATTGTCTCTTGGACTAATATTTCTACCTAGTGTATTTCAGGTGAAAGTCCATAGAGAGAGATGGGTTGGCAAAAAGGATTGTGGAGAGACCCCTAGATGCAAGGAAATGGATTGGCAAAGCTTCAAGCAAGAGGACTCTACATTTTACTTTGTGAGAAATCACCTTGAGTCCATAGGAAAGCCAATACTATTAAAAGGGGGTAAGGTACTGTTGGTGAACAAGATGCTCCACGTGCACAAGTGATAGTCACCGAAAACACCCACAAACTCTTCCACAAAAGTCTGTCCAAGCCTATCATGAAAATCGGTGTAACCAACTTTTTCCACTCGGTCCCACCGATTCCCACCTCAGACAGACCCATGCCAAACCCTAGCTCTTCGGTGCAACCGATTCTGCTTCGGTGCCACCGAGTTCAGCTTGCCAACTTTCTATTACCTCGATTCTTAAAATCGGAATTTTTGAGTTTTTGGATCGGCGTCACCGAGTTTTGGAAACTGACCGTTGGTCACCTAATCGGTATTGTCGAGATCTTTGTATCGGTCTCACCGAGATTCAAAAGTTGCTGCCTTTGGAGCAACTCAGTACCACCGAGTTTTATACTTCGGTGTCACCGAGTTGGTCACTTTAGGTGTAACGGTTGGATTTTTGGGGATGACTATATATACCCCTTCACCACCACCCACTCGAAAGAGAAGCACTCAGAACTATTCCATACTTGCCCCATCCAATTTTCTGAGAGAGAGCCACCTACTCATGTGTTGAGATCAAGCTATTCCACTCCATCCATATGAATCTTGATCTCTAGCCTCCCCAAGTTGCTTTCCACCAAATCAATCTCTTCCACCAAAGCCAAATTTGTGAGAGAGTGATTGTGTGTTGAGGAGTCTATTATCTTGAAGCACAAGAGCAAGGAGTTCATCGACATTGCCAAGCCTTTTACCTTTTGGAGGGTGGTGCCTCCTAGATTGGTTAGGTGTCGCTTGGGAGCCTCCTACTTCGTGTTGTGGAGTTGAACCAAGACTTTGTACGGACAAGGAGATCGCCTACTTCGTGAAGATCTACCCATAGTGAGGCTAGTCCTTCGTGGACGGAAGCCGTTATGGAATAGTTAAGGTTGCTACTTCATGGACCCTTATGGGTGGAGCCCTCCGTGGACTCTCACGACCGTTACCCTCCGTGGGTTGAAGACTCCATAAACGTGGATGTACGATAGCACCACCTATCGGAACCACGGGAAAAATCCTTGCGTCTCCAAATTGCGTTTGATCTTCCTTTCTCTACTCTTTCTTACATGTGCTTGTCTTACTTTCCGCTACCATACTTGTTGACTAGCATGTGTAGGGTGCATTAGACTTGTTAGTATTGCTAAAATCTGCCAACCAATTAACTTGGGAAAAGGTTAGGTTTTAATTTTTGCAAGTAGTCTATTCACCCCCCCACCTCTAGACACACATCTTCTAGTGATCCTACAAGAGGGACGTCGGTCATGTAAAACAATTTGGATGCCCACGTTTCATCCTCCCGAGGAGTCCCGACTGGATAGCTGGTCCCCTCTATTCTGCACACCTCGGCCGCACCAACTTCGAGAAAATTCCCATCACGGGAACATGCCATAACACAGAAATACTTCCTCCATAGCCCAAAATGTGCTTTGCAGCCAAGGTGCATCTCGCAAAGGGCGAAAAACCCCGCGATATGTAAAATGGAATTTGGGGTCAAGTGGTGGAGTTGGATTCCGTAGAATTCAAGCAGTCCCCGAAGGAACGAGTGGATAGGAAAACCTAAACCACACAGAAGGAAGGGGACGAAGCATACTCGCTCATTTGCGTGAGGATCCGGATGATTTTATGCATGGGTTTGCCCTACAATAGATACCAGGACCGTGCGAGTTGGAGCCAAGTCCGTATCAATAAGATAGCCTTGTGTTGCAAGGCGTTGTAGTTGGAGGCGCGACATGATACTTGTGATCTGCGTTGGGTTTCCGTGAAGAGGAACGGGTGATGCAGCATAGTATAGATAAGTATTTCCCTCGCTGAGAACCAAGGTTATCGAACCAATAGGAGTAGAACGCAAACCCCGTCTTCAGCGACTGCACACAAAGAAGCAAACACTTGCACCCAACGCGGGCAATAGGGTTGTCAATCCCCTTCGACTCGTTATTTGCAAGCAAATGAAGTGTGTAGATGATAGTTGAATAAAGTAAATTGCAAAATAAAATAATAGTAAATAAATGACAGCAAGGTATTGAAAGCTTTTGTAAATATATAAGTGAATACACTAGGGGCCGTAGTGTTCTCCAGTGGCATCTCTCATGTAGTAGGCATACGGTGGGTAAAAAAATTAGTGTTGGGCAATTGATAGAAAAGCGCATAGTTATGTGATATTCACGGCAATGATCATATGTTTATAGGCATCCCGTCCATAAGTAAATAGGCCGACTCCTGCCCGCACCTATTACTATGACATGATGTAATGCTTGGAGAACGATGACATGATGTAGACAAACAAAACTCAATCAATATAAATTAACCGCATTGTTTTATCCTTAGTGGCAACAATACAAAGACGTGTCATGTCCCCTTCTGTCACTTTGATATAGAGCACCGCCAGATTGAACCCACTCCAACGCACCCCTCTCACTGAAGAAATATCAATCTAGTTGGCCAAACTATTTGAATAGATCGGAGAGATTTACGAAGCTATAATAATCATGCAAATAAGAATCATAATAGAAATCAGAGAAGACTCAAATCTTTTTCATGAATAATCTGAACATAAACCCACAATTCATCGGATCCCAACAAACACACCGCACAAAGTGATTACATCGAATAGATCACCGCGAAGATGCGGTGAACTTTGTATTGAAGATCAAGAGAGAGAGAGAGATAGCCATCTAGGTACTAACTATGTACCCGTAGGTCTGTAGGGAACTACTCACACATCACCATGGGAGCAGCAAGATTGATGTAGAGGCCCTCCGTGATCGATCCCTCCTCCGGCAGGGCACCGAAATAGGGCTCTAGATGGGCAAACGGCGGAACAGAGATTTGCGGCAGCGGAAAAAGTGTTTCGGGAGGCTCCCTAGGGTTTTGGGGATTTATTAGAATTTATAGGCCGGAGAGGGGCGTCGGGCGCCCGAGGGGGCACCACATAATAGGGCACGGCCACCCCCCTGGGCGCGCCCTGTTGTTTGCTCTCTCCCTCATGCGGCCTCCGATCTCCTCCCGATGCTTCCAGGTCTTCTTTTGGTCCAGAAAAAATCATAAAAAAGTTTCGGGCCAATTGGACTTCGTTTGGTACTGTAAACCTGAACAGTCAAAAACATGCAGAAAACAGCAACTGGCACTGGTCACTGGGTTAATAGGTTAGTGCTAAAAAATAAAATTAATTGGTAAATAATCACCCAAAACGCTATCGTTAAGTACTATCCTTTTCCTTCCCTTGATTGTACTGTGTCAGCATGTTGACGTGGCTTGAGACTGCGTCGGTATTTCCCCAAAGAGGAAGGGATGATGCAGCACAGCGACGGTAAGTATTTCCCTCAGTTATGAAACCAAGGTTATCGAACCAGTAGGAGGATCACCACCACCCAATAACAGCACCTGCACACAAACAACAAATACGTGCAACCCGACGCGAAAGAGAGGTTGTCAGTCTCTCTACGGTAAAAAGATAGATTAGGTAGTGATAGATAAGAGAGATAGATCTCTCAAGAACACAAAATAAAAATAGGAAATAAAATATGCAGCAATATGTTTTTGGGTTTTTGGTTTTGTAGATCTGAAAACAAAGATTGCAAAAAGATAGATCTGAAATCAATATGTTCGAAAAGTAGACCCGGGGGCCGTAGGGTTCGCTAGTGGCTTCTCTCATGAGTATAGCGCACGGTGGGTGAACAAATTACTGTTGGGCAATTGATAGAAAATCGAATAGTCATGACGATATCCAAGGCGATGATCATTATATAGGCATCACGTCCAAGATAAGTAGACCGACTCCTGCCTGCATCTACCACTATTACTCCACACATCGACTGCCATCAAGCATGCATCTAGTGTATTAAGTTCATGGAAAAACGGAGTAATGCAATAAGAACGATGACATGATGTAGACAAGATCTATTCATGTAGGAATAGACCCCATCTTGTTATCCTTAATAGCAATGATACATGCGTGTCTTGCTGCCCCTTCTGTCACTGGGAAAGAACACCGCAAGATCGAACCCATCACAAAGCACCTCTTCCCATGGCAAGAAAAATCAATCTAGTCGGCCTAACTAAACCAAAGATTCGGAGAAGAAATACGATGCTATAAGTAATCATGCATATAAGAGATCAAAGAAGACTCAAATAATATTCATGGATAAAAACTGATCATGAACTCAAAATTCATCAGATCCCAACAAACACACCGCAAAAGTTTACATCAAATTGATCTCCAAGAGACCATTGTATTGAGAATCATAAGAGAGAGAGAGAGAGGAAGCCATCTAGCTACTGCCTACGGACCTGTAGGTCTATGGTTGACTACTCACGCATCATAGGAGAGGCACCTATGAGGAAGATGAACCCCTCTGTGATGGTGTTTAGATTGGATCTCGAGGTTCTGGAACTTACGGCGACTGGAATTGTGTTTCCTTGACTCCCCTAGAGTTTTTGGAATATTTGGGAATTTATAAGCATCAGAGGCGGTGGAGAGGGGCCCCGAGGAGGGCATAACCATTCAGGGCACGCCGGGACCCCCTTGGCGCGCCCTGGTGGGTTGTGGTCTCCTCGGCCCACTCCCCCGGCACTTCTTTGGCCCACTGGGTCTCTTCTGGTCGAGAAAAAATCTCCAAAAAGTTTCGTCGCGATTGGAATCCGTTTGGTATTGATTTTCTGCGAAGTAAAAAACAAGCAAAAAACAGCAACTGGCACTTTGGCACTATGTCAATAGGTTAGTCCCAAAAAATGATATAAAGTTGTTATAAAATGATTTTAAAACATCCAAGAATGATAATATAACAGCATGGAACAAGCAAAAATTATAGATACGTTGGAGACGTATCAGCATCCCCAAGCTTAATTCCCACTCGTCCTCGAGTAGGTAAATGATAAAAACAGAATTTTTGATGTGGAATGCTCCCTAACATGTTCATCATATTCTTTTCTTTTGTATAGCATGGACATTTGGACTTGTAAATGATTCAAAGCAATAGTCTAGTTTTAACATAATGACTTCAATACTCAAGCATGTCAACAAGCAACCATGTCTAGCCCATCATGCTCAATCATTGATCCATTCATGAAACACACTCAAATATTAGCTATGCCTAATGCTCAAGTACGATCATAGTGCCCCCTAGTTAGTGCTTTATAAGAGAAGATGGAGACTCAAAGTAAAAATAAAAATTGCATAAACTAAAAGATAGACCCTTCGCAGAGGGAAGTAGGGATTTGTAGAGGTGCCAGAGCTCAAGGTTTAAATTGAGAGAGAAAAATATTTTGGGTGGCATGCTTTTCCTGTCAACGAAAACGACAAAGTAGCTCACAATACTTTCCATGCTAGATATATCATAGGCGG
Source organism: Elymus sibiricus (assembly GCA_039707655.1). Taxonomy (NCBI): domain Eukaryota; kingdom Viridiplantae; phylum Streptophyta; class Magnoliopsida; order Poales; family Poaceae; genus Elymus; species Elymus sibiricus. The sequence continues at coordinate 312,099,480 of CM077663.1, read as the reverse complement.
TTCCCAAACAAAAATTAAAGTTTATTCCTTTTTCCACCAAACTTTCACTTTCCATGGCGGGCCGTATCCACGGTTGCCTTCCATACCAACACTTTCCAAGGAATTTATTATTTGACAACATAAAGTAAATATTTTTTTCTTTTTCATTTCGGGAATGGGCATCCCTATTACCGCCGCACTCTCGTGCAATGACAAGTGAATAAACACTCATCTTGAGAATAACACATCTAGCATGGAAAAATATTGGACACTCCCCACCGTTTCATGAGCGGTACGAGCACACAAAAGAGAAAAATTATTTTGAAAATTTAGAGATGGCACAGACAAATTTGCTTGGAACGGCTTGGAAATACCGCATATAGGTAGGTATAGTGGACTCATAAGGCAAAACTTGGTTTAAGGATTTTGGATGCACAAGTAGTATTTCTACTTAGTACAAATGGAGGCTAGCAAATAGATTGGGAAGCAACCAAACCAAGAAACGAAAATTCACATAAGTGAGCATTGAGCATAACTAACACCGAATAATGCACCATAAGTAGGATGTAACTTCATTGCATAACTATTGACTTTCGTGCATGCATAGGGAATCACAAACCTTAACACCAATATTCCTACTAAGCATAATTACTTACTAGCATGACTCACATATTACTATCATCATGTTTCAAAACTATTACAAGGAATCAAGTTTAATTTGCCCAATGATCTTCATGAATTTTTTTATTATATCCTCCTTGGATATCTATCACTTTGGGACTAGTTTCATATATTGCCATTGCTTTTTGGCAAGCTCAAACAAATTTAAGTGAAGCACATGAGCATAAAGATTTCATCTCTCAAAAAGGTATAAGTGAAGCATGAGAGGATTTCTTCAAAATTTACTAACTCTCAAATTAATCTAAGTGAAGCATGAGAGTATTTCTACAAAAAATTCCAAGCACACCGTGCTCAAAAAGATATAAGCGAAGCACTAGAGCAATTCTATAGCTCAAAAAGTTTAAGTGAAGCACATAGAGCAATTCTAACAAATGATATCATGATTTTGGCTCTCTAAAATAGGTGTGTCCAGCAAGGATACAAGTGAAAAACTAACAAACAAAGCAAGCAAAGGTACAAGACGCTCCAAGAAAAACTCACGATATGTGACGAATAAAAATATAGCTCCAAGTAAAATACCGATGGTCGTTAGAAGAAAGAGGGAATGCCACTCGTGGGCATCCCCAAGCTTAGTTGCTTGTTTCTCTTTGGATATATCTTGGGGGTGCGGTAGCATCCCCAAGCTTAGGCTTTTATTACTCCTTATTCCTTCATCCATCGTGATCTCACCCAAAAGTTGAAAACTTCAATCACACAAAACTCAACAAAATCTTCGTGAGATCCGTTAGTATAATAAAGCAAATCACTACTTTAGGTACTGTTGCAAACCCATTCATATTTTATTATTCCATTATACCTACTGTATTTTAACTTTACCATGGCTCATACCCTTCAATATAACCCATAGATTCATCAAAACAACCACACAATGCAACAAAAACAGAATCTGTCTTAAACAGAACAATCTGTAGTAATCTGTACTCTAACCATACTTCTGTAACTCTAAAAATTCTGAACAATTAGGACAACGTAAGGAATTTGTATAGAAACACTGTGTTAAAATTTCAGCCCAAGATCACGTTCCTGCAAAAAATGAAAATTCATATACTGGACGCAAAGTTTCTGTTTCAGATTCAGCATCACTTCTACTCATCCTATGAATCATCCTAAAGGCTTTACTTGGCACAAACACTAAATAAACCATAAAAACACAATCATAACAGAGGCATAATTGTGTCAACACTCAAAAACAGAAAGGAAAAAGCAAAAATTATTTATTCATTGGGTTGCCTCCAACAAGCGCTATCGTTGTACGCCCCTAGCTAGGCATAACACATAGATTCAAGTATTGTCATCTTTGGTTTTCAATTCTTCAATCACACAACTAGATTTATTCAAGGATTTAGCATTCATATTTTTTATGACAACACTTCTAGGAATAAAACCAAAAAAATCATTCTTATAAATAGGGTCCCTTATGATTTCAACAAAGTCGGTGTCGGTGTCAAAACCGGCGGATCTCGGGTAGGGGGTCCCGAGTTGTGAGTCTAGGATCGATGGTAACAGGGGACGAAGGAGACGATGTTTTACCCAGGTTCGGGCCCTCCTATGGAGGTAAAACCCTACCTCCTGCTTGATTATATTAAGGTGTATGAAGGTTACAGAGTTGATCTACCACGAGATCGAGTAGCTAAAACCCTAGATGAGTTTCCCTGTCCTACATTCTAAAACCCTCCCGGTTTATATAGACACCGGGGGGTACTAGGGTTTACACACGATAGGTCTCCTGCCGAGGATGGAGATGTCGATTTTCTCATCTTGACTTGGAGTGCACGACGTGCCTTCGAAGCTTCCTTCTGGAACACGGGGTCGCGACATATCCGGCCCTTCCTACGATGGCCAGAGAGCGGCCCACCAAGTCGGCCTATTAGGAGATAGGCCAGCAGCCCGAGGACCCCTTAGTCCAGGAGTCCCTCAGTAGCTCCCGAACTAGACCCCAACGCCAAGGGTCATAGCGCCTGCAGTTCCACGCGATCGGAGTCTTCGGCTTGCGGGGTGAGTTCTTCTTCCCTTTAGAGATCGGCTGATACTTGTCTGGCTCCCGGTCATACGATAGCCCGAACACTATGAGTTGTTCAGTTCCGGAGGCCAAACGTCAAAGTGTAAACAGTGTTTTTTCTGACAACCTTTCTGACGAAGGGTCGTGGCCTACCACAACCGCTGAACCAGTTATGACAACTTGATTCGCAGGTCGAGGCCGTTTTTACATTAGCACAACTCATCAATGTATAGATCGTGCTCCGTTTCACACGGGATATGATTAGCATCCCAAGTTCCTTTTGCGCGTGCGTAACGGTACACTCGTCTTGGGAAGCGGAGGGATTTGCGGCGCAATAAGGGGAGGTTAATCGGTGTCACGCCCCATAAAAAGGGTAAAACCCCAAGTCTTGTTCACGCTTCCCATTCGCATCCTCTGCTTTCCCAATTTCCCCAAGCTCCAAGAGCCCAGATCCAGTTCTTCCTCAACTTCCCTTCCGAGCATAGCCATGGCAAGTTCGGGCTCTATGGGCAAGTGGGAGGCCTCCACGGTCACCGACAAGGATATCCGGGAGCTAAAGCTCGCCGGCTACCTCCCTGCCAACGTCTTCCACCGCGCTCCAGAGGCGAACCAAGTCGTCCCCACCCCCAAGCCATGCGAGAGGGTGGTGTTCGTCCCGCACTTCCTCCGGGGACTAGGTTTTCCGCTCCACTCCTTTGTCAAGGGTCTTATGTTTTTCTACAGGCTAGACTTCCACGATCTTCCCCCGAACTCCTTCATGCATATCTCGGCGTTCATCATTCTCTGCGAAGCCTTCCTGCGGGTCGAGCCGCACTTCGGCCTGTGGCTCAAGGTCTTCAACATCAAGCCGAAGATAGTCGCGGGTGAGCACACGGACTGCGGAGGGGCGGTAATCAGTAAGCTCCCCCGCGTCGTGTGGCCGGCCGACACCTTCATCGACACAATCAAGATCTGGCAGAAGGAATGGTTCTACATCACCGAACCAAGGGACGAAGGCTGGGCGGCGCCTGCCGAATTTAGATCCGGACCCCCTGCGAGGCTAGCCTCGTGGCTCAAGAAGGGCCTTGACCGGGGGTCGGACGCAGAGGTGAAACTGCTGCAGAAGCGCATTTCTTTGGTGATCGCGGCCAAGGTCGAGCTGGTCAATATTGTCTAGGTCATGCTCCACCGCCGCCTTCTTCCCAGCCAGCGCCGGGCCTCCCCAATGTGGGCCTATCAGCCCGAGGACCAGCCTACGATACGAGGATTCTTCCGCACTACCCACCAGAAGCTGTGGAGGGCATTATTCAAGCCCCAGAAGAGCTGGCCAGCCGAGGAGGAGGACTCGGGCCTAAGCGTTGATAACCCTCCTACCCAGGTATGATATTGTCTAGATACTATGGCCCTATTGTTTTGACAAGAGCTAAACAACCTCCCTCTCATCTTTACAGAAGTGGCAGAGCAAGGCCGACAAAATGGACTGCCCGGCTCCCCAGCCCGAAGGCCCTGGGTCGGATTTGCTGACGGCGATGCTCGCCGTTGTGCCGTACACAGCGCCGGAGAAGAAGGAAAAGAGGAAAGGCAGAGAAGGCCCCCGCACAAGGGGACCGCCGGACACTATGTCCGAGGAAACCCATGCCTCCTCTGCCCATGAGGAAGAGCACGATGACGGGGGGGAAGGCAATTCCCCCCTCACAAGAAAGAGGGCGGCGTCGCAGGATGCCACGGAGGATCTACCGCCTCCTGCCCAGAAGAGGGTGCGTAGGCCGAGGTTAATCCTGGCTGACGACAGCTCGGACTCGGATGCTAAGTCCGAGGACTTCGAGAGGGTTCCCCGAAGGAACCTAAGGGTTAAGCCCCGGGCCCGAAGGTATGAATCCGAAGACTCACTGGGTCGTTTATATGAAGTTTTTAATGTTTTAAACGGACGAAAACCTTTTAATCTGCAGCCCACCGCGCGTTCTCCCTACCGAGCAAATATCAGACGGGGAGTCTCCACCCGCTGAGCTAGCGGAGAGCGGGACTACGTCGCACCCCACACCTCCAGGGGCCGCGAAGGAGGCCGTGGATGTGTCATCCCGCCTGGCTCCTGAGGTGCCGAACACCGGCGGCGGGGGTGACGATGTCATGGCCAAGGTCGATGCCTCGGCCGCTGAAGACCAGGGGGAGAAAACTCCCCTGGCCGCTGAGGAGGAAGGGCGGAGGGATGCCCAGTCCCCTCCGAGGACATCTCCGGAGCATGATGCGCCTCCGCAGCTATCGACTCAGTCCCCGATCAGAGATCGGGCTAGCCGGTCACCACCGGTGCCACCGACGACTGGGTGGCCGGTCGTGAAGGAGGCTTTAGCAAGCGCCCCCATCTCCAAGGATCGCCGCACTCTTATGAGTGCGGTTTTGCAAGGTATTCGGTCCGTTGACAGCGGACTGAAAGAGGCCTTCAACGGTCTCTTGACGAGCTTCAAGGTGAGCCACGTGATACCCTTTTCCCGAAAGAATTTAAATTTTATTAAGTTTGAGCTATCTTTATATATGCAGTAGCCCCCGAGCCCTGGGTGGGTTTGCAAAAACCCACCCGGGGGTCAAATATGCCCGGAGTGACCAATGATGCATAAGGCATCGCTTGTCCCACACTGTTCGAAAAGCCCTTAAGAGGATTCAGCACAGGGTCGTATTTTTAACAGCTCGGGGGTTTGAACCCACATAACTTGATGTTGTGCAATTTATTTGTTTCGTGCAGGCCTCGTCATCGGCGGCGGCTGACAACGTTGCAGAGCTTGCCGAGCTAAATCGGAAGCTCAAGAGCTCCGATGAGGAGCTCGATCGCCTGAACAAGAGGTTCGACGAAGCGCAAGGTAAGTCGAATTAAAGTATACGGGCTATCGATCGTTATTAATCCGGATTCTTAGCCCAGTGTAATGACTCATTCGCTGTTTACACAGCTTCGGCTACGGAGGTCGAGAACCTCAAGGCCGAGTTAAAAAAGATGAAGCAAGCGACCGCGGATGAGAAGGCGGCGGCCGAACAAGCGGCAGCCGCATTATCCGCCTTAAAAACTGAGAGCGAAAAGCACACGCCCTGTGTGGAGGAGGTGCAATAGGAGCTCAAGGATGCCAGCACAAAGTGCGAGGCCCTTGAGCAGAAAGGCAAAGAGCAAACCACCGAGCTATCCGCACTCAAATCCGAGCTCCAGAAGGAGCGGGTGGACATGTGGTCTTTTGAAGAAGAGGTTCGCCTAGTCAAGGTTGTCATAGATGGTAAGTCGTATTCACTACAATGTGCCTTTGGTGGTAGCAGGTATGCTTTGCTCACCCAGGTGTGGCGTTCCTCATGCGTCTGTGCGGATCTCCAGAAGAGTGCAGCGGATGCGAACAAGTTCTATGCTTTGCGGGAGGAGGATGATCCGGCTCGTCTATTCTGGGCACAATTTGAGTCCCTCGAGCACTCTCCTCTCCTGATCGAGCAGATGAAGCAATTGACGGAGCTGCACAGGATGGCGGAGCCGGCCATGAAAGATCTCTGCATCTGGCTGTGGCCTGCGGAGCCACTGCCGAGCAGCTACTTCAGCTTGGTGCAGAGACTGTGCGATGCTGCACCTCGGATCGACGCGCTAAAGCGCTCTACATGCATCGAGGGAGCTGTGGTGGCTTTTGCAAGGACCATGGTGCACTGGCCGACGCTCAAGCCGACCGAGATGGCCACCGCACCTTCGCCTCCTGGAAAGGAGCATAGGCGCCCCGAGCTATACTTCTCCGCAGTAATGGAGGGTGCTCGGGCAATAGAGGCCCAGTGCTCCAAAGACGTTCTGTATGAATGAGCGCATTGTAATATGTCCGAAGACCTTTAACGCTTTATAATCAGTGCTGCATGGTTTATCATGTCTTGTAAGTTTTTAATTTTTATTTTGACTCCCGTGTGGCCGTTTTATCTGAAAGTTGCGAGTCGTCGGCTTCAGCCCCCACGTAGATACTACGCGGGGTGTCTCTGCCTCCGCACTGTGACCCTTAGCCGAGGTATCGGTGCCCGAAGGTGGTAGTGCGAGGGGGACAAGGCAATCAGACTATGATGCTTTATCGCTTTCACTTAGCTGGAGGAGCGTAAAAAAATGCGGGGGCTGATGACCAGCCCCCAGTGTGGTGTGATGTTCGGGGCCGAAGCCAGCATCACATAGTTTGTACAAGAATGAAACCCATCGTATAACACGGTATGACCTCTATCGATCTTTTAGTATGACACTTATGCTCGGATGTGCAGACCGGTTCTCGCTTACTATGACGGTCGGTTTTTGGCTTTCACCCCTGAGGTGTTTGACCAGGTGAACTGGAAACACAATCGCAGTGGTTCTCCCTTTGCCCCTTTAGCCGAACGAGCAGAACGTAAGGGGGCAAACACAGGAGCCGGGCAACCCAACTATTGACCCAAGACATAGTTCGGATCCGATGCATATAAAGCAAAATCCATGACGCCGAGCGCACGACCAGCTGTGTTGAGGTGATGCTCAGGGCGATTTTTTAAATACAAGCCCCCGGTCTATTAGCCGGTTGCATCATAATGTATACCGAACAGTTTTCGCAAGGAGCGTTGGTGAGGGAAGAACAGAGTATGTATAAAATACAACGAAGTGGCCATGTATAATGGTCTTGTATTTGCTCAATAATTCTTATAGCTTGGATTGCCGAAGCAACTGTTTACAGGTATTTGAAGATGAAATATAAAAGTTACAAAGGAGTGGTTGTACCAGGAGTCTTCGATTAGTGGCTTGACGTCCTCGATGTGCCATGTCGCCGATCTGCTCCTGTGCCTCCTAGGGAGTTGTGTTCCTTTAAGGATGATACTTTCGGCGAGCGGACTTTGGGAAGAAAGTCTTGAGAAGTCGCCGAGGGGTAGGTGAGCTGTACGCTTTGACAGGTCCTTGACGGTACCTGTGATATGTCCAAGGACGTGTATTGGTAGTAGTTCGGATCATCCGAACACTTACCCTTTTACAGTTGTTCCCCATTGCTGCCCATGGAATCTTGAGTGCAAAGTTGTGCCGTCTTGGCACATGTTTGACGGGCACTAGGGCTGTGCAGTGAGGAACGTGTCCCTATTTATGGGGAGCATAAGATTCTGGGAGTTCGGAATGAGACCGAGCTCGTTTGTCAGCCTTACCTGCATTTATGGGAAAGGCTTCTGACCTCCATTGCTCAGACCGCGGGGCTCCTCATCGTCCTCGCTGCGTGGGCCCTTGCCTTGCTCATTGGCTGCGACTTTTCCGGCTTGTTTGAACACCCAACAGTTGCGGTTGGTGTGGGTGGAGGGCTTGTCTTGAGTGCCGTGGATCTGGCAGGGCCTATCCATGATCTTGTCCAGCGGGATAGGTCCGTCACGATTGCCTTTAGAGGGCTTCTTCTGCTGCCCGGATCGGGGGTTGCGGAAACCGGCGTTAACAGCCATGTCGTCGGCATCATCGTTGTTGTGCCGGCATTTGCTTTTGTTGCATCGAGGCTTGCCGTTGCCATCCCGGACTTCAGAGGTGTTGGGGTCTTCAGGGTTGTGGCTTCGCCTAGCTAGCCAGTTATCCTCGCCCGCGCAAAAGCGGGTCCTGAGTGATGTAAGGGCGGACATGGTCCTAGGCTTGTCCTGACCGAGCTGGCGAGCCAGCCATTCGTCCCGAATATTGTGCCGAAAGGAGGCTATTGCCTCGGCGTCTGGGCAATCGACTATCTGGTTTTTCTTGGTCAAGAACCGATTCCAGAATTGTCGAGCTGATTCGCCTGCCTTCTGGACGACATTGCTTAGGTCGGATGAGTCCGGAGGCCGGACATAGGTCCCCTGGAAGTTAGATCGGAAGGCGTCCTCGAGATCCTCCCAACTCCCGATGGAATTTTCGGGGAGGCTGTTTAACCAGTGCCGAGCTGGCCCTTTGAGTTTTAGGGGCAGATATTTGATGGCGTGGAGATCATCTCCTCGTGCCATATGAATGTGGAGGAGGAAATCCTCGATCCACACTGCTGGGTCCGTTGTCCCGTCGTATTGCTCTATGTTCACGGGTTTAAACCCTTCCGGGAACTGATGTTGCATCACCTCGTCGGTGAAGCACAGTGGGTGGGCAGCGCCTCTGACCCGGGCTATGTCACGCCGGTAGTCAGCATCTGATCTTGCCCGGTTTGGTTCCCGACCTCTGTTATTGCGGTCGAGCCGAGGCCGGTACTCGTCCCGTCTATCGGGGGAGTACCGTCTAGATCCGTAGATGGATCTCATGCGGCCTGTTCTATAATCCAGGTCGTGTCGCAGGTCGTACCTGTCCTCGGGCTCTATTGGCTCTTTTCCCCTTCTGCGGGGTATCGCCGGCCTATAACCGGCGTCACCAGCCGTCCTATCTCATCCTCGGGGAGGGCGGTTCGGCTGGTCGTATGGAGTGTGTTTGGGCGATGGTGTATTAGAGACCTCGTCGTCGAACTGTGGCAGAAGCCGTCGGCGCGGGTAGCTCTTGGGTTGGTCCGATAGACCGGTACCGTACCCTTCCTCGGCTGATAGAACCCTTGTCCATCTATCATTGAGGGCGTCCTGTTCAGCCTTAAGCTGACGTTCTTTTGTCTTCAGGCTTCGGGCAGTGGCTATAAGCTCTTGTCTAAACCGTTCCTGATCCTCAAGTTTATTGGGGACGGCAAAGTCTTGGGCTTCACGGCTATCCTCCTCCTCCTCGGCAAGGGGGAGGTAGTTGTCATCCTCGGAATTGTACAGATCCTCGAGGGTGCGCTAGTCCTTCGGTCTCTCCTGGTCCTCTAGCGGATGCTCGGGGATATCGGGATCGCCGAGGTCTTCCGGGGTATCGATCTCCCCGGTGTCAGTAATGGCTTCCCTTCCCTTTTTTGCTTTTGACCGTTTGCACGGTTTGCGGCGCCTTGACGGCTCCTCGCCAGATTTATCACCATTATTTTTAGGCGTGTGATCGCCCTTATCGGCTGGAGTATCCACCATGTAGACATCGTAGGTGGAGGTGGCAGTCCATCGCCCGGTGTTGATGGGGGCGGGAGCGCAATCCTCTTCATCCATGTCTTCTGCCTCCTCGGAGGCGTAGTCCAACATATCGGTTAAGTCCTCGACAGTGGCTACTAGGTGGGTGGTGGGTGGGATAAAAAATTCCTCTTAACCCGTCTTCAGACCGATCTGAGCGTGGATCGGGTTTGGGTCATCAGTGATTTTCATCGATAGGATCCGATCTAGGGCCTCGTTGAGTGTCGAGAGCTCGATCGGGTCAATCTGCCCAAAGCTTTCAGAGTTAACCTCCGATGCGTACGAACAAGGAAGGTGTTCGGCAGGAGCTGACCCCCGACCATTCGGTACTATAACCGGATCCGGACTAGAAGCCAGATTGTCGTCGGGGTTGGTCCCGTGGGCGGGATGGAGAGCGAAATCCGAAGTCAAGGCCTCGGAGTCCTCGGGTGCATCAGATGAGATTGCAAGCCCGGTAAGAAAAAGATCGCCTCGAGAGTCTATGGAGAACTCTAGGTTCCCGAATCTGACCTCTTGATCAGGGGCGAAAGTCCCGACCCGGCCAAGATGGCCGGTCGGGTCGGCGTGCAGCACGACGCTGCCGAAAGCAAAGATCTGTCCAGGGACGAAGGAGTCCATGATGCGGACTTCCTCGCTGATGACTAGGCATGCCATCGATTCCTTTGGCGATCACAGCGGAACTCTCAATGAAAGCACCAATGTCGGTGTGAAAACCGGCGGATCTCGGGTAGGGGTCCCGAGCTGTGAGTCTAGGATCGATGGTAACAGGGGACGAAGGAGACGATGTTTTACCCAGGTTCGGGCCTTCCTATGGAGGTAAAACCCTACGTCCTGCTTGATTATATTAAGGTGTATGAAGGTTACAGAGATGATCTACCACGAGATCGAGTAGCTAAAACCCTAGATGAGTTTCCCTGTCCTACATTCTAAAACCCTCCGGTTTATATAGACACCGGGGGGGTACTAGGATTTACACACGATAGGTCTCCTGCCGAGGATGGAGATGTCGATTTCCTCATCTTGACTTGGAGTGCACGACGCGCCTTCGAAGCTTCCTTCTGGAACACGGGGTCGCGACATATCCGGCCCTTCCTGCGATGGCCAGAGAGCGGCCCACCAAGCCGGCCTATCAGGATATAGGCCAGCAGCCCGAGGACCCCCTTAGTTCAGGACTCCCTCAGCCGGGATGAATACTAATCATTTTAAGATCCCCCTTGTGACTACTAGGCGTAGCAACTTTTTCTTAGTGACTTGCGTGGTCTTTCCAATCTTTACGGAGGTTTTTTCAATAGTTTTGATAGAATGAAAAGCTGAACCCAAATTACTAAAAATCCCTTCTATCTTATCAATCCGGTAAGGGCTCTCCTCTACCCTTTCGTTAACTACGGTTTCTTTTTCCTTAAGCAATTTAAGAGCATCTCCCGCTTTTGACCCAATTTTATTAGCAAGATTATGCATATTTTTATCTAGATCATCAAGATGTCCTTTAGTAATCATCTTCTTTTCAATAGCATCTAATCTCTCCATAACATGTTCGACAGTTAAAGTTGTTTCATTGATCATGATAGGTGGTGATCCCACTAAACTTCCCAAAGCATTAAAAGCATCTAAAGAAAGACACATCAAGAAATTCCACAGGTAATTATATCAAGGACGAATCTATACCAAATGGTGATGCCCACATAAAAACTGTGAAGAAGAACTACGGTTGATTGCTTATGGGTAGATCTATTATGAGCATTGCAAATCCTATACCTAGCATATTTTAAGTTCTCCCCTCCCCTTTGCTTAAAATTAAGAACCTCATTATCGGGAGTACACGCAACAAAGGAAGAACTAGCCATAATGACTAGGCAAGAGACCTGACGAGAAAAAGGGCAAACGAAAAAGAGGGCGAATAAAACGGCAAATTGGCGAAGTGGGGGAGAGGAAAACGAGAGGCAAATGGCAAATAATGTAATTGCAAGGAGATGAGATTTGTGATTAGGAACCCGGTAGATGATGATGGAGTCCCCTCGGCGCCTATGATAGGCACGTAGAAGAGACCGCTTCCTCCCCGGCAATGGCGCCAGAAATTCCTTTGACGTGGCTTGAGACTGCGTCGGTATTTCCCCAAAGAGGAAGGGATGATGCAGCACAGTGACGGTAAGTATTTCCCTCAGTTATGAAACCAAGGTTATCGAACCAGTAGGAGGATCACCACCACCCAATAAGCAGCACCTGCACACAAACAACAAATACGTGCAACCCGACGCGAAAGAGAGGTTGTCAATCTCTCTACGGTAAAAAGATAGATTAGGTAGTGATAGATAGGAGAGATAGATCTCTCAAGAACACAAAATAAAAAGAGCAAATAAAATATGCAGCAATATGTTTTTGGGTTTTTGGTTTTTTAGATCTGAAAACAAAGATTGCAAAAAGATAGATCTGAAAGCAATATGTAGAAAAGTAGACCCGGGGGCCGTAGGGTTCACTAGTGGCTTCTCTCATGAGTATAGCGCACGGTGGGTGAACAAATTACTGTTGGGCAATTGATAGAAAATCGAATAGTCATGACGATATCCAAGGCGATGATCATTATATAGGCATCACGTCCAAGATAAGTAGACCGACTGCTGCCTGCATCTACCACTATTACTCCACACATCGACCGCTATCCAGCATGCATCTAGTGTATTAAGTTCATGGAAAAACGGAGTAATGCTATAAGAACGATGACATGATGTAGACAAGATCTATTCATGTAGGAATAGACCCCATCTTGTTATCCTTAATAGCAATGATACATGTGTGTCTTGCTGCCCCTTCTGTCACTGGGAAAGAACACCGCAAGATCGAACCCATCACAAAGCACCTCTTCCCATGGCAAGAAAAATCGATCTAGTCGGCCTAACTAAACCAAAGATTCGGAGAAGAAATACGAGGCTATAGGTAATCATGCATATACGAGATCAAAGAAGACTCAAATAATATTCATGGATAAAAACTGATCATGAACTCAAAATTCATGGGATCCCAACAAACACACCGCAAAAGTTTACATCAAATAGATCTCCAAGAGACCATTGTATTGAGAATCATAAGAGAGAGAGAGAGAGGAAGCCATCTAGCTACTGCCTACGGACCCGTAGGTCTATGGTGAACTACTCACGCATCATCAGAGAGGCACCTATGAGGAAGATGAACCCCTCCGTGATGGTGTTTAGATTGGATCTCGAGGTTCTGGAACTTGCGGCGGCTGGAATTGTGTTTCGTCAACTCCCCTAATGTTTTTGGAATATTTGGGAATTTATAGGCATCAGAGGAGGTGGAGAGGGGCCCCGAGGAGGGCACAACCCATCAGGGTGCGCCGGGGTCCCCCTGGCGCGCCCTGGTGGGTTGTGGTCTCCTCGGCCCACTCCCCCGGTACTTATTTGGCCCACTGGGTGTCTTCTAGTCCAGAAAAAATCTCCAAAAAGTTTCGTCGCGATTGGACTCCGTTTGGTATTGATTTTCTGCGAAGTAAAAACCAAGCAAAAACAGCAACTGGCACTTTGGCACTATGTTAATAGGTTAGTCCCAAAAAATGATATAAAGTTGTTCTAAAATGATTGTAAAACAACCAAGAATGATAATATAACAGCATGGAACAAGCAAAAATTATAGATACGTTGGAGACGTATCACGACTCTACGTACACCAAACGTTTGCTTCTATGTAGTAACGAGAAATAAAATTGTGTTGTGGGGATTTAGAGGATAGCCTTGCATGATATTGGAGAACAAAAATACGAAAATAGTTGATGCCTGAATAAAGTTAGCATATATTACAATATATTACAAATAGCGAGTGTGGAATAATGATGGTATGGTGTATGGAATCATCATAGGCAATTGATAACAAGATCGGTAATCATTCTTGCAATTTTATATGAGGGAGAGGCATGAGCTATCATACTTTCCATACTAGGTTCATATGAACTTATGATTGGACCTCTACCAAGCATCCGCAGCTACTAGAAATCATTAAGGTAAATCCAACAATAGCATTAAACATCAAGTACCCTTTTACTCCCATACGCAACAATCCCCTTACTCGGTTGTAAACTTTTGTCACTCTAGCCCCCCACTTTAAGAGAATCATGAACGTATTGCAACACCCTACAGCGAGAATTCCCTCACGTGTCCGCGGCACGGAGGGCACCATAGGAAAGCACCAAAATAACACATACACAAAAATCAATCAAGATCATCAATCAACCCAAAGGACAACATAAATCTACTCAAACATCATAGGATGGCAACAAATCATTAATTAATAATATGTGGCATTAAACATCATGTTCAAGTAGGGGATTACAGCGGGGTTCGGGAGAGTGGACCGCTAAAAAGAGATGAGGAAGGTGATGAAGACGGTGATGTTGATGAAGACGATCACTGCGACGATGGTTCCCCCGACGGCACTCCGACGCCACCGGAAGAGAGGGCGAGAGAGTCTCCCCTCTTAGGCTTCCTCCTACATGGCCTCTCCCAAGATTGGGAGAGGTTCTCCCCTCTGGTTCTTGGCCTCCATGGCTCCCTAAGGGGCGAGATCCCCTCTGAGATTGGATCTCTCTCTCTGTTTCTCTCCGGTTTTCGCTATTGTTTTCTCTCCAGATTGGTTTTTCGTCAATATAGGGAGTTGCGGCAGCGAGGCGCAGAGTCTCCCATAATTTCTGAGGGTTTCTGCTTGTGGACAACAGGGGGGCCCTCTGGTGGTTCTTCGCTCCAATGTTGCTCATATGTTCGAGGAAAAATCACCAAAACGTTTCGGGCGATTCCGAGAACTTCCATTTTTTGCACACAAAAACGACACCACGGTAATTCTGCTAAAAACATCGTCAGTCCGGGTTAGTTCTAATTAAATCAGAAAAAGTGCATCAAAGCCATATAAAAGTATTTTAAAGATAGGTGAATATGGCATGAATACTTCATGAATTATCGATACATTGGAGACGTATCAGCATCCCCAAGCTTAATTCCTACTTGTCTTCGAGTAGGTAAATTATAAAAGGAATAATTTATGAAGTGTGAATGCTAGCATAGTGTACAATTTTGATCAATAAAATTTCAGCCATTTTTCTAGCATCATAACTAGCAAGTATTTCTGATAAAACTTCTCATGATCAAGTAGCAAGCTATTCACATGTTAAAGTATAGACCATAAACTTCCTTGAAAACTAGCAAACTGTGTTTTCAGTCATCAAACAATTACAATTCATCCTATTTTCAGGAAGGGTCTATGTAAGAGATTTATTTTAGCTAATTCTGCATACTCAACTATCATTTACTCTTCCACGATTGCTGATACTCAAAGCATATTTTTAGAACAAGCAGTTTCAATCAAACACATAGGAAGATAGGGGCTTAATATTCTAGCTCCCAACTTATTTATCTTAGGGATATGTCAACAATAATGAATCGTGATCACCTATATCCAACTGGATATATGTGCCTGGATCTTTCCCCACCATATGATGCTTGCCAACTAAAGAACTAATAGATTGGAATAGGGATGAACTTTATTGACTCTTGCATATAAGTAAATATAGAAAAGTAAATACATAAAAGTAAAAGACAGGACCTTCGCAGAGGGAAGCAAAGGTTTTCATGCGCTTTTTATTTTTGGATGTGCAATCTCTTAATGAAAAGGAACGTCACTTTAAATTGCCCCTTGTGATGGCAACCTTTATTATGCAGTCTGTCACTTTTATTTCTTCATCATCACAAGTTCGTACATAGCTTATTTTTTTCTTCCAATAAAAGATCATACATATTTAGGAGCAATTTTTATTGCTTTTTGCATCGATGACAACTTACTTGAGGGATATTATTCAATCCATAGGTAGATATGGTGGACTCTCATGGCAAGAAATTGGGTTAAGAGTTTTGGGATGCACAAGTAGTATCTCTACTTAGTACGAATTTTTGGCTAGTAAAAGATCCTAAGCAAGCACCACATGTTAGAGGATCCATGACAATATAACTTCTATGTGAATATAAACAAACATAACCATTACATTCTTTTCCTTGTCCAACGTCAACTACTTGATCAAGTTTGAAAATAATTAATGGGGACTCACAATCATAGAAGATGTCCAAGATAGTATATTTATATGTGAAATCTCTCTTCCTTCAATATTCTTTCATGAATTGTTCAAGTGACCAATGCTATGTCTGCTAACCTCCAATAAATTTCATTGCTTATACTCTTAGTATGTGAAGTCACTACTCCCCATGGGACAAGCATATGAAGCATATATAATTTCACGTTTTATGACATTCAATTCATTCAACATTTTCTCTTAGGATATAAGTGAAGCACAAGAGTGATCATCAAACTACTCTCAAAAAGATATAAGTGAAGATCATAGAGCATTCTACAATGAATATAGAGAGACCAATATCCAAGCTCAAAATATATACGTGAAGCACACGAAGCATTCTATAAATCCATACTCAAAAGATTTAAGTGAAGCGCATGAAGCATTCTATAAAGCCATACTCAAAAGGTTTAAGTGAAGCGCATGAAGCATTCTATAAATAAGCCAAGGATTATCTCATACCAGCATGGTGCATAAAATAAAAAGTAAAAATAAACACAAAAGATGCTCCAAGAATAGCACATGTGAACGAATAAAAACTTATGATCATCATAGGCTAACCGGTAATTGTTGACGAAGAGGGGTGGGATGCGTAGCATCCCCAAGCTTAGATGCTTGAGACTTCTTGAAATGCTGACTTGGGGAGCCTTGGGCATCCCCAAGCTTGAGCTTTTGTATCTTGTTCAATCCTCTCATATCCTGGTTTCACCTAAGTTGCAAAAACTTCATCCACATAAAAATTGAAAAGAACTCGTTAGATAGGTTAGTACATATAAAAATAAATCAACACTATATGTACTACCAAGACAAGTTTCATAATAATTTTCAAACATTAGGTATTGTATACTTTCATTTCCATAATTTATGTCTACCAATATAAGCCATGAAAACTCTAGGATAAGTAGATAACAAAACTATGACAGCAATCTATCCAGACAGAACAGTCTGTAGCAATTCATTTATAAAGTGTACTTCTGTAACTCCAAAACTCTGACAATTTAGGACAAGCTAAAGAATTTGTATGCAGTACTGTGTAAAAATTTCAGAATCTTTCCAAGTTCCAGTCAAATATGAAAATTCAAACACTACAGCAAAAGTTTATGTTTTTGCACAGTCACACATCAAACATGCAATTGAGACATCTTAAGGCAATTCTTGGAACCTTTTATTGAAAAACATGATTATCGATAACATCTAACAGAGACCAACAAAATAAAATGTCGATCCAAGCAAAACACATATTAAGTGATGAATAAAAATATAGCTCCAAGTAAGGTATACCGATAGTGTTTAAGACGAAAGAGGTGTTGCCTTCCGGGGCATCCCCAAGCTTGGACGCTTGAGTATTCCTTGGATATTACCTTGGGGGTGCCTTGGGAATCCCAAAGCTTAGGGTCTTGACGCTCCTTATTCTCCTCATATCGGTATCTCACCCAAAACTTGAAAACTTCAATCACACAAAACTCAACAAAACCTTTGTGAGATCCGATAGTATAGTAAACATATCAAATACTTTAAGTACTGTTATAAGTTGATTCATATTTTATTATGGCATAAGGTACTATATTCTAACTTCTCCCTGGCTTATACCTCCCGATGCAATCCGCAGCATCATTAAAACAAGCAAACTATGCAAGCAAAAATAGAATCTGTCTAAAACAAAACAGTCTGTAAAGATCTGTAAAGAACCTACACTTATGTAACTCTAAAAATTCTTAAAAATTAGGAAAACCTGAATAGTTTTTATAGAAATACTGTGTAAAAAATGCAGATCAAAAAGACATTCCAGTAAAATCAGATAAATTCTGCCCTGGACGCTAAGGTTTCTGTTTTTGCACCGTATCAATTCTACTCATTTTGTGAGTCATCACAAAGGATTTACTTGGCACAAGCACTAATTTAAACATAAAAACATAATAATTACAGAGGCAATAATAATGTTATCACACACAAATAGAAAGTATACATTGATCCCACCTCAGCTACAGCACAATGAGATCCCTGCTGCAAATGTGCTTTCACACAAGCTTGGATCCATCTATTTTCTTCAGGCTGGCCTATGCACAACCAACACCATCTTGAGGTATACATTGATGCCTAAGTCTGGAGATGAGAAGATGATCAAAGGCTATTCTATCAACATGCTACTCCATATTGACCAACACACCAGATTTCGAGTGATGGACTTGATAGTTGAGACGGTGAAGAGGACTGCCGCAGATCAGAAGAGATCATGTGGATACGCTCCATACATTCAGATGCTTATCAACTCCCAGCTGGAGAAGCACGTGTATGCACTTGATCGACCACATTTTCCACTCCTGCCAGAGCTAGAAGACAATGTTGTGGTGATGGATCCAGATCATCCCACCTCAACTACAGCACAGGCAGAGACAGTGGCAGCCAGAGACTCTAGTGCTCAGGTGCCAAAGATCTGGAGTGAGCAACTGGATCTACTTCTCAGTTCCGTGCTCAACATGCAGAAGGATATTGGGAATATCTTGAAGAACCAGGAGAGTCTAGGAAGGATTGTTGAGAGCAAGTTCCACATTCTCAACAACAAGGTGGATGAGCTCACAGTGACAGTAAATGAGCTCAAGAGAGAAGTTGATGGCGTGCCCAGTCCCCACACCACAGATGATGATGAGGACAGTCCACCTCTCCGAGCCGACACCCAGTTCAGGACTAAAGCCAGGACTCCTACCATGACAGCTCCAGAGTTAAGACCTTCATCATCAGCACCTGCTACAGCTCCATCAGCTCCGTCAGCTACTCCAACACCTCCAGTTGCTACTCCAACTCCATCCATGATGTCTGCTGAAGTCTTCGCTGATGCCGTTCTCTCGACTCCTTCATCAGCTACCGGAGGGGATCAGCCCCAGAGAGACGCTTAGTTCTATACCTTTGAACTTTTTGGTAACTTGTTGCCAAAGGGGGAGAAGTTGTATAGATCATTAGGGCTTCGAGAGAGGGAGAGTGTTGCTTTTTATCGCTCTCCAAAAACATTGATATCTTTTGGTATGTTTGTGTTAAACCTTGTTTGTGTTTGATCATACACTTGATGTGTGCTGCTACTATTTCCTATCCTTGATGATGCCTATGAGATGATCATTCACTTTTACTTGTTGTGTTGTGCTATGATGTTCATTCCTATTACTCTCGCACACCACCAAGTTGTATGTGACATGGAAGAGTGCCTCATATACCTAATCGATTGTGCATTTGCATTCAAACCCAAATTCAAAATAGTGCACAAATTTAGGGGGAGCTCTTGCTTATCACATACTTCTCAAAGCGACGATTATATTCATTGATTATATCATATGTGGAAGCTTTGATCTATATGTTGTCATCAATTACCAAAAAGGGGGAGATTGAAAGCACATTTGCTCCCTTGGTGGTTTTGGTAATTAAAAACAACATATATCTCATTGGACTAATGTTTCCACTAAGTATATTTCAGGAAAAGTTCAGTGATGGGATGGCAAAAGGTTTGTGGAGAGACCCCTAGATGCAAGGAATAGGATTGGCAAAGCTTCAAGCAAGAAGACTCTACATTTTACTTTGTGAGAAATCACTTTGAGTCTATAGGAAAGCCAATACTATGAAAAGGGGGTAAGGTATTGATGGTGAACAAAATGCTCCACGTGCACAAGTGATAGTCACCAAAAACACCCATAAGCTCTTCCACAAATGTCTGTCAAAAGCCTATCATGCAAAATCGGTGCCACCAATATTCCCCACTCGGCCCTACCGATTTTCACCTCAGACAGATCCCAGCCAAACCCTAAGTCTTCGGTATAGCCGATTCTGCATCGGTGCCACCGAGTTTAGGTTGCCAACATTCTGTTGCCCCTTTTCTTCAATTCGGAATTTCCGAGTTGTTTGGATCGGTGCCACCGAGTTTTGCAACCTGACCGTTGGTCACCTGATCGGTACTGCCGAGATTTATATATCGGTCTCACCGAGATTCGAAAGTTGCTACCTTTTGAGCAACTCGGTGCCACCAAGTTTCACACTTCGGTGTCGCCGAGTTGGTCATTATAGGTGTAATGGTTGGATTTTTGGAGATGCCTATATATACCCCTTCACCACCACCCACTCGCAAGAGAAGCACTCAGAACTATTCCATACTTGTCCCATCCAATTTTCTGAGAGAGAGCCACCTACTCATGTGTTGAGATGAAGCCATTCCATTCCAACCATATGAAAATCTTGATTTCTAGCCTCCCCAAGTTGCTTTCCACCCAATCAATCTCTTCCACCAAAGCCAAGTTTGTGAGAGAGTGATTGTGTGTTGAGGAGTCTATCATCTTGAAGCACAAGAGCAAGGAGTTCATCGTTACTATCGAGCCTATTACCTTTTGGAGGGTGGTGCCTCCTAGATTGGTTAGGTGTCGCTTGGGAGCCTCCTACTTCGTGTTGTGGAGCTGAACCAAGAAGTTTGTACGGGCAAGGAGATCGCCTACTTTATGAAGATCTACCCGTACTAAGGCTAGTCCTTCGTGGACGGAAGCCGTTATGGAATAGTCAAGGTTGCTACTTCGTGGACCCTTATGGGTGCAGCCCTCCGTGGACTCTCGCGGCCGTTACCCTCCGTGGGTTGAAGACTCCATAAACGTGGACGTACGATAGCACCACCTATCGGAACCACGGGAAAAATCTTCGTGTCTTGAAATTGCATTTGATCTTCCTCCCTATCCTCTATTACATATGCTTGTCTTTACTTTCCACTGCTATACTCTTAGACATGCATGTGTAGGGTGTCCTTGACTTGCTATCATTGCTAAAATCTGCCAACACTTAAAATTGGGAAAAGGTAGAAATTTTATTTAGTCAAGAAGTCTAATCACCCCCCTCTAGACATACTTTCGATCCTATATTAGCTGCAATAAATGTTTCTCAAAACACTCCTTGGTATGTTGATTATGCTAACTACATTGTCGCTAAATATATACCACCTAGCTTCACATACCAACAAAAGAAAAAATTCTTCTATGATTTAAGACATTACTTTTGGGATGACCCACATCTCTATAAAGAAGGAGTAGATGGTATTATTAGAAATTGTGTACCTGAGCATGAACAGGAACAAATCCTACGGAAATGTCATTCTGAAGCTTATGGAGGACATCATGCGGGAGATAGAACTGCTCACAAGGTACTGCAATCTAGTTTTTATTGGCCTACTCTCTTCAAGGATGCCCGTAAGTTTGTCTTGTCTTGTGATGAATGTCAAAGAATTGGTAATATCGGTAAGCGTTAGGAAATGCCTATGAATTATACACTTGTTGTCGAACCATTTGATGTTTGGGGTTTTGATTATATGGGACATTTTCCTTCCTCTAACGGGTACACTCATATATTAGTTGCCGTTGATTATGGCACTAAGTGGGTAGAAGCTATTCCAACTAGTAGTGCTGATCACAACACCTCCATTAAAATGCTTAAAGAAGTTATCTTCCCGAGGTTTGGAGTCCCTAGATATTTAATGACTGATGGTGGTTCACACTTTATTCATGGTGCTTTCCATAAGATGCTTGCTAAATATGATGTTAACCATAGAATTGCATCACCCTATCATCCTCAATCTAGTGGTCAAGTTGAACTTAGAAATAGAGAAATAAAATAGATATTACAAAAAAAATTCAATAGGTCTCAAAAGAATTGGTCTAAGAAACTAGATGATGCACTTTGGGCCTACAGAACAGCTTATAAAAATCCTATGGGTATGTCTCCATACAAAATAGTATATGGAAAAGCTTGTCATTTGCCTCTAGAGTTAGAACACAAAGCATTTTGGGCAATTGAAGAACTCAATTATGATTTCAAACTTGCCGGTGATAAGAGGTTATTTGATATTAGCTCACTAGATGAATGAAGAACCCAAGACTATGAAAATGCCAAACTATTCAAAGAAAAAGTAAAAAGATGGCACGACAAAAGAATCCAAAAGCGGGAATTCAAAATAGGAGACTATGTTCTTTTGTTCAACTCTCATTTAAGATTTTTTGTAGGTAAGCTTCTCTCCAAATGGGAAGGACCTTATATTATCGAAGAGGTTTATCATTCTGGAGCTATCAAAATTAATAATACCGAAGGTACTAACCCGAAGGTGGTCAATGGACAAAGAATTAAGCATTATATCTCAGGTATGCTTATTAACGTTGAAAGCAATGTTATTCAAACCATGACACCGGAGGAACACATAAAAGAAACCTTCCGGAACACTCCAGAATTCTGAAAAATAGGAGGTACATGATACGGTAAGTAAACGGACCCCGAAAAATCCGCAAAAATATTTTTTCTCAGTTTTGGAATATTAGAAAATTTAGGAAAATAAGAAATAAACCAGAAGGCAACCGAGGTGAGCATGATACACCAGGGCGCGCCAGCCCTGCCAGGCGCGCCCTGGTGGGTTGTGCCCACCTCGGACACCTTCCCGATTCCGTTTTCCTTCCGTATGCTTGCTTTCCAAGAATAAAAATTCTCTATATATACCCCCCGACTGTTTTGACGACCGCATCGCAGAAAGATCCTCTGTTCTTGTTTCATGTTGTTTTCCTGGCAGATCTGAAAATATGTCGTCTCAAGATTCGGAGGGAGAGAGCTATGTTGCTGACTATATTGCAAACCCCAAGATCTATGGAGAAGTGGAGCATTATGGATGGACCTTAGACGAGGAGGAAGATGCTTCCATGAAGGAAACAAAGGATGATAGCTCTGAGGAAGAGGATGACCCACTACCTCAACCCGGAGACATGCATGTGGAATTCAAGAAGTCAAGCCTCCCTAGAGGATACAAACCTGAGGTTCAATTTATTCCATCTCGTTTTCTGCAGGAGAGAAAGGCGGCGTTATGCAAAAAGATATTGAAGCTCGAGTTGGAGAATGATGATCTAAGGGAGGAAAATTTTATGCCCAAATATAAGTTGAAGAAGAAGGCCACATCATCATCACCACCTACTTCATCACCACCACCAAAGGAGACTTGAGCACACGGGTATGGGCACTCCCCTTGGCTTGAGCCAAGCTTCGGGGAGGTGCCCCGGTATCGTATCACCATCACTTTTATTCACCTTTACCTATTTTAGTTCGGTCTTTAGTTTCCTTTTGATTTGGTTGAATAAAAGTTTAGCATGATCTATTTTCGTGTGTTAGTTTCGTGGTCTATCTATCTATGTAATCGAGTGAGAGTTATATACTAAAGTTTAGTTTGAGCTTTTGCCTCTCTACTTTCTTGTTGCAATCAAAATAAAAGGAAAGAGAAATAAATGAAAAGAATCATATGCTAATCTTATAGTAAGTAATGACATCACATAAGGAAAAGTATAAGTGGTAAAATTTATTGGAGATTGACAAACATAGCATTGGTCAATGATGCAATTCATGAAAGAATTAATAAGGGAAGAGAAGATTCACATGAAAATACACTATCTTGCAGATCTTTTAAGATTGTGAGCCCCCATTAAATATTATATGTCAAAATGGTTGACGTTGGACAAGGAAGACAACGTAATGATTTATGTTTGTTCATATCCACATAGAAGTTATATTGTCATAGATCCTTCAACATGTGGTGCTTGCTCAATATCTTTGCTAGCCAAAAATTCCGCACTAAGTAGAGATACTACTTGTGCATCCAAAAACCCAAAACCCAAATTCATTCTTTGAGAGTCCACCATACCTACCTACGGATCGAGTAAGATCCTTCAGGTAAGTTGTCATCGGTGCAATAAGGCAATAAAAATTACTTCTAAATGTGTTTTGATCAATTAGTGTAAGACAAAATTGAGCGCTATACGAACTTATGATGACAAAGTAATAAAAGCGACAGACTACATAATAAAGGTTGCTATCATAGGGGGCAATATAGCGTGACGTTCTTTTACTTTAAGGGATTGGGCATACAAACCAAAAAGCGCATGACAACCTCTGCTTCCCTCTGCGAAGGGACTATCTTTTACTTTTATGTATTCACTTTTATGCAAGAGTCAAAGTATTCTTCCCTATTCCTTTTTACTTTTTCTTTTGCAAGCATCATGTGGTGAGGAAAGATCTAGGCACATATATCCAGTTGGATGTGAGTGGGCATGAGTTATTATTGTTGACATCACCCTTGAGGTGAGTACGTTGGGAGGCGAAACTATAAGCCCCTATCTTTCTATGTGTCCGGTTAAAGTTTTTGCTCATGGGTATGTTGTGAGTGTTAGCAATCATAGAAGACTAAATGATGGTTGAGTATGTGGACTTGCCAAAAGGCTTCGACATGAAACCCTTCCTGAAAATATGATGAGTTGTAGTTGCAAAGTTGACTGAGAACATAGTTTGTTGGTTTTCAATAAGGTTTATGCTTTATACTTCTATGTTGTGATGAATTGTTACTTGTTCATGATAATATGATGAAAGTATATGAATAAGTTTTATGATAGAGTTTGTTGTTGTTATGATAATAAGCATGATGCTACTATGTCTGTATTTTGTTTTTATCGACACCTCTCTCTCAAACCATGTGGACATGCTTTTCAATATCGGCTTTTTGCTTGAGGACAAGCGAGGTCTAAGCTT
Source organism: Elymus sibiricus (assembly GCA_039707655.1). Lineage (NCBI taxonomy): Eukaryota > Viridiplantae > Streptophyta > Magnoliopsida > Poales > Poaceae > Elymus > Elymus sibiricus. Next base: position 312,075,157 of record CM077663.1, on the reverse strand, counting down.
GGGGGAGTTGATACGTCCATTTTGCATCATGATTTACTACAGTGATTTATTATGTTTTGATGAATAATAATGCTTTAGGGAATGATTCTAATGCCTTTTCTCTCATAATATGCAAGGTTTACACAAAGAGGGAGAATACCGGCAGCTGGAATTATGGACCTAAAAAAGCACATCAGAGATACCTATTCTGCACATCTCGAAATAACCTGAAACTTTAGGTAGAATATTTTTGGAATATATTAAAAATACTGGAGCAAAAAACTACCGGAGGGGGCCACCCTGGTGGGCACAAGACACCAGGGCGCGCCAGGCCCCCCAGGCGCGCCCTGGCGGTTTGTGCCCTCCTTGGCCCACCTTTGATGCCCATCTTCTGGTATATAAGGTCTTTTGACCTAGAAAAAATAAGGAGAGGACTTTCGGGACGGAACGCTACCGTCTCGAGGCGGAACTTGGGCAGGAGCACTTTTGCCCTCCGGCGGAGCGATTCTGCCGGGGGAACTTCCCTCCTGGAGGGGGAAATCGAAGCCTCCCAGAGGTCAATCTTCATCAACATATTCAACAGCACCATCTCCTCTCAAACCCTAGTTCATCTCTTGCGTTCAATCTTTGTACCGGAACCTCAGATTGGTACCTGTGGGTGACTAGTAGTGTTGATTACATCTTGTAGTTGATTACTATATGGTTTATTTGGTGGAAGATTATATGTTCAGATCCATTATGCTATTCAATACCCCTCTGATCTTGAGCATGTATATTATTTGTGAGTAGTTACCTTTGTTCTTGAGGTCACGGGAGAAGTCATGTTGCAAGTAATCATGTGAATTTGATATGTGTTCGATATTTTGATGATATGTATGTTGTGATTCCCTTAGTAGTCTCATGTGAACGTCGACTACATGACACTTCACCATCCTTGGGCCTAAGGGAATGCATTGTGGAGTAGTTATTAGATGATGGGTTGCTAGAGTGACAGAAGCTTAAACCCAAGTTGATGCGCTACTTCGTAAGGGGCTGATTTGGATCCAAACGTTTAATGCTATGGTTAGATTTTATCTTAATACTTTTCTCGTAGTTGCGGATGCTTGCGAGGGGGTTAATCATAAGTGGGAGGTTGTTCAAGTAAGAACAACACCCAAGCACCGGTCCACCCACATATCAAATTATCAAAGTAGCGAACACGAATCAAACCAACATGATAAAAGTGACTAGATGAAATTCCCGTGTACCCTCAAGAACACTTTGCCTATTACTAGAGACTATTATGGCTTGTCCTTTGCCACAAAAGGATTGGGCTATCTTGCTGCACTTTATTGTTGGAAATATGCCCTAGAGGCAATAATAAATTGGTTATTATTATATTTCCTTGTTCATGATAATCGTTTATTATCCATGCTATAATTGTATTGATTGATAACTCAAATACATGTGTGGGTACATAAACAACACTGTGTCCCTAGTAAGCCTCTAGTTGACTAGCTCGTTGATCAAAGATGGTTAAGGTTTCCTAGCCATTGACATGAGATGTCATTTGATAACGGGATCACATCATTAGGAGAATGATGTGATGGACAAGACCCAAACTACGAACGTAGCATATGATCGTGTCAGTTTATTGCTATTGTTTTCTGCATGTCAAGTATCTGTTCCTATGACCATGAGATCATGCAACTCGCTGACATCAGAGGAGTACCTTGTGTGTATCAAACGTCGCAACGTAACTGGGCGACTATAAAGGTGCTCTACAGGTATCTCCGAGGGTGTCTGTTGGGTTGGCATGGATCAAGACTGGGATTTGTTACTCCGTATGACGGAGAGGTATCTTAGGGCCCACTCAGTAATACAACATCACAATGAGCCTTGCAAGCAATGTGACTAAAGTGTTAGCCACGAGATCTTGTATTACGGAACGAGTAAAGAGACTTGCCGGTAACGAGATTGAACTAGGTATAGAGATACCGACGATCGAATCTCGGGCAAGTAACATACCGAAGAACAAAGGGAACAGCATACGGGATTAACTGAATCCTTGACATAGAGGTTCGACCGATAAAGATCTTCGTAGAATATGTAGGAGCCAATATGGGCATCCAGGTCCCGCTATTGGTTATTGATCGTAGAGGTGTCTCGGTCATGTCTACATAGTTCTCGAACCCGCAGGGTCTACACACTTAACGTTTGGTGACGATTAGTATAGTTGAGTTATTTTGTTGGTGACCGAAGGTTGTTCGGAGTCCCGGATAAGATCCCGAACATGACGAGGATCTCCGGAATAGTCCGGAGGTAAAGATTGATATATGTGATAATAGTGTTTTGATCTCCGGAAGGGTTCCGGAATTCACCGGAAGGGGTTCCGGATGTTTACCGAAGTGTTCGGGTGCAGCAACACTTTATATGGGCCAAAGGGATAAAGCCCACGAGGTATTGGAAAGTGCAAAAGTAGTTTTGCTGCCGCGTAAGCGGTACTACCGCTTGGTGAAGCGGTACTACCGCCCGAGCGGTACTACCGCTTGTGTGAAGCGGTACTACCGCCCGAGCGGTACTACCGCTTGTGTGAAGCGGTACTACCGCTTGTGCGCGGCTGTGCACGGTTCGGCAGGGATCCGAGTTGGACTCTTTCCCTGCGGGCCAAACCGACCTTGTGCGGGCAAAACCGACCTGGAGGAGGCTTTTACTCCAAGTTTAGACCCCAAGGCTCAACATATAAATAGAGGGGCAGGGCTAGCACACGGGATACATCAAGATTTCCCCAAGCCGTGTGCGGCAACCCTAACCCTCTAGTTCCTCCGTCATAATCTCCGTAGCTCTTGGCGAAGCCCTGCAGAGATTGTTCCTCACCACCATCACCACGCCGTCGTGCTGCTGGAACTCAATCACTACTTCATCATCGCTCGCTGGATCGAGGAGGTGAAGGCGTCATCAAGCCGTACGTGTGTTGAACGCGGAGGTGCCGTCTGTTCGGCGCTAGTTCGTGATCGGATCGAGGGACGACTTGCGATTTGGATCGCGGAGACGTTCGACTACATCAACCGCGTTTCTTAAACGCTTCCGCTTAGCGATCTACAAGGGTATGTAGATTCACTCTCCCTCTCGTAGATGCTCATCACCATGGATAGATCTTGTGTGTGCGTAGGAAAATTTTTGTTTCCCATGCAACGTTCCCCAACAGTGGCATCTGAGCTAGGTCTATGCGTAGATGAGATCTCGAGTAGAACACAAACGAGTTGTGGGCGTGGGTGTATACATATTGCTTGCCGTTACTAGTTGATACTTGATTCGGCAGTATTGTGAGATGAAGCGGCCCGGACCGACATTACGCGTACTCTTACGCGAGACAGGTTCCTTCAACTGACATGTAACTTCGTTGCATAAAGATGGCTAGCGGGTGTCTGTTTCTCTCACTTTAGTTGAATCGATTTCAATGAAGAGGGTTCTTTTAGAAGATCAAAAAGCAATCACTACACCACGTTGTGGTTTTGCGTAGGTAAGAACGGTTCTTGCAAACCCGTAGCAGCCACGTAAAATTTGCAACAACAATTAGAGGACGTCTAACTTGTTTTTGCAGGGTATGATGTGATATGATATGGCCAATTACATGATGAGATATATGTGATGTATGAGATGATCATGTGTTGTATAGAATATCACGACTTGCATGTCGATGAGTACGGCAACTGGCAGGAGCCATAGAGTTGTCTTTAATTATTGTATGACCTGCGTGTCAATCATTAAGCGCTATGTAATGCTTTACTTTATCGCTAAACGTTAGCAATAGTCGTGGAAGCAACAGTCGGCGCGACAACCTTATGGCGACACGTTGATGGAGATCAAGATGATGGAGATCATGGTGTCATGCCGGTGACGATGGAGATCATGCCGGTGCTTTGGAGATGGAGATCAAAAGCACAAGTTCATGGCCATATCATGTCACTTATGATTTGCATGTGATGTTAATCCTTTTATGCATCTTATTTTGCTTAGGACGACGGTAGCATTATAAGGTGATCCCTCACTTAAATTTCAAGATAAATTGTGTTCTCCCCGAGTGTGCACCGTTGCGAAAGTCCGTCGTTTCGAGACACGCCATGATGATCGGGTGTGATAGACTCCACGTTCACATACAACGGGTGCAAGCCATGTTGCACACGCGGAACACTCGGGTTAAACTTGACGAGCCTAGCATGTACAGACATGGCCTCGGAACACAAGAGACCAAAAGGTCGAACATGAGTCATATAGTAGATATGATCAACATGAAGATGTTCACCATTGAAACCACCTCAACTCACGTGATGATCGGACTTGAGTTGGTGGATTTGGATCATGTTACACTCGAATGACCGGAGGGATGTCAATTTGAGTGGGAGTTTTTAAGTAATATGATTAACTAAACTCATTATCTAGAACAATAGTCTAAGTTGTCTTTGCTATATTTATGTTGTAGATCATGGCTCGCGCAGTAGCACCCCTGAATTTTAATGCGTTCCTAGAGAAAGCTAAGTTGAAAGATGATGGAAGTAACTTTGTGGACTGGGCCCGTAATCTAAGGATTATCCTTACGGCTTCCCAGAAGGCTTATGTCCTTGATGCACCGCTTGGTGATCCACCCGCTCCAGTTGAGTCTCTAGACGTTGTGAACGCCTGGCAGGCTCGTTCTGATGATTACTCAATAGTTCAATGTGCAATGTTGTATGGCTTAGAACCGGGACTTCAAAGACGTTTTGAACGTCATGGAGCATATGAGATGTTCCAGGAGTTGAAGTTTATCTTTCAGAAGAATGCCCGGATCGAGAGATATGAGATCTTCGATAAGTTCTATGCTTGCAAGATGGAGGAGAACGGCACTATCAGTGATCACATACTCAGAATGTCTGGGTACTCCACCCGTCTGGCTGAGTTAGGGATGCCCCTTCTGCCAGAGGCTATCACTGACAGAGTTCTTCAATCATTGCCATCTAGCTACAAGAGCTTCGTGTTGAACTATAACATGCACGGGATGAACAAGTCAGTCACCGAGCTGTTTGCGATGCTGAAAGCCGCTGAGTCTGAAATTCAGAAGGAGCATCAAGTGTTGATGGTCAATAAAACCACTAGTTTCAAGAAAAATGGCAAGGGTAAGAAGGGTAACTCCAAGAAGAGTGGCAAAGCAGTTGCTCCTCTCGTGAAGAAACCCAAGACTGGACCCAAACCAGAAACTGTGTGTTTTCATTGCAAGGGAACTGGACACTGGAAGCGGAATTGCCCCAAGTATTTGGCTGACAAGAAGGCGGCCAACAACAAACAAGGTATATATGATATACATGTTATTGATGTGTACCTTACCAACTCTCGTTGTAGTGCCTGGGTATTTGATACCGGTGCAGTTGCTCATATTTGCAACTCTAAACAGGAACTGCGGAATAGACGGAGGCTGGCAAAGGACGAAGTGACGATGCGCGTGGGAAATGGTTCCAAGGTTGATGTGATCGCCGTCGGCACGCTCGCTCTTCGATTACCGTCGGGATTAGTGATGAACCTAAATAAGTGTTATTTGGTGCCTGCGTTAAGCATGAACATTATATCTGGATCTTGTTTATTGCGAGACGGTTACTCATTTAAATCAGAGAATAATGGTTGTTCTATTTATATGAGTAATATCTTTTATGGTCATGCACCCAATGTGAGGGGTTTATTCTTATTGAATCTCGATAGTAATGATACACATGTTCATAACATTGATGCCAAAAGATGTAGAATTGATAATGATAATACCACTTTCTTGTGGCACTGCCGTTTAGGTCATATTGGCGTAAAACGCATGAGGAAGCTCCATGCTGATGGACTTTTGGAGTCACTTGATTTTGAATCACTTGACACATGTGAGCCATGCCTCATGGGCAAGATGACTAAAACGCCGTTCTCTGGAACAATGGAACGGGCAAGTGACTTATTGGAAATCATACATACTGATGTGTGCGGTCCGATGAGCATTGAGGCGCGCGGTGGTTATCGTTACTTTCTCACCTTCACTGATGACTTAAGTAGATATGGGTATATTTACTTAATGAAACACAAGTCTGAAACATTTGAAAAGTTCAAAAATTTCAGAGTGAAGTTGAGAATCATCGTAACAAGAAGATTAAATTCCTACGATCTGATCGAGGAGGAGAATATCTGAGTTATGAGTTTGGCAGTCACTTAAGACAGTGTGGAATTGTTTCACAATTGACACCGCCTGGAACACCACAGCGTAATGGTGTGTCCGAACGTCGTAATCGAACCTTATTGGATATGGTGCGATCTATGATGTCTCTTGCCAATTTGCCACTATCGTTTTGGGGTTATGCATTAGAGACAGCTGCATTCACTTTAAATAGGGCACCTTCGAAATCCGTTGAGACGACGCCATATGAACTTTGGTTTGGCAAGAAGCCAAAGCTGTCGTTTCTTAAAGTTTGGGGATGTGATGCTTATGTCAAAAAGCTTCAGCCTGAAAAGCTAGAACCCAAAGCGGAGAAATGCGTCTTCATAGGATACCCAAAAGAGACAGTTGGGTATACCTTCTATCTCAGATCCGAAGGCAAAGTGTTTGTCGCTAAAAATGGAACATTTCTTGAGAAAGAGTTTCTCTCGAAAGAATTGAGTGGGAGGAAGATAGAACTTGATGAGGTTGTTGAACCTTTACTTCAACCTGAGAGTAGCGCAGCGCAGAAAGTTGTTTCTGTGGAGCCTACATTAGCTGAAGAGGAAGTTAATGATGATGATCATGAAACTTTGGATCAAGTTGCTATCGAACCTCGTAGGTCGACAAGGACGCGTACTGCTCCCGAGTGGTACGGCAACCCTGTCTTAGAGGTCATGTTGTTAGACAACGATGAACCTACGAGCTATGGAGAAGCGATGATGGGCCCGGATTCCGAGAAGTGGTTAGAGGCCATGAAATCCGAGATGGGATCCATGTATGAAAACAAAGTATGGACTTTGGAAGTATTACCTGAAGGGCGTAAGGCCATTCAGAACAAATGGATCTTTAAGAGGAAGACGGACGCGGACGGTAATGTCACCGTCTATAAAGCTCGACTTGTGGCAAAGGGTTTTTCACAAGTTCAAGGAGTTGACTACGATGAGACCTTCTCACCCGTAGCGATGCTTAAGTCCGTCAGAATCATGTTAGCAATAGCTGCCTTTTTCGATTATGAAATTTGGCAGATGGATGTCAAAACAGCGTTCCTTAACGGTTACCTTAAGGAAGAGTTGTATATGATGCAACCAGAAGGTTTTGTCGATCCAGAGAATGCTGACAAAGTTTGCAAACTCCAGCGATCCATTTATGGACTGGTGCAAGCATCTCGGAGTTGGAATCTTCGTTTTGATGAGGTGATCAAAGCGTTCGAGTTTATACAAGTTTACGGAGAAGCTTGTATTTACAAGAAAGTGAGTGGGAGCTCTATAGCATTTCTAATATTATATGTGGATAACATATTACTGATTGGAAACAATATAGAAATGCTGGAAAGCATAAAGGAATATTTGAACAAGAGTTTTTCAATGAAGGACCTAGGAGAAGCTGCTTTCATATTAGGCATCAAGATCTATAGAGATAGATCGAGACGCTTAATAGGACTTTCACAAAGCACATACCTTGACAAAGTTTTGAAGAAGTTCAAAATGGATCAGTCCAAGAAGGGGTTCTTGCCTGTATTGCAAGGTGTGAAGTTGAGTAAGACTCAATGCCCAGTGACTGCAGAAGATAGAGAAAAGATGAGTGTCATCCCCTATGCTTCGGCCATAGGCTCTATCATGTATGCAATGCTGTGCACAAGACCCGATGTCAGCCTTGCCATAAGTATGGTCGGAAGGTTTCAAAGTGATCCAGGAATGGAACACTGGACGGCGGTCAAGAATATCCTGAAGTACCTGAAAAGGACTAAGGACATGTTTCTCGTTTATGGAGGTGATCAAGAGCTCGTCGTAAAGGGTTACGTCGATGCAAGCTTTGACACTGATCCGGATGACTCTAAGTCGCAAACCGGATACGTATTTATTCTTAATGGGGGTGCGGTTAGCTGGTGCAGTTCCAAGCAAAGCGTGGTAGCAGATTCTACATGCGAAGCGGAGTACATCGCAGCCTCGGAGGCGGCGAAGGAAGGTGTCTGGATGAAGGAGTTCATGACAGATCTTGGAGTAGTGCCTAGTGCGCTTAACCCAATGACTCTGTTTTGTGATAATACTGGTGCCATTGCTCTAGCCAAGGAACCAAGATTTCACAAGAGGACCAGACACATAAAGCGACGTTTCAATTCCATCCGCGATTACATCAAGGAGGACGACAAAAATATTTGCAAAGTACACACGGATCTGAATGTTGCAGATCCGATGACTAAACCTCTTCCAAGGGCTAAACATGAACAACACCAGAACTGCATGGGTGTTCGATTCATTACAATGTAAATCACATAGTGATGTGAACTAGATTATTGACTCTAGTGCAAGTGGGAGACTGTTGGAAATATGCCCTAGAGGCAATAATAAATTGGTTATTATTATATTTCCTTGTTCATGATAATCGTTTATTATCCATGCTATAATTGTATTGATTGGAAACTCAAATACATGTGTGGGTACATAAACAACACTGTGTCCCTAGTAAGCCTCTAGTTGACTAGCTCGTTGATCAAAGATGGTTAAGGTTTCCTAGCCATTGACATGAGATGTCATTTGATAACGGGATCACATCATTAGGAGAATGATGTGATGGACAAGACCCAAACTACGAACGTAGCATATGATCGTGTCAGTTTATTGCTATTGTTTTCTGCATGTCAAGTATCTGTTCCTATGACCATGAGATCATGCAACTCGCTGACATCAGAGGAGTACCTTGTGTGTATCAAACGTCGCAACGTAACTGGGCGACTATAAAGTTGCTCTACAGGTATCTCCGAGGGTGTATGTTGGGTTGGCATGGATCAAGACTAGGATTTGTTACTCCGTATGACGGAGAGGTATCTCAAGGCCCACTCAGTAATACAACATCACAATGAGCCTTGCAAGCAATGTGACTAAAGTGTTAGCCACGAGATCTTGTATTACGGAACGAGTAAAGAGACTTGCCGGTAACGAGATTGAACTAGGTATAGAGATACCGACGATCGAATCTCGGGCAAGTAACATACCGAAGAACAAAGGGAACAGCATACGGGATTAACTGAATCCTTGACATAGAGGTTCGACCGATAAAGATCTTCGTAGAATATGTAGGAGCCAATATGGGCATCCAGGTCCCGCTATTGGTTATTGATCGTAGAGGTGTCTCGGTCATGTCTACATAGTTCTCGAACCCGCAGGGTCTACACACTTAACGTTTGGTGACGATTAGTATAGTTGAGTTATTTTGTTGGTGACCGAAGGTTGTTCGGAGTCCCGGATAAGATCCCGGACATGACGAGGATCTCCGGAATAGTCCGGAGGTAAAGATTGATATATGTGATAATAGTGTTTTGATCTCCGGAAGGGTTCCGGAATTCACCGGAAGGGGTTCCGGATGTTTACCGAAGTGTTCGGGTGCAGCAACACTTTATATGGGCCAAAGGGATAAAGCCCACGAGGTATTGGAAAGTGCAAAAGTAGTTTTGCTGCCGCGTAAGCGGTACTACCGCTTGGTGAAGCGGTACTACCGCCCGAGCGGTACTACCGCTTGTGTGAAGCGGTACTACCGCCCAAGCGGTACTACCGCTTGTGTGAAGCGGTACTACCGCTTGTGCGCGGCTGTGCACGGTTCGGCAGGGATCCGAGTTGGACTCTTTCCCTGCGGGCCAAACCGACCTTGTGCGGGCAAAACCGACCTGGAGGAGGCTTTTACTCCAAGTTTAGACCCCAAGGCTCAACATATAAATAGAGGGGCAGGGCTAGCACACGGGATACATCAAGATTTCCCCAAGCCGTGTGCGGCAACCCTAACCCTCTAGTTCCTCCGTCATAATCTCCGTAGCGCTTGGCGAAGCCCTGCAGAGATTGTTCCTCACCACCATCACCACGCCGTCGTGCTGCTGGAACTCAATCACTACTTCATCATCGCTCGCTGGATCGAGGAGGTGAAGGCGTCATCAAGCCGTACGTGTGTTGAACGCGGAGGTGCCGTCTGTTCGGCGCTAGTTCGTGATCGGATCGAGGGACGACTTGCGATTTGGATCGCGGAGACGTTCGACTACATCAACCGCGTTTCTTAAACGCTTCCGCTTAGCGATCTACAAGGGTATGTAGATTCACTCTCCCTCTCGTAGATGCTCATCACCATGGATAGATCTTGTGTGTGCGTAGGAAATTTTTTGTTTCCCATGCAACGTTCCCCAACATTTATTTACCGTTACCGTTACTTGCTCGTTACCAACTATCTTGCTATCAAACTACCTATTACCTACAATTTCAGTGCTTGCAGAAATTACCTTGCTGAAAACCGCTTGTCATTTCCCTCTGCTCCTCGTTGGGTTCAACACTCTTACTTATCGAAAGGACTACGATTGATCCCCTATACTTGTGGGTCATCATAGAACCTAGTGTTGCTATGGTTAAAGATCTCTTGGTAGAAAATATTGATGGGCATGTTATTTACTTCTTTGACGAAGCTGCTAGAATTGCCAAACCTGATGAAGATAAACATAGACCCGTAGTGGGCATGGCTGGTATCTCGATCAAAATAGGAGATCATTGCTATCATGGTTTATGTGACTTGTGTGCTAGTGTGAGTGCTATTCCTTTTACCTTATACCAAGAAATTATGAATGACATAGCACCCGCTGAAATAGAAGACATTGATGTTACTATTAAACTTGCTAATGGAGACACCATCACACCACTTGGGATTGTTAGAGATGTTGAAGTCTTGTGTGGGAAAGTAAAATACCCTACTGATTTTCTAGTTCTTGGTTCTCCACAAGATGACTTTTGTCCCATTATCTTTGGTAGACCTTTCTTGAGCACCGTCAATGCTAAGATAGATTGTGAAAAACAAACTGTCGGTGTTAGTTTTGGTGATGTGTCTCATGAGTTTAATTTTTCCAAGTTTAGTAGACAACCTCGTGATAGAGAATTATCTAGTAAGGATGAAATAATTGGTCTTGCTTCTATTGCTGTGCCTCCTACCGATCCACTAGAACAATATTTGCTAGACCATTAAAATGATATGCACTAGCGTGAAAGAAATGAAACAGATAAAAATTTCTTTGAACAACAGCCTCTCCTAAAACACAATTTGCCTATTGAAACCCTCGGAGGTCCTCCTCCACCTAAAGGTGATCCTATGTTTGAATTAAAGCAATTGCCTGATACTTTGAAGTATGCTTATCTTGATGAGAAAAAGATATATCATGTTATTATTAGTGCTAACCTTTCAGAACATGAAGAAGAAAGATTATGAAAAACTCTGAGGAAGCACCGGGCTGTTGGGGAACGTTGCATGGGAAACAAAAAAATTCCTACGCACACACAAGATCTAACCATGGTGATGAGCATCTACGAGAGGGAGAGTGGATCTACATACCCTTGTAGATCGCTAAGCGGGAAGCGTTAAGAAACGCGGTTGATGTAGTCGAACGTCTTCGCGATCCAAATCGCAAGCCGTCCCGCGATCCAATCACGATCTAGCGCCGAACGGACGGCACCTACGCGTTCAGCACACGTACAGCTCGATGACGATCTCCGCCTCCTTGATCCAGCAAGCGAGGGCGGAGAGGTAGATGAGTTCTCCGGCAGCACGACAGCGTGGTGGCGGTGGTGAACTAATCCGGCAGGGCTTCGCCGAGCTCCTCCGAACTAATCTAGAGGAGAAAACGATCTAGAGGGAGAGAGGGCAGCTCGTGGCTTTTTAGGTTAGGGGCTGCCCTAAAAAACCCTCTAGTATATATAGGAGGGAGGGAGGAGGAGGCAGCCCTAGGGTTTCCCCTAGGGATTCGGCCGAACCACAAGGGGGAGGAGTCCACCTCCCACAAGGGAGGTGGAATTCCAGTAGGACTCCTCCCCACTTGGCCCCTTCCCCACCCCTTGCGCAAGGGCCTCCTAGGGGCTGGATGACCAGCCCACCAAGGGCTGGTGCGCCACCTCCTAGGCCCATGTGACCCTTGGGGTGGGTGGGCCCCACTTGGTGGACCCCTCGGAACCCATTCGTCACTCCCGGTACACAACCGGAAGTGCCCGAAACTTTTCCGGAGACCAAAACGGGACTTCCTATATATCAATATTTACCTCCGGACCATTCCGAAGCTCCTCGTGACGTCCAGGATCTCATCCGGGACTCCGAACAACCTTCGGTCACCAACATACATAACTCAATACTACCGAAACGTCACCAAACGTTAAGTGTGCAGACCCTGCGGGTTCGAGAACTATGTAGACATGACCGAGACACCTCTACGGTCAATAACCAATAGCGGGACCTGGATGCCCATATTGGTTCCTACATATTCTACGAAGATCTTTATCGGTTGAACCTCTATGTCAAGGATTCAGTTAATCCCGTATGTTGTTCCCTTTGTTCTTCGGTATGTTACTTGCCCGAGATTCGATCGTCGGTATCTCTATACCTAGTTCAATCTCGTTACCGGCAAGTCTCTTTACTCGTTCCGTAATATAAGATCCCGTGGCTAACTCTTTAGTCACTTTGCTTGCAAGGCTCATTGTGATGTTGTATTACCGAGTGGGCCCTGAGATACCTCTCCGTCACAAGGAGTAACAAATCCCAGTCTTGATCCATGCCAACTCAACAGACACCCATGGAGATACCTGTAGAGCACCTTTATAGTCACCCAGTTACGTTGCGACGTTTGATACACACAAGGTACTCCTCCGGTGTCAGTGATTTGCATGATCTCATGGTCATAGGAACAGATACTTGACATGCAGAAAACTATAGCAATAAACTGACACGATCATATGCTATGGTCATAGTTTGGGTCTTGTCCATCACATCATTCTCCTAATGATGTGATCCCGTTATCAAATGACATCTCATGTCTATGGCTAGGAAACCTTGACCATCTTTGACCAACGAGCTAGTCTATTAGAGGCATACTAGGGACACTGTGTTGTCTATGTACCCACACATGTATTTGTGTTTCCGGTCAATACAATTATAGCATGGATAATAAACATTTATCATGAACAAGGAAATATAATAATAACCAATTTATTATTGCCTCTAGGGCATATTTCCAACACGGGCTGCTATTGGATATACTCTTGATGACCTTAAGGGCATTAGTCCCACTCTATGTCAGCACAAGATTAATATGGAACCTGATGCTAAACCCGTTGTTGATCACCAACGGCGATTGAATCCTAAGATGAAAGAAGTGGTAAGAACTGAAATATTAAAGCTTCTAGAAGCAGGTATAATCTATCCCATGGCTGATAGTAGATGGGTAAGTCCCGTTCATTGTGTCCCTAAGAAGGGAGGTATTCCTGTTGTTCCTAATGATAAAAACGAACTCATTCCAAAAAGAATTGTCACTGGCTATAGAATGGTAATTGATTTTAGAAAATTAAATAAAGCTACTAGAAAAGATCATTACCCTCTGCCCTTCATTGATCAGATGCTAGAAAGATTATCTAAGCACACACCCTTTTGTTTTCTGGACGGATATTCTGGTTTCTCTCAAATACCTGTATCACAATCCGATCAAGAAAAAACCACCTTTACTTGTCCTTTTGGAACCTATTCTTATAGACGTATTCCTTTTGGTTCATGCAATGCACCTGCTACCTTTCAAAGATGTATGGCTGCTATATTCTCTGACTTTTCTGAAAAGATTGTAGAGGTTTTCATGGATGATTTTTCCGTTTACGGAACTTCTTTTGATGATTGCTTAAGCAACCTTGATCGAGTTTTGCAGAGATGTGAACAAACTAATCTTGTCTTGAATTGGGAGAAGTGCCACTTTATGGTTCATGAAGGTATTGTCTTGGGGCATAAAATATCTGAACGAGGTATTGAGGTGGATAAAGCTAAAGTTGATGCAATTGAGAAAATGCCATGTCCTAAAGATATTAAAGGTATTCAGAGTTTCCTTGGTCATGTTGGTTTCTATAGGAGGTTCATTAAAGACTTCTCTAAAATTTCTAGGCCTCTTACTAATCTTTTACAAAAGGATATTCCTTTTGTTTTTTATGATGATTGTGTAGAAACCTTTGAAACACTCAAGAAAGCCTTAACTTCTGCACCTATCGTTGAACCACCTGATTGGAACTTGCCTTTTGAAATTATGTGTGATGCTGGTGATTATGTTGTTGGTGTTGTTCTAGGACAAAGAGTTGATAAGAAATTAAATGTTATCCATTATGCTAGCAAAACTCTAGACAGTGCCCAACGAAATTATGCTACTACTGAAAAAGAATTTTTAGCGGTTGTGTTTGCTTGTGATAAATTTAGATCCTACATTGTCGATTCCAAAGTTATTGTTCACGCCGATCATGCTGCTATAAAATATCTTATAAAAAAGAAAGATGCTAAACCTAGACTCATTAGGTGGGTTCTCTTGCTTCAAGAATTTGACTTACATATCATTTATAGGAAGGGAGCTGAGAACCCCGTAGCTAATAACTTGTCTAGGTTGAAAAATATTCTTGATGACCCACTACCCATTGATGATGGCTTTCCTGATGAACAGTTAGCTGCAATAAATGTTTCTCAAAACACTCCTTGGTACGCTGATTATGCTAACTACATTGTCGCTAAATATATACCACCTAGCTTCACATACCAACAAAAGAAAAAATTCTTCTATGATTTGAGACATTACTTTTGGGATGACCCACATCTTTATAAAGAAGGAGTAGATGGTATTATTAGACGTTCTGTACCTGAGCATGAACAGGAACAAATCCTACGGAAATGTCATTCCGAAGCTTATGGAGGACATCATGCAGGAGATAGAACTGCTCATAAGGTATTGCAATCTGGTTTTTATTGGCCAACTCTCTTCAAGGATGCCCGTAAGTTTGTCTTGTCTTGTGATGAATGTCAAACAATTGGTAATATCGGTAAGCGTCAGGAAATGCCTATGAATTATTCACTTGTTACTGAACCATTTGATGTTTGGGGTTTTGATTATATGGGACCTTTTCCTTCCTCTAACGGGTACATTCATATTTTGGTTGCTGTTGATTATATCACTAAGTGGGTAGAAGGTATTCCAACTAGTAGTGTTGATCACAACACCTCCATTAAAATGCAAAAAGAAGTTATCTTCCCGAGGTTTGGAGTCCCTAGATATTTAATGACTGATGGTGGTTCACACTTTATTCATGGTGCTTTCTGTAAGATGCTTGCTAAATATGATGTTAACCATAGAATTCCATCACCCTACCATCCTCAATCTAGTGGTCAAGTTGAACTTAGCAATAGATAAATAAAATTGATATTACAAAAAACTGTCAATAGGTCTCGAAAGAATTGGTCTAAGAAACTAGATGATGCACTTTGGGCCTACAGAACAGCTTATAAAAAATGCTATGGGTATGTCTCCATACAAAATGGTATATGGAAAAGCTTGTAATTTGCCTCTAGAGTTAGAACATAAAGCATTTTGGGCAATTAAAGAACTCAATTATGATTTCAAACTTGCCGGCGAGAAGAGGCTACTTGATATTAGCTCACTAGATGAATGGAGAACCCAAGCCTATGAAAATGCCAAACTATTCAAAGAAAAAGTAAAAAGATGGCATGACAAAAGAATCCAAAAGCGGGAATTCAAAATATGAGACTATGTTCTTTTGTACAACTTTCATTTAAGATTTTTTGCTGGTAAGCTTCTCTCCAAATGGGAAGGACCATATATTATCGAAGAGATTTATTGTTCTGGAGCTATCAAGATTAATAATGCCGAAGGTACTAACCCAAAGGTGGTCAATGGACAAAGAATTAAACACTATATCTCAGGTACGCCTATTAATGTTGAAAGCAATGTTATCAAAACCATGACACCGGAGGAACACATAAAAGAAACCTTCCGGAACACTCCAGAATTCTGAAAAAGAGGAGGTACGTGATACGGTAAGTAAACGGACTCCGAAAAATCCGCAAAAATATTTTCTGTCAGTTTTTGAATATTACAAAAATTAGGAAAATAAGAAATAAATGGGAAAGCAACTGATACGTCCATTTTGCATCATGATTTCCTACTGTTATTTACTTTGTTTTGTTGAATAATAATGCTTTGGGGAGTGATTCTAATGCCTTTACTCTCATAATATGCAAGGTTTACACAAAGAGGGAGAATACCGACAGCTGGAATTCTGGACCTAAGAAAAGCACGTCAGAGATACCTATTATGCACAACTCCAATGAAGCTGAAATTTTACGGAGATTATTTTTGTATTTAATAAAAAATACTGGAGCAGAAAACTACCGGAGGGGGCCCGCCAGGTGGGCACAACCCACCAGGGCGCGCCAGCCCCCCTGGGCGGGCCCTGATGGGTTGTGGCCACCTCGGCCCACCTCCGGTGCCCATATTCCGGTATAAGGTCTCATTTGACCTAGAAAAAATCAGAGGAGGACTTTCGGGATGAAGCGCCGCCGCCTCGAGGCGGAACTTGGGCAGGGGCACTTTTGCCCTCCGGCGGAGCGATTCCGTCGGGGCAAGTTCCCTCCCGGAGGGGGAAATCGAAGCTATCGTCATCACCAACACCCCTCTCATCTTTGGGAGGCCAATATTCATCAACATCTTCAATAGCACCATCTCCTCTCAAACCCTAGTTCATCTCTTGTGTTCAATCTTTGTACCGAAACCTCAGATTGGTACCTGTGGGTGACTAGTATTGTTGATTACCTTGCGTAGTTGATTACTATATGGTTTATTTGGTGGAAGATTATATGTTCAGATCCATTATGCTATTTAATACTCCTCTGATCTTGAGAATGATTATTATTTGTGAGTAGTTACCTTTGTTCTTGAGGTCACGGGAGAAGTCATGTTGCGAGTAATCATGTGAATTTGATATGTGTTCGATATTTTGATGATATGTATGTTGTGATTCCCTTAGTGGTGTCATGTGAACGTCGACTACTTGAAACTTCACTATTCATGGGCCTAAGGGAATGCATTGTGGAGTAGTTATTAGATGATGGGTTGCTAGAGTGACAGAAGCTTAAACCCTAGTTTATGCGCTACTTCGTAAGGGGCTGATTTGGATCCAAACGTTTAATGCTATGGTTAGATTTTATCTTAATACTTTTCTCGTAGTTGCGGATGCTTGCGAGGGGGTTAATCATAAGTGTGAGGTTGTTCAAGTAAGAACAACACCCAAGCACCGGTCCACCCACATATCAAATTATCAAAGTAGCGAACACGAATCAAACCAACATGATAAAAGTGACTAGACGAAATTCCAGTGTACCCTCAAGAACACTTTGCCTATTACTAGAGTTTGTTCTGGCCTGTCCTTTGCCACAAAAGGATTGGGCCACCTTGCTGCACCTTGTTTACCATTGTCGTTACTTGCTTGTTACCAATTATCTTGCTATCAAACTATCGGTTACCTACAATTTCAGTGCTTGCAGAAATTACCTTGCTGAAAACCGCTTGTCATTTCCTTCTACTCCTCGTTGGGTTCGACACTCTTACTGGTCGAAAGGACTACGATTGATCCCCTATACTTGTGGGTCATCCAGACTCTTTTCTGGCGCCGTTGCCGGGGAGTGAAGCGCTCTTGGTAAGTGGAAATCGGTAAGGAAAAACTTATACTACGTGCTGAAATTTATTGTCACTTGCTACTATGGAAAACAATCCTTTGAGGGGTTTGTTATGGGTATCTTCACCTCGACCGGAACCACAATTAGTTGCCCCTCAACCTACAGCACCTACTGAAAATGTTGCTTATGAAATTCCTTCGGGTATGTTATAACATCTGCTTGCTAAACCTTATGCAGGAGATGGAACTGAACATCCTGATATCCACCTCTTATATGTGAACGAAATTTGTGGATTATTTAAGCTTGCAGGTTTACCCGTAGATGAAGTTAAGTAGAAGGTTTTCCCTTTATCTTTGGAGGGAAAAGCATTGACATGGTATAGGCTATGTGATGATCTTGGATCGTGGAATTGGAATCGTTTGCAATTGGAATTTCACCAAAAGTTTTATCCCATGCATCTAGTTCATCGTGATCGGAATTATATATATAATTTTTGGCCTCGTGAAGGAGAAAGCATCGCTCTAGCTTGGGGGTGGCTTAAGTCATTGTTATATTCATGCCCCAATCATGACATTCCGAGAGAAGTTATCATTCAGAATTTTTATGCTCGGCTTTCTCATAATGATCAATCCATGCTCGATACTTCTTGTGTTGGTTCTTATATGAAGAAGACTATTGAATTCAAGTGGGATCTCTTAGAAAGAATTAAGCGCAACTCTGAAGATTGGGAACTCGACGAAGGTAATGAGTCAGGTATAAAGCTTGAATTTGATTGTGTTAAATCTTTTATGAATATCGATACTTTTCATAAGTTTAGCACTAAATATGGACTTGACTCTGAGATAGTAGCCTCTTTCTGCGAAGCATTTGCTACTCACGTTGATCTCCCTAAGGAGAAGTGATTTAAATATCATCCCCCTATTAAAGAAGAAATTAAAGAACCGGTCATGGCTAAAGAAGAAACCATCGTTTACAATGTTGATCCAGTTGTGCCTACCGCTTATATTGAAAAACCACATTTCCCTGTTAGGATAAAGGAACATGCTAAGGTATCAACTGTGATTCGTAAGAGTAATATAAGAGCACCTAAACCCCTCAGCAAATTAAACTGGAACCTAGTGTTGCTATGGTTAAAGATCTCTTGGTAGAAAATATTGATGGGCATGTTATCTACTTTTGTGATGAAGCTGCTAGAATTGCTAAACCCGATGAAAAAGATAAACATAGACCCATAGAAGGCATGCCTGTTGTCTCAGTCAAAATAGGAGATCATTGCTATCATGGTTTATGTGATTTGGGTACTAGTGTGAGTGCTATTCCTTTTACTCTATACCAAGAAATTATGGATGAAATAGCACCTGCTGAAATAGAAGACATTGACGTTACTATTAAACTTGCTAATAGAGACACTATCACACCACTTGGGATTGTTAGAGATGTTGAAGTCTTGTGTGGGAAAGTAAAATACCCTACTAATTTTCTAGTTCTTGGTTCCCCACAAGATGACTTTTGTCCCATTATCTTTGGTAGACCTTTCTTGAGCACCATCAATGCTAAAATAGATTGTGAAAAACAAACTGTCCGTGTCAGTTATGGTAATGTGTCTCATGAGTTTAATTTTTCCAAGTTTAGTAGACAACCTCATGATAAAGCGTTATCTAGTAAGGATGAAATAAATGGTCTTGCTTCTATTGATGTGCCTCCTATTGATCCATTAGAACAATATCTGCTTGACCATGAAAATGATATGCATTTGCGAGAAAGAAATGACATGGATAAAATTTTCTTTGAACAACAACCTCTCCTGAAACACAATTTACCTATTGAAACTCTTGGAGGTCCTCCTCCACCTAAAGGTGATCCTGTGTTTGAATTGAAACAATTTCCTGACACTTTGAAATATGCTTATCTTGATGAGAAAAAGATATATCCTGTTATTATTAGTGCTAACCTTTCAGAACATGAAGAAGAAAGATTATTGAAAGTTATAAGGAAGCATCGGGCTGCTATTGGATATACTCTTGATGATCTTAAGGGCATTAGTCCCACTCTATGTCAGCACAAGATTAATGTGGAACCTGATGCTAAACCCGTTGTTGATCACCAACGGCGATTGAATCCTAAGATGAAAGAAGTGGTAAGAACTGAAATATTAAAGCTTCTGGAAGCAGGTATAATCTATCACATAGCTGGTAGTAGATGGGTAAGTCCCGTTCATTGTGTCCCTAAGAAAGGAGGTATTACTGTTGTTCCCAATGATAAGAATGAACTCATTCCACAAAGAATTGTCACTGGCTATAGAATGGTAATTGATTTTAGAAAATTAAATAAAGCTACTAGGAAAGATCATTACCCTCTGCCGTTCATTGATAAAATGCTTGAAAGACTATCTAAGCACACACACTTTTGTTTCCTTGATGGATATTCTGGTTTCTCTCAAATACATGTGTCACAATCCGATCAAGAGAAAACCACCTTTACTTGCCCTTTTGGAACCTATGCTTATAGACGTATGCCTTTTGGTTTATGCAATACACCTGCTACCTTTCAAAGATGCATGACTGCTATATTCTCTGATTTTTGTGAAAAGATTATGGAGGTTTTCATGATGATATTTCCGTTTACGGAACTTCTTTTGATGATTGCTTAAGCAACCTTGATCGAGTTTTGCAGAGAAGTGAACAAACTAATCTCGTCTTGAATTGGGAGAAGTGCCACTTTATGGTTAATGAAGGCATTGTCTTGGGGCATAAAATATCTGAATGAGGTATTGAGGTGGATAAAGCTAAAGTTGATGCAATTGAGAAAATGCCATGTCCTAAAGATATTAAAGGTATTCGAAGTTTCCTTGGTCATGCTGGTTTTTATAGGAGGTTCATTAAAGACTTCTCTAAAATTTCTAGGCCTCTTACGAATCTTTTGCAAAAGGATATTCCTTTTGTTTTTTATGATGATTGTGTGGAAGCCTTTGAATCACTCAAGAAAGCCTTAACCTCTGCACCTATCATAGAACCACCTGATTGGAACTTGCCTTTTGAAATTATGGGTGATGCTAGTTATTATGTTGTTGGAGCTGTCCTAGGACAAAGAGTTGATAAGAAATTGAATGTTATCCATTATGCTAGTAAAACTCTAGACAGTGCCCAACGAAACTATGCTACTACTGAAAAAGAATTTTTAGCAGTTGTGTTTTCCTGTGATAAATTTAGATCCTACATTGTTGATTCCAAAGTTATTGTTCACACCGATCATGCTGCTATAAAATACCTTATGGAAAAGAAAGATGCTAAACCTAGACTCATTAGGTGGGTTCTCTTGCTTCAAGAATTTGATTTACACACCGTTGATAGGAAGGGAGCTGAGAATCCCGTAGCTGATAACTTGTCTAGGTTAGAAAATATTCTTGATGACCCACTACCTATTGATGATAGTTTCCCTGACGAACAATTAGCTGCAATAAGTGTTTCTCAAAATACACCTTGGTATGTTGATTATGCTAACTACATTGTCGCTAAATATATACCACCTAGCTTCACTTACCAACAAAAGAGAAAAAAAATCTATGACTTGAGACATTACTTTAGGGATGACCCACATCTTTATAAAGAAGGAGTAGATGGTATTATTAGACGTTGTGTACCTGAGCATGAACAGGAACAAATCCTATGGAAATGTAATTCCGAAGCTTATGGAGGACATCATGCGGGAGATAGAACTGCTCATAAGGTATTGCAATCTGGTTTTTATTCGCCCACTCTCTTCAAGGGTGCCCGTAAGTTTGTCTTGTCTTGTGATGAATGTCAAAGAATTGGTAATATCGGTAAGCGTCAGGAAATGCCTATGAACCATTTGACGTTTGGGGTTTTGATTATGTGGGGCCTTTTCCTTCCTCCAACGGGTACACTCATATTTTGGTTGCGGTTGATTATGTCACTAAGTGGATAGAAGCTATTCCAACTAGTAGTGCTGATCACCACACCTCCATTAAAATGCTTAAAGAGGTTATCTTCCCGAGGTTTGGAGTCCCTAGATATTTAATGACCGATGGTGGTTCACACTTTATCCATGGTGCTTTCCGTAAGATGCTTGCTAAATATGATGTTAACCATAGAATTGCATCACCCTATCATCCTCAATCTAGTGGTCAAGTAGAACTTTGCAATAGAGAAATAAAATTAATATTACCAAAAACTGTCAATAGGTCTCGTAAGAATTGGTCTAAGAAATTAGATGATGCACTTTGGGCCTATAGAACAGCTTATAAAAATCCTATGGGTATGTCTCCATATAAAATGGTATATGGGAAAGCTTGTCATTTGCCTCTAGAATTAGAACACAAAGCATTTTGGGCAATTAAAGAACTCAACTATGATTTCAAACTTGCCGGTGAGAAGAGGCTAGTTGACATTAGCTCATTAGATGAATGGAGAACCCAAGCCTATGAAAATGCCAAGCTATTCAAAGAAAAAGTAAAAAGATGGCATGACAAAATAATCCAAAAGCGGGAATTCAAAATAGGGGATTATGTTCTTTTGTTTAACTCTCGTTTAAGATTTTTTGCAGGAAACCTTCTCTCTAAATGGGAAGGACCATATATTATCGAAGAGGTTTATCGTTCTGGAGCTATCAAGATTAATAACGCTGAAGGTACAAACCTGAAGGTGGTCAATGGACAAAGAATTAAGCATTATATCTCAGGTACACCTATTAACGTTGAAAGCAATGTTATCCAAACCATGACACCAGAGGAACACATAAAAGAAACCTTCCGGAACACTCCAGAATTCTTAAAAATAGGAGGTACGTGATACGGTAAGTAAACGGACTCCGAAAAATCCACAAAAATATTTTTTGTCAGTTTTGGAATATTTTAAAATTTTGGAAATAAATAGATAAACCGGAAGGTGATCGAGGTGAGCACGATACACTAGGGCGCGCCAGGCACCCCTGGGCGTGCCCTGGTGGGTTGTGCCCACCTCGGATGCCTTCCCGACTCCGTTTTCCTTCCATATAGTTGTTTCCCAAGAATAAAAAATTCTCTATATATACCCCCCGACTGTTTTGGCGACCACATCGCAGAAAAATCCTCTGTTCTTGTTTCTTGTTGTTTTCTCGTCAGATCAAGATCTCCATGGCTCCACCAAGCTCCTCCAAGGACAAGTTCTTCAAGAAGGACATCAACCCGTACTTGCCGGAGGTGATGAAGCACCCTCAAGCCATTGAGATGCGTGAGGGGGTGCTCCACATCCGCGATGTTCAGGGACCCAAGAAGACCGGAAGCATGGAGGCTAGGCTCGAGGCGGTGGAACAAGAAATCTTCAAGTGCCAGAAGATGGTGGAGCATTGACTTAGTGCCAATCACTCCATGATCACGGAATTCACCCGTGATCAGACGGTGGATGGCCGGTCTGTGAAGGACATCATCTCCACCCTCAATGAGCAAATTAATTTTCTGCAGAGCCAAGTTTATGATCTTCAAAACCAAGTCTTCGAATATGAAGCGAGGTTCAAAGGTATGAGTTTAGCTGCCAGTTGCAGGACTCAGGGGACTCTCGCGTCAACCTTTGATGGGGAGCCCTTGCCCTGAAAAGCTGGAGGACAAGCTTACTACATCAACACCACCACCTTCTTCGTCACCACCACCAAAGGAGACTTGAGCACACGGGTATGAGCACTCCCCTTTGCTTGAGCCAAGCTTGGGGGAGGTGCCCCGGTATCGTATCAACACCACTTCTATTGACCTTTACCTATTTTAGTTCGATCTTTAGTTTCCATTTGCTTTAGTTGAATAAAATTTTAGCATGATCTATTTTTGTGTGTTAGTTCCGTGGCCTATCAATCTATGTAATCGTGTGAGAGTTATATAATTAAGTTTAGTTTGAGTTTTTGCATCTCTACTTTCTTGTTGCAATCAAAATAAAGAAAAGAAGAAACAAATGAAAAGAATCATATGCTAATCTTATGGTGAGTAATGACATCACATAAGGAAAAGTATAAGTAGTAAAATTTATTGGAGATTGACAAACATAGCATTGGTCAATGATGCAATTCATGAAAGAACTAATAAGGGAAGAGAAGATTCACATGCAAATACACCATCTTGGACATCTTTTATGATTGTGAGCCCTCATCAAATATTATATGTCAAAATTGTTGACGTTGGACAAGGAAGACAACGTAATGATTTATGTTTGTTCTTATCCACATAGAAGTTATATTGTCATAGATCCTTTAACATGTGGTGCTTGCTCAATATCTTTGCTAGCCAAAATTCCACACTAAGTAGAGATACTACTTGTGCATCCAAAAACCCAAACCCAAACTCCTTCTTTAAGTGTCCACCATACCTACCTATGGATCGAGAAAGATCCTTCAAGTAAGTTGTCATCGGTGCAATAAGGCAATAAAAATTGCTCCTAAAAGTGTTTGATCAATTAGTGTAAGAGAAAATTCGGCGCTATACGAACTTATGATGGCAAAGTAATAAAAGCGACGGACTGCATAATAAAGGTTGCTATCATAGGGGGCAATATAGCGTGACGTTATTTTGCATTAAGGTATTGGGCATACAAACCAATAAGCGCATGGCAACCTCTACTTCCCTCTGCGAAGGGCCTATCTTTTACTTTTATGTATTTACTTTTATGCAAGAGTCAAAGTATTCTTCCCTATTCCTTTTTACTTTTTCTTTTGCAAGCATCATGTGGTGAGGAAAGATCTAGGCACATATATCCAGTTGGATATGGGCGGGCATGAGTTATAGTTGTTGACATCACCCTTGAGGTGAGTAAGTTGGGAGGCGAAACTATAAGCCCCTATCTTCCTATGTGTACGGTTGAAACTTTTTGTTCATGGGTATGCCGTGAGTGTTAGTAATCATAGAAGACTAAATGATGGTTGAGTATGTGGACTTGCCAAAAGGCTCCGACATGAGACCCTTCCTGAAAATATGATGAATTATAGTTGCAAAGTTGACTGAGAACATAGTTTGTTGGTTCCCAATAAGGTTTATGCTTCATACTTCTATATTGTGATGAATTGTTACTTGTTCATGAGAAGTTATATGATAAAAATGTATTGAGATAAATTTTTATGATAGAGCTTGTTGCTGTTATGATAATAAGCATGATGCTTCTATGTCCGTATTTTGTTTTTATCGACACCTCTCTCTCAAACCATGTGGACATGCTTTTCAATATCGGCTTGCAGAAATTACCTTGCTGAAAACCGTTTGTCATTTCCTTCTACTCCTCGTTGGGTTCGACACTCTTACTTATCGAAAGGACTACGATTGATCCCCTATACTTATGGGGCTACGATCCCCTTTGTGGGAATAGACCCCATCTTGTTATCCTTAATAGCAACGATACATGCGTGTCTTGCTGCCCCTTCTGTCACTGGGAAAGAACACCGCAAGATCGAACCCATCACAAAGCACCTCTTCCCATGGCAAGAAAAATCGATCTAGTCGGCCTAACTAAACCAAAGATTCTAAGAAGAAATACGAGGCTATAAGTAATCATGCATATAAGAGATCAAAGAATACTCGAATAATATTCATGGATAGAAATTGATCATGAACTCAAAATTCATCGGATCCCAACAAACACACCGCAAAAGTTTAAATCAAATAGATCTCCAAGAGACCATTGTACTGAGAATCATAAGAGAGAGAGAGAAGAAGCCATCTAGCTACTGCCTACGGACATGTAGGTCTATGGTGGACTACTCACGCATCATCGGAGAGGCACCTATGATGAAGATGAACCCCTCCGTGATGGTGTTTAGATTGGATCTCGAGGTTCTGGAACTTGCGGCGGCTGGAATTGTGTTTCGTCGACTCCCCTAGGGTTTTTGGAATATTTGGGAATTTATAGGCATCAGAGGCGGTGGAGAGGGGCCCCGAGGAGGGCACAACCCATCAGGGCGCGCCGGGGCCCCCCTGGCGCGCCCTGGTGGGTTGTGGTCTCCTCGGCCCACTTCTCCGGCACTTCTTTGGCCCACCAGGTGTCTTCTGGTCCAGAAAAAATCTCCAAAAAGTTTCGTCGCGATTGGACTCCGTTTGGTATTCATTTTCTGTGAAGTAAAAAACAAGCAAAAGCAACAACCGGCACTTTGGCACTATGTCAATAGGTTAGTCCCAAAAAATGATATAAAGTTTTTATAAAATGATTGTAAAACATCCAAGAATGATAATATAACAGCATGGAACAAGCAAAAAATTATAGATACGTTGGAGACATATCACATGTTTGTCCTTGCCGCATGAAATTATTTGTCGGGTCAGTATTAACCGCGAGCGCCAAGGAGGAGCGAGTCCTCCCCCCCCCCCCCCCCCGGCAGCACGCTGGTATCACCGTTCGGCAAAGCCCCTTGTCGGTATCGGCGCGGCCCCCTAGAGCTGATAAGTGATAGGAGCTGGGGGACTGATTGTCCCGACAAGGGTTACTATTGCATAAAGGACTCCACTGTTCACAGCCAAAAGGGGATAGCAAGGTTTCCTTAAGGGAGCAAATGGCACTGAGATAGGGATGTGTGATTAGACTTATCTTTTTGGGCAGTATCCCTTTCGGTAGTACGATGGGCCGTCGTCCTTGCCTCTTTGCTCTTCTCCCTTGTTTTCCTCGCGGTAAAACATGTAAGGCAAGAGGTCTCTTCCCTCTAGAGAGAGAGAGAGAGAGCGGTAACAAGGATCACAGGCTCATCAAGTACTCTAGCAAATTTCTAAGACTTAAAAGCGATAACATTGCAACATAAAAAAATGCATAGTAAACATGCAGTTCGATGATATGATACAATGTCTAGCTTTATTATTGCATGCACAGGGTCTGCGCCTGGCTTTGTACAGAGGGTTACATGCACTGCGGCAAGGCTTGTACAAAAGGTGGTTGCCGGGGACTGAGCCCAGTAACCGCGCCTTACGGGTAGAACTTACGAAGATGCTCAATATTCCATGAGTTAAGCACATTGATGCCATCTTCGGTCTTCAGACGGACTGCGCCAGGTCTGGTGACTCGTGCTACCCGGTAAGGGCCTTCCCACTTCAGCGTCAACTCGTTGGTACCCTTGGCGGACTGAACGCGCCTAAGGACAAGGTCGCCTTCCTCAAGGCTCCGGACGTGGACCCTGCGGCTATGATAGCGTGACGTGGCTTGGACTGCGTTGGTATTTCCCCAAAGAGGAAGGGATGATGCAGCACAACAACGGTAAGTATTTCCCTCGGTTATGAAACCAAGGTTATCGAACCAGTAGGAGGATCACCACCACCCAATAAGCAACACCTGCACACAAACAACAAATACTTGCAACCCGACGTGAAAGAGAGGTTGTCAATCTCTCTACGGTAAATAGATAGATAGGAGAGATAGATCTCTCAAGAACACAAATAAAAAGAGTAAATATGCAGCAATATATTTTTGGGTTTTTGGTTTTGTAGATCTGAAAACAAAGATTGCAAAAAATGTAGATCGGAAAGCAGTATGATAGGAAAAGTAGACCCGGGGGCCGTAGGGTTCACTATAGGCTTCTCTCATGAGTATAGCGCACGGTGGGTGAACAAATTACCGTTGGGCAATTGATAGAAAATCGAATAGTCATGATGATATCCAAGGCGATGATCATTATATAGGCATCACATCCAAGATCGATAGACCGACTCCTGCTTGCATCTACCTCTATTACTCCACACATCGACCGCTATCCAGCATGCATCTAGTGTATTAAGTTCATGGAAAAACGGAGTAATGCAATAAGAACGATGACATGATGTAGACAAGATCTATTCATGTAGGAATAGACCCCATCTTGTTATCCTTAATAGCAATGATACATGCGTGTCTTGCTGCCCCTTCTGTCACTGGGAAAGAACACCGCAAGATCGAACCCATCACAAAGCACCTCTTCCCATGGCAAGAAAAATCGATCTAGTCGGCCTAACTAAACCAAAGATTCGAAGAAGAAATACGATGCTATAAGCAATCATGCATATAAGAGATCAAAGAAGACTCAAATAATATTCATGGATAGAAACTGATCATGAACTCAAAATTCATCGGATCCCAACAAACACACCGCAAAAGTTTACATCAAATAGATCTCTGAGAGACCATTGTATTGAGAATCATAAGAGAGAGAGGAAGTCATCTAGCTACTGCCTACGGACCCGAAGGTCTATGGTGGACTACTCACGCATCATCGGAGAGGCACCTATGAGGAAGATGAACCCCCTCCTTGATGGTGTTTAGATTGGATCTCGAGGTTCTGGAACTTGCGGCGGCTGGAATTGTGTTTCGTCGACTCCTCTAGGGTTTTTGGATTTTCTGGGAATTTATAGGCACGATAGTCGGTTGAGGGGGTGCCGGAGGTGCCCAACACCCACCAGGCCGCGCCAGGGGGCCTCTGGCGTGCCCTGGTGGGGGCTGGCCACCCTGGGCCCCCTCTGCTGGTGTTCTTTGGCCCATCTGGTCTCTTCTGGTCTGGAAAAAATCCACAAAAAATCCCGCAGCATTCTATCTCCGTCTGGTACTAATTTTCTACGAAGTAAAAAACAAGAAAAAACAGCAACTGGCACTTTGGCACTATGTCAATAGGTTAGTCCCAAAAAATGATATAATTTTTTAATAAAATGGTTGTAAAACATCCAAGAATGATAATATAACAGCATGGAACAATCAAAAATTATAGATACGTTGGAGACGTATCAGCATCCCCAAGCTTAATTCCTACACGTCCTCGAGTAGGTAAATGATAAAAACAGAATTTTTGATGTGGAATGCTGCCTAACATGTTCATCATATTCTTTTCTTCTTTGTATAGCATGGACATTTGGACTTGTAAATGATTCAAAGCAATAGTCTAATTTTAACATAATGACTTCAATACTCAAGCATGTCAACAAGCAACCATGTCTTTCAAAATATCAACACTAAAGAAAGTTATCCCTAGCCCATAATGCTCAATCATTGATCCATTCATGAAACACACTCAAATATTAGCTATGCCCAATGCTCAAGTATGATCATAGTGCCCCCTAGTTGGTGCTTATAAGAGAAGATGGAGACTCAAAGCAAAAATAAAAATTTGCATAAAGTAAATAGATAAGCCCTTCGCAGAGGGAAGTAGGGATTTGTAGAGGTGCCAGAGCTCATAGTTTTAAATTGAGAGAGAAAAATATTTTGGCATGCTTTTCCTCTCAACGAAAACGACAAAGTAGCTCACAATACTTTCCATGCTAGATATATCATAGGCGGTTCCCAAACAGAAAATAAGGTCTATTCCTTTTTCCACCAAACTTTCACTTTCCATGGCGGGCCGTATCCACGGTTGCCTTCCATACCAACACTTTCCAAGGAATTTATTATTTGACAACATAAAGTAAATATTTTTTTTATTTTTCATTTCAGGAATGGGCATCCCTATTACCGCCGCACTCTCGTGCAATGACAAGTGAATAAACACTCATCTTGAGAATAACACATCTAGCATGGAAAAATATTGGACACTCCCCACCATTTCATGAGCGGTACGGGCACACAAAAGAGAAAATATATTTTGAAAATTTAGAGATGGCACATACAAATTTGCTTGGAACGGCATTGAAATACTGCATATAGGTAGGTATGGTGGACTCATAAGGAAAAACTTGGTTTAAGGATTTTGGATGCACAAGTGGTATTTCTACTTAGTACAAATGAAGGCTAGCAAATAGATTGGGAAGCAACCAAACCAAGAAACGAAAAATCACATAAGTGAGCATTGAACATAACTAACACCGAATCATGCACTACAAGTAGGATGTAACTTCATTGCATAACTATTGACTTTCGTGCATGCATAGGGAATCACAAACCTTAACACCAATATTCCTACTAAGCATAATTACTCATTAACATGACTCACATATTACTATCATCATGTTTCAAAACTATTACAAGGAATCAAGTTTAATTTGTCCAATGATCTTCATGAAAGTTTTTATTATATCCTCCTTGGATATCTATTACTTTGGGACTAGTTTCATATATTGCCATTGCTTTTTGGCAAGCTCAAACAAATTTAAGTGAAGCACATGAGCATAAAGATTTCATCTATCAAAAGGGTATAAGTGAAGCATGAGAGGATTTCTTCAAAAAATTACTAAATCTCAAATTAATCTAAGTGAAGCATGAGAGTATTTCTACAAAAGTTTCCAAGCACACCATGCTCAAAAAGATATAAGTGAAGCACTAGAGCAATTCTATAGCTCAAAAAGTTTAAGTGAAGCACATAGAGCAATTCTAACAAATCATAGCATGATTTTGGCTTTCTCAAATAGGTGTGTACAGCAAGGATACAAAGGGAAAACTAACAAACAAAGCAAGCAAAGATACAAGATGCTCCAAGCAAAACACATGATATGTGACGAATAAAAATATAGCTCCAAGTAAAATACCGATGGTCGTTAGAAGAAAGAGGGGATGCCACTCGGGGCATCCCCAAGCTTAGTTTCTTGTTACTCTTTGGATATATCTTGGGGGTGAGGTAGCATCCCCAAGCTTAGGTTTTTGCTACTCCTTATTCCTTCATCCATCGTGATCTCACCCAAAACTTGAAAACTTCAATCACACAAAACTCAACAAAATCTTCGTGAGATCCGTTAGTATAAGAAAGCAAATAGCTACTTTAGGTACAGTTGTAAACCCATTCAAATTTTATAATTGAATTATACCTACTGTATTTTAACTTTACCATGGCTTATACCTCCAAATACAAACCATAGATTCATCAAAACAAGCACACAATGCAACAAAAACAGAATCTGTCTCAAACAGAACAGTCTGTGGTAATATGTATTCTACCCATACTTATGTAACTCTAAAAATTCTGAAAAATTAGGACAACGTAAAGAATTTGTATAGAAACACTGTGTTAAAATTTCAGCTCAAGATCATGTTCTAGAAAAAAACTAAAATTCATATACTGGACGCAAAGTTTCTGTTTCAGATTCAGCATCACTTCTACTCATCCTATGAATCATCCTAATAGTTCTACTTGGCACAAACACTAAATAAACCATAAAAACACAATCACAACAGAGTCATAATTGTGTCAACACTCAAAAACAGAATGGAAAAAAGCAAAAATTTATTTATTCATTGGGTTGCCTCCCAACAAGCGCTATCGTTTTACGCCCATAGCTAGGCATATTGGATAGATTCAAGTATTGTCATCTTTGGTTTGCAATTCTTCAATCACACAGCTAGATTTCTTCAAGGATTTAGCATGAAAGCTCTTAGCGATAACACTACTAGTAAGAAAACCAAAAAATTCATTCTTGTAGATTGGATCTCTTATAATTTCAACAAAGTTGGGATGAATACTAATCATTTTAAGATCTCCCTTGTGCCCACTAGGTGTAGCAACTTTCTTCTTAGTGACTTGCATGGTCTTGCCAATCTTTACGGGAGTTTTTTCAAGAGATTTGATAGAAGAAAAAGCCGAACCCAAATTACTAAAGATCTCTTCCAACTTATCAATACGGTAAGGACTTTCTTCTACCTTTTCGTTAACTACTGTTTCTTTTGCCTTCAATAATTTAATGGCATCTCCCGCCTTAGCCCCAATTTTATTAGCAAGATTATGCATCTTTTTATCTAGATCATCAAGATGTTCCTTAGTAATCATCTTCTTTTCAATAGCATCTAATCTCTCCATAACGTGTTCGAGAGTTAAAGTTGTTTCATTGATCATGATAGGTGGCGATCCCACTAAACTTCCCAAAGAACTAAAAGCATCCAAAGATGGACACATCAAGAAATTCCCAATGGTAATCGTATCAAGGACGAATCTATAGCAAGTGGTGATGCCCACATAAAAACTGCAAAGAAGAACAACGGTAGATTGCTTATGGATAGATCTATTATGAGCATTGCAAATCCTATACCAAGCATCTTTTAGATTCTCCCCTCCCCTTTGCTTAAAATTAAGAACCTCATTATCGGGAGTACAAGCAATAAAAGTAGAACTAGCCATAATGACTAGGCAAGAGATCCGGCGAGAAAAAGGGCAAACGAAAAAGAGGGCGAATAAAACGGCAAATTGGTGAAGTGGGGGAGAGGAAAACGAGAGGCAAATGGCAAATAATATAATTGCAAGGAGAAGAGATTTGTGATTAGGAACCTGGTAGATGATGATGGAGCCCCCTCGGCGCCTACGATAGGCACTTAGAAGAGACCGCTTCCTCCCCGGCAACGGCGCCAGAAATTCCTTTGACGTGGCTTGGACTGCGTCGGTATTTCCCCAAAGAGGAAGGGATGATGCAGCACAGCGACGGTAAGTATTTCCCTCAGTTATGAAACCAAGGTTATCGAACCAGTAGGAGGATCACCATCACCCAATAAGTAGCACCTGCACACAAACAACAAATACTTGCAACCCGACGCGAAAGAGAGGTTGTCAATCTCTCTACGGTAAATAGATAGATTAGGTAGTGATAGATAGGAGAGATAGGTCTCTCAAGGACACACATAAAAAGAGTAAATATGCAGCAATATATTTTGGGTTTTTGGTTTTGTAGATCTGAAAACAAAGATTGCAAAAAACATAGATCGGAAAGCAATATGATAGGAAAAGTAGACCCGGGGGCCGTAGGGTTCACTAGTGGCTTCTCTCATGAGTATAGCGCACGGTGGGTGAACAAATTACTCTTGGGCAATTGATAGAAAATCGAATAGTCATGACGATATCCAAGGCGATGATCATTATATAGGCATCACGTCCAAGATAGATAGACTGACTCCTGCTTGCATCTACCTCTATTACTCCACACATCGACCGCTATCCAGCATGCATCTAGTGTATTAAGTTCATGGGAAAACGGAGTAATGCAATAAGAACGATGACATGATGTAGACAAGATCTATTCATGTAGGAATAGACCCCATCTTGTTATCCTTAATAGCAACGATACATGCGTGTCTTGCTGCCCCTTCTGTCACTGGGAAAGAACACCGCAAGATCGAACCCATCACAAAACACCTCTTCCCATCGCAAGAAAAATCGATCTAGTCGGCCTAACTAAACCAAAGATTCGAAGAAGAAATACGATGCTATAAGCAATCATGCATATAAGAGATCAAAGAAGACTCAAATAATATTCATGGATAGAAACTGATCATGAACTCAAAATTCATCGGATCCCAACAAACACACCGCAAAAGTTTACATCAAATAGATCTCCGAAAGACCATTGTATTGCGAATCATAAGAGAGAGAGGAAGCCATCTAGCTACTGCCTACGGACCCGAAGGTCTATGGTGGACTACTCATGCATCATCGGAGAGGCACCTATGAGGAAGATGAACCCCTCTGTGATGGTGTTTAGATTGGATCTCGAGGTTCTGAAACTTGCGGCGGTTGGAATTGTGTTTCGTCGACTCCTCTAGGGTTTTTGGATTTTCTGGGAATTTATAGGCACGATAGTCGGTTGAGGGGGTGCCGGAGGTGCCCAGCACCCACCTGGCCGCGCCAGGGGGCCTCTGGCGTGCCCTGGTGGGGGCTGGCCACCCTGGGCCCCCTCTGCTGGTGTTCTTTGGCCCATCTGGTCTCTTCTGGTCTGGAAATAATTTACAAAAATTCCCGCAGCGTTTTATCTCCGTCTGGTACTGATTTTCTGCGAAGTAAAAAACAAGCAAAAACAGCAACTGGCACTTTGGCACTATGTCAATAGGTTAGTCCCAAAAAATGATATAAAGTTTTAATAAAATGATTGTAAAACATCCAAGAATGATAATATAACAGCATGGAACAAGCAAAAATTATAGATACACTGGAGACGTATCATAGCAGCGAAGGGCATGCTGGTAGCGTGCAGCACGCACAGCTGCCCGAAGACGATCTTCCTCAAGGAGCATGGCATCATCATGTCGTAGCTGCTCTTGCTCTACTTCATCGTAGGCAAGTACTCGAGGTGACCCGCATATGAGTTCCGTGGGGAGAACTGCTTCCGCCCCATACACTAGGGAGAAGGGCGTCTGGCCGGTAGCTCGATTTGGTGTCGTTCTGAGAGACCAAAGAACCACCAGCAGCTCATCTGTCCAACGCTTGCCGCATCTCCGCAGTCTATCAAAAGTTCTTGTCTTGAGTCCACGCAACACTTCAGCATTCATCCTCTCGACTTGCCCGTTGCTCCTTGGGTGGGAAACAGAGGCGAAGGAGACCTTACTTCCAAGGCTTTGGATGTACTGCATAAAGGTGTGGCTCGTGAACTGGGTGCCATTATCGGTGATCACCCTGTTGGCCACTCCAAAACGGCACACCAGTCCTTTCATGAACTTGATAGCTGACTGCGTGGTCACCTTCCTCACTGGTTCCACCTCAGGCCACTTTGTAAACTTGTCGATTGCTATGAACAAGAATTCAAAGCCCCCGACAACGCGGGGAAAGGGGCCCAAAATATTGAGCCCCCAGACCGAGAATGGCCAGGATAAAGGTATCGTCTGGAGAGCTTGCGATGGTTGATGAATGTTCTTGGAATGGAACTGGCAGGCTTCACACTTGGTGACTAGCTCAGTTGCATCTTGGAGGGCAGTGGGCCAATAGAAACCCTGCCGGAAGGCTTTCCCGGCAAGGGCCCTTGATCCAATGTGAGACCCACACGCGCCTCCGTGCATTTCTGCCAACAGCTTCAGTCCATCTTCCCGGCAAATGCACCTTAATTTCACACCATTTGGTCTTTTTCTGTACAGAGTGTCATCGACAAACTGGTACATACTTGACTGACGGGCTACTTTTTCGGCTTCTTCTTGTTCTTCGGGAAGTTCTCCTGTTTGAAGGAATTGGACTATGTGTTGTGCCCAAGCTGGAGCCTGTGGCTCGACAACGAGGACTAAAGGCATCTCCTCGTTTGTGGGAGCGCTTACCTCAACCGCAGGGACCTGGGGTCCTATAGGAGGGAGCTGCTCACCAACCGAAATGGGACTATCTCCGATAGCCTCTCTACCAGCGGCTTCAGGAAGCTCTGCCGGGAAATGCTTGCCGGAGTTCAGCTTTCTTCTTCTCAGCAAGCTGCTCAACTTGGCGGCATTCTTGGAGATCATGACCTTTGGTGCGGTGGATTTTGCAGTATGGCCCGTCGGACTTTCCGGTTTTCTCTGCCGCCGCGGCCTCCCGGCAATCAGCGCACGTGGCAGCTCCCTTGCCGGGGGCCTCGTCCTTGGCCCTCTTGCCGGCGGTGAGATTACCAGAGCTCTCAACGGCCAACACTGCTTTTTCCTTACACTTCTTGTTGCGCTTCCAGCTTTTCCCCTTTGGGCCAGGGGCGTCATCGTCGTCGTCGGAGTCGACTTCGACTTCAGCCTCCTCTCCGGGGAGTCGCCTTCCTTCCTCGGCATGAGCACACTTGTCCGCCAATGTGTACAACTCATTGACGGTCTTGGGGAGCTTCATATTCATCTTGGCCCGCATCCTCCTATTGCGCACGTTCGAGTGGAACGCGGCAATCACGGCTGCGGGGTGTATCTCCGGAATATTGCGGTGCACTCGACTGAATCTCTGGATGTACTTCCGCAGGGTTTCTCCTTCCTTCTGCGGAAGGACTTGCAGGTCGCTGGGCTATCCTGGCTCCTGGTGGCCACCTGTGAAGGCACCGACAAACTCGTTGCACAAGTCAGCCCATGATGAAATAGAGTTCTCTGGCAGGTGCATCAGCCACGATCTCACATTTGGCTTGAGTGCCAAAGGGAAATAGTTGGCGAGCACCTTCTCATCTCTTCCCCCGGCGGCTTTGACGGCTATCGTGTAGATGCCCAGGAACTCCGCTGGGTTTAGCTTCCCATCATATTTCTCCGTCAGCTCAGGCTTCAAAGCTCGGGCCGATGGCCAGCGGACCTATCGCAGCTCACGAGTGAAGGCAGGGCACCCAACCTCATAAGGCAAGTACCCGCCAACACTGGGCGCGGGGTCACCAGCATCCGGGCCGTTGCGCCTGTCGGATTGGCGGTGTGCTTCCCGGCGTCGTTCTATGGTGACGCGCGCGTCTTCCCTCCGCCGGTCTTCCAGGACACGCCGTTGATCCCGGTGATCGCACGGGACGGACGAGACCATAGATGCCTCGTCGGGCTCGTCGGCACGTGGAGCTTGTTGTGACTGCCTCTGGGTCTGTTGTTGTGGAGGGGGCTGCACCGTTGGCGCGGGCCCCTCGATGCGACCGTCAGCCCGGGCCGCCGTCGCCATCCGCGGGTATCTCGACGGCTCTGCATGCTGCGATTTGCTGGCTTCGACGAAGCCGATCAAACTGTGGATGGTGGCCCTCCACTCTTCCATCTTGTCAGCCGTCGGCGAGAAGTTTAGCAGCAGTTGGGCCCGCGCCATTGCTTCTGTTGCTGTGGCCGGCATGGCTAGGGAGGTGGATCACGATGTCGCTCGACTCCTGGTGGAACCAAGAGGAGCGTCGTTGCGTTCTTGTCACCGTGCACTGGTCGCCGAGGCGGTTTGACGTGGAGGAGGTCGAACTTGCGGGTCTATGGTCCTGCTTGGTGCTCCGTCCTGCTCCGAGCGAGGTGCGCGTCCGACAGTCGCGCCTGCAACGGGCGCAGCTGGAAGATCATGGCTTGCTCCAGATTGGGCGCCGCTTTTGCGGTCGCGGCCACCAGTGCAGCGGGGAGGTGGAGAATGAACGTTTTCTCCTC
Organism: Elymus sibiricus; assembly: GCA_039707655.1. Taxonomy (NCBI): domain Eukaryota; kingdom Viridiplantae; phylum Streptophyta; class Magnoliopsida; order Poales; family Poaceae; genus Elymus; species Elymus sibiricus. The sequence continues at coordinate 312,038,833 of CM077663.1, read as the reverse complement.
CCGCGGCACTAGGGCCGAGTTTGCCAAGATGTTGTTGTTGTTGCTCCTCTTCGGCGTTCCTCGCTCCAGCTTCGGCCGCGGGAGACACGACGGTGGCGCCGCCTGCGCCAGTCACGTCGCCCATGACGCCCGCCTCACCCACCAACACTGGGCAAGGGGTCGCCAGCATCCGGGCCGTTGCGCCTGTCGGATTGGCGGTGTGCTTCCCCACGTCATTCTATGGTGACGCGCGCGTCTTCCCTCCGCCGGTCTTCCAGGACACGCCATTGATCCCGGTGATCGCGGGCTGGATGACACCATAGATGCCTCATCGGGCTTGTCAGCACATGGAGCTTGTTGTGGCGGCCTCTGGGTCTGTTGTTGCGGAGGGGACAGTACCGTTGGCGCGGCCCCCTCGACGCGACCGTCAGCCCGGGCCGCCGTCGCTGTCCGCGGGTAACTCAACGGCTCTGCATGCTGCGATTTGCTAGCTTCGACGAAGCCGATCAAACTCTGGATGGTGGCCCTCCAGTTGTCCATCGTGTCAGCCGCCGGCGGGAAGTTTAGCTGCAGTTGGGCCCGCGCCATTGCTTATGCTGCTATGGCCGGCATGGCTAGGGAGGCGGATCGCGATGTCGCTCGACTCCTGGTGGAACCATGAGGAGCGTTGCCGCGTTATTGTTGCCGCGCACTGGTCGCCAAGGCGGTTTGACGTGGAGGAGGTCGAACTTGCGGGTCTACGGTCAAGCTTGGCGCTCCGTCTTGCTCCAAGCGAGGTGCGCGTCCAACAGCCGCGCCTGCGGCGGGCGCAGCTGGAAGATCATGGCTTGCTCCAGATTGGGCGCCGCTTTTGCGGCCGCGGCCACCAGTGCGGCGGGGAGGTGGAGAATGAACATTTTCTCCTCTCGCGGCACTAGGGCCGAGTTTGCCAAGATGTTGCTGCTGATGCTCCTCTTCGGCGTTCCTCGCTCCAGCTTCGGCCGCGGGAGACACGACGGTGGCGCCGCCTATGCCAGTCGCGTCGCCCATGACGCCCGCCTCATTCATCGCCGCCGCGGCGCCGACGGCGTCCGCAGCTGCGTGTGAGGGGGCCATCGAAGTGGAGGGATGCGCGGTTGCGCCGATCTTCTTCTTGGGAGCCATAGATGAAGAAGACGGTGATGAAGATCGACGCGCCGCTCACGAACTCAGGTTCGCGCAAATGACGCACGCCCCCTACCAGGCATGCCAAAGATGTCGGGTCATGATGCACACGATCACCTATGGGGCTACGTGCCCCTTTGTGGTTCGGCAGGGGTGAGGTCACGTTGTACAAAGAGTAGAGGTAATGAGACAACACGATGATGGGACGCTGGTGTTTTACCCAGGTTCGGGCCGCTGAGAAGCGTAAAATCCTACTCCTGTTTTGGTGGATTGATCGGAGGAACACGAAGCACATGCAGCGCTCGAACCCGGCAAGGTCGCCTTCGGGGGAGCTGTTGCGCTAGTACAAGTGTCCAAAGGTCCGAATCTTGAGCTAGGTTGCCTTGGGCCTCCTTTTATAGGTCAAGGGGCAACCACAGTGGCAAAACAGACATTATCTAGTGATTAGATAGCTAACAGTGCTATCATACCTAACTCTGGCACTTAGGACAAAATGCCATAAATGCTAGCCTAGGTGGCGTGCGGGGGTGCATCCCCGGCAAGCTTTTACCACCGCTTGGCTGCCTGTTGCTTAGTATCTTGACACGCCTCTGGACGGGTGTCAATCTATCATAATCTTCTTCCAGCGAGCCGCCACGTCCTTAGCGAGAGCCACTTAGCCACCTGAGGGCTCGACACCGCATCGACAACTGACTGGAGTTGCGATGCGGTGGAGCGGTGCCGTCCGGCCCGTGCCTGTCGGGGGCTAGCTTGCCGGGTCTTCTTGAAGGTGTGTGCGCCTCGGTCCCCGGCAAGCATCGGGGACGCGGCTGGCGCGGCTTGGGCCCGTTCTGGGTCGTTGCATCGTCCTTGCCGGCGTTGCTAGCCAGCGTAGGCTGCCTTTGTCGGGGTCTTGGTCTTGGATGTTGGCTTCATCTTCTTGATGCGCTCCTTGATCTCATGTAGAGCGGCTTCTCTGGCTTGGATTGGGTTTTGACAGGGTTCTGCTACTACTGCTTGTGCATAAGTCAGGGGCACTGGATACCCTATTCCTAGTGCACCGACAGAAGGTCATTAACCCGTACTTGCCGGAGGTGATGAAGCACCCTCAAGCCATTGAGATGCGTGAGGGGGTGCTCCACATCCGCGATGTTTAGGGACCCAAGAGGACTAAAAGCGTGGAAGCTAGGCTCAAGGCGGTGGAACAAGACATCTTCAAGTGCCAAATGATGGTGGAGCGTGGACTTAGTGCCAATCACTCCATGATCACGGAATTCACCCGTGATCAGATGGTGGATGGCCGGTCTATGAAGGACACCATCTTCACCCTCAACGAGCAAATCAATTTTCTGCAAAGTCAAATTTATGATCTTCAAAACCAAGTTTTTTAATATGAAGCAAGATTTAAAGCTATGAGTTTAGCTGCCAGTTGCAGGACTCAGGGGACTCGTGCGTCAACTTTTGATGATGAGCCCTTGCCCTGGAACTGGAGGACAAGCCTACCACTTCATCACCACCACCAAAGGAGACTTGAACACACAGGTATGGGCATTCCCCTTGGCTTGAGACAAGCTTGGGGGAGGTGCCCCGGTATCGTATCACCATCACTTTTTTTCACCTTTACCTATTTTAGTTCGATCTTTAGCTTTTTCTTGATTTAGCTGAATAAAAGTTTAGTATGATCTATTTTCGAGTGTTAGTTTCGTAATCTATCTATCTATGTAATCGAGTGAGAGTTATATAATAAAGTTTAGTTTGAGCTCTTGCTTCTTTGTTCTCTTGTTGCAATAAAAAAATAGAAAGGAAATAAATGAAAAGAATCATATGCTAATCTTATGGTAAGTAATGACATCACATAAGGAAAAGTATAAGTGGTAAAATCTATTGGCGATTGACAAACATAGCATTGGTCAATGATGCAATTCGTGAAAGAATTAATAAGGGAAGAGAAGATTCACATGCAAATACACTATCTTGGATATCTTTTATGATTGTGAGCCCCCATTAAATATTATATGTCAAAATTGTTGACGTTGGACAAGGAAGACAACGTAATGATTTATGTTTGGTCATATTCACATAGAAGTTATATTGTCATAGATCCTTCAATATGTGGTGCTTGCCCAATATCTTTGCTAGCCAAAAATTCCGCACTAAGTACAGATACTACTTGTGCATCCAAAAACCCAAAACCCAAATTCATGTTTTGAGAGTCCACCAAACCTACCTACGGATCGAGTAAGATCCTTCAAGTAAGTTGTCATCGGTGCACAAAGGCAAAAAAATTGCTTCTAATGTGTTTGATCAATTAGTGTAAGAGAAAATTGAGCGTTGTACGAACTTATGATGGCAAAGTAATAAAAGCAACGGACTACATAATAAAGGTTGCTATCATAGGGGGCAATATAGCGTGACGTTCTTTTACATTAAGGTATTGGGCATACAAACCAAAAAGCGCATGACAACCTCTGTTTCCCTCTGCGAAGGGCCTATCCTTTAATTTTTATGTATTTACTTTTATGCAAGAGTCAAAGTATTCTTCCCTATTCCTTTTTTCTTTTTATTTTTGCAAGCATCATGTGGTGAGGAAAGATCTAGGCACATATATCCAGTTGGATGTGAGTGAGCATGAGTTATTATTGTTGACATCACCCTTGAGGTGAATACGTTGGGAGGCAAAACTATAAGCCCCTATCTTTTTATGTGTCTGGTTGAAACTTTTTGCTCATGGGTATGCTCTAAGTGTTAGCAATCATCGAAGACTAAATGATGGTTGAGTATGTGGACTTGCCAAAAGGCTCCGACACGAGACCCTTCCTTAAAATATGATGAATTGTAGTTGCAAAGTTGACTAAGAACATAGTTTGTTGACTTTCAATAAGGTTTATGCTTTATACTTCTATGTTGTGATGAATTGTTACTTGTTCATGAGAAGTTATATGATGAAGTTATATGAATCAATTTTATGATAAAGTTTGTTGCTGTTATGATAATAAGCATGATGCTACTATGTCCGTATTTTGTTTTTATCGACACCTCTCTCTCAAACCATGTGGACATGCTTTTCAATATCGGCTTTCGCTCGAGGACAAGTGATGTCTAAGCTTGGGCGAGTTGATACGTCCATTTTGCATCATGATATCCTACTGTTATTTGTAATGTTTTGTTGAATAATAATGCTTTAGGGAGTGATTCTAATGCCTTTTCTCTCATAACATGCAAGGTTTGCACAAAGAGGGAGAATACCGGCAGTTGGAATTCTGGACCTGAAAAAGCACATCAGAGATACCTATTCTGCACATCTCCAAATAAGCTAAAACTTTATGGAGAATTATTTGGAATATATAAAAAATACTGGAGCAAATAACTACAGGAGGGGGCCACCCGGGTGAGCGCGCCAGGCGCGCCCTGGTGGGTTGTGCCCAGCACGGCCCACCTCCGGTGCCCATCTTCTGGTATATAAGGTCTTTTGACCTAGAAAAAATGGAGGGAGGACTTTCGGGACGGAACGCCGCCGCCTCAAGGCGGAACTTGGGTAGGAGCACTTTTGCCCTTCGGCGGAGCGATTCCACCGGAGAAACTTCCCTCCCGGAGGGGGAAATCGAAGCCAACGTCATCACCAACACCCCTCTCATCTTTGGGAGGCCAATCTTCAACAACATCATCTCCTCTCAAACCCTAGTTCATCTCTTGTGTTCAATCTTTGTACCAAAACCTCAGATTGGTACCTGTGGGTGACTAGTAGTGTTGATTACATCTTGTAGTTGATTACTATATGGTTTATTTGGTGGAAGATTATATGTTCAGATCCATTATGCTATTCAATACCCCTCTGATCTTGAGCATGAATATTATTTGTGAGTAGTTACCTTTGTTCTTGAGGTCACGGGAGAAGTCATGTTGCAAGTAATCATGTGAATTTGATATGTGTTCGATATTTTGATGATATGTCTGTTGTGATTCCCTTAGTGGTGTCATGTGAACGTCGACTACATGACACTTCACCATCCTTGGGCCTAAGGGAATGCATTGTGGAGTAGTTATTAGATGATGGGTTGCTAGAGTGGCCGAAGCTTAAACCCTAGTTTATGCGCTACTTCGTACGGGGTTGATTTGGATCCAAATATTTAATGCTATGGCTAGATTTTTATCTTAATACTTTTCTCCTAGTTGCGGATGCTTGCGAGGGGGTTAATCATAAGTGGGAGGTTTGTTCAAGTAAGAACAGCACCCAAGCACCGGTCCACCCACATATCAAATTATCAAAGTAGCGAACACAAATCAAACCAACATGATAAAAGTGACTAGATGAAATTCCTGTGTACCCTCAAGAACAATGCCTATTATAAGAGATTGTTCTGGCCTGTCCTTTGCCACAAAGGGATTGGGCTACATTGCTGCACTTTATTTACCATTACCGTTACTTGCTTGTTAACAATTATCTTGCTATCAAACTATCTGTTACCTACAATTTCAGTGCTTGCAGAAATTACCTTGCTGAAAACCGCTTGTCATTTCCTTCTACTCCTCGTTGTGTTCGACACTATTACTTATCAAAAGGACTATGATTGACCCCCTATACTTGTGGGTCATCACCATCTCACGCAGATGAGTCGGCCCTTGGGGGCTACATGATTTCAGACTTTCATATTGTTTGTTCCTCATAAGGAAGACCCGGCCTACTGAATGAGATAAGCCGGCCCTTGGGGGATCGATCATGTTTCTCTCTACTACAAAGTATCGGTTCACTATATTCACAGTGACCCGGTCCTTGGGGGCTACAGCTACAGGTCATATTTACTTCATAGAACCAGCTTATCATAATAAGCTGGTCCTTGGAGGCTAATGACAGTATAAAGATAGTGGTGAAACAAGAATCTTACCTCATATTTTTCCGTCATAGCATTTATCATGCTGATTTCAATCTCTCGGCTCTTAGACAGCCGGGTCAAATATTGCTGATGTAAATCTTCAGCACCAAATGCAGGCAGCTCTGGAATCTCCAGCTTGGCTTTCCATTTATTCAAATTCACCGGCTCATCTTTGGCCACAATTTTAGCCAAAGAGGTGGAAACAATTGGAGTATTTAAGCTTTCCTTAACAATAAAGACATCCAAAAGATCTTGATAAACCGGTGGCATGGGGTCATCCGCATGGGTCGTTGGGTTGGAAGGACGAGCCGGGCTTGGCAGACGAGCAGATGGGTTGTTCGACGTGCCTTGGTCCTCCGTTGGCATGTCCATAAAGACCGGCTCATCCGGCCGGGACACTTCAACATTGACTGCCGACTTAGCCTTCATGATTGGCTCCTTTTCTACAGAAAGGCTAATTGTTGTGGCAGACTTCACTGGTGGGGGATCTGGAATGTTTTGGTTTGCAGTACCAGAAGATGACCCGCCAGCTCACTTCGACAAGATAGCTTTGTCCCTATGATTGCAACAATCAAGTATTATGCTAAGGAAAACATGGCTCAAGGTTAAAAACGACATAAGTCAACAGTACAAGTTCAGGAGCTTACCCGCGGTTGACATTGAAAGTGGGAAGCTGTGTTGCAGTTGTGTCGCCCGAAGATGGAGAGGAAGCCTGATAAAGTGAATTCGAAGGACTAAGAGGTTGTTTAAACAAACCGGCTCTAGGTCGAGAATTGGTTGGACTGTGAGGCACCTCGAGACGTGGTTTGCGAGCCGGCAGAGCATGAGACAAACCGGGGTCTAAGTCACCCGATCCACTCCGGGTCTTGCGTTTCGACAAGCTGGCAAACTGTGTTTTCTTCAAAAGAAAATCGGGAGCCAAGTGAGCATCTGGATGTGTCAACTTAACCTTCCAGACGACTTGTCTTGGCTTTCTTGGAATAAATGTTTCTGAAGAATTGGAGGAGATTGGAGTTACCTCAATTTCGCCAGCTTGGCAAGATTCCGAGTCACCCTGATAAGAAGACGCGTCAGCAAGCTCAATAAACAGGCGGCCAAGAGAATCAAGTTCTACCTCGGATTCCTGCCCTGAAGACGACACAGGGGTCGGGTTATCTTTTCTACCCGACGAGGAAACAGGGGCTTGAGGTGTGACCTTCCAAAAAATAGAGTTCTCCTGCAGCATATAAAGCATGCGGTAAGAATGACGGGTCAAAGTAAAATTGATAAAACACAAGTAAAAGTGATCAATACCGGAGGCGGTGGATTGAGCAGATAAAACGGACCCAAGCCGATAACACTGCATTGCTCCTTTGAGTCAGAAAAGAACCTCTTCGTTTCTTTATTAAGGGTGTCATCAGTTAGACTTTCATGAGAGAAGCGCTGAGGATCAGATGAGGCGCCTGAGTAATCACACATCAAGTCATCCCTTACGCTGATAGGATGGATTCTCCATTTTAGCCAGCAACGAATCAAATCAATCCCGGTTAAGCCATGCGCGGTCAGAGCTCTCAATTTTGCAAGGAGAGGCGCTAATGGAGCTCTCTCTTCATCTGCTGGCCAACCCGGAAATTCCACCTTACTACTGAGCCTTTCCAGTCTAAAACCTGTCAGAGGATTTTCTCCCTTGGGTGCAGTATTTTTGCAATAGAACCAGTTCTTGTTCCATCCTTTTGGATGACTCGCCAGCTTTGATTTAGGAAAGGCGCTGTTCTTTCTCTTTTGAATGGAAACTCCGCCAAGTTCACAGGCAGCGCCATTCTTCACCTCAGTTTGACGGTTGAGATAGAAAGATTCTCTAAAAAGGGTCAGAGACGGCTCAACCTGAAGATATACCTCGCATAACACTTGGAATTGACAAATGTTGGTCATGGAATTCGGACCGATGTCTTGAGGCCTGAGGTTGAAGAAGTGCAAAAGGTCTTTAAAAAACTTTGAGCCGGGGGGTCGGAAGCCTCTACGCAAATGATCAGTAAAAACAACAACTTCTCCTTGCCGCGGCTGTGGATACGGCTCTTATTTGGGAGCCCGCCACTCTATGTCTTTTCGAGCCAGCAAGAAACCCTGGTCCACAAGGTTATCTAAGGTAAGCTTGGATTCTTTGGTCTTGGCCCGGTTACAGACTTTGGAGTTTTTGGGAGCCATGGCGGGTTATGGAGCAACTACAAGAGTAACAAGAAAAATAAGCCGGTGCATGTCATAAGTCGCCTATAATGATTTGCTACTTTTAAACCGGCAAAATCAAGGGAGGTCAAAGGCATATCTCCACAAGACTTAGCGAGAAGATTGGCTCACAAACAGATTTCAACAAAGACGTTCTTTTGGATGGATCTAACTAAATAAGGAAAAAACAACGAAATATGCATTTTAGCTGACGGAAAGACCGAAGCTACATCGTTCAAAGAATACCTTTGATGGATCATTTTCGATTTATTTATGAGAGAAACAAGGCGAAGATCATACTAAAGCTATACAATACTGAGGAATATCGAGCGCATAGATCTACAAACTACATCTTGGATGAACGCGACGAACATGGTATGAACACCGGAAGGATCAAACCATAAATGGAAGGGATTCGTACCGGATTTGGTTGGGACGAAAATGGAGATGGCCGTGCTTGCTCCGACAGCTGCGAGAAGGCTCGATGGCGTTGACGACGGAGCTGGAGACCCCGACAATGCCTCTGAAACTCCGGTGGCGTTCGGTCGAAGAAGGAGCGAGAGGAAGAAGATGGAGGGAAAGTTATCACGGGGGCCCAGTGGACTTATTTATAAGGAGGGAAAACAAAACGGCATTGTGAAAGCCGAAACGGCTGTGGTAAATTTGTGGCTAGAGATGCGCCTCGACTTCCGCACCGGCCCGGATTTGGCGCAGTTTTCAAAAGATGCGTTATGATGACTCTGGAGAACAATGGTCAGCAAGGATGACGTCACTGACAGGCAGACGTTGGAAAAGTACAAGTTTGGAAGTAATGTAAGTCGGCACTTCGAAATCCACAAAGAACACGGATGCAGGCAGATGATAAGCCGCCAAGAGAAATTAAGGGAAATTGACATGAATGAATTCAAATCAACCTAGGGCCTAATGTCGGGGATATAATCCCGCGGTATGACCCGTTCTATTGGGCGAGGTCAATATAATGGCGGCTCTTAAGTTATGTTCAAGATGGGCCGCACCATGAAGACAAGGCAAGTAAGGTGGTTACCAAATAAACCGCCGGGCGGCCCAGGCGCGTGGAGACGGTGACTCACGGCCCACAGGGCAGCAGACGCCAGAAGATTCCTTGCTTGAGAGGCAAGGCGTGTTAGAGACATGATAGGTTACGAGTTGTAATATGACTCGGACTCTGTTGTAAACCCTAGGGTCTCCACCTGTATATAAAGGCGAGCCCCTAGGACCGAAAGACTCAAGTTAGACACCCTCAAAAGCTAGGTTAGCGATTCCGCACCCTTGTAATCGAGATCATCATCAATATAGACACAAAGCAGGACGTGGGCTATTACCTCCATCAGAGGGGCCGAACCTGGGTAAAAATGCCTCCCGTTCCCGTTTAACCCCTTTGAGTCGCCACCTAGCGGCGATGGCCTCACACCTAAGTCCTTGCACGAGGACATCTGCCGTGACTAAACCACGACAGTCACCAATATACATAACCCAATAATACTATATCGTCATCGAACGTTAAGCGTGCGGATCCTACGGGTTTGAGAATCATGTGGACATGACCGAGACACCTCTCCGGTCAATAACCAATAGCGGAACCTGGATGTCCATATTGGTTCCCACATATTCCACGAAGATCTTTATCGGTCGAACCACGACGTCAAGGATTCAGTCAATCCCGTATGCAGTTCCCTTTGTCCAGAGGTATGTTACTTGCCCGAGATTCGATCGTCTGTATCTCCATACCTAGTTCAATCTCGTTACTGACAAGTCTCTTTACTCGTTCTGTAATACAAGATCCCGTGACTAACTCCTTAGTCACATTGCTTGCAAGCTTCTTGTGATGTTGTATTACCGAGTGGGCCCAGAGATACCTCTCCGTCATACGAAGTGACAAATCCCAGTCCCCATCCATGCCAATCCAACAAACTGTAACAGCCCGAGAACGATGCTCCAGATGCCTTCTAGTTATTTTGAGATTTGCCGTGTGATTTATTTTGTTGTCGCATTCACCATCGCATCATTCGCATCATTAGCATTGCATCGGACCTCCTCACTGGCGACCCTCGCTGGAGACGAGAGCCACCAGGCCAGGTCCTCGCGCCTCTCTCCCCTGCCCTGTTTTCCTCCCGCTGCTCTCCCTCTCAAACTTCTCTCTTTCTCTTGTCGCTCAGGGAGTTGGAGCAGCCATGGCGAACCCAGCGCGTAAATATCCTGGAGATGTGGGTTCAAATCCCAGACTCCTTCCTTTTGTTCCTCTATTAATTTTATGTTTTCTGCACGCATCTCACACTTGGGAAAATCCTCCTGGGCCAATGCAGAGTAATGCAATTCGGCCTGTATTTTTTTTCTGCTTTGAGGATATATTTTTTTCCAGTGCAGTGCATATTATAGAAAATGCCATATTTTAAACATGCTAATAAATAATTAACTATGCATCGGATTAAAACATGTCATATATGTAAAATGATTAGAATTTTATGTATTTTCATAATATCCAACTTTCAACCATGTTAAAAATGTTTAAATTTGCTGTTTGTTTAAATTTGCATAAATGCCATGTCAAAATGATTTATTTCATATCTAAATAATTGTAGCTCCGATTAAAATGATCTACATATGGAACTTGATTAGAAAAAACGTGTAGAATAACATGGTGGCATTTCTTTCTCTGTTTAACAACTCTAAAATTGTGTTCTAGGCAGAACAGTAACTAACTCAAAAATTGCATATGAGGTCATTTCGAAAGTGATATATGTTGCTTCTGGCCTCATTTAAAATGCCTAGATAGTGTAGTTCATTATGCTTCACCTTTTGCCATGATCATCCATGTTAAACAACATTTAATATTGATAAGTACCTACCGAGAATGAACTAAATGATTCGAACGTGGAGTTTCGTCAATATGCAAATCATTGCATATTGAACTTAACTTTGTGTAGTAGTTGATTGTTGTGTTTGCCATGCCTTGCATATTTAAACTTGACATGCATCATCATTGTTTGCGCATCATGTCATGAATATGCCGTGATGTTTACCGTGTCATTTGTTTGTTTCCGGATTGCTTCTTCTTGATAGAGTTCCGAAAGCGTTTCGGAGTGTGAGGATTCGTTCGACTATGTTGGTTCGTCTTCTTTATGGATTCATTCTTCTTCCAAGCGGGATCTCAGGCAAGATGATCATTTCCCTAGATACCACTACTATCATTGCCATGCTAGTTATCTCGTTTCTATCGCTATGTCTCGTTACCTACCACTTGTTTGTCAAGCCTCCCAAAATGCCTTGATAAGCCTCTAACCCCCTCCACATCCCAGCAAACCATTGTCTGGCTATGTTACCGCTTGCTCAGCCCTTCTTATAGTGTTGCTAGTTGCAGGTGCAAGTTGTTTCCATGTGACAACATGGATATTTTGAGTTATCACAATATTATTTCTATTTAATTTAATGCACATGTATACTTGGTAAAAGTCGGAAGGCTTGGCCTTTTGCTCGGTGTTTTGTTCCACCTTTGCCACCCTAGTTACTTGTGTACCAGTGTTATGTTCCATATTGAGTGCTCCTAACATGCTTGGGGTTGTTATGGGGACCCCCTTGATTTTCGTTTTGGGATAAAACTCTTCTGGCAAGGCCCAACATTGGTACTACATTTGCCTAATAACTAATAAAATTGCATATGGACCCGCCGACACCCGCGGATAATTAATCACCCCCCCCCGGGCCAGTGCTCCTCATGAGTGTTGGTTCAAACTAGAGTGGTGTGTGGGGCCAACCCGGGGCAACTCGGAAGATTTCTATCAGGCCACTGTACGTTGTGCTCATCCGGTCGTGTCCTGAGAACGAGATACACGGCTCCTATCGGGTTCGTCGACACGTCGGGCGGTCTTGCTGGATTTATTTTACGTTTCTCGAACGTCTTGTGCACGGGATTCCGAGGATAGTTTGGGCTATCTCGAGGTTGAGGTTTTCCACCGGGATTCTGAGGATACTACGGACTATCCCGCGGTTGAGGTTTTCCGACGCAGCTTGTGGCTAGTTTGTGATGGATGAGTTGGAGCACCCCTGCAGGGTTTAATCTTTTCGAGAAGTCGTGCTCGCGGTTATGTGGCAACTTGGAAATTTGTTTAACATCCGGTCATAGAAAACTTGAAGTAAACTCAAATAAAATACACCAACCGTGTGCGTAACCGTGACTGTCTCTACTCGTGAGTTCTGAACCGAGAGAGAACACGGTGGGGTTATGTTTGACTCGTAAGTAGGTGTTCAGGATCACTTAGTGATCATTACCAGTTCACGTCCGTTTATGTGTAGATCACCCTTCTTATTCTTGTACTCGTAAGCTAGCCATTCAAATAAATGCTTAGTGCTTGCTGCAGCCACACCACTTAACCATATCTCACCCATTAATCTTTGCTAGTCTTGATACCCTTGGAAATGAGATTGTTGAGTCCTTGTGGCTCACAGATTACTACAACAACAGTTGCAGGTACAGGTAATGCGATGCTTTGACGTGAGCGCGATGCTTGTTTGATTTGGAGTTCTTCTTCTTCTTCTCCATTGATCATAGGATGGGTTCCAGGCCGGCAGCCTGGGATTAGCAAGGATGGATGTCGCTTTTATCATTTGATTTCGTCCGTAGTCGGACCCTGCTCTTCTGTATGGTGATTGAATGTACTGTTGTATTTGATATGATCATAATTTAGCTTGTGGCGAGTGTAAGACAATTCCATATACTCATATCCTCATTACATGTACTTGTAACGATATGCATTCTTGTGAAACGATGAGATGCGCTTATATCCCTGTCGAGGCCCTCGAGCCAAAATAAGGATAGGATCGCATCTTGGGCGTTACAAGTTGGTATCCGAGCAGTACCGACCTAGGAGCCCCCTTGATTGATCGAACTTGGCCGAGTCGAGTCTAGTGAAAAACTATTTTGAGTCCAGTTATATATCGGAGAGTAGGATTCTTTTTACTCCTCTTCTATGCTCTGGTAAGGAATCGTGACGTAGGAATTTTAATCTACCCCACTTCTCACTCAATTTTTTTTAGGATCACGCGGGTATTTTGAAACCTCTATGATGTCGATGTGACGGAATTCTGTACTTGGTGCCTCCTGTTTCCGACGAGTTGAGCTCCAGGGGTTTCTTGGCACATCGTTACCATTCAGTTTCCTTAGTATCTCAGGACGCGGATGTTCGAAATTGCTTCAATACTATTTGTGGCGAGAGGAGTTTGGCGTCACCCAGTACTAGGGAGAGCGTCCAGATGTACTGCCATGTTTAGTATCGTTGTGATTACGAGGGTGAGGTAGATGAATTTCTGAGGCCTCTGGTTATGTGTTGACGGATGTGATACATTGGAGAGTAGTATTACTGCTAGGAGTTGAGCGATGGATTTTACTCCATGTATCCGTGGACCCAATTGCATAACCAAAGATTTTGGAAGTTCTTAGGTGGGAATTCATGTAGTTACCTAGGATTATCCTTCCAGCAAATGAAAATGGGTTATGTATTTGTTTCTGGCTTAACTCTCAAGCTCCATCCTTTGTTTTGTTGGAGTATGGTAATTGAGTTGCTTCGATGTCAAGTGGTGATTTGATATCTTTCATAACTAGTGTTCTCATATTTCTTTGGGGGTACTAATCCTTTTGCTCAAACAAATTGTCATGTCAATTCTTTTCAACCGGTGTGCTTCTCTTCAAGTCAATTCAATCTCTTCCAATATTTGCAAGATGAATCCTTGTATTTCTTCCCGGAGTTCTTTTCATCCGTCCTAAGTTTTCTTTGTTTTTCCCCACACTCCCGCCCTTTTCTTTCAACGAATAAATTATCATCCAAGGGCCTTTCTTTTCATCGATGCTTCTGCTATCTTTTCTTCCGTATTGTATCCGGTGATTCATTGTGAAGACTCTCGGGAGTTTCAAGTTCATAGTTCTTCATTCTTGCTTTCTTCTCCGGTGGATTCGATTCAACCCCTCCATGTTCATCATATCTTCTTCATTCGTTAAATGTTTTCCCGTGTTGGGAATTCTTATCCAAGCCTCTCTTGTTTATTCACCTCTCTTCATTCTATCCGGAGTGCTGAAGATATCTCAGAAGATTTGTGTTGCCATTCAAAGTCCTTTCAAATTATTTCGAGGTTCTCACCTCATCAAGTTTTAATTTGTACTGGTGCAATCTCTCATTCTAAGCAATTGTTTCAACGGTGTTCCCTTTGAGTGAGCCCATAACCCACAGGTTTTTCCAGGATCTTACCTGCCTCTTCTAATCTTTTCCGGAGATCTCAAGTTCTTTTCAAATGTGGCGTAAGAATGGATTCCATCAGCCGTATTCTTTCTCCAAGACCGCTTTGAATTATTTTCATCATCGGCTCAAACTTTCCTTATTCATTGTTCCGGAATGTCTCGGAAATTCATGATGTTGTTTCTCGTCATCATTCTCAGCTTGGAAGTCCGAAGGAGAGTTTCTCTTAACTCTTCGTCCATTCTCGGAGATTCATGGTTTCAGCTTGTTGCTATCCTTTCAAATTGTTTTCAATCATGAGAAATTCGTTCCATATCTATCCGGAGCTTTTTCGAATAGTTGTCATTTCTCGATCCTCCGAAGGCCATCATTTATGAAGGTTTCTTCGTTCTCAGCTTTCAGCTTTCGATCTCAAATTCTTCGCAATTGATGTCTCTTCGTTCGTTCAATATTTTCTTCGTTTGTATCTCAATTATTCCAGTGCTTCGTTCAAGTTTTGTGCCAGGCAGAGCGTGATCTCTCCGTTCTCATGCATCTCGATTCATTTGTAGTATCCTCATTCATTTCAAGTTCTTACCGGTGGTTTGTTCAAGACTCTTCAAGTTTGTACTCTATCTCTCTCTTCAATCTTTTTCAAGAAGAATAAGTAGTATGCATAATCCGTTGCTTGTCATCAATTTAACTTGATGAAGGGTAAGCATAACATAATTCTTATTCTTGTTTCATCAAGGTGATTTCAATCCTTCGTCCAGAGTTGTTCATGATATCAAATTCTTGATTCTAAGTTGATCATCTTTTCTATTCCGGAGTTCCAAGTTTTATCACGTATATCTTCATGAAGTTCCATGTAATTATTTGTAAGGTCTCAATCTTATTCTTTTCAACCTTCATTTCTTTTGATCATTCTTTTGTATACGAAGGTTCTTCATGGTGGTTCTTCAAAGATTTAATTCATTCTCAAAGTGTTCATGAAGATTCTTGCTGGAGGATCTCAAGTATTCTTTCTCTTGCATTTCGAGTGCGATTGTTTCTCCATTATCCTTTGAGATGGTGTTATGGCATTCTTGATTCATGAGGAGTTTCGAAGAGAATTTGTCAAGAATGATATATTTAAACCCATTTGTCTTTGGTGGAGCTATCTTGGATTGGATTTCACCTAAAGCATTTCCTAAGGATTGTTGCTACTTGTGGTGTTTATCATGATTCAAGTTCTCAATTTATCCTCTTGCTGAAAGAAGTTTTGCATATCTTGTTGCTTCCAAGCAATCTTTGTTTCTATTAGTGGCCGGTTGTCACCTCATAATGTTGAGATGTTTTCCATAAGCCCACAACAAGCTTGTTCTTTCCGTTGTTGGTGTTCCAACAACTTCGTTCAATCTCTTCTTTCTAAAGATGCTTTTCAAATTCAATTGTGGTAGAAGTTGTCATTTTCCTCTCCGTTCTTTTCTTCCAACGATGGAGCTTCTATTCTTTTGTTCCGGAGGCATTGTGGTGTTTCTCTCTTCAACCCATCATCTCGTTTTGTCAAGATCATGTTCTTTCCTTGCTTATCCATTTAACCGGAGTTTTGTGGCTCTCTTTTTAATTTCTTTCCATCAGATCAAGTTTTTTTTCTTTTCAACCGGAGTGCTGCCCAAATTCTTTCTCATTCCTTGTCTAGCTTGTTTCAATCGGAGTGGTTTCAAATTCTTGCTTGTTCCTCATGTCATTCTTATCCTTGCAACCTCCAAGATTCTTTGTTTTCACTCGTTTGTCAGAGAAGCAACTAAGTTTTACCTCTTGCTTTCTCTTCCCCTTCTCATTCTAAGATCTCGGGTTGAGATCTCTTGTTAGTGGAGGAGAGTTGTAACAGCCCGAGAACGACGCTCCAGATGCCTTCCAGTTATTTCGAGATTCGCCGTGTGATTTATTTGGTTGTCGCATTCACCATCGCATCATTAGCATTGCATCGGACCTCCTCACCGACGACCCTCGCTGGAGACGAGAGCCGCCAGGCCAGGTCCTCGCGCCTCTCTCCCCTACCCTGTTTTTCTCCCGCTGCTCTCCCTCTCAAACTTCTCTCTTTGTCTTGTCGCTCAGGAAGTTGGAGCAGCCATGGCGAACCCAGCGCGTAGATATCCTGGAGATGTGGGTTCAAATCCCAGACTCCTTCCTTTTGTTCCTCTATTAATTTTATGTTTTCTGCATGCATCACACACTTGGGAAAATACTCCTGGGCCAATGCAGAGTAATGCAATTCGGCCTGTATTTTTTTTCTGCTCTGAGGATTTAGTTTTTTTTTAGTGCGGTGCATATTATAGAAAATGCCATATTTTAAACATGCTAATAAATAATTAACTAAGCATCGGATTAAAACATGTCATATATGTAAAATGATTAGAATTTTATGTATTTTCATAATATCCAACTTTCAATCATGTTAAAATTGTTTAAACTTGATGTTTGTTTAAATTTCGTAAATGCCATGTTAAAATGATTTATTCATATCTAAATAACCGTAGCTCCGATTAAAATGATCTACATATGGAACTTGATTAGAAAAACGTTTAGAATAACATGGTGGCATTTATTTCTCTGTTTAACAACTCTAAAATTGTGTTCTAGGCAGAACAGTACCTAACTCAAAAATTGCATAAGAGGTCATTTCGAAATTGATATATGTTGCTTCCGACCTCATTTAAAATGCCTAGATAGTGTAGTTCATTATGCTTCACCTTTTACCATGACCATCCATGTTAAACAACATTTAATATTGATGAGTACCTAATGAGAATGAACTAAATGATTCGAATGTGGAGTTTCGTCAATATGCAACTCGTTGCATATTGAACTTCACTTAATGTGTAGTGGTTGATTGTTGTGTTTGCCATGCCTTGCATATTTAAACTTGACATGCATCATCATTGTTTACGCATCATGTCATGAATATGTTGTGATGTTTATCATGTCATTTGTTTGTTTCCAGATTGCTTCTTCTCGATAGAGTTCCGAAAGCGTTTCGGAGTGTGAGGGTTCGTTTGACTATGTTGGTTCGTCTTCTTTATGGATTCGTTCTTCTTCCAAGTGGGATCTCAGGCAAGATGATCATTTCCCTGGATACCACTACTATCATTGCCATGCTAGTTGTCTCGTTTCTATCACTATGTCTCGCTACCTACCACTTGTTTGTCAAGCCTCCCAAAATGCCATGATAAGCATCTAACCCCCTCCACATCCCAGCAAACCATTGTTTGGCTATGTTACCGCTTGCTCAGCCCTTCTTATAGCGTTGCTAGTTGCAGGTGCAAGTTGTTTCCATGTGAAAACATGGATATTTTGAGTTATCATAATATTATTGCTATTTAATTTAATGCACATATATACTTGGTAAAAGGTGGAAGGCTTGGCCTTTTGCTCGGTGTTTTGTTCCACCTTTGCCGCCCTAGTTACTTGTGTACCGGTGTTATGTTCCATATTGAGCGCTCCTAACATGCTTGGGGTTATTATGGGGACCCCCTTGATTTTTGTTTTGGGATAAAACACTTCTGGCAAGGCCCAACATTGGTACTACATTTGCCTAATAACTAATAAAATTGCATAGGGACCCGCCGGCACCCGCGGATAATTAATCACCCCCCCCCCCCCGGCTAGTGCTCCCGATGAGTGTTGGTACAAACTAGAGTCGTGTGCGGGGCCAACCCGGGGCAACTCGGGAGATTTCTATCAGGCCACTGTACGCTGTTGACGTGGCTTGAGACTGCGTCGGTATTTCCCCAAAGAGGAACGGATGATGCAGCACAGCGACGGTAAGTATTTCCCTCAGTTATGAAACCAAGGTATCGAACCAGTAGGAGGATCACCACCACCTAATAAGCAGCACCTGCACACAGAGAACAAATACTTGCAACCCGACGCGAAAGAGAGGTTGTCAATCTCTCTACGGTAAAAAGATAGATTAGGTAGTGATAGATTGGAGAGATAGATCTCTCAAGAACACAAAATAAAAAGTGCAGCAATATATTTTTTGGGTTTTTGGAATAGTAGATCTGAAAACAAAAGCGGAAAAAAGATAGATCGGAAAGCAATATGTTGGAAAAGTAGACCCGGGGGCCGTAGGTTTCACTAGTGGCATTCCTCCGATGTCAGGGAGTTGCATGACTCATGGTCATAGGATCAGATACTTGACATGAAGAAAGCAGTAGCAATAAACTAATACGATCAAATGCTATGCTTACGGTTCGGTCTTGTCCATCACATCATTCTCCTAATGATGTGACCCCGTTATCTAATGACAACTCATAACTATGGTTAGGAAACCTTAACCATCTTTGATCAACGACCTAGTCTAGTAGAGGCTCACTAGGGACACGGTGTTGTCTATGTATCTACACATGTATCTGAGTTTCCGATCAATAAAATTCTAGCATGAATAATAGACGTTTATCATGAACAAGGAAATATGATAATAACCAATTTATTATTGCCTCTAGGGCATATTTCCAATAGTTTCCCACTTGCACTAGAGTTAATAATCTAGTTCACATCACCATGTGATTAACACCCAATGAGTTCTGGGTTTGATCATGTTTTGCTTGTGAGAGAGGTTTTAGTCAACGGGTCTGCAACATTCAGATTCATGTGTACTTTGCAAATCTCTATGTCATATTGTAGATGCTGCTACCACGCTCCACTTGGAGCTATTCCAAACGATTGCTCCACTATACATATCCGGATGTGTGTCAAAGCTTGCATCGATGTAACCCTTTACGACGAACTCTTTATCACATCCATAATCGAGAAACATTTCCTTAGTCCTCTAGTTACTAAGGATAATTTTGACCGTTGTCCAGTGATCCCCTCCTGGATCACTCTTGTACCCCTTGCCAGACTAATGGCAAGGCACACATCACATGCGGTACACAACATGGCATACAGTATAGAGCCTATGGCTGAGGCATAGGGGACAACATTCATCCTTTCTCTTTCTTTTACCGTGGTCGAGCTTTGAGTATTACTCAACTTCACACCTTACAATACAGGCAAGAACTCCTTCTTTGACTGATCCATTTTGAACTCCTTCAAAATCTTGTCAAGGTATGTGCTCATTGAAAGTCTTATCACGCGTCTTTATCTATCTCTATAGATCTTGATGCCCAATATTTAAGCAGCTTTTTCCAGGTCTTCCTTTGAAAAACTTTCAAACGGCCCTTTATGCTTTACAAAAATTCTACAACATTTCTGATCAACAATATGTCATCCACATATACTTATCAGAAATTCTATAGTGCTCCCACTCACTTTCTTGTAAATACAAGTTTCTTATAAACTTTGCATAAACCCAAAAGCTTTGATCAACACATCAAAGCGCATATTCCAACTCCAAGATGCTTGCACCAGTCCATTGAAGGATCGCTGGAGCTCGCATACCTTTTAGCATCCTCAGGATCGACAAAACCTTCCGGTTGTATCACATACAACCTTTCCTCACGGAAACCATTAAGGAAACTCTGTTTGGACATCCATCTGCCAGATTTCATAATCGAAAAATGCAGCAACTTCTAACATAAATCCGACAGACTTTAGCATCGTTACAAGTGAGAAAGTCACATCATAGTCAACTCCTTGAACTTGTCAGAAACCTCTTTGCGACAAGTCAAGCTTTTATGAATGGTGACACTACCATCAACGTCTGTATCAAAGATCCACTTGTACTTAATGGCCTGCCGGTCAACGGGCAAGTCTACCAAAGTCCATACTTGGTTTTCATACATGGATCCTATCTCGGATTTCATGGCTCCTAGCCATTTGTTGGAATCCAGGCCCACCATCGCTTCTTCATAGCTCGTAGGTTCACTGTTGTCTAACAATATGACCTCCAAGACAAGATTGCCGTACCACTCAGGGGCGGTACGAGTCCTTGTCGGCCTACGAGGCTTGGCAGTAACTTGATCTGAAGCTTCATGATCACCATCATTAGCTTCCTCTTCAATTGGTGTACGCATTACAGGAACACCTTTCTGCGCTGCGCTACTGTCCAATTCAAGTGAAGGTTCGACAACCTTATCAAGTTCAACCTTCCTCCCACTCACTTATTTCGAGAGAACATCCTTCTCTGGAAAGGATCCATTCTTGGCAACAAAGACATTGCCTTCGGATCTGTGATAGAAGGTATACCCAATTGTTTCTTTAGGGTATCTTATGAAGATGCACTTTTCCGCTTTGGGTTCGAGCTTATCAGACATAAGTGTCGCATTCCCAAACTCTAAGAAACGACAGCTTAGGTTTCTGCCAAACCATAATTCATACGGTGTCATCTCAACGGATTTAGATTGTGCCCTATTAAAGTGAATGTAGTTGTCTCTAATGCATAAGCCCAAAATGATAGTGGCAAATCGGTAAGAGATATCATAGTACGCACCATATCCAATAGAGCACGACTACGACGTTCGGACACACCATCACACTATGGTGTTCCAGGCGGCGTGAGTTGTGGAACAATTTCCACATTGTCTTAAGTTGCATATCAAACTCGTAACTCAGATATTCACCTCCACGATCATATCGTAGACATTTTATCTTCTTGTCACGATGATCTTCAACTTCACTCTGAAATTGCTTGAACTTTTCAAACTTTTCAGACTTGTGTTTCATTAAGTAAATATACCCGTATCTACTCAAATCATCAGTGAAGGTAAGAAAATAACGATATCCACCGCACGCTTCAACACTCATTTGGACCGCATACATCAACATGTATTATTTCCAATAAGTCACTTGCCCACTCCATCATATCGGAAAACGGGGTCTTAGTCATCTTGCCTATGAGGCATGGTCCGCATGTCTCAACCAATTCAAAATCGAGTGAGTCCAAAGATCCATCAGCATGGAGTTTCTTCATGCGCTTTACACCAATATGACCTTAGCGGCAGTGCCACAATTATGTGGTACTATCGTTATTAACTTTGCATCTTTTGGCATCAATATTATGAACATGTGTATCACTACGATCGAGATTCAATAAACCATTCACATTGGGTGCATGACCATTGAAGGTATTATTCATGTAAACAGAATAACCATTATTCTCTGACTTAAATGAATAACCGTATTGCAATAAACACGATCTAATCATGTTCATGCTCAACACCAACACCAAATAACATTTATTTAGGTTCAACACTAATCCCGAAGGTAGAGGGAGCGTGCAATGGTCATCACATCAACCTTGGAAACACTTCCAACACACATCGTCACCTCGCCCTTAGCTAGTCTCCGTTTATTCCATAGCTTTTATTTCGAGTTACCAATATTAGCAACTGAACCGGTATCTAATACCCAGGTGCTACTAGGAGTACTAGTAAGGTACACATCAATAACACGTATATCAAATATACTTTTGGTGACGTTGCCATCCTTCTTATCTACCAAGTATTTGGGGTAGTTCCGCTATTAGTGACCGTTCCCCTTAGAATAGAAGCACTTAGTCTCGGGTTTGGGTTCAATCTTGGGTTTCTTTAGTGGAGCGGCAATTGTTTTGCCATTCTTGAAGTTTCCCTTCTTGCCCTTGCCCTTCTTGAAACTAGTGGTCTTACCATCAACACTTGATGCTCCTTCTTGATTTCTACCTTCGCGTCGTAAAACATCGCGAATAGCTCAGGGATCATCTTCTCTATCCCTTGCATGTTATAGTTTATCACGAAGCTCTAGTAGCTTGGTGGCAGTGACTTGGAGAACTCTGTCAATCACTATCTTATCTGGAAGATTAACTCCCACTTGATTCAAGCGATTGTAGCACCCAGATATTCTGAGCACATGCTCACTGACTGAGCTATTCTCCTCCATCTTGTAAGCAAAGAACATGTCAGAGGTCTCATACCTCTCAACACGGGCATGAGCCTGGAATACCAATTTCAGCTCTTGGAACCTCTCATATGATCCATGGCATTCAAAATGTCTCTGCAGCCCCAGTTCTAAGCCGTAAAGCATGGAGCACTAAACTATCAAGTAGTCATCAGAACGTGTCTGCCAGACGTTCACAACATCCACAGATGACGTTTGAGGGGGTGGCGCACCGAGCGGTGCATCGAGGACATAAGCCTTCTGTGCAACAATGAGGACAATCCTCAGATCACGGACCCAGTTCGCATAATTGCTATCATCAACTCTCAACTTAGTTTTCTCTAGGAACGTATCAAAATACTAGGGAGCTACAGCGTGAGCTATTGATCTACAACATAATTTGCAAATACATTTTTACTATGTTCATGATAATGAGTTCAACTAATCATATCACTAAAGAACTCCCACTCAAATCAACATCCCTCGGGTTGTCTAAGTGTGAAATGATCCAAATCCACCAACCCAAGTCCGATCATCACGTGAGATGAGGTGGCTCCAATGGTGAACATCTCCATGTTGATCATATCTACTATATGACTCATGTTCGACCTTTCGGTCTCCTGTGTTCCGAGGCCATGTCTGTACATGCTAGGCTCGTCACGGTTAACCCAAGTATTCCGCGTGCGTAAATCTGGCTTACACCCGTTGTATGCGAACGTAGAGTCTATCACACCCAATCATCACGAGGTGCTTCGAAATGACGATCCATCGCAGCGGTGCATACTCGGGGAGAACACAATTTATCTTGAAATTTTAGTGAGGGATCATCTTATAATGCTACCGTCGTCCTAAGCAAAATAAGATGCATAAAGGATAAACATCACATGCAAATCATATAAGTGACATGATATGGCCATCATCGTCTTGTGCTTTTGATCTCCATCTCCAAAGCACCGGCATGATCTCCATCATAGCCGTCATGACACCATGATCTCCATCATCATGATCTACATCATCGTGTCGTCACGTGGTTGTCGCGCCAACTATTGCTTCTACAACTATTTCTAACGCATAGCGATAAAGTAAAGCAAAGATGGCGAAAATAATTAAAGACAACCCTATGGCTCCTGCCGATTGCCGTACTCATCGACATGCAAGTCGTGATAATATATACAAAACATGATCATCTCATACATCACATATATCACATCATATCTTTGGCCATATCACATCACAACATGCCCTGCAAAAACAAGTTAGGCGTCCTCTACTTTGTTGTTGCAAGTTTTACGTGGCTGCTATGGGCAACTAGTAAGAACCGTTCTTACCTACGCAAAGCCACAACGGTGATAATCAAGTTGCCTTTTAACCTTCTACAAGGAACGCCTCTGTCGAATCCGATTCAACTAAAGTGGGAGAGACACACACCCGCCAGCCATCTTTATGCAACAAGTTGCATGTCAGTCGATGGAACCGGTCTCTCGTACATGGACAGGTAAGGTTGGTTCGGGCTGCTTCATCCCACAATACCGTCGAATCAAGATAAGACTAAGGAGGTAAGAAATCTGAACATCAACGCCCACAAACTCTTTTGTGTTCTACTCGTGCATATCATCTATGCATAGACCTAGCTCATGATGCCACTATTGGAGAACGTTGCATGGGAAACAAAAAATTTCCTACGCACGCGCAAGATCTATCCATGGATATGCATAGCTACGAGAGGGGGAGTGTATCTACATACCCTTGTAGATCGCTAAGCGAAAGCATATATAACGTGGTTGATGTATTCGTGCGTCTTCACGATCCAATCGCGATTCGTTCCGATCTAGCGCCGAACGGACGGCACCTCCGCGTTCAGCACACGTGCGGCTCGATGACGTCTCCGCCTCCTCGATCTAGCGAGCGATGGTGGAGTAGTAGATGGGTTCTCAACCAGCACGACGGCGTGGTGGAGATGGTGGTGAAGCAATCCCGGCAGGGCTACGCCGAGCTCTACCGAAACCGCGAACGAAGGAGAAAACGATCTAGGAAGAGAGAGGGGTGCCAAGGGCTTGGTGTGTCCTCTTGGGGCACCCCTCCCCTCTATATATAGGTGGAGGGGCGTGGAGATCAGCCCCTCCAAGCCCTAGGGCGCAGCCAAGGGGGGAGGAGGTGGAATCCTAGTCCTCCTCCTTCCCTTCCATACAAAGGTGGACTTTCCACCTTTCCCAACTCCATGGGCCTTGAGGGACTTCTGCACCTGGCCCAATAAGGCAAGGGCACCTCCCCTCAGCCCATGGAAACCCTTGGGATGTGGTTGAACCCTTGGTGGACTTACGGACTCCTCCGGAAATTTCCGGAACCTTCTAGAAGCATCTCGGTACAATACCGGAAAAACCCGAAACTTTTCCGGTAGCCAAAATATGACTTCCCATATATAAATCTTTACCTCCGGACCATTCCGGAGCTCCTCGTGATGTCCAGAATCTCATCCAGGGCTCCAAACAACATTCAGTCACCAACATACATAACCCAATAATACTATATCGTCACCGAACGTTAAGCGTGCGGACCCTACGGGTTCGAGAATCATGTGGACATGACCGAGACACCTCTCCGGTCAATAACCAATAGCGGGACCTCGATGCCCACATTGGTTCCCACATATTCCACGAAGATCTTTATCAGTCGAACCACGATGTCAAGGATTCAGTCAATCCCGTATGCAGTTCCCTTTGTCCAGCGGTATGTTACTTGCCCGAGATTCGATCGTCGGTATCTCCATACCTAGTTCAATCTCGTTACCGGCAAGTCTCTTTACTCGTTCCATAATACAAGATCCCGTGACTAACTCCTTAGTCACATTGCTTGCAAGATTCTTGTGATGTTGTATTATCGAGTGGGTCCACAGATACCTCTCCGTCATACGGAGTGCCAAATCCCAGTCTCAATCCATGCCAACCCAACAGACACCCTCAGAGATACCCATAGAGCATCTTTATGATCACCCAGTTACGTTGTGACGTTTGATACACACAAGGCATTCCTCCGGTGTCAGGGAGTTGCATGATCTCATGGCCATAGGAACAGATACTTGACATGAAGAAAGCAGTAGCAATAAATTAATACGATCAAATGCTATGCTTACGGTTGGATCTTGTCCATCACATCATTCTACTAATGATGTGACCCCGTTATCAAATGACAACTCATGTATATGGTTAGGAAACCTTAATCATCTTTGATCAACGAGCTAGTCTAGTAGAGGCTCACTAGGGACACGGTATTGTCTATGTATCCACACATGTATCTGAGTTTCCGATCAATACAATTCTAGCATGGATAATAGACGTTTATCATGAACAAGGAAATATGATAATAACCAATTTATTATTGCCTCTAGGGCATATTTCCAACAGACGATCACGCGGCGATGGTTCCCTCGGCGGCACTCCGGCGCCACCGAGAGAGAGGGGGAGAGAGTCTCCCCCCTTAGGCTTCCTCCTCCATGGCTCTCGCAAGATGGGGATAGGTTCTCCCCTCTGGTCCTTCGCCTCCATGGCTCTCAGAAGGGGGAGAGCCCCTCCGACATTTGATCTCTCTCTCTGTTTCTCTCCTATTTTCGCTATTGTTTTCTCTCCAGATTGCTTTTTCATCGATATAGAGAGTTGCGGCGGCGAGGCGGAGAGTTTCCCCTAATTTCTAAGGGTTTCTCTATTTATAGGATTTTTCGGCGTTGTAATCACGCAAAAAGGAGTTACGAGGGGCCCACAGGCCATCAGCCCCCTTTGACCCCCCTGGGTGCGCCCTGTTGGCTTGTGGCCAACAAGGGGGCCCCCTCCGGTGGTTATTTGCTCCAATGTTGCTCATATGTTCTAGAAAAAATCACCAAAAAGTTTTGAGCAATTCGGAGAACTATCATTTTCTGCACACAAAAATGACACCACGGTAATTCTGCTGAAAACAGCGTCAGTCCGGGTTAGTTCTAATTAAATCATAAAAAGTGCATCAAAGTCATATAAAAGTATTTTAAACATAGGTGAATATGGCATGAATACTTCATAAATTATCGATACGTTGGAGACGTATCACGTAACATGTATGAAAAATGATGAATGGTGGCTTTGCCACAAATACTATGTCAGCTTATATGATCATGCAAAGCAATATGACAATGAATGTACTAGTCATATGATGTAAAGGTGGAAGTTGCATGGCAATATATCTCGGAATGGCTATGGAAATGCCATAATAGGTAGGTATGGTGGCTGTTTTGAGGAAGATATGATAAGGCTTATGTGCAACAGAGCATATCATGTCACGGGGTTTGGATGCACTGGCGAAGGTTGCACCGATCCTCGAAGTGAGAACGGGCAATGCACGGTACCGAAGAGGCTAGCAAATATGAGGTGGTGAGAGTGCGTACATCCATGGATTCACATTAGTCATAAAGAACTCACATACTTATTGCAAGATTTTATTAGCTCTCTCGAAGAAAAGTACTACTTGCATGCCCCTAGGGAGGAGGTCGGGTGGAGCTAACCATCGCGCGCCTCCGACTTAAACAACACTAGGATTTTAACGAGGAATAAGTATGCTCACAAATCATCACCATGCCATAAAAATATATTTAGATGAACAACAAGTTAACACCCTCTAATTTAAAATATTCTTACTAACCAACGATCATGCACTCATGCCCTTTCATATCACCACATCAATACCGTTAACCCACAATTTCTCTTTTATGTGCTACATGTGGTTTTGATTATGCATTCATTGGATACCTATTATTTTTGGACTAGTCTTATAACCCATGCAAATTACCGTCGCTATTTATTAACTCTCAAACAAATATAAGTGAAGAACAAGAGTGCAATTATTTCTATAAAATCTATGCGCCACCATGCTCTAAAATATATAAGTGAAGTACTAGAGCAACTTCTAAGCTCAAAAGATATGAGTGAAGCACAAAGAGTATTCTAATAAATTATGGTGATCTTGTGTCTCTCTCAAGTGGGTGTGTCCAGTAAACAATGATTGTGGAAAAGCAAAAACAAACTAAAGCAAACGACGCTCCAAGAAAAACTCATATCATATGTTGAATAAAAATATAGCTCCAAGAGACATACCGATGGATTGAGACGAAAGAGGGGATGCCTTACGGGGAATCCCCAAGCTTAGACGCTTGAGTCTTCCTAGAATATTACTTTGGGGTGCCTTGGGAATCCCCAAGCTTAGCATCTTGCCGCTCCTTATTCCTTCATCCATCGTGATAGCACCCAAAACTTGAAAACTTCAGCACACAAAACTTAACAAAACCTTCATGAGATCCGTTAGTATAGAAAACATATCAAATAATGTAGGTACTTTTATAAATTGATTCTTATTTTATTATTTCATAAAGTAATGTATTCTAACTTCTCCATGGCTTATACCCCCCGATACAATCCATAGCATCATCAAAACAAGCAAACTATGCAAGCAAAAACAGAATCTGTCTAAAACAGAATGGTCTGTAAAGATATGTAGACAACCTATACATATGTAACTCAAAAAATTCGGAAAAAGTAGGAAAGCCTGAATAATTTGTATAGAAATACTGTGCAAAAAATTCAGATCAAAAATACATTCCAGTAAAATCATAGAAATTTTTTACTGGACGCTAAAGTTTCTGTTTTTGCACCGCATCAATTCTACGCATCTTGTAAGTCATCACAAAGGCTTTACTTGGCACAAACACTAATTTAAAAATAAAAACACAATCATTACAGAGGCAATTATCATGTTATAAAAAACAAACAGAAAGTAAAAAGCAAGAAAATAAGATAACTATTGGGTTGCCTCCCAACTAGCGCTATTGTTTTACGCCCCTAGCTAGGCATAATGCATAGTTTCAAGTGTTGTCATCTTTGACACTCCACCCGTAAGTATCCCTCATGATAGATTCATAGGGTGGTGTAATTATTTTTCCTAGTGAAGTGTTCCATCCCTTTCTTTAATGGAAATTGGAACCTTATGTTTCCCTCTTTCATATCAATAATTGTACCTATAGTTTGTAAGAAAAATCTTCCAAGTATTATTGGACAAGTAGGATTGCATTCAATATCAAGCACAATAAATCTACATGCACATAATTTATATTTTCAATAATAAGCACACCATTTATTCTACCCAAAGGTTTCTTAATGGTAGAATCCGCAAGATGCAAATTAAGGGAACAATCTTGAATATCGCTGAGACCAAGCACATCACAAAGAGATTTAGGTATTGTTGAAACACTAGCACCAAGGTCACACAAGGAATTGCATTCATATTCTTTTAGTTTAATTTTGATAGTATGTTCCCATTCATCATGCAACTTTTTAGGAATAGAAACTTCTAGTTCAAGTTTCTCATCATAAGCTTTTATCATCACTTCTACTATATGTTGAGTAAAAGCTTTATTTTGTTCATAAGCATTGGGTGAGCTAATTGTGGATTGCAACAAGGAAATATATTCTACTAAATAGAAACTTTCATAATTAAGTCCTTGTAATCCAAGATAGTGGGCACATCACTAGTTAAAGTTTCAACCTCTACAAACCCACTTTTTTCAATTTTATCATTAGAATCATCACCCTCCAAGCAAACGGGATGCCTTATAGCTAAAGATGACTCATATCCAGTCCCTTTAGCATTTACTTTCAGATTAGTAAATAAAGATTCAATAGGAGAAGTATGAATCATTTTAAGATCTTCATCATGATTACGATAAAAACCGGGTGGAAGAGCTTTTTCTAAGAATTCTCGCTTAGCTTTCAACTTAGCGGTCATATCCTTAATTTTATTAATAGATATTTGGATATATTAAATAGTCTCATTAAAATCATGCTTGGTTGGCAAAGTTTTATTTTAAGAGTTTCCACATCAAGAGCAATCCTATCCATGTTTTTAGCCAAATCATCAACTTTATGCAACTTTTCTTCTACCATGGTATTAATTTTTTTTAGAACTAATAAATTCTTTAATGGTGTTCTCAAGATCAGAGGATATCCTATTGTTATTTGTAGAAGAATTGCCATAATTATTATACAAATTACCGGGATACAGTCTAGCATTGAAATTTCCTCTATAAGCATTGTTGTCGAAACTGTTTCACGAGATAAAGTTCACATCAATAGCATCATCATTTTGCTCAATCAAGGTAGACAAGAGCACATCATAGGGATCAACATGAGAATTTTTACTAGCAACCAATTTCATAAAAGCATCCACTTTTTCACTCAAAGTAGTGATTTCTTCGACAGAATTTACCTTCTTACCAGTTGGAGCTCTTTCGGTATGCCATTGAGAGTGGTTTGTCATGATGTTGTCCATAAGTATGGTGGCCTCTCCTAATGTCACCTCCATGAAGGTACCACCTGTTGCAGAATCTAGAAGATTTCTAGACACAAAGTTTAGTCCGGCATAGAAATTTTGGATAATCATCGACAAGTTAAAACCATGAGTACGGCAATTTCTAATCATCAATTTCATCCTCTCACAAGCTTGTGCAACATGTTCTTGAACATGTTGTTTAAAATCCATAATTTGATTTATAAGGGAGATGATCTTAGCAGAAGGAAAATACTTGGCAATAAAAGCATCTTTACACTTATCCCATGTTCCAATACTATTACGTGGTAAAGATGAAAACCAAGCCTTAGCTTTATCTCGTAGTGAAAAAGGAAATGATTTTAATTTGACCACATCATTATCCATATCCTTTTTCTTTTGCATATCACATAATTCAACAAAGGTATTAAGATGAGCAGCGGGATCCTCATTAGGACTTCTCGAAAATTGTTCTTTCATCACAAGATTCAGCAATGCAGCATTAATATCATAAAACTCCGCACTAGTAGCGGGTGGTATAGGAGTACTAATAAATCATTGTTATTAGTATTTGAGAAGTCACACAACTTAGTAGTATCTTGAGACATGGTGACCGAGCAAGCAAAGTAACAAGTAGAATAAGTAAAGTAGCAAGCAAAGAAGTAAACTGGCAACTAGCAAAGATAAATATTTTTGTATTTTTGATTTTATGAAGCAAGCAAAATATAACAGCAAATAAAAAGTAGAACAAGTGAATGATAATTTGTGCGAAGGTACTTCATAGTAGGTTGGTGATACTCCCCGACAACGGCGCCAGAAATCCTTCCTGATACTTGTGATCCGCGTTGGATTTTCCGTGAAGAGGGACGGGATAAGTATTTCCCTCAATGAGAACCAAGGTTGTCGAACCAATAGGATTTGCACGCAACCCCCGTCTTCAGCGACTGCACACAAAGAAGCAAACACTTGAACCCAATGTGGGCAAGAGGG
The DNA here is from genome assembly GCA_039707655.1 of Elymus sibiricus. Taxonomy (NCBI): domain Eukaryota; kingdom Viridiplantae; phylum Streptophyta; class Magnoliopsida; order Poales; family Poaceae; genus Elymus; species Elymus sibiricus. Next base: position 312,008,268 of record CM077663.1, on the reverse strand, counting down.
TTGTCAATCCCCTTGGACTCATTATTTGCAAGCAAATGAGGTGTGTAGATGATAGTTGAATAAAGTAAATTGCAAAATAAAATAAAAGTAAATAAATTGCAGGAAGGTATTGAAAGCTTTTGTAAATATATAAGTGAATAGACCCGGGGGCCGTAGTGTTCTCTAATGGCATCTCTCATGTAGTAGGCATATAGTGGGTAAACAAATTAGTGTTGGGCAATTGATAGAAAAGCGCATAGTTATGTGATATTCATTGCAATTATCATGTGTATATAGACATCACGTCCATAAGCAAATAGGCCGACTCCTGCCTGCACCTATTACTATTACTCCACATCGAGAGCGCTTCTATGCTTGCCTCTCTAAGTATTAAGTTCATGACAAACAGAGTAATGCTTGGAGAACGATGACATGATGTAGACAAAGAAAACTCAATCAATATGAATTGACACCATCGTTTTATCCTTAGTGGAAAATACAAAGACGTGTCTTGTCCCCTTTTGTCACTGGGATATAGAGCACCGCCAGATTGAACCCACTCCAACGCACCCCTCTCACTGAAGAAATATCAATCTAGTTGGCCAAACTATTTCAATAGATCGGAGAGATTTATGAAGCTATAATAATCATGAAAATAAGAATCATAATAGAAATCAGAGAAGACTCAAATCTTTTTCATGAATAATCTGAACATAAACCCACAATTCATCGGATCCCAACAAACACACCGCACAAAGTGATTACATCGAATAGATCACCGCGAAGATGCGGTGAACTTTGTATTGAAGATCAAGAGAGAGAGAGAGAGATAGCCATCTAGGTACTAACTACGGACCCGTAGGTCTGTAGGGAACTACTCCCACATCACCATGGGAGCAGCAAGGTTGATGTAGAGGCCCTCCGTGATCGATCCCCCCTCCGGCAAGGCCCGGAACAGGGCTCCAGATGGGCACACGGCGGAACAGAGACTTGCGGTGGCGGAAAAAAGTGTTTTGAGAGGCTCTCTAGGGTTTTGGGGATTTATTAGAATTTATAGGCCTGAGAGGGGCGTCGGGAGAAGCCCGAGGGGGCCACCACATAACAGGGCACGACCACCCCCCTTGGACGCGCCCTGTTGTGTGCTCGCTCCCTCGTGCGGCCTCCGATCTCCTCCCGAAGCTTCCAGGTCTTCTTTTGGTCCAAAAAAAATCATAAGAAAGTTTTGGGGCAATTGGACTTCGTTTGCTATTGTAAACCTGAAAAGTCAAAAACATGCAGAAAACAACAACTTGCACTGGGCTAATAGGTTAGTGCTCAAAAATAATATGAATTGGTAAATAATCACCCAAAAAGTATCCTAGGATGATAATATTATAGCATGGAACAATCAAAAATTATAGATACGTTAGAGACATATGACGACACTGCGCAACTCCCCCAGTCACCCATGAGAGGTCCGTGGGGATGTTTGGACGACCACGCGTTGTTGGCCATGACTGGGCGCTTTGCAAAGGCTGGACCTCTGGGGAATATGTCGCTAGATGCAGGGAGAGGGCCAAGATGTTCTTGGGTGCGCTTCTGATGTGGTAGATTTGGTTAAATAAAGAAAGGAGAAACTGACGCTTCGGCGCTGGTCATAATGGTGGCTCAACTCCCCACGTGGTGCGACGATCAAGGTAGCGCGTGGTGGGGCCAACACCGAGGTGAATTTCCGTGTTCAAATGTAGGGACGCTCTCAAATCATGACAGGAACTCGCCTGTGGAGCCGAAGATTCTATTTATCCAAGGTTATACTTCCGAAGAAGATTGTCTAAAGAAGGTTGTCATCCTCGGCGTCGAAGACTAGTTCGGGGGCTACTGAGGGAGTCTTAGATTAGGGGGTCCCGACCGAGGTGGTCTAGTTCATGGGCCTGGTCGGGGGCCCATCAAAGGGAAAGACTTCAGAGGCCCTAGGAGGGGGCGTGAGCACGCCGGACTCTAAGAAGACTTGGCGTGCACTCCAGGAAGAGGATGATTCGTTTGGCATGTAATCTGCAGATGGTAACCGACATTATGTAACCCTAGATACCCACGATGCCTATATAAACCGTAGGGTTTAGCCCGTAGGGCATACCCATACACAACATCATCACCCCTAGTGTTTAGACCACAAACTTACAATCTCGAGGTAGATCAACTATGTACTCGCTACATCATCAATACAACAAGAGTAGGACGTAGGGTTTTACCTCCATCGAGAGGGCCCGAACCTGGGTAAAAGCCTCGTGTTCTCTGTCTCATGTTATCCTCGATCCGATCTCACAGCTCGGGCCCTCCTACCCGAGGTCTGCCGGTTTTGACATCGATACCACATGCCCTAATGGGCTGATTTCAGACACGTCATAATGAGTCATGCGTCCCGGGCCGTAATTCGGCTACACACAAACATGTCGTTAACAGGTTTCCAATGGGTTGGCCCGCTAAAGTTTGACCAGGTCAAGTAGGCCTTAAGTAGGCTTTAGATTGGGCCGTCCTTTTTAAGAACGGACAACTGTTAGGTCGTGCCACGTTGTCGTTTCATTGGCGTGTATCGTCCGTTGGATGGGCGACACCTGTCACAAAATAGAGCTGACGTGTGGTTCCGTTGACGAATGGGATTTGACGCGTGTAAAATCATCATTTGTCTATGCTATTAAAGGATATTGGATCCAAAATCCGCGCTCAATAGCTTAATGGTGACCAGTTTCGATGGATGCCACATGTCGGTTACCCTTCACGAAAACACTTCCATGATGCGCCATTTATCTTCGCGGAAGTGGACACTTCTGTGATGATAAATGGATTATTGTCATGGAACACTTCCGCGACAGCACATGTATGACTATCTTAATTCTATCATAAAATCGTCACAATTGACATATGTGACGGAAAATTAACCTACCGTGACAAATGTATATCGCCATAGATGTGTTCTTTTTTAGTGCTAGGACTATTATAAATGGGGGGCAGACACCTCCACATGCATTTGTCCTCTTCACGGTGGTTGCATGCTCCCTCTCCCTCTCTCTCTCTAGTTTCTCCACAAAATATTTTCCATGCCGCAAAGTTGGTCCTCCCTCCTCTTGTACTCCGGCATCGCCTAGCTCTGGGCGGCGAAGTGCTGGCAGATCACTCGTGTTGTATGCGTGCAATCTGTAGAGGGATCATACGTTCAATTCTTGTTCGAGGGAACTGTCCGTGAGACATCTCGAGGGACTTCAAGAACGATCTTCACGGACTCTTCTTCCGCTGCAACTCGTAGTTGGTAACGATCAGATTTAACGTTCTTTGCACATATTCATAGTGATCCTGGTATCTTGATCCGTAGGCCAATTCTTTTTGTTTTCGACTACGTTTCCCAACAGAAGTAAGCACCAACTATGACCCCCACTGCAACACTCCACGGCAGCAACAACGGTGGACGTCCTTTTGCTTTATAGAGGCAGGCAAGAGCAGCGGTTGCAGAAAATGTGGTTCCTCCTGACGGTGCACACAAACGGGAACAGAAGCTTGCAGTAGCAGTGAACTTCGATTTGCCGGCGTTGGCCTCAATCTAGAGGAAGGGGGAGAGCATGGAAAAGGAGAGAGGGGGATTTGCAGGAGGGGAGAAAAAAATGCAAGGCGAGGAAGACGAAGATGTGGGCAGTAAATGCATGGATGTGCGCTTGTTGCGTGGGATAAGGTGAATAGATACGCGACGCGTGGGGCCCAACCAGGGACGGGTGTCAATCGCTGAAAACGGCTTACGATCATGTGGGATCAGGCGTTTGCCAAGAAAAACATTGCAAAGTATGTGAGAGTAAATCATCAAAGTGTCACATATCTCTATATCTCCATATAAAAAGACTCAAACGACAGATCCAACTAATCTCGTTCACCAAACCATGTCAAGTCAACAACTTGGATTGTTCAATGTCAACATGTCGAGCTTACAATTAATAGCATATCAAGTATAAATGCATGTGTCGATCATATAATTAATTCGTAAATAATATCAATCTTGGTCATCAAACCATGCCAGTTCAACAGGGCGTTGCTAATTGACGCGCGCGCGTCGGCACGGTCGATTTCCGACAGTTGGCCTTTTCCCGGTTTGGAAGCCACAGAGATTGAAGTAAAGGGTTTAATTATGGTGGGCCCACCCCTGAAAATCAGGGGGGGTTGATTAAGTGTGGATTCGGTGGGATTGCATGCCAATTAGCAGCCTGGATTGACTCGTGGCATGGAGCGCTTCGCGTTGAAGGCTGTTGCCCATGCAAAATAAGGTGGGTCCATGGGTGGGTCCTGCGCATTTAATATCAGTAATAATGACAGGGGGAGATTCTGTCGGAAAGAAGCCTTACTACGGCTTGCGAAGAGTTTCGCGCGTTGGAACGCGCGGCCGTGAAAGAGTAAATCCGAGTTCAACAACTTGGATTGTTTCAATATCAACATGTATAGCGTGCAATTAATAGCATATCAACTATAAATGCATGTGTCGATCATATAATTAATGCGTAAATGATATCATATACTCCCTCCGTCACGGTTTAGAAGGCACAGTTAGATAACCTTTTCTGGGTGTTCAACAGAAATGCTTGCAATTAATAGTATAGTATTACTGTGCAATTAATAGTATAGTATTACTGTGCAATTAATAGTATAGTATTAATAGTATAACCTTTTCTGGGTGTTCAACAGAAATGCTTGCCTGATTACTAAAAGTTTTCATATAGAGATGTGAAATTTCTCATATGGCATTGCTTCCTTAAACACTTTTTGTACATCTTTTCAGTACAATAGGATATCACATCACGAGGAGGAATGCATCCAATTCCGGATTGTCTCCTCTTGCTCCCTTTTCTAGTGTACCATTTTAATGTGTGGCATATTAGAGATTTATACGTTATCTTGTATCACCTTACGTGCAGGTTCTCACAGTAAAAGTGTACCAAATGGACCATGGGAGTTCCCCAACGAAGATATGCAAGTCTGTTGTTGATGAAGATTTCATCAGCAATCTACCGGAAGCTCTGAAAGACAAAATCCTTTGTTGTCTGCCAATAAAAGAAGCTGTTGGAACTTGCCTCTTGTCAAGGAGTTGGAGATACACATGGGCTTCAATGACCGAACTGATGTTCAGGAGAGCTGATTTTGCTTCAGGAAATGGCAATGCAGACGATGACACATGCAGATTTCTTAAGTTCATTGATATGTTTCTCTTCCTCCACAACGGCCCAATTCTGAAGTTTGGCCTGAATACCATAGCAAATGAAATTGTATCTACTGGAGGACACCTTTACCGTTGGATGCTTATGCTGTCAAGAAATAAGATTAAGGAGATTCAACTTTGGACAAGTATATATGACCCTTACAAGATCCCTTCTTGTTTCTTCTCCTGCGATGAACTAGAATATGTGTATCTGCGAGCTTGTTCTTTCACTAGTTTACAGTTGCCACCTCTATCCAAAGGCTTCAAACAACTGCATACCCTTCGTCTAGAATTTGTCATTGTGCAAGGAAACAGTTTAGGGGATTTAGTAGCGAGTTGCCCGAATTTGGAGAAACTTAATATTTGTGGATTGTGCAGCAAATCCGATATCAATATTCGTTCAACAAAGCTCAAGATGCTAACAATTGAAGGCCGGTTTAGACACCTCAATCTGCATGCTCCTTATCTTACTTCCGTATGGATCGGACTGAACTCTGGCATAGATGGTGCTTCAACGGCCAGATGCAATTTCAATCTTTCTCCATTTATTGCTTCTCTTTCTGATGTTGAGACTATTAGGTTTCTTGGACAGATCCTTGAGGTAAGAAACTATGATGGCAAAGTTTTCGCTTAGTGCTTATTATTTTACTGTTTCTTATTATGTTTAGGGGCCTGTTGCTATTTCAGTGCGTAGAACATGAATTTCTGATTATCAAGCAGCCAAAATTATTCAACCGGCTGACAGAGATAAACCTGGAGATCAATCTCGGTAATCTCAAGGAAGCAAATTTTGCCTTGTGCTTATTTCAGCATGCCCCCAACCTGCAACTTGTCAAACTAAAGGTACAGATGATGAAATCTTCGACTTGCTACATATCATAAATTTCCATTGGGCCATTGCTCAATTTACAGTCTGTACTTTGCAGCTCATTTCCAGGAATTCCGTGGTACCAACAGTGCATTTCTAGGAATCAATAAACCGTGATGTCTGTCTCTTCTAGAATGTTGATGTAGTTAGTCTGTTCAACTTTACTGGCTCCTTTGCGGAGCTAGGCTTCTTGAAACTTTTACTTGAAGATGCATCGGTGTTAAGAAAATTGAGAATAAGCGACAAGGGATTGGACAGAGATATCCTAAAAAATCTTCTGAAGATGAGAAGAGCATCAAGGGATGCAGAAATATTGATTCTTTGAGGCTTGTTTCCCCCATCCGAAAAAGGTGCAGACTACGTTTTTCTATTGAAGGGAAAATATTTACATTTCTTCGTCTGTTCAGTTACTTCACATTAAAGTAGGTTCAGTTTTCATAAGAATCTGTAGAAGAAATGCAGATGTTAAATTTGGAAATAGCAGTGCCACCTTCAGACTTGGCATGTCACTTATATTTCTTCTACCATTTTGGGTCATATCTGAAATTTAGTGCTAGGTTTGATCGGTACATTTCAGTTTGCTTTTACTTGATTACATGCAAGGGACAATTCTGAGCATGAACGTGTTTGTAAAAGATGAAAATATTGACTAATTATTTATTTTATACTTCAGTTCAGCATTATGAATACGATTTTGGTCTTGGCCAGGTCAACTTCGACACCCTAATGTTTTATCTCTACTCTGTTTCCATGGATAGGATCAAGTCCAATCTCTGAAGGAACCAGTCAAGACCATAGGAAGGAACTGTATCAAACTCATGTTGGGAACTTCGAACAACTCTACTACTATGGTTTGGTGCGATCTTGTAAGACGCGAGCTCTGAAGTTAGGGTATACAGGCATAAGTTATCCCCATAATTTGATGTTGAAGCTACCCCGTGGTCCTGTCATCCTGTGAAAAACAGTGTTGCCTCAAGAGTTGCTTACCTGTTGTGTCAAAGTTCAGAGAGAAAATGTTTGCCAACTTAACTTGTGCTATTAGCCTATTACCAAATTTGCTGGGTACTCTGTATTCCTATGGGGTTGCTAGGTCCTCTGTTCTGTCTTCTTGCCTGGTAGAGTTGGTATGATAACGAAAATGCTCTTCTAATCCCGAGCTCACATGAGCTCGGGTGAACAGTAAAATCAAAAAAAATTTAAAAATTCTGAATTTTTTTTGTGAGAAACATTGATGTTTTTTCCACATGCGTGCAAATTTTCATCACCATATGACATTCGTGGAAAATGTGGCAAAAAAAACAAAATCGATGCTCCAAAATGCTACAAAAAACAGACTTTTTGGAGCATCGATTTTGTTTTTTTGGCACATTTTCCACGAATATCATCTAGTGATGAAATTTTGCACGCATGTGAAAAAAACATCAATGTTTCTAACAAAAAAAAATCAGATTTTTTTGATTTTTTTTACTATTTTTTTTGATTTTACTGTTCACACGAGCTCACATGAGCTCGGGATCAGAACAGCTGCGTCCGTATGATAAACTTCACTGGTTGCCACCCCCCACCCCCCCCCCCAGTAACGTCAGGTTCAAAACCTTGCTCTACTTCGTATGATCTACTACCTCTGTTCACTAATGTAAGACGTTTCGGCAGTTCAAATTTAACTGCAAAAAGATCTTATATTTAGGAACGGAGGGTGTACTTTACCAACTCGTGGTAGTTCTGTGTTGAACTGTTCCTGCCTTTTGAGAATGCCAAAATTTGCACCTGACGCACCACGTTTTTTTTACTGCTTTGGGTCGTACTAGAAGTTCTTCAGTCAAATGGCATTAGTCAAGTTCAGTTTGTTTACATTGGCTCTGCGGCAGTGAGAAAAAGGAGGAGCAACTGTTTATAACCCGAGATGTTTTTTTTTTTTACCTAACCTACTACTCCTATTTGACCTGACTATTTTTTCACACCTTAAAACGCATAGTGAATTATAGCGTGCGCTTGAATTTGCATAAGTTCGACTCATTGACTCTAATTCTTAAAGAGTTTAGAAGGTCAGCTTTGCTAATTGTTGCAGTCAACTTTGCTGCCCTTAGAAAAATAAATATTAAGCATATGCTGTTTTCTCAAGGATAGGATCGAGTCCTGTCTCGAAAGCAACAAGAGACTTGGCAACGGTCAGCAAGCTCGTGGTTGGAACTTGGACGACCCCACCTGTACCGTTTAGTGTGATCTCGTAAGACATGAGCTGTAAACCGTAAGCACCACTGTTTGCTACAGTAGTGCGAAACATTGACAGGATCAAAGTTGATTTCTGAGAAGAAGAAAACATTATAGTACCATATTAGAGTTTCTTGCTTGTTGTGATACTTCAACTTGTAGTGGTACTTGTTTGTACAGGAGGAAATGTTCCAAGTGGAATGGGCAAAAATAAAAATGCATTTCAAGCTGACCAACGCATGATTGGCAAACACTAAATTAGTTTGTTTTTTTTGCGGGGAAAACAAGTAGTTAGCAAAGGAAGATAGCTGGCTTATACTACTAGTTAAGAGCAGTTGGTTGAGTAGTTAATTATCATGATGAGTCGTCTTTTTAGAAGCGGTTAGCGAAATTGTGATAAGATAATTCTGCGGGCGCCGGGTCCTGAGACCAAGTGCGTGAAGATATGACGTGGGTGTGTAGTACACATTGTCGGTTGCCAAACTGGAGACTAGTCGTTCCAAATTGGAGACAAGACCAAGTAGATGTCAATTTGTTCGCCCTAGAAAACAATAGATGTCAATTTTATCTTACAACAACCAGCTGCCCGTGATAGCTCCAGGAAAGTGCTATCTTCAGCAGTTCAGCAGTTCAGGTTGGCATGCAAAAAACTACTCCAGAAATCACACTCAAAATTCAAACAAACACTCTGGGTTGTTTCGAACCTTGGATCGAGAGAGGGGGCGTGGGAAGCTCATGAAAAATTCAAACCGTGACGAGATGAACATGGTGCTAAATTCGGTGTAGTACTACTGCCGGTGCCGGGAGAAGAGAAGCTACTGGGCATCCCAGGCTCGAAAAAAGCACATGCGAAGCTGTACCGGACGAGCACTGGCAGCGGTACGCGTGGGGTGCTCATGGCACTGCCGCCGTCCAGAGCAGTGGCAGCGTCCTCGTGCCTGATGTCACCGCTCAGCGCACGCACCGGTGCCGCGGTTTCGCGGGTTTGGTCTGGCCCGCGCGCGCCGCGGGCGGAATCGAACCGAAAAGAGACCGAAAACCATCCCGCCGCCCGCCACGCACGAGGCGGGAGCGGGACACGACTCGCCCGCCCGGCGTCGCAACAAAATTCCGGCCTTTCCCGCGTGCCTCGCCTCCGCTTTCCGGGCGCTCACGTGGCCGGCCTCCCTCGCCTGTCGCCTGTGTGGTCCACTCGTCGCCTCCCGGCTGCTTCGTCCTCATTTTGTACTGGGCTACGAGCAGGTGAAACACATGTGCTCCCCCCCTTCTGCAGTACAGGGTACTGGGCTACGAGTACGACACATGTGTCCTGATCTGTGCAACAAGATTACCAAGTGATATTTGGAGTTTGCTACACATGCCACGCTTCGAAATGGTTTGCTACGTGATGTCGCCGTATGAGCGTAGGTGTGAGCCTTGGATTTCGGTTTGGCTTGTTTCTAGTTTTATTATTCATGCAGTTGCTCAACGAGAACATGTTTCGATCTTTTAGAAAAGAACCAACAAAAGAACTCAACGTCACAACCCAAACAAAGAGAAAAAGAAAAGAAAAAAATAGCAACAGGATACATAGGTGATGGGCGGCAACGACGACAAAGCACCCGAGACAGCAAGCAAACGTCGAGTGAAAACTTAAAGCACCGCTTGGAATCACATGAATCCTCAATTGTCATCGAGCGGGCGGAGCAAAGAACGGAGCCAACTCGAGAAGGAGACTGGCCGCTGAGTACGCCATGCCATCGCCATCATCTGGCCACCGAGCGACACAACGCCAATCATCTCCATCGCCGAAAGGAGGCCCCTGCCCCTCGCCCTGGCTCGAAGGACGCTGCATCGTTGGACAATGGAGACGCTCACCCCAGAGCTTAAAATGGCAGGAGGCCTCCGAACACAACCCCTCGCCAAAACTCGCACACCAAGAGAGCACCACCTTCGAGGTCCAAGTGCCGTCAACACAAAGAGAAGAAGTTGTTGTCCACCGACGCCTGTTGGGGATATTACCCACGGCATAAGTCGGCTAGCTCGTGTCGGGTTATAGAAGACGCCAATTTATATCATATAAGTTTGGCACATGAAGGACGTGAAGCCCATGGCCTGGCTTAGAGCCTAAGGGAGAATGGGAGATGGGTTAGAGAAGACCGAAGGCCCATCATGAAGACCAAGAAGAAAGAACCTTTGGGCCAGCTCGTACTAGATCGGCTCACGGGGCCATACCTAAGTCGGCTAGGCTTTGCCGGCTTAGGAGAAGCAGGCTCTGAGCAGGATTCTGTAGATGGGTAGAACCCGGACTTACTGTAAATACCGGGGACTTGGCCTAGTATATAAAGGCAGGCCCAGGGTCGTTCATGAAAGTGCTAGTTATCGACTAGAGGGGGGTGAATAGGCGATTTTTATGAAAGGCTTCGAAACAATGAATGTATTCGAAAAATGCGGAAGTGGAACAGGATCAGGTAGGGATAACTATCAAGGATCTAGGCAGGGCATGCGACATAATGAAGACATGCAGGCATGTTGAGCATAATCATCATACACACTAAGATGAGTCAAAGACAATTTTAGATAGTATGAAGATAAATGGCAGATATGAATGTCTTCGGGGTATGTCTTCAAACAGTAGTGTTCAAGCAATGGCTTCACAGTTCAGAACAGAATGTAAGAGAGTGAAGGATAGAACCGGTAGCTTGATGAAGACACGGAATTTGTTGGACCGGTTCCAGTTGCTGTGACAACTGTACATCTAGTTCGGGAGGCTGAGATTCAACTCAGAAGACCTCGTCTTCACCTTGTTCCCCTTGAGCCGGAGTCACTTAGACAGCGCCCAATCACTCAGGTAAGTCTTCAGGGGAGACTTCCGAAACCCGTACAAACTTGGTCACCCGGCAAACCACAATGACTCTTGGATGCTCTAGACCGAGACGCCTAACCGTCTGAAAGATCACAGTCTTCAAGTGTAATAAGTCTTCAGTTCTCTCAGAACAGAACGACTTTGGTGATGCTCAAACACTCTAGCTCTAGGTGTTTAGGTTTATCCTTGCAGGATGGTTCTCTCTCTCAATGTCTTCGAGGTGGGTTGCTCCAAAACAACAACAGTTGTATCTCTCTCTGAGCAGCCGCCTTCTTATGGTGGAGGGGGGGAGCTATTTATAGCCAACAGGCAACCCGACCTGATATGACTGAAATGACCCTGGGTCAATGGCCAACCGACACGTGTCCCAACGGTCGGATTTCAAACACACGCGACAACATTACTTGGGCTACAAGTAATGCTGACTCAACCAACTCTGGAAGAGATTTCCTCTCATTGTCTTCACTCGAAGACATAGGTATGGGTTGAGCATCACGTCTGCGTCTGACTTCGATCACATCGACCCCACTTAACAGTACGGTGGTTCCTATGACTCGGGAAAGAAGAAACAAAACTTCCAAAAGACTTCGTCTTCGCGTTTCACTATCTTCAAGCGATTATCTTCGCGTACCACCAATGGCTTTGGCCATCATCAATGTCTTCGGACATTTTTAGGGGTCGTCTTCGACGGTTAAACCGAATCTCCAGGGACTTCTATCTGTGCTAACCTGTGAACTCTCACAAACACATTAGTCCCTCAACCACGTTTGTCTTCAATACTCCAAAACCAAATAGGGGTGGGACTAGATGCACTTACAGTTCAAGAGGACAGATCCAAGTTAGAAGCTTTCGAGCCATAGATAGCGAAACAACACCCTTGTAATCGAGATCTTGACATCGAATAAGCAAAACAAGTAGGAGTAGGCTTTTACCTCATCTGAAGGGCCGAACCTGGGTAAACTCGCCTCTCTTGGTCCCGTTCAACCCCATCCAAGGCTTCACCTAGCTATGGACTCGCAACTAAGTTCTCCTATGAGGACAATATCGTGGGGATGTCACAGCAAGTGTCCTCATGGGAGAACCTAGTTGCGAGGCCATCACGGTAAGGATGGGGTTGATTGGGAACGAGCGAGACGATTTACCCAGGTTCGGCCCCTCTGGTGAGGTAAAAGCCTACTCCTGCTATGTGTTTGCTTATTCGATGTCAAAGTCTTGATTACAAGGGTTGCCTTTGCTACCTAGCTCTCGAGGGTTTCTAACTTGAAATCTATCCCTTTGGATGACCTGGGGCTTGCCCTTATATACCGGGTCAAGTCCTTAGAGTTACAATGAATCCGGGTCATGCTCGTCCTCTCCTCCTTATCAGAGTGTAACTCCTAAGTCGGCATCTCCCAAGATGGCTTGGACTATGGTCCTCTGAGCCGGCCTGCTTACAGGCCCGTCAAAGGTCTTGGTGATTTCCTCCTAGCCTTACGTCCAGACGTGTGGGATCTTGCTCCTCATGGGCCGGCTTACATCCACACGTATCCGTGAGCCAGACTGGGTTGCCGGATTATGCCAGGGGCAATATCCCCGACATTAGCCCCAAGGTTATCTTGGATTCATCCATGATAAGCTTACTTCTCACACTTAGCATTTTTTGCACCTCCTGCCTGGATCTTCACGAAGTGACAAGTCACGGGATCATAACGAATCATGCGTATGATCCTGGTCACGGACATCTATAACCCTAAAAATCTGGGATATCCCCTTTTGTCGGGCTGATGCCTCGGGTCTCGTGCCCTAGCCTTATAAATAGGCAGGTGAGAGCCCGAATCCATTCCTTCTCCTTTCGCCTCCACTTCTCCTCCTTCCTTGAGCGCTCCAAGAGCTCCACGCCCCCGAAGCCGTCGGACCGTGTGCACCGTCGCCCTCACCACCGGAGATCGTGTGGTGAAGCCGGCGTTCGTCCTCAACCGCGAGCTCGTCCGTCACCGCTGCTTTTGGATCTGTAAGTCCTTCTTCAAACTCCTCCGCCCGTCGCATTAGGTCTTTGTGTTCATCACCGTTCCTCGAGTTCGTCGGTAAACATGGATAGAAAGTGACTTCTTGCTAGCTTTTAGATCTTTCCAATCCATGCTTTACATCTGAACAAGTTCCCATTTAGGTTGTAGATGTAGATTTCATTTGCCATGGAAGAAACCAATACCGCCATGTTTCTGGGTCATATCCTCCATTTTTACTGTAAATTCAATGCAATTACCAGATCTGTAGAACGGCCATAGCTTTAGCAAATGTTTTTTGTCACCTGTGACCCGACAGTAACTTTCAATTTGTCGACTTATATCCTTGTCGTAGTATTCTTTGCCCGTAAGTCGTTCTGTGAAGATATGACCGGCTCTTCTTCGTACCATAGTTATGAGCCATCCCTGCTTCAACCCATAACAGTCCATGTCGGCTTATGTTTTTAGCATTGCCCTATAGTTTCTATCAGCTCATGCGTTTAAAGACCATGGCCTCCAAAGGGAAGAAAGTAGTGAGACGACTGCTGGGTTAACCCAACGACGGCATAAGTAGGTCAACTGGGCCAAATCCCTGATGACCAAGCTCCGGCTCGAGGAGTTGGAGCGACCCGTCCTTCTGCCTCCTCAAGAACACATTGAGTGGCGTTTTGCTGAAGAGGAGACCCGGTCTCAGCCAGACCAAGGCGAGGTTGTGGTTTTCACAAATCACTTGACCCGGGGTTTCAGACCGTCGGGTTCCAAATTCTTCAGAGACGTTCTTCGCCACTACAAGCTGCATCCTCAAGACTTAGGACCCAAATTCATCCTCAACCCACTAGTGCAAAAAAGCCTAGCTATGGCGTGCCAAAAATGGACTTGCTGGCATGAACACCCTATTGGAAATATGCCCTAGAGGCAATAATAAAGAGGTTATTATTATATTTCCTTAATCATGATAAAGGTTTATTATTCATGCTAGAATTGTATTAACCGAAAACTTAAATACATGTGTGGATACATAAACAAATACCGTGTCCCTAGTAAGACTCTACAAGACTAGCTCGTTGATCAAAGATGGTCAAGGTTTCCTAACCATAGACATGAGTTGTCATTTGATAACGGGATCACATCATTAGGAGAATGATGTGATGGACAAGACCCATCTGTTAGCATAGCATATGATCGTTCAGTTTATTGCTACTGCTTTCTTATTTGTCAAATACATGTTTCTTCGACCATGAGATCGTGCAACTCCCGGACTCCGGAGGAATGCCTTGTGTGTATCAAACGTCACAATGTAACTGGGTGATCATAAAGGTACTCTACAGGTATCTCCGAAGGTGTCTATTGAGTTGACATGGATCGAGATTGGGATTTGTCACTCCGTATGACGGAGAGGTATCTCTGGGCCCTCTCTGTAATACAACATCACAAGAAGCTTGCAAGCAAAGTGACTAAGGAGTTAGTTACAGGATGATGTATTACGGAACGAGTAAAGAGACTTGCTGGTAACGAGATTGAACTAGGTATTGAGATACCAACGATCGAACATCGGGCAAGTAACATACCGATAGACAAAGGGAACTACGTATGTTGTCATAAAGGTTCGACCGATAAATATCTTCGTAGAATATGTAGGAACCAATATGGACATCCAGGTCCCGCTATTGGTTATTGACCGGAGAGGCGTCTCGGTCATGTCTACATCATTCTCGAACCCGTAGGGTCCACACGTGCAACGTTCATTAACGATATAATATTATATGAGTTATGTATGTTGGTGACCGAATGTTGTTCGGAGTCCTAGATGAGATCATGGACATAACGAGGAGCTCCGGAATGGTTCGAAGGTAAAGATTGATATATTGGATGATAATATTTGGTCTCCAGAAGGGTTTCGGAATTCACAAAAGAGTTTCGGATGTTTCCAAAAATGTTCTGGTGCAAGGACACTTTGGTTGGGACAAAGGGTAAGGCCCACGGGGCTTTAGGTCGGTGCAAAAGGAAGTTTTGCGGAGGTCGGGGACCAGACGCCAGGGACCCTGGCGTCTGGCCCTGGACGCCGAGGACCGTGGCGTCTGGTGCGGGAATCCGGGAAGGACTCTTCCTTGCGTTACAAACCGACTTTGGGGAGGCCCTCTCCCCAAGTTACGACCCCAGGACTCAACATATAAATAGAGGAGCAGGGCTAGCCCCTAGAACACAAGTTTTAGAGCCTCCTCTAGTTGATCTAGTTCTAGTTCTAGTTGGTCCTAGTTGACTAATTAGAGCCAGACCTAGCTACCTCTGAACCTCATAATTAGAAGCCCAGTGTGGTTCTAATCTCCTTTCTCTAGTTCATCCTCCGCTCTAAATCCGTTGTGCTTGGCGAAGCCCTGCGGAAATAGTTTCACCACCACCGACACCACGCTGTCGTGCTGCTGGAACTCATCTACTACTTCACCCATCTTGCTGGATCAAGAAGGCGAGGACGTCATCGAGCTGAACGTGTGCTGAACGCGAAGGTGTCGTGCATTCAGTGCTTGATCGGAACGGATCGTGAAGGTGTACGACTACATCAACCACGTTGATAAACGCTTCCGCTTAGCGATCTACAAGGGCATGTAGAAGCTCTCTCCTCTCGTAGCTATGCATCTCCATGGATAGATCTTGCGTGTGCGTAGAAAATGTTTGTTTTCCATGCAATGTTCCCCAACAGTGGCATCATGAGCCAGGTCTATGCGTAGATGATATGCATGAGTAGAACACAAAGGAGTTGTGGGCGGTGACATTCATATTGCTTACCACCAATGTCTTATTTTGATTCGGCGGTATTGTGGGATGAAGCGGCCCGGACCAACCTTACATGTCCACGTACATGAGACCGGTTCCACCAACAGACATGCAACTTATTTTGCATATAGGTGGCTGGCGGGTGTCAATTTCTCTCACTTTAGTTGAATCGAAATTGACTACGGCGGTCCTTGCAGAAGGTTAAAAGGCAACTTGATAATCACCGTTGTGGTTTTGCGTAGGTAAGAACGGTTCTTGCTAGTTGCCCATAGCAGCCACATAAAACTTGTAACAACAAAGTAGAGGACGTCTAACTTGTTTTTGCAGGGTATGTTGTGATGTGATATGGTCAAGACATGATGTGATATATGTGGATGTATGAGATGATCATGTTTTGTAATAAGTTCAAGACTTGCTGTCGGCGTCCTAGGAACGGGGGTACCCAGACTTGCCTGCCTGCGGCCCAGGGCGTGGCCCGCTTCGACGGTCCGTACGGCCTGGCGAGGCTTGACTCAAGACACAGCCCTCACGAGAGTCTCGTCCTCACGAGGAGGACAACGCCAAGGCTCCCGGAAGGAGGAGGCCTCCCCAGGCCCCCTCCTGAGTGGCGGAGATCTCTATGCAATACTCGGCCTCGGGAGGTCGAGGATGACGCAAGCCGAGCCAGGCGGGTACCAGCGCGTGCAGAGGAGATAGTTTCCCCTTTAGTGCAAAGGAGGCAGGGGCGTACGCGGGTTCCCGAGGCGTCCCACCAAAGGTTTCCATTCCGGTGCAATGAGACCGGGTCAACGGGCTCAGCAGGACGGATGTCATCGGCGAGCCCACCTCCGCGTCACTGCCAGCTGCTTTGCAGGCGAAGACCGCCTTTCGTCAGGATAAGATGTACCTTCTGTCCCCCTTCGAATTTGGCCGTTGTGGGATCCCTTCCCGCCAGTGCGATAAGGGAAGAGGACCCGGGTCGCTATAAATAGAGGCTAGGCTGCTCCGTAGAGAAGGACGACGAAACACCACCCGAGCACCCTCGCGAGGTTACTCACCACTGTACTAGTTCATCCACAAACCTCCTCGTGAGGCAATCCACCAAAAGCAGGAGTAGGGTTTTACGCCTCGCATCGGCCCGAACCTGGGTAAATCCTCGTGTGCTAACCTTCTCCCCCGCGATCGGGTGAGTTCGTCAGGCTAGGCGGTGAAGTTGCGAGCTTGGGGTCAAAGCTTGTGGGGATCTTCGCACACGCCCCTGAGTTCGAACTTCTTTGGGTTTTGCGGAGCCCGAAATCTGACACTTGCATGTCGATGAGTACGGCAACCGGCAGGAGCCATAGGGTTGTTTTTAATTTATTAAATCATCATATAGTTGCTTTACTTTATCGCTATGAGTTAGCAATAGTTGTAGAAGCAATGGTTGGCGAAATGACCACGTGACGACACGATGATGAAGATCAAGAT
Organism: Elymus sibiricus; assembly: GCA_039707655.1. Lineage (NCBI taxonomy): Eukaryota > Viridiplantae > Streptophyta > Magnoliopsida > Poales > Poaceae > Elymus > Elymus sibiricus. The sequence continues at coordinate 311,990,956 of CM077663.1, read as the reverse complement.
GATGGAGATCATGGTGTCATGCCGGTGATGATGGAGATCATGCCGTTGCTTTGGAGATGGAGATCAAAAGCACAAGATGATAATGGCCATATCATGTCACATATTTTGATTGCATGTGATGTTTATCCTTTATGCATCTTATTTTGCTTAGAACGACGGTAGCATTATAAGATGATCCCTTCACTTGAATTTCAAGATAAAAGTGTTCTCCCCGAGTATGCACCGTTGCTAAAGATCGTCGTTTCGAAGCACCTCGTGATGATCGGGTGTGATAGACTCTACGTTCACATACAATGGGTGTAAGCCTGTTTTGCACATGCAGAATACTTGGGTTAAACTTGATGAGCCTAGCCTATACAGACATGGTCTCGGAACACTGGAGACCGAAAGGTCAAACATGAGTCATATAGTAGATATGATCAACATGGAGATGTTCACCATTGATGACTACCCCATCTCACGTGATGATCGGACATGGGTTAGTTGATTTGGATCATGTATCACTTAGACAACTTGAGGGATGTCGATTTAAGTGGGAGTTCATTAGTAATTTAATTATATGAACTAAAATTTATCATGAACTTAGTCTTATAGTCTTTAAAAATCTATGATGTAGATCAATGGCCCGTGCTACCGTTCCCCTGAATTTTAATGCGTTCCTAGAGAAAGCTAAGTTCAAAGATGATGGTAGCAACTACACGGACTGGGTCCGTAACTTGAGTATTATCCTCATTGCTGCACAGAAGAATTATGTCCTTGATGCACCGCTAGGTGACAGGCCTGCTGCAGGAGCTAAGGCAGACGTTATGAACGCCTGGCAGGCTCGATCTGATGACTACTCGATAGTTCAGTGTGCCATGCTTTACGGTTTGGAACCGGGGCTTCAAAAGCGTTTTGAACACCACGGAGCATATGAGATGTTCCAAGAGCTGAAATTGATATTTCAAGCTAATGTCCGGGTTGAGAGATATGAAGTCTCCAACAAGTTCTTTAGATGTAAGATGGAGGAGAACAGTTCTGTTAGTGAACACATACTCAAAATGTCTGGGTACCACAACCACTTGACTCAGCTGGGAATTGATCTTCCAGTTGAGAGTGTTATTGACAGAGTTCTTCAGTCACTGCCACTAAGCTAAAAAGGCTTCGTGATGAACTATAATATGCAAGGGATGGAGAAAACAATTCCCGAGCTCTTCGCGATGCTGAAATCGGCGGAGGTAGAAATCAAGAAAGAGCATCAAGTGTTGATGGTTAACATGACCACCAGTTTCAAGAAGAAGGGCAAAGGAAAGAAAGGGAACTTCAAGAAGAACGGCAAGCAAGTTGCCGCTCCTGTGAAGAAGCCCAAAGCTGGACCTAATCCTGAAACTGAGTGCTTCTACTGCAAAGGGAATGGTCACTGGAAGCGGAACTGCCCCAAGTTTTTGGCGGATAAGAAGGATGGCAAAGTGAACAAAGGTATATTTGATATACACGTTATTGATGTGTTCCTTACTAATGCTCGTAGTAGCGCCTGGGTATTTGATACTGGTTCGGTTGCTCATATTTGTAACTCGAAACAGGAGCTAGGGAATAAACGAAGATTGGCTAAGGACGAGGTGACGATGCGCGTAGGGAATGGTTCCAAGGTTGATGTGATCACCGTCGGCACGCTACCTCTACATCTACCTTCGGGATTAGTTTTAGACCTCAATAATTTTTATTTGGTGCCAACGTTGAGCATGAACATTATATCTGGATCTTGTTTATTGCGAGACGGTTATTCATTTAAGTTAGAGAATAAAGGTTGTTCTATTTATATGAGTAACATCTTTTATGGCCATGCACCTTTAGTGAATGGTCTATTATTGTTGAACCTCGATCGTAGTGATACACATATTCATAATATTGATGCCAAAAGATGCAAAGTTGATAATGATAGTGCAACATACTTGTGGCACTATCATTTGGGTCATATTGGTGTAAAGCGCATGAAGAAATTCCATGCGGATGGACTTTTGGAATCACTTGATTATGAATCATTTGATATTTGCGAACCATGCCTCATGGGTAAGATGACTAAAACTCCGTTCTCCGGAACAATGGAGCGAGCTAATGACTTATTGGAAATAATACATACCGATGTATGCAGTCCGATGAGTGTTGAAGCACGCGGCGGGTATCGTTATTTTCTAACCTTCACAGATGATTTGAGTAGGTATGGGTATATCTACTTGATGACACACAAGTCTGAAACATTTGAAAAGTTCAAAGAATTTCAGAGTGAAGTGGAGAATCATCGTAACAAGAAAATAAAGTTTCTACGATCTGATCGCGGAGGTGAATATTTGATTTACGAGTTTGGCCTTCATTTAAGACAATGTGGAATTGTTTCACAACTCACGCCACCTGGAACACCACAGCGTAATGGTGTGTCCGAACGTCGTAACTGTATTTTATTGGATATGGTGCATTCTATGATGTCTCTTACCGATTTACCGCTATCGTTTTGGAGTTATGCATTAGAGACAACCGCATTCACATTAAACAGGGCACCATCTAAATCCGTTGAGACGACACCGTACGAACTATGGTTTGACAAGAAACCTAAGTTGTCATTTCTTAAAGTTTGGGGATGCGAGGCTTATGTCAAAAAGCTTCAGCCAGATAAGCTCAAACCCAAAGCGGAGAAGTGCGTCTTCATAGGATACCCTAAAGAAACAATTGGGTATACCTTCTACCACGGATCCGAAGGAAAAAACTTTGTTGCCAAGAATGTATCCTTTCTAGGGAAGGAGTTTCTCTCGAAAGAAGTGAGTGGGAGGAACGTAGAACTTGATGAGGTAATTGTACCTTCTCTCGAATTGGAAAGTAGCACATCAGAGAAAACCGTTCCCGTGATGCCTACACCAACAAGAGAGGAAGCAAATGATAAAGATCATGAAACTTCAGATCAAGGTACTACTGAGCCATGCAGGTCAACAAGAGAGGAAGCAAATGATAAAGAGCTTGACTTTTCGCAAAAGGTTTTCGACAAGTTCAAGGGGTTGACTACGATGAGACTTTCTCACCCGTAGCGATGCTTAAGTCTGTCAAAATCATGTTAGCAATTGCCGCATTTTATGATTATGAAATCTGGCAAATGTAGGCCAAAACTGCATTCCTTAACGGATTCCTTAAAGAAGAGTTGTATATGATGCAACCAGAAGGTTTTGTCGATCCTAAGGGTGCTAACAAAGTGTGCAAGCTCCAGCGATCCATCTATGGACTGGTGCAAGCATCTCGGAGTTGGAATATATGCTTTGATGAGGTGATCAAAGCATTTGGTTTTATACAGACTTACAGAGAAGCCTGTATTTACAAGAAAGTGAGTGGGAGCTCTGTAGCATTTCTAATATTATATGTGGATGACATATTGTTGATTGGAAATGATATAGAATTTCTAGATAGCATAAAAGGATACTTGAATAAGAATTTTTCAATGAAAGACCTCGGTGAAGCTGCTTATACATTAGGCATCAAGATCTATAGGGATAGATCGAGACGCTTAATAGAACTTTCACAAAGCACATACCTTGACAAAGTCCCGAAGAAGTTCAAAATGGACCAGTCAAAGAAAGGGTTCTTGCCTGTGTTGCAAGGTGTGAAATTGAGTCAGACTCAAAGCCCGACCACGGCAGGAGATAGAGAGAGAATGAATGTCATTCCCTATGCCTCGGTCATAGGTTCTATAATGTATGCCATGTTGTGTACCAGACCTGATGTGTGCCTTGCCATAAGTTTGGTAGGGAGGTACCAAAGTAATCCAGAAGTGGATCACTGGACAATGGTCAAGAATATTCTAAAGTACCTGAAAAGGACCAAGGATATGTTTCTCGTTTATGGAGGTGACAAAGAGCTCGTCGTAAAGGGTTACATCGATGCTAGCTTTGACACAGATCTGGATGACTCTAAGTCACAAACCGGATACGTATTTATATTGAATGGTGAAGCTGTCAATTGGTGCAGTTCCAAGCAGAGCGTCGTGGCGGGATCTACATGTGAAGCGGAATATATAGCTACTTCGGAAGCAACGCATGAAGGAGTCTGGATGAAGGAGTTCATATCCGATCTGGGTGTAATACCCAGTGCATCGGGTCCAATGACAATCTTTTGCGATAACACTGGAGCAATTGCCTTAGCCAAGGAATCCAGGTTTCACAAGAGAACCAAACACATCAAGCGTCGTTTCAACTCCATTCGTGAAAAGGTCAAGGATAGAGACATAGATATTTGTAAAATACATACGGATCTGAATGTGGCAGACCCGTTGACTAAACCTCTTCCAAGGGCAAAACATGATCAGCACCAAGACTCCATGAGTGTTAGATTCATTACTATGTAATCTAGATTATTGAGTTTAGTGCAAGTGGGAGACTGTTGGAAATATGCCCTAGAGGCAATAATAAAGTGGTTATTATTATATTTCCTTAATCATGATAAAGGTTTATTATTCATGCTAGAATTGTATTAACCGGAAACTTAAAGACATGTGTGGATACATAAACAAATATCGTGTCCCTAGTAAGCCTCTACAAGACTAGCTCGTTGATCAAAGATGGTCAAGGTTTCCTAACCATAGACATGAGTTGTCATTTGATAATGGGATCACATCATTAGGAGAATGATGTGATGGACAATACCCATCTGTTAGCATAGCATATGATCGTTCAGTTTATTGCTACTGCTTTCTTATTTGTCAAATACATGTTTCTTCGACCATGAGATCGTGCAACTCCCAGACTCCGGAGGAATGCCTTGTGTGTATCAAACGTCACAATGTAACTGGGTGATCATAAATGTACTCTACAGGTATCTCCGAAGGTGTCTGTTGAGTTCACATGGATCGAGATTGGGATACGTCACTCCGTATGACAGAGAGGTATCTCTGGGCCCTCTCGGTAATACAGCATCACAAGAAGCTTGCAAGCAAAGTGACTAAGGAGTTAGTTACGGGATGATGTATTACGAAACGAGTAAAGAGACTTGCCGGTAACGAGATTGAACTAGGTATTGAGATATAGACGATCGAACCTTGGGCAAGTAACATACCGACAGACAAAGGGAACTGTGTATGTTGTCATAAAGGTTCGACCGATAAAGATCTTCGTAGAATATGTAGGAACTAATATGGACATCCAGGTCCCGCTATTGGTTATTGACCGGAGAGGCGTCTCGGTCATGTCTACATCATTCTCGAACCCGTAGGGTCCACACGCTTAACGTTCGTTGACGATATAGTATTATATGAGTTATATATGTTGGTGACTGAATGTTGTTCGGAGTCCTAGATGAGATCATGGACATAATGAGGAGCTCCGGAATGGTTCGGAGGTAAAGATTGATATATTAGATGACAATATTTGGTCTCCAGAAGGGTTCCGGAATTCACCGGAAGAGTTTTGGATGTTTCCAGAAATGTTCTGGTGCGAGTACACTTTGGTTGGGCCAAGGGGTATGGCCCACGGGGCTTTAGGTCGGTGCAAAAGGAAGTTTTGCGGAGGTCGGGGACCAGACGCCAGGGACCCTGGCGTCTTGCCCTGTTCGCCGAGGACCGTGGCGTCTAGTGTGGGAATCCGGGAAGGACTCTTCCTTGCGTTACAAACCGACTTTGGGGAGGCCCTCTCCCCAAGTTACGACCCGAGGACTCAACATATAAATAGAGGAGCAGGGCTAGCCCCTAGAACACAAGTTTTAGAGCCTCCTCTAGTTTATCTAGTTCTAGTTCTAGTTGGTCCTAGTTGACTAATTAGAGCTAGCCCTAGCTACGTCTAAACCTCATAATTACAAGCCTACTGTGGTTCTAATCTCCTTCCTCTAGTTCATCATCTGCTCTAAATCCATTGTGCTTGGCGAAGCCCTCGGGAAATAGTTTCACCACCACCGACACCACGCCGTCGTGCTGCCGGAACTCATCTACTACTTCGCCCGTCTTGCTGGATCAAGAAGGCGAGGACGTCATCGAGCTGAACGTGTGCTAAACGCGGAGGTGTCGTGCGTTCGGTGCTTGATCGGAACGGATCGTGAAGGTGTACGACTACATCAACCGCGTTGATAAACGCTTCCGCTTATCAATCTACAAGGGTATGTAGAATCTATCTCCCTCTCGTAGCTATGCATCTCCATGGATAGATCTTGCGTGTGCGTAAAAAATGTTTGTTTTCCATGCAACGTTCCCCAACACACCCAATGCCACCAATATGGTGCCATTGTTAAAAAAAGTGGTGGCGTTGGAGCCCACGACAGGGCTAACAAGCATGCTAATGGCGTGCCATGTGGCCAACGCCAGCGGTAACTCTACGTTACAACTGTCGTACCTTGTTGGCCAATGCCAACAAATTGATTTTATGGATAACAAAAAAATTAGCTAGTTAAAGAGCTACATAATTTACCATCGCATGTTACTACCTAGTCAAATAACCACATATTTAAACATCACAAAAGTTACTACATAGCTAAAAAGAACTTAATACTACGTACTCATCAACTTAACAAGTTCAACTTCACACAAGTTACTAGCAGGTAGCTAGCTAGTTAAATTAATCAACTCGACAAACTAAATAGTATACTCTTCATCAAGGATTGACATCAACTGACGAATATTCTTTCTGTTCTTCTCTCCATCCTTTCTGAAATGATCTATCTCTATCTTCAGGGCAGCCCTCTCGCTCTTGAGTTGTTTTCTTTCATTCTTCATCTTATCCCTCTCCTCGGTCAGCTGGTCTCTCTCGTCGCACATCACATTAGTCTTCGCGAAGATAGCAACACGCTTTTCCAACAGCTGACGCGTCTCCGTCTTCAGCTGGGCATTCATCTCTTGCAAGTTTTGGATAGTGTATTGATGCGCCTCTAACATGTCGCGGTTGAGCATGTCCACATCATACACCTCCTCCCAGTTGCCTCCAGAATTGGCCATGACCTGATGCAATATACGATATGTCCATTAAATACATGATACATGCAACAATAACATGATGCAACATACAACATACATGATACATGTCTTTTTTAGGTATGACAATACATGAAGATATATGCTACAATATGACACTTGGTATTTTTACCTTTTTAGAAACTTATAGGTCACAAATACATGATACATGCAACAACATTTGCATTTGTAACCATGTTTTCTACCAACATAACAGATTTATCCTTACACTTATACTCCCTCCGTCCGAAATTACTTGTCGCAGAAATTGACAAAAAATGGATGTATATGGAACTAAAATACATTTGGATACATCCATTTCTCCGACAAGTATTTCCGTACGGAGAGAGTATAAATCCCATAAGGTAGCACATTCATATTTGCACATATCATCTATAAATCTGAGACACAAACAATCTAATCACAAAATAATCTGCTGCAATGTAACATTGTTGAACCTTCCGGCATTTCTAATTGGTAATATTTCTAATCACATTTCTAATCCGAATGAGGTGCAAGTGGGAGGGGAAGGGAGGGTTCGGATCGAACCTTAGCGGCAACAGGCGGCGAGGTGGCGGGTGGCAACGGGTGGCGAGGTGGCCGCGACAACTGGTTCGGATGGGGGTCGGGGGAGTGTGCGTGTGTGGGGGTGAAATTTGTGGGGAGGAGCTAGATAGGGATGCATATAACTGAGGTGGGCTGGTGCTGGCGTGGGCCAACAGAGCAACGCCATTGCTAACTACAACCCAAAGAAAAGACTAAGAATAATAAAAGACTACAAGACACCTTAAAAGACTACAAGTAATAAAAAACTCAATATAATAAAAGACTCATGATAATAGAAGAGTCATAATAATAAAGTACTAATAATGAAAACTAGAATATAATATAAAATATTAAGTATACTTTCACTGGTATAATCATTAAATACTTAAAACACTTGATAAAGTAAAATGTATATTTTCGGTGTCACGTATATTAGGACGCCAGCAATATCTAATTAACTACGACGTATATAGAATACGACGCCATCACTATTTTTCAACAGGTGAGTACATCTCGGCCAACATATTTATGACGTGTTAAATATAACCCACGCCAGCACTAGTCTTATAATGCTGACGTGCCAAATATTCCAACGCCACCACTACTTGAAAAAAATAGTGTTGACGTTGGTTAAAATGGCGCGTCACAAACAAAAGTTGTAGCTAGCCATTTTTCTACTAGTGATCTAAGCAATTTCCACACCTTTTGCAAGGTCAATATTCAAATGGAGCCAACTGTGGGCCTGTTCTTGGAATTTTTCTACCGCAACAAGCAGACAGAATACAACAACGGACCTCCTGTAGAATGTGGTGCCGTGACCATCCAGAAGCGGAAGGATTGTATCTTCCCAAGTATCAAGCTGGAGAGTCATCCGAAGGGATGGCAAAGATCCTTCTTTTACTGCAAGGATGCATCACCCAATGGTCAATCTTCTCTGTCGAGTTACCGCGACACCCGACTCACATATAGCAAAAATCTACGTGACTATGCTCCAATGGAATAGATGGAAAAATTCAAGCCGGTGTGCACACGCATCAATGCATTGATCGCCCACGGCCTCTAGGGCATAGATCTGACTTGGTGCTGGATGGAGTGGCGCATCCATCCTCTCAGCTTCCGCAACCGGCTTATGTGCCAGTACTCACAGGATCGGAAGATAACCTGAAGTTTTCTAAGCACACCCCCTCTCCCAAGGAAATAACCAAGGCGATCAAGGCCTTAGTTGGGGAAAAGATTGAAGATATTAGTGTCGTTGGTTTGGATCCATTCTCTGCCATCAACCCGACTCCTGTCGTAAGCCGGCACTTCCTCCTTTGTCATTTTTGTTCTTTCACCTCTTACGACTTCTTAAAATACCGGCGCTCATTTTGCAGCTTGACCACGACTGGTGGAAGACAGATTATGAAGCCCCTAACACTCTTGAAGAGGAGATTGAGGAAATAGAAGATGGTGAGGCAAATGAGGTAGATCTTGACTCTTTAGGCCGACTTTTTATTGAACTTTCTGATGCCAGCTCTTCACACGATCTCTGTGGTGCTGGCGAGCCGGTCGAACAAGAGGTAACTCCTAGTGCCTCAGACACTGAAACACTCGACAGAAGGCAAACCTGGCTTGTTGTTCGAAAGCTACCCTTTTCACATGCATCAGCTTATTTGGATCCCCACTTATCTTTGAAGAAAATACAGCATGCCGAGAGCAAGAAACAGAAGTCTCGGAGTTTCAGCATAGAAGACCTTCATGAAGGGCTCTCACTTGAGCGATCTCCTCGTCGAGCCAGGAGGCCAGCGAGGCTAAGTCCTTCCACCTCCTGCCCGCAACCCGGGCAAATGAAGGTGCCGCTGAGTCCTTCTAACCCGGGGTTTATGGTCTCTTCGCCTTCTTCAGGTGCCTGTGGCGCCAATGTAGACTTTACCATCAACGTTGGGTAAGCCGGGACTTTAATTGTAAAAGTACTTTTTTGCTACTGTATTTTATGCTTATGTGTCTTCCTTTGTAATAGGGCGAAGGCTACATTGAAAGATAAGCCGACCGCCTCAACAGCTGCTAGCGTTGGGGTGGAGACAGCGAGCTCTGACGCCGCCGCTACCGTCGCTGATGAGGCAGCGAGAGCCGATTCGGTTCATCATTCCCCTCCATGGGATGAGCCGGTCCAAAATGACCCAAACCCTCAAGACCAGGAAGAGCCACCACTTGATGTGGTGATGGATGATGTGCCACCAGCTGCATCTAGTCCGAAGCCGGCGGAGAGTGATGTGGTGATTACTTGATGACCCACAAGTATAGGGGGTCAATCGTAGTCCTTTCGATGAGTAAGAGTGTCGAACCCAACGAGGAGCAGAAGGAAATGACAAGCGGTTTTCAGCAAGGTAATTTCTGCAAGCACTGAAATTGTAGGTAACAGATAGTTTGATAGCAAGGTAATTGGTAACGAGCAAGTAACGGTAATGGTAAACAAGGTGCAGCAAGGTAGCCCAATCCTTTTGAGGCAAAGGACAGGCTAGAACAATCACTAGTAATAGGCAAAGTGTTCTTGAGGGTACACGGGAATTTCGTCTAGTCACTTTTATCATGTTGGTTTGATTCGTGTTCGCTACTTTGATAATTTGATATGTGGGTGAACCGGTGCTAAGGTGTTGTTCTTACTTGAACTAACAACCTACTTATGATTAACCCTCTCGCAAGCATCCACAACTACGAGAAAAGTAGTAAGACAAAGTCTAACCATAGCATTAAACATGTGGATCCAAATCAGCCCCTTACGAAGTAGCGCATAAACTAGGGTTTAAGCTTCTGTCACTCTAGCAACCCATCATCTAATAACTACTCCACAATGCATTCCCTTAGGCCCATGAATGGTGAAGTGTCATGTAGTCGACGTTCACATGACACCACTAAGGGAATCACAACATACATATCATCAAAATATCGAAAACATATCAAATTCACATGATTACTCGCAACATGACTTCTCCCGTGACCTCAAGAACAAAGGTAACTACTCATAAATAATAATCATGCTCAAGATCAGAGGAGTATTGAATAGCATAATGGATCTGAACATATAATCTTCCACCAAATAAACCATATAGTAATCAACTACGCAAGGTAATCAACACTACTAGTCACCCACAGGTACCAATCCGAGGTTCCGGTACAAAGATTGAACACAAGAGATGAACTAGGGTTTGAGAGGAGATGGTGCTATTGAAGATGTTGATGAAGATTGGCCTCCCAAAGCTGAGAGGGGTGTTGGTGATGACGATGGCTTCGATTTCCCCCTCCGGGAGGGAAGTTCCCCCGGCGGAATCGCTCCGCCGGAGGGCAAAAGTTCTCCTGCCCAAGTTCCGCCTCGAGGCGGCGGCGCTTCGTCCCGAAAGTCCTCCTCTGATTTTTTTTTCTAGGTCAAGAGAGACCTTATACCAGAAGATGGGCACCGGAGGTGGGCCAGGCTGGGCATAACTGATCAGGGCACGCCCTGGTGCGTTGTGCCCACCTGGGGGGGCCTCCTCCGGTAGTTTCCACCTCCAGTATTTTTTATTAAATGTAAAAATAATCTCCGTAAAGTTTCAGCTTCATTGGAGTTGTGCAGAATAGGTATCTCTGACGTGCTTTTCTTGAGTCCAGAATTCCAGCTGCCAGTATTCTCCCTCCATGTGTAAACCTTGCATATTATGAGAGAAAAGGCATTAGAATCACTCCCCAAAGCATTATTATTCAAAAAAACAAAGTAAATAACAGTAGGAAATCATGATGCAAAATGGGCGTATCATTACTCACACCCCACATCATTCTCCACCCAAGACCTCGACTGTCTTGGTGAAGACCATGATAGAGCACGAGCCAGCTCCGTCTCAAGATCCGACTCACGATGCGCATAGTAAGGCTTATGAAGACATGTGTCTTGCATCAAGAATACATGACCAGGCTCTCACGTCATCGTGAAGAAGAAGAAGGTGGCCTTGTCATCTTTATGAAGAAGAAATATGAGGTATGCCACTTGTCCCCTTATATTTGTAGTCCTCAATTTGTAAGTTATTTCTAATGACTTAGAAATTTCCTGGTAGAGCTGATATAGTAGCCCCCAAGGCCGGGTCACCGGTAGTGGTGAGACGAATCTTCCATTAATTCAAAATTATCAAACTTGTAGAGGCAATAAGTGTAGCCCTTAAGGGCCGCCTCATCATGTTATGATGAGTCATGTCTTCAAAAATGATTGTAGGGGAACGTTGCATGGGATACAAAAATATTCCTACGCACACGCAAGATCTATCCATGGTGATGAGCATCTACGAGAGGGAGAGTGGATCTACATACCCTTGTATATCACTAAGCGGGAAGCGTTAAGAAACGCGGTTGATGTAGTCGAACGTCTTCGCGATCCAAATCGCAGCCGTCCCACGATCCGTCCCGATCTAGCGCCGAACGGACGACACCTCCGCGTTCAGCACACGTACAACTCGATGACAATATCTGCCTTCTTGATCCAACAAGAGGGAGCGGAGAGGTAGATGAGTTCTCTGGCAGCGCGACGGCGCGGCGGCGGCAGCGGTGGAACTATTCCGGCAGGGCTTCGCCTAAGCACCGTCGGAATCTATTTGGTGGAGGAACTAGGGAATAGAGAACTAGCACGTGGACTTGTGTCCTTGGGGCCTCTATTCCTCTAGTATATATAGGAGGGATGGGAGGAGGCAGCCTCCCTAGGGTTTCCCCTAGGGGTTCGGCCGAAGGAGGTGGAGGTGGAGCCTCCCACCAATCCTACTCCTAGTAGGATTCCTTCTTCCTACTTGGAAACCTTCTCCACTTGTTTTTTTTCCTTTCCCACCTTTCCTAGCCGCATGGGCCTTGTGGGGATGGTTTGCCCAGCCCACTAAGGGCTGGTGCACCCCCCCTCAGGCCCATGTGGCCTCCCGGCGTGGGTGGCCCCTCCCGATGACCCTCCGGCACTCCCGGTATACTACCGGAAATACCCGAAACTTTTCCGGTGGCCAAAACGGGACTTCCTATATATCAATCTTTACCTCCGGACCATTCCGGAGCTCCTCCTGACGTTCGGGATCTCATCCGGGACTCCGAACAACCTTCGGTCACCACCATACATAACTTAATACTACCGAAATGTCATCGAACGTTAAGTGTGTAGACCCTGCGGGTTCGAGAACTATGTAGACATGACCGAGACACCTATACGGTCAATAACCAATAGCGGGACCTGGATGCCCATATTGGTTCCTACATATTCTACGAAGATCTTTATCGGTTGAACCTCTATGTCAAGGATTCAGTTAATCCCGTATCCTGTTCCCTTTGTTCTTCGGTATGTTACTTGCCCGAGATTCGATCGTCGGTATCTCTATACCTAGTTCAATCTCGTTACCGGCAAGTCTCTTTACTCGTTCCGTAATACAAGATCTCGTGGCTAACACTTTAGTCACATTGCTTGCAAGGCTTATTGTGATGTTGTATTACCGAGTGGGCCCTGAGATACCTCTCCGTCATACGGAGTAACAAATCCCAGTCTTGATCCATGCCAACTTAACAGACACCTTCGGAGATACCTGTAGAGCATCTTTATAGTCACCCAGTTACGTTGTGACGTTTGATACACACAAGGTATTCCTCCGGTGTCAGTGAGTTGCATGATCTCATGGTCATAGGAACAGATACTTGACATGCAGAAAACAATAGCAATAAACTGACACGATCATATGCTACGTTCATAGTTTGGGTCTTGTCCATCACATCATTCTCCTAATGATGTGATCCCGTTATCAAATGACATCTCATGTCTATGGCCAGGAAACCTTGACCATCTTTGATCAACAAGCTAGTCTACTAGAGGCATACTAGGGACACATTGTTGTCTATGTATCCACACATGCAATTGAGTTTCCAATCAATACAATTATAGCATGGATAATAAACGATTATCATGAACAAGGAAATATAATTATAACCATTTTATTATTGCCTAGAGGGCATATTTCCAACAGTCTCCCACTTGCACTAGAGTCAATAATCTAGCTCACATCACTATGTGATTTACATTGTAATGAATCTAACACCCATACAGTTCTGGTGTTGATCACGTTTAGCCCTTGGAAGAGGTTTAATCATCGGGTCTGCGACATTCAGATCCGTGTGTACTTCGCAAATATTTATGTCCTCCTCCTTGATGTAATCGCGGATGGAATTGAAACGTCGCTTTATGTGTCTGGTCCTCTTGTGAAACCTTGGTTCCTTGGCTAGAGCAATGGCACCAGTGTTGTCACAGAACAGAGTCATTGGGTTTAGTGCACTAGGCACTACTCCAAGATCTGTCATGAACTCCTTCATCGAGACACCTTCCTTCGCCGCCTCTGAGGCAGCGATGTACTCCGCTTCGCATGTAGAATCAGCTACCACGCTCTACTTGGAACTGCACCAACTTACCGCACCCCCATTCAGGTACTTAAGGATATTCTTGACCGCCGTCCAGTGTTCCATTCCTGAATCACTTTGAAACCTTCCGGACATACTTATGGCAAGGCTGACATCGGGTCTTGTGAACAACAGTGCATACATGATAGAGCCTATGGCTGAAGCATAGGGGACGACACTCATCTTTTCTCTATCTTCTGCAGTCACTGGGCATTGAGTCTTACTCAACTTCACACCTTGCAATACAGGCAAGAACCCCTTCTTGGACTGATCCATTTTGAACTTCTTCAAAACTTTGTCAAGGTATGTGCTCTGTGAAAGTCCTATTAAGCGTCTCGATCTATCTCTATAGATCTTGATGCCTAATATGAAAGCAGCTTCTCCTAGGTCCTTCATTGAAAAACTCTTGTTCAAATATTCCTTCACGCTTTCCAACATTTCTATATTGTTTCCAATCAGCAATATGTCATCCACATATAATATTAGAATCGCTATAGAGCTCCCACTCACTTTCTTGTAAATACAAGCTTCTCCGTAAACTTGTATAAACCCGAACGCTTTGATCACCTCATCAAAGCGAAGATTCCAACTCCGAGATGCTTGCACCAGTCCATAAATGGATCGCTGGAGCTTGCAAACTTTGTCAGCATTCTCTGGATCGACAAAACCTTCTGGTTGCATCATATACAACTCTTCCTTAAGGAAACCGTTAAGGAACGTTGTTTTGACATCCATCTGCCAAATTTCATAATAAAAAAATGCAGCTATTGCTAACATGATTCTGACGGACTTAAGCATCGCTACAGGTGAGAAGGTCTCATCGTAGTCAACTCCTTGAACTTGTGAAAAACCCTTTGCCACAAGTCGAGCTTTATAGACGGTGACATTGCCGTTCGCGTCCGTCTTCTTCTTAAAGATCCATTTGTTCTGAATGGCCTTTCGCCCTTCAGGTAATACTTCCAAAGCCCATACTTTGTTTTCATACATGGATCCCATCTCGGATTTCATGGCCTCTAACCATTTCTCGGAATCCGGGCCCATCATTGCTTCTCCATAGCTCGTAGGTTCATCGTTGTCCAACAACATGACCTCTAAGACAGGGTTGCCGTACCACTCAGGAGCAGTACGCGTCCTTGTCGACCTACGAGGTCCAATAGCAACTTGATCTGAAGCTTCATGATCATCATCATTAACTTCCTCTTCAACTGATGTAGGCTTTACAGAAACATCTTTCTGCGCTGCGCTACTCTCAGGTTGAAGTAAAGGTTCAACAACCTCATCAATTTCAATCTTCCTCCCACTCAATTCTTTCGAGAGAAACTCTTTCTCAAGAAATGTTCCGTTTTTAGCGACAAACACTTTGCCTTCGGATCTGAGATAGAAGGTATACCCAACTGTCTCTTTTGGGTATCCTATGAAGATGCATTTCTCCGCTTTGGGTTCCAGCTTTTCAGGCTGAAGCTTTTTGACATAAGCATCACATCCCCAAACTTTAAGAAACGACAACTTTGGCTTCTTGCCAAACCACAGTTCATATGGCGTCGTCTCAACGGATTTCGATGGTGCCCTATTTAAAGTGAATGTAGCTGTCTCTAATGCATAACCCCAAAACGATAGTGGCAAATCGGCAAGAGACATCATAGATCGCACCATATCCAATAAGGTTCGATTACGACGTTCGGACACACCATTACGCTGTGGTGTTCCAGGCGGTGTCAATTGTGAAACTATTCCACACTGTCTTAAGTGACTGCCAAACTCATAACTCAGATATTCTCCTCCTTGATCAGATCGCAGGAATTTAATCTTCTTGTTACGATGATTCTCAACTTCACTCTGAAATTGCTTGAACTTTCAAACATTTCAGACTTGTGTTTGATTAAGTAAATATACCCATATCTATTTAAGTCATCAGTCAAGGTGAGAAAATAACGATATCCACCGCGCGCCTCAATGCTGAACGGACCGCACACATCAGTATGTATGATTTCCAACAAGTCACTTGCCCGTTCCGTTGTTCCAGAGAACGGGGTCTTAGTCATCTTGCCCATGAGGCATGTTTCACATGTGTCAAGTGATTCAAAATCAACTGACTCCAAAAGTCCATCAACATGGAGCTTCTTCATGCGTTTTACACCAATATGACCTAAGTGGCAGTGCCACAAGAAAGTGGTACTATCATTATCAACTCTACATCTTTTGGCATCAATGTTATGAACATGTGTATCATCACTATCGAGATTCAATAAGAATAAACCCCTCTTATTGGGTGCATGACCATAAAAGATATTACTCATATAAATAGAACAACCATTATTCTCTGATTTAAATGAGTAACCGTCTCGCAATAAACAAGATCCAGATATAATGTTCATGCTTAACGCAGGAACTAAATAACAATTATTCAGGTTCATCACTAATCCCGATGGTAATCGAAGAGCGAGCGTGCCGACGGCGATCACATCAACCTTGGAACCATTTCCCACGCGCATCGTCACTTCGTCCTTTGCCAGCCTCCGTCTATTCCGCAGTTCCAGTTTTGAGTTGCAAATGTGAGCAACCGAACCGGTATCAAATACCCAGGCACTACAACGAGAGTTGGTAAGGTACACATCAATAACATGTATATCACATATACCTTGTTTGGTGTTGGCCGCCTTCTTGTCAGCCAGATACTTGGGGCAGTTCCGCTTCCAGTGAACAGTTCCCTTGCAATGAAAGCACTCAGTTTCTGGCTTGGGTCCAGCCTTGGGTTTCTTCACGGGAGGGGCAACTGCTTTGCCACTCTTCTTGGAGTTACCCTTCTTACCCTTGCCATTCTTCTTGAAACTAGTGGTTTTATTGACCATCAACACTTGATGCTCCTTCTGAATCTCAGACTCAGCGACTTTCAACATCGCAAACAGCTCGACGACTGACTTGTTCATCCCGTGCATGTTATAGTTCAACACGAAGCTCTTGTAGCTAGGTGGCAGTGATTGAAGAACTCTATCAGTGATCGCCTCTGGCGGAAGGGGCATCCCCAATTCAGCCAGACGGGTGGAATACCCAGACATTCTGAGTATGTGTTTACTGACAGACCCGTTCTCCTCCATCTTGCAAGCATAGAACTTATCGGAGGTCTCATACCTCTCGGGCATTCTTCTGAAAGATAAACTTTAACTCTAGGAACATATCATATGCTCCATGATGTTCAAAACATCTTTGAAGTCCCGGTTCTAAGCCATACAACATTGCACATTGAACCATTGAGTAATCATCAGAACGTGCATGCCAGGCGTTCGCAACGTCTGTAGACTCTACTGGAGCGGGTGGATCACCAAGCGGTGCATCAAGGACATAAGCCTTTTGGGAAGCCGTAAGGATAATCCTTAGATTATGGGCCCAGTCCACAAAGTTTCTTCCATCATCTTTCAACTTAGCTTTCTCTAGGAACGCATTAAAATTCAGGGGTGCTACTGCGCGAGCCATTGATCTACAACATAAATTTTATAAAGACAACTTAGACTATTGTTCAAGATAATGAGTTTAGTTAATCATATTACTTAAAAACTCCCACTCAAATTGACATCCCTCTGGTCATTCGAGTGTCACATGATCCAAATTCACCAACTCAAGTCCGATCATCACGTGAGATGAGGTGGTTTCATTGATGAACATCTTCATGTTGATCATATCTACTATATGACTCATGTTCGACCTTTCGGTCTCTTGTGTTTCGAGGCCATGTCTGTACATGCTAGGCTCGTCAAGTATAACCCGAGTGTTCCGCACGTGCAACACTGGCTTGCACCCGTTGTATGCGAACGTAGAGTCTATCACACCCGATCATCACGTGGTGTCTCGAAACGACGAACTTTCGCAACGGTGCACACTCGGGGAGAACACAGTTTTATCTTGAAATTTTAGTGAGGGATCACCTTATAATTCTACCGTCGTCCTAAGCAAAATAAGATGCATAAAAGGATTAACATCACATGCAAATCATAAGTGACATGATATGGCCATGAACTTGTGCTTTTGATCTCCATCTCCAAAGCACCGGCATGATCTCCATCGTCACCGGCATGACACCATGATCTCCATCATCTTGATCTCCATCAACGTGTCACCATGAGGTTGTCGCGCCAACTGTTGCTTCTATGACTATCGCTAACTCATAGCGATAAAGTAAAGCAAAACGGCGAAAATAAATTAAAGACAACCCTATGGCTCCTGCCGGTTGCCGTACTCATCAACATGCAAGTCGTGATATTCTATACAATACATGATCATCTCATACATCACATATATCTCATCATGTAATTGGCCATATCACATCACAACATACCCTACAAAAACAAGTTAGCCGTCCTCTAATTGTTGTTGCATGTTTTACGTGGCTGCTACGGGTTTCTAGCAAGAACGATTCTTACCTACGCAAAAACCACAACGGTGATACACAAATTGCTATTCAACCTTCTCAAGGACCGCCTTTGTCGAATCCGATCCAACTAAAGTGGGAGAGATAGACACCCGCCAGCCATCTTTATGCAACAAAGTTACATGTCAGTTGATGGAACCGGTCTCTCGTAAGCGTACGAGTAATGTTGGTCCGGGCCGCTTCATTCCACAATACCGTCGAATCAAGAAAAGACCAAGGGAGGAAGCAATCTGAATATCAACGCCCACAAACTCATTTGTGTTCTACTCGTGATCTCATCTACACATAGACCTAGCTCATGATGCCACTGTAGGGGAACGTTGCATGGGAAACAAAAAATTTCCTACGCACACGCAAGATCTATCCATGGTGATGAGCATCTACGAGAGGGAGAGTGGATCTACATACCCTTGTAGATCGCTAAGCGAGAAGCGTTAAGAAATGTGGTTGATGTAGTCGAACGTCTTCGCGATCCAAATCGTAGCCGTCCAATGATCCGTCCCGATCTAGCGCCGAACGGACGGCACCTCCGCGTTCAGCACACGTACAGCTCGATGACAATCTCTGCCTTCTTGATCCAGCAAGAGGGAGTGGAGAGGTAGATGAGTTCTCCGACAGCGCGATGGTGCGGCGGCGGCGGTGGTGGAACTATTCCGGCAGGGCTTCGCCTAAGCACCGTCGGAATCTATTTGGTGGAGGAACTAGGGAATAGAGAACTAGCACGTGGACTTGTGTCCTTGGGGCCTCTATTCCTCTAGTATATATAGGAGGGAGGGGAGGAGGCAGCCTCCCTAGGGTTTCCCCTAGGGGTTCGGCCGAAGGAGGTGGAGGTGGAGCCTCCCACCAATCCTACTCCTAGTAGGATTCCTTCTTCCTACTTGGAAACCTTCTCCACTTGGGGTTTTTCCTTTCCCACCTTTCCTAGCCGCATGGGCCTTGTGGGGCTGGTTTGTCCAGCCCACCAAGGGCTGGTGCACCCCCCCTCAGGCCCATGTGGCCTCCCGGCGTGGGTGGCCCCTCCCGATGACCCTCCAGCACTGCTGGTACACTACCGGAAATACCCGAAACTTTTCCGGTGGCCAAAACGGGACTTCCTATATATCAATCTTTACCTCCGGACCATTCCGGAGCTCCTCGTGACGTCCGGGATCTCATCCGGGACTCCGAACAACCTTCGGTCACCACCATACATAACTTAATACTACCGAAATGTCACCGAACGTTAAGTGTGCAGACCCTGCGGGTTCGAGAACTATGTAGACATGACCAAGACACCTCTACGGTCAATAACCAATAGCGGGACCTGGATGCCCATATTGGTTCCTACATATTCTATGAAGATCTTTATCGGTTGAACCTCTATGTCAAGGATTCAGTTAATCCCGTATCCTGTTCCCTTTGTTCTTCGGTATGTTACTTGCTCGAGATTCGATCGTCGGTATCTCTATACCTAGTTCAATCTCGTTACCGGCAAGTCTCTTTACTCGTTCCGTAATACAAGATCCCGTGGCTAACACTTTAGTCACATTGCTTGCATGGCTTATTGTGATGTTGTATTACCGAGTGGGCCCTGACATACCTCTCCATCATACGGAGTAACAAATCCCAGTCTCGATCCATGCCAACTTAACAGACACCTTCGGAGATACCTGTAGAGCATCTTTATAGTCACCCAGTTACGTTGTGACATTTGATACACACAAGGTATTCCTCCGGTGTCAGTGAGTTTCATGATCTCATGGTCATAGGAACAGATACTTGACATGCAGAAAACAATAGCAATAAACAGACACGATCATATGCTACGTTCATAGTTTGGGTCTTGTCCATCACATCATTCTCCTAATGATGTGATCCCGTTATCAAGTGACATCTCATGTCTATGGCCAGGAAACCTTGACCATCTTTGATCAACAAGCTAGTCTACTAGAGGCATACTTGGGACACAGTGTTGTCTATGTATCCACACATGCAATTTAGTTTCCAATCAATACAATTATAGCATGGATAATAAATGATTATCACGAACAAGGAAATATAATAATAACCATTTTATTATTGCCTCTAGGGCATATTTCCAACAATGATATCCACCTTTAATGATAGAACTGAACATTGTAGCCCCAAAGTGCTGGGTTGGCTACCAATAGCAACCTAGGACTTCCAGTGTCTTTACTTTTTCTTTCAAATAGTGTAGCCCCCAAGTGTCGGGTTAACTTTCCACGACAACGTGGGACTTCTATATAGACCATCTTTGAAAACTTATTTGAGTTGTAGCCCCCAAGCGTCGGGTTATCTTGCTTGCAAGCAACTCGGGGTCAAAAGGTGGTTATAATATTACTTGTGTATTTTCTTGCGGAAATCCATTGCCGAGGCTGAGCAAGAGATCAGACAGCTCAGGGAACAAGTGGCCTTGGAAAAAACTAGACATGAAGAGGCTGAAAAGTTGAGCCCGTATGCCAATGCAGCAGCAAAACATGCCATGGAAGAACTTGAGAATTTCAAGAAGGAGGCCCCTCAAATGGAAGAACTTTTCATACAACGGTCTGAGACCGCTGAAGGAAAAAATAAAAGAAGCACAGACCGGCTTGGGCTGGCTCACCAAGCTCATCAATGAGATTTGCGTCAAAGTTTCCAGTAAGTGATCCTAAGCCGGCTTTTTATCTCTTCCTGCTTTTGGTGCCGACATTCATATCACCTGACCTGTCTTTTGTGCTTTTTGGCTGAAAAACATGGTGGTGAGAACCTGAGGACTCCTCCTGAGAAGTTAAAGATTTTGTATAATCTCATTAAACAACTGTTTATTGGGAGTTGTGAGAAAATTAACGCAGCCAGAGGCTGGACTCAACCGCCTGGGAGGCTGGCTGACGTGCTAAAAGAGTTGTCCATAGTGCCGACTTGGATGTTGATCCAGAATGAACCAGCTTGTCCAAAAGGAGTGCTTCATGGACTAACCCTTGCCAAGGCTTATCACCCAGAGCTGAAGCCAGAGTTGTTAGTCGGCAGCTACCCACAGTTCAAAGTAGATGGCCGTGAATTCACCAAGGAGGACTACCAAGCCATCCTGAAGGAGACCCGACATCATGCTTGCACTATTACACGGTCCACTGATCTGAGTACTTATCATACGGACTATGATGAACAAAAGCGGAAGATAGATCTGAAAATGCCTGAGGCGTTCGAGCTCATAAGCAAAAATGTTGACCCGACGGCACCATCGTCCTCCACAAATCCTCCCGGCTCAGGTACCCTCCGCCATGACGGCTCCTCCATGAGTACCAACCACAAATGAGCAAGAAGAGCCACTTGAAGCTCCGTATCATATTTTCAGGAGAGGGACCACTGGTGGCGAAGATACAGAGACTGACGAGCTCAAGGACAAAGCCCCCAAGCCGTTAGAGGAGAGCATGCCGGAGGCAGAGCAAGCAATGAAGAAGATGGCAACTAAGGAACGGCCGAAGGCTAAGCCGGTGCCAAAAGGGCCGGCCCAGGACCAAGATGCTCAGGGCCTGGTGTCGGTGTCAAAACCGGCGGATCTCGGGTAGGGGGTCCCGAGCTATGAGACTAGGATCGATGGTAACAAAGGGACGAATGAGACGATGTTTACCCAGGTTCGGGCCCTCCTATGGAGGTAAAACCCTACGTCCTGCTTGATTATATTGGTGGTATGAAGATTACAGAGTTGATCTACCTCGAGATCGACTAGCTAAAACCCTAGATGAGTTTCTGTCCCTTATGATCTAAAACCCTCTGGCTTATATAGACACCAGGGGCTATTAGGGTTACATATAGTCGGTTACCCACCAGAGGGAAAAACACAGGCCTAATCTACTATCTTCGACTTGACAGACACGCCACAGCTCCTCAGGTTTCCTTCCCGGCGACGGGGCCTTCAATCGATCTCTTCCTTAGTGAGCGGTCCATTAATCCGACCTATGAGAGATAGGTCGGCAGTCCGAGGACCCCTTAATCCCGGACTCCCTCAGTAGCCCCCGGACTAGCCTCCAACGCCGGGGTATATCCGGACAATCTTGCGTGTCGAAGTCTTCGGCTTGCGAGGCGAGTCCCTCAACCCCTGCTTGCTCGGCAACCATCCCATCATCAGAGAATCCTCGATTGCTGAGAACCTGCGGGACCCAGTGTAATAACCTCCAGCGCTTCTCGATCCTTGTGCATCGAGGGGAGACGAGCGGCCCGGTAGCTATTTACGAGATTGCCCCTCCCGCAAGGGAGGCACCACTTATTTAAACAAGTTAAATCGTGGTCTGGGTCACAGCTTCCTCTTCCCCCCCGCTAGAGAAAAACTTCAAGCGAGAAACCACCACAAAAACATGGCGAGCGCCCCCAGCTCTTCCTCGCGCCCTTATGGCTCCCGCCCCGGGGATTGGTCAAGTTGTTCTGTATCCCTCCTCCGGCTGCGTGACCTCGAGACCCAAGGGTATCTCTCTTCCTCAGATCTAGCGGCTACCCGCGCCGGCTTGACTTCCTTTGACGGCGAAGCCTTCGCAGAGAACTTCCCCAATCCTAACAAGGGCGAGCGGGTATGCTTCGTGCCTTTCCTCTTACGAGGCCTAGGATTCCCCATTCATCCTTTCCTGAGGGGGTTACTGGAGTTCTATGGGATCCAGCTACATCATCTTACCGCCGGGTCCATTTTGCACATCTCGGGCTTTGTCGCTCTGTGCGAAATATTCCTGGGCTGCGAGGCGCACTTTGAATTATAGAGAAAGTACTTCTGCCTCGTCCCCCGAACTCGGGGTGAGACAATTCGGGAAGTAGGAGGAGCCGAAGTATGTCGCATAGCGGGAACAGGATACCCATCGGGGACACCGAAGAAGGAATCCGAAGAATGGTCTTCGGAATGGTTTTATATCGAAGACGTTCCCCTATTCGATCCAGCTTGGAGGGGCTTGCCCGAATACTCCGACGTCCTTCCGAAGAAAAGGTATAATTGGCAACCGAAGAGTTCGTCTCAAGAGGACAGTGCTGAAGTTCGACGCTTGGCCGCCCACATAAGGGTACTGGCTCATCACAAGCTCACCATGATCGATGTGATGGCCGCCGCCATCACCCGATGTGTTCAACCTCTTCAGTAAAGGATACATCCTTTGTGGCATTACAATGGAACGAGTGACACCACTCTCTCCCGACGGCAGGGCCCTGCCAATCAGGTGGCCTTGGCAGCCGCACTTGCCGACCTGTACAAAGGAGAAAAAGAAGACTTTGTTCGGTTGCAAGTCAAGGAGGGCTACTCGAGCTACAATCCCCATCGAATGGGTAAGCCCTTCGACTTTGCGACCTGAGTTCGAGCGTTTATTTTCCCTTCCTTTGACTGACGCTTTTGATCTGCGCAAATAGGAATCGCGGAGCTTTGCCGAGACAATCAACTGTCCGGCCCCTCAACCAGAGAACTATTCTCGTGATGACGATCCAGGATTCCACGACGATCCAGAGCTATCACTGGAGTATGAAGACGGGGTCTTTTACTAGGAGAGCCTTGATCGATCCAAGGTGGCTATCATAGTCGATCACCCCGGATCACTCCCCTCCTCCACTGCGGGCAAGAAGAAAATTTCTTCTCGTAGAAGGCAGACATCCTCCGTCAACCCAAATATACCGGCTCCCACTCCCAAGCGTCGTCGGTACTCGCGGCGAACGTCGGCTGCAGCAGCAATGCCCGGGCCGGGCACCAACAGGAGTCCTTCATGTGAGCCGGTCATGGAGACGGCGCCAAACACTCGATCAACCAAAAGGTACTTTGTTCGGTCGCTCAATCTATTGTTGTTATGATCGGTGGGATCTTACAGAAGATCTTATGTCGAAATACTCAGGAAGCGAGTACAACCATCTTCTGCCAAAGATATTGTCGGGATGCCCGGCCACACGCACGAATCAAGATCTTCTGCTCACGCCGATCCTGCCGCGGAGGCCCCTGTGGTCAATCCGTCCCCTGAAGACTCCGAGGGCGAGGTATCAGTCACTAAATCCGAAGCAGAAAGCGCGATGAAACACCGGCGGCGGCGAGAAATCCCGCGCGACCCGGCGTTTTCCGAACAAGAGTTCAATGCTCTATGCTCGGCGGACGCATACCTTGGAGCTGCCCGAGTCAGGTTCGGGGAAGCTGTGAAACTGATATCGTCTGGCCTGAAGGTGAGTGATTAAAAATCCGGACATAAATGTAAACCCAGTAGCCCCCGAGCCTTGATTTGGTCGGGACGACCGGATTAAGGATCCGCATGTTGGTTTCATGTTTGACGCAGGCTTCAAGGCAACAGAATGAGCAATTGGCCAATGAATTGGAGGCGAGCCGAACACAGGTGGAAACCATGAAGGCCGAGCTTGAACAAGTGAAGAAGTTTACCCGGGAGGCGCATGGTGAGTATATCAATTCTATTGATCTTAGTAGATAGTCCCATGCTGACGCGATGGTACTTTTTAGCAGCTGAATCAATAGGGCAATTGCAAAAAGATTTAGATGCGGCTCGAGAATCTCAGAGGTACGCTGAATCCCAGCATGAGGCCGGCTACCTTTCGCTGCAGCGAAACCTGGAAGAGAAGAAACGTCTCCAGGCGGAAAACAAGCAGCAGGCCAAAGATATTGAGAGTTTAAAGACTCAATTGGCCCATGCCCAAGAAGAGAACCAGAAACTACGGAGGGGCATGTTCGGTAAGTGTGATTATAACGTTGAAAGGTACCTCCCCTTCATAAGGTGTAGTGAACATGCCTTGTCTCATGTATAGGTCTCCTAACCGGGCGGCCTGAAGAAGAGATCGGTTCCTACCGGGGGAACCTCCTGGAGGAACTGTCCGCCGTTCATGAGCGGTTTCGGAAGGCTATGAGGGGCATGATAAAAGCGCTATGGCCTGCCGAGAAGCCTCCGGAATGGATGACCGAGCTAGCCGGGCGATTCAAAGAAGCCCGGAGTCGGTTCGAGCTATGGAAGACATTGGCTTGCTGGGAGGGAGCACGAGAAGCGTGGGCGATGATCAAGACCCGTTATACTGGTCTTAACCCCGAGCGTATGGCTCAGGTTGGGCCAGTAGGACCTGATGGGCAAGAAGTGCCGCTTCACTTGGTGTACGACCAAGTGATGCCTGCTGCTCGTCTCTCGCAGGAAGATTGCGCCCTGGATGCCTTAATAGACAATCTTGACCAGCAGCCGGACGTGTGATTCTATGTATCTATGTACTTTAAATCAAAAAGTTGCTCCATCTGTGTTGCAAACTTTGTCTTAACCGGCCATCGGCTTCGACCTCCCGTGCTAAAAGCTGGGGAGTGTTCCGTATAAAATATCCCTTGATAAGAGGGAACTCGTTCGAGGAACCAGGCAATCCGGCCACTTGGTACGAACAGACAGAAGGCGTATAGGGAGACATGTAATATTACTGCTTAGCGTAAGAAACATCTTCCAAAGGAAATAATACCTCTATCGGTGCCTCCCCTTAGGTTGCTACGTAAATCGTAGATAATAAGGCCGCATACTGCTAGTATGCGACTAATGACTTTTTTGAGAAAACCGCGTGATGGTAATAACAACCATCATTTCATTTGCTGCTTCCGTCGTAGCCGACCAATTTTCTGCTAAAGATAGCTAGCTTTTGGCTTCACCCGTCTGAGGTACGGACCCGGATGACCCGGCCGTAACAATCGCAGAGGTGCTCCCTTTACCCTCTAGCCGAACAATCGGGAACGTAGAGGGTAAACACAGGAGCGAGGCAACCCAGCTTGGCCCAAATCTTAGTTCGAATTGATGCATATGATGGCTTTTACGATCGACAAAGGAAACATGCATGCATAATAAATTTCAATAGATGCTTTAAAGGTAAACTCGTCGGCTTCGGGAAGAAGCCCCCAGGCGTTTTATTCGGATTTAACATTTGACGATGTATGCCGAAAATCTAAACGCTAGCTCAGTTTAGCCGAACATAGACTTGGGGAGAGAAAGGTCCGAACCTGCCAAAAATCTAGGTGGAAGGGAAGGAACATGAAAAGAAAAAGGAAAAAAAAGGAAATAAGGAGGATAAAAAGAATGACGACACCGATCTAGCCGTAAAAACGCCGAAGACGAGCTGCGTTCCGTGGGTTTGGTTCGAGGCGGTTATCTGCCGGGCTTCGGAGACGATAAGCCCCTCCTGTGAGTACTTCATCGATTATGAAGGGGCCCTCCCATTTGGGTTTGAGCTTGTGCTTCTGCTTCTCGGGGAGCCGTAAGACGAGTTCCCCCACATTATATGCTTTTGCCCTGACCTCCCTGCTCTGGTAACGCCGGGCCTGCTGTTGATAAAAAGTAGAGCGAGCCCGAGCTATGTCGCGCTCTTCTTCTAGGGCGTCCAAGTCGTCCTGCCGATCTAGCTTGGCCTCCTTTTCTTCGTACATGCGCACCCTTGGTGCATCGTGAATAATATCACAAGGAAGGACTGCTTCTGCCCCATAGACCATAAAAAACGATGTGTATCCCGTTGATCGGTTCGGGGTAGTACGCAGGCCCCACAGAACGGAATCGAGTTCCTCGACCCAATGACAGTCGGACTCATGAAGGGATCAGACCAAACGTGGCTTAACACCACTCATAATGAGGCTGTTGGCCCGTTCGACCTGTCCATTGGTCTGCGGGTGATAAACCGATGCATAATCGAGCTTAATGCCCATTTTTTGCGCACCAGTCTTTTACTTCCTGGGCGGTGAAGATGGATCCATTGTCCGTTATTATACTGTGCGGGACGCCATAATGGTGTACCACGCCAGATATAAAGTCGATTACTGGTCCGGATTTGGCCGATTTGACAGGTTTTGCCTCGATCCATTTGGTGAACTTGTCCACCATGACCAATAGGTATTTCTTTTTCTTGGTCCCCCCTTTAAGTGGTCCGACCATGTCCAGCCCCCAGACCGCAAAAGGCCAAGTGATCGGAATAGTCCGAAGAGCCGTTGGGGGCATGTGACTTTGATTTGCAAAAAGTTGGCATCCTACGCAGTGTTGGACAAGCGACTGGGCATCCGCTCTAGCGGTGGGCCAGAAGAAACCAGCCCGAAAGGCCTTGCCTACTAAGGCCCTTGCCGCGGCGTGATGGCCGCCCATTCCTGCGTGGATTTTGGTCAAAAGCTGCCTTCCTTCTTCCTCAGATATGCACCGTTGGAGGACTCCGGTGGTGCTTTTCTTGTATAACTCACCCTCGTGGACCTTATAGGCCTTGGATCGCCGGATTATGCATCTCGCCTCTGTCTGGTCATCCGGGAGTTCCTGGCGAAGAAGGTAGGCGAGAAAGGGCTCGGTCCATGGCGCAATTACTGCCATGACCTCATGAGCCGAAGGCATTTCGTCCATTACGGAGCCGCCGATGATTTGATCATCTGGTTCGTTGTCAGGGTGAACAACCTCTTCTGCGCTGATGAGTCCGGCGCCCTTATCATCGTCCTGCCAAACCACCGATGGCTTGAAGAGCCGTTCAAGGAAGGTGTTTTTTGGGACGGGGTCGCGTCTGGCACCTAAGCGGGCCAATATGTCAGCGGCCTGGTTGTTGTCTCTAGCGACATGATGGAATTCCAGCCCCTCGAACCGTGCGGATATTTTAAGGACGGCGTTTTTATATGCCGCCATCTTCGAGTTTTTGGCGTCGAACTCGCCGTTGATTTGGGAGATGGCCAAGTTAGAATCTCCCCGTACTTCCATCCGTTGTATACCCATTGAGGCTGCCATCCGAAGACCATGCAAAAGGGCTTCGTATTCGACTGCATTGTTGGAATCGGCATACATGATTTGTAGCACGTATCGGACGCTGTCGCCTGTGGGGGATGTGAGGATAACTCCAGCCCCCAGTCCGGCCAGTGTCTTGGATCCGTCGAAGTACATCGTCCAGTGGGAGTATGTACTATATTCCCTGGGGAGCTCGGCCTCCGTCCATTTCGCGAGGAAATCTGCCAACACCTGAGATTTAATAGCTCGTCGAGGCTTATAGGCGATTTCGAAAGGAAGGAGTTTGATGGCCCATTTGGCTATGCGGCCGGTGGCGTCCCTGTTATTGATTATATCGTTCAGGGGTACTTCAGAGGCCACCGTGACCGAACACTCTTGAAAGTAGTGTCTTAGTTTTCGCGATGACATAAATACTGTATAGGCTATCTTCTGGTAATGCGGGTATCTGGACTTGCACTGCGTTAGTACTTCTGACACATAATAGACCGGCTTCTGTATCCGGAATTTATGACCCTCCTCCTCTCGCTCGACGACGAGCACCGCGCTAACCACTTGGTTGGTGGCCGATATGTATAATAACATTGGTTCACCGGCGCCTGGTGCTGTGAGTATAGGGTTGCTTGCCAGGAGTGTTTTAATTTCCTCTAACGCGGCGGCTGCTTCATCGGTCCATACGAAATTTTTGGTCCGTTTCAGCAACCTGTAGAGCGGTAAAGCCTTTTCACCGAGGCGGGAGATAAAGCGGCTTAATGCCGCCACGGAACCCACCAGTTTTTGGACATGCTTGAGCTCTGTGGGAATTGCCAGTTCCGATAGGGCGCGGATCTTAGCCGGATTCGCTTCTATTCCTCTATGGGAAACAATGAATCCGAGCAGTTTGCCAGCAGGGACTCCGAAGATGCATTTCTCCGGATTGAGTCGTATATCGTACTCGCGTAAGCTGGCAAAGGTTTGCCTTAGGTCGTCGATTAGCTAGCTGACGTGTTTGGTCTTAATGACCACATTGTCCACGTATGCCTCGACTGTTTTGCCAACCTATTTTTCGAGACAGGTCTGGATCATACGCTGGTATGTAGCTCTAGCGTTCTTTAGCCCAAAGGGCATTGTGTTGAAACAGAATGGCCCGTATGGGGTGATGAATGCGGTTGCAGCTTGATCGGATTCCTTCATTTTGATCTGATGGTATCCGAAATAAGCGTCGAGGAAACACAGTGAATCGTGTCCGGCGGTGGCGTCAATAATCTGGTCTATGCGTGGTAGGGGGAAAGGGTCCTTAGGGCAGGCTTTGTTAAGCTCTTTAAAGTCGACGCACAGCCGCCAGGTTTTATCTTTCTTCGGTACCATCACCAGGTTTGCCAACCATTCGGGGTGTTTGATCTCCCGTATGAATCCGGCCTCTAGCAGCTTGGCTAATTCTTCACCCATAGCTTGACGCTTAGGCTCGGAAAAGCGGCGCAGAGTCTGTTTGACGGGCTTAAAGCCTGGGATTATATTCAGGCTGTGTTCTGCCAGCCGGCGTGGGATTCCTGGCATATCAGAGGGATGCCAGGCAAAGATGTCCCAATTTCTTGTAAGAATGCTCGCAGCGCTTCATCTACCGTGGGGTCCAGCTGAGCTCCGATGGACGCTGTTTTATTAGGGTCCGTCGGGTGTACCTGGAATTCAACGATTTCCTTTGCAGGCTTGAAGGACGTGGGTTTGGGCCTTTTACTAAGGATCACATCGTCCTTGTCCACTGTTGACCGGAGTGCGGTCAATTCCTCTGCAGCGAAGGTCTCAGCTAGCGCCTCGAGGGCGAGCGCCGCTGTTTTGTTTTCGGCTCGAAGGGCTGTGCTCGAGTCACTGGCGATTGTGATTACCCCGCCTGGGCCTGGCATCTTGAGCTTCATATACCCGTAATGGGGTATGGCCTGGAACTTTGTGAAGGCGTCGCGCCCTAACAGCGCATGGTAGCCACTGGGGAAGGGCACAATATGGAAGAGAATTTCTTCGGATCGGTAGTTGTCGGGCGTGCCGAATACTACGTCAAGTGTGACACGTCCCGAACAGCGTGCCTCCTTCCCAGGGATGATTCCCCAGAAGGTTGTGTTGCTATGTTCGATGCGAGATCGATCGAACTGCATTTTTTCCAGGGTATCTTTGTAGATAAGGTTTAAACCACTACCACCATCCATTAGCACCTTCTGTAGCCTGAAACCGTCGACGATAGGGTTTAGGACCAGTGCGGCCGGTGTTTGACCGGGACGGATGGTTGGTTGATCAGTGCCTCCGAAGGTGATTGGTGTCTCTGCCCATGGACTTGCTGCCGCCACATGGTAGACCTGCTTGAGTTCTTTGAGAGCTCGTTTCCTCCTGTTTCTAGAGGAGAATGTTTCGTAGATTGTCAGGACTTCCGCATTGTACCTTTGTGGCATTGTGCGGCGCCTGTTCGGAGGTGGGTCCTGTAGAATGGCCTCTCCACTTTTTGCGAC
This sequence comes from Elymus sibiricus, assembly GCA_039707655.1. Taxonomy (NCBI): domain Eukaryota; kingdom Viridiplantae; phylum Streptophyta; class Magnoliopsida; order Poales; family Poaceae; genus Elymus; species Elymus sibiricus. The sequence goes on along the minus strand of CM077663.1, from coordinate 311,960,455 downwards.
TTGCCTGACGACCCAGCAAGCTCTAAGGCTGTGGGTCGGGTTTGTGTTCAGCAAGACAGAATGTATAGGGCATGGTCTGTCCAACAGTCCGTCAAGGACGGTTTTGGCCCCCATAGGGGGTATGTGCCTCTTTTCGACGGGTTCGTGCTCGACTAGCTGCTTCGGGGGTATCCTGCTTTTCTGATCTCCTGCAGGGTGTTCGGTAAAATCTGGTTCCGCGAGTAGCCGTTCAGCTTGCCAGGTGCTCTCCATGGCACAGTATTTTTGTACCATGTCCGATAACTCGGTGAAGCTGCGAACGTGTCGCCGGGATAGGGCATTGAGGATTCCTTCATCGTGACAATTGCGACTAAAAGTTGGCATTATCTCCTGGTCACTAGAGCCTGGTACTCTGTCTCTGACGAGGAGGAGTTTGGCCCAAAAGTGGTGCACCGACTCCCCGGGTAATTGTTTGACGTCCCGTAAGTCCGAAGACTTGGACTCTCCTACGGTGCACGAGTGCTCGACTTGGGTGGCGGGTGGGAAAACTTTTTGCTCCGCGCCGTGATGTGAGTTCGGAACAACGGGGTTCGACGCAGGGCTCGGGCCGCACGCAAGATTGGGAATCGATCCCAAGTTATCCTTGGAGCGAGCTCCCGAGTCTGAGTTGTCCACGGGATCTTGATGATCGGGGACCGGGGTGTAAACTGTTTTTAGTTTCGGTTGTTGGGGGGACGAGTCTCCGGCTGGGCACTCGACGGTGGCGACTAGGTGAGTGACTGAGGGAGTGCGAATCTCCCTGTCATCAGGTTTGAGCCCGATCCGGTCATAGACCGAGGTCTGGTGGTAGTCGGCCAGTCCGAAGGTTCGAATCCGGCCCAATAGCTCGTTCAAGGACGAGATGTTAGCGGAGTATGCGTCACCGATGCGCTCGGGCCCGATCTGCAACGCCGCAGCCCCGGGATCGCTCGAAGGCGGATCCGGGTGATGTTCGGCTGCGACGGGTCCAGGCGTATCAAGGGGGTTGGGCGTGCTAGACAGCCCAAGGGGAGAGGTCACCTCGGAAGCGACGCCCGCTGCTACCGGTGTCAAGGCATCGGATTCTCCGGGCTTCTCCATGGAAGTCGAGGGCTTCATCCAAACAAGTTTTCCCTGTGAATCGACGGTGAACTCTAGGTTCCCGAATCTGATTTCTTGGGCGGGAAAAAGGCTTCCGATCTGGCCGAGATGGTCAGTCGGATCGGCGCGCGACAAGGCGCCGCCGCTCGCGAGGTCTGTCTAGGGTCAGTAGCATCCTGGGCACAGACCCCGCGGCTTGTGAGAAGAAGAGCCATCGATTCCTCTGGTGATCACAGCGGAACTCTCAATGAAAGCACCAATGTCGGTGTCAAAACCGGCGTATCTCGGGTAGGGGGTCCCGAGCTGTGAGACTAGGATCGATGGTAACAAAGGGACGAAGGAGACGATGTTTACCCAGGTTCGGGCCCTCCTATGGAGGTAAAACCCTACGTCCTGCTTGATTATATTGGTGGTATGAAGATTACAGAGTTGATCTACCTCGAGATCGACTAGCTAAAACCCTAGATGAGTTTCTGTCCCTTATGATCTAAAACCCTCTGTCTTATATAGAAACCAGGGGCTATTAGGGTTACATATAGTCGGTTACCCACCAGAGGGAAAAAACAGGCCTAATCTACTATCTTCGACTTGACAGACACGCCACGGCTCCTGAGGTTTCCTTCCCGGCGACGGGGCCTTCGATCGATCTCTTCCTTAGTGAGCGGTCCATTAATCCGACCTATGAGAGATAGGTCGGCAGTCCGAGGACCCCTTAATCCTGGACTCCCTCACCTGGGTAGCAAGTCAGGAGAAATTTAAGTCTTTCCTGCAAAAAACAATGGAATTCAGCCCATAAGGGCTTGTAATAGATGTAGAAAACTTATCAGTTTAATATATGTATGGATATACATTGTTTTGGTTCCAGAGATAACTTGTAAAGGATCTTAGAGGCCGGCTTATGCCTTGCCAGGTTTATCAATTGGTCGTTTTCATAAGCCGACATTCGCATGACTTAGACCGTTGTGATCAAACTCAATTAGATGCGGGGTCACACTAAGTCCTGTAAAAGGAATAATAGGTGATTGATCTAAAAGGTGCACAATCGGGTCATATATGTGCGAGTAGCTTCAAGCTTAGAAGGCAGATAAAACCATAAGTCGGCATTGATGTGCCAGGTTACAAGGGTATACGCTTAACTTTGTAGGTTATCAGTCCCCAGGTAACCATGTGATCTATTTATATGAATAATATATTTTATGGTTTGCACCCAATGTGAATGGTTTATTCTTATTGAATCTAGATAATAGTGATACACACGTTCATAATATTGATGCCAAAAGATGCAAAGTTAATGATGATAGCACCACATACTTGTGTGGACTGCCAGTCATATTGATGTAAAGCGATGAAGAAACTCCACGCCGATGGACTTCTGTAATCACTTGATTATGAATCATTTGAAACATGTGAACCATGCCTCATGGCAAGATGACGAAAACCCCGTTTTTCGGTACAATGGAGCGGACAAGTGACTTGTTGAAAATATTACATACTGATGTTTGCGGTCCAATGAGTGTTGAAGCGCGCGGTGGATATCATTATTTTCTTACCTTCACAGATGATTTGAGTAGAGATGAGTATATTTACTTAATGAAACACAAGTCTGAAACATTTGAAAAGTTCAAGGAGTTTCAGAATGAAGTAGAGAATCATCGTAACAAGACAATACAATTTCTACGATCTGATCGTGGGGGTGAATATCCGAGTTACGAGTTTGGCACACATTTAAGACAATGTGGAATTGTTTCACAACTCACGCCACGTGGAACACGACAACTTAATGGTGTGTCCGAGCATCGTAATCATACTCTATTGAATATGGTGCGTTCTATGATGTCTCTTACCGATTTGCCACTATCGTTTTGGGGTTATGCATTAGTGACAATTGCATTCACTTTAAACAGGGCACCGTCTAAATCCGTTGAGACGACATTGTATGAATTATGGTTTGGCAAGAAACCTAAACCGTCGTGTCTTAAAGTTTGAGGATGCGACAATTATGTAAAGAGGATTCAACCTGGTAAGTTCGAACCCAAAATGGAGAAGTGCGTCTTCATAGGATACCCTAAAGAGACCATTGGGTATACCTTCTACACACATCCGAGGACAAGATATTTGTTGCCAAGAATGAATCCTTTTTAGGGAAGAAGTTTCTCTCGAAAGAAGTGAGTGGGAGAAAGATAGAGCTTGATGAGGTAATCGTACTTTCTCTCGAATTGGAAAGTAGTACATCGCAGAAAGAAGTTCACGTGATGCCTACACCAGCCGGAGAAGAAGTTAATGATGATGATCATGAAACTTCGAATCAAGCTACTATAGAACTTCGTAGGTCAACTAGGACACGTTCCGCACCAGAGTGATACGGTAATCCTGTCTTGAAAGTCATGTTGTTGGACAACGATGAACCTACGAACTATGAAGAAGCAATGATGAGCCTGGATTCTGAAAAATGGCTTGAGGCCATGAAATCTGAGATAGGACCCATGCACGAAACGAGAGAAGAGGAGAATCGCCAGCGCAACAGCTCAGGGGCACACAGGGGTGACCTAACGTGGCGGTAGGGTTTTCGGCCCGTGTTGCTTAGATGATACCAGGGGAGGGCGTTCAGTGTGTGTTGCGCACACGTGCATGTGTATCATGTAACTGTTGAGGATGATGGCTCCTTTTATGGTTGTTTACGGTGAAGGAATAGTCATCAGATCGAGGGCGATAATTGATGGCAATGACACTTTGTACTTGGCCTCGACGAATACTCTCTTCTTGAGAGTGTGTGTCTTTGCCGGTAACCAGGTTGGCCGGTTCAATGAAAATCGGATGATCGTGACCACGTTTTCTCAGATATTCATTGAACTAACCTGGTCTTCTTGGTCAATGAGGCTGCCGAATGTTGTTGAAACTCGAAAACAACCAATGAGTATATAATGAATTCATGTGTTTATCTTAACAAAATACAAACGCAGAAGCTCATGTATACGCATACAAGGTTTTGCTCCCGATGTTGCACAGTCTGGCGTGACAAACAAACCCAATGCAACTTTGATATGCTCGATCAGTACAATTTATTTCCCGACTTCTTCCACTAGCCACTGTATCGGTTTTCTTTTTCTTGGAGAAAGCATTGGCATTTTCTTCTCACTCATAGACGAAGAAAATTACAGCGTAGTGCAGAGTAGCTCTATCCATGAAAACCACGTTTATACTCCTCGAAAAAAAAAAGATAACCACGTTTACCGCGCACCGTTCTTCTGTTCCTGCCGTACAGTTGGCCCTTGAGCTGTTTCAAAACCTCCACCCAGAGCCAGAGGCTGACAACTGAAGGCCACATATTCCCGAGAAAGTCTGTGATGCGCCGGGCTCAGGTAGAGAGAGCAAGAACCACATATTGGCTCCGAAAGGAAGCAAGAAACACATGCCACTTGCGCGTCGAGAATACCTCCCTGGAACAACCGGGGGATACGGTTGCCTGGGCCATTTTGGAAGCGACCGCAGGGGCCACGGGCGTTAACCGCAACGAGCCACCCCTGCTGTAGCTAAAAGAGAAAACCACACTAGAATCCGTCTACAGAAGAAGGTAACTGTGCTGTCGTGGACCCGCGGTGGGCTCCAGAACGTTGCTCTCTGGAACATACTCCCTCCGGTCCTTTTTAGTCTGCATATAGGTTTTGTCCGAAGTCAAAATACTATACTTTGACCAAACTTACAGGAAAAAGTATCAACATTCACAATACCAAATCAATATTGTTGGATTCATTATGAAATTTCATAGTATATATATTTGGTACTGTAGATGTTGGTACTTTTTAATATATATTTGGTCAAAGTTTGCAAAGTTTGACTTGATAGAAATCTAATACGCGGAGTAAAAAGGACCGGAGGGAGTACTGTATTACAGGTTGATTTTCGAAGAGATTATGTTAGTACCAAACTCTCACGATGCCAGATTTTCCAAAGAGAAATACTACTACGTAGTATTGACCGAAACCAAAATCATCTCAGTTAAATCAACACCGGAGTAGTAGTACTAGTGAGCATTTATGCTGTTTTTTTCTTCTTTTGAAACGGAGACAAAAGCTTTGTCTCATCTCATTAAATAAGAAGGAGAAGAACAAAGTTTTTAACGGTGTTACAGGACCAAAAGGTCCGAAAACTGGGATCACTCTCCCGGTAAAATGTTACCCAGAAATCTAGCCCCGGCCACTACCCAAGTTTTAGCCTCTTCCCTGATCTTCGCCGCCACCCTGGTGGGCAGCGAGGCCTTGTTGCGGAAAACACGGGCATTCCTTTCATTCCAAATCTCCTAGCATATGAGCATTTGTAGTGAGTTGATCGCCTTTCTGAAGTATCCCGGTTGTCCTTCGCCCGAATTCCACCATTGCTTCATCGTGTGTAAGTCGTGCCAAGACGGTGTCACAGATTGCCGGCCCACAGTGGCGAAGCCACGTTAAGAGGAGTGTGGTCAATTGACCACGCAGGTCTTTGGCAAATCATTTGTACACAACTAGAAATCATGTATTATTTTTATTAAATTTAGTGAAAACACATGTATTTGACATCATAGATTTGAAATGACATCACAAACTTCTGATCCTGGCACCGCCACTGCCGGCCCAACCAAACATAAATCAGGTTTCAAACCCTTATAGTGTAGCGACATTTGAACATCAGGTGGACCGCAGTTTCCGGCTCCCTCTTGCAGAGCTGGCAGAGGCCACAGTTTGGTCACCCTCTGCGAAGCAATCTGTCCGCCGTCCAAACTCTGTCTTGAAGAATCAACCAAGAGAAGAGTTTGATCTTGGGAGGTGCCCAGATCTTCCACACCGTCGAGGGTTTGCTGGTTGATTTGGAGAGATACCAGTATATATGAGGAGCAAAAGGATTTGGTGAGATGAGAAGGAAATTAGAGCATCTACAGCCGGACACCCTATATGCTCCTCAAACGCCCGGAACGCCCTCCCGGTCACTGACCGGTCACAAAAATGCGACCCAATCGGACCCCTCATATCCGTCTCAAACGCCCGGACTGACCGGCACTCCTCATATCCATCTCAAATATGGGGACGATATGAGGGCTCGCGGACGCGCCCGGACACGCCCAGTCAGTCCGCCACGTAGGACGCGACCCCACTCCGGACCACCTTTTCTCTTTTCTTATTCATTATTTTCTTTCTCTCTCTTCTTCTCCACCAATCACGTGCAAGTGACTGGACATATGAGAAGAAAAATGAAAAGTGTGGCTGCGCGGACCAAATTATAGGGGCTCAAAACGGACACGCCCGGTCACTGACCGGGCGCGTCCGCGGGCGTTTAAGGGGTCAGATTTGCTAGGTCCGGCTGTAGATGCTCTTAGGGTCCCAATCAATGTCACGGCTGCCGCCAATAATAATGGAGTAAATCATGGGCAGCGATCGAAGTACTATACTTGATACTAGTACCAAACTACGTATTATACTGCTAAACAAAACCAGGGAAGAGAAGGAGAGACGGAAGAAAGAGAGTGCATGTCGTACCCGCAAAAAAAAAAGAGTGCATGTCGACTCGACGCATGGGGTCAAACCAAGCACCACGAGGCCGCCGCGTCGCCCCGCTCCCCCGTCCCCCACTACAGAATCTATCTACAGAGGAAAAAGTATTAGAGTATAGGTCGGTTACGGATAGTATATCCGGCAAGGTTTGGAATTGTAATCTATCTCTATTAGTCTTGGAGTCCAAGTTTTGTAATCTATATAAACAGCCCTTCGAGGCCCCAATCAATACAACATACAACAATCATTATTCTCCACTTATCATGGTATCATACGCCTAGGTTTTCCGCACCTGGCATGGCACCGCCAACCACGCCGCCGCCCCGGCCGACTCGGCCCCTCTTCTCCATGACCGAGTTCCGCGCCGCCGGTGCCCCCCTTCTTCTTCCTACTCTACAACTACCCAAACAACCCCCCCTCAACTCCCAATGATCTCCCTAGCCGACACCATTGCCGACGTCTCCCCTTTCATCCCAATCTCGTTAGATCTTGGCGCCCACAACTACTACCATTGGCGCCACCTCTTCACCATCCACCTCGGCCGCTGCGGCCTCCGCCACCACATAGATCCATCCTACCCTCCGCAGCACACCGATCCTCGCCATCATCCAGTGGATTTACACACGCATCTCCATGGAGCTCTTCAATCTGGTCTCCTCCGATGACGCCACCGCCGCCGAGCTTTGGGCATCCCTCCAGCAGCTGTTCCAGGACAACTCCGACGCGCGCATCAACGCCCTCAACACCGAGCTCCGTACGACCGTCCAAGGCGATGCCCCGGTCACCGTTTTCTGCCAGCGGATCAAGGCTATCGGCGACGAACTTCGTGAACTCGGCGATCACGTCGACGATCGCGCCCTCATCAACGCTCTCCTCGTAGGCCTCAGCGAGCAGTTCGAGAAGCAGCAGTCCTTCATCCCCATGCTCAAGCCCTACCCCACCTTCAAGGAGGTTCGCTCCCTCCTCCAGCAAGAAGAGAAGAATCAAGCTCGCAAGGCGCTACGGCCACCGCAGGTGTTTCACGCTCCTGCCGCGGCCGGGCTTGCTGGGCTTGCCGGGGCCCCGCCTGGGCTGCCGCGCCAATCTGCCGCACCCTCCCCTCCTACCGCGGCGGCAGCAGCTCCTCCACCGCCCCCAGGCTGGCGCCCGAGCCCGGCCTACCGGGGCAAGAATCCGATCTACCGGCCCCCTGCATCTCGCTCCGTCGGCACTGCACCAGCTCCGCCATCGGCCGCTCCGTCGTCACCGGCTCCCTTAACATGGCAGCCTCCGCACGATCCCTGGACCGGCCTTATTCAAGCTTGGCCGATGCCCTGGTCGGCCCCTTCGCCGTACGGCGCCCCGCCTGCTTACACGGGCACGTGGAGCCCTGGCCTTCGCCCGGCCACCGGCTCTCCTGGACTCCTTGGGCCCAAGCCGCCGGCGCATGTCTACACCGCCACTCCTACGCCACCTCCCAGCGCGCCAGGACTACTGCCACCCTACTACACCTTGCCGGCTTCTTACGGCACCTTGCCGGGCTTGCCGGCTTCTTACGGCCCCTTGCCGGCCCCGGCAGCATACTACCAGTCGCCGACCCTGCCCTACGCTCCCATGCACGCTCCTGGCCCCTCTGCTCCTCCACAGCAGCCGGCCTGGGATCAAGCCGCCTTCATCAACGCCATGAACAACTTTACTCTCAATAACGAAGGTACGAATTGGATTTTTGATTCTGGTGCATCCTCGCATATGTCTTCAAATATGAATTTGCTGTCAGCTTGTTTTCCTCCTGTTTTTTCTACGATCACCATTGGTGATGGTTCCACCATACCTGTTTCCTGCACCGGTCATTCTTACATCTCTTCCTCTTACGCCAATTTTCTTCTCCGCAATATTCTTGTTGCTCCTTCCCTCATCAAAAATCTTATTTCTGTTCGCCAATTTTGTATTGACAATCAAGTAATTTTGGCTTTTGACCCTTTTGGTTTGTCTGTGAAAGATCTGGCAACGGGGGAGGAACTCGCTCGGTACAATAGCACGGGCGATCTTTATCCGCTTCATGGCACACCTACATCCACTCCCCGAGCCATGCTTGCATCAGTTGATTTGTGGCATCGTCGTCTAGGACACCCCAATAAAACCACCTTGTCATCCTTGCTTCAAGAATTTTGTATTCCTAGTTCTAGTGTTCCTCATAATCCCTCTGTTTGTAATGCCTGTCAATGCGGCAAACATGTTAGATTACCTTTTGGAACCTCTACTACCCTTAGCACTTTTCCTTTTGAATTAATTCACTGTGATTTATGGACCTCTCCCATCCCTAGTGTCTCTGGTTACAAATATTATCTTGTGATTTTGGATGACTATTCTCATTATATTTGGACTTTTCCTCTCCGTGCTAAATCTGAAGTACATGCCCTCTTTCTCAATTTTCGACAATATGTTCTTACACACTTTGGCTTGCCAATTAGATTTATTCAATGTGATAATGGTCGAGAATTTGACAACACTCAAAACCGCAACTTCTTTCTCTCTCAAGGTATTCTTCTTCGTTTTTCCTGTCCTTATACCTCCCCTCAAAATGGTAAAGCTGAACGTTCTCTTCGCTCCATTAATGATATTCTTCGCACCTTGCTACTACAAGCTTCTCTGCCCTCTCGGTTTTGGGCCGAAGCCCTTCGCACTGCCACACTTCTTCTCAATATTCGACCAACTAAGACATGTCCTCTTTATTCACCTTTTCAATCTCTTTTTCTCTCCCATCCCGATTATTCTTTTTTCCGTGTTTTTGGCTGTCTTTGTTTTCCGAACACCGCCTCTACCGTCTCCAACAAACTCGAACCACGTTCCCTACCTTGCATTCATCTTGGTCTTTCTGACGATCACAAAGGATATCGCTGTTTCGATCCATCTTCTGGTCGCGTACTTGTCTCTCGCCACGTCACATTCGATGAAAACACTTTTCCTTATTCTGTCACTAACCCCGCATCACTCCCTACCACCACCACCCCTGCCGCGGCCTCTCCCTCTCCCGCGGCAAGGCCGGCAAGCCTGGCACGCCTGGCAGTCCCGGCAGATCCGGACCCGGCAAGCCCGGCAAGCACGGCAAGTCCGGCAAGCACGGCAAGATCGGCAAGCCCGGCAAGCCCGTCACCGGCAAGCCCGGCAAGTCCGGCAAGCCCGTCCCCGGCAAGTCCGGCAAATTCGGACAACCCGGCAAGTCCGGCAAGCCCGTCCCCGACAAGCACAGCAAGTCCGGCAAATTCGGACAACCCGGCAAGTCCGGCAAGCCCGTCTCCGGCAAGTCCGGCCTCGCCAGGCTCCCAAGCACCACTACCACCCAACGCTGTACCCATTCCACCACCCACTAATGATCACATCATGTGCACCCGCGGCAAACGCGGATTCCTTCTACCCACCAAACGTCTCAACCTCACAGCCACCCCAACCCTTTCTCCTATTCCCTCTTCTTACAAACGAGCTCTTCTTGATCCTCTTTGGCTCTCCGCTATGCGCGATGAATTTAACGCTCTTCAGCAAAATAACACATGGACTCTTGTTCCCAAACCTCCTGGTGTTAATGTTGTTTCTGGAAAATGGGTTTTTCGTCATAAATTTCATTCTGATGGCACTCTTGCTCGTTACAAAGCCAGATGGGTGTGTCGTGGTTTCTCTCAGCAACATGGCATTGATTTTGATGAAACTTTTTCTCCTGTTGTTAAACCTAGTACTATTCGCGTTGTTCTTAGTCTTGCTGTTTCCTCCTCTTGGCCCATTCATCAGCTAGACGTTAAAAATGCTTTTCTCCACGGCACTCTTAATGAAACAGTTTATTGTCAGCAACCATCTGGTTTTGAGAATCCCTCTTCTCCCAATTCTGTTTGCCTTCTTAACAAATCTCTTTATGGTCTTAAACAAGCTCCTCGTGCATGGTTTCAACGTTTTGCTACCTTTATTCAAACAGTAGGCTTCATTCCCTTCAAATCTGATTCTTCATTATTTATTTTTCGCTCCTTTTCTCACTCTGCCTATCTCTTGCTTTATGTTGATGATATAGTTCTCACGGCTAGCTCTGACTCTTTTCTTCACCATATAATCTCTTCTCTTAGTAATGAATTTTCCATGACTGATCTTGGTCCTCTTCATCATTTTCTTGGCGTTACTGTTTCTCGCACAAAGTCTACCCTTTTTCTCTCTCAACGATCCTATCTTTTAGACTTGCTTTCTCGTTCTGGCATGTCTGATTGTCAACCCACTGGCACCCCGGCCGACATTGGTGCCAAATTGTCGGCTGATGGTGATCCTGTTTCTGATCCCACTTTGTATCGTAGCATCACCGGTGCCCTACAATATGCCACTCTCACTAGGCCCGACATTTCCTACTCTGTTCAGCAAGCCTGTCTTTTTATGCATGATCCTCGTGCTCCTCATCTTGCTCACGTCCACCGCATTCTTCGCTATTTAAAAGGAACTCTTGATCATGGTCTTCTCATTAATTCTTCTTCTCCGACAAGTTTGACAGTTTATTCTGATGCAGACTGGGCAGGTTGTCCAGATACTCGGCGGTCCACATCCGGATTTTGTGTTTATTTGGGTGATAATCTTGTTTCTTGGTGTTCTAAAAGGCAGTCAACAGTTTCCAGGTCTTCTGCTGAGGCTGAGTATAGGTCGGTTGCTCATGCTGTGGCTGAAGCGGTGTGGCTGCGTCAGCTTCTCGTGGAACTTCATCGCCCACTTGATCGTGCAACCATCGTTTATTGTGACAACATCTCTGCAGTATACATGGCTTCCAATCCAGTTCAGCATCGTCGCACCAAGCACATTGAGATTGACATACACTTCGTTCGAGAGAAGGTGGCTCTTGGCGAGGTTCGTGTTCTTCATGTACCTACCAGTGCTCAATTTGTTGACATTTTTACCAAAGAACTACCGACTGCATCTTTCACCGACATACGCTCCAGTTTCAACATCGTTACTCCTGATGCTGAGACTGCGGGGGATATTAGAGTATAAGGTCGGTTACGGATAGTATATCCGGCAAGGTTTGGAATTGTAATCTATCTCTATTAGTCTTGGAGTCCAAGTTTTGTAATCTATATAAACAGCCCTTCGAAGCCTCAATCATCATACAACATACAACAGTTATTATTCTCCACTTGTAAAAAAGGAGGAGTTCCCCGCGGTTGCTGCGAAAGGAAAAGAAGCGAAGCGAAGCGGTGACGCGACCTGGTTTGTTTACCGCGCGTATTTCGGGCCACAGGCGGGTCGCCGTCGAAGGCTCGTAGCACTGGTAGTGCTAGCTCTTGTTTAGTTAGCTGTGCCTGTGCGTAGTCCTCGTGGGCTCGGGTCGCGTAGCGTACCCTGCCATCCGCGTCCCTATCCACCCGCCCCGTCCCAGTCCCCGCCCCGACCCTTCCCGACTGGTGGCGTTGTTCGCCTCGCCCTGCCTCGCCTTCTCCCCCAGCCGAGCCGCACCGTCTTCTTCCTCCCACGCCCTGCCCTACCCTACCCTACCCTACCCTACCTCCCCCCTTCCGCAAGAGCCAGACAGGATTTGGTAAGGTTCTTCCTGCTGCCGCAGAAATCCTCAAGGAAACCGGGACTTGGGGGCCAAGCAAGGAAGGGAGAGAGAGACGTAACCCGACTCGGCTCGGTTTTCTCGATTCGTTTCGGCCCGATTCGTTTTTCGCTCGCTCGCCCTGTTGGTCGATTTGATTTTCGGCGAATTTCGCTTTCACGATCGGCGGATTCCGGGGGGCATCGGATTCGCGATCGGGGGCGGGGATTGGATTCTCGGTCGCGGCGTAATAATCTCACAGGGAGCCCGAGGTAATCGGCGGAGCATCGGTTCCCCTGGTGCCCGCTGTTTGTTCTCGTCCTGCGCGGCCCGATCTCGGGGGCGATGGCCGACGACGGGCTCGACCGGTGGCGCGGCTTCTTCCGGGGCGCCGGCGTCGGCATCTGCGAGGTCATCGAGAAGGCCATCCTCGTCGCCGCCGCCGACGAGCCGCAGGAGTTCCTGCGCCGCCGCGACCGCGTAGCCGAGAGGCTCTTCAACGCGCTCCTCGCCCGCCCCTCCTGCCACGGCTGCACCGCCAGCACCGGCTCCGTGCCCCCCGCCACGCCCGCCGTAGCGGAGGACAAGGGCAGCGTGCGCCGCGTCCCCGACAAGGAGTGCAAGGTCGACAGCAGCAGCCTCGGCGCGCCCGGGGGTGGGCCGCTCGGCGCCGGCGAGGACGACGACTCCGACTCCGACTCCGACTCTGAGGACGACGAGCGCCTCCGCCGCGCCGCCGCCAGCAACTACGGCCACAACTATGATGACGACAACGACGAGGAGGAGGAGGAGCAGGACGCGGCCGCCCCGGCGGAGGAGGACCACCACCCTGAGGATGATGACCCGGAGGCTGAGGAGCTGGAGGCCCTCACAAACGAGATCGATGAGGAGTCGCAGATCGTTGGGGAGGTCCTCCGCATCAAGGAGCTCCTCCTGCACAAGCAAGACCATGTATGTACTCCTATATGTGCACTTCTTTCATTCATTGCTAAACTTGTCATTTGTCTACTCCAGTGACCACTTAGCATTGATCTGAACTAAAACACAAACGGTGTCTTGCAGTCGGATGCTACTCTGTTCGACTCGCTGAGGAGGCTGCAGCTGATGCAATTGTCCGTCTCCACGCTTAAGGTACCTATATTTTGCATAGTGCATATGAGGTTGTTGGTCTTGTTGCTATTTGGTTTGCTTATCTTTGGTGCTGTTCATCATAGGCTACTGAGATTGGGAGGGCTGTTAATGGCCTTCGGAAGCACAGCTCGCAGCAGATTCGTCACCTCGTGCAGACTCTCATTCAGTAAGCTTCGTCAACTTTTACCTAGTTTGGCTTTACAGAGCTAGTTCATGCTTCAGTGCGCAGAGTTCAGCAAGGCAAATTACTTCTCTGCTGTACTGAAAAGATTTTGACTAGTACCAGTCCATCTGCACTGCTACATAGTCATCATTTACCTTGTTCATCATCCCAAAGAAAAATGAGAAAATTACCTTGTTAGCATGAGTCCAAAGTAATCTTGTGAACTATTGTTGACATCTTCGGTTGCTTCTTGTGTTTCCAGGGATTGGAAAATTTTGGTTGATGAGTGGGTCAGTACTACCAACGTCGCCCTTGCAGGTAAAGGATCTGAATTTGTTCAATGTTACATTTGATCCATCAGTTTCAGAGTTAATTGTGAGTGAATGAATACTCAGTTGCACGCCTCTTAGCTTACTGTTATTACTGCTTTTACCTGTAGACAACTCCCCAGGAACTTCAAACCCTTCTGTTGTGGATGATGATGATGAAGAAGAAGGCCTTCCTTCTCCACCTTTGGATGAAGGAGCATTCTTTGCACCTGAGACCACTGCCATTCAACTCTCTGAGGTACTAATATATCGATTCTTGCTATCTGAATTGTTTTAGTGCTGAACAACATGCTAATTAACTTCCATTGTTATTTCCCCTGTTCGCCTTTGCAACCTGAAGTTCTTTGACGAAATGGATGAAGATGGAAGTGAGTACAAGTACCTGAATTGCTTAGTTTTCCCTTGCTATTCTAGCACTCTGTAGATTGTGTGCTAACTAACATTATATTACGACAGACTTGAGACACAACAATGATGGGCGCCTTGGAAACAAGAGGGAAAACAATGGCAGGAGGCCTGCAAACCATTCAACTGTGTCAAAACCAGAACTTACTCGTCCTGTTGGAATTGTTGAAAGAGATCAATTCAGGAGGCCAGAATTGACAAGGCAAGAACCACCAATGAGGCATACAAACCAGCAAAAACCTCAAGGTTCAAATTTGCAAGCCAAGCCCCATGGCACGCTCAACAGGCAACCCAGGCCCCCGAGTTCTGATTCTGGATCTTTGAGACCAATGAAGGCAGCTACTCAACAGAAGCCCATCGGTGAGATGAAGTACCAACAGACTCAGGAACACTTCGGTGTTGAAAGAAAACCTGCAATGGGTCATGTGGATGTAAGTATCGCATGCTATTGAGACTTAAGCTATGATGATGCTTAAGATCTCATGACTTACATCTGTCATTTGACTCCAGAAATCAAGGCTCCGTGCACAGCCTTCACCAGGAGTCAGGCTAGAGTCGGCAAAGCCGAAGACCCAGGATGGCTTGGAAAGCAACGTAAGGTTGGAAGCAGCCAAGCGTAGGCTCCAGGAGCGTTACCAGGAAGCTGAAAATGGTTCGTATTATCTTCTGCTGCACAAATATTTTCTTTTATCACATATGCACATATATGATCTTGTGGTTTACCTAACCGAACTCTTCCGTCCGCCACAGCAAAGAAGCAGCGCACGATACAAGTGATGGAGCTGGGCGACATACCAAAGCCTAAGAGTCAGACCAGGCAACCTGTGGCGAAGTCAAGGAATAACATTAGAAGTAGGGTACTCGGCCGGCGATGATTCTTGTGTGATGTTTTTCTTCACCTGATGAACTGTTGCCATGTCGAGGTGGTCCAAAAGGAAGCAGCTGAACTCTTTAGTTGCCAGGACCAAAACCATATTTTTGAACATAAACACCTTCACCTCTGATGGAGAGTTATCCTTGAAGTTGCGAGAGTCGCGCTGGATGCAATAAGTTAAGCCTTTGCTTTGCATGCATTCTCCGCTCTTGCGTTGGGAGCTCGGGAGAGTTTAGTCGTGTCTTGATAATCTGAGAGTGGACATGTAGTAGTCCATCCTGTATCGGCTGGTTAATTTTTCTTCCTCTTTACTCCGGAAGGAAGCTGTAGATACTCAGATAGAATAATTATCAATATTCGGTACATTCCATCTAGCCTGGACATTTTACAAGAATTTATTCCGTGGGGCATTCTTAGCATATTCCTTGATCCCTTTGCTGGTATGGACTGGTTATGATCCGGTGGCTGGCCTACTTGCTTCACTCCGGTTTCTTTGCTACCACTGTCATTTTGCAACAGAAAAGAAAAAGAAGAAGAAGAAGAAGGGTACTGTCAGTGTCAACTGTCCACGTACTGCAGATGCAAGGTGGTTGGACATTTCTAAGTTATCGTCGGAAAAATTGCTTGGTTATATGGAGAAGATGAGACGGATAATGAAGCGAAGCAAAAAGTGCTGAAGATGTGCATTGCCGCTTGGGATAGCGTGGACTCCACCAGCGTAGTGGTCAGTCGGTATGGGCAATAGCGTGAGCAGCCAACCAAGAAAGCCCGCCCACCATTTATTCCTCATTTTCTTCTTCTTATCCATTGTTGCATGTTCCAACTTCCTGCAAAGATTTTTTCTTTTGTATATTTCGGTAGGAGTAGAAGCAAAGACTTGCGACTTGTGAGCCGGCCATTGTTCCAGGAAGGAGTCTGGTCTGGCTCCAGAATGGCTAGGTCAGCGTTACCAGCTATACTAAAGTCTAAACATCCCTGGTGGTTCAAGCTAAGACCAGGTAGACTAGAGTTACATTATCGTCTTGGCACATGGTGTGAACTTGGCAGGGGAACAGGAGGATGATGGTCTTTGCGGAAATAGCAAGGGACTTCCGTGTGAGAAATCTCCTATAGTCGTCCCGGAAAGCCACGTGAAAAGAATTTAGGTGCACGAGACAAACAGATGGTCGTTGCCGTGTGCCAGGGATGCGTACTGGGGCACTACTACAAACACACACGAGACCAACATCTACATCGGTGCCGTCGCACGTAGCAATCGATCTGTGTCCTACGCCAGCCTACCCTTTGTACCCCTATCCTGTTCGCTGTTGCTTGGAGTGAGTTCCCCACTCGGCTCGGCATGTGCGGTTCGGTTGCGAGCAGCCTTTCTTTGACCCGTTCGTCCATCCAAGCCAAAGACAGACCGTGGTGTGCCGCACCAAAGTCCCTCCCCCTCACCCACCTTCCAATCTTTTTTTTTTTTTTTTTTGAGAAGAACCCACCTTACAATCAGTCCACCGTACCGCGCTCTCGGATTTGCTCAAGATGGTGGGCGGAGCCTGAGCTGACGACGACGCCTGCCCTCACCCTCGTCTTTTTAATTTAGTGCCTGTTGTTAAACAATTCTTTTTTCTTTTGCGGGGCGGTTGTTAAACAATTCGAAAGGGGGCTCGGAGATATCGACGGGCCGATATGCGGATTGCCCTCACTTTTGTATAAAAATAATGCTACGAAATTCGAAGGAGTGAAAGGATTTGCCGGTTATTATAATAATAACAGATCCGCGTCCAGTTAATCGGTTTTGGATCGATTCGCAAAGAAAAAAAAACAGCTTTGGATCGGCTGGATGTATTGTCGCCGGTACGTAGAAGGAAGAAGAGAAATGCGTTGGGGCCTCAGTCATGACTCATGACTCAGAGAAGCACTCTCTGGGAGGATTGGTGGCACGTGCTTGCTAGATGGGTAGGTTGGTTCTGTTTGTTGGATGGAGCATCTGTTCGGATGATGAGATCGGGCTAAGCTAGAGAAAAGTGGAGCTTGTTAGGGGGATCGGGTGCTGGGAGCCACGGTCTTTAAAACAGTGGCGCCTAGAATGGAACCCTTCGTGTCGGTTTGGTTTGGTACCAGCAATGAAGATCACTACTACCCTGGTACTGTACCCTCCAAGGGCCCTGCGTCTGAGCGGCCGACGTGATACGGCATAGGAGACCACGTATATACAGCATACAACATGTGGCCTCTTCTGTCAGCGTCCCAAGTCTAATCCATTCTGAAGCCTTCGAGCTGAGTTATCAAGATCCAACGGCCGGGTGGCACGGGATCTCATCCAACGGCTATAGTCCATCGTCTTAGTTACCCTCCGTCCTATGGCGTTTCACTTGTCGTTAATACTGTTTACTTTCAGTAACTGTATTTTGCTATCAATCTCCATTGCCGAGATGTAAGACTGTATAACCCAGTGTCTGAGGAAATGGAAGCTATCGAGAAATATTCCCCAAAGCTTTTACTTTACTTGTTCTTATGATTCCGTCGCTAGGGCAGCAAAATCCTCAATTAATCGCGGGTACTCCACATGAGGAGTTGATTTATATGCTCAATCCTAACCAAGATCTGATAATCGGTATCAGTAGCTACTCATTCTTTGGAGGTGTTTCTGCGGCGAGATCTGGCGCGTTGGTGACGGTAGACAGTTCGGGTGTAGATCTGCCTGAGTCAACAACCTGCTTCAGTAGTAAAATCCTATGACTTAGGCATGTTGTTGCACCTCATGATGAAGTGGCAACTAGGCGATGGCAGAGGGCTGATGAGGAGAAGGGTCCAGGACTAGTTTCAAGGTAAAATTCCGCTCTTCTTCCTCATTTTTTATGGAGAAAACCAAGACTCCGGAGGAGAAAGCAGATGCTTAGGAGGTCGTGGCGATGAAACTAAACCTAGATCAAGTTGGTTCTAGGACAGAGGAGATTAGTACCAAGGTGGACAACATGCAGAAACAAGTATCAACATTGAACTCCACCTTGGCTCGCGTGGAAGCTCGGTTGCTCGAGCGCTCACCTCCACAGACTGTTGAAGCGAAAGGAAACACGAGCCTAGTGCATGAAACATGACAGAGCTAGCAATCTCAGCAAAACCCAAGAAGTACTGGAACTCCTAAATGACATACATAATTACCACACTAGAGGAAAAGGTCGGGCTAGACCCAAGAGCCTGTTCAATATGAATAGTACGAGCATTTTTCGGAACATGAGTGGTGGTGTTACGGCCCAGGGGTACCTCATCATGCCGAAAGCTGACCCAATTAGGCCGACTCGTGGCCCCCTAGGTCGGTTATGCCCTGGGCTGACATCCCACACTTTCGGCCCTGTAGAGAAAACTCAAAAACAAGGAAGCTGGCGTCCACGAGGACTCCTCTGTAACCCTAATCGACTAGGGAGATGCAAACCCTATGCCTATGTATCACACTAAAACATGGCTAGTTGATAGACACAAAACCTGGAGATTATTCCCAATCCTTTGATCACGATTGTACACCATATACATCAATCACGACAACATGAGCATGAAGTACTGTTTTACCTAGATCCAAAGGGTCTAAACATGGATAAACCATCTCATGTTCCCCTCTGTCCTACTCGTGTACCCGATATACCCTGTCGAGGGATGTGCCAAAAATCACTTCGACAGTGGCGCGCCATGTGATAGGCGAATTCAACGACTAGCTGGGATCTTCAACCAACGTCGATGTCATGGATATAATCCTGATAGTATCATAGGGATGTGAATGTAGAGGCAATCGTATCTACCGATCAGTGCAGATGAGAATACGCTCAAGGAATTATACAGGTTTGGACCCTGGTGGTGGATGCAATACCCTAATAATGTGCGTTGTTTTTGCTCATGGCATAGGTTACAATATGAGAGAGTTCAACCCTCAACCCGGTGCCCCACTCCCAACTTATATAGAGTGCGCTAGGAGGGGGTGCCGTAACAAGATGGTATAAATGCTATTGATGGTTGCTGCATGACCGACTATACGTGGCCACTACTACCAGTAACTGTCGTATTTAACTAGATTATACCATCGTTGTGTAATTGCGGTAATGAATGCATGGGGGGGGGGGGGGGTACGATATCCTAGGACGCAACCAACTGTAGGTCGCCTGACTGCTCATGTCTTGATGATGACCGACAACTGGGTCTTGTCCATCAGGAGGGGTGACCCAACTGTAGACATTTGGCCCATTGGTGAGCATTCCCATAGTATCTGACGCCCTTGGCTGCAACTCCAATGGACCTGGCATGTTGCCCCTTGGCCCATTGTATTCTTGCCGTATCTAGGCGTTTGGCTGGGCCATTATGCGTATTTGGTCCTACCCCATAGGTATAACCCCGTCAGTAGCCCCCGAGTCTATCGAGGTCTCTTTGTTGATACCAACCGTGCGCCGTAAGGGAAGATTCCAACTTTTCGATGGACCCAAAGCGCTACCTGTTGGTTGGATGAGAGACGTGGCAGACTCCTATAATCATGCGTGTTGGAGTGGTAGGGTGACAAAATTGGAAAATAAAACTTGGTGATACCTATTTTCACTCTTCGGGAGATGATGGCTCGTGACCCTACTGTGGGTGTATCATCAAATTCCGAGCGGTGGTCTGAGACTCTTGGGCTTGAACAGATCAAGTCACTTCAATTAATATCCATCACGTGGAATGTCGATTAGACACCATTCTTGCGGACCAAGTTTGTGGTGCCGAACATTCGTTTTACTAAGAAAATCCATATAGATTAAGTGCATATCACGATGTATTGTTCCATCTCCTATATAGGGATTAGCATGCAATTTTTCCATAATATCAAAAGATATTTCATAATAAATATTTTTAGTAGATTAAGGCACGACTCTTACCGCATCCGCTCGAGGTGAAGATCCCCGAACAAGCCTCTCAAAAGATTGTATTCCATAGTAACAAGTGAAGCTAAAATTCAACATGTAATATAAATGTTTCCTTACCAAATTCCACTTACCAAGAGCGCTTTACTACCCACCAACGTCGCTAGAAAAAATTCTTGATGACTCATAATATAGGGGATCAATCATAGTCCTTTCGATAAGTAAGACTGTAAAACCCAACGAGGAGAAGAAGGAATCAATAAACAGTTTTCAGCAAGGTATTCTCTGCAAGTGATGTAAAGTAGTTGCGACCGATAGTTTGATAGCAAGATAATTTGTAGCAAGTAATCAAAGTAACAAAGTGCAGAAAGGTGGACCAATCCTTTTATTTCAAAAGACAAGCCGAAAGTACTTATAGTGATTAAATCGTTCTCGAGGACACATGGGAATATTATCTAGTTACTTTTACCATGATTCATTGACTCGTGTTCATTGCTTTGATAAGTTGTCATGTGGGTGGACCGGTGCTAACGTGGTGTTCTTACTTGAACAAACAACCTAATTATGATTACCCACTCTCGCAAGCATCTATAATTACAAAGAGAAGAATTAAGATAAATCCAACCATAGCGTGAAACATATGGACCAAAAACACCCCCCTTACAGAGTAGCTCATAAACTAGGGTTTAGGCTTCTGTCACTCCCGTAACCCATAATATACTAACAAATCCTATAATGTCTTCCCCTAGGCCTAAGCATGTGAATGTGTCATGTAGTCGATGTTTACATGAGACCACTAGAGAAAGAACAACACAACACATCATCAAAACATTGAACGAAAACTAACTTCACATGATTACTTATAACAAGACTTCCCTCATGTCTTCAAGAACAAACGGAACTACTCACAAATCATATTCATGTTCATGATCAGAGGAGAATAATATATGATTAACAATCTGAACATGTAATCTTCCACAAATAAACCAACTAACATCAACTACAAGATGTAATCAACACTACTAGTAACCCATAGGTACCAATCTAAGGTTTGAGAAAAAGATTGGCTACAAGAGATGAACTACAGTTTGAAGATGAGACGGTGCTGGTGAAGATGTTGATGGAGATGAGTCGTGATACGTCTCCAACGTATCTATATTTTTTATTGTTTCATGCTTTATATTATCAATCTTGTATGCTTTATACACCATTTTATATCATTTTTGGAAACTAACCTATTAATCTAGTGCCTATTGACAGTTGTTATGGGAAATTTGAGGAGGAGTCCAAAATACTCACGAGGCGACGACAAGGTAGGGGCGCGCCCTTCCACCTTGTGGGCCCCCGGCTGCTCCGATCATCCTAATTCTTGGCCTATAAATCAATATATTCAGAAACCCTCAGGGGAGCACCCGAAACAATTATTTTGCCGCCGCAAGCCTATGTTTTTCCGCGATCCCATCTCGAGGCCTTTTTCGGTACTCTGTCGGAGGGGGAATCCATCACAGAGGCTATGTTCATCAACCTTTCTACCTTCCCATTGATGTGTGGGTAGTTCCCATAGGACCTACGGGTCCATAGCAGTAGCTAGATCTCTCACTCTCTCTCTCCATCCCTCTCCCTATCTCTCGTTTGATCTTCCATACAATGATCTCTTCGGAGACCTATTCGATGTAATATTTGCGATGTGTTTGTTGGGTTACGATGAATTTTGGGTTTATGATCAGACCATTCATTGAAATTACTTGAGTCTTTTCTGATTTTTTTTATGTGTGATTTATAGCCTTGTATTTCTCCCCGACCTTTCCGTTCAATTTGGCCAATTAAATTGATTTATTTTCAGTGGGAGAGGTGCTTGGTAGCAGGTTTAATCTTGCGGTGTCCTCACTCTGTAATAGGAGGAGTAGCGAGGCACGTATTTGTATTGTTGGTACTAAGGGTAAAACAACGGGATTCACACATATTGTTTGGTCTTACTTTGTCTACATTATGTCATCATGCTCCAAGCATTATTCTGTTTGTTATGAACATAATACCTTAAGTTGCATGCTGGATAGCGGTCCAGGGGTGGAGTAATAGTAGTAGATGCGGAATCATTTCAGTCTACTTGTCACGAACGTAATGCCTATATATTGATCATGCCATGAATATCGTCATAATTACTCACTTGTCTATCAATTGCCCAACAATATTTTTTCTGCCCACCATTACTATGCTCATGAGAGAGATGCCTCTAGTGAAAGCTATGCCCCCCGGGTATGTTTGAAACCCTAAATTACTTGCTGCAATTTATTTACTTTTATTTTGTTTTGCAATTTATCTATCCACCACTATCAGAATTAATCATTGCAATTAACGAGTAGAAGAGGATTGACAACCCTCTTGCCCGTGTTGGGTGCAAGTATTTATTTGTGTGTGTGAAGGTTTGGCTAACCGTTCATTTGCGTGAGTCTCCTATTGGTTCGATAAATCTTGGTTCTTAACTGAGGGAAATACTATATGGTACTATACTACATCACCCTTCATCTTTGGAGAAATCCCAAAGCCTATTACAGGTACTAAGTCCTCCCACGATGAGAGGAACGTTGGTGATGGCGATGGCTTTGATTTCCCTCCCTTGGAGGGAAGTATCCCCAGCGGAATCACTCCACCGAAGAGCAAAAGTGCTCCTGCCGAGATTCCGCATTGAGACGGTGGCGCTTCGTCCTAAAAGTCTTCTCTTGATTTTTTTGTGGGGCAAATGGCTTCATATAGCGGAAGATGGACATCGGTGGACCTCAGTGGGCCCCACAATCTCACATGGCGCGCCTCGGGGGGGGGGGGGGTGGTGGGCGCGCCACCTAACCTTGTGGACCCATTGAGGGTGTCCTGGACTAGGGGGTCTTGGCCCGAAGTGATCGGTCCGTGTGGGATGAACTATGGGCCCTTTATGTTACTGCCTGAAGGACTACAAGAGCGTCAAGATTTGCCCGTGTGAAGAAAGGAAACCTCCAAAGACTTGTCGTGCACCCCAAGGATGGCTCCATATTCAGCATTGTTGCAACCGACCTAAAGCATGTAACCTAGCTCCTTCACTACTACAGAATGGTCCAAACGCGACACATCAATCAGAGACCCTTCGACGAAACTGTTTGCGATCCATCAATCGCAAACGGTATAGTTCAAGCTCCGCCACCAATGATGAAAACCGTGCGCGATGAAGAACGAGCAAATAAGGTCCAAAAAATAGTTGCGTGTGTGATGCGTTGCATACAGTTTGTTCTTATGAACTGTTTGTGATTATGGAAGATAACAGAAAAGGTTAAAAAACTATATACGTGTGCGTAGTGCGGCATACAATTCACTCGGACAAACTGTTTGTGCTGATCTAGCAGAACACAAACGAGTTAGCCTAAGAAGGCGTGTGTGATATCCGGCAAACAGTTCATTCATCAGAATTGTGTGGGAAGACCAATAATAACCCAAACGATTCATCCTGACAAACGTGTGTGTTGTGGGTACCCGGCAAACAGTTCATCCATCAGACCTGTGTGGGAAGACCAGCAATAACCCAAACGATTCATCCTGACAACCTGTGTGTGTTGTGGACACACGGTTGCTGCTAATAATTGTATGAGATGTGATTTACTCTGTTTGCACAACATCTATATGCTCTGTCTACAGAACACCAACATTATTGTTGCATAACCAACTTGAACATACAGTTACATAAGTGACTACACAACACATGTACATTCCTCAATATAAATTTACAAGAAGTAGACGATCACCAAATCATACTGTTCTTCTGACGACGGTTGCCGACACTGCTCTGCCTATGGCTATCCCTCGCCGTCTGCAGGAAGGAGGCACTTCCTCATGTCAATGATCCTCCTGTACATCTCGTAGCTGGTGTACGCGTCCTTGGCCGCGTACTTGATGTGTTCTTCATCCAATTCGTTCACCCAGGCCGTGTGCCAGACAGTCTTGTCCTTGTGGCACTCAGCCTTCATGTCTCTGTAGTAGGAGTCGATGATGGCCGCGGCGAGGTCCACCAGGGAGTCCTTCTGCTTCTTCTTCTCGCCGCCCAGACCCTGTACTGACCTTGGATGTTGACAAGCTTCTGGCAGGACAAGCCCGAAGTCTTGAGCACCTTTAGATCGTTGGTGGTGTCCACCGTTGCGAACCTGTAGTCGGGGCTGTTGACAAACCTGGCGAAACGCTTGCAAGGCCTTGCGGCCAGGCAGTAGTGGTAGACGAGCACGTGATGGCGCATGCACAACTAGGCGACGACAACCTTCTGATCATGCCCGGCACGACCGTCGGTGTACTCGAGGTCGAAGCCGACCACTTTGTACCTGTCATCCGCAACAAGCAGCTGCTCCAGCGTGTTAATGGAGTTCACCACCACGACCGGGTCGTTGGTGTACACCACTGAGAGGTCCGTCTTCCTGATGTGTGTGTCCACTTTGACAATAGTGGCGAACTGCCGCTCGGCGCCGGCAGCCGCCATTGGATCCGCACGGGAAGGTTGAAGCGATGAAGAGATGTGCATCCTCTCTGTATTATTTGCCGTTGTGGGTGTGCTCCTTGGGTTGTGTGGCGCGATCGGAACATGGAAGAGACGAAGGTAAATGGCCGCATCAACCGCATGGCAGTTTTTGCAGCGCTAAACTGCATGTTGGCGCCGGGAGCGGCGCAACCGCTTGCATATGGCTCCCCGAACGTGCCTGATCGTTCGCGCGTGGATGCCGGCGGAGCGGGTGCGCACGGACATGAGCACGGCGCGCCGAGGTCGCATCAACCGCCTCATGCGTACATTCATTAGCGACGGTGCGTACAAAACGACCGTTTGCTTTGTAATAAAACGCAAACAATTTTTTATTATTAATCGTCTGCGTACTTGTCATTTCTCCCACCTCCATCCCGTCTTGTCACCGCATTGCCGCATGAGGATTCCAGTGCACGCTTCGGGAGAGCACAACGTTTCTTTTAGGCTTCCCGTTCCCACGCAACCGCGCTGGAATGCGCGCAAGCTTCCAGTTCCTGCGCAACCGCATTGGAACTCATGCAAGCTTCCAGTTCTCGCGAACCGTGCAGGAACGCGCGCACGCTTCCCGCCCGACTCGCCTTGGCCGCCTGCTTTATAAACCCTCACGGCCGGCCTCTCCACATCGCATTCATCCCCTCCCTGCCCGTAGCTTCCCAATTTTGCTTCTCCCCCAATTGCCAATGCCACCTGTCCGTCGTCTTCGCTCTGCCACTCCGCCAGAGGGCATCTCCAGCTGGGAGGCTGCACCACGTCGGCGGCGCAGTACCCGTACGCGTAAAGTGCGTGTGGCGTCCTTGTTGGCTGTGGGAACGGCACCAACCACACGCTCCTCCACATTTGCCCGAAGGCAGCTGCTGCCGGCGACCGCCGTCGCCTCCACCCCATCGCCGGCCGCCATTTTTGCCACCCCACCAGCTGCCTCCTTGGCCGCCACCACACCAGCGTCCGCCTTGGCAGCCACCCCACGGTCAGCCGCCGGGGTCATCATCCGCTCCGCTACCGCGGCCCGAAGGCGGGAGGAGGAGGCCGCCGCCGAAGCACAGCCGCTCGGCTTTTGCGTCAGTACGTGGAGCGCTACATCAACTTCCTACATGAGGAGGAGGAGCGGCAGGTCGAGCACGCACTGAGGCTTACCACCACCGTGGCCGCAGGAGGCGCCGCAGCTATGGCGCGGAATGAGGAGATCTATGCCGAGTCCTGCCGCTTCGAGGAGGCACGTCAGGAGCGGCGGAGGGCGGCGGCGGCAGCCGACGAAGTCGACTCCTCCAACTCGTCGGTAGGCTTCTCCTCCTCTGCCTCTTACTGAACGCGCTCGGCAGAGGAGAAGGCTGGTGGCAGTAGCAGGAAGCCCCTCCGGAGTAGTATTTAGGGGCTATTTTGTTCAGTTCATCTTACTATAGATATGGTTGAACTGTACCACCTACTTTAAATTAGCTAGTATAATATATAGTTGAACTAGCTATTTCAGTACATGGTTGGCAACAAATGGGGAAAAGTTTGTTCGATTTAGCTGTCGAGTTGAACTATTTTGTACAAAGACCAATGCTTGATCTATGAATGAAATCCATGTTTACTGAATTTCAGTTGCAAAATTGCACCATAATAGTGATTTTGTTCCTGCAAAATTGGACAAATCTCATTGTTTCCAATTTGACAAATGAAAATTTACCCAATATGACAGATTCGAATCTTACCTGACTCCTGCTGCCAATGCATCGATCGGTGCTTACATTGGGTACTTAGTGTATTAAATGTCGTAGCAACTCAAGTCCACAATGCATTGTTGCTAAGGTCCCTTCATTTAATGATTTAGCAACTAAACTCTTGCATGCATTGGTGAGTTCCTTCACTTAAGTGTTTTCCCAAGGTTCACGCGCTGGGCATTGTTTCTTCATGTGGTCACCAAACTCATATCTCTCCTTAATTACTTTCCCACATCAGATATTTTTTGCATACATGGCAACCTCAGCAGTTGGCAATAATAGAAGTTGTAGCATCGGGAAGGGCACACGGGTCATCATTCACAACTGTTTGCGATGACGCAATGGAAAAATTCCTTCGCGCCAGATTTTCCCTTGGCTTAGTAGGGAAGGAACAATTGCCCTTGGTTTGCATACGGGTATTCAGTCTGAAACGTCTTTGACGACTGGCAAAGGACATGCCACCCCGATGAGCGTGCGTAGGACACTGCTCGCATGCCACCCGTCCACTCAAACACCTGTCCGCACGCTACCTCCTTGACAATACACATAGCGACACGTGGCCCGCACATAAATGGTCTGTAGAACGTCCACGAATTATAAATAATACGCCCGTTTGCGATGGTAACGTGACAGATTATTGTTCCAAAATGCCTTTGTTGGCTATTAATAATGCTTACTCTTTCTCTCAAAGTGGACACTAAAAATGGCACAACATATTTATGCTTTATATGATGAGGCCCTGCCCAACATAGACCTTGTGAGTGTAGTTCATGTTTGAATTGTGTACATTAAATGCACATAAAACTCAATTAATGTATAAAAAAGCCATACAAACCGTTAATAATTTAATATGTTTGCAGTACACACCTATTGCTTTATGTTGTTTCTAGGAAAAAATCAAGGAGAGAAGAGGTATCGGATGTCGTTTTTCACCCGCAGATGTGGCATGCATCTATATGTTCCTTAACGGAACCACTGGACGTAGCTTATTGTGTGAGAACCTCATGTTTGTAAGAGGCTTGTGACAAAACATGGCCAACTTGGTATTTTTTTTACCACGGCATATGTGTGCCTTCACATGATACCATTTCAAGTTTCATGAATTTCTGATAGAGTTTTGGATTTACGAGAATTTGGAAACAAAGTTTATCGATATTTGTGGCCGAGCCAACATGCTTAGATGTTTGAAATTCGTTCTCATTTCTTGCATGTGACCTAACACATGCATCCAAGGATGAATATACGATTTTCAACCCATTTTGCCGCCCCGGACCTTGTGATTGTAGATCAAATTTGAATTATGCACATTAAATAATGCATCGAAAACTCAATCAATGTATTTAAAAGCGAGACGATCCCTTAATTTAATCATATTTTTGCACTTCGCACGTACATGTCTATGGTGTTTATATAAAGAAAATCAAGGAGAGAAGAGGCATCAGATGTCTTTTCACCCGCATATGTGACATGCATATATAATGTTCCCTATCGAAACCACAAAGCTTCTTGTGAGGAGCTCCGATTTGTAAGGGGATTGTGCAAGAACATGTCCAAATTGGACAATTTTTTTACCACGGCATGTGTGTGCCCTTGTCACGACACCATGCCAAGTTTCATGAATTTCTGACGTGCTTTGGATTTACGGGAATTTGAAAACCAAGCATCTCAATGTTTGCGACCGAGCAAACAGTCAATGAGATGTTAGAAATCCATTCCCATTTCTTGCGTGGGACCTAAACATGCATCCAGGGAAAGACATATATTTTTCCAACCTATTTTTCATGTGTTGGACCTTGTGATTGTAGGTCAAAGTTGAATTGTGCACATTAAACGACTAGAAAACTCAATTAATGTGTTAAACAGGTCTCACGAACCCTGGAAAAAATCCACAGTTTAGCATGATTGTTAGAAAGTTGCTCTATGGTGACTCCAGAAATAAATACAAGGCCAAAAGAGACAACGGATGTTGTTTCGCACATAAAATGTGAACTTTCCCTATCGGAACACACGACTTTCTTGTGAGAACCTTCGGTTTGTAAGAGGTTTTGTGCCAAAACTTGTCCAAAATTGGGCAATTTTTTTACCACAACAAACACACAAAGGGCAATTGATGGCACCATGCCCAAATTTCATGAATTTCTGTCGAGGTTTGCATTTACATGAATTTAAAAACTAAGTTTCCCGATGTTTGCGGTCGAGCCAAGACGATGATGATATGTTTGAAATCCATTCCCATTTATTGTGTGGGACCTAATTAAACATGCAACCAGGAAAATGTATATGGTTTTTCGACATATTTTCATGAGCTGGACCGTGCAGTGATTGTAGTTCAAATTTGAATTATATATGCACATTGAATGCCTAGAAAACTCAATTAATGTACTTAAAAGGCCAAACGAACTTTGTAAGATTCCATTGTTTCGCACGACACATTCACGTTACTCTATGGAGACTCTAGAAATAAATTCAAGGCGAGAAGCGACATCGGATGTTGTTTTGCACATAAAATGTGAACTGTCCCTACCGAACCACATGACTTCTTGTGAGAATCTTTGGTTTGTAAGAGGTTTGTGCCAAAACTTGTCCGGAACTAGGCATTGTTTTTACCACAACACACATGCGCCATGACATCACACCATGCCAAGTTTCATGAATTTCTCACGATATTTGGATTTACTGGAATTTGAAAACACGACTTCTCAAAGTCTACCGCCGAGCCAAAATGCCGTGAGGTTTGGAATTCGTTTAATTTCCATTTCTTGCATGGGACCAAAACATGTATCCAGTGACAAATAGTTGATTTTCAACCCATCCAGGTGCACTCTAGCTAGTATGTTCTTAATTAACTATAGTTCAAATTTGAACTGTACACATGAAATGTCTAAAAAACTCTTTAAATGTTTTAAATGGCCTAAACAACCCTGAATTATTCCATATTTAACACACAGTCCTATAGTTGCAAGTTCACTGCAGATAAATGTTATTGCCATCCAAACACCTTCAATTGCCAATGTAACTTCATTTTTCGTCTCAAAGCAGTTTGAAAATCAAATACATCGCAAACAGTTCTTGATCATGAAACGTGTGTGATGTGGTGTCAAAAAATCTTGGGCCAATCCTCATATATGGCTTATGCCGGAAGCTTCAGTCCACCGCCGGCGCGTCAACCACACAGTCACACTTGTTCCCCAAGACCACTATACTGTTCAAGCATCGCCGGTGAAAGATGGGGACGTGGATCCGCGTCGTGAGGGCAACTTCGGCGACCCACTCTGGCCCGAGCGCGGCTGCATCAGCCATGAATGCGCTCAAAACATCCTTGAGCACGGCCGCACTCTCCGACAGGGCGGCTGCGGCCGCCGAAAGGGCAGCTGCTGCATCTGAGATGACGGCAGCAACATCCGCGACCGGGATAGCAAATGGCGAGAACGGCACGGCAGTTGCCCGTTCCTCGGCGGCCACCGTAGCCCTGATGGCGGCTGCCCACGCCTATGCCGATGCCGCCCACGCCCAGCTCTTGTCGGTTACCGCACAAATAGCAGTGGCCTTCTCCGACAACGGTCGGCAACCTACGTTTGAAGAGTTGGCAATCGCCGAGAGCGCTCGGGCAGCCGTCCATTCGTCGGTAGCCTCCCTTGCCAAGATGGAGGCCGTCAATGCCCGGACTGCGGCCGCCCACGCCAAACTCGTGGTGGACTTTTCCAAAGAGATGGCGGACGCAGACGGCGAGATGCTTGCAGAGTATGTGGCGATGGATGCCATGGAGCCCCTTCCCCTGGAGGTCGTCGAGCGCGAGCTGGTCATGTAGGATGCGGCGGAGATCGGCGAGCGTCAGGCAGAACATTAGTCGTTGTTTAGAGCGCTGGTCTTTTGTTAGAGTAACGTTTAGGTCAACCAGCTCTGTTTAGTTGCTCGATTAAGTAAGTGCGGGCTGTGGTGTAGGCTCTTTTGTGCAGTACCCAAATTAGCAATTGATGTTAAATTATGTGACGACGTGGATGACCACTGTAACCAGGGAAATTCGGACAAAAAATTTGCTGCCATATCCCCATTCCATCTTCCAATTGAAAATGAAATTGAAGTTCATCACACACACTTTTTTGGAATGAACCGTGTGCAATGTAGTACCCAATCTTACGTCCGAAGATTGGAGACAAACATTTGCACGTCCAAGTTCATCACACACGGGGTATATCACAGGCTTCGTTTGTGATGTGTTGATATCGAGAACTATTATGAAAATTTTGCATGTTCAAGTTCATCACACACGGTGTATAACACAGGCTTCGTTTGTGATGTTTTGATATCGCACATGGTTCCGAATAAGGGACTGTTTCCGATGGTGCTTTCTGCGCCAGTTTTTCGGTGCACCGAATGAAAATTTTGGGCTGCCGCGGAAATATCTACCTCCCTTGCCCCCGGTACCAATCAAAAGCCACATTTCCCCCTTTTCCTCTACCTTTCCTAGTTCAAACCTTCATTGCTTGCTTGCAGCGCCGCCTCCACGCCGGCGACGCTCCTTCCTGCTGCCCGA
This sequence comes from Elymus sibiricus, assembly GCA_039707655.1. Taxonomy (NCBI): domain Eukaryota; kingdom Viridiplantae; phylum Streptophyta; class Magnoliopsida; order Poales; family Poaceae; genus Elymus; species Elymus sibiricus. The sequence continues at coordinate 311,929,764 of CM077663.1, read as the reverse complement.
CCTCGTCCATCTAGTCAGGTAATCGACACCTCCCCAATACCCCCTCACCCCCTCCTCCTCCATCCCACATGACCCAACCGCCGGCGCGACACCTTCCACCCAAATCACCGCCCCATCCTCCAAATAATCGCCGCCGAAAGCCATGGTGCACGCAATATAGCTAGGATCTCAAAGAGCATTTGGCTGCGGAGAAGCAAATCGCGGCTGCACGCGCAGATGAGGCAGCTATGGCTTCCATGCGTGCCGATCGCCAGATCTTGGAGGAGCACCTCGCTGTCAAGGCCACCGTCGATGCCTCGCGCGCTGACGCCGCCATGCAGTTGGTTGCTATAAACGACAACTCGTGGTCTTTTCTCGAGGGCACCACCAGTGCGTTCGACGAAAACTTCGATGTGTTTTCTCAGCGTGCACGTGCTTACCTCAACTCCAGAGCCGGCATGTTGGTGCCGGGGCAGGATCAGGCCACTCACCACTACGAGGGCTGCACCCACGGTGTGGAGGCCTCGCCCTCTTCCAAGTTGACGAAGCCCATCATCATCGATATCTCCGACGATGAGGAATAGCTTGTTTTTCTTACCTTTATCACTAAGGACCTATGTTCACCTAGCTACGCCGGTTAAGCACGTTTCGTTTAGCTGTTGCGTGTGCCGCTACTGCCTTTCATTTAGAAATTCTAGTGAAATGTCCAATGTAATGCTACTGCAACCTGAACTTCTAGTATGTTCTATTGTGCAATGTGGTGCTTAGTTAACTATTTCGTTCATTTGTTGTGGTGATCATTTAACTATTTAATTCAATTCCGAAATGTAATGTACGATTGTTGTTGGTACAATTTTGTATTGTTATGCATGTGACGAATAAATCGAATTTAGATGTACTAAATACATGTGCAACATATAGAATTGCTACATTTCCTAGTTCTTAGCACGCTTGGTTTAGATAACTGGATTTTCAATGTGGCTCGATCTAATCTGTTGGATCCGAAATGTGTTTATTTTCCATTAACATATTTCAGTGATAGTATGCCAAATATCACTTGTAACCTGATCAATATTTTTCTTAAATATGTTGCAGGGGGAAACAATGAGGGACACTGAAGTTTACCATCGAGGTTTGCACATCCATAGTCGTTTGGCTAATAGCACATTATTGTGCAATTACAGAAACCATTGTAATATGAATGTTTTTATTAATAATCTGTTCTTGCACATGTAGGTCCTGCTGTAAGAGGTTTAGACCCACTGTTCGACCCTTTTTGCATGTGGGGAAATGAGGTGTCCTTGAATATCAGTCAAATCAAGAAACTCAGAAAGATTGTTAAGATAAAGAAACTAGCTACGAAAAACAACAAGATGTTTGTCTGCACAATGAAAAAGACATCAGTCAACTATAGCATGTTACCATCTCTTTCACCTTGTCCTTTTCCATTTGCGCCATTTCAAATTTTAGAAAAGATATTTATGCGTATGTTTGTTTTCAGTCCTTCTCAAGGCAGTTCATCGATGATTACATCTCAAACCACATGTATGATCAAGAGGCGATGAAGGTATTCATACAGCACCCACGATATAATCTTGAAGTCTTCCTTAAGAGGACGAAGGATGGGCGGGCAATCATCCATAGGCACTGGCCTAAAGTTGCCAGGACCTTCAACATCATTGAAGGCTCAGTATTCGCCTTCTGCTTTAACAGTTTTCTAGATGAGATTCATCTGTCTATTTACCGTCTATGATGATACTTAATTTCCAAAGGTTTTAGATGTTGCATTTGAAACTTTGTCTTGTTGTACAATTGGGTAGCTAGGCAGTATATGCCTATATGTTGTTGTACCCTGATGTAATTCAATTATGAAATCCTGGTTGCTGTACTACGAATAAGAAATATATTCTGTGATTGATATGAAATGTTAATTTCGATTACTAAATGGATTATAAATAATTGATCAATCAGGCTGATTATTGGGGATCCCATTGCAGACGGTTTCTAAGACAACACCGTGGGCGATGACCTGAACAAACCCACACGGTTTCTAGAAAGTTGGCGTGTTGGATCGTTGAGCAATCACACACGATTTCTGGTCGATAACTGTGTGCTTTAGGACACCCAATCACAAACGTTTTCACATAGCTAGTGTGTGTGATGGGCAGCCCAATGACAAACAACTTCTTCTAGACACCGTGAATGATGTTTTGCGTAACGCAAACGACATAATTATAAGTATCGTGTGTGATGACCACACCTATCACAAACGATGTGTTGCAGAAAATTGTGTGTGATCTGCAATACGAACGGAAACGTACCCTTGGGATTCCCTGTGTGGGATGCTAAGCTCATCTCACACGTCTTCCCCAATATGTCTGTTTGTGATGGTCCTTCTAATCGCAAACGATATGTTTTTGTCCATCGTGTGCGACCAGGTGCAGGCATCGCCGACGGGTTTTGCCTGTCGTGTGGGATAGCCCCCCTATCGCCCACACATGCAAGGCGACGGTTTAAAACTACGTCACGAAAAGGGGTTAAAAACCGTTTGTATAGCACGCGGCTGCACTAGTGTTGGGTATCTAAACAAGCCCAGGGGTTTAGTCCGTAGAGAGACAACTATTCACCTTAGGGTTTAGAGCTTACACAACGATCTTGAGGCAGATCATCAACTGGTACTTGATACCCCATCATCAATAAAATCAAAGCAGGATGTAGGGTTTTACCTCTTTGAGAGGGCCTGAACCTAGGTAAACATCATCTCTCTACTCTCCTTGTTACCATTTTTCTTAGATCCACAGCTCGGGACTTGATAATCCCCAAGTGCAAGGAATTATCGTAGCACTTTCCAGAGATGGAAGTGATAAGTATGGAGTGTCGAACCCACAAGGAGCTAAAGGTAAGATCAATATTCTCTCAAGTCCTATCTGCCACCGATTCGACTCTACGTACACCGAATGTTTGCTTCTATCTAGTAGCGAAAAATAAAACTGTGTTGTGGGTATAAAGAGGATAGCTTTGCATGATATTGGAGAACAAAAATATGAAAATAGTTGCTGCCTAAATAAAGTTAGAATATATTACAAATAGCGAGTGTGGAATAATGATGGTATGGTGTGCGGAATCATCCTAGGCAATTGATAACAAGATCGGCAATCATTCTTGTAATTTTATATGAGGGAGAGGCATGAGCTAACATATTTTCCGTACTTGGATCATATGAACTTAGGATTGGACCTCTAGCAAGCAGCCGCAACTACTAGAAATCATTAAGGTAAACCCAACCATATCATTAGACATCAAACCCTTTACTCCCATGCGCAACAATCCCCTTACTCGGCTGTAAGCTTATGTCACTCTAGCCACCCACTGTAGGCAAATCATGAACGTATTGCAACACCCTATAGCGAGAATCCGTGTGCGCGGCACGGAGGGTGATGTCTACTACGCAACTTTATTCTTGTAGACTCGTGTTGGGCCTCCAAGCGCATAGTTTTGTAGGACAGTAGCAATTTTCCCTCAAGTGGACGACCTAAGGTTTATCAATCCGTGGGAGGTGTAGGATGAAGATGGTCTCTCTCAAACAACCCTGCAATCAAATACAAGAAATCTCTTGTGTCCCCAACACACCCAATACAATGGCAAATTGTATAGGTGCACTAGTTCAGCGAAGAGATGGTGATACAAGTGCAATATGGATGGTAGATAAAGGTTTTTGTAATCTGAAAATATAAAAATAGCAAGGTAGCAAGTAACAAAAGTGAGCACAAACGGTATTGCAATGCTTGAAAACAAGGCATAGGGTCCGTACTTTCGCTAGTGCAATCTCTCAACAATGCTAATATAATTGGATCACATAACCATCCCTCAACGTGCAACGAAGAATCACTCCAAAGTTCTTATCTAGCGGAGAACATAAGAAGAAATTGTTTGTAGGGTACGAAACCACCTTAAAGTTATCCTTTCCGATCGATCTATCCAAGAGTTCATACTAAAATAACACCAAGTTATCCTTTCCGATCAATCTATCTAGAGTTCGTACTAAAATAATACCATATTATACGTATCAACCAACTCTAATGTCACCTAGATACTCCAATGTCACCACAAGTATCCATGAGTTAATTATACGATACACATCAAACAATTTCAGATTCATAATACTCAATCCAACACAAAGAACCTCAAAGAGTGCCCCAAGATTTCTATCGGAGAAGTAGGACAAGAACGTGCATCAACCCCTATGCATAGATTACTCCAATGTCACCTCGGGAATCCGCAAGTTGAGTACCAAAACATACATCAAGTGAATCAATAGAACACCCCATTGTCACCACGGGTATCCATATGCAAGACATATATCAAGTGTTCTCAAATCCAATATTCAATCCAACATAACGGCATCTGAAAGGGAAAGATTCAATTCATCACAACATGATAGCAAGGGATTAACATCCTATGATCTGACTGTATTAACAAAGCCCGTGATACATCAAGATCGTGACATCTCAAGAACACGAGAGAGAGAGAGACTGAACACATAGCTACTGGTACATAGCCTCAGCCCTGAGGGTGGACTACTCCCTCCTCGTCATGGCCTCCGCCGGGATGATGAAGATGGCCACCGGAGACGATCTACCCTCTCCGGCAGGGTACTGGAACGCCTCCAGATTGGTTTTTTGCTGATACAGAGAGTTGCAACGGCGGAACTTCTTGTCTAGGGTTATTTCTGGGGGTTTCTAAATATATAGGATTTTTGGGTGTCGGTTTCACGCGAAGATGGGCCACGAGTGGACCACAAGACACTAGGGCGCGCCAGAGGGGCCTGGCGTGCCCTGGTGGGTTGTGCCCAGCTCGTGGCTCTTTTGGACCTCCAACAAAGCTTCTAGTGCCTCTTTTGTTTCAAAAAAAATCGTTAAAAAGTTTCGTTGCATTTGGAGAACTTTGATTTCTGCATAAAAAACAACACCACGGTAGTTCTGCTGAAAACAGCGTCAGTCCGGGTTAGTTCTAAATAAATCATGTAAAGTGCATCAAAACCATATAAAAGTACTGTAAACATAGGTGAATGTGGCATGAATACTTCATAAATTATCGATACATTGGTGATGTATCAGCATCCCCAAGATTAATTCCTACTCGTCCTCGAGTAGGTAAATGATAAAAGAACTAATTTATGAAGTGTGAATGCTAGCATAATATATAAGTTTGATCATTGATAATTTCAGTCAATTTTCTAGCATCATAACCAGCAACTTTCTCTCATAAAAATCATCATGATAGAACAATCAATTCACATGTCATGGTTCAAACAATGAATTCACTTGAAACTTAACAACCTATGTTCTTAGTCACCAAACAATTGCAATTCAACTTATTCTCAACAAAGTCTAAGTAAGAGCTCCACATACTCAATCATCATATAGTCTTCTATGATTGGTAGTACTCAAAGCATATTTTTAGAACAAATGGCATCCATCGAACACAGAGAAAGATAGGGGCTTAATGTTTCGCCTCCCAACTCATTTATCATAGAGATAATTGTCAACAATAATAAGTCATGATCAAATATATTTGACTGGCCATATGTGCCTAGATCTTTCCCCACCACATTATGCTTGCCAACTAGAGAATAATTGAGGTTGAAATTAGAATGCATACTATTGACTCTTGCATAAAAGTAAATACTGAAAGGTAAAAGATAGGCCCTTCGTAGAGGGAAGCAGGGATTTGCAGAGGTGCCAGAGCTCAAAGCTTAAATCAGAGATAAATATAATTTTGGGAGGTGCACCCTTCCTGTCAACGTTACGACCAAGAGTTATCAATATCTTCCATGTTAAACACATTAGCGGCGGTTCCCAAGCGGTAAAAGTAAAGGTTTACTCCCCCTCCACCAACAAACACACTCCACGGCTAGCCGAATCCATGGGTACCGTCCATACCAACAACATTCCTGGGGGACTTTTTTTTAATTATTTGCATTTTTTATTTCGGGAGTGGGAATCCCTATTACCGCCCCTCTCGTGCAAGGACGAGTGAATAAACACTCATCATGAGAATAACCCGCTTAACATGGAAGATACTGACCGCCCCCCGTCGCTCCATGAGCGGTCCAGGCACACAAAACAGATGTTTATTTGAATGTTTAGAGGTGGCACATGAAAATTTAGTTGGAATGGCAGTGAAATACCATATATATAGGTAGGTATGGTGGACTCTTATGGAAGAAACTTGTCTCAAGGATTTGGATGCACAAGTAGTATCTCTACTTAGTATGAAGTGTTGGCTAGCAAAAGGTTCTAAACAAGCACCACATGTTGGAGGATCCATAACAATATAACTTCTATGCAAATATACACAACCATAACTCATTACGTTGTCTTCCTTGTCCAACTTCAACTAATTTGCTCAAGTTTGAAAATAATTAATGGGTCTTCACAATCATAGAAGATGTCCAAGATAATATATTTGTATGTGAAAGTTCTCTTCCTTATACTAATCATTCACAAATTGCTTGTATGACCAATATTGTGATTGTCAAGCTTCAAAAGATTTCACTTTCTAAACCCAATGTGATGCTACTACTAGGCATGATATGAACATATAATTTCAACTTCATGGTATTCAATTCATTCAACAATTTACTCATAGGATATAAGTGAAGCACAAGAGTAAATGACAAGCCACTCTTAAAAGATATAAGTGAAGATCAATGAGTAGTCAAACAATTAAGTAGATATGTGAGGACTCTCTCTCAATAAAGATTTTCAGATCTGAATATTTTATTCAAGCAGCAAACTAAATAAAAATTCATTCCAAGAATAGTACATATCATGTGGACAAATAAAAATTTAGGCTCAACATAGGCTAACCGATATGTGTTTGATGAAGAGAGGTGGGATGCGTAGCATACCAAGCTTAGATGCTTGAGACTTCTTGAAATATTTACTTGGGGTGCCTTGGGCATCCCCAAGCTTGAGCTTTTGTATCTGGATCAATCCTCTCATATCCCGGTTTCACCTAAGTCTCAAAAACTTCATCCACACAAAACTCAAAAAGAACTCGTGAGATAGGTTAGTACACATAAGAACAAATCATTCATGTACTGCCAAGACAAGTTTCATAATAATTTCCAAACATCATCTACTGTTTACTATCGTTTCCACAATTTATATCTACCAATATAGGCTATGGAAACTATAGAATAAGTAGATAACAAAACTATGACAGCAATCTGTCCAAACAGAATAGTCTGTAGCAATCTATTAAACCAGTGTACTCATGTAACTCAAAAAATTATGAAAATTTAGGACGTGATAAAGAATTTACATGACAATACTGTGTAAAATTTCGTAAACTTTCCATGCTCCAGGAAAATATGAAAATTCAAACACTACAGAGAAAGTTTCTGTTTTTACACAACACACATCAAACATGCAATGCAAGCATCCTAAGGCAATTCTTGGAACTTTTTATTGAAAAACAAGATTATAAAGAACACCTAACAGATAATAACAAAATATAATGATGATCCAAGCAAAGCACATATTATGTGACGAATAAAAATAGAGCTCCAAGTAAGATATACCGATAGTGTTCAAGACGAAAGAGGGGATGCCCCGGAAGGCATCTCCAAGCTTGGGCGCTTGAGTCTTCCTTGGATATTACCTTGGGTGTGCCTTGGGCATCCCCAAGATTAGGTTCTTTTCACTCCTTATTCTCCTCATATCGGTGTCTCACCCAAAACTTGAAAAATTCAATCACACAAAACTTAACGGAACTTCGTGAGATGGGTTAGTATAATAAATAAAGGTCATTCACTTAGGTACTGTCAAGAAAAGATTCATACTTGTTCTCACATAATACCTACTGTATTCTACCATTCACATAATTTATATCACTGAATATAAGCTATGGGAACACTAAAACAAGCAAACTATGCATGCAAAACAGAATCTGTCAAAAACAGAACAGTCTGTGAAGATCTGTAGTATAGGCATACTTCCCTGTCTCTAAAAATTCTGAAACATTAGGACAACCTTAATAATTTGTATATCAACACTGTGTAAAAATTTCAGATCATTATCACGCTCCAGTAAAAAACGAAAATTCCTGTACTGGAGTCAAAAGTTTCTGTTTTGGTTCAGCATCAATTCTACTCATCTTGTGAGTCATCCCAAAGGCTTTACTTGGCCCTTTATTGAAATAAAAGACACAAAACATGATTACTACAGTATCTTAATCATGTGAACACACAAAAACAGAAAGTAAAAGTGTTGGGTTGTCTCCCAACAAGCGTTTTTCTTTAATGCATTTTAGCTAGGCATGATGATTTCAATGATGCTCACATAAAAAGTAGTAATTGAAACATGCAAGAGAGCATCATGAATCTCATGACAGGCACATTTAAGTCTAACCCACTTTCTATGCATAGGAATTTTGTGAGCAAATAATTTATGAGAGCAAGAATCAACAAGCATAGGAAGGCAAAAACAAGTATATCTTCAAGATTTTCAACACATAGAGAGGAAACTTGATATTATTGCAATTCCTACAAGCATATGTTCCTCCCTCATAATAAATTTCAGTAGCATCATGAATAAATTCCACAATATAACTATCACATAAATCATTCTTTTCATGATCTACAAGCATAGAAAATTTATTACTCTCCACATAAGCATATTCCTTTTCATCCATGGTAGTGGGAGCAAACTCAACAAAATAACTATCATGAGACACTTGATTGACATAACCACATTCAATATTAAAATCATGATGACAAGTTTCATGGTTACTATCACTCTCTATAGCATACATGTCATCATCATAATCATCATAGATAGGAGGCATGCCATCATCATAATAAATTTTCTCATCAAAACTTGAGGGACTAAACATATCATCTTCATCAAACATAGCATCCCCAAGCTTGTGGCTTTGCATATCATTAGCATCATGGATATTCAGAGAATTCATACTAACAATATTGCTATCATGCTCATCATTCAAGGAATTCTCATTAAGTATTTTCATAATTTCTTCCTCTACCAATTGAGCACAATTTTCGGAATCCTTACTTTCACGAAAGACATTATAGAGACGAAACAAATGATGCAACCTAAACTCCATTTTTTTGTAATTTTCTTTTATAAAACCAAACTAGTGAAAAACAAGAAACTAAAATATTTAATTGCAAGATCTAAATATATACCTTCAAGCACTCACCTCCCCAGCAACGACGCCAGAAAAGAGCTTGATGTCTACTACGCAACTTTATTCTTGTAGACTCGTGTTGGGCCTCCAAGCGCAGAGTTTTGTAGGACAGTAGCAATTTTCCCTCAAGTGGATGACATAAGGTTTATCAATCCGTGGGAGGTGTAGGATGAAGATGGTCTCTCTCAAACAACCCTGCAATCAAATACAAGAAATCTCTTGTGTCCCCAACACACCCAATACAATGGCAAATTGTATAGGTGCACTAGTTCGGCGAAGAGATGGTGATACAAGTGCAATATGGATGGTAGATAAAGGTTTTTGTAATATGAAAATATAAAAATAGCAAGGTAGCAAGTAACAAAAGTGAGCACAAACGGTATTGCAATGCTTGAAAACAAGGCCTAGGGTCCGTACTTTCGCTAGTGCAATCTATCAACAATGCTAATATAACTGGATCACATAACCATCCCTCAGCGTGCAACGAAGAATCACTCCAAAGTTCTTATCTAGCGGAGAACATAAGAAGAAATTGTTTGTAGGGTATGAAACCACCTTAAAGTTATCCTTTCCGATCGATCTATCCAAGAGTTCGTACTAAAATAACACCAAGTTATCCTTTCCGATCAATCTATCTAGAGTTCGTACTAAAATAACACCATATGATACGCATCAATCAACTCTAATGTCACCTAGATACTCCAATGTCACCACAAGTATCCATGAGTTAATTATACGATACGCATCAAACAATTTCAGATTCATAATACTCAATCCAACACAAAGAACCTCAAAGAGTGCCCCAAGATTTCTATCAGAGAAGTAGGACAAGAACGTGCATCAACCCCTATGCATAGATTACCCCAATGTCACGTCGGAATCCGCAAGTTGAGTACCAAAACATACATCAAGTGAATCAATAGAACACCCCATTGTCACCACGGGTATCCATATGCAAGACATATATCAAGTGTTCTCAAATCCAATATTCAATCCAACATAACGACATCTGAAAGGGAAAGATTCAATTCATCACAACATGATAGAAAGGGAATAACATCATATAATCCGACTATATTAACAAAGCCCGTGATACATCAAGATCGTGACATCTCAAGAACACGAGAGAGAGAGAGAGAGAGATTGAACACATAGCTACTGGTACATACTCTCAGCCCCGAGGGTGGACTACTCCCTCCTCGTCATGCTCTCCACCGGGATGATGAAGATGGCCACCGGAGATGATCTACCCTCTCCGAAAGGGTACTGGAACGCCTACAGATTGGTGTTTCGCCGATACAGAGAATTGCGGCGGCGGAACTTCTTGTCTAGGGTTATTTCTGGGGGTTTCTGAATATATAGGATTTTTGGGCGTCGGTTTCACGCGAAGATGGGCCACGAGTGGACCACAAGACACCAGGGCGCGCTAGAGGGGCCTGGCGCGCCCTGGTGGGTTGTGCCCACCTTGTGGCTCTTCTGGCCCTCCAACGAAGCTTCTAGTGCCTCTTTTGTTGCATTTGGAGAACTTTGATTTCTGCACAAAAAACAACACCACGGTAGTTGTGCTGAAAACAACGTCAGTCCGGGTTAGTTCTAAATAAATCATGTAAAGTGCATCAAAACCATATAAAAGTATTGTAAACATAGGTGAATATGGCATGAATACTTCATAAATTATCAATACGTTGGAGACGTATCAGAGGGCACCATAGGACAACACCAAAATAAAACATACACTCAAACCTATCAAAATCATCAATCAACCCAAATGATAACAAAAATCTACTCAATCATCAAAGGATTGCAACACATCATTGATTCATAATATGTGGCATGAAACACCATGTTCAAGTAGGGGATTACAGCGGGGTGCGGGAGAGTGGATCGCCGTAGATAGATGAGGGAAAGTGATGGAGACGGTGATGTTGATGAAGACGATCACCGCGGCGATGGTTCCCCCGGCGGCACTCCGGCGCCACCGGAAGAGAGGGGGAGAGAGTCTCCCCCTTAGGCTTCCTCCTCCATGGCCTCTCCAAAGATGGAGAGAGGTTCTCCCCTTTGGTCCTTGGCCTCCATGGATCCATGAGGGGCGAGAGCCCCTCCAAGATTGGATCTCTCTCTCTGTTTCTCTCCTGTTTTCGCTACTGTTTTCTCTCTAGAGGTTTTTGGTCGATAGAGAGAGTTACGGCGGCGAGGTGGAGAGTCTAGGTTAATTTATGATGGTTTCTCTATTTATAAGATTTTTTGGCGTTGGAATCATGCAAAACGGAGCCACGAGGGACCCACAAGCTAATAGGCGCCATCACCCTCTGGGCACACCCTGTTGTCTTGTGGCCAGCAGGTGGCCTCCCTTCGGTGGTTCTTCGCTCCAATATGGCTCATATGTTTCAGATAAAATCATAAAAAAGTTTCAGGCGATTTCGAGAACTTTCATTTTCTGCACAAAAAACACCACCACGACAATTCTGCTGAAAACAGCGTCAGTCCGGGTTAGTTCTAAATAATTCATATAAAGTGCATCAAAACCATATAAAAGTATTGTAAACATGGGCAATCATGGAATGAATACTTCATAAATTATCGATACGTTGGAGACGTATCAACATCCCCAAGCTTAATTCCTACTCGTCCTCGAGTAGGTAAATGATAAAAGAAGTGTTTATGAAGTGTGAATGCTAGCATAGTGTATAGTATTGATTAACGATAATTCCAATCACTTTTTCTAGCATCATAAACAAGTATTTCTCATAGAACTTCTCATGATCAAGTAGCAAGCTATTCACATGTTAAAGTATAGACCATAAACTTTCTTGAAAACTAGCAAACTGCGTTTTCAGTCATCAAACAATTACAATTCATCTTATTTTCAGGAAGGGTCTATGTAAGAGCTTTGGTTTTAGCAAATTCCACATACTCAACTATCATTTAGTCTTCCACTCAAAGCATATTTTTAGAACAAGCAGTTTCAATCAAACACATAGGAAGATAGGGGCTTAATGTTCCTCCTCTCAACTTATTTATCTCAGGGATAATGTCAATAATAATGAATCATGATCACCTATATCCAACTGGATATATGTGCCCGGATCTTTTCCCGCCACATGAAGCTTGCCAACTAAAGAATTAATAGATTGGAATAGGGATGAACATTATTGACTCTTGCATGAAAGTAAATATAGAAAAGTAAAAGATAGGCCCTTTGCAGAGGGAAGCGGAGGTTGTCATGCACTTTTTATTTTTGGATGTGCAATCTCTTAATGAAAAGGAACGTACTTTATATTGCCCCTTGTGATATCAACCTTTATTATGCAGTCCGTTGCTTTTTCACCATCACAAGTTCGTACAAAGCTTATTTTCCCTTCCAATAAAAGATCATACATATTTAGGAGCAAATTTTATTGCTTTTTGCACCGATGACAACTTACTTGAAGGATCTTATTCAATCCATAGGTAGATATGGTGGACTCTCATGGCAAGAAACTGGATTTAGGGGTTTTTGGATGCACACGTAGTATCTCTACTTAGTACGAATTTTTGGCTAGCAAAAGATCCTAAGCAAGCACTACATGTTAGAGGATCCACGACAATATAACTACTATGTGAATATAAGCAAACATAACCATTATGTTGTCTTCCTTGTCCAACATCAACTACTTGATCAAGTTTGAAAATAATTAATGGGGGCTCACAATCATAGAAGATGTCCAAGATAGTGTATTTATATGTGAAATCTCTCTTCCTTTAATATTCTTTCATGAATTGTTCAAGTGACCAATTATATATTTGCTAACGTCCAATAAATTTTATTGCTTATACTATAAGTATGTGAAGTCACTACTCCCCATGGGACAAGCATATTAAGCATATATAATTTCGCGTTTTATGACATTCAATTCATTCAACATTTTCTCTTAGGATATAAGTGAAGCACAAGAGTTATCATGAAACTACTCTCAAAAAGATATATGTGAAGTTCATAGAGCAATCAACAATGAATATAGAGAGACCAATATCCAAGCTCAAAGTATATAAGTGAAGCACACAAAGCATTCTATAAAGCCATACTCAAAAGATTTAAGTGAAGCGCATGAAGCATTCTTTAAATAAACTAAGGATTATCTCATACCAGCATGGTGCATAAAATAAAATGGAATAATAAACATAAGGGATTTTTATTTCTGTGCCCCTGGTTCCTTAGTTGTACTCATTCATCCCCACGCTCTTAACTTTTGCTCACTTTTCCCCATTCCTTAGTCCGAAACCCTCAGAAATCGTCACACGGGGGGATGCCGTCGGGTCAATGGTTTGACCGTTAACTCTGGCGTGTGGGGCCCCGTTGGACTGTGTCGCCCTCCTTCGACCATTCTGACGTGTGGGGCCATGCTGGACTGTGTCGCCCATTGGACGGTGGCGCTGGTTGGACCGTTGGGCCGTGATTTCGTTTGGGCCGTTGAATTAAATGCCCGCGTCCATGTGCTGATGCACGCCGCCACGATAAGCCTTCTATGCATGCACGACATGATCCAGCTAGCCTGCCTGCATGCGCCGATGCGAGCCGCCACGGACGCAGCCTTCCTGTGAGCCGCCAAGGACGCAGCCTTCCTATGAGCCGCCACGGACGCAGCGACTGTCGCTGCTGCCGGTTCGTCTCTTCTCGCACGCGCCTCCTCGATCGATTCACAGTTCACACCATCTCAGCCTTTGACCTCCGCAGCATCAATTCAGCGTGGCAATTAAATTCTAGGGCATACCAATCGACGTGCGCCGCCAGCAAGCCTGCTATGCATACCACGTGATCCAGCTAGCCTGCCTACATGCGCCGATGTGCCGCCACGAACGTAGCGACAGTCGCTGCCGCTGGTTCCTCTCTTCTCGCATGCGTCTCCACCTTCCAAGTGCCACAGACCGAGGCCAGGGTGCAGTACTACGGGCGAGCTTCGATGACCTTTTTTACCCACCCATATGTCACTCCCTCCATGTACAAAAGCATGCAATTTGAAGCATAGAATAGTTCTTAACATAGATAGATAGTTCTTACATAAAACATTATATAACACGACATAGAAATAAGGGAACCCTTGAAATAAAGCTCAGAGAGCATAATAGCAGCATACAATATATATCCTACGTACTACGTAGTGCACTACGCGTCTTCGTCGTCGGAGATGGCCTGATCCGCCTGCGCCGGAGTCTGATCCGCCTGCGCGGGAGCCTGGTCCGCCTACGCCGCCGCCTGCGCCTCCTCCTACGCCGCCCGCGCTGCCTCCATCTGCTGCTGACGAAGATGCCGGGCCTGCTCCGACCGGATGGAGTTGAGGATCACCACCTGGTCGGGCCACAGATAGTAGACCGGCGGTGCCTCCACTTTCGGCTCCTCCGTCGGCGCCTCCTCCTCCGGCCCCTGCGGCGGCGCCTCCTCCTCCGGCTCCTCCTCCGGCTGCGGCGGCGCCTCCTCTGGCTCCTCCTCCCCCATCTCCGACCCCTCCTCAAAATCCTCCTTCGGTTCCATAGGTAGCCTCGCTTGCCTCCGGATTTGGGCCTGCCGAAGGAGGAAGAGATGGTGTTCGACTGTGTAGTACTGGCGGCGTGGTGGCATGGCTGATGGGCTCGGAGAGGGGAGTGCTCGGGTGCCGGCGAGGAGAGGGAGCAGGCGGAAGAGCTAGGGCTGGGGGACGCCCTCCGGCTTAAATAGCCGTCTATGGATAATGACGGGGAGCCGGGCGAGTGGGTGATCCAGCGATCCAACGATCCAACGATGCAGAGCCGCCCAACGATCCAACGATGCAGAGCAAATAGTCCATCATTTTATCAAATATTCCAATAACAGAGCAAAAAAATGTGCTCCAAAGAAATTTGAATTTGAGAAATGTGCTCCAAAAAAATGCAAAAATAATAATAAAACCTTATAAATTTTTGAATAGTTTGTGGCCATTTTGCATGATAAAAATAAATTTGACCCTTATAAATTTGGTCATTTTGCATTTGTATTGAACAAATTGTTGTGTAATTTCAAATGGTGCCAAAAAACAGAGCCAACACGTTCACTAAAAACAGAGCAAACGATGCAAAAAAATGACGCAATTCGACGGCCCAACCAGAGCTTGGTTTCCTTTTGGGCCCAATAACTACGTTTTTTTGCAGAGTCAATGGTGGGCGAGCAGCCGAGCACAACCAATAGGATCGCGTCTCGCGGATCGCCCCACGATCCAACGATGCAGAGCCGTCCATATGATCGGACGGCTGACGTTCGGAGCTAGGGTTAGGAGGGGGTTTGAGGGGTTTTGAGCTGGTCAACGGGGTTTCCAAGGCTTTGACTGAGCATAACTAATTTAAAAAAAATCGAAAAAATATGAAACCTTCGCCGTTCGTCGTTTTATAAGACACACTAACGAGGAAAAATACTAAACTTGGTATACGGACATTTTCAAAAAAAAAACTAGCTTGCACGATCGAGGTCAAATGATCACCATTAATTTAAAAAAAAATCAAAAAAATATAAAACCTGCGCACAATGTTGTCTTATGTGACATGTTACCAACCAAAAATCATAAACTTGGTCTATGGTCATTTTCATGAAAAAACCTTCACACATATGAGCTATCACGTACAACATTTCATAGAGTTCAAGGAGAGGAGGTAGGGTTACCTTCTATTTTTGAAAAATTAAAAAAAATCAAAAAGGTCACCAAAGCTTTATTTCAAAGTGAATAAGAAGGATCTAAACTTAGTTTTCCATTTTCATATTTTAAACGTGTTTTTAATAGTTTTTATATTAAAGCATATTTTTTCAAAAGAAAATGTAAAAATATGAAGATTTATTCAAAAAATACTGAGACTTCGAATCTACACTATATAGATTGAATAGGTGTTAATAAAAAACATTTGGCTCATTTAGAGTAGGTCCAAAAAAACTTGATTACAAATGGGGCTGTTTACCCTAACCTGGGAGCTCATTTGGAGCACATTTCTCAAATTCAAATTTCTTTGACCTCCTCTAAATCACCTCAAATTTTGCACACATGATCTCCTACACAAACATAGATAGGTTGCCAAGGTTTTTTTTTTTTGCATTTTTTTGAATTTATACTGTCCTGTCGAATGTCAGTTCAAAACATCGGATAATGAGACATGGTGGGAAAAACATGCATTTGATTAATAAACATACTCCTTTATTACAAAAAATCATTACATCTTCATTCAAATGATGGACTATTTGCTCTTTTTTCTTATTCTTTGCAGCATGTCTGATTAGTGAAGCAACACTGAAACAGCATAGTACCATACCATCCATAGATAGTTCACACAAATACCCAATATAGATAGCAGACAAATTTAAAAAACATCATCACAAATTTTAAAAACATCATCACAAATTTAAAAAACATCATCAAAAATTTAAAAAACATCATAAATACCCAATATAGATAGCCATATATACCATCATAGTACCATACCATCCATAGATAGTTCACACACAAAGTTCACCAAACAACCAAAAGTAATTAACATCATCACATCATCACATCACTTGGGAAGGGGAGTCAGGACTTTCGCGAGGGCACCATGCTGCCCCCTGATCTTGTAGTCCTCGCCCGGTTGGCTACATCTTCTGCATGAGCTAGAAGGTGAACGAAGCGGCCAGACTTTGGCTTTGGCTTGGTGGTGCAGTAGGGGCAGCGCCAAGTGTTGGTCTTGCTTTTGTAGTAGTAATCAGCTCCCTTGGCCCTGATCTTCTCCTCTTCCTTCGCTTTGAAGGACGCGAAGTTGCCGTCGTCCACATCCACATCTTCTCCAGAGACATACTGCACACACGAATGAATTACATTAATACATTATAGATTCATATACACCATGTCAAAGGAACTAAATGAACAATCTAAATTTCAAGTAGGCTTACCTCATACTCTTCGTCGTCACCATACCCTGGATCGTACGGGTCCTTGAACCCAGTAAGGTCCAGCTTCCTCTTTTCCCCCCAACCATCATCCTCCTGAATATACAATTACATCCATCACTAGTAAATACAGAAGCCAATTGAAAATTTTGATATGCACACATGACACATTGATCATAGGGCTAATATACTATGATCCTATTTGCATTTTCCATTGTCATGCACACACATTGAACAACAGAGCTAATATAACTACATATTGTGGACAAATTTATATACTAACGAATCAAATAACTTCTTAATCAATGGATTCCATTTGGGCATATGACATTCAAAACCCTAATCTGCGTAGCATTCAAAAACAAATCTAATAGGGACCCAATCTAATAAGCATACATGTCTGTAGCATTAAAAAAACCCAATCTGTGTAGCATTATAAACAAGGGAAACAAATCTAATAAGCATACATCTGTGTAGCATTGAATACAGATCTATCTAGCATTTTTGCAAAGAATGTAATCCAATAAACCCTAGTACAAAAACCCCAATCCCCCCCATTCAGAAAACCCCGGCCCATCCGTCAAACCAACTACTCTAACCATCTGTACTACCGTACGAATCACAATCTAACCTATGCAACTAACTCTACAAGATAAATATTGGAACTAACAAGCAAGTGCAAATACCTCCTGCTCCTCGCCAGGCTGCGCATCGGGATGTACTGTGCCGCTCGACGCCGTCACCTTCAGCTCCGGCAGCGCTGAGGCGGAGCCCGCCACCTCCTTCTCCACATCCGCAGCGGTTGCGAGTTTCCCCGCACCGCCGTGGACGCCGCCAACGTCCTTCACTTCATCCGCCGTCACCGCGCCCTGTAGCTTCACTACTACATCTCCGGCCGCTACTCCGGCGTCGCCACGAGCGTCCGCCATCGAACAGATGGAGGCGATGAAGGTGAGGAAGAGGATGCGGTGGGGGAGAGCGAGACGATGCGGTGGAGGCAGGGGAGGAAAGCGAGACGACGCGGTGGAGGAGAGGAAGACGATGCGGCAGGGAGGGGATTTGGGGGAAATGGTAGGGGCGATGCGCTGGGAGGTGGTTCCCCCTCTTTATACGATGGGACGTTTCGGGCAAGTCCCATGGACACGTGCTACCCCACGACCGTGGCCAGTTGCATGCGCGGGAGTGGCCCCACTCGTCAGAGTTAACGGTCAGAGGCATTGACCCGACGGCAACGTCCGTTGTAACCT
This sequence comes from Elymus sibiricus, assembly GCA_039707655.1. Lineage (NCBI taxonomy): Eukaryota > Viridiplantae > Streptophyta > Magnoliopsida > Poales > Poaceae > Elymus > Elymus sibiricus. Next base: position 311,911,428 of record CM077663.1, on the reverse strand, counting down.
GTTCTGAGGGTTTCGGGCAAGGGAGTGGGGAAAAGTGAGCAAAAGTTAAGAGCGTGGGGATGAATGAGTACAACTAACGAACCAGGGGCATAGATGTAAAAGTCCCTAAACATAAAGGATGCTCCAAGAATAGCACAAGTGAACGAATAAAAACTTATGATCATCATTGGCTAGCCGGTAATTGTTGACGAAGAGGGGTGGGATGCGTAGTATCCCCAAGCTAAGATGCTTGAGACTTCTTGAATATTGACTTGGGGAGACTTGGGCATCCCCAAGCTTGAGCTTTTGTATCTTGTTCAATCCTCTCGTATCCCGGTATCAGCTAAGTCGCAAAAACTTCATCCACATAAAACTTGAAAAGAACTCTTGAGATAGGTTAGTACATATAAAAATAAATCAACACTTCATGTACTGCCAAGACGAGTTGCATAATATTTTTTTAAACATTAGGTACTGTATAATATCATTTCCACAATGTATATCTACCAATATAAGCCATGAAAACTCTAGGATAAGTAGATAACAAAACTATGACAACAATCTGTCCAAAGTGTACTTATGTTACTCAAAAAATTCTGAAAATTTAGGAAAAGCTAAAGAATTTGTATGAAAGTAACGTGTAAAAATTTAGAAACTTTCCACCTTCCAGTAAAATATGAAACTTAAAACACTATAGCAAAAGTTTCTGTATTTACACAGTGGCACATCAAACATGCAATTGAGACATCTTAAGGAAATTCTTGGAACCTTTTATTGAAAAACATGATTATTGATAACATCTAAAAGAGAGAAACAAAATAAAATGATGATCCAAGCAAAACACATATTATGTGACAAATAAAAATATAGCTCCAAGTAAGGTATACCGATCGTGTTGAAGACGAAAGAGGGGATGCCTTCCGGGGAATCCCCTAGCTTGGACGCTTGAGTCTTCCTTGGATATTACCTTGGGGGTGCCTTGGACATCCCCAAGCTTAGGTTCTTGACGCTCCTTATTCTTCTCATATCGGTATCTCACCCAAAACTTGAAAACTTCAATCACACAAAACTCAACAAAACCTTCGTGAGATCCGTTAGTATAGTAAACATATCAAATACTTTATGTACTACTATAAATTGATTCTTATTTTATTATTGTATAAGGTACTGTATTATAACATCTCCATGGCTTATACCCCCGATACAATCCATGGCATCATCAAAACAAGCAAACTATGCAAGGAAAAATAAAATCAGTATAAAACAGAACAGTCTGTAAAGATTTGTAAAGAACCTGTACTTATATAACTCTAACAATTCTGAAAAATTAGGAAAACCTGAATAATTTGTATAGCAATACTGTGTAATAAATTCATATCAAAAAGACATCCCAGTAAAATCAGAGAAATTCTACACTGAACGCTAAAGTTTCTGTTTTTGCACCATATCAATTCTACTCATCTTGTGAGTCATCCCAAAGGCTTTACTTGACACAAATACTAATTTAAACATAAAAACACAATCATTACAGAGGAAATAATCATGTTATCACACACAAACAGAAAGAAAAAAGAAAAAAAAGATAACTATTGGGTTGCCTCCCAACTAGCGCTACTGTTTTACGCCCCTAGCTTGGCATGATGATTTCAATGAAGCTCACATAAGAATAGTAGATGAAACATGCAAAAGAGCATCATGCACATTATTTCTATGGTATAGTGGTTTATTTATATGGTATAGTGGTATATAAAAGGACATAATGATAAACTTCCATAAAAAATTCTACATTGTTTCCATGAGCATGAACACAAGTGTTCAAGGTCGACCCTCACTTCTCCAATGCAAAACTTTCCAATCGCTTCTCTTATAAAACACAAGTAATTTTTTGTGTGTTTTTAATTTTCATTTTTTTTGTTTCACCCACAAATAAAGAAATAAAACAAGAAAACAGAAACAAAAGGAAAACAAAATCTACTTAGTGATAAAAGCAAACAAGCATACACGAAAATATTAACCCCATGCCATTGCTCCCCGGTAACGGCGCCAGAAAAGAGTTTGATAATCCCGAAGTGCAAGGAATCATCGTAGCACTTTCCAAAGATGGATGTGATAAGTATGTAGTGTCAAACCCACAAGGAGCTAAAGGTAAGAGCAATATTCTCTCAAGTCCTATCTGCCACCGATTCGACTCTACATACACCGAACGTTTGCTTCTATCTAGTAACGAGAAATAAAACTGCGTTGTGGGTATAAAGAGGATAGCTTTGCATGATATTGGAGAAAAAATATGAAAATAGTTGCTGCCTAAATAAAGTTAGAATATATTACAATATATTCCAAATAGCGAGTGTGGAATAATGATGGTATGGTGTGTGGAATCATCCTAGGCAATTGATAACAAGATCGGTAATCAGTCTTGTAATTTTATATGAGGGAGAGGCATGAGCTAACATAATTTCCGTACTTGGATCATATGAACTTACGATTGGACCTCTAGCAAGCATACACAACTATTATAAATCATTAAGGTAAACCCAACCATGGCATTAATCATCAAGTCCCCTTTACTCCCATACGCAACAATCCCCTTACTCGGGTGTAAGCTTCTGTCACTCTAGCCACCCACTATAAGCGAATCATGAACGTATTAAAACACCCTATAGCGAGAATCCCTCACGTGTGCGCGGCACGAAGGGCACCATAGGACAACACAAAAATAAAACATACAATCAAACCAATCAAGATCATCAATCAACCCAAAGGACAACAAAAATCTACTCAAACATCATAGGATTGCAACACATCATTGATTAATAATATGTGGCATGAAACACCATGTTCAAGTAGGGGATTACAACAGGGTGTGGGAGAGTGGTCCGCCGTAGATAGATGACGTAATGTGATCGAGCCGTGGTGTTGATGAAGACGATCACCGTGGCGATGGTTCCCCCGGCGATACTCCGGCGCCATCGGAACAGAGGGGGAGAGAGTCTCCCCCCTTAGGCTTCCTCCTCCATGACCTCTCCCAAGATGGGGAGAGGTTCTCCCCTCTGGTCCTTGGCCTCCATGGCTCCCGGAGGGGCGAGAGCCCCTCTGAGATTGGATCTCTCTCTCTCTCTCTCTCTGTGTGTTTCTCTCGCTACTGTTTTCTCTCTAGATTGGTTTTTGGTCGATAGAGAGAGTTGCGGCGGCAAGGCGGAGAGTCTAGGTTAATTTATAATGGTTTCTCTATTTATAGGATTTTTTGGCGTTGGAATCATGCAAAACGGAGCCACGAGGGACCCACAAGCTAACAGGGCGCCATCACCCCCTAGGCACGCCCTGTTGGCTTGTGGCCAGCAGGTGCCCCCCCTCCGGTGGCTCTTCGCTCCAATATTGCTCATATGTTCCAGAAAAATCATAAAAAAGTTTCGGGCGATTCCGAGAACTTCCATTTTCTGCACAAAAATCAACACCACGGTAATTCTTGTGAAAACAGCGTCAGTCCGGGTAAGTGCTAAATAAATCATATAAAGTGCATCGAAACCATATAAAAGTATTGTAAACATGGGCAATCATGGCATGAATACTTCATAAATTATCGATACGTTTGAGACGTATCAGGACTCCCTACCCGAGATCTGCCGGTTTAGCACCAACACCCATGGAGGGTCCTCTCTGGTATATTTTTCTTCTAGTATTTTTATATATTCCAAAACAAGTCTCTGTAAGTTTTCAGGTCATTTGGAGCTCCGGAGAATAGCTATCTTTGTTGCGGCTCTTTTCAGGTCCAGAATTCCAGTTGTCGGGAATCACCCTCTTATGATAGAACTTGCAATTTAAGAGAGAAAAGGCATTAGAATTGCGTCAAAAAGTGAAATATAACTCTAAAACATTATACATAACAATAGGAAAACATGATGAAAAATGGACGTATCAACGACGAGCACCCCGATGCTGCCGACCTCGCTCTCGGAGCCCCTCTATTTCCATTTGCACATGCCTGGAGATTTAGGAAGGATAAAGGAGGAGTGATGACCCTGTGTGCCCGCACAACGAAGGTGACAAAGGTGGCCAATGCTGCTCTGAAGACCCCGGGAAGGCCCAAGCCCACGACGTCGTCCACTCCATCCTTGGCGACCATCGCTCTTGCTTGGCTTGCCGACGTTGCCTCTCGCATGCTGTTTTTCATTCCCCACGCCCGGTGATGGGGCAGAGAAGTCGTTTGTGGCCCCCGTTAAGAAAGATCGGCCTCCTCCAACATCGACACTATGAAAGACGAAAGCCCTGACCCCAACGTCCGCCAGTCCGATGACATATCCAATGCCCCACCATTCGACTAACGTTGTTGCTGAAGACAACCCTGACCCTGACGCATACAACTCCATGTACGATGCTGCTGATAGTAGCCACGGCCCTGATGCCCACTGCTCCTACCCGACAATTGATGCCGCCTTCAAAGCCGATCATCCCTGCATATCTGTCGTGTGATAGCCTCTCAGTGGGTCTGGATTGGGGGATGGACTGGCGTGGATGCTTTGGCAAGGATGCAACATCTGGTACTCATGTGTGCTGCACATCAGCACCTCATGGGCATTCGTTTGAGGAGTGGCACCTCGTCATGGGGTGTTGTCATTCGTAGCCTAGCACATCCTTCTATAATCCCGTTCTCAGCGTGTGAACGGCTCCTTCGCTGTGGCTGAGGGACATATGTTTTTGTTGCCTCTTGAAAGTGCAACTAATCCCCGGGCGGTTTTGATAATTAATAACAACATACACATCATTGAACTAATGACTATTCAAAGATCATTTCAGGAAATTTCAACGTAGGTATGGCAAGGACTTGTGGATGTGGACCCCTCAAAATGCAAAGGACATGGATTGGAAAAAGCTCCAAGTCTCTACATTTTTGGTTGAGTGATCCAAGATCACATTGAGTCCATAGGAAAGTTAATAATATTAAAAGGTGTTGGAAATACGCCCTAGAGGCAATAATAAATTGGTTATTATCACATTTCCTTTTTCATGATAATCGTCTATTATCCATGCTAGAATTGTATTGACCGGAAACTTAGATACATGCGTGGATACATATACAACACCGTGTCCCTAGTTAGCCTCTACTAGACTAGCTTGTTGATCAAAGATGGTTAAGGTTTCTTAACCATAGAAATGAGTTGGCATTTGATAATGGTATCACATCATTACGAGAATGATGTGTTGGACAAGACCCAACTATAAGCTTAGCATTTAATCGTATCACTTAAGTTTATTGCTACTGCTTTATTCATGTCAAGTATGTGTTCCTAAGACCATGAGATCATGCAACTCCCGGATACTTGAGGAATACCTTGTGTGCTATCAAATGTCACTTCATAACCGGGTGATCATAAAGGTGCTCTACAGCTATCTCTGAACATGTCTGTTGGGTTGGCATGGATCGAGACTGGGATTTGTGACTCCGTATGACAGAGAGGTATCTCTGGGCCCACTCGGTAATACAACATCACAAGAAGCTTGCAAGCAATGTGTCTAATGAGTTAGTCACAAGATCTTGTATTACGGAATGAGTAAAGAGACTTGTCTATAACGAGATTGAACTAGGTATGGAGATACCGACGATCGAATCTCGGGCAAGTAGCATACCGATGGACAAAGGGAACTGCATACGGGATTGAGTGAACTTTGACATCGTGGTTCAACCGATAAAGATCTTCGTGGAATATGTAGGAAACACTATGGCCATCCAGGTCCCGCTATTGGTTATTGGCCAGAGAGGTGTCTCGGTCATGTCTACATGATTCTCGAACCCGTAGGGTCCGCAAGCTTAACGTTTGGTGACGCTAGAGTAATATTGGGATATGTATGTTGATGACAAAATGTTGTTCGGAGTCCCGGATGAGATCCCGGACATGACTAGGAGCTCCGGAATGGTCCGGAGGTAAAGATTTATAAATGGGAAGTCGTATTTGGGCCACCAAAAAGGTTTGGGGTTTTACCGGTTTTATACTGGGAGTGCGGGAAGGGTTCCGGGGGTCCACCCGCCCCGTGGGGCACATGGGCTGAGAGGGGAGGCGCACCAGCCCCTGATGGGCTGGGCGCCCCCTCCTCCCAAGGCCCAAGGCGCCTAGGGTTTGGGGGAAACCCTAGAGGGGGCGCCACCCTTGCCTTGGGTGGCAAGTCACCCCTAGGTCGTCGCCCACTCCTTGGAGGAGGGGTTTGAGGGCCGGTGATACGTCTCCAACGTATCGATAATTTATGAAGTATTCATGCAATATTTACCTATGTTTACAATACTTTTATATGATTTTGATGCACTTTATATGATTTAATTTGAACTAACCCGGACTAACGTTGTTTTCAGCAGAATTACTGTGGTGTTGGTTTTGTGCAGAAAATAAAAGTTCTCGGAATTGAACGAATCTTTTTGACAATTTTTTCTGGAGCGAAAGGGATCCGGAAGCTTCGAGGGGGTACCAGAAGACCCACGGGGGGCTTGCAAGGCAGGTGGGCGTGCCCCGGGGGGTGGCTGCACCGACCTACCTTGTGGCCCCCCCTGTGGCACCTCTTCGCGTGATTCCAACCGCAAAAATTCCTATATATTCAGAAACCTCCGAAATTTGACCTATAACTTTGGCTCCACTGCCACAACTCTATGTATCGAATAAATCTCATCTGAAGCCCTTTCCGGTACCCTGCCGGAGGGGGAAATCATCACCAGAGGCTATCTTCATCATCCCGGCGGTCTCCATGTCGAAGAGGGACACTAGTGCAGCCATGCGCTATACAAACGGTTTTTAACCCCATTTCGTGACGTAGTCTGAAACTGTCGCCTTGCATGTGTGGGCGATGGGGGGGGGGGGTATCCCACACGACAGACAAAACCCGTCGGCGATGCCTGCACCCGGTCACACACGATGGGCAAAAATATATCATTTGCGATTCGAAGGGCCATCACAAACAGACATGTTGGGGAAGACGTGTGAGATGAGCTTATCATCCCACAAAGGGAATCCCAAGGTTACGTCTCTATTCGTATTGCAGATCACACACAATTTTCTGCATAACATCGTTTGTGATAGGGCTGGTCACCACAGACGATAATTATAATTCTGTCGTTTGCGTTATTCAAAACATCACTCACGGTGTCTAGATGAAACTGTTTGGCATTGGGCTGCCCATCACAAACACATGCTTAAGAAAACGTTTGTGATTGGGTGTCCTAATGCACACAGTTGTCGAGCAGAATTTGTGTGTGATTCCTCACCGATCCAACACGCCAACTTTGTAGAAACCGTGTGGGTTTGTTGTGGTCATCGCCCACGGTGTAGTCCGAGAAACCGTATGGAATGGGAACCCCCATAATAAGCCTGATTGCTCTATTATTTATAATCCATTTAGTAATCAAATTAACATTTCATATCATGCACAAAATATATTTCTTATTCGTAGTATGGCAACCAGGATTTCATAATTGTATTACATCAGGGTACAACATCATATAGGCATATACTGCCTAGCTACCCAATTGCACAACATGACAATGTTTCAAATGCAACATCTAAAACCTTTGGAAATTAAGTATCATCATAGACGGTAAATAGACAGATGAGTCTCATCTAGAAAATTGTTAAAGCGGAAGGCAAATATTGAGCCTTCAATGATGTTGAAGGTCCTCGCAACTTTAGGAGAGTGACTGTGGATGATTGCCCGCCCATCCTTCGTCCTCTTGAGGAAGACTTCAAGATTATACTGTGGGTGTTGTATGAATACCTTCCTCGCCTCTTGATCATACAGGTGGTTTGAGACGTAATCATCGATGAACTGCCTTGAGAAGGACTGAAGACAAACATACGCATAAATATTTTTTCTATAATTTGAAATGACGCAAAGGGAAAAGGACAAGGTGAAAGAGATGGTACCATCCTATAGTTGATTGATGTCTTCTTCATTGTGCAGACAAACATCTTGTTGTTTTTTGTAGCTAGTTTCTTTATCTTAACAATCTTTCTGAGTTTGTTGATTTGACTGATATTCAAGGACACCTCATTTCCCCACATGCAAAAAGGGTCGAACAGTGGGTCTAAACCTCTTATAGCAGGACCTACATGTGCAATAACAAATTATTAAAAACATTAATATTACAATGGTTTCTGCAAATTGCACAATAACGTGCTATTAGCCAAACAACCATGGATGTGCAAACCTCGATGGTAAACTTCAGTGTCCCCCATTGTTTGCCCCTACAACATATTTAAGACAAATATTGATCAGGTTACAAGTGATATTTGGCATACTATCAGTGAAATATGTTAATGGAAAATAAAGACATTGCGGATCCAACAGATTAGTTCGAGCCACATGGAAAAGCCAGTTATCTAAACCAAGCGTGCTAAGAACTAGGAAATATAGCAATTCTATATGTTTCACATGTATTTAGTACATCTAAATTCGATTTATTCGTCACATGCATAACAATACAAAATTGTACCAACAACAATCGTACATCACATTTCGGAATTGAATTAAATAGTTAAATGATCACCACAACAAATGAACGAAATAGTTAACTAAGCACCACATTGCACAATAGAACATACTAGAAGTTCAGGTTGCAGTAGCATTACATTGGACATTTCACTAGAATTTCTAAATGAAAGGCAGTAGCGGCACACGCAACAGCTAAACGAAACGTGCTTAACCGGCGTAGCTAGGTGAACATAGGTCCTTAGTGATAAAGGTAAGAAAAACAAGCTATTCCTCATCGTCGGAGATATCGATGATGATGGGCTTCGTCAACTTGGAAGAGGGCGAGGCCTCCACACCGTGGGTGCAGCCCTCGTAGTGGTGAGTGGCCTGATCCTGCCCCGGCACCAACATGCCGGCTCTGGAGTTGAGGTAAGCACGTGCACGCTGAGAAAACACATCGAAGTTTTCGTCGAACGCACTGGTGGTGCCCTCGAGAAAAGACCACGAGTTGTCGTTTATAGCAACCAACTGCATGGCGGCGTCAGCGCGCGAGGCATCGACGGTGGCCTCGACGGCGAGGTGCTCCTCCAAGATCTGGCGATCGGCACGCATGGAAGCCATAGCTGCCTCATCTGCGCGTGCAGCCGCGATTTGCTTCTCCGCAGCCAAATGCTCTTTGAGATCCTAGCTATATTGCGTGCACCATGGCTTTCGGCGGCGATTATTTGGAGGATGGGGCGGTGATTTGGGTGGAAGGTGTCGCGCCGGCGGTTGGGTCATGTGGGATGGAGGAGGAGGGGGTGAGGGGGTATTGGGGAGGTGTCGATTACCTGACTAGATGGACGAGGTCGGGCAGCAGGAAGGAGCGTCGCCGGCGTGGAGGCGGCGCTGCAAGCAAGCAATGAAGGTTTGAACTAGGAAAGGTAGAGGAAAAGGGGGAAATGTGGCTTTTGATTGGTACCGGGGGGCAAGGGAGGTAGATATTTCCGCGGCAGCCCAAAATTTTCATTCGGTGCACCGAAAAACTGGCGCAGAAAGCACCATCGGAAACAGTCCCTTATTCGGAACCATGTGCGATATCAAAACATCACAAACGAAGCCTGTGTTATACACCGTGTGTGATGAACTTGAACATGCAAAATTTTCATAATAGTTCTCGATATCAACACATCACAAACGAAGCCTGTGATATACCCCGTGTGTGATGAACTTGGACGTGCAAATGTTTGTCTCCAATCTTCGGACGTAAGATTGGGTACTACATTGCACACGGTTCATTCCAAAAAAGTGTGTGTGATGAACTTCAATTTCATTTTCAATTGGAAGATGGAATGGGGATATGGCAGCAATTTTTTTGTCCGAATTTCCCTGGTTACAGTGGTCATCCACGTCGTCACATAATTTAACATCAATTGCTAATTTGGGTACTGCACAAAAGAGCCTACACCACAGCCCGCACTTACTTAATCGAGCAACTAAACAGAGCTGGTTGACCTAAACGTTACTCTAACAAAAGACCAGCGCTCTAAACAATGACTAATGTTCTGCCTGACGCTCGCCGATCTCCGCCGCATCCTACATGACCAGCTCGCGCTCGACGACCTCCAGGGGAAGGGGCTCCATGGCATCCATCGCCACATACTCTGCAAGCATCTCGCCGTCTGCGTCCGCCATCTCTTTGGAAAAGTCCACCACGAGTTTGGCGTGGGCGGCCGCAGTCCGGGCATTGACGGCCTCCATCTTGGCAAGGGAGGCTACCGACGAATGGATGGCTGCCCGAGCGCTCTCGGCGATTGCCAACTCTTCAAACGTAGGTTGCCGACCGTTGTCGGAGAAGGCCGCTGCTATTTATGCGGTAACCGACAAGAGCTGGGCGTGGGCGGCATCGGCATAGGCGTGGGCAGCCGCCATCAGGGCTACGGTGGCCGCCGAGGAACGGGCAACTGCTGTGCCGTTCTCGCCATTTGCTATCCCGGTCGCGGATGTTGCTGCCGTCATCTCAGATGCAGGAGCTGCCCTTTCGGCGGCCGCAGCCACCCTGTCGGAGAGTGCGGCCGCGCTCAAGGATGTTTTGAGCGCATTCATGGCTGATGCAGCCGCGCTCGGGCCGGAGTGGGTCGCCGAAGTTGCCCTCACGACGCGGATCCACATCCCCATCTTTCACCGGCGACGCTTGAACAGTATAGTGGTCTTGGGGAACAAGTGTGACTGTGTGGTTGACGCGCCGGCGGTGGACTGAAGCTTCCGGCATAAGCCATATATGAGGATTGGCCCAAGATTTTTTGACACCACATCACACACGTTTCATGATCAAGAACTGTTTGCGATGTATTTGATTTTCAAACTGCTTTGAGACGAAAAATGAAGTTACATTGGCAATTGAAGGTGTTTGGATGGCAATAACATTTATCTGCAGTGAACTTGCAACTATAGGACTGTGTGTTAAATATGGAATAATTCAGGGTTGTTTAGGCCATTTAAAACATTTAAAGAGTTTTTTAGACATTTCATGTGTACAGTTCAAATTTGAACTGTAGTTAATTAAGAACATACTAGCTAGAGTGCACCTGGATGGGTTGAAAATCAACTATTTGTCACTGGATACATGTTTTGGTCCCATGCAAGAAATGGAAATTAAACGAATTCCAAACCTCACGGCATTTTGGCTCGGCGGTAGACTTTGAGAAGTCGTGTTTTCAAATTCCAGTAAATCCAAATATCGTGAGAAATTCATGAAACTTGGCATGGTGTGATGTCATGGCGCATGTGTGTTGTGGTAAAAACAATGCCTAGTTCCGGACAAGTTTTGGCACAAACCTCTTACAAACCAAAGATTCTCACAAGAAGTCATGTGGTTCCGGTAGGGACAGTTCACATTTTATGTGCAAAACAACATCCGATGTCGCTTCTCGCCTTGAATTTATTTCTAGAGTCTCCATAGAGTAACGTGAATGTGTCGTGCGAAACAATGGAATCTTACAAAGTTCGTTTGGCCTTTTAAGTACATTAATTGAGTTTTCTAGGCATTCAATGTGCATATATAATTCAAATTTGAACTACAATCACTGCACGGTCCAGCTCATGAAAATATGTCGAAAAACCATATACATTTTCCTGGTTGCATGTTTAATTAGGTCCCACACAATAAATGGGAATGGATTTCAAACATATCATCATCGTCTTGGCTCGACCGCAAACATCGGGAAACTTAGTTTTTAAATTCATGTAAATGCAAACCTCGACAGAAATTCATGAAATTTGGGCATGGTGCCATCAATTGCCCTTTGTGTGTTTGTTGTGGTAAAAAAATTGCCCAATTTTGGACAAGTTTTGGCACAAAACCTCTTACAAACCGAAGGTTCTCACAAGAAAGTCGTGTGTTCCGATAGGGAAAGTTCACATTTTATGTGCGAAACAACATCCGTTGTCTCTTTTGGCCTTGTATTTATTTCTGGAGTCACCATAGAGCAACTTTCTAACAATCATGCTAAACTGTGGATTTTTTCCAGGGTTCGTGAGACCTGTTTAACACATTAATTGAGTTTTCTAGTCGTTTAATGTGCACAATTCAACTTTGACCTACAATCACAAGGTCCAACACATGAAAAATAGGTTGGAAAAATATATGTCTTTCCCTGGATGCATGTTTAGGTCCCACGCAAGAAATGGGAATGGATTTCTAACATCTCATTGACTGTTTGCTCGGTCGCAAACATTGAGATGCTTGGTTTTCAAATTCCCGTAAATCCAAAGCACGTCAGAAATTCATGAAACTTGGCATGGTGTCGTGACAAGGGCACACACATGCCGTGGTAAAAAAATTGTCCAATTTGGACATGTTCTTGCACAATCCCCTTACAAATCGGAGCTCCTCACAAGAAGCTTTGTGGTTTCGATAGGGAACATTATATATGCATGTCACATATGCGGGTGAAAAGACATCTGATGCCTCTTCTCTCCTTGATTTTCTTTATATAAACACCATAGACATGTACGTGCGAAGTGCAAAAATATGATTAAATTAAGGGATCGTCTCGCTTTTAAATACATTAATTGAGTTTTCGATGCATTATTTAATGTGCATAATTCAAATTTGATCTACAATCACAAGGTCCGGGGCGGCAAAATGGGTTGAAAATCGTATATTCATCCTTGGATGCATGTGTTAGGTCACATGCAAGAAATGAGAACGAATTTCAAACATCTAAGCATGTTGGCTCGGCCACAAATATCGATAAACTTTGTTTCCAAATTCTCGTAAATCCAAAACTCTATCAGAAATTCATGAAACTTGAAATGGTATCATGTGAAGGCACACATATGCCGTGGTAAAAAAAATACCAAGTTGGCCATGTTTTGTCACAAGATATCGATGATGATGGGCTTCGTCAACTTGGAAGAGGACGAGGCCTCCACACTTGGGTGCACCCCTCGTAGTGGTGAGTGGCCTGATCCTGTCCCGACACCAACATGCCGGCACTGGAGTTGAGGTAAGCACGGGCACGCTGAGAAAACACATCGAAGTCTTCATTGAACGCACCGGCGGTGCCCTCGAGAAAAGACCATGAGTTGTCGTTCATAGCAGCCAACCGCATGGCGGCATCAGCACGCGAGGCGTCGACAGTGGCCTCGATGGCGAGGTGCTCCTCCAAGATCTGGGGGTCGGCACGCATGGAAGCCATAGCTGCCTCATCTGCGCGTGCAAACGCGATTTGCTTCTCCGTAGCCAAATGCTCTTTGAGATCCTGGCTATACTGCCTGCACCATGGCTTTCAACGGCGATAATTTGGAGGATGGGGCGGTGATTTGGGTGGAAGGTGTCGCGCCGGTTGGGCCATGTGGGATGGAGGAGGAGGGGGTATTGGGGAGCTGTGGATTACCTGACTAGATGGAGGAGGCCGAGCAGTAGGAAGGAGCGTCGCCGGCGAGGAGGCGGCGCTGCAAGCAAGCAGTGAAGGTTTGAACTAGGAAAGGTAGAGGAAAAAGGGGGAAATGTGGCTTTTGATTGGTACCGGGGGGCGAGTGAGGTAGATATTTCCGCGGCAGCCCAAAATTTTCATTTGGTGCAGAATAGTTCTCGATATCAAAACATCACAAACGAAGACTGTGCTATACCCCGTGTGTCATGCACTTGGACGTGAAAATGTTTGTCTCCAAGCTTCCGACGTAAGATTGGGTACTACATTGCACACGGTTCGTTCCAAAAAATTGGGTGTGATGAACTTCAATTTCATTTTCAATTGGAAGATGGAATGGGGATATGGCGGCAAATTTTTGGTCCGAATTTCCCTGGTTATAGTGGTCATCCACGTCATCGCATAGTTTAACATCAATTGCTAATTTGGGTACTGCACAAAAGAGCCTACACCGCAGCCCGCACTTACTTAATCGAGCAATTAAATAGAGCTGGTTGACCTAAACATTACTCTAACAAAAGACTAGTGCTCTAAACAAAGACTAATGTTCTGCCTGACGCTCGGCGATCTCCGCCGCATCCTCCGTGACCACCTCGCGCTCGACGACCTCCAGGGGAAGGGGCTCCATGGCATCCATCGCCACATACTCTGCAAGCATCTCGTTGTCCGCGTCCGCCATCTCTTTGGAGAAAACCGCCATGAGTTTGGTGTGGGTGGCCGCGGTTCGGGCATTGACGGCCTCCATCTTGGCAAGGGAGGCTGCCGACGAATGGACGGCTGCCCGAGCGCTCTCGGCGATTGCCAACTCTTTGGACGTAGGTTGTCGACCGTTGTCGGAGAAGGCCGTTGCTATTTGTGCGGTGACCGACACGAGCAGGGCATGGGTGGCATCGGCATAGGCGTGGACAACCTCCATCAGGGCTACGGCGGCCGCCGAGGAACGAACAGCTGCTGTGTCGTTGTCGCCATTTTCTATCCCGGTCGCGGATGTTGCTACCGCCATCTCAGATGCAGCAGCTGTGCTTTCGGCGGCCACAGCTGCCCTGTCGGAGAGTGCGGCCGCGCTCAAGGATGTTGTGAGCGTGTTCATGCCTGATGCATTCGCGCTCGGGCCGGAGTGGGTTGCCGAAGTTGCCCTCATGACGCGGATCGACGTCCCCATCTTTCACCGGCGACGATTGAACAGTACAGTGGTCTTGGGGAACTAGTGTGACAGTGTGGTTGACGCGCCGGCGGTGGACTGAAGCTTCCGGCCTAAGCCATATATGAGGATTGGCCCAAGATATTTTTATACCACATCACACACATTTCATGATCAGGAACTGTTTGCGATGTTTTTGATTTTCACATTGCTTTGAAATGAAAAATGAAGTTACATTGGCAATTGAAGGTGTTTGGATGGCAATAACATTTATCTGCAGTGAAATTGCAACTATAGGACTGTGTGTTAAATATGGAATTATTCAGGTTTGTTTAGGCCCTTTTAAACATTTAAAGAGTTTTTTAGACATTTCATGTGCATAGTTCAGATTTGAACTGTAGTTAAGCACATACTAGAATGCACCTGAATGGGTTGAAAATCATCTATTTGACACTAGATACATGTTTTGGTCCCATGCAAGAAATTGAAATTAAACGAATTCCAAACCTCTCGGTATTTTGGCTCGGCCTTAGACTTTGAGAAGACGTGTTTTCAAATTCTAGTAAAGCCCAATATCATGAGAAATTCATAAAACTTGGCATGGTGTCATGTCATGGCGCATGTGTGTTGTGGTAAAAACAATGCCTAGTTCGGGACAAGTTTTGGCACAAACCTCTTACAAACCGAAGATTCTCACAAGAAGTCATGTGGTTCCGGTATGGAAAGTTCACATTTCATGTGCGAAACAACATCCGATGTCTCTTCTCACCTTGAATTTATCTCTAGAGTCTCCATAGAGTAACATGAATGTGTCGTGCGAAACAATGGAATCTTACAAAGTTCGTTTGGCCTTTTAAGTACATTAATTGAGTTTTCTAGGCATTCAATGTGCATAATTCAAATTTGATCTACAATCACACGGTTCCCTGGCTGCATGTTTAGGCCCGACACAAGAAATGTGAATGAATTTCAAACATATCATCGTCTTGGCTCGACCGCAAACATCGGGAAACTTAGTTTTTAAATTCATGTAAATGAAAACCTTGACAGAAATTCATGAAATTTGGGGGTGCTATCAATTGCCCTGTTGTGTGTGTTGTGGTACAAAAATTGCCCAATTTTGGACAAGTTTTGGCACAAAGCCTATTAAAAATTAAACCGAAGGTTATCACAAAGAAAGTCGTGTGTGCCGATAGGGAAAGTTAACATTTTATGTGCGAAACAACATCCGTTGTCTTTTCACGCCTTGAATTTATTTCTGGAGTCACCATAGAGCAACACATGACAGTCATGATAAACTGTGTATTTTTTCCAGGGTTCGTGAGACCTATTTAACACATTAATTGAGTTTTCTAGCCATTTAATGTGCATATAATTCAAATTTGAACTACAATAACAAGGTACAATACATGAAAAATAGGTCGACAAAATATATGCCTTTCCCTGGATGCATGTTTAGGTCCCTCACAAGAAATGGGAACGAATTTCTAACATCTCATTGACTGTTGGCTCGGCCGCAAACATTGAGATACTTGGTTTTCAAATTCCCGTAAATCCAAAACTCGTCAGAAATTCATGAAACTTGGCATGGTTTGGTGACAAGCTTAAGGGCAGACATATGCCGTGCTAAAAAATTGTCCAAATTGGACATGTTCTTGCACAATACCCTTACAAATCAGAACTCCTCACAAGAAGCTTTGTGGTTTCGATAGGGAACATTATATATGCATGTCACATATGCGGGCGAAAAGACATCTGATGCCTCTTCTCTCCTTGATTTTCTTTATAGAAACAACACAGACATGTTGGTGCGAAGTGCAAAAATATGAATAAATTACGTGATCATCTGGCTTTTAAATACATTAATTAAGTTTTCGATGCATTATTTAATGTGCATAGTTCAAATTTGATCTACAACCACAAGGTCTGGGGCGGCAAAATGGGTTGAAAAATCATATATATGTGTCCTTGGATGCATGTGTTAGGTCACGTGCAAGAAATGAGAACGAATTTCAAACATCTAAGCATGTTGGCTCGACCACAAACATCGAGAAACTTGGTTTCCAAATTCTCATAAATCCAAAACTCCGTCAGAAATTCATGAAACTTGGAATGGTGTCGTGACAAGGCACACATATGCCATGGTAAAAAAAACAACTTGGACATGTTTTGTCACAAGCCTCTTACAAACCGGAGGTTCTCACACAATAAGCTACGTCCAGTGGTTCCGTAATGTCACATATGCATGCCACATCTGTGGGTGAAACGACATCCGATGCCTCTTCTCTCCTTCATTTTTTTCTAGAAACAACATAAAGCAATAGGTGTGTACTGCAAAAAATATGAAATTATTAAGGGTTCGTATGGCTTATTTATACATTAATTGAGTTTTATGTGCATTTAGTGTACATAATTCAAATATGAACTACAGTCACAAGGTCTATGTTGGGCAGGGCCTCATCATATAAAGCACAAATATGTTGTGGTGTTTTTAGTGTCCACCTTGAGAGAAAGAGCAAGCATTATTAATAACCAACAAAGGCATTTTGGAACAAAAATCTGTCACGTTACCATCGCAAACGGGCGTATTATTTATAATTCGTGGACGTTCTACAGACCATTTACGTGCGGGCCACGTGTCGCTCTCTGTATTGGCAAGGAGGTAGCGTGCGGACATGTGTTTGAGTAGACGGGTGGCGTGCGAGCAGTGTCCTGCGCACGCTCATTGGGGTGACGTGTCCTTTGCCAGTCGTCAAAGACGTTTTAGACTAAATACCCGTATGCAAACCGAGGGAAATTGTTCCTTCCCTACTAAGCCAAGCAAAAATCTGGTGCAAAGGAATTTTTTTCATTCCGTCATCGCAAACTGTTGTGAATGATGACCCGTGTGCCCTTCCCGATGCTACACCTTGTACTGGTGCTAACTGGTGAGGTTGCCATGCATGAAAAAAAATCTGAGATTGATGCATTGGCAGCAGGTGTCAGGTAAGATTCGAATCTGTCATATTGGGTAAATTTTCATTTGTCAAATTGGAAACACTGAGATTTGTCCAATTTTGCAGGAACAAAATCACTATCACAGTGCAATTTTATAACTGAAATTCAGTAAACATAGATTTCATTCATAGATCAAGCATTGGTCTTTGTACAATATAGTTCAACTCGACAGCCGAATGAACAAACTTTTCCCCATTTGTTGCCAACCACGTACTGAAATAGCTATTCAACTATATATAGTAGCTAATTTAAAGTAGGTGGGACAGTTCAATCATATCTATAGTTAGATGAACTGAACAAAATAGCCCCTAAATACTACTCCGGAGGGGCTTCGTGCTACTGCCAGCAGCCTTCTCCTCTGCCGAGCGCGTTCAGTAAGAGGCAGGGGAGGAGAAGCCTACCGACGAGCTGGAGGAGTCGAATTCGTCGACTGCCGCCGCTGCCCTCCACCGCTCCTGACGCGCCTCCTCGAAGCGGCGGGACTCGGCGTAGATCTCCTCATTCCGCGCCATAGTTGCGGTGTCTACTGCGGCCATGGCGGCAGTGAGCCTCTTTGCGTCCTCGACCTGGCGCTCCTCCTCCTCATGTAGGAAGGTTATATAGCGCGCTAGGCCACTGACGCAAAAGCCGAGCGGCTGTGCTTCGGCTGTTGCCTCCTCCCGCCTTCGGGCAGCGGTGGCGGAGCGGGTGATGGCCCCGGCGGCTGACCATGGGGTGGCTGCCAAGGCGGACACTGGTGTGGTGGCGACCAAGGAGGCAGCTGGTGGGGTGGCTTAAACGGCGGGCGGCGATGGGGTGGGGGCCACGGCGGTCGCCGGCAGCTGCAGCCTTCGGGCAAATGTGGAGGAGCGTGTGGTTGGTGCCGTGTACATAGCCAACAAGGACGCCACATGCACTACATGCTTCCGGGTACCGCGCCGCCGACGTGGTGCAGCCTCCCAGCTGGAGCTGCCCTCTGGCGGAGTGGCGGAGCAACGACGACGGACAGGTGCCATTGGCGATTGGGGGAGAAGCAAACTTGGGAAGCTACGGACGGGGAGGGGATGAATGCTATGTGGAGGCACCGGCCGTGTGGGTTTATAAAGAAGGAGGCCAAGGCGAGCCGGGCGGGAAGCTTGCGCGCGTTCCTGTGCGGTTGCGTGAGAACGGGAAGCCCAAAAGAAACGATGCGCGCTCCCGATGCATTGGGTGATTGGGGGATTTCAGCGAGCCGGGCGGGAAGCTTGCGCGGGAACCTGTGCGCTCCCGAAGCGTGCACTGGAATCCTCGGGCGGCAACGTGGTGACAAGACGGGACGGAGGTGGGAGAAATGACAAGTACACAAATGGTTAATAAAAAAACGTCAGCGTTTTACTACAAAGCAAACGGTCGTTCTGTACGCACTGTCGCGAATTAATCTCCGCATGAGACGGTTGATGCGGCCGCGGCGCGCTGTGCTTGCATCCGTGCGCGCTCGCTTTGCGGGTGTCCACGCGCGAACGGTCACGTACGTTCGAGGCGCCATATGCATGCGGACGCGGTTGTGCCGCTCCCGGCGCCACCATGCAGTTAAGCGCTGCAAAAACTGCCATGCGGACGTGCCGAAATTCCAGGCCGTCCAGCACAATTTATTCCTGCGGCCATTTACCTTCGTCTCTTCCACCTTCTGATCGTGCCACACAACCCAAGAAGCACACCCACGATCTCTTCATCGCTTCAAACCTTCCCGTGCGGATCCAATGGCGGCTACCGGCGCCGAGCGACAGTTCGCCAAAATTGTCAAAGTGGACACCCATATCAGGAAGACGGACCTCTCGGTGGTGTACACCAACGACCCGGTCGTAGTGGTGAACTCCATCAACACGTTGGAGCAGCTGCTTGCTGAGGATGACAAGTACAAAGTGTTCGGCTTCGACCTCGAGTACACCGGCGGTCGTGTCGGGCATGATCAGAAGGTTGCCGTCACCCAGTTGTGTGTGCGCCATCACGTGCTCGTCTACCACTACTGCCTGGCCACAAGTCCTTGCGAGTGTTTCGCCAGGTTTGTCAATAGCCCCGAGTACAGGTTCGCAACAGTGGACACCACGAACGATCTAAAGGTGCTCAAGACTACGGGCTTGTCCTACCAGAAGCTTGTCAACATCCAAGATCAGTACAGGGTCTGGGGCGGCGAGAAGAAGAAGCAGAAGGACTCCTAGGTTGACCTCGCCGCGGCCATCATCGACCCCTACTACAAAGACATGAAGGCTGAGTGCCACAAGGACAAGTCTGCCTGGCACAAGGCCTAGGTGAACGAACTGGATGAAGAACACATCAAGTACACGGCCATTGATGCGTACACAAGCTACGAGATGTACAAGAGGATCATTGACATGAGGAAGTGCCTCCTTCCTGCAGACGGCGAGGGATAGCCACAAGCAGAGCAGTGTCGGCAACCGTCGTCAGAAGAACAATATGATTTGCTGATCGTCTGCTTCTTGTAACTTTATATTCAGGAATGTACATGTGTTGTGTAGTCACTTATGTAACTGGATGTTCAAGTTGGTTATGCAACATTAATGTAGGTGTTCAATAGACAGAGCATATAGATGTGCAAACAGAGCAAATCACATCTCATACAATTATTAGCAGCAACCGTCTACCCACAACACACACAGGTTGTCAGGATGAATCGTTTGGGTTATTTTTGGTCTTCCCACACAATTCTGATGAATGAATTGTTTGCCGGGTACCCACAACACGCACGGTTGTCAGGATGAATCGTTTGGGTTATTATTGGTCTTCCCAAACAATTCTGATGAATGAACTGTTTGCCGGGTATCACACATGCCTTCTTAGGCTAACTCGATTGTGTTCTGCTTGATCAGCGCAAACAGTTTTCCCTAGTGAATTGTATACCGCACTACACACACGTATATAGTTTGTTAAATGTTTCTGTTATGTTCCATAATCACAAACAGTTCGTAAGAACAAACAGTCTGCCGTAGATCGTAGACACAACTATTTTCTGAATCGTATTTGATGGATCCTCTATCGCGCACGGTTTTCGTCATAGGCGGCGGAGCTTGAACTATACCGTTTGCGATTGATGGATCACACACAGTTTCGTCGAAGGGTCTCTGATTGATGTGTCGTCTTTGGACCATCCTGCAGTAGTGGGAGTAGCTCACCCTCGGGGCTGAGGGTATGTACCCGTAGCTATGTGTTTAATCTCTCTCTCTCATGTTCTTGAGATGGCATGATCTTGATGTATCACGGGCTTTGTTAATATAGTTGGATCATATGGTGTTCTTCCCTCTTTATCTTGATGTGATGAATTGAGTCTTTCCCTTTGTGATCTCGTTATGTTGGATTGAATACTTTGGATTTGAGAACACTTGATATTTTTCTTGCATGTGGATACCCGTGGTGACAATGGGGTGTTCTATTGATTCACATGATGTATGTTTTGGTAATCAACTTGCGGATTCCCGCGGTGACATTGGGGTAATCTATGCATATGGGTTGATACAATTTTTTGTCCTACTTTCTCCGATAGAAATCTTGGGGGTACTCTTTGAAGTTCTTTGTGTTGTATTGAATATGATGAATCTGAAATTGTTTGATGCATGTCAAATAATTAACCCACACATACTTGAGGTCTCATCGGAGTATCTAGGTGACTAGGGTTGATTGATGTGTATCATAGGTGTTATTTTAGTACGAATTCTAGGGTTGTTTGTGACACTTATATGGATGGCTGAATAGATTGATCGAAAGGGATAACTTTGGGGTGGTTTTGCTACCTACAACAATTTCTTCTTATGTTCTCCGCTAGATAGGAACTTTGGAGTGATTCTTTGTCGCACGTTGAGGGATGGTTATGTGATTTAATTATGTTAGCACTATTGAGAGATTGCACTAGTGAAGGTATGAAACCTAGGCCTTATTTCCAATCATTCATATATCGTTTTCTCGTTGTTTAATACTTGCTACCTTGCAGTTTTTATTTATTCAGATTATAAAAATCTATTTATCCATACTACACTAGTATCACCATCTCTTCGCCGAACTAGTGCACTATTCAATTTTCCATTGTATTGGGTGTGTTGGGGACACAAGAGATTTTTTGTATTTGATTGCAGGGTTGTTTGAGAGAGACCATCTTCATCCTACACCTCCCATGGATTGATAAACCTTAGGTCATCCACTTAAGGGAAAATTTCTACTGTCCTACAAAACTCTACGCTAGGAGGCCCAACACGAGTCTACAAGAATAAAGTTGTGTAGTAGACATCAAGCTCTTTTCTAGCACCGTTGCCGAGGAGGTGAGTGATTAAAGGTATATCTTTAGATCTTGCAAGTGAATATTTAGTTTCTTGTTTTTCACTAGTTTGGTTTTATAAAGAAAACTAAAAAAAAATGTAATTTAGGTTGCCTCATATGCTTCATCTTTATAATGTTTTTCTTGAAAATAAGGATTCCAATAATTGTGCTCAATTGTTAGAGGAAGAACTTAATAAAATGTTTAATGTGAGTCCTTTGAATGATGAGTATGATTGCAATGTTGTTACTATGCTTTCTATGAATATCCATGATGCTAATGATATGCAAATCCATAAGCTTGGGGATGTTATGTTTGATGAAGATGATGTATTTAGTCCCCCAAGTTTTGATGAGCAAATTTATTATGGTGATAGCATGCCTACTATCTATGATGATTATTGTGATGACTTGTGTGCTATAAAGAGTAATGATAACCATGAAACTTGTCACAATGGTTTTAATGTTCAGTTTGGTTTTGTGAATCTTGTGTCTCATGATACTTATTTTGTTAAGTTTGCTCCCACCATTATGCATGAGAAGAAAAATGTTTATGTGGAGAGTAATAAAAATTCTATGCTTGTGGATCATGAAAGGAATGATTTATGTGATAGTTATATTGTTGAATTCCTTCATGATGCTACTAAAAACTATTATGACGGAGGAACATATGCTTGTAGGTATTGCAATAATATCAAGTTTCCCCTCGATGTGTTGAAAATCTTGAAGTTATACTTGTTTTGCCTTCCTATGATAGTCGATTCTTGTTCCCATAAATTGTTTTCTCATAAAATCCCTATTCATAGCAAGTGTGTTAGGCTTAAATGTGCTTGTCATATGCTTCATGATGCTCCCATTGTGTTTCAATTCTTTACTTTTATGTGAGCATCATTGAAATCATCATGCCTAGCTAAAAAGGCTTTAAAGAAAAGCGCTTGTTGGGAGACAACCCAACACTTATAATTATGTTTTTGTGTGTTCACATGATTAAGCTACTGTAGTAATCATGTTTTGTGCCTTTTATTTCAATAATGTGCCAAGTAAAGCCTTTGGGATAGTGTGGACACTTATAGAATTGATTCTGTGGAAAAACAAAAACTTTTGCCTCCAGTATATAATTTATCTCATTTTACTGGAGCGTCGAAATATTCTGAAATTTTTACACAGTATTTCCCTGCAAATTCTCTGAGTTTTCCTAAATATTCAGAATTTTCAGAGATAGTGAGATACGGTTTTATTGCAGATATTTACAGACTTGTCTGTTTTTGACAGATTCTGTTTTGCATGCATAGTTTACTTGTTTTAGTGTTTCCATAAGTTATGTTTAGTGATATAAATTATGGGAATGATATAATACATTAGGAATTATGTGAGAGAAATTATGAATCTTGTATTGACAGTACCTAAGTGAATGATCTATTTTTTATTACACTAACCCATCTCATGAGTTCCGTTAAGTTTTGTGTCATTGAAGATTTCAAGTTTTGGGTGAGATACCGATATGAGGCGAACAAGGAGTGACAAGACCCAAAGCTTGGGGATGCCTAAGGCACCCCCAAGGTAATATTAAAGGAAGACTCAAGCTTCTAAGCTTGGGGATGCCCCAGAAGGCATCCCCACTTTCGTCTTCAACACTATCGGGATATCTTACTTGGAGCTATATTTTTATTCATCAGATAATATATGTTTTGCTTGAAGTGTCATCATATTTTGTTGTTTTCTGTTAGATTTTGTTTATAATCATGTTTTTCAATAAAAATTTCCAACATTTGTTTTTAGGATGCTTGAATTGCATGTTTGATGTGTGCTCTGTAAAAACATAAACTTTTGTTGTAGTGTTTGAATTTTCACATTTTACTGGAACATAGAAAGGTTCTGACATTTTTGCACAGTACTGCCATATAAATTGTTTATTTTGTCTTAAATTTTCAGAATTCTTTTAGTTACAGAAGTACACATTTGGAATTAATTGCTACAGACTGTCCTGTTTAGCCAGATTGGTGTGATACTTTTGTTATCTACTTATCATATAGTTTCCATAACTTATATTGGTAGATATAAATTTTGGAAATGATTGTAAATAGTAGATGATGTTTTAAAATTATTATGCAGCTTGTCTTGGTAGTACATGAAGTGTTGATTTATTCTTATGTGCACTAACATATCTCATGAGTTCTTGTCAAGTTTTGTGTGGATGAAGCTTTTAAGATTGAGGAAACTGTGATATGAGAGGAATTAACGAGACACAAAAGCTCAAGCCTTGGGATTACCAAGGCTACCCAAGTCAATATTACAAGAAGTCTCAAGCATCTAAGCTTGGGGATTCCACGTTAGGTATCCCACCTCTCTTCGTCAACAAATATCGATTAGCCTATGTTTAGCCAAAGTTTTTATTTGTTCATATGATATGTGCTATTCTTGGAGTGTATTTTTGTTTTGTTTGCCATTTGAATAAAATGCTCAGATCTGAAATAAGAGAGTCCTCACATAGCTACTTGATTTTTTGACTACTCTTTGATCTTCACTTATATCTTTTTAGAGTAGTTTGATGTTTACTCTTGTGCTTCACTTATATTCTAAGAGTAAATGGTGAATGAATTGCATATCATAAATCTAAAATTATCCATATGCTTTATGCTTAAGTATTATTTCACATTTGGTTTAGAAAGTAAAATCTATTGAAGTTTGACAATCATAGTATTGGTCATACAAGTAATTCGTGAATGATCAGTATAAGGAAGAGAACTTCACATACAAATATATTATATTGGACATATTTTATGATTGTGAATACCCATTAATTGTTTTCAAACTTGATCAAATTAGTTAAAGTTGGACAAGGAAGACAATGTAATGAGTTATGTTTGGGTATATTTGCATAGAAGTTATATTGTTATGGATCCTCCAACATGTGGTGCTTGTTTAGAACCTTTTGCTAGCCAAAACATCGTACTAAGTAGAGATACTACTTGTGCATCCCAAATCCCTGAGCCATGTTTCTTCCATGAGTGTCCACCATACCTACCTATATATGGTATTTCACTGTGATAACCCACAAGTATAGGGGATTGCAACAGTTTTCGAGGGTAGAGTATTCAACCCAAATTTATAGATTCGACACAAGGGGAGCCAAAGAATATTTGAGAGTATTAGCTGCTGAGTTGTCAATTCAACCACACCTGGAGATTTAATATCTACAACAGAGTGATCAGTAGCATAGTAGTATGATAGTTTTGATAGAAGTAGTAGCAGTAACAGTAACGGTAACAGTGATAGCAATAGTTTTGTAGCAAGCACAACAGTAGTAGTAGCAATAGTAACTTAGCAAGAACAGTATGTGGAAAACTCGTAGGCACTGGATCGGTGAACTCGTTGGATGATATTCATCATATAATAGTCATAACCTAGGGCGACACAGAACTAGCTCCAGTTCATAAATGTAATGTAGGCATGTATTCCGTAAATAGTCATACGTGCTTATGGAAAAGAACTTGCATGACATATTTTGTCCTACCCTCCCGTGGTAGTGGGGTCCATATGGAAACTAAGGGATATTAAGGCCTCCTTTTAATAGAGAACCGGAACAAAGAATTAACACACGGTGAATACATGAACTCCTCAAACTACGGTCATCACCGGAAAGTATCCCGACTATTGTCACTCTGGGGTTTACGGATCAGAACACGTAATGGGTGCGTATGACTAGCAAGATTGGATCAAGAACATAGATATAACGGTGATAACATAAACAGTTTAGATATGAAATCATGGCACTCGGGCCCTAGTGACAAGCTTTAAGCATGGCAAAGTCATAGCAACATCAATCTCAGAACATAGTGGATACTAGGGATCAAGCCCTAACAAAACTAACTCGATTACATGATGAATCTCATCCAACTCCTCACCGACCAGCTAGCCTACGAAGGAATTACTCACTCCCGGTGGGGATCATCATGGAATTGGTAATGGAGAAGGGTTCATGATGACGAAGACCGAAGATTCCCCTCTCCGGAGCCCCAAACGGGCTCCAGGTCTAGCATCCCGATGAAAACAGGAGGTGGCGGTGGCTCCGTATCGTAAAACGCGATGAAACTTTCTCTTTGATTTTTTCCTCCAAAAATAGGATTTTATAGCGTCGGAATTAGGGTCAGTGGGGCCACGAGGTGGGCACAACCCACCAGGGTGTGTCGGGGGGGGGGGGCTGGCGCGCCCTGGTGTCTTCTGCCCAGCCAGGGCCACCCCTCCGGTGGTTGTTGGCTCCAATATTTTTTATTTATTGTAAAATAAATCTCCAAAAAATTTCGTCCAGTTCCGAGAACTTTTATTTCTGCACAAAAACAACACCATGGTAGTTCTGCTGAAAAAAACGTCAGTCCGGGTTAGTTTCATTCAAATCATGCAAATTAGAGTCCAAAACAAGGGCAAAAGTGTGAGGAAAAGTAGATACGACGGAGACGTATCAACTCCCCCAAGCTTAACCCATTGCTTGTCCTCAAGAAATTCAGTTGACAACCTGAAAGTGATAAATAAAAACTTTTACGAACTCTTTTGTTCTTGTTTACATATATATGCTTAAGTAGCACCCAGGTTTTCAGCAAAGATTATGACTAACTATGCTAGCAATAACTCTTAGAAATTATATTAACTCATATCAATGGCATAAGCACCTAGCGAGCAATAATAAAATATCTCAAGCGCCAACACTTTGTCAAAACAATCACGATATAATATGACAACAGTGGTATCTCGCTAGCCCTTTCTGTGACCGCAAAACATAAATGCAGAGCACCTCCACAGTTCAAGCAGCGACTAAACATTGTAATTCATGGTAGAAAAGATCCAGTCATGCTGCACCCAACATCAACTATACACAATGCGCGAGGATGACAATAGTGCTCTCAGGTCTGGCGCTTATTTAAGAAGGTGATGACTCAACATAAAAGTAAATAGATAATCCCTTCGCAGAGGGAAGCATGGATTTGCAGCGGTGCCAGAGCTCAAGTTTTAAAACAGAGATAGATATAATTTTGGGAGGTGCACCCTTCCTGTCAACGTTACGACCAAGAGTTATCAATATCTTCCATGCTAAACACATTAGCGGCGGTTCCCAAGTGGTAAAAGTAAAGGTTTACTCCCCCTCCACCAACAATCACACTCCACGGCTAGCCGCATCCATGGGTACCGTCCATACCAACAACATTCCTGGGGGAATTTGTTTTGATTATTTTTAATTTTTGATTTCAGGACTGGGAATCCCTATTACCGCCCCTCTCGTGCAAGGACGAGTGAATAAACACTCATCATGAGAATAACCCGCTTAACATGGAAGATACTGACCGCCCCCGGTCGCTCCATGAGCGGTCCAGGCACACAAAACAGATGTTCATTTGAATTTTTAGAGGTGGCACATGCAAATTTACTTGGAACGGCAGGGTAATACCGCATATAGGTAGATGTAGTGGACTCATCTGGAATAACTTTAGTTTAAGGATTTTGATGCACAAGCAGTATTCCCTCTTAGTACAGGCGAAGGCTAGCAAATAGATTGAGAAGCGGCTAGCTAGAGAGCGAAAAACGGTCATGAACATGTATTACGCATAATAAACATTGACTACTAGCATGAGTAGGATATGGACACCATGAACATAAATATCATGAAGGCTATGTTGGTTTTCATTCAACTACATGCGTGAACATGTGCCAAGTCAAGCCACTTGAAACATCCAGAGGAGGGTACCATATCATCATACCACATCACAATCATTTTAATGCATGTTGACATTCAAGATAAATCATTATCCACTCCTAGCTACTTAAGCATGGCATGAGCAACTATAATCTCTACTTGTCATTGCAAACATGTTTGATCATAATATGCTAAATCAAGGATACTAGGTTAAACATATTTACAAAAACAAAAACAAGTTGAGTTCATACCCGCTTTTCTCTGCCACAACCACTTCATCAAATGTCGTCATTATTGCCTTTCACTTGCACGACCAAATGATATGAAAATAATAATAGTGCAAGAGTGCCGTGGACTAAGCTGGAATCTGCAAACATTTTATTCAAGAGGAGAAGACAAGGTAACATGGGCTCTTTGTTAGATAACAATAGTGCATATGAGAGCCACTCAACATTTTCATCGTGGTCTTCTGCTAGGTATGACTCAAGATAAAAGAAAAAGAATTTCAGAGAAACACACTGAAATATTTTTGGAGTTTTTGTTTTTTCAAGAAGAAAGCAAATTAAAGAGGGAAAAACAAAAACGAGAAAAACTATTTACACGGGAAAGCTCCCAACAAGTAAAAGAAGAAACGAGAAATCTTTTTGGGTTTTCTTTTGATACTACAACTAAATTAAGATAGAAAGAAAAGCTGAAAAGAAGTAGGAAATATTTTTGGATTTTCTCAAAGTTTTTCAAACACACAAGAAGAAAGCGAGAAAATAAATCTAGCATGGATATTACAATGAAAAAGTATGAACACCAACAACTGGAATGAGGTGTGAGAACATGAATGTAATGTCGGTGGAAATACGTACTCCCCCAAGCTTAGGGTTTTGGCCTAGCTTGGTAATCACGATCCGTAGTAGCCATCCGGACCTAAGTCGAAGTGAGGTGGAGGCGGCACCTGAGCGTCCCACTCCTGGGGCTCCTCCTCAGCAGCTCCTAGGTTGTTCCGATAGGCTGTAGTGTTGTCTGGCATGATCCTGTATCAGTTCCTGGCAATAGAATCAAACATAGCAAGAGCAGGCAACGGGATAACATCGCGGGTTTCAATGCTGAATACTAAGTTGTAACGAATGTTTTGGAAAGAATCAGTTGCCTCAATAAATTGGTGATCCTGCAATGCCTTGTGATCTAGATAAACTTGGGACAAGGGATAATCATGTGGATGAATCTAAACATTAAAGTGTCTCGCTAAGCGAGTAGCATAAATACCATCATCTATCTTTCCCTTAGTCCTGTTAAGATGTAAGCGACTTGCAATAATAGCCCCCATACTAAAGGTGTGATCAGTATATAGTGCATGGCATAAAATGGCGAAGTCGGGAGCACTGAGTGCGCCATCCTTCTCCCTAGCGGTTAAACACTTCGCGATGAACAAAACAAAGTAATGCACAGAAGGAAACTGCAAACTGGTAGCAGTGGCATTTGACATGCCTCTATACTCACCCACTGTTAAAGTAAGGAGAAAATCCTCAAACTCCGCTGGTCTAGGTTCTCTCAAGTCAGTGAGCGGTATCTTGTCAGTTTCAGCATATAGCTTAAACTGCACCTCAGGAGGATTATTCCTACTCAGAAATGTAAACTTTGCACAAAGGAATTTGTAAGGATGTGGTGTTGGTCACACTTAGCTGCGAGGAACTCGGTCAGCCCAGCATTTGCAATAAATTGAGCAAACTCTTGATCGAACCCGGCCTCCTCCATGAAGGCATCATGCGGCCATTTGCACGGCCGCACCTCTACCATTCTCGGAGTGTGGAGGTCATTGTCCAATGATTCCCCAATGGCTCCCTTGGCATTTTTCTTGGAGGAAAACTTCCTAAAAAAATCCATCTTATTCCTATAATACAAATTCTGAAAATTTAGTCCACAAAATTCGTGTTAACATAACTTTGTAAGATTGATAGCAACTACTCCTAAGGGTACATAGAGGCCATATTAAGCATTCAAACTAGTTAGAACTCTAAGAATTCAACATGCAAGCTCATCTATAGGAGCACCAAGAGTAGCTAATTATTCTAAAAACAACCCACTAAATCAAAAACTAATTGGAGCAATGGAGGAGTCACATACCAAGTAGCAATCCCTCCAAACAGTTTCGGAAATGGAGATTCGAGCAAAGAGATCGAAATCCACGGGTTTGAGAGCAAGAACACGGGAGTGGAAGCTATGGTGATTTTTTTTCTGGAGGTAGGGGATGACATGGGCTAAAGGAATAAGTGAGGGGGCCCACGTGGAGGCCACAACCCACCAGGTCGCGCCTGGGGTTGCTGGCGCGCCCTGGTGTCTTGTGGGCACCATGTACACCCACCTCTGATATTATTTGCACCAAAAATTCAGAAATATTCAGAAAAAAATCATAACAAATTTTCAGAACATTCTGAGAACTTTTATTTTTGGTTTATTTTTTATTGCACGGAGAAAACAGAAAACAGGATAAACATGGCATTTTATTTTATTTGACTCAGTGAAACAGAAAATAAAAGGTGGGAGCAAAAGATTGTGCCTACTAGATTCATCAACTTCATACCTTTCAAAAGTGATCCATTAATAAGGTTGATGAAGTCTTATTAACAACCACTTTCGATTAGCATGAAACCGAAGAACTTTCGTAAAATACTAAGTTACCTCAATGGGGATGTGTATATCCCCAACAGTAAATATGTCATATTTCTTTTCGGCAGTAGGTAGAGGTAGTTGAAAACTTCCAATAGTAAGTGTAGGAGCTTCTTCAATAACATTTATACCATTCACTTGGAATTGTTTCTTCGGAAAGTGCACCGTATGCTCATTGCCATTGATATGAAAAGTGACTTTGCTTTTATTGCAATTAATAACAACATATTGTCGTCCTCAGGCATCTCAAGAATAACAAAGTCCGTTAAGATAGTAACATTCGCAACAACAACGGGCACATCCTCACAAATACCGATAGGTATGGCAGTTGATTTGTCAGCCATTTGCAATGATATTTCAGTAGGTGTGAGTTTATTCAAATCAAGTCTTTTATATAAGGAGAAAGGCATAACACTAACACCAGCTCCCAAATCACACAAAGCAGTTTTGACATAATTTCTTTTAATGGAGCAAGGTATAGTTGGTATTCCAGGGTCTCCCAGTTTTTTAGGTACTCCATCCTTATAAGAATAATTAGCAAGCATAGTGGAGATTTCAGCTTCAGGTATCTTTCTTTTATTAGTGATGATGTCTTTCATGGACTTAGCATAAGGGGCCATCTTTAGGATATCTGTTAAGCGGGTACGCAAAAAGACTGGCCTAATCATTTCAGCAAAGCGTTCAAATTCTTCATCATCCTTTTTCTTAGATGGTTTAGGTGGAAAGGGCATGGGTTTTTGAAGCCATGGCTCTCTTTCTTTACCATGTTTTCTTGCCACAAAGTCCTTTTTATCATAACGTTTATTTTTAGCTTGTGGGTTATCAAGATCAACAACAAGCTCTATTTCAACATCATTATCTGGTTCTTTATCATTGTTTGGTTGAGTATCTGCATGAACATCATCGTTATCATTTTCATTATCACTAGGATGATGTTCATTACCAGATTGAGTTTCAGCATCGGAAATAGAGACATCATTGTCATTAGGAGGTTTTTGTATCTCAGGTGCACTAGAGGTATGCAAAGTCCAATCATTTTCCTTTTTCTTTTTCTTCTTATAAGGACTAGGTGCATCAGCATTAATTCTTTGAGAGTCTTGTTCAATTATTTTAGGATGACCTTCAGGATAGAGTGGTTCCTGGGTCATTCTACCTCCTCTAGTTACTACACTAGCAGCAAAATCATTCATATTATTATTATTCATTTCATCAAGCAATTCCATTTGAGATTTAGCAACTTGTTCTACCTGAGTTTGAACCATAGAGGCATGCTTTCCTACACCTCTAACATCATTACTGATTCTAAATAGCAAGTCACTCAAGCGAGAATCATATCAGAATTATATTTAAATTGTTTCAGAACATGTGCATTGAAGTGATCTTGTTTCATGATGTATTTATCAAACTCATATAAGCATTGACTAGGATGTTTATTGTAAGGGATATCACTTTCATTAAACTTCAATAAAGAATTGACCTCTACCACCTGTGGAGGTGGTGGTGTGTCAAGGCCATGTATTTCTTCAATAGGTGGTAAATTCTTAACATCCTCAGCTTTAATACCTTTTTCCTTCATACATTTCTTTGCCTCTTGCATATCTTCAGGACTGAGAAATAAGATACCCTTCTTCTTCAGAGTGGGTTTAGGCGGTGGTTCCGGAAGAGTCCAATCATCATAATTCTTCAATATATTATTCAATAGTTCCTCAGCTTGTTCAACAGTTCGTTCCCTGAAAACACAACCAGCACAACTATCTAGGAAGTCCCTAGAAGCATCAGTTAGTCCATTGTAGAAGATATCAAGTATTTCATTTTTCTTAAGAGGATGATCAGGCAAAGCATTAAGCAATTGGAGAACCCTCCCCCAAGCTTGTGGGAGACTCTCTTCTTTAATTTGCACAAAGTTAAATATTTCTTGTAAGGCAGCTTGTTTCTTATGAGTAGGAAAATATTTTTCAGAGTAGTAAATCATATCCTGGGGACTACGCACACAACCAGGAGCAAGAGTATTGTACCATGTCTTAACATCACCTTTTAATGAGAACAGAAATAATTTAAGAATATAGTAGTAGCGAATCTTCTCATCATGAGCAAAGAGGGTGGTTGTATCATTCAGCTTAGTAAGATGTGCCACTACAGTTTTAGTTTCATAGCCATGGAAAGGATCAGATTCAACCAAAGTAATCAACTCTGGGTCGACAGAGAATTCATAATCCTTATCAGTAACAAAGATAGGTGAAGTAGCAAACTTAGGATCACATTTCATTCTAGCATTCAAAGTCTTTTCCTTATACTTGCGTAGTAATTTCTTAAGATCATCTATATCCTTACAAGAAAGGATTTCTCTAGCTATCTCTCCATCCAAAACATAACCTTCAGGTATCTTAGGCATTTCAAATCTAGGAGTGCCAGGTCTAATAGGTGTTTCATAGTCATCAGTTTCAAAGACTTCATCAGTTTCATCTATCTCATCAGTTTCAGCAATTTCATTCTCTTTAGCTCTAGCAACTTGTTCATCAAGAAATTCACCTAGTGGCACATTATCATCAAGCATGGTACTAGCATCATCATAAGCATCATTCATAGCAGAAGTAGCATCATCAATAACTTGCGACATATCAGGGTTACTAGCATGTGGCGGTGTTGCAAACTTACTCATAATAGAAGGTGAATCAAGTGCACAGCTAGATGGCAGTTCCTTACCTCCCCTCGTCTTAGAGGAAAAAATCTTGGTTTTTGGATCCTTTAGATTCTTCATAGTGATCGATTGATATAAATCCCAAGTGACTCAACAAATATAGCTATGCTCCCCGGCAGTGGCGCCAGAAAAAGGTCTTGATAACCCACAAGTATAGGGGATCGCAACAGTTTTCGAGGGTAGAGTATTCAACCCAAATTTATAGATTCGACACAAGGGGAGCCAAAGAATATTTGAGAGTATTAGCAGCTGAGTTGTCAATTCAACCACACCTGGAGATTTAATATCTGGAGCAGAGTGATCAGTAGCACAGTAGTATGATAGTTTTGATAGCAGTAGTAGCAGTAACAGTAACGGTAACAGTGATAGCAATAGTTTTGTAGCAAGCGTAAAAGTAGCAGTAGCAATAGTAACTTAGCAAGAACTGTATGTGGAAAACTCGTAGGCACTGGATCGGTGAACTCGTTGGATGATATTCATCATATAATAGTCATAACCTAGGGCGACACAGAACTAGCTCCAGTTCATAAATGTAATGTAGGCATGTATTCCATAAATAGTCATACGTGCTTATGGAAAAGAACTTACATGACATCTTTTGTCCTACCCTCCCGTGGCAGCGGGGTCCATAAGGAAACTAAGGGATATTAAGGCCTCCTTTTAATAGAGAACCGGAACAAAGCATTAACACTCTGGCTATTTGAGCTGTCTGTCTGCATGCCGGGACATGGAGGCCAACTTGGTTGGCATGATGAAGAAAAAATACGAGGTATTCCATTTCCATTGCCTTTGCATGAATATATACTTATGTAGCCCCCAAGAGCCTTTACCTCTCAAAAGGTCAGCCGGGTCTTCCATCACTTGCAATCCTTTGATTAATCGCCCTGTAGCCCGCAAGGGCCGGGTCATTATATCAATAATGAGCCGGCACTCAATCATAGGTTAAGAGCCAAGTGTAGCCCCCAAGGGCCGGGTCATTATATCAATAATGAGCCGGGACTCAATCATGGATTAAGAGCCAAGTGTAGCCCCCAAGGGCCAGGTTATCTTTAGGAAAATAATCCGGGTCTAGAAGAGAAAACTGAGACACATTAGCCCCCAAGTGTCAAGTATATTGCTTGCAATCTGCTTGGGACTTGTAATGACTCTGCCAGAACTTCTAAAAACCGGTGTGAGCTGGACTGGCGGCTTAAAACTAATACTGCTACTTTGCTATGATTTGTCTTTTGCAGGAATCTTTAAACACCGCTGAGTCTAATGTGTCGGACCTTAAAACGAGTCTGGCACTGCAACAAAAAGGTCGAGCAGAAGCTGACGCCAAGTATCAGATCGCTTTGGCAGAGCTGGATCTTATCAAGGCTGAGCTCAAAACACTCAAAAAATCTGCTGAAACGAGCCAAGCCGCCCTGACCAAGCATGCTGAAGACGCAGAAGGCCGTCTTAAAACGGTGACTGACGAGCTGAGCATTCTGAAGCGCCAGATATCTCGTATGATTGGAGCCGTCTTTGGTAAGTGTTCTTTAACCTTCAAAAAGAAATTTTCGAGAGTCCTTTCGGGCGGCTTATAAGATTTGACTTGCTTGTAGGTGAACGGAGCCGCCAACTTTCAGATGACAGTCTATTAAAGCTGAAGGCTTTATACTCACTTTCTGAACAGCTCTATGCCGGATCACTTTTCACCATTAAAGCTGTTATGACCGAGAAGGGTGTGCCAAAATTTATGAAGGGCGTGCTCGAAGACCTCTCCACCATCCCGAAGCAAATAGAAGAACTGAAGAGATCAGCCGCCCGTAAGGGCGCAATGGCTGCTTTGAGCCGTTCACTGGCTTATGCACCCGAGCTTAACCCGGCCGAGATGATGGATGGCTTTCCTCAGCTGAAGGACGACGGCTCACAGTTCACGCAAGATGATTATGCCCGCTGTATGAAGGCATCCGAAATTTTGGCAAGCCGGCTCGCCAAAGAAACTGACATGTCATCATATCACGCGGCTTATTCTGAGGAAAACAAACGAGTTCGAGGGCCCACTTTTGAAGCAAAAAGCCTAATTCCTCAACGCCGTAAGCACCTCTTCGCTCCTGACATTGACCCATCTCCAATCATGCACGATGAAGCCAAATTTGAGGCCTTAACAAACTGCAATTGGGATGTGGAAAACCTCCAGATCCGGGAGACCGAAGACCCGGCGCAGGATGACCCGACGACGAGCTAGACAAAGAACTTGCGTCCTGTGAATGTAACCCGGCCCTGTTAATATGCCGGGTTATAATTTCATGCAAAAAACTTTAAGTCTGCAGATTTTGGGCTCCTTGATAGCCTTGTAACAGCAGTAGAAAACATTTAACCGCCTGCTCTTGTGCCTTTGATGCACTTTTTAAACATCTTTCAACCCATATACCGGCGACTTAGCATGTTTGTCTTGATATATAATCGTCTGACTGCCTCGACTCGCCAGGCGGGTTATATTCCATGAGCAATGCCAAGCCTTAGCTACCCAAAAGCTTAGAATCTTATCATGAAAAATACCTGCAAAAAACAAGTAATTTGCATATTTCTTGCCTTATAAGCCGGCTTTAAAGGCACAGCAGGACAAGATAGTTCCTATTTTTATGAAAAAAAAATTGTATTGCGTCCGAAGAAGCGAGGCATAAAAGCCTTAAAACCGTCGGCTCTCACGTGACATAAATCCGTCGTTTAAACCTTAGCAAGTTTAGGGTCTTTAAAAGATTGACATTGCTAAGAGTACGAGCGGGCCACATAGCGGAGAGACTACAGCAGACAAGGCGAGTTTATCCTAGCTCACTGTAAGCCGGCTCTCTCGTGACAAAAGCCGCCGTTTAAACCTTGACAAGTTCACGGTCTTTATGCGAGAATAACTTATGAAAGTTCAGGGTCTCTGAGCAAGATTGACTATCAAGAGTTCGGCGGGTCACATGGCGGAGTAGCAAGTTGCAAACAGGCAGGTTTAACTCGAAACATGGCATGTAAAGCCGGGCCAAGAGGGTATGAAAGCTAAACCCAGTGGGTTGGAAGCCCCCAAGTGACCTGATGAAGGATCAACTCCTTTGCACGAATTTTAGTGCGAGAAAACGGCAGAAGCCCCTAATCATGGGGATGCCAACTTTATTATATCATAAAAGATGGTATATACAATGACAGGAATATGTACATTGATGAGAGCCGGACCAGCGGCTTAAGTATAGTATGGCCAAAGATGAGCAATATTCCATGGCCTTGCAGTTTCTTCACCCGAAGTGCGTGACTTGTCGTTCTCCCGTATGTCGATGAGATAGTAAGAACCATTGTTGAGATTTCTGCTGATCACAAACGGTCCTTCCCAAGGAGGTGACAATTTATGCAAATCTGACTGGTCTTGGATCAAACGGAGTACTAAGTCGCCCTCTTGGAACGTCCGGGTCTTGACCCTACGACTATCATAGCGACGCAGGTCTTGTTGATAAATCGCAGACCGAGCTGCTGCAAGATCCCGTTCTTCGTCCAAAGCATCCAAAGCATCCTGACACACCGCCTCATTATCAGCTTCCACGTAAGCCACCACTCTGGGCGAGTCATGACGAATATCACTGGGTAGAACAGCTTCTGCGCCATAAACCATGAAGAAAGGCGTATAGCCAGTAGACCTGTTGGGGGTGGTTCTTATGCTCCAAAGAACAGAAGGTAACTCCTCCACCCAACAACCCGGCGTGCGCTCCAAAGGAACCATGAGCCGGGGTTTTATACCTCTCAAAAATTCCTGGTTAGCACTCTCAGCTTGACCATTAGACTGCGGGTGAGCCACAGAAGATACATCGAGGCGTATATGCTCATCATCGCAAAATTCCTTCATAGCCCACTTGGACAGGCTTGTGCCATTGTCAGTAATGATACTGTGAGGATAACCAAACCAAAAGATCAGCTTTTTGACGAACTGAACTGCTGTTGCTGCATCACACTTGCTGACCGGCTCAGCTTCAACCCATTTAGTAAACTTGTCAACCGCCACCAAGAGGTGGGTCTTCTTGTCTTTGGACCTCTTAAAAGGTCCCACCATATCAAGCCCCTAGACTGCAAATGGCCAAGTGATTGGGATCATTCGTAACTCTTGAGCACGCACATGGGCACGCCGCCCAAATTTCTGGCACCCGTCACATTTACTGACAAAGGAGTCTGCATCTTTATGTGCCGTTAACCAGTAAAAACCGTGTCGAAAAGCCTTAGCCACCAAAGATTTTGACCCGGCATGATGACCACAATCGCTGGCATGGATTTCTTGCAAGATCTCATGGCCCTCATCCGGAGAAACACATCGCTGAAAGACACCAGTCACACTGCGCCGGTGTAACTCGCCATTGACAATAGTCATAGACTTAGACCGCCTTATGATCTGCCGCGCCAGATTTTCATCTTGAGGTAACTCGCCGCGGGTCAAATACGCCAGATAAGGCAACGTCCAATCGGGGATTGCATGGAGAGCCGCCACCAACTGTCGCTCCGGGTCAGGTATAGCCAAATCCTCCTCCGATGGTAACTTGACCGACGGGTGATGCAATACGTCCAGGAACACATTAGGCCGCACCGGCTTACGCTGAGACCCGAGTCTTGACAATGTGTCAGCCGCCTCATTCCTCCGTCGGTCAATATGATCCACCTGATAGCCCTTGAAATGGCCAACAATAACATCGACGGCCCGGCGATAAGCCGCCATGCGAGGGTCCTTAAAGTCCCACGTGCCAGAGACTTGTTGAGCCACCAGGTCTGAGTCGCCAAGACATCTGACCCGGCTCAAATTCATCTCCTTAGCCACACGGAGCCCATGAAGCAAGGCCTCATACTCAGCTGCATTGTTAGTACAAGGAAACATTAACCTCAAAACATAACAGAACTTGTCACCTCGCAGGGAAGTTAAAACAACTCCAGCCCCCGAGCCTTCCAATTGCCTTGAGCCGTCAAAATGAATTGTCCAATACGTATTGTCCGGTTTCTCCTCAGGTGCTTGACACTCTGTCCAGTCATTGATAAAGTCCACGAGGGCTTGAGACTTTACAGCCGTCCGGGGCACATACTTCAGATTAAGAGGCCCGAGCTCAATTGCCCACTTAGCAATCCTGCGAGTAGCTTCTCTGTTTTGAATAATGTCTCCCAACGGACAAGAGCTGACCACTGTGATCGGATGCCCAAGGAAATAATGCTTCAGCTTACGATTGGCCATGAATACACCAAACACCAGCTTTTGCCAATGTGGATATCTTTGCTTGGATTCCGTCAAGACCTCACTGACATAGTAAACTGGCCGCTGGACTGGGTACTCCTTACCCGCCTCCTTGCACTCCACCACAACTCCAGCACTGACAGCTCTATTGTTAGCCGCCACGTACAAAAGCAAAGGCTCCTTTTCCATCGGCGCAGCCAAATCGGGCGGCTCAGCCAACTGCTTCTTGAGCGCCTCAAACGCCTCATTAGCCGCATCACTCCAGACGAAGTCATCTGTCTTCTTCATCATCTGATATAAAGGAATAGCTTTCTCGCCCAGGCGGCTTATGAACCGGCTCAGAGCGGCGATACGACCCGCCAGGCGCTAAACATCATTGATACACGCCAGTTTAGACAAGGAAGTGATGGCCTTTATCTTATCCGGGTTAGCCTCAATGCCACGCTCGGAGACCAAGAATCCCAAGAGCTTGCGTGCAGGTACACCAAACACACACTTTGTCGGGTTAAGCATCATCTTGTAAACCCGCAGATTATCAAAAGTTTCCTTCAAATCAGCCAACAGAGTCTCCTTCTTCCTTGACTTGACCACAATATCATCAACATAAGCATGAACATTGCGTCCAATTTGACCATGAAGACAGTTCTGTACACAACGCTGATAAGTTGCCTGAGCACTCTTGAGTCCAAAAGGCATAGACACATAGCAGAAAGCTCCAAAAGGCATAATGAAAGACGTCTTCTCTTGGTCTTTGACTGCCATCTTGATCTGATGATAACCTGAATAAGCATCCAGAAAACATAGACTCTCACAACCCGCCGTTGCATCAATGATCTGGTCGATATGGGGGAGAGCAAATGGATTAACCGGACACGCCTTGTTAAGATGAACCCTGCTGCCAAGAGCCGGGCCACCTCTTCTCCAATAGCCTTACGCCTCTCCTCATTGAAAAGACGGAGGAATTGTTTGACCGGCTTAAACTTAGGATCCACATTAAGGTGGTGCTCAGCGAATTCTCTCGGTACACCCGGCATGTCAGAAGGCTTCCATGCAAAGATGTCCCGATTCTCACGGATGAACACGATGAGCGCGCTTTCCTATTTGGGATCCATATTGGCCCCAATAGTGAACTGCTGTGATGAATCGCCAGGAGTGAAATCCACTAGCTTGGTATCTTCTGCCACAAACTTAAGGGGCGGCTCAGATTCCGTGCTAGGCTTCTTCAACGGGGTCATATCTGCTGGGTCAACCTTCTCTTTATAAAACTTGAGCTCCGCCTCCGCACAACTCGATTCTGCATATGCAGCATCGCCTTCCTCGCACTCAAGAGTGATCTTACGATCACCATGCACTGTAATCGCCCCCTTTAATCCGGGCATCTTGAGCTGCAAGTAAACATAACACGGCCTAGCCATGAACTTGGCATAAGTCGGTCGCCCAAATAAAGCGTGGTACGGGCTCTTGATCTTGACCACCTCAAACCATAAGGTCTCCACCCTATAGTTAAATTCATCCCCAAAAGCTACCTCCAAGGAAATCTTTCCAACTGGATAAGCCGACTTTCCGGGTACCACACCGTGAAAAACCGTCGAAGATGGTTTAAGATCTTTGTCAACCAAATTCATCCGGCGGAACGTGTCATAGTACAGGATGTTGATGATGTTTCCACCATCCATAAGCACTTTGGTGAACAGATATCCTCCTACTTGGGGGGGCACCACCAAAGCTAACTGCCCCGGGTTATCCACACGCGGCGGGTGACCCTTCCTGCTCCAAGTTATATCATATTCAGACCACCTTAAGTACTGAGGGAGAGCCGGTATGACCGCATTAACCGCCCGCTTGCGCACTTTCTGATCCCGCTTGTCAAGGCTTGTCGTAAAAACATGATATTGGCCTCCATTAAGCTGCTTTGGGTTACTCTGATACCCGGAATGGTTGTTTTGCTGCTGACCTCCATTGCCAGACTGTTGATTATTACCTCCATGGTTTCCCTGGCCTTGATAGCCAGACCCAGGGGAGTCGGATCCTGACCCGCCGGAAGGCCCACTGCCGCCACCTTGATGCTGGTTAATGTTGTAATTCCGGAACTCCCGCATGACCCAACAATCCCTCCAGGCATGAGTCGATGGTTTATCGGGAAGACTATGTTTCGGGCAAGGAGCGTTCAACATCGCTTCCATATTGAAAGGCTTGGACTTACCGAAAGGAGGCTTGCTGTTGCCCTTGCCACGATTATTCCCAGCACTAGTGTTGGCCACCAGATCTGTCCCGCCGTCCGGGTGCTTCCGCTTTCCGCCGTTACCATTATTATTATTTCCTCCCCCGTTCTGCTGTTGACTCTTGCCATTGTTATTCTTCTTACCCTTGGCCGATTTCTCATCATCGGAACCAGGGTCTTTCGTGCCGTCAGAATCTGCATACTTAGTGAGAGCCGCCATGAGCTCCCCCATGTCATGGCATGAACGTTTGAGCCGACCAATCTTCTGCTTCAGGGGCAAAAAGTGGCAATTCTTCTCCCGAATCAGAACCGCTTGAGCTGCCGTAATGTTATCAGAGGAGTGGATGATGGTTGAGACTCGCCGGACCCAATGATGGGCCGACTCATCCTCACGTTGCACGCAATGATCCAAATCCACAATCGTCATGGGCTGCTTGCACGTTCCTTGAAAATTCTTGATGAACTTCGCCTTCAAGTCGGCCCAGGAATTAATGGTGTTGGGTGGCAAACCCTTCAACCACGTGCGAGCCGGCCCTTCCAGCATCATAATGAAATACATGGCCCAGACTGCATCACTGACGTCTAACATCTCCATGGCTAGTTCATAACTCTTGATCCAAGCTTCCGGAGGCAGATCAGCAGTATAATTGGGCACCTTTCGGGGACCCTTGAAGTCCTTCGGCAGGCGTTCATTTCATAAAGCCGGCACTAAGCATGGCACTCCCACAGCCCTGGAGGTTACTGCAGCTCCTACCGAAACAGAAGGTGCTACTGTGGGTTCTTGATAAGCCGCCGCAGCTGCCGCTGCTGCCGCTTCTCGCTGTGCTCTCGCCCGGTCTACCAGCGCCTGGGCATCAAGGGCAGGCTGTTCATCTCGCGTCGGGTTCCAACGTCGCTCACTGCTAGAGATCGCAGGCGACTCTAAGCGCCGGCTGTAACTGCGGCTCGGGATGGGGGTTGAGTGCACGCGACTCCGGCTATAGGTATACTTCTCCTGCTGCGCCACCGCTGTCTGTAAGTATCCAATGGCGTTCCGTATTTCCTCCGCAAAAGGCGTCCCATCAGGGATGGGGATCGTGCCAAGTCTGACCGCCGCTGCCACCATGTTCTCCGCCGGGTTAGAATAATGACCGGGCGGTGTTGGAAAAGGTTGTGGCGGGGTCTGGTTCCTGCGGGGCGGGTCTGGCTTCCGATGTTGAACCGCTGCCCTGCTCCCAGGTACTTCCGCCGTCCGAGTTGCGGTCAGAGTTGCATTCTGTCCCGTCACTGGCGTGTTGAAAAGATTCCTGGCCTCATATTGAGCCGGCAAACGGGTCTGATGCCTCATCCAGTGAACTGCATCTGCGGTCTGCTGCTCCAGGTCAAGGCGAAAAGTTTTCGCCCTGAGGTGCTCCGATTCAGCATCCATCTGGGCTTTCAGTGCATTGATTTCCTCTTGGACCCCGTCCATCTGGTCCTTCAACCTCGCGATCTCCGTATTACGGGCTGATTGGTTTTCGACCGTGACCTCGGTTCCCATCAGAGTTGTAAGTTCATTCATCAGATCAGCAAAACTTGAGTCGGCGGCCTGCCTTATCCAGATCCGGTCGCACCAGCAGCCATGCTACCAGGAGCCGGTGCTGATCCTGCCATGAAGACAGCGGCGCGGCTCGGCGGCTCATAGTATTCCGGCTCATGGTATTCCGGCTCGGGGTAGCCCTCGAAGTAGCCCCTAAGCCCGCCGTTGTGAAGCTGGTAAATTGATTCCGCCTCCCCGCTCGAGGATCCATCCTCTGAGCAGATGAGGGTTTCCTCCCGCGACATAGAACCTTCAAGTTCCGCGCCTTGGGTGAAGCCGACGAAGACGCGCTTTCGACCCGGTTTAACTCGGGCGGGTTGCGCACGTCGGGCCGGCTCGACGAGGTCGGTGCAGATGTCCGGCCTGGGTTTAGATCCGCCGATCTTGCCGATGAAGACGTGAATTCCGCCGAACGGGACCCGGTACCCGTACTCGATTGAGTCGGCCTCAAGGCCCTAGCCGGCGTCGTCGATGTAGAGCTTGCCACGGCGACTCTTGGTCATCCTTCCAACAGCGTATCTCTCGATCCCTGGGAGAGAGCCCTTCGAGTATTCCACACCACCGAGCATCTGCCCCATGGTAGGCGCCAACTGTCGTGGTTTTGTCACGGCAGATGTCCTAGTGAAAGGACTTAGGTTCAAGGCCATCGCTAAGACGGTGAACTCGAAGGGGTTGATCGGAATCGAGAGACAAGGGTTTACCCAGGTTCGGCCCCTCGGAAAGAGGTAAAAGCCTACGTCATGCTTTGTGTTGTATTGATTGGATATCGATTACAAGGGAGCGGATTTGCTTGACCTAGTACTCGGTCAAAGGTTTCATGTCCTAAGCCACCCAGGTAACCCGCTTTTATATACACAGATCGAGGCCCTGGGCTTACAAGAGTCCGGGCCGGGTCATACTTGACAACCGACCTCACCTCTAACTATACCTGCCTTGTCTACCAAGCCGCCACCGGCGGCTGACGCCACCAGGTTACACATTGTCTTCCGGCTCTGGGCCTCCAGGCCCATCAAGCTTATTCCAAACCTTATTGCTAAGCCGCCAACCTCATGACCCGGCCCCACCTGGGCGGGTCTCACCACGGGGTTATATCCCCAACACACGGTGAATACATGAACTCCTCAAACTACGGTCATCACCGGAAAGTATCCCGACTATTGTCACTCTAGGGTTTACGGATCAGAACACGTAATAGGTGCGTATGACTAGCAAGATAGGATCAAGAACATAGATATAATGGTGATAACATAAATGGTTCAGATCTGAAATCATGGCACTCGGGCCCTAGTGACAAGCATTAAGCATGGCAAAGTCATAGCAACATCAATCTCAGAACATAGTGGATACTAGGGATCAAGCCCTAACAAAACTAAGTCGATT
This sequence comes from Elymus sibiricus, assembly GCA_039707655.1. Classification (NCBI taxonomy): domain Eukaryota; kingdom Viridiplantae; phylum Streptophyta; class Magnoliopsida; order Poales; family Poaceae; genus Elymus; species Elymus sibiricus. Next base: position 311,868,256 of record CM077663.1, on the reverse strand, counting down.
ACATGATGAATCTCATCCAACTCCTCACCGACCAGCAAGCCTACGAAGGAATTACTCACTCCCGGTGGGGAGCATCATGGAATTGGAGATCGAGAAGGGTTGATGATGATGAAGACCGAAGATTCCCCTCTCCGGAGCCCCAAACGGGCTCCAGATCTGGCCTCCCGATGAAGAACAGGAGGTGGCGGTGGCTCTGTATCGTAAAACGCGATGAAACTTTCTCTCTGATTTTTTCCCCAAAAATAGGATTTTATAGCGTCGTAATTAGGGTCAGTGGGGCCACGAGGTGGGCACAACCCACCAGGGCGCACCGAGGGGCTGGCGCGCCCTGGTGTCTTGTGCCCAGCCAGGGCCCCCCCTCCGGTGGTTCTTGGCTCCAGTATTTTTTATTTATTGTAAAATAAATCTCCAAAAAGTTGCATCCAGTTCCGAGAACTTTTATTTCTGCACAAAAACAACACCATGGTAGTTCTGCTGAAAACAGCGTCAGTCCGGGTTAGTTTCATTCAAATCATGCAAATTAGAGTCCAAAACAAGGGCAAAAGTGTGAGGAAAAGTAGATATGACAAAGACGTATCACACTACCATTCCAAGTAAATTTGCATGTGCCACCTCTAAAATCTTCAAATAAATATATGTTTTGTGTGCCCATACCACTCATGGAGTGACGGGGCGGTCAGTATCTTCCATGCTAAGTGTGTTTAACTCACGATGAGTGTTTATTCACTTGTCATTGCACGAGAGAGGCTGGTAAAAAGGATGCCCATTCCTGCATAATACAAAAATAAATAAACAAAAACTCCCCCTAGAAAGTTGATTGTTTGGAAGGCACCCATGGATTCGGTCAGCCATGGAATGTATTTGAATGGTGGATGGGGTGTAAAATTTCAATTCCGTTTTGGAACCGCCATTAATGTGTTTAGCATGGAAGATATTGAAATCCCTTGTCATGACATTGACAGGAAAGGCACACCACCCAAAATATATTCATCTCTGTTTTAAGCAATGAGCTCTCGCACCTATGCAAATCCCTGCTTCCCTCTGCGAAGTGACATTCTATTTACTTTTATGCTATTTAATGTCATGTTATTTACTTTTCATGTTGAGTCAAGCCCTTATTCCAACCTCAATATCTAGTTGGCAAGCATCATGTGGTGGGGAAAGATCCAAACACATATATCCAGTAAAATATATTTGATCATGAGTTACTATGGTTGACAATTATCTTTATGATAAGTGTGTTGGGAGGTGAAACATTAAGCCCCTATCTTTCTCTGTGTTCGATGAATGTTGTTTGTTCTAAAAATATTCTTTCAGTACCAACAATCATAGAAGACTATATGATAATTGAGTATGTGGAGCCCTTACTTAGACTTTGTAGAACTATAAATGTTTGATGACTAAGAACATAGGTTGTTAAGTTTCAAGAGAATGCATTGTTTGAACCATAGCATGCGAATTGATTACTACTTTATCATGACAAGTTTATGAGAAAGAGTTGTTGTTTATGATGCTAGGGAAAGTGGTTGAAATTTTCATTGATTAAACTTATGCACTATGCTAGCATTCACACTTCATAAATTATTTCTTTTATCATTTACCGAGGACGAGTAGGAATTAAGCTTGGGGATGCTGATACGTCTCCAATGTATCAATAATTTATGAAGTATTGATGTCATATTTACCCATGTTTACAATATTTTTATATTGTTTTGATGCACTTTATATGATTTGATTGAAACTAACCCGGACTGATACTGTTTTCAGCAGAATTACCGTGGTGTTGTTTTTGTGCAGAAAATGAAAGTTCTCGGAATTGAACGAAACTTTTTGAAGATTTTTTCTAGAAGGAAAGGGACCCGGGAAGCTTCGAGGGAGTACCAGAAGCCCCGTAGGGGCCCCCACAAGGCAGGTGGGCATGCCCAGGGGGGTGGCCGCACCGACCTACCTTGTGGGCCCCCTGTGGCACCTCGTCATGTGATTACAACGCCAAAAATTCTTATATATTCATAAACCTTTGGAAGTTAACCTAGAACTTCCGCTCCGCCGTCAGAACTCTCTATATTGAAGAAATCTCATCTGAAGCCCTTTTTGATACCCTGTCGGAGCGGGAAATCATCACCGGAGGCCATCTTCATCATCCCGGCGGTCTCCATGTCGAGGAGGGAGTAGTTCACCCTCGGGGCTGAGGGTATGTGCCAGTAGCTATGTGTTTAATCTCTCTCTCTCTCTCATGTTCTTAAGATAGCACGATCTTGATGTATCACGGGCTTGGTTGATATAGTTGGATCATATGGTGTTCTTCCCTCTTTATCTTGATGTGATGAATTGAGTCTTTCCCTTTGAGATCTCGTTATGTTGGATTGAATACTTTGGATTGGAGAACACTTGATATATGTCTTGCATGTGGATACCCATGGTGACAATAGGGTGGTCTATTGATTCACTTGATATACGTTTTGGTAATCAACTTGCGGATTCCCGCGGTGACATTGGGGTAATCTATGCATATGGGTTGATACACGTTCTTGTCCTATTTTCTCCGATAGAAATCTTGGGGTACTCTTTGAAGTTCTTTGTGTTGGAGTGAATATGATGATCCAGGAATTGTTTGATGCATCTCGAATAATTAACCCATGGATACTTGAGGTGGCATTGGAGTATCTAGGTGACATTAGGGTTGATTGATGTGTATCATAGGTGTTATTTTAGTACGAACTCTAGGGCTATTTGTGACACTTATAGGGATGGCTCAATAGATTGATTGGGAAGGATAACTTTGAGGTGGTTTTGCTACCTACAATAATTTCTAATTATGTTCTCCGCTAGATAGGAACTTTGGAGTGATTCTTTGTCGCACGTTGAGGGATGGTTATATGATTCTATTATGTTAGCACTGTAGAGAGAGTGCACTAGTGAAAGTATGAACCCTAGGCCTTATTTCCAATCATTGATATATCGTTTTGCTCATTGTCTACTACTTGCTACCTTGATGTTTTTATTTATTCAGATTATAAAAACTTATTTCTACTATCCATACTACACTTGTATCACCATCTCCTCGTTGAACTAGTGCACCTATACGATTTGCCATTGTATTGGGTGTTGTGGGGACACAAGAGATTGTTTGTATTTAATTGTAGGGTTGTTTGAGAGAGACCATCTTCATCCTACACCTCCCACAGATTGATAAACCTTAGGTCATTCACTTGAGGGAAAATTGCTATTGTCCTACAAAACTCTACGCTTGGAGGCCCAACACGAGTTTACAAGAATAAAGTTGTGTAGTAGACATCAGTCGGTGCCCCCCTTGCTCCTATAAATAGAGGAAGGGAGGGAGGGCTATCATACACCTCTTACCACGCCCCTGCGGCAGCCCTACCTCTCATGTTTCTTCCTTTGTCCGCGATCTCAGTAGTGCTTGGCGAAGCCCTGCAGGGATTGCTCCACCACCACCGCCACCACACCGTCGTGCTGCCGAAGATGCTTTATACTACTCCGCCCTCATTCGTTCGATCGAGGAGGCGGAGACGTCATCGAGCTGCACATGTGTTGAACGTGAAGTGTCGTCCGTTCGGCGCTAGATCGGATCGGATCGCGATTGGATCGTGAAGAGTACCACATAAACCGCGTTATAAACGCTTCCACTTAATGGTCTACAAGGGTACATAGACACACTCCCCCTCTCGTTGCTATGCATCTTGATAGATAGATCTTGGGTGTTCGTAGGAATTTTTTTGTTTTCCATGCTTCGTTACCCAACAAAAGGGAGTGAGGTTTTGGTCATGACTCAAGAGATCAAGTACTTGAAGATACTTCTCCAAGACCCTCAGCCACATTCTCACAATCCAATCTGTCCAAAATCCTAATGTCATTCTCGTTCCCACCGAAACACTCCTATCCAGACCTACCGGGATACATCACACAGAGCCATTGTCTAAACCTTAGAAACTTGGTTTCACCGAGATGACATTCGGTTTGGCCGAAAGTCACGACCCGGTCCCGTGATAGGGCCTCGAATCTCTTACCGTGTTTGTCCCTGGATCAATAGCCCATACGCACAGTCGACGATGAAATACCGAGAATAAAGCTCATGTTATAGTATTTACATCGAAGATCTCGTGCAATAGAATACACACCTTCCTAGATCATGGCTAGTTTACAATACTATCAAGCAACGGAGTAAATATCTAGTCTTGTGGCGTCCATCGACTCACAGGCAGTAGTTGAGTATAGCATTGTAACCCTACTTCGTAACCTTCCCTTCGATATGGTAACCTACAACATGATACGTTGCAGCCACTAGGGTAAATACAAAGAATGTATTGGCAAGCTTCACCAGGATTTGGCTTGTGGAACTAAAATATGTAATGTGGTGCGACTGGTTTTCCTTTGCGCAAAAATAGTTTTCCTATCTTTATAAGGTGGTCTAATCTAGCAACAGCATGATGATACGTCCCAAATGTATCTACTTTTCCAAACATTTTTGTTCTTGTTTTGGACTTTTATTTGCATAATTTGAATGAAACTAACCCGGTCTGACATTGTTTTCAGCAGAACTAACATGGTGTTGTTTTTGTGCAGAAATAAAAGATCTCAAATTGAGCTGAAAATGGACGGAGATTTTTTTTGGAATATATAAAAATTATTGGCGGAAGAACCAACAGTAGGGGACCCACCAGGTGGCCACAAGCCTGGGGGGCACGCCCCCTAGCTCGTGGCCCCCCTGGCAAGCCTTTGATGCCTATCTTCTGATATAAGGTGTCTTTTGCCCTAGTAAAAATAAGAGAGAAAGAATCATCACGTTTTATGAGACGGAGCCGCTGCCACCTCATGTTCTTCCTCGGGGGGGCTGATCTGGAGTCCGTTTGGGGCTTCGAAGAGTGGAATTCATCGTCGTCGTCATCACCAACCCTTCTCCATCAACAATTCCATGATGCTCACCGATGGGAGTGAGTAATTCCTTTGTAGGCTTGTTGGACGGTGATGGTGTTGGATGAGATTTGTCATGTAATCGATTCAATTTGTTAGGGCTTGATCCCTAGTATCCACTATGTTTTGAGATTGATGTGGTTATGACTTTGCTATGCTTAATGCTTGTCACTAGGGCCCGAGTGCCATGATGTTAGATCTAAACCTATTATGTTTCTTTGAATATGAGAGTGCTTTGGATCCTATCTTGCAAGTTGTATGCACCTATTATGTGTTATGATCCGTAGACCCCAAAGTGATAGAAATTGGGATCATCTCCGGTGATGACCGTAGTATGAGGAGTTCATGTATTCACCATGTGTTAATGCTTTGTTCCGGTTCTCTTATAAAAGGAGGCCTTAATATCCCTTAGTTTCCCTTTGGACCCCGCTGCCACAGGAGGGTAGGACAAAAGATGACATACAAGTTCTTATTATAAGCACATATGACTATATACGCAATACATGCATGTGTTACATTGATGAATTGGAGCTAGTTCTATATCGCTCTAGGTTGTCACTGTTACATGATGAATGCCATCCAAATCAAATATCCATCATTGATACAATGCCTATGCTTTTTGCATATTGATCTCCGCTAAGTTACTTTCGCTACTGTTGCTCTTACAATCACTACAAACTGCTATTTCCATTGTTCCTGTTACTATTGTTACTGTGCTACTAAACACTTTCCTTGCAGAAAGATATTTCCACGTGTGGTTGAATTGACAACTCAACTACTAAGACTCATAAATATTCTTTGGCTCCCCTTGTGTCGAATCTATAAATTTGGGTGAAGTACTACCCTCGAAGACTGACGTGATCCCCTATACTTGTGGGTTTATCACATGACACTTCCGATATACCCCGGTCGTAGTCAAGGTCACTCTGCTAAACATTGGTCGCAACATAGAGGCACTCTAGTAAACCCCGATCGTAACCTCAAGCAGTTTGAGCATGTGGACTCCCGGTACACCGCGGTCATCCCAAGCCTCTCCACCGACCCTGGTAAACCCCAGACCTCTGAGACCATCTCCGATACTCCCCATTGGTTCAAGCCAATGCTTTTAGATGGAAGAGGTGAATGAGATCAAGTTGACAATTCTCGGATGATTTGCTCAAAGTTGTCCATAACCGGGGACACGGCTAATCCTGATCACTTTTATACACTATGTAGAGGTTTGTGTACTTTACCCGTGATTCCCGATCACACCCTTCTTCCACTAAAATTTATATGTGAAGTAGCTAGGTAGATCAAGACAAGACTTTTGGAAAGTAGCCGCCCTCTCATAAACGATAGACCCAGTCCAACCTACATGCAAGACTACATCTACAGGGTTCCCACAACTTACTCGATCCTGACAGAGCCCATATTGTCTTACGGTCACACATGGAAGCTACTCAACTTTTGAACCCGTACATCTCTGGTGACTGGACGGCATTCCCCACCAATGACTACACTCGATGACCCAATCAGTAGTCAACCATGTAGTTGTATGGTGGAATAGTAATAGTGTTCAGCAATCCACGTTATAGCAACTAAGCAACTACTCGTGGGTTACAAGGTAAGGCTATAACAGACCTAGTCATACTACTGGATTTTGTCAAGCATAAAGAAAAATCCTATAGGGATTCCTAGTTGAAAATGAAATACAATGCATGAAAAACATAGGTTATGATGAAAGGTTCCACTTGCCTGTATTGACAATTCTTCAGTCTCACGGTCCTTGATCAACACACTTCGCTCTTCGTAACAATATATCATAAGTAAAGAGCATTCATGAACAACCATACAAACATTCAAACAATGGGAGTGACGTGCATGGTGTCAGTGTCATTGTGTTGTGTGATCAAGTGTCAAGGCTTAACTCATAAGAGTTTGGGTGACAACATAGTGGTTGCCTTTGGAATACATGCGACATAAGGGTTCGGATGTGTAAGGGCAAATTTCTACCCTAGTGGTTTTGGTGATGGATGACAATGCATTTGCGGACTAACCATGTGCATTAAGCTTTTAGAGATTATCAGGTGGCGCGAGACGGTTATTTTCCCCTTCGGTTGATAAAAGAGAAGACGGTTATTTTCCGACGATTTAGTGTTGGTGGACTTGAGTCATAGGAAAATTCGTACTATCAAGAGGGGGTCCGCATTTGGAAAGGTTGGGTGGAATCAACACGTACACTTATGCACCCGTCCTTTCTCGGCAACTGGAGCCCTGCCATGTGCCATTGGTTGCCTCACAGTTGTCTGGGCGGTAGTACCGTTGTGATGAGAGGTAGTACCACTGGATGACCATGGCACCTCGCGCGGGGCATCAGACACTTGTCTGATGACCTGCGCCTCCAGAGCAACAGCAGTGGCCTGCTACTATTGTTGTCTTTGTGAGGGCAGTAGTACCACTGGCATAAGCGGTAGTACCGCTGGGGGGTTCTGGCACCTGGCGCGGGGCACCAGACACTCCCTTGTCTGGTGTCTGATGACCCGCGCCACCAGAGCGGTAGTAGGGGCGGTAGTAACAAGCGGTAGTACTGCTGCCCCCCTACTATTGTTGAGACCTGCTCCATCCACTGTGCCAGAGGTAGTACCGCTCCGCGGTACTACCGCCCCCTATGCATTTCAGCTGTGGCCCTGTGTGTGGAACTTCCGTACGGACGGTAGTACCGCTCCCCGGAGCGGTACTACCACTTGTGTGCAGCCGGTAAGTGGGTAACGGGCAGATTCCCTTCCCACTATATAAAGAGGTCTTCTTCCCCAAGAAGACTCACCTCTTATCCTTCCAAAAGCTCCATTGTTGTCCCCAAGCTCATTTTTGCCCGATCTCTCTCCCTAGCCAACGAAACTTGTTGAAACTCTAGGGTTTGGTTGAGAGCGCCCCGATCTACACTTCCACCAAGAGAAATTTGATTCCCCCACTAATCCCTTGCAGATCTTGTTACTCTTGGGTGTTTGAGCACCCTAGACGAAAGAGGTCACCTCAAAGCCATATTCCATTGTGGTGAAGCTTTGTGGTGGTGTTGGGAGCCTCCAATTAAGTTGTGGTGATTGCCCCAACCTTGTTTGTAAAGGTTCGGTTGCCGCCTTCAAGAGCACCACTAGTGGAATCACGGCATCTCGCATTGTGTGAGAGCGTGAGGAGAATACGGTGGCCTTAGTGGCATCTTGGGAAGGATTGTGCCTCCACACCCCTCTAACGGAGATGTACTTCCCATCAAAGGGAAGGAACTTCGGTAACACATCGTCGTCTCCATCGGTTCAACTTGTCGTCACTTCTTGCCTTTACTTCGTGAAAGCTTTAACTATTTTGTATCCTTTGCTTGCTTGTATTTTTATTGTTGTTAGAATCATATAGGTTGCTCACCTAGTTGCATATCTAGACAACCTATTTGTTGCTAAACCTAATTTGCTAAAGAAAAGTTAAAAACTGGTAATTGCCTATTCACCTCCCTATAGTCAACCATATCAATCCTTTCAATTGGTATCAGAGCCACGTCTCTTTATTAAGGGTTTTACCACCCGAAGTGTATGGTTGACGACGGGGATCGGGATGTTGAACTTCCCGAGGCCCTGGGTGTGAACACGGTCTCTCGTGAGGATTTAAATGATGCCATGGCCTCACTTAAATCCTCCATCATGACCGAGGTCAATCCATGATTAAAGATTTCCTTGATAGTCTCAAACTTTCTACCGATCCGACACAAGTGGTTAATCCCACTAACTCGACATCGGATGTCCACTCCGGTAAGGAGGGGACTAGCACTGACAAGAACAAGTTACCTCAAGGAAATAGTGGATCAGGTACCTTTGCCTCGGTACCCCCTCCCGGGGTCTATGGAGGACCGGTGCACCCACCTCATATAGTTAATCTTGGTCCTCCTCCTAAACTAGTTAAGAATGATTTTGCTAATTGGATTTTTCATATCAAGTCTCATTTGAATCACAGCTCAACTCAACTTTGGAGATTCATTGAGCAAGGATACTACCCACATGACCCAAACAACCTCACCCCAAGAGAAGAGGCCAACAATCAACTCAATCACTCCGTCTTGTTCATTCTTCAAGTTGTTGTGCCTCCCGAAGATCTAGCTCACTTGCGTCCCTTCACTCATGCTAAGGATTCTTGGGAACACATTGTCTCTTTATACAAGGGAAGCTCAAGCATTCAATGGCCCAACTTTGAGGTAGTGCTTGATGAAGCTGATGAATTTGTGATGAATGAAGATGAGGACCCTCGTGACCTTTACCGGAGGGTGACTACTCTTGTCGTCACTCTTCAAGATCATGGAAGCGGATGACAACTGGATCAAGCGTAAGTTTCTCAAGGCCATAATTCCATTCAACAAGGCCATGTCCTCCGTTATCCGTCAAAGACCAGACTTTCATTCTTTGTCGTCAAGCGACGTGTTGGATGAGTTCATTGCAATGAACATCTTGAACAAGACCTCCGACAACGCTCTAGCTCATGTCGAACGGGCAAAGAACTCATCACCCAACCTTGCTTTGAAGGCCAAGGTCATTCAAGAAGAAGAAGAAGAGGAGGAAGAGGAGGGTTGCCCCGAAGACACCAAATATGCTTACCATGAGCACATGGCTCTCGCATCTAGGCAATTTTGCGGCAACAAGAGAAACTCAAGGCCCAACTTCTCCAAGAACAACTCAAGTGGGTCAAAAGACAAGCAACGTGTGAGGACTTGCTACAACTGTGGTAATGTGAGTCACTTCGTGGTGGATTGCCCATATGAGAAGAGGGAAGATAATGGTGGCAAGCTCATCCACAAAGATAAGGCCAAGTCCTTCCCCAACAAGAACAACTTCACCAAGAAGGCGCCTCACAAGGTATTGGTGGCTCAAGAAGATATGCCTTCGATGATGATGTTGATGACGAAGATACTAGTGGTGAAGGGATGGCAATGGCTACAATGGCAATTGCATCCTCTACCCCAACCAAGGTGTCACTCTTTGATGACCCCAACGATAACCACATTGCTAGGTGCCTTATGGCCAAAGGTATCACCAAGGTAACCCCCAACGTCAAAACCTCAAACATTAAAACTTCCATTTCTACCACTCCTTAGTTGTTGGATTGTGTGGATGAACATGAGGAGGCAAAGGAGGGTGAGAATGAGTTTGACAAATTTTTGCGTAAACTCAAAGGCGAATCCAAGAAGCACTTTGTTGCTCTCTTGGAACAACTTGGAGAGGCCAATGATATCATTGAGTCTCAAGAGGAATCCCTTGAGGAGTTGAAGGGGCATAGCCATGATTATGCCGATGAGATAGTTGATCTTTCCATTGCTCTTGAGGAAGAGCAAGGTCTTCGTTTGGCTCTTGAGGAGTCACAAAACGTTGACCTTGCTAAATTACGTAAAGATCATGATCATGATATTGTTCTTAATCGTGTGCTCAAATCTGATAAGGCTGCTCTTGGATTTCGCCATGATAGACTCAAGGAAGAGTTTGATGCACTTGACAAGGCTCACAAGGATTTGAAGGGTGCTCATGCCTCTCTCAAGGAGTCTCATGATCAACTCCAAGGAAAACTTACTAAGGAAATAGCCACATGTCCTCCTTTTGTGTTAATTGATAATGTCATTGCTACTAACCCTTGTTGTGAGCATGTGCACCTTGTGGAGAAAAATGCCAAGCTGAAAGAGCAACTTGAGAAAGGCCTTGCGACATGTATCCAAGGTGATAAGAATCTCAATGACCTTTTGAGCAATCAAAAGGAAGTTGTAGCAAACGAAGGGATTGGGTTTGCATCTAAATCCAAGAAGAAGAAGAAGTTGAAGACCAAGCAAGCTTCCCCGCTCAAGGAAACCTTTGTCAAAGCGGGGAAGGCCACTCATGAGAAGAAGAAGGACAATGTTGTGGGTGGTAATGCGAATAAGGGCAAGACCACCTCCACCAACAAGGCCGGCGATTTTAATCCCTCTTATGTTTTATGCCGTGCTAGTGATGGGCATGTTTATGCCAAATATGTTAGTTCTTCTTATGAGTACATTGAGTGGTCTATCTGGGTTCCTAAGACCCTTGTTACTAACATGAAAGGACCCATTAAAGAATGGGTACCTTAATCCAAGCATTGATATATTGTAGGAGTTTGCTTCCAGAGGGGTGTCATGGTTGCTTGATAGTGGAGAAACAAATCATATGACCGGAAGAAAGGACTTGGTGGTGGACGTTCGACCTGATGCATCTTTGTCCTCTCAAGTCTCCTTTGGTGATGACACAATTTCAAAGGTATTGGGTCTTGGCAAGGTGATTATCTCTCCGGACTTAACCATTGAGAGAGTCGTGCTTGTTGAGACCCTTGCATACAACTTACTTTCGGTTCGTCAACTTGCACTCATGGGTTTTAGTACCTTCTTTGGCATTGATATCGTGACCCTTTTGTGGAGCAAGACTCTTAAAGTGGCCTTTGTTGGGCATGTCGAAAACGGTCTCTATGTGATTAACTTCTCGGAGCGACCAACTAAGACCGCGACGTGCCTAATGGCTAAAGTTGATGTGGGATGGCTTTGGCATCGCCGGCTAGCCCATGTCGATATGAGATCTTTGCAAAGTCTCCTCAAAGGGAATCACGTTCGTGGACTAACAAATGTGAGTTTTGCCAAAGATCGTGCTTACAGTGCTTGTATCGAGGGAAAGCTACATGAGACGTCTCACCGCCCCACGACTATTATTTACTCCAAGAGGCCCCTAGAGCTCCTTCACATGGATCTCTTCGGTGCTCCATCATTTGATAGTCTTGGGGGAGAAGGTATTGCTTGGTGATTGTGGATGATTACTCAAGATACACCTGGGTATATTTCTTCAAGATCAAGAGTGAGACCCAACAAACCATCATCGACTTTGCAAATGAAGCTCAACGGCAACATGATGCAAAGATATTGATGATTAGAAGTGACAACGGCGCCGAGTTCAAGAACTACACCTTGGACGAGTTTCTCAGTGATGAGGGAATCAAGCACCAATACTCTGCACCCTATACCCCTCAACAAAATGGTGTTGCGGAGAGGAAGAACGGACGTTGATGGATGCGGCAAGGACCATGATGGCGGATTCAAATCTCCGTACAACTTTTGGGCTGAAGCCATCAACACCGCGTGCCATGCATCCAATCGGCTCTACCTCCGCAAACACTTGAACAAGACTCCATATGAGATTCTTACCGGTAACAAGCCCAACCTCAAGTACTTCTGGGTGTTCAGTTGTAAGTGTTTCATTCTCAAGAAAGGTGTTCATTTGTCTAAATTTGAATCTAGAGCTCATGAGGGCATATTTGTTGGTTATGCTACAAACTCTCATGCTTACCGTGTTCTCAACAAGTCCACATGACTCATTGAGGAGACGAGTAACATAGAGTTTGATGAAAATAATGGCTCCCAAGTGGAGCAAAGTGGTCTTTGTAATGTAGGTGATGAAATTCCTCCCCCAGCCATAAGAAGAATGGGTGTGGGACACTTCCTACCTGTTGAGGAACCCCTTGTGGCTGAAGGAGAAGGACTATGTTCCACACAAGTGGAATCATCACCGACGCAAGACCCACACGCTTCCGAAGAACAAAGTGAAGGCCCTCAACCTCGTGAACAAGATCAAGAACAAGATCATCCTCATGGTGATGATGATGTATCACAAGATGCTCAAGATCAAGTTCACAACCCCGAACAAGCTCAAGGTCAAGATCATGATCAGGATCAAGGGCAAGCTAGTGATGGCTCTCAAGCTCGTCAAGACGATACACCGCAACCTTCCATGGAAAAGATTTTAGAAAGACGAGCTGCAAAGATTGCTTCCAATCTTAGACATAAGCAACACATTCTAGAGAATAACTACGGAAGCTTGAACAGAGGGCTAACTACTTGTCGTCAATTAACAAACTTTTGTGCACATCACGCCTTTGTTTCTTGCATTGAACCCCTCAAGGTACAAGAGGCGTTCGAGGACATGGAATGGCTTGAAGCCATGCACGATGAACTCAACAACTTCGGGCGCAACAAAGTGTGGCAGTTGGTGCCAAGACCAAAGGTTAGTCACAATGTCATTGGAACCAAATGGATCTTTAAGAACAAGCAAGATATGAATGGTGTAGTCATTCGCAACAAGGCAAGATTGGTGGCTCAATGCTACTCCCAAGTCGAGGGTATCGACTACGGTGAAACCTTTGCTCCCGTCGCTCGCTTTGAATCTATTCGCATGTTGCTTGCATATGCATCTCATCATGATTTCAAATTATATCAAATGGATGTGAAAAGTGCTTTTCTTAATGGTCCACTTAAGGAGTTAGTATATGTCAAGCAACCCCCGGGGTTCGAGGACCCTAAGTTCCCCAATCATGTATACGTTCTCGATAAGGCACTCTATGGCCTTAAACAAGCCCCACTAGCGGGGTATGAGCACCTTACCGAGATGTTGCAAGACCGTGGGTTTGAAATTGGGAAAATCGATCCCACTCTTTTCACAAACAGGGTTAACGGGAACTTGTTCGTATGCCAACTATATGTTGATGATATTATCTTTGGTTCTTCAAACAAAGTTTTCAATGATGAGTTTGACGCACTTACGACCAAAGAGTTTGAGATGTCCATGATGGGAGAGCTGAAGTTCTTCCTTGCATTCGAAGTCAAGCAACAAATTCAAGGGGATTCGAAGTCAAGCAATGAAGTCAAGGAACCTTCATCAACCGAGCAAAATATACTCAAGACATGCTCAAGAGGTTCAAGTTGGATGATCTCAAGCCGGCCAAGGCCAACACCCCCATGCTGCTCAAATGCCAACTTGATAGTGATCCCAATGGTAAAGCTGTGGATCAAAAGATATATCGCTCCATGATTGGATCCCTAATTTATCTTTGTGCATCTAGGCCGGATATCATGTTGAGTGTGGGAATTTGTACACGTTTTCAATCCGCACCTAAGGAGAGTCACTATGTGGCTGTCAAGCGAATCTTTCGATATTTGGCTCAGACCCCAAACTTTGGCTTATGATACCCCAAAGGTGCTTCATTCCATCTCATAGGATATTTGGACTCAGACTGGGCGGGAGACCGTGTGGAGAGGAAGTCAACTTCCGGAGGTTGCCAATTCCTTGGTCGCTCTTTGGCAAGTTGGTCTTCTAAGAAACAAAATTGTGTTTCTCTCTCGTCCGCCGAGGCCGAGTATGTAGCCGCAGCAAGTTGTTGTGCACAGTTGTTGTGGATGAGGCAAACTTTAAAGTAGTACGGTGTCACTTGTGACAAAGTGCCCCTCTACTGTGACAACGAGAGTGCTATCAGGATCTCCAACAACCCGGTTCAACATTGCAACACAAAGCACATTGAGATTCGTCATCACTTCATCCAGGATCATATCAAGCATGGAGAGTTTGATCTTATTCATCTCAATACTAATGTGCAGCTTGCAGATATTTTCACGAAGCCATTGGATGAAGATTTCGCAAGTTAAGGCATGAGCTAAATTTCATTGATTCGAGCAATGTGGCTTGACTTATTGCACAACCCACCACACTCTTCATTATGTCTTGTTTAGGTGTAGGCATGGACATAGGGGGGTGTAGTTCTCTGAATGAACTATTCCTCTCCTTATTATGCTTAAATTTATCAAATTTTCACATTAGCCATTTTGGATGGTACTTGTGCTTCCAGGACGAGTTTTCGTCATGGGCCCAAGGTTAAAATCTTCACGGTGCCATACCAAGTGACTCAAACATAGGTGGCTCCGGCCACCGCCCCCTCCTAGTGAGGTATTTTCTTTTGAAGAGCTTATCCATGTTTTGTGTCACTCCAAGTACTATGTTTTCATTCCTCGTTTTTCCTATACTTGGAGTGTTACATACCATTTGCTGGTCTTTCTATCTCCAATTCTTAAAAATTTGCATAAGCCACCCCTTTGTAGCGTCTTTGTGCCTTGCAGTCGCCCAGAGCGGTACTACCGGTAGCAAGGGCGGTAGTACTAAGCAGTAAAACCGCCGCCGTCCGTGGTTCTACCGGGCCTTCTGCCGCGCTGTAGCACCGGGGCGGTACTACCGCCCCCACCCCCGGGGCGGTACTATCGCCTGTAAGTTCCCACGAAAGGTTATGGGGTGGAGCAGGGGAAGTCTCCACTTCCCCATACCATTCATCCCCTCTCTCTCGTGGCTCTATCTCTCGAGGCGACTCCAAGGCCGCGGAGGCCGCCGCCGGACCTCCATTTCCGACCACTCTTTCGCGATTCCAACCGGTGGAATCGATCCCCACCCTCTCCTCTTACCATGTATGCCGGTATTGTCCCCATTCTTCTCTCCTATGGTTCTCTTATTTTGAATCTAGGTCTTGGACAATACTAGGTGCATTCGTCGATTTTTAGTCAAATCGATATATGAGTTTGTTGTGGAAGATGGCTAGGGAGCAGATATGAAGTTCTAGTGGACAATATGGGCATTTGACATCACCGGTAGTACCGGATCTGACCGGCGGTTGTAGGTGCCCCCGTGGTCTCCGCCCGCGTGGTACTACCGCTCCTCCTGGAGCGGTACTACCACTCGTGGGTGGTACTACCGCTCTGATCAGCGGTACTACCGCTGGTGCTGCCAAATGCCCCTGTTTTCTGACATTTACTCCAGATTTGCTCCTTCTTTTTTTCTTCTGGCTTATGCAACTGTTTTACACTTGTTTTTCATCGCTTGGTGTTTTTGGGTTCCAGGTGGTAGCAGTTCTGCTCATCGGGAGCGTTGGAGGAAACCCAGCCGTGAGGGTGGCTCCAACCGCCCTCGCACCTCGGAGGAGGACAGTTCTGTCAACCCCAATGCACCTCCCAAGCAGCAGTCAAAGAAGGTTGTTACCAAGAAGACGCAGCCATCCCTGGATCAGATGTCTGCCAAAGTGTTATGGGAACTTCGCCGTCAAGATCCGTATGTCATCCCTCAAGAATCTTGTTTTCCCAATCGTCCCTTCTGGACCAGGCGGCAAATGTCTATCTACAATGAGGTGCTACTGAATAAGGAAAACATGTATGTGTCGCATGTCAAGTCTATTGATGTTGAGTTCTTGGGAAAGAATGCCCAATACTTTGGAGAGGCTCTCGGACTCTGTGAGAAGCTGGGAATTACACATATTATGCAGTTCAACAAGGACTTTGATGCAGAGATGGTGGCCGTGTTCTTTGCTACAGTTCATCTTGGGACTGATGATGACTGGACCTTGACTTGTATGTCAAATGGGTGGAAGTTGTCTGCTACTTGGAAGGAGTTCATGGACTTGTTACATGTTGAGAATAAGGGGCTCCAGGACCCAGTTGGTTTTCGCCCCCACAAGGAAACAACAGCCAATCACAAGAGGCATCTCTAGCCCTTTAGCACTCAGAAGATCTCCGCTACCACTGGCAAGTCATCCTATGTACTTCAGCCCTTTCTTGATATTATGCACCGCATCTTCAGGAACACTCTTTTTCCTCGGGTTGGCAACTTGGACATGGTACACTCCTACCTGGTGGGTCTATTGCTCTTTTGTCAGGGTATGAGGCGGAATACCGCGGTGCCATCTCTGGATATTTCTCATGTCATGTGGTGTGAACTACTCTCTGCCATCTCTGATCGCAAGGTTCCCATCTATGGTCCGTACTTAATGCATATGATTGAGAGCACTTGGGCTAAGACCTATTCAGGCATTCGTTTTGAGCATAGTGAGTTGGTTTCTCATAAGATTGTGCAGCTCCGCCAGAAGAACAAATGGGCGAACTATGTGGCTCCCGAGGCAGATGTGCCTAATGAAGAGGCTGAGGAGGATGAGGACAACGAGGATGATGAGGAATTCGAAGTCCAAGGGGGTGCTGCTACTCGTTCTGCGCTTTCTCATGCTGAGCCATCTTAGGCTCAGAAACTTAAGGAGAAGATGAAGAAGCTCTTTTGTCTGCAGGCTCACGATCAGTATAAGGCTCATGTTGCTGAGAAGAAGGCTATCAGTCGTCATATGCCGCTTGGCAGGCATGTGGGTTTGGCGGTTGCGAGTGGGTCTGAGGACTCCATCACACATGAGGATGTCTGGATTTCTTGTCATTGTAAGTGTTATTCAGAGGATGCTATGCCTGGTTCGTCTGCTCCACCTAACACTTCTGCTCCACCCGGCTCCGCCAGCTACAGCTTCGAGTCGGGAGAATATTGACGATGGATCCACGAGTTGCTACCACCTCGGGTTGTCTTAGTTCTCTCTTCCCTTTTGGTGTCTCGCTGCCAAAGGGGGGAGTGTAGGGGATTTGCCGAGTCACGAGTGTGTGTTTTAGCTGCTGCTTGTGTTTCTTCGCTCGTGTCGGTGCACTAGTACAAGGGTACCCAGTGCCCCTGACTTATGCACAGGCGGTAGTAGCTGAACCCTTCAACGTTCGTACAAACCCGACGAATGATCAAGGCCAGACTCCAATGAGCCCGACGCGGCGGCCCAAGCCTGGACTACAACGCCCCAAGCACGTCTCCGGCGCTTGCCGGGGGCCAAGACATGCGCACCTTCTTGAAGACCCGGCAAGCCGTTCCCCGGCAGGCACGAGCTGATCGGCCACCGCTCCACCGCATCGCTACGCCAGTCACTTATCAATGCGGTGTCGAGCCCTCAAGCGGCTAATCAGCTCTCGCTAAACACGTGGCGGCGCGCCGGAAGGCAAGTTACGCCCAGTTGACACCCGCCCTGCAGCGTGTCAAGACAATAAGCAATGGCCAGCCAAGCGGTGGCAAGAGCTTGCCGGGGATGCACCCCTGAGCGCCACCTAGATTAGTAATCATGGTATTTTGTCCTAAATGCCAGAGTTAGGTATGATAGCTCTGCTAAGCAATCTAATCGATAGATAATGACTGTTTTGCCATTGTGGTAACCCCTTGCACTATAAAAGGAGGCCCAAGGCAACCTAGCTCAAGATTCGGACCTTTGGACACTTGTACTCGCGTAGTAGATCACCCCGACAGTAGTTCTTGCCGGGGTTAGGCGTTGCGCGTTCTTCGTGTTTCTCTAATCAATCCACCAAAAGCAGGAGTAGGGTTTTACGCTTAATAGCAGCCCGAACCTGGGTAAAATGCCAGTGTCCTGATCATCGCGCCGTCTAATGCTCTCCGCTCTTCGTGCAACGTGACCCCCCTTGCCGAACCACAAAGGGGCCTCTGGTCCCATAGGTGATCGTGAGAATCCGTGCCCCGACATCTTTGGCGCGCCAGGTAGGGGGCGTGCATCATTTGCGAGAACCCGAGTTCGTGAACGGCGAGTCTGTCTTCATCATCATCTTCCCCAACAATGGCTCCCAAGAAGAAATCCGGTGCGGCCACGCATCCCTCCACTTCGAAGGCTCCCTCACACGCGGCCATCGGCGCTGTCGACGCCGCGGCGGCTGCGGGTGAGGCGGGCATCGTGGACGACGCGATCGGCGCAGGCGGCGCCCCCGTCCAGTCCTTCACGGCCGGAGATGGAACGGGAGACGTGATGTCTACTACACAACTTTATTCTTGTAGACTCGTGTTGGGCCTCCAAGCGTAGAGTTTTGTAGGACAGTAGAAAATTTCCCTCAAGTGGATGACCTAAGGTTTATCAATCCGTGGGAGGCGTAGGATGAAGATGGTCTCTCTCAAACAACCCTGCAACCAAATAACAAAGAGTCTCTTGTGTCCCCAACACACCCAATACAATGGTAAATTGTATAGGTGCACTAGTTCGGCAAAGAGATGGTGATACAAGTGTAATATGGATGGTAGATATAGGTTTTTGTAATCTGAAAATATAAAAACAGCAAGGTAGCAAGTAATAAAAGTGAGCAAAAACGGTATTGCAATGCTTGAAAACAAGGCCTAGGGTTCATACTTTCACTAGTGCAAGTTCTCTCAACAATACTGACATAGTTGAATCATATGTAAACCCCTCATGTGCGACAAAGAGTGCACACCAAAGCCACAAATAGCGGAGAACAAACGAAGAAATTATTCTAGGGTACGAAACCACCTCAAAGTTATCTTTTCCGATCAATCGTATGAGCTATCCCTATAAGTGTCACGAACAGCCCTAGAGTTCGTACTAAAATAACACCTTAAGATACACATCAACCAAAACCCTAATGTCACCTAGATACTCCAATGTCACCACGAGTACCCATGGGCTTGATTATATGATATGCATCACACAATTTCAGATTCATCATGTTCAATCCAACATAAAGAACTTCAAAGAGCGCCACAAAGTTTCTACCGGAGAGTCAAGACGAAAACATGTGCCAACCCATATGCATAGATTCCCAAGCTCGCGGAACCCGCAAGTTGATCACCAAAACATACATCAAGTGGATCAATAGAACATCCCATTGTCACCACGGATATCCCATCGCAAGACATACATCAAGTGTTCTCAAATCCTTTAAAGACTCAATCCGATAAGAAAACTTCAAAGGGAAAACTCAATTCATCACAAGAAGATAGAGAGGGGAAAACTCCATATGATTCATCTATATTAATAAAGCTCGCGGTACATCAAGATCGTGTCATCTCAAGAACACGAGAGAGAGAGATCAAACACATAGCTACTGGTACATACCCTCAGCCCCGAGGGTGAACTACTCCCTCCTCGTCATGGAGACCGCCGGGATGATGAAGATGGCCTCCGGTGATGGTTTCCCCCTCTGGCAGGGTGCCGGAACGGGCTCCCGATTGGTTTTTTGTGGCTACAGAGGCTTGCGGCGGCGGAACTCCCGATCTAGGTTTCTTTCTGGGGGTTTTGGTATTTATAGGAATTTTTGGCGTCGGACTCACGTCAAGGGGGTGCCCGAGGGGCCCACAAGCCATGGGGCGCGCCCCCTAAGCTTGTGGCTTCCTCGGGACTCCTCTCCGGTATCTTCTTGCTCCAGTATTTTTTATATTTTCCAAAAATATTCTCTGTAAATTTTTATTCCGTTTGGACTCCGTTTGATATTCCTTTTCTGCGAAGCTCAAAAACAAGGAAAAAACAGAAACTGGCACCGGGCTCTAGGTTAATAGGTTAGTCCCAAAAATAATATAAAATTGCATGTTAATGCATATAAAACATCCAAAACAGATAATATAATAGCATGGAACAATCAAAAATTATAGATACGTTGGAGACGTATCAAGCATCCCCAAGCTTAATTCCTGCTCGTCCTCTAGTAGGTAAATGATAAAAACAGAATTTTTGATGTGGAATGCTACCTAACATATTCATCCATGTAATTTTCTTTATTGTGACGTGAATATTCAGATCCATAAGATTCAAAACAAGAGTTTAATATTGACATAAAAACAATAATACTTCAAGCATACTAATAAAGCAATCATGTCTTCTCAAAATAACATGGCCAAAGAAAGTTATCCCTACAAAATCATATAGTCTGGCTATGCTCTATCTTCATCACACAAAGTATTAAATCATGCTCAACCCCGGTTTTAGCCAAGCAATTGTTTCATACTTTAGTATTCTCAAACTCTTTCAACTCTCACGCAATACATGAGCGTGAGCCATGGATATAGCACTATAGGTGGAATAGAATATGGTGGTTGTGGAGAGGACAAAAAGAAGGAGATAGTCTCACATCAACTAGGCGTATCAACGGGCTATGGAGATGCCCATCAATAGATATCAATGTGAGTGAGTAGGGATTCCCATGCAACTGATGGACTAGAGATATAAGTTTATGAAAGCTCAAAAAGAAACTAAGTGGGTGTGCATCCAACTCGCTTGCTCACGAAGACCTAGGGCAATTTGAGGAAGCCCATCATTGGAATATACAAGCCAAGTTCTATAATGAAAATTTCCCACTAGTATATGAAAGTGAAAAAATAGGAGACTCTCTATCATGAAGATCCTGGTGCTACTTTGAAGCACAAGTGTGGAAAAAGGAATAGTAGCATTGCCCCTTCTCTCTTTTCTCTCATTTTTTTTTGTTTTTTTTTTGTGGGCTTCTTTGGCCTCTCTTTTTTATCTGGGCTTCTTTGGCCTCTTTTATTTTTTGTAAAGTCCGGAGACTCATCCCAACTTGTGAGGGAATCATAGCTTCCATCATCCTTTCCTCACATGGGACAATGCTCTAATAATGATGATCATCACACTTTTATTTACTTACAACTCAAGAATTACAACTTGATACTTAGAACAAGATATGACTCTATATGAATGCCTCCGGCGGTGTACCGGGGTGTGCAATGACTCAAGAGTGACATGAATAAAAACATTATGAACGGTGGCTTTGCCACAAATACGATCTCAACTACATGATCATGCAAAGCAATATGACAATGATGATGCGTGTCATAAACGGAACGGTGGAAGTTGCATGGCAATATATCTCGGAATGGCTATGGAAATTGCATAATAGGTAGGTATGGTGGCTGTTTTGAGGAAGGTATATGGTGGGTTTAATGCACCGGCGAAAGTTGCGCCGTACTAGAGAGGCTAGCAAGGGTGGAAGGGTGAGAGTGCGTATAATCCATGGACTCAACATTAGTCATAAAGAACTCACATACTTATTGCAAAAATCTATTAGTCATCAAAACAAAGTACTACACGCATGCTCCTAGGGGAAGGGTTGGTAGGAGTTAACCATCGCGCGATCCCGACCTCCACACAAAGGAAGGCAATCAATAAATAAATCATGCTCCGACTTCGTCACATAACGGTTCACCATACGTGCATGCTAACGGAATCACAACCTTTAACACAAGTATTTCTACCAATCCACAATTACTCGCTAGCATGTCTCTAATATTACCATCTTTATATCTCAAAACAATCATAAGGAATCAAACTTCTCATAGTATTCAATGCACTTTATATGAAAGTTTTTATTATATCCCTCTTGGATGCCCATTATATTAGGACTAAATTCATAACCTAAGCAAATTACCATGCTGTTTAGAGACTCTCAAAATAATATAAGTGAAGCATGAGAGTTCATCAATTTCTATAAAATGAAACCACCGACGTGCTCTACAAAGATATAAGTGAAGCACTAGAGCAAAAGACAAACTACTCCAAAAAGATATAAGTGAAGATCAATGAGTAGCCAACAATTAAATAACTATGTGAAGACTCTCCCATCTAAGAATTTCAGATCTTAAGTATTTTATTCAACAGCAAGCAAAAGAAAAATAGCACTCCAAGAATAGCACGCATCATGTGAATGAATAAAAATTTAGGCTCAACATAGGCTAACCGATAATTGTTGATGAAGAGAGGTGGGATGCGTAGCATCCCCAAGCTTAGTTGCTTGAGACTTCTTGAAATATTTGTTTGGGGTGCCTTGGGCATCCCCAAGCTTGAGATTTTGTATCTCGTTCAATCCTCTCATATCATGGTTTCACCTATTCTCCAAAACTTCATCCACACAAAACTCGAAAAGAACTCGTGAGATAGGTTAGTACACATAATAATAAATCAACTCTTTATGTACTGCCAAGACAAGTTGCACAATAATTTTCAAACATCATCTACTGTTTACTATCGTTTCCACAATTTATATCTACCAATATAGGCTATGGAAACTAGAGGATAAGTAGATAACAAAACTATGACAGCAATCTGTCCAAACAGAACAGTCTGTAGCAATTTATGAAAACGGTGTTCTACTGTAACTCAAAAAATTATGAAAATTTAGGACATGCTAAATAATTTATATGACAACACGATAGCTATTCAAGCTGCGGGAGGAAGAGATGAAAAGGTGCTCGCCAACTATTTCCCTTTGACGCTTAAGCCGAACGTGAGATCGTGACTGATGCATCTGCCGGAAAATTCAATTTCGTCATGGGTTGATCTATGCAACCAGTTCGTTGGCGCCTTCACCGGTGGTCATCAAGAACCAGGCCAGCCCAGCGATCTCCAAGTCCTCCCGCAAAAGGAGGGAGAAACCTTGAGGAAGTATATCCAGAGATTCAGCCGAGTGCACCGCAACATCCCAGAGATACATCCCGCAGCGGTGATCGTCGCGTTCCATTTGAATGTGCACAACAGGAGGATGCGAGCCAAGATGAATGTCAAGCTCCCCAAAACTGTTAATGAGCTTTACACCTTGGCGGATAAATGTGCTCGAGCTGAAGAAGGAAGGCGACTTCCCGGGGAGGAGGCGAGCGTCGAAGTGGACTCCGATGACGACAACGACGCCCCCGACCCGAAGGGAAGAAGCAAGAAGCGCAACAGAAGCGTAAGGGAAAAGCAGTATTGATTGTCGAGAGCTCTGGAGACCTCAGTGCAGGCAAGAAGGCGAAAGCCGAAACCCCCGGCAAGGGAGCTGCCACGTGCACTGATTGCCGGGAGGCTGCTGCCGCTGAGAAGACCGGGAAGTCCGATGGGCTGTACTGCAAAATTCACCGCACCAAGGGCCATCATCTCCAAGAATGCCGACAGGTCGAGCAACTTGTTGAGAAGCAGAGGGTCAAGTACGAGAAGCGTGACAAAGAAAAAGGCCAGGACGGTGCTGCCGGGAAAGGCCGTGGCGGCAGAGGAGGTCGCCGCGGCAAAACCCCGCAACAAAAGGAAAAACCCGCCAGAGGCCGAGAGAAGAAGGAAACAGACGATATGAGTGAGGATGAGGATGATGATGAGGATTCCAGCGACAGGGAGTTTCAGAAAGCAACCGAAGCCATGTGCGTTGACGGGGGTGCATCCCTGCATTCCTCTCACCGCCAGCTCAAGCAGTGGGCACGCGAGGTCAATGCATTGGAACCAACTGCAGAATCTAGGAAGCCACTCAAATGGCCCCGCACGCCTATCATATTTGACGAAGAGGATCTTCCCGACCGTACCACTACGGTCGGGTGTTTGCCATTGTTGGTTTCTCCGACAATCCGCAACCTCAAGGTGTCCAAGATGTTAGTTGACGGTGGGGCGGAATTGAACTTAATCTCCCCTAAAGTGACTGAGAAACTGCAGATCCTTGATGAAGAGCTCGAAGCTATGGGTACATTCCAAGGAATCAACCCCAGCAGGAGCCGACCCAAGGGAAAGATCACTCTGCCTGTGATGTTTGGCGGGGAACTAAACTTCGGACAGAGAGAATAGTGTTCGACGTTGCCGAGATCCCGCTGCCTTACAACGGAATCCTCGGTCGCCCAGCTCTGGCAAAGTTCATGGCGGCATCCCACTATGCCTACAACACCTTAAAGATGCCAGGGCCCATTGGGGCATTTCCATCCCATCCGACAAGAAGAACGCAGTTATCTGCGTGGACCAGATGTCCCGTGACGCGGTAGCAGCTGAAGTCACAGAATCTCAGCTCCCGCCAAGGACACGGAGAAATTGAAGAAGGCTAGCAGGAACACCAGCAAGGACTCCGGGAAGCGCGCCTCTTCGGAGTGCGCCGCACCCGACGATGACCTGCCAGGGAGTTCCACTAGCAAGAAGACCAAGGCCACCTATCCTGAGACGAAGAAAATCCCGGCAAGGTTGGACGGCACTGGTGGCACGTTCACCATCAGTGCTACCCTTACTGACAAATAGGAAAGCGCGCTCGTTACCTTCCTGCGGGAGAATGTCGATGTGTTTGCCTGGCAACCATCTGACATCCCAGGTGTTCCCAGGGAGGTAATTGAGCACCACCTTGCTATCTGTCCTCATGCCCGGCCCGTCTAGCAAAAGGTTAGGAAGCAAGCCCTGGAGTGGCAGCAGTTCATTGCCGAGGAAATCAAGAAGCTTGAAGCGGCTGGTTTGGTCACATCCAACTTGGCTGGCAAACCCGGTGGTGGTACGTAAGGCAAATGGGAAATGGAGGCTTTGCATAGACTTCACTGACTTGAACAAGGCTTGCCCAAAGAACCCTTTCCCATTGCCGCGCATAGATCAAATTTTTTATTCCACCTCCGGATGTGACTTGCTCTCCTTTTTGGATGCCTACTCCGGATACCACCAGATATTTATGACTAAAGAAGATGAGGAGAAGACCGCATTCATAACTCCCTGTGGCATGTACTGTTTTGTGCGTATGCCCTTCGGGTTAAAGAGTGCTGGTTCAACCTTCGCCAGAGCTGTTCAGATTGGTTTTGGACCTCAGCTGCACAGAAATGTGGAAGCCTACATGGATGACATCGTGGTCAAGACCAAGGATGAAGCCACTCTCATACAAGATCTGGAAGAAACTTTTGCGAACTTGCGCAAGATCAACCTGAAGCTCAACCCTGAAAAGTGCATGTTCGGTGTCCCATCCGGCAAGCTGCTTGGGTTCTTTGTATCTCAGCAAGGAATAGAAGCCAATCCCAACAAGATCAAGGCGATTGAATAGATACAGGCACCCAAGACTATCAAGGATATCAGACGCATGACCGGATGTGTTGCCGCGTTGAGTAGGTTCATCTCCAAGTCTGCTAAGCGCGCCTTGTTGTTCTTCACGATCTTGAAGAAGGCCGGCCCGATGAAGTGGACCCCGGAGGCAGATGCAACGCTGCAAGACCTTAAGAATTACCTATCCTCTGCTCCCACCTTGGTCGCTCCTAAACCGCAAGAGCTGTTACTGCTATATTTGGTAGCGACGAATCAAGTGGTTAGTGCAGCGCTGGTGGCGCAGCGGGAAGTGGATGGAGATTCAGCGGCTGCTGCTGATGCTACCGGGGACGAGAAAGAAGCATCCGCGGTAGGACTCGATATAGATCAAGGGGGACCTCAGTAAATGATCGACAGCGGGTCCAAAGAGGTGGCAAAGAAGAAAATGGTGCAGCGGCCCATGTACTTTATCAGTTCCCTGCTACAGGGGGCTAGATCAAGGTACTCTGGAGTACAAAGGCTGATCTTTGGCCTCATCATGGCCTCGAGGAAGCTGCGCCACTACTTCCAAGCCTATGAGATAATAGTTGTTACCCGTTTCCCGTTGCAACGCATACTGAGGAACCCCGAAGCCACTGGCAGAATAGTTGAGTGGGCATTAGAATTGTCATGTTTCGGATTGAAGTATGAGAGCACCTCCACCATTCAAAGCAGGGCGTTGGCGGAGTTTATTGCAGAATGGACACCCACGCCAGATGATGAAGCTCCGGAGACAATCCTCCCCGGCAAAGAAGCACCCAAGGATTGGATCATGTACTTTGACGACGCTTTCTCACTCCAGGGCGCTGGAGCAGGCATGTTCCTCATTGCCCCTACCGGAGAGCACCTCAAGTACGTCGTCCAAATGCACTTTCCCCGGGAGGAAGCCACCAACAATACCGCTGAGTACGAGTGGCTCCTTGCCGGACTTAGAATCACGGTGGAGTTGGGAATAAAGAGGCTGATCGTCCGAGGAGATTCTCAGCTTGTGGTGAAGCAAGTCAACAAGGATTATCAGAGCCCGCTGATGGAGGCATACATGGAAGAAGTGAGGAAATTGGAGGAGCATTTTGATGGACTGCAAACAGAGCATCTGCCACGAGCAGAAAACTGCATTGCCGACCATCTATCGAAGCGCGCTGCACAGAAGCTTCCTGTGGAACCAGGGTCTTTCGTTCTCCGCCTCACTCAACTATCAGTATCCCCATCAGCGATGTCCAAGAAGAGAAGGAAGCTGAACTCCGGCAAGCATTTCCCGGCGGAGCTTCCCGAAGCCGCTGGTAGAGAAGCTGCCGGGGAAAATCCCGTTCCAGTTGACGAGCAGCTCCCTCCCGCAGGACCTTAGGTTCTCGCGGTTGAGACAAGGGCTCCCGGGGATGAGGAGACGCCTTTAGTCCTTGTTGTCGAGCCGCGGGCTCCAACCTGGGCGCAACATATAGTCCATTTCCTTCAAACAGGAGAACTCCCCGAACAGCAAGAGGAAGCCGAAAGAGTAGCACGTCGGTCAAGTATGTACCAGTTTGTCGATGACACCCTGTACAGAAGACGACCGAACGGTGTGAAATTAAGGTGTATTTGCCGGGAGGATGGAGTGAAGCAGTTGGCTGAGATTCACGGAGGAGTATGTGGTTCCCACATTGGATCAAGGGCCCTTGTCGGGAAAGCTTTCCGACAGGGTTTCTATTGGCCCACTGCTCTCCAGGACGCTACTGAGCTGGTCACCAAGTGTGAAGCCTGCTAGTTCCATTCCAAGAACATCCATCAACCAGCACAAGCCCTGCAAACAATCTCTCTATCCTGGCCATTCTTGGTCTAGGGGCTCGATATTCTGGGCCCCTTCCCCCATGCTGTCGGGGGCTTCGGGTTCTTGTTCTTGGCAACCGACAAGTTCACAAAGTGGCCTGAGGTGGAACCAGTGAGAAAGGTGACCGCGCAGTCAGCTATCAAGTTCATGAAAGGACTAGTGTGCCGCTTTGGAGTGCCTAACAGAGTGATCACTGACAATGGCACCCAGTTCACGAGCCGCGCCTTGGAAGCAAGGTCTCCTTCGCCTCTGTTGCCCACCCAAGAAGCAACGGGCCAGTCGATAGGATGACTGTTGAAGTGCTGCGAGGGCTCAAGACAAGGACTTTTGATAAGCTGCGGAAGAGCGGCAGGCGCTGGATAGACGAACTACCGGTGGTTCTTTGGTCCATCAAGACGACACCAAATCGAGCTACTGGCCAGACGCCCTTCTCCCTAGTGTACGGGGCAGAAGCAGTACTCCCCACGGAACTCATATACGAGTCACCTCGAGTGCTTGCCTACGATGAAGTAGAGCAACGGCAGCTATGGCATGACGATGCCATGCTCCTCGAGGAAGACCATCTCCGGGCTGCGGTGTGTGTTGCACGTTACCAGCAAGCCCTGCGCCGCTACCATAGCCGCGGTGTCCACGCTCGGAGCCTTGAGGAAGGCGACCTTGTCCTTAGGCGTGTTCAGTCCGCCAAGGGTGCTAACAAGTTGGCACCGAAGTGGGAAGGCCCTTACCGGGTAGCACAAGTCAGCAGACCTGGCGTAGTCCGTCTGGAGACCGAAGATGGCACCAAGGTGCTTAACTCATGGAACATTGAGCATCTTCGTAAGTTCTACCCGTAAGGCGCGGCTGCCGGGTTCAATCCCCGGCAACCACCTTTTGTACAAGCCTTGCCGATGTTGCATGTAACCCTTTGTTCAAAGCTAGGCGCAGACCCTGTGCAACAATAATAAAGCTAGGCATTGCATCATATCATCATTTTTACATGGTCATTACGCATTTTTTATGACTGCAATGTTATCGCTTTTGAGTTATAAAGATTTGCTAGAATACTTGATGAACCCGTAATCTTTGTTACTGTTCTCACCCTACATGTTTGACCGTCGGGAAAACAGGGAAGGGAAACAAGGAAACAAGGATGGCGGCCCATCACACTCTAAAAGGGGATACTGCTCGGAAAAGATAAGTATATCGCATATCCCAAGTTCAGTACCTTTCGATTCCTCAAGGAAATCCTTAGTATCTTCGTTACTGCGGGTAGTGGAGTCATCCACGTGGTGAAAACCGTTGTCGGGATGAGACGTCCCCCTGTCCTTGTTTAACGACTGTGGGGGGGTGGCGGCGCCGACACCGAAAAGGAGCTCTACCGGGCAACAACGCCAACCTGCTGCCGGGGGCTCGTTTTCCGTTTTTTGGCACTCGTGGTTCGAATGATGACCCGGCAAGTAGCTCCATGTAGCAAGGACAAAACATACTGATACAGTATAAATAAGGAAGGGAAAGGGATAGTACTTGCGAAAGAAAGACGGCACATTTTCTCATTCATTTCCGATACAAATGGGATGAAGATTACATAAGAAGGCATCCCTTTTTAATAACTCTTTTTTTTACTTTCTCCCCTAGGGGTAGGTTACAAAGAGAAAAAGAGCAGAGGGAGGACCCAAGCAGAAGCCTAGAAGCCTAGCCTGACCCCGTCGGGGCTATCGAGGAACGGCTCCGCGAGACCACCGACAAGAAGGATGAAGCCGGGGTCCACGAGCCTGCCGGGGTCCAGCTGAGAAGGAGAGGCGGTGCCCGAGTCAAGAACCCCCGGCAAATCGCTCTGCCGAGAGGAGGAGCAGGAGGAGCTCGATGACGATGATGGTGCGGCCGACGATCAGTTGGAGCCCAGGTCATCGTACTTCGACTTGACGGCCTGGGCTCGTCGTCGTCGTCTTCACCGACACTATCCTCCTCGTCGCTATCGCTCGAGGAGGAGCTTTCGACATCACTCGAGCTCTCCTCGCAGCAGCCAAGACGAGCGCCCGAATGCCCATAAATCTTGACGGAGAGCAGGTCGGCCTCCATCAACTTGAAGCGGAGGACGTGCCCACCCGTGAGATTGTGGGCACGTGCGAAGGTTTTCCACCCGCGCCTGAGGAGCATGACACGGCGCTCCGGGAACTCGACATCCGCTCACACGGCGCCGTTACAGCAACCATGCGCCCGCAACCACAGGGCATACGGCTTATCAACCTCCATCACCCAGGTGAAAGGGTGAGGGAGGCGCAGGCGGCTTCGGGGAGGACCACGCAGCTTGATGATGAACTCCAGCGTCGTTTCCCCGGCATGGGCCTCCTCGAGGAGGGGGTCTGATGGCGGAGGAGGAAGAGAAGCAGCACTCCGTCTTCCCCGGCCTCGGGCCCCGCATCGACCTCGGCCCCTTCCGGCCCCTCCACCACGCGCACTCGAACTGCCCTCCACCTCCATGGCTGAAGCGGTGGCATGATCCCGACGGGAAGCCCTCACCGTTGAGGCGGAGGCCAAAAGACATCCTCGTCCCCTGGGCATGCTGGCGGCGAGCGCGGCCCAAGACAAGGAAGCAGAAGGGTGAGCATTGTGGATGCGAACTCAAGGAGGAAAGAAGGGTGGATGAGCATCGCCCCTCGCGACCCCCAATTTATAGGGGAGAGCGCGGGGGCTGGCTCTCCTCCGCTCCAAAGGTCGCCAACCATCTCCACCAATTCCACCACCCACGATCACGGGCGAACAGGTAACTGCCCCATTGCTCCAATCCATGGCGCTGCGGTTTCTGCCACAACCAGGGCTTTAAGTCACGCGCGCCCGTCGCTAACCCCCCCCCCCCCCCCCCCCCCGCTATGCATGCGGCGCGCGTGGCGGAAACGACCTGAGGTGGTGGGTCAGTGCTGACCAATAAATTGGTAGTTACTCCCTCCCATTGCGTGCCTGTGCATAGATTTTGGGCCTGACCCAATAGCACTTGGCGAGCGCGTGTGGGCCAGACCCGGGGGCTCCTGTCGGTGCACTAGTACAGTGGTACCTAGTGCCCCTGACTTATGCACCGGCGGTAGTAGCTGAAGCCTTCAACATTCGTACAAACCCGATGAATGATCAAGGCCAGACTCCAATGAGCCCGACGCGGCAGCCCAAGCCTGGACTGCAACGCGCCAAGCACGTCCCCGGCGCTTGCCGGGGACCAAGACATGCGCACCTTCTTGAAGACCCGGCAAGCCGTTCCCCGGCAAGCACGAGCTGATCGGCCACCGCTCCACTGCATCGCTACGCCAGTCAGTTATCAATGCGGTGTCGAGCCCTCAAGCGGCTAATCAGCTCTCGCTAAACACGTGGCGGCGTGCCGGAAGGCAAGTTACGCCCTGTTGACACCCGCCCTGCAGCGTGTCAAGACAATAAGCAACGGCCAGCCAAGCGGTGGCAAGAGCTAGCCGGGGATGCACCCCCGAGCGCCACCTAGACTAGTAATCATGGTATTTTGTCCTAAATGCCAGAGTTAGGTATGATAGCTTTGCTAAGCTATCTAATAGATAGATAATGACTGTTTTGCCATTGTGGTAACCCCTTGCACTATAAAAGGAGGCCCAAGGCAACCTAGCTCAAGATTCGGACCTTTGGACACTTGTACTCGCGTAGTAGCTCACCCCGACAGCAGTTCTTGCCGGGGTTAGGCACTGCGCGTTCTTCGTGTTCCTCTGATCAATCCACCAAAAGCAGGAGTAGGGTTTTACGCTTAGCAGTGGCCCGAACCTGGGTAAAATGCCAGTGTCCTGATCGTCGTGCCGTCTCATGCTCTCCGCTCTTCATGCAACGTGACCCCCCTTGCCGAACCACAAAGGGGCCTCTGGTCCCATAGGTGATCGTGAGCATCCGTGCCCCGACAGCTCGTGAACTCTTTTATCATTTTCTTTGCTTTGTTTCATGTTTGTAAGACTTTTAAGACCAAGTCGTATGGTGTGAGACATATGCTACCCTACTATTATCCTGTAATGTCTTTATATGTGATGTGATACATTCTTATCATGTGCCCTTTACGTATACTCACATACCATATATTGCATTCATACTTCACTCCTATCTAGTATTGCAAGTAGATGCCGGTCTATAAAATATAGGGGTGTGTTGATCCTAGTGTGTACACTTTGCATTCCAAAAGCATATCTAAGAATAGTGCACAGATCAAGGGGGAGCCCGTCTATATTTTCTAGATTTTGGGGTTTGCCTTTACTCATTATGATATCCTCTGTGAAAATCATGTGTTGTCATCAATCCACCAAAAAGGGGGAGATTATAAGGGCATATTTCTACCCTAGTGGTTTTGGTGATTGATGACAGTGCATTTGCAGACTAACCGTGTGCATTAAGCTTTCAGAGATTATCAGGTGGCGCGAGACGGTTATTTT
Source organism: Elymus sibiricus (assembly GCA_039707655.1). Taxonomy (NCBI): domain Eukaryota; kingdom Viridiplantae; phylum Streptophyta; class Magnoliopsida; order Poales; family Poaceae; genus Elymus; species Elymus sibiricus. The sequence goes on along the minus strand of CM077663.1, from coordinate 311,836,840 downwards.
CCCCTCTGGTTGATAAAAGAGAAGACGGTTATTTTTCGACGATTTAGTGTTGGTGGACTTGATTCATAGGAAAATTCGTACTATCAAGAGGGGGTATGCATTTGGAAAGGTTAGGTGGAACCAACACGTACACTTATGCACCCATCCTTTCTCGACAACCGGAGCCCTGCCCTGTGCCCTTGGTTGCCTTAGAGTTGTCTGGGCGGTAGTACCGCTGTGATGAGCGGTAGTACCGCTGGATGACCCTGGCACCTCGCGCGGGGCATTAGACACTTGTCTGCTGACCTGCGCCTCCAGAGCAGCAGCAGTGGCCTGCTACTAATGTTGTCTCTATGAGGGCGGTAGTACCGCTGGGGGGGTTCTGGCACCTGGCGCGGGGCACCAGACACTCCCTTGTCTAGTGTCTGATGACCCGCGCCACCAGAGCGATAGTAGGGGCGGTAGTAACAAGCGGTAGTACTGCTGCCCCCTACTACTGTTGAGATCTGCTCCATTCACTATGCCAGCGGTAGTACCGCTCCGCGGTACTACCTCCCCCTGTGCAGTTCAGCTATGGCCCTGTGTGTGGAACTTCCGTACGGATGGTAGTACCGCTCCCCGGTGTAGGATCGAAAGTAGGTCTAGAGGGGGGTGATTAGACTGCTTCACCAAATAAAAATAACCTTTTCTCAATTTTAGCTGTTGGCAGATTTTAGCAATTGTAGCAAGTCAAGTACACCCTACACATGCAAGTCTAAGAGTATAGCAGAGGAAAGTAAAGACATGCACATGAAATTAAAGGAAGGGATAAGAAGATCAAACGCAATTTGGAGACACGGAGATTTTTCCCGTGGTTCCGATAGGTGGTGCTATCATACGTCAACGTTTATGGAGACTTCAACCCACGAAGGGTAACGGTCGCGAGAGTCCACGGTTCGTTGGCGCCTTCACCGGTGGTCATCAAGAACCAGGCCAGCCCAGCGATCTCCAAGTCCTCCCGCAAAAGGAGGGAGAAACCTTGAGGAAGTATATCCAGAGATTCAGCCGAGTGCACCGCAACATCCCAGAGATACATCCCGCAGCGGTGATCGCCGCGTTCCATTCGAATGTGCACAACAGGAGGATGCGAGCCAAGATGAATGTCAAGCTCCCCAAAACTGTTAATGAGCTTTACACCTTGGCGGATAAATGTGCTCGAGCTGAAGAAGGAAGGCGACTTCCCGGGGAGGAGGCGAGCGTCGAAGTGGACTCCGATGACGACAACGACGCCCCCGACCCGAAGGGAAGAAGCAAGAAGCGCAACCGAAGCGTAAGGGAAAAGCGGTATTGATTGTCGAGAGCTCTGGAGACCTCAGTGCAGGCAAGAAGGCGAAAGCCGAAACCCCCGGCAAGGGAGCTGCCGCGTGCACTGATTGCCGGGAGGCTGCTGCCGCTGAGAAGACCGGGAAGTCCGATGGGCTGTACTGCAAAATTCACCGCACCAAGGGCCATCATCTCCAAGAATGCCGACAGGTCGAGCAACTTGTTGAGAAGCAGAGGGTCAAGTACGAGAAGCGTGACAAAGAAAAAGGCCAGGACGGTGCTGCCGGGAAAGGCCGTGGCGGCAGAGGAGGTCGCCGCGGCAAAACCCCGCAACAAAAGGAAAAACCCGCCAGAGGCCGAGAGAAGAAGGAAACAGACGATATGAGTGAGGATGAGGATGATGATGAGGATTCCAGCGACAGGGAGTTTCAGAAAGCAACCGAAGCCATGTGCGTTGACGGGGGTGCATCCCTGCATTCCTCTCACCGCCAGCTCAAGCAGTGGGCACGCGAGGTCAATGCATTGGAACCAACTGCAGAATCTAGGAAGCCACTCAAATGGCCCCGCACGCCTATCATCTTTGACGAAGAGGATCTTCCCAACCGTACCACTACGGTCGGGTGTTTGCCATTGTTGGTTTCTCCGACAATCCGCAACCTCAAGGTGTCCAAGATGTTAGTTGACGGTGGGGCGGAATTGAACTTAATCTCCCCTAAAGTGACTGAGAAACTGCAGATCCTTGATGAAGAGCTCGAAGCTATGGGTACATTCCAAGGAATCAACCCCAGCAGGAGCCGACCCAAGGGAAAGATCACTCTGCCTGTGATGTTTGGCGGGGAACTAAACTTCGGACAGAGAGAATAGTGTTCGACGTTGCCGAGATCCCGCTGCCTTACAACGGAATCCTCGGTCGCCCAGCTCTGGCAAAGTTCATGGCGGCATCCCACTATGCCTACAACACCTTAAAGATGCCAGGGCCCATTGGGGCATTTCCATCCCATCCGACAAGAAGAACGCAGTTATCTGCGTGGACCAGATGTCCCGTGACGCGGTAGCAGCTGAAGTCACAGAATCTCAGCTCCCGCCAAGGACACGGAGAAATTGAAGAAGGCTAGCAGGAACACCAGCAAGGACTCCGGGAAGCGCGCCTCTTCGGAGTGCGCCGCACCCGACGATGACCTGCCAGGGAGTTCCACTAGCAAGAAGACCAAGGCCACCTATCCTGAGACGAAGAAAATCCCGGCAAGGTTGGACGGCACTGGTGGCACGTTCACCATCAGTGCTACCCTTACTGACAAATAGGAAAGCGCGCTCGTTACCTTCCTGCGGGAGAATGTCGATGTGTTTGCCTGGCAACCATCTGACATCCCAGGTGTTCCCAGGGAGGTAATTGAGCACCACCTTGCTATCTGTCCTCATGCCCGGCCCGTCTAGCAAAAGGTTAGGAAGCAAGCCCTGGAGTGGCAGCAGTTCATTGCCGAGGAAATCAAGAAGCTTGAAGCGGCTGGTTTGGTCACATCCAACTTGGCTGGCAAACCCGGTGGTGGTACGTAAGGCAAATGGGAAATGGAGGCTTTGCATAGACTTCACTGACTTGAACAAGGCTTGCCCAAAGAACCCTTTCCCATTGCCGCGCATAGATCAAATTTTTTATTCCACCTCCGGATGTGACTTGCTCTCCTTTTTGGATGCCTACTCCAGATACCACCAGATATTTATGACTAAAGAAGATGAGGAGAAGACCGCATTCATAACTCCCTGTGGCATGTACTGTTTTGTGCGTATGCCCTTCGGGTTAAAGAGTGCTGGTTCAACCTTCGCCAGAGCTGTTCAGATTGGTTTTGGACCTTAGCTGCACAGAAATGTGGAAGCCTACATGGATGACATCGTGGTCAAGACCAAGGATGAAGCCACTCTCATACAAGATCTGGAAGAAACTTTTGCGAACTTGCGCAAGATCAACCTGAAGCTCAACCCTGAAAAGTGCATGTTCGGTGTCCCATCCGGCAAGCTGCTTGGGTTCTTTGTATCTCAGCAAGGAATAGAAGCCAATCCCAACAAGATCAAGGCGATTGAACAGATACAGGCACCCAAGACTATCAAGGATATCAGACGCATGACCGGATGTGTTGCCGCGTTGAGTAGGTTCATCTCCAAGTCTGCTAAGCGCGCCTTGTTGTTCTTCACGATCTTGAAGAAGGCCGGCCCGATGAAGTGGACCCCGGAGGCAGATGCAACGCTGCAAGACCTTAAGAATTACCTATCCTCTGCTCCCACCTTGGTCGCTCCTAAACCGCAAGAGCTGTTACTGCTATATTTGGTAGCGACGAATCAAGTGGTTAGTGCAGCGCTGGTGGCGCAGCGGGAAGTGGATGGAGATTCAGCGGCTGCTGCTGATGCTACCGGGGACGAGAAAGAAGCATCCGCGGTAGGACTCGATATAGATCAAGGGGGACCTCAGTAAATGATCGACAGCGGGTCCAAAGAGGTGGCAAAGAAGAAAATGGTGCAGCGGCCCATGTACTTTATCAGTTCCCTGCTACAGGGGGCTAGATCAAGGTACTCTGGAGTACAAAGGCTGATCTTTGGCCTCATCATGGCCTCGAGGAAGCTGCGCCACTACTTCCAAGCCTATGAGATAATAGTTGTTACCCGTTTCCCGTTGCAACGCATACTGAGGAACCCCGAAGCCACTGGCAGAATAGTTGAGTGGGCATTAGAATTGTCATGTTTCGGATTGAAGTATGAGAGCACCTCCACCATTCAAAGCAGGGCGTTGGCGGAGTTTATTGCAGAATGGACACCCACGCCAGATGATGAAGCTCCGGAGACAATCCTCCCCGGCAAAGAAGCACCCAAGGATTGGATCATGTACTTTGACGACGCTTTCTCACTCCAGGGCGCTGGAGCAGGCATGTTCCTCATTGCCCCTACCGGAGAGCACCTCAAGTACGTCGTCCAAATGCACTTTCCCCGGGAGGAAGCCACCAACAATACCGCTGAGTACGAGTGGCTCCTTGCCGGACTTAGAATCACGGTGGAGTTGGGAATAAAGAGGCTGATCGTCCGAGGAGATTCTCAGCTTGTGGTGAAGCAAGTCAACAAGGATTATCAGAGCCCGCTGATGGAGGCATACATGGAAGAAGTGAGGAAATTGGAGGAGCATTTTGATGGACTGCAAACAGAGCATCTGCCACGAGCAGAAAACTGCATTGCCGACCATCTATCGAAGCGCGCTGCACAGAAGCTTCCTGTGGAACCAGGGTCTTTCGTTCTCCGCCTCACTCAACTATCAGTATCCCCATCAGCGATGTCCAAGAAGAGAAGGAAGCTGAACTCCGGCAAGCATTTCCCGGCGGAGCTTCCCGAAGCCGCTGGTAGAGAAGCTGCCGGGGAAAATCCCGTTCCAGTTGACGAGCAGCTCCCTCCCGCAGGACCTTAGGTTCTCGCGGTTGAGACAAGGGCTCCCGGGGATGAGGAGACGCCTTTAGTCCTTGTTGTCGAGCCGCGGGCTCCAACCTGGGCGCAACATATAGTCCATTTCCTTCAAACAGGAGAACTCCCCGAACAGCAAGAGGAAGCCGAAAGAGTAGCACGTCGGTCAAGTATGTACCAGTTTGTCGATGACACCCTGTACAGAAGACGACCGAACGGTGTGAAATTAAGGTGTATTTGCCGGGAGGATGGAGTGAAGCAGTTGGCTGAGATTCACGGAGGAGTATGTGGTTCCCACATTGGATCAAGGGCCCTTGTCGGGAAAGCTTTCCGACAGGGTTTCTATTGGCCCACTGCTCTCCAGGACGCTACTGAGCTGGTCACCAAGTGTGAAGCCTGCTAGTTCCATTCCAAGAACATCCATCAACCAGCACAAGCCCTGCAAACAATCTCTCTATCCTGGCCATTCTTGGTCTAGGGGCTCGATATTCTGGGCCCCTTCCCCCATGCTGTCGGGGGCTTCGGGTTCTTGTTCGTGGCAACCGACAAGTTCACAAAGTGGCCTGAGGTGGAACCAGTGAGAAAGGTGACCGCGCAGTCAGCTATCAAGTTCATGAAAGGACTAGTGTGCCGCTTTGGAGTGCCTAACAGAGTGATCACTGACAATGGCACCCAGTTCACGAGCCGCGCCTTGGAAGCAAGGTCTCCTTCGCCTCTGTTGCCCACCCAAGAAGCAACGGGCCAGTCGATAGGATGACTGTTGAAGTGCTGCGAGGGCTCAAGACAAGGACTTTTGATAAGCTGCGGAAGAGCGGCAGGCGCTGGATAGACGAACTACCGGTGGTTCTTTGGTCCATCAAGACGACACCAAATCGAGCTACTGGCCAGACGCCCTTCTCCCTAGTGTACGGGGCAGAAGCAGTACTCCCCACGGAACTCATATACGAGTCACCTCGAGTGCTTGCCTACGATGAAGTAGAGCAACGGCAGCTATGGCATGACGATGCCATGCTCCTCGAGGAAGACCGTCTCCAGGCTGCGGTGTGTGTTGCACGTTACCAGCAAGCCCTGCGCCGCTACCATAGCCGCGGTGTCCACGCTCGGAGCCTTGAGGAAGGCGACCTTGTCCTTAGGCGTGTTCAGTCCGCCAAGGGTGCTAACAAGTTGGCACCGAAGTGGGAAGGCCCTTACCGGGTAGCACAAGTCAGCAGACCTGGCGCAGTCCGTCTGGAGACCGAAGATGGCACCAAGGTGCTTAACTCATGGAACATTGAGCATCTTCGTAAGTTCTACCCGTAAGGCGCGGCTGCCGGGTTCAATCCCCGGCAACCACCTTTTGTACAAGCCTTGCCGATGTTGCATGTAACCCTTTGTTCAAAGCTAGGCGCAGACCCTGTGCAACAATAATAAAGCTAGGCATTGCATCATATCATCATTTTTACATGGTCATTACGCATTTTTTATGACTGCAATGTTATCGCTTTTGAGTTATAAAGATTTGCTAGAATACTTGATGAACCCGTAATCTTTGTTACTGTTCTCACCCTACATGTTTGACCGTCGGGAAAACAGGGAAGGGAAACAAGGAAACAAGGATGGCGGCCCATCACACTCTAAAAGGGGATACTGCTCGGAAAAGATAAGTATATCGCATATCCCAAGTTCAGTACCTTTCGATTCCTCAAGGAAATCCTTAGTATCTTCGTTACTGCGGGTAGTGGAGTCATCCACGTGGTGAAAACCGTTGTCGGGATGAGCCGTCCCCCTGTCCTTGTTTAACGACTGTGGGGGGGTGGCGGCGCCGACACCGAAAAGGAGCTCTACCGGGCAACAACGCCAACCTGCTGCCGGGGGCTCGTTTTCCGTTTTTTGGCACTCGTGGTTCGAATGATGACCCGGCAAGTAGCTCCGTGTAGCAAGGACAAAACATACTGATACAGTATAAATAAGGAAGGGAAAGGGATAGTACTTGCGAAAGAAAGACGGCACATTTTCTCATTCATTTCCGATACAAATGGGATGAAGATTACATAAGAAGGCATCCCTTTTTAATAACTCTTTTTTTTACTTTCTCCCCTAGGGGTAGGTTACAAAGAGAAAAAGAGCAGAGGGAGGACCCAAGCAGAAGCCTAGAAGCCTAGCCTGACCCCGTCGGGGCTATCGAGGAACGGCTCCGCGAGACCACCGACAAGAAGGATGAAGCCGGGGTCCACGAGCCTGCCGGGGTCCAGCTGAGAAGGAGAGGCGGTGCCCGAGTCAAGAACCCCCGGCAAATCGCTCTGCCGAGAGGAGGAGCAGGAGGAGCTCGATGACGATGATGGTGCGGCCGACGATCAGTTGGAGCCCAGGTCATCGTACTTCGACTTGACGGCCTGGGCTCGTCGTCGTCGTCTTCACCGACACTATCCTCCTCGTCGCTATCGCTCGAGGAGGAGCTTTCGACATCACTCGAGCTCTCCTCGCAGCAGCCAAGACGAGCGCCCGAATGCCCATAAATCTTGACGGAGAGCAGGTCGGCCTCCATTAACTTGAAGCGGAGGACGTGCCCACCCGTGAGATTGTGGGCACGTGCGAAGGTTTTCCACCCGCGCCTGAGGAGCATGACACGGCGCTCCGGGAACTCGACATCCGCTCACACGGCGCCGTTACAGCAACCATGCGCCCGCAACCACAGGGCATACGGCTTATCAACCTCCATCACCCAGGTGAAAGGGTGAGGGAGGCGCAGGCGGCTTCGGGGAGGACCACGCAGCTTGATGATGAACTCCAGCGTCGTTTCCCCGGCATGGGCCTCCTCGAGGAGGGGGTCTGATGGCGGAGGAGGAAGAGAAGCAGCACTCCGTCTTCCCCGGCCTCGGGCCCCGCATCGACCTCGGCCCCTTCTGGCCCCTCCACCACGCGCACTCGAACCGCCCTCCACCTCCACGGCTGAAGCGGTGGCATGATCCCGACGGGAAGCCCTCACCGTTGAGGCGGAGGCCAAAAGACATCCTCGTCCCCTGGGCATGCTGGCGGCGAGCGCGGCCCAAGACAAGGAAGCAGAAGGGTGAGCATTGTGGATGCGAACTCAAGGAGGAAAGAAGGGTGGATGAGCATCGCCCCTCGCGACCCCCAATTTATAGGGGAGAGCGCGGGGGCTGGCTCTCCTCCGCTCCAAAGGTCGCCATCCATCTCCACCAATTCCACCACCCACGATCACGGGCGAACAGGTAACTGCCCCATTGCTCCAATCCATGGCGCTGTGGTTTCTGCCACAACCAGGGCTTTAAGTCACGCGCGCCCGTCGCTAACCCCCCCCCCCCCCCCCCCCGCTATGCATGCGGCGCGCATGGCGGAAACGGCCTGAGGTGGTGGGTCAGTGCTGACCAATAAATTGGCAGTTACTCCCTCCCATTGCGTGCCTGTGCATAGATTTTGGGCCTGACCCAATAGCACTTGGCGAGCGCGTGTGGGCCAGACCCGGGGGCTCCTGTCGGTGCACTAGTACAGTGGTACCTAGTGCCCCTGACTTATGCACCGGCGGTAGTAGCTGAAGCCTTCAACATTCGTACAAACCCGATGAATGATCAAGGCCAGACTCCAATGAGCCCGACGCGGCAGCCCAAGCCTGGACTGCAACGCGCCAAGCACGTCCCCGGCGCTTGCCGGGGACCAAGACATGCGCACCTTCTTGAAGACCCGGCAAGCCGTTCCCCGGCAAGCATGAGCTGATCGGCCACCGCTCCACTGCATCGCTACGCCAGTCAGTTATCAATGCGGTGTCGAGCCCTCAAGCGGCTAATCAGCTCTCGCTAAACACGTGGCGGCGTGCCGGAAGGCAAGTTACGCCCAGTTGACACCCGCCCTGCAGCGTGTCAAGACAATAAGCAACGGCCAGCCAAGCGGTGGCAAGAGCTAGTCGGGGATGCACCCCCGAGCGCCACCTAGACTAGTAATCATGGTATTTTGTCCTAAATGCCAGAGTTAGGTATGATAGCTTTTCTAAGCTATCTAATAGATAGATAATGACTGTTTTGCCATTGTGGTAACCCCTTGCACTATAAAAGGAGGCCCAAGGCAACCTAGCTCAAGATTCGGACCTTTGGACACTTGTACTCGCGTAGTAGCTCACTCTGACAGCAGTTCTTGCCGGGGTTAGGCACTGCGCGTTCTTCGTGTTCCTCTGATCAATCCACCAAAAGCAGGAGTAGGGTTTTACGCTTAGCAGTGGCCCGAACCTGGGTAAAATGCCAGTGTCCTGATCGTCGTGCCGTCTCATGCTCTCCGCTCTTCATGCAACGTGACCCCCCTTGCCGAACCACAAAGGGGCCTCTGGTCCCATAGGTGATCGTGAGCATCCGTGCCCCGACAGCTCGTGAACTCTTTTATCATTTTCTTTGCTTTGTTTCATGTTTGTGAGACTTTTAAGACCAAGTCGTATGGTGTGAGACATATGCTACCCTACTATTATCCTGTAATGTCTTTATATGTGATGTGATACATTCTTATCATGTGCCCTTTACGTATACTCACATACCATATATTGCATTCATACTTCACTCCTATCTAGTATTGCAAGTAGATGCCGGTCTATAAAATATAGGGGTGTGTTGATCCTAGTGTGTACACTTTGCATTCCAAAAGCATATCTAAGAATAGTGCACAGATCAAGGGGGAGCCCGTCTATATTTTCTAGATTTTGGGGTTTGCCTTTACTCATTATGATATCCTCTGTGAAAATCATGTGTTGTCATCAATCCACCAAAAAGGGGGAGATTATAAGGGCATATTTCTACCCTAGTGGTTTTGGTGATTGATGACAGTGCATTTGCAGACTAACTGTGTGCATTAAGCTTTCAGAGATTATCAGGTGGCGCGAGACGGTTATTTTCCCCTCTGGTTGATAAAAGAGAAGACGGTTATTTTTCGACGATTTAGTGTTGGTGGACTTGATTCATAGGAAAATTCGTACTATCAAGAGGGGGTATGCATTTGGAAAGGTTAGGTGGAACCAACACGTACACTTATGCACCCATCCTTTCTCGACAACCGGAGCCCTGCCCTGTGCCCTTGGTTGCCTTAGAGTTGTCTGGGCGGTAGTACCGCTGTGATGAGCGGTAGTACCGCTGGATGACCCTGGCACCTCGCGCGGGGCATTAGACACTTGTCTGCTGACCTGCGCCTCCAGAGCAGCAGCAGTGGCCTGCTACTAATGTTGTCTCTATGAGGGCGGTAGTACCGCTGGGGGGGTTCTGGCACCTGGCGCGGGGCACCAGACACTCCCTTGTCTAGTGTCTGATGACCCGCGCCACCAGAGCGATAGTAGGGGCGGTAGTAACAAGCGGTAGTACTGCTGCCCCCTACTACTGTTGAGATCTGCTCCATTCACTATGCCAGCGGTAGTACCGCTCCGCGGTACTACCTCCCCCTGTGCAGTTCAGCTATGGCCCTGTGTGTGGAACTTCCGTACGGATGGTAGTACCGCTCCCCGGTGTAGGATCGAAAGTAGGTCTAGAGGGGGGTGATTAGACTGCTTCACCAAATAAAAATAACCTTTTCTCAATTTTAGCTGTTGGCAGATTTTAGCAATTGTAGCAAGTCAAGTACACCCGACACATGCAAGTCTAAGAGTATAGTAGAGGAAAGTAAAGACATGCACATGAAATTAAAGGAAGGGATAAGAAGATCAAACGCAATTTGGAGACACGGAGATTTTTCCCGTGGTTCCGATAGGTGGTGCTATCATACGTCAACGTTTATGGAGACTTCAACCCATGAAGGGTAACGGTCGCGAGAGTCCACGGAAGGCTCCACCCACGAGTGGTCCACGAAGTAGCAACCTCGTCTATTACATCATGGTTTACGTCCACGGAAGACTAGCCTTACTCGGGGTAGATCTTCATGAAGTAGGCGATCTCCTTGCCCTTACGAACTCTCTTGGTTCAACTCCACAATCATGAAGAAGGAGGCTCTCAAGCGACACCTAACCAATCTAGGAGGCACCACCCTCCAAAAGGTAATAGATGTGGTAGTATGATGAACTCCTTGCTCTTGTGCTTCAAAAGATAGTCTCCTCAACACTCAATCACTCTCTCACAGATTTGGCATGGGTAGAAGAGATTGATTGGATGGAAAGCAACCTGGGGAGGCTAGAAATCAAGATCCATATGGTTGGAGTGGATGATCTTTGTCGTGGTTTTGTCACGGCAAGATGTCCGGGTTAACGGACTTAGGTGTGAGGCCATCGCAACTATGTGGCGGCTTGAGAGGGGTTGATCGGAATCGAGAGACGCGAGTTTACCCAGGTTCGGCCCCTCCGATGGAGGTAAAAGCCTACATCCTGCTTGTCTTGTATTGATGATGATGACGATCTCGATTACAAGGGTGCGGAATCGTTACCTCTAATCTCGAGTGTCTCTAATTTTTCTTTCTCTCATGACTTGTCTATCTAAGACCTGTCTATTGAGACGTCTAAAAAACTTGACCCTCTTGGGGTGACCCGCCCCTCCTTATATAAGTTGAAAGGGCGGTTTACATGTAGAGTCTAACTCGGATTGAAACTTAACTTATTATGACTTCCTATCGCGGGCCTCTCTTCATGGACTTCTGAGTCCCGGGCTTCTTATCTCAGACGGGCGGCTTAACCGGGCGGCTTACAACCGGGCGGCTTACAACCGGGCAGCTTATGTCGGGCGGCTTAACCGGGCGGCTTACAAACAGGGCTTATCTTCAAGACTCATCTTCAGGGACTCATCTTTAGGGACTCGTCTCCGGGACTTAACTTTCAGCCGGGTCATAAATGTCTGACGGGTCATAACTGTCTGCTAGGTTATAACTGCCACCGGGTCATAACTGTCACCGGGTTATAACTGTCTCCCGGGTCATACCGCGGGGTATATCCCCGACAATCTTGACCTCAACACAAGGGTAGGTGGTTCTCTCTCAGAAAATTGGATAAGTCAAGCGGGTGTATGTTCTGAGTGCTTCTCTTTGCGAGTGAGTGGTGGTGGAGGGGAATATATAGGCATCTCCAAAAATCCAACCATTACAACATTATTGCCCAACTCGGTGAAACCGAAGTGAAAACTCGGTTGCACCAACTAGTGCAAAATGTGGCAACTTTGCCGTTTTCGGTGAGACCGATATAGGAATATCAGTGGTACCGATATGGGTGACCTAGGCAGTTACCAAAACTCGGTGAGACCGATTCCTCAAACTCGGTGGGACCGATTTTAAGAAAGTCCAACACTCGGTGAGACCGATTCTCAAGACTCGGTGGGACCGATTCTTGAAAATGGCTAACAGAGTGTTGGTCACTGGTTTCAGTTGCACCGAATGGAATGTTGGTAGTACCGAGATGCTAGGGTTTGGCTTGGCTTCTGTCTAGGGTAAAACTCGGTGGATCCGAATGGGAAAGTTGGTGTCACCGAAATTTGACTTTTGGCTTTGGACAGAAGATTTGTGTGGGAAAGTGGGTGAGTATTTTTGGTGGCTAATCTCTAAGCACTTGAGCAACCAGATCATCATATTTACCTCATCCCCTTTTAATAGTATTGGCTTTCCTATGGAATCAAAAGTGATTTCTCACAAAATGTAAAATGTAGAGTCTTCAAGCTTGAATCATGGCCAATCCTATTCCTTCCTTTCCTTGCTGAGGATCTCCACACAATCCTTTAGCCATCCCATCATTGAACGTTTTCTTGAGATACACTTGGTGGAACCATTAGTCCAATGAAATATATGTTGTTATTAATTACCAAAACCACCTAGGGAGAAGTTGTGCTTTCACCCGGAGCGGTACTACCGCTTGTGTGCGGCTGGTAAGTGGGTAACGGGCAGATTCCCTTCCCACTATATAAAGGGGTCTTCTTCCCCAAGAAGACTCACCTCTTATCCTTCCAAAAGCTCCATTGTTGTCCCCAAGATCATTTTCGCCCGATCTCTCTCCCTAGCCAATGAAACTTGTTGAAACTCTAGGGTTTGGTTGAGAGGTCCCCGATCTACACTTCCACCAAGAGAAATTTGATTCCCCCCACTAATCCCTTGCGGATCTTGTTACTCTTGGGTGTTTGAGCACCCTAGACGGAAGAGGTCACCTCGAAGCCATATTCCATTGTGGTGAAGCTTCGTGGTGGTGTTGGGAGCCTCCAATTAAGTTGTGGAGATTGCCCTAACCTTGTTTGTAAAGGTCCAGTTGCGGCCTTCAAGAGCACCACTAGTAGAAACACGGCATCTCGCATTGTGTGAGGGCGTGATGAGAATATGGTGGCCTTAGTGGCATCTTGGGGAGGATTGTGCCTCCACACCCCTCTAACGGAGGCGTACTTCCCCTTAAAGGGAAGGAACTTCGGTAACACATCCTCGTCTCCATGGGTTCCACTTGTGGTTACTTCTTACCTTTACTTCGTGCAAGCTTTACCTATTTTGTATCCTTTGCTTGCTTGTGTTTTTATTGTTGTTAGCATCATATAGGTTGCGCACCTAGTTGCATATCTAGACAACCTATTTGTTGCTAAACCTAATTTACTAAAGAAGAGTTAAAAACTGGTAGTTGCCTATTTAGCCCCCCCCCCCTCTCTAGTCAACCATATAGAACCTTTCAAGATGCAAGTTTCAATTATGGTTCATCACATAAGGAGTATGTGTTGTCAATGGTGGTTGTCTGATCCAGCCAATGGATCATGGCAACAGAGTCATGGTCTATGAATCTTGGGTAGCCAAGTTCATGTTCAAGTTTCAATGACAATTAAAACTTGTTATCCTTTCATGGGCTTGGATACACTAAGGTCTGAAAAAACGATAACCTAGTTTGGCTTATGTTCCTAACTAGTTTTGAACTAGGTTTCAACCTACTTGGTTTCATTTAATAGGGTTTATAATTCAATTTGGTTTCACTAAGCTCAGCTTGAATTATGGGCTTTAATAAAATATTTGGGTTGGTTTTTATCTAGATCATTGCCATCTGCCAACCCTAAAGTCATACACGATCCAAAACAACTACTCAGGTATAATACTTAGTAAGCTTTAACTAAGTTAGTTGTAATCTATTGTAATTGGTTCACTTGATTTGGTTTAGCTAAAGTCAAGTATAAATCCAAAATAATTACTAAGATTCAAATAGTTTTTAAACTAGTGAGTTTGAACCTAATTTAAATTGAGCTCATCTTTCCCTAAGGTCAATATTAAATTCAACACGACCTATTAAGTTTAATTTGATTTAACATTTTATTTGAATTGGTTTTGTTCAAATTAAACTTTGGTTTCAATTTAAATTGAATCTAGGTTTGAAATGAGATTCAAATGGTATTTGAATTATCTAAAGTCAAACAATAATCCAAAAATTATGTACTAAACTTTCATTCAAGTTCTGTAACATTTTTTTATTAAACAAATTCTTAATTCAAATTAAACCTAATTAGGTTTAATTCCTATTTGAATTCTTTCTGGATTGGATTTTTTTAAATATAATTTAAATTATTTAAAATTTGGACTAAATTGTTCTCAGATGAAAGTATGTTTAATTAGATTCAATTTGCAAAAAGAATCAATTAACTTGGATTTATAAAATACAAGTTATGTCCTATTCAAACTTGAATTCATTTTGTTTGAATTTGAATTTTAAATTATCCAAACATGAAATATTTTAGGACAGGGTGAAAGCAGATTTCACAAGGTTCATTTTGCAAAAAGAATCACCTAATTTGGACTTGTAAATAAATACTTATGAGCATTTCAAATTCAATGACTTTTCTGTAAAATCCAATTTAATTGATTTTCTCTGTTTCCTACCGATCGGACAAGGGGACACGTGGCGGTCCCTGGTTGGCTGAGGGACTGTGCGTTGGGGTGCTATGCAGTGGACGCTTGAACGTTAAGGGAAAATGATTCGCTAGTTAAATGATTTAACCAGGGTCGTTGGATCCGAATCTAACGGTTGGGAAAAGATCGACTCACCTCGGGTTTTAGGTCGCCAGAGACACCCGTTGGTTCTTCGCCAGAGATGTCGAGCGCGGCGGCGCACAACTCGTATGTTGGGGGATCCGGCACTCCAAGGGGTCTGGGTCTGCACCGAAGGCATGGGCGGATGCGGGGAGCGACGGTGAGGTCGATGGTGAGCTCACCTGGCCTCGGGAACGATGAGTCGATTGGGGCGAGGCTGCCGAAGACGTGGGCATGCCGACGAGCTTCGGATGCGGTCGCCGTTGATGGTTCCGTGCGCGTCTGGACGAACAAGAAGGTAAGGGCGACGCTCTCGTGCAAGGCGAACACAAAGGACATGGTGGGAGCGTCTAGGGCTTGCCACCTCGCCGAAATCGATGGCGGGGCAGCGGACGGCTCGGGCTTCGGTGGAATCGGCGCTTCAGGAAGCAAGGGTCACCGTGAAGGTGTCTAGAAGGATCGTCTGGTCACGGGGAGGCTAGCAGCGGTAGTGGCTCGTCGTCAGAGGTTCAGGGTCGATGGAATTTCGTCGTAGACAAGCTAGGTCAGAGGCGTGGGAGAGGGGGTTGCGGCGGGGCGGCCTGACGGTGTCCCACTGTTGGAAATATGCCCTAGAGGCAATAATAATTTAGTTATTATCATATTTCCTTGTTCGTGATAATCGTTTATTATCCATGCTATAATTGTATTGATTGGAAACTCAAATACATGTGTGGGTACATAGACAACACTGTGTCCCTAGTATGCCTCTAGTTAACTAGCTCGTTGATCAAAAGATGGTGAAGGTTTCCTAGCCATGGACATGAGATGCCATTTGATAACGGGATCACATCATTAGGAGAATGATGTGATGGACAAGACCCAAACTGTAAACGTAGCATATGATCGTGTCAGTTTATTGCTATTGTTTTCTGCATGTCAAGTATCTGTTCCTATGACCATGAGATCATGCAACTCCCTGACATCGGAGGAGTACCTTGTGTGTATCAAACGTCGCAACGTAACTGGGTGACTATAAAGGTGCTCTACAGGTATCTCCGAGGATGTCTGTTGAATTGGCATGGATCAAGACTGGGATTTGTTACTCCGTGTGACGGAGAGGTATCTCAGGGCCCACTCGGTAATACAACATCACAATGAGCCTCGCAAGCAATGTGACTAAAGTGTTAGCCACGAGATCTTGTATTACGGAACGAGTAAAGAGACTTGCCGGTAACGAGATTGAACTAGGTATAGAGATACCGACGATCGAATCTCGGGCAAGTAACATACCGAAGAACAAAGGGAACAGCATACGGGATTAACTGAATCCTTGACATAGAGGTTCGACCGATAAAGATCTTCGTAGAATATGTAGGAGCCAATATGGGCATCCAGGTCCCGCTATTGGTTATTGACCGTAGAGGTGTCTCGGTCATGTCTACATAGTTCTCGAACCCGCAGGGTCTACACACTTAACATTTGGTGACGATATAAGTATAGTTGAGTTATTATGTTGGTGACCGAAAGTTGTTCGGAGTCCCGGATGAGATCCCGGACATGACGAGGAGCTCTGGAATAGTCCGGAGGTAAAGATTGATATATGGGATAATAGTGTTTGGTCTCCGGAAGGGTTCCGGAATTCACCGGAAGGGGTTCCGGATGTTTCCCGAAATGTTCGGGTACGAGAACACTTTATTTGGGCCAAGGGGTAAAGCCCACGAGGCTTTAGGAAGGTGCAAAAGGAAGTTTTGCGGAGGCCAAGGGCCAGACGCCAGGGACCCTGGCGTCTGGGGCCAGACGCCGAGGACCCTGGCGTCTGGTCCTGGAGTCCGATCAGGACTCTTGCCTTGCGGGCCAAACCAACTTTGAGGAGGCTCTTTCTCCAAGTTTCGACCCCAGGGCTCAACATATAAATAGAGGGGCAGGGCTAGCACCCGGAACATATCAATATTTCCCCAAGCCGTGTGCGGCAACCCTAACCCTCTAGTTCCTCCGTCATAATCTCCGTAGCGCTTGGCGAAGCCCTGCAGAGATTGTTCCTCACCACCATCACCACGCCGTCGTGCTGCCGGAACTCATCTACTACTTCACCATCGCTCGCTGGATCGAGGAGGTGAAGGCGTCATCAAGCCGTACGTGTGTTGAACGCGGAGGTGCCGTCCGTTCGGCACTAGTTCGTGATCGGTTCGAGGGACGACTTGCGATTTGGATCGCGGAGACGTTCGACTACATCAACCGCGTTTCTTAAACGCTTCCGCTTAGCGATCTACAAGGGTATGTAGATTCACTCTCCCTCTCGTAGATGCTCATCACCATGGATAGATCTTGTGTGTGCGTAGGAAAATTTTTGTTTCCCATGCAACGTTCCCCAACAGTGGCATCATGAGCTAGGTCTATGCGTAGATGAGATCTCGAGTAGAACACAAATGAGTTGTGGGCGTGGGTGTATACATATTGCTTGCCATTACTAGTTGATACTTGATTCGGCGGTATTGTGAGATGAAGCGGCCCAGACCGACATTACGCGTACGCTTACGCGAGACAGGTTCCTTCAACTGACATGTAACTTCGTTGCATAAAGATGGCTAGCGGGTGTCTGTCTCTCTCACTTTAGTTGAATCAATTTCAATGAAGAGGGTTCTTTTAGAATATCAAAAAGCAATCACTACACCACGTTGTGGTTTTGCGTAGGTAAGAACGGTTCTTGCAAACCCGTAGCAGCCACGTAAAATTTGCAACAACAATTAGAGGATGTCTAACTTGTTTTTGCAGGGTATGTTGTGATGTGATATGGCCAATTACATGATGAGATATATGTGATGTATGAGATGATCATGTGTTGTATAGAATATCACGACTTGCATGTCGATGAGTACGGCAACTGGCAGGAGCCATAGAGTTGTCTTTAATTATTGTATGACATGCGTGTCAATCATTAAGCGCTATGTAATGCTTTACTTTATCGCTAAACGTTAGCAATAGTCGTGGAAGCAACAGTCGGCGCGACAACCTCATGGCGACACGTTGATGGAGATCAAGATGATGGAGATCATGGTGTCATGCCGGTGACGATGGAGATCATGCCGGTGCTTTGGAGATGGAGATCAAAAGCACGAGTTTATGGCCATATCATGTCACTTATGATTTGCATGTGATGTTAATCCTTTTATGCATCTTATTTTGCTTAGGACGACGGTAGCATTATAAGGTGATCCCTCACTTAAATTTCAAGATAAATTGTGTTCTCCCCGAGTGTGCACCGTTGCGAAAGTTCGTCGTTTCGAGACACGCCGTGATGATCGGGTGTGATAGACTCTACGTTCACATACAACGGGTGTAAGCCATGTTGCACGTGCGGAACACTCGGGTTAAACTTGACGAACCTAGCATGTACAGACATGGCCTCGGAACACAAGAGACCGAAAGGTCGAACATGAGTCATATAGTAGATATGATCAACATGAAGATGTTCACCATTGAAACCACCTCAACTCACGTGATGATCGGACTTGAGTTGGTGGATTTGGATCATGTTACACTCGAATGACCGGAGGGATGTCAATTTGAGTGGGAGTTTTAAGTAATATGATTAACTAAACTCATTATCATGAACATAGTCAAAATGTCTTTGCAAATTATGTTGTAGATTACTAGCTCGCGCTGTAGCTCCCCTGAATTTTTATATGTTCCTAGAGAAATAGATTTGAAAGATGATGGTAGCAATAATGCGGACTGGGTCCGTGATCTGAGGATTGTCCTCAATGCTGCACAGAAGGCTTATGTCCTTAATGCACCGCTCGGTGCGCCACCCCCTCAAGCGTCGTCTGTAGATGTTGTGAACATCTGACAGGCACGTTCTGATAACTACTTGATAGTTCAGTGCGTCATGCATTACGGCTTAGAATTGAGGCTCCAAAACGTTTTGAACGTCACGGAACATATGAGATGTTCTAAGAGCTGAAATTGGGATCTCAGGCTCGTGCCCGTGTTGAGAGGTATGAGACCTCCAACAAGATTCTTTGCCTGAAAGATGATGGAGAATAGCTCAATCGTTGAGCATGTGCTCAGATTGTCTGGGTACTACAATTTCTTGAATCGAGTGGAAGTTGATCTTCCAGATAAGATAGTGATTGGTATAGTTCTCCAAGTCACTGTCACTAAGCTACTAGAGCTTCGTGATGAACTATAAAAGGCCAGAGATGGAAATAATGATCCCTGAGCTATTCGCGATGTTTGACCCCGCGAAGGTAGAAATCAAGAAGGAGCATCAAGTGTTGATGGTTAGTAAAACCACTAGTTTCAAGAAGGGCAAGGGCAAGGAGGGGTACTTCATGGATGGCAAGCCAGTTGCTGCTCCAGTAAAGAAACCCAAGGTTGAACCCAAACCCGAGACTGAGTGCTTCTATTATGAGGAGAACAGTTGATGAAGTGGAAGAACCCTAGATGCTTGGTAGATAAGAAGGTTGGCAACGTCGACAGAAGTATATTTGATATACGTGTTATTGATGTGTACCTTACTAGTACTCCTAGTAGCACCTGGGTATTAGATACCGGTTCGGTTGCTAAGTGTTGGTAACTCGAAATAAAAGCTACGGGATAAACGGAGGCTAAGGGTGAGGTGACGATGAGTGTTGGAAGTGTTTCCAAGGTTGATGTGATCACCATCACGCGCTCTCTCTACCTTTGGGATTAGTGATGAACCTAAATAAATGTTATTTGGTGTTTGCGTTAAGCATGAACGTGATTAGATCAAGTTTATTGCAATACGGTTATTCATTGCAGTTAGAGAATAATGGTTATTCTGTTTACATGAATAATACCTTCAATGGTCATGCACCCAATAAGAGTGGTTTATTGAATCTTGATCGTAGTGATA
The DNA here is from genome assembly GCA_039707655.1 of Elymus sibiricus. Taxonomy (NCBI): domain Eukaryota; kingdom Viridiplantae; phylum Streptophyta; class Magnoliopsida; order Poales; family Poaceae; genus Elymus; species Elymus sibiricus. Next base: position 311,817,348 of record CM077663.1, on the reverse strand, counting down.
CACATGTTCATAATATTGATGCCAAAAGATACAAAGTTAATAATGATAGTACCACATACTTGTGGCACTGCCGCTAAATGTCATATTGGTGTAAAACGCATGAAGAAACTCCATGCTGATGGATCTTTGGACTCATTCGATTTCGAATCGGTTGAGACATGCGGACCATGCCTCATGGGCAAGATGACTAAAACCCCATTTTCCGGTATGATGGAGCGGGCAATTGACTTATTGGAAATGATACATGTTGATGTATGCGGTCCAGTGAGTTTTGTAGTGGGCGATGGATATCGTTATTTTCTTACCTTCACTGATGATTTGAGTAGATACAGTGTATATTTACTTAATGAAACACAAGTCTGAATCGTTTGAAAAGTTCAGAGTGAAGTTTGAGATCATCGTGACAAGAAGATAAAATGTCTACGATATGATCGTGGAGGTAAATATCTGAGTTACGAGTTTGGTATATAACTTAAGACAATGTGGAAGTTGTTTCACAACTCACGGCACCTGGAACACCATAGTGTGATGGTGTGTCCGAACGTCGTAGTTGTGCTCTATTAGATATGGTGCGAACTATGATGTCTCTTATCGATTTACCACTATCGTTTTAGGGTTATGCATTAGAGACAACCCCATTCACTTTAAAAGGGGCACCATAAGTCCGTTGAGATGACACCGTATGAATTTTGGTTTGGCGGAAACCTAAGCTGTCATTTTTTAATGTTTGGGGCTGCGACGCTTATGTGAAAAAGGGTTTTCACCTAATGAGCTCGAACCCAAAGCGGACAAATGCATCTTCATAGAATACCCTAACGTAACAGTTGGGTGAACCTTCTATCTCAGATCCAAGCACAAAGTGTTTGTTGCTAAAACGGGTCCTTTCTCGAGAAAAAGTTTCTTTCGAAAGATTGAGTGGGAGGAAGATAGAACTTGATGAGGTTGTTGAACCTTTGTTTCAACCAAAGAGTAGCGCAGCGCAGAAAGTTGTTTCTGTGGAGCCTACGTTAGTTGAAGAGGAAGTTAATGATGATGATCATGAAACTTCGGATCAAGTTACTATCGAACCTCGTGGGTCGACAAGGACGCGTACTGCTCCTGAGTGGTACGGCAACCCTGTCTTAGAGGTCATGTTGTTGAACAACGATGAACCTACGAGATATGGAGAAGCGATGATGGGCCCGGATTCCGAGAAATGGTTAGAGGCCATGAAATCCGAGATGGGATCCATGTAAGAAAACAAAGTATGGGCTTTGGAAGTATTACCTGAAGGGCGAAACGCCATTCAGAACAAATGGATCTTTAAAAGGAAGACGGACGCGGACGGTAATGTCACCGTCTATAAAGCTCGACTTGTGGCAAAGGGTTGTTCACAAGTTCAAGGAGTTGACTACGATGAGACTTTCTCACCCATAGCGATGCTAAAGTCTGTTGGAATTATGTTAGCAGTTGCTGCATTTTTCAATTATGAAATCTGGCAGATGGATGTCAAAACATCGTTTCCTTAACGGTATCCGTGAGGAAAGGTTGTATATGATCCAACCGGAAGGTTTTGTCAGTCCTAAGGATGCTAAAATGTATGCAAACTCCAGCGATCCTTCTATGGACTGGAGCAAGCATCTCGGAGTTGGAATATACACTTTGATGAGGTGATCAAAGTTTTTATTTCTATACAAAGTTTATGAGAAACTTGTATTTACAATAGAGTGAGTGGGAGCACTATAGAATTTCTGATAAGTATATGTGGTTGACATATTGTTGATCGGAAATGATGTAGAACTTCTGGAAAGCATAAAGGGTCGTTTGAAAGGAGTTTTTCAAAGGAAGACCTGGAATGAAGCTACTTAAATATTGGGCATCAAGATCTATAGAGATAGATCAAGACGTCTGATAAGACTTTCAATGAGTGCATACCTTGACAAGATTTTGAAAGAGTTCAAAATGGATCAGTCAAAGAAAGAGTTCTTGCCTAATTTGTAAGGTGTGGAGTTGAGTGAGACTCAAAGCTCGACCATGGCAGAAGAAAGAGAAAGGACGAAGGTCATCCCCTATGCCTTATCCATAGGCTCTGTATAGTATGCCATGCTGTGTACCGCACCTGATGTGTGCCTTGCCATGATTCTGTCAAGGGGTACAAGAGTGATCCAGGAGTGGATCACTGGACAGCGGTCAAGATTATCCTTAGTAACTAGAGTACTAAGGAAATATTTCTCAATTATGGAGGTGATGAAGAGTTCGTCGTAAAGGGTTACGTCGATGCAAGCTTTGACACCTATCCGGACGACTCTGAGTAGCAGTCAGGATACATATAGTGGAGCAGCCATTTGGAATAGCTCCAAGTGGAGTGTGGTAGAAGTGTCTACAGTATGACATAGAGATTTGCAAAGTACACACGGATCTGAATGTCGCAGACCCGTTGACTAAAGACCTCTCTCACATGCAAAGCATAATCGAACCCCAGAACTCATTGGGTGTTAGAACAATGTAAATCACATGGTGATGTGAACTAGATTATTGACTCTAGTGCAAGTGGGAGACTGTTGGAAATATGCCCTAAAGGCAATAATAATTTAGTTATTATCATATTTCCTTGTTCGTGATAATCGTTTATTATCCATGCTATAATTGTATTGATTGGAAACTCAAATACATGTGTGGGTACATAGACAACACTGTGTCCCTAGTATGCCTCTAGTTAACTAGCTCGTTGATCAAAAGATGGTGAAGGTTTCCTAGCCATGGACATGAGATGCCATTTGATAACGGGATCACATCATTAGGAGAATGATGTGATGGACAAGACCCAAACTGTAAACGTAGCATATGATCGTGTCGGTTTATTGCTATTGTTTTCTGCATGTCAAGTATCTGTTCCTATGACCATGAGATCATGCAACTCCCTGACATCGGAGGAGTACCTTGTGTGTATCAAACGTCGCAACGTAACTGGGTGACTATAAAGGTGCTCTACAGGTATCTCCGAGGATGTCTGTTGAATTGGCATGGATCAAGACTGGGATTTGTTACTCCGTGTGACGGAGAGGTATCTCAGGGCCCACTCGGTAATACAACATCACAATGAGCCTTGCAAGCAATGTGACTAAAGTGTTAGCCATGAGATCTTGTATTACGGAACGAGTAAAGAGACTTGCCGGTAACGAGATTGAACTAGGTATAGAGATACCGACGATCGAATCTCGGGCAAGTAACATACCGAAGAACAAAGGGAACAGCATACGGGATTAACTGAATCCTTGACATAGAGGTTCGACCGATAAAGATCTTCGTAGAATATGTAGGAGCCAATATGGGCATCCAGGTCCCGCTATTGGTTATTGACCGTAGAGGTGTCTCGGTCATGTCTACATAGTTCTCGAACCCGCAGGGTCTACACACTTAACATTTGGTGACGATATAAGTATAGTTGAGTTATTATGTTGGTGACCGAAAGTTGTTCGGAGTCCCGGATGAGATCCCGGACATGACGAGGAGCTCTGGAATAGTCCGGAGGTAAAGATTGATATATGGGATAATAGTGTTTGGTCTCCGGAAGGGTTCCAGAATTCACCGGAAGGGGTTCCGGATGTTTCCCGAAATGTTCGGGTACGAGAACACTTTATTTGGGCCAAGGGGTAAAGCCCACGAGGCTTTAGGAAGGTGCAAAAGGAAGTTTTGCGGAGGCCAGGGGCCAGACGCCAGGGACCCTGGCGTCTGGGGCCAGACGCCGAGGACCCTGGCGTCTGGTCCTGGAGTCCGATCAGGACTCTTGCCTTGCGGGCCAAACCGACTTTGAGGAGGCTCTTTCTCCAAGTTTCGACCCCAGGGCTCAACATATAAATAGAGGGGCAGGGCTAGCACCCGGAACATATCAAGATTTCCCCAAGCCGTGTGCGGCAACCCTAACCCTCTAGTTCCTCCGTCATAATCTCCGTAGCGCTTGGCGAAGCCCTGCAGAGATTGTTCCTCACCACCATCACCACGCCGTCGTGCTGCCGGAACTCATCTACTACTTCACCATCGCTCGCTGGATCGAGGAGGTGAAGGCGTCATCAAGCCGTACGTGTGTTGAACGCGGAGGTGCCGTCCGTTCGGCACTAGTTCGTGATCGGTTCGAGGGACGACTTGCGATTTGGATCGCGGAGACGTTCGACTACATCAACCGCGTTTCTTAAACGCTTCCGCTTAGCGATCTACAAGGGTATGTAGATTCACTCTCCCTCTCGTAGATGCTCATCACCATGGATAGATCTTGTGTGTGCGTAGGAAAAATTTTGTTTCCCATGCAACGTTCCCCAACACCCACGTCACGAGCTGGGGCACAATGGCAAGCAGGGGGATGAGGATTTATGGGACAGGGTACGCGTCGTCGGGCGTGGTTGTGGGCATGCGAACGTGGGCGTCGTGGGCGCGGGAGGTTAGGGACGACCTGACAGGTGGGGCCCACCTGTTGGTCGGAGAGAGAGGTGAGAGAGAGAGGCGAACGGGTGGACTAGCTGCTGCACGCGCGTCGGTGGGCCGGTAGGGTTAGGTGGGCTGGGCCCCGGGGAGTGGTACTTTAGGTTTTTCATTTATTTTCTTTTCTTTCTTTTCTGTTTTGCCTTTTCTTTTTTCTTTTTTCTCTGTAAATTCAATTTCATTTAGAATTTGAACTTTCTTTCAACTACAAACTTCTTCTAAATTCACATTTGAATATTTTTGACCTGGTGAGCATTTTGGTCGGGCATGTTGGATATTTAATATTTGCACTTATTTTTCCTTTTTGAATTTGAATTTGGTTTCAAAATCAAATTCATTTTTAGAAAATGGTAGGGGGTCTAGATAATTATTTGGACTAATGAAATACCATTTCGTGCAAAAATAATTTCAAACCCATTTTTGAAAAAGTCCCTTTTGGTTTTGATTATTTTCCACATGATTCCATCTCAAACCTTGCGAATTTAATTTGTCTTTGCACATCACTTGGACTTAAGAATACTTTTGCCCAAGTAATATTTACAAAATGGCTTGTGTTCCTATCAAGGCCTGCTAGGGTTTCATCTGGTTGCATTTGGGTTTTCATCCTTCTAGGCAATCAATCAAGCAGTCAAGGTCAACCACAAGCATTCCTAGGCAAACAAGTGTATTTCCTAGACATTTTTTAATTCCCTGTGAATTTTCAACATGCCAGATTTGGATATTTCCTAGAAAATCTGGGATGTGACACCAAAGTACAAGTGCCAAGTTTCTGTAACCCATTGTTTTCACTTTGGAATCTCCGAGTGAAACCAATTGGGATTACCAAAATCAGGAAACTGCTTAGGTAATCACAAATCGTTCCTACCAAGTGGATCCATCTGGTCTCACCGAAATGTCTAATGTTCGAATCTTTTTACAGTGATCGATGCCTCCAAGATTTTTTTTCCGGTTCCACCAAGTTGTGCAAAAGGTGTGTAACGGCTAGATCTTTGGTGAAGGCTATAAATACACCACCCACTCCACCTAATATAAGTGAGAGCAACCAGGATGAAGCATACACTTCCCATATCCATTTTCTGAGACAGAACCACCTACACTTGTGTTGGGATCAAGACATTCCACTCCAACCATATGATCCTTGATTTCTAGCCTCTCCAAGTTGCTTTCCACTCCAATACTTCTCCTACTACCAAGCCAAATTTGTGAGAGAGTGATTAAGTGTCGGGGAGTCTATCTTTTGAAGTACAAGAGCAAGGAGTCATCATCAACACAACATCTATTACCTTTTGGAGAGTGGTGTCTCCTAAATTAGTTAGGTGTCATTTGGGAGCCTCGAAATCTTGTGGAGCTGAACCAAGGAGTTTGTAAGGGCAAGGAGATCACCTACTTCGCGAAGATATACCCCGAGTGAGGCTAGTCCTTCATGGACGTAAGCCATGGTGGAATAGACAGGTTGCTTCTTCGTGGACCCTTCGGGGGTTGAGCCCTACGTGGACTCGCGCAGCTGTTACCCTCCGTGGGTTGAAGTCTCCATCAACTTGGACGTATGATAGAACCACCTATCGGAACCACGCTCACCGTGTTTTAATTGTGTTTGATTTCTTTGATTCCTCCTTTACGTTCATATGCAATGTCTCTACTTTCCGTTGCATGTTATCTAGACTTGCATGTGCAGGGTGTTACTTGACTCGTGTGAATTGCTAAAACTTGTCTACAACTAAAATTGGGAAAATGTTCAGTTTTTATTTGGTCAAGTAGTCTAATCACCCACCCTCTAGACCTACTTGCAATCCTACACCTTTCTAGAGGTTATCTTCACCGCTCCTGTAGGGACGTAATCCGGTTTTACAAAGTGCCTCCAGTTCGGCCATGTTGCTCATTTCTATTTTTGCAAAGCACCAAAATGACCAGACTATGCCACCCCAATGTGCTGCTCCACTCCAGCACCCACACCCGACAATGATGCTATGCCAATAGATGTGCTGATGCGGTATGTCCTCACTAAGAAGGCCAAGTTGCATCTCTCTGAGCTGCAACATTGTGTGACAAGAATTGGGAATTTCTTGGCAAGGGTAGAAGCTCTCTTGGCGGGCTCCTAGTTTTACCTATAGTGCCTTCGAAGGCCGAGCCCGAGGTGGATTTCATGGGTGAGGGTGAAGCATGCCTCCATGGTTGTTTCTCTCCTCGTGGTAGGCCCTGCACGTCATCGTTGTCTGCCGTGCCGTGTTAGACATATCTAGGAGCGAGGCTATTCTCGAGGTTGTGGCTTTGGTTTGTGCATATCATACCCGAGCGTTGGGTGTTGTGTGGGGATGCCGCTTTGCCTCTCTCGATGGTGCTTCTGGAGGCAGACTCGCTCAAGACCTTGATGCCCACACCATCACCATTGGAGCGAAATCGCCACACGTCTTTGTGGAGAATGTCGGGTCGCACATTGTTGTCTTTCACTCACCTTAGTCCATCATGGAGATTGTCGCTGAGGGTGACAAGGTGGTTGCGTCCGATCTGGGGCTCTCTTTGCTAAAGAGCTTTGTGACTTTATCGTCAGCCTGGAGGCCACTTGCCCTGCTTCTAGCAAGATGGTTGGTTGCCTACTAAAGGAGAAGGCAAGCAGGAAGAAATGCTACTAAGTTAGGTGTGTGTCCTCGATTCGACATCATGAAGGCCAAGTCTAGCATGAGCAAATGCAAGAAGAGTGGTGTCACAGGGAAGATGTTTGCAGCTGCTTGATGGATGCACTTGCGATTGATATTATCCCATGTCCTTGTCACCATGTTTCAGTTCAAGGTACCTTTGTGAGGCCGCATTCCATGTGTTGAGGGGTTGCAGAGTGTATCATGTTAGAGCATCTACAGCCGGACTAGGCAAATCCGGCCCCCTATAAGCCCGCGGACACGCCCGGGCACGCTCGCGGACGCATCCGGACGGCAGCTCATGTTTCGCTCCGTGCATCCACATACCTCATATCCGGACTCTCAAATCCATGCAAAGACATGCACGTCGATCATCCGATACTAAACGTCGCACGTAAAACAAATGTTGGTACCGAACATAAGAAGTGTTTACATCAAATTTATGTGAAGTGCATAATCAATCATCTGCTCTTTGATTTCCATTGTGGGTCCACATATGCTCCACCTGATCATTGAGTAGTTGCGTGTGCACGTGATGATCTCGGAGATTCTGATGCATCTACAGAAACTTCATAAGCTGAACGGCATCTTGATCTTCAGGGATTTCAACTTGTTCTCCAGGTGCTTCAAAATCATTGGTTTGGGCTACACCATCACCCTCATCCTCGCCAATCATATTGTGCAAAATAACACAACATGTCATCAGCTGCCACAAAGTTTATTGTTCCCACATCATTGCAGCCCCACGAACAATTCTCCAACGCGCTTGCAGCACTTTGAATGCCCTCTCCACATCCTTCCTAGCTGCTTCCTGCAATGTTGCGAAGTGCTTTTGTTTTCTGCAATGTGGTTCGGATATGGTCTTCACAAATGCAGCCCACTCAGGATATATGCCATCGGCAAGATAGTATCCCATGTTGTAGTCTCGCCCATTGACGGTGTAGTTGCACGGAGGTGATTCCCCATTGCAAAGCCTCTTGAACACCGGATATCGTTGAAGCATGTTGATGTCGTTGTGAGAACGTGGTATTCCAAAGAAAGCATGCCAAATCCATAAGTCATGTGATGTCACCGCCTCTAGTATGATGGTGGCCTCTCTTGTGTGACCTTGGTACATTCCTCGCAAACCTTTGGGGCAGTTCTTCCATTGCCAATGCATGCAATCGATTGATCCGAGCATTCCTGGAAACCCTCTGGACTCTCCAATAGCCAACAACTTCTCTGTGTCCTGTGCATTTGGCTCTCTCAGATACTCTGCTCCAAACACTTCCACCACAGCACGGGCAAACTTGACAGTAGTCTTCAGGCATGTGTTCTCCCTCATCCTAACCATCTCACCAACGGCATCTGCCGCAGTACTAAGTGCAAGCATCCTCATAGCAGCCGTGCACTTCTGCTTGGCAGAGAAAGAGACTTGACCGCAACAATCCCTTGTGAGCTTGAAGTAGTCATCGCGTGCCTCCACTCCCTTCACAATGCGCAAAAACAATGGTTTTCACATGCGAAAACGACGACGAAACCATGGATCAGCCGGAAAAGTTGGGTTCGGAGCAAAGTAATCCTTCTACAGTAGCTTTGCTCCAGATACCCTATCCCGATTGATGACTCTTCTCTGTTTGATTGAGCCCTTGAAATTGTAAATATCCTCCACTTCCCGGTCCATTTCCTCTTGCATGCTCATGAGCATTATCATGTCCACTTCTTCATCTGAATCCGATGAATCGAAGAACTCATCTTGAATCAGTTGATCAAGCTCCGTCGGTCCATACTCCTCGCCAAGCGAGGCATCGGAATCCATCGTTTCCCCTTAAAATCTAACCAACAAATCCGGTCAGACATTCTGTCGAACACATCCGGTGCAAGGCAGAGCCAGAGAGTTGTCGGACGTACCACGGTGTCTTCCGGGCCGGCGACGACGTCCTCCGCGGAGAGGTCAGGAGAGATGATCCCTCTGACCGAGCGGCCGGGGAGGGGGGGGGCGGGGGCAGAGGCTACTAGGCGACGGAGCGCGCGCGGCGGCGGAGCTGCGAGACGGACGACACGAGGAGGAAGAATAGAGAAAAAGAGGAAATGGATCCGGCAGTTCTGTAGGGTGGATTTGGTGCAATTTGCGGTAGGGTCGGGATGTCGGGTCCGACATGGCGGGCGTGCCCGGGCTTCCGCATATTTGGGCTGGATATGAGGGGTGCCGGTCACCCCGGACGTTTGAGGCCCGTTTGAGGGGTCCGGCTAAGTCGATTTTTTGTGATCGGTCAATGGCCGGACGGCCTGTCCGGACGTTTGAGACGGGTTTGAGGGGTCCGGCTGTAGATGCTCTTGGTGGCTTATGAAGGTCCGTTTGTGTGGTTGTGTAGGTTCATGCTTGGGAGTAGTCCGCATATGCTCTTACTTGTATCTGTTTTTATCTGATTTTTCACGGATCAACCGGGAATTTCTTTTTGCTTAATTGACCGGTTTAGATCCGTAGCAAACGCTGACGACGAAACTAGCCGCGCGTGTGCTGTGCAGCAGCACTGTAGTAGCAGCAGCAGCAGCAGCCTGCAGGCCGATGGCAGGACCCGGTCAGCTAGCCAGCTAGTACTAGTCGCGCGCCCAAATCCAAATCCAAATCGCGATGTGAACGCGGCAAACGGAGTTGCGGCTCGGTCCGGGGTCCACGCTTTCTCGGTGCGCTGCCGGTGGTCTACCCGCGCCGTGCCGCTGCCCACGTCCGCCCACCTGCTTGGTTGTCTCTACGACCTGTCGTCCCTGTGCTGTACATCTCCCCTGTCAATCTTCCCTGTATTCTTGGCGTCGTTCTCCCTCCTGGTAGGTGACAGGCACACCATGAGACGAGAGTTTTTTTTTTTTTTGCGGGAAGAGACGAGAGCTTGTTTGCGACGACGGGACACCTAATGCATAGCTTAGCATAAGTAGGTGACGGCTGGACCAATCGTTTGATTCTGGATATCTGCGGCCCGGGGCCAGACAGAATTGCCCGAGTTTAGCTACGTCCAGATTCAGGTGGATGTAAGAATGCCACCACGAATGAATTCAAGCGTGGTAGTACGTATCTGATGCTTCTGATTCTGAAGTCTGAACTAAAGGGAAGACCATGGTAGACGGCATGCGTGCAAGAGTGATGAGTACGACGAGTGGCTAGAGCACTGAACTGAAAGTGGGCTTTTCCCACATGACCGCCATTGTCCAAGTCGCATTTCACAACTCGCAATTAGCTTTCTCCCCTTTTTTGCTTGGGACGAGCAGTACTTGTAGTCTGTAGCACCAACTAGCTTTGCACAGAAGAAGAGCAAGAAAAAAAAACAGGCTTGTGGTCGCCTCAGCCAATCACAAAAGAAAAAAAACAATAATTCAGGTTCCTGCCCCCCAAGCTAGTGGCGATAATTGTGTGGACGGAGAAGGGGGGCGGAGGTTGTTGGGCGACGCCTCTTTCCTCCCTCCCTCCGCTCTTTCACCCTTTCTGCTCGCTGGTGTAATGTAACATTGATCGTGGTTGGTTGGTGGCAGGTGGTGTTGGTGCTGGACCACGACAGCGCCTCGTTTGTGACCCCGATCGACGCTCACGTCATCTCTTTCGCTCCCCGTGCCGGCCTGATTAACCCAACTACTCGAGTGAGTGATCGATCCACCATGGGACTTTCACTTCGGAGATGTGGTTGTGCCGTGCATGTTCCCGGGGAGAAAAGGACGTACGTGGCGATGGCGTCGGCGTGGTGGTGGTATTGTGCGCGTCGCCGTGTCATCGTGTCAATGTCATGTGCTGCATAAACGTACTACTACTAAAATTCTCGTGCATGCTACCAAATAAAAAAAATGTTTATTTGAGAATATCAATCTATGCTACCAAATAAATAAAAAATCTCGTGCATGCTCCTCCGTTTCAAAAAGACATGCAACTGCACCTGTCGGCAAGGGGGCAGTGCACGGCTTCTTGTGCCATGGAGTAGTACTACGTCAGATCTTGCTCAGATCTGCTGGAAACAACCATCAAACTGACCCATCTATAAAATCCGTGCGTTCCAAACATGCTCTTGGTTTATACTTTGTTAGAAAATGCGGTGACTGACGAAGAGGTCTTATCCGTTGGAGGATTTTCTGGGTTTGTTTTTCTCGTCGTTGGCGCGGGATCGAGCAATCGAGCGAGCGAGCGGCGAGTTTCTTGCGTCGTCCTGCGCCGTCGCATTCGCGGTGCCACGGCGGTCGGTACGCACGGTAGAAGGCGACGGGACGGACGGGGTCGGCGTCGTCGTCCGTGTCTAGGACGTGCCCGTCAGCGTCATGGGCTCGCTCGCGCTGCAGACCGATTGGCCGCCGACTGCTATTTCGCCGGTCGTACTACTCGGTTTTCTGTCCTCGCCGTCGTTAATCACGAGGCTGCCTCTGTCCGGAATCGATCGATCAGCTTCGCCTACGCAGCAAGCGGTGACTGACTCACCGTGATATCACGAGTAGTATTCCACTATTTATGCCATGTATGACATGCCGCGTTATCACGTGACATGTGGTAAGCAATCTTAACAATTCAGAAAAAAATGTATGACATGCCGCGTTGGCCGGTTGCTCTCGTACTGTGTGGCGCTAGCTTCCACGGATGCACCGATCCAGGGAAAACGTGGTACGTTCATCGTTGAGGTGATCGAATGCCTCCCGCCACAAGTGAAGCTTACCACAACATACATACTCTTCGGGTGGGATATGGGAGTGTTTGAAGCTTACAAGTTACAAGGCGTTGCTCTTTATGGTCATTGAACCGTCTTTAGCTCCTAAATTATGTGGTGTTTCATGAGCCCCGAAATAAATTTATATATTTTTTAGGCAAAAAAAGAAAGAAATTATGCGGCCTTCATGCTCTCAGATATACTCAAGCTATAGAAAAGTCGTTTCGAAAGGCCATGCCTGCGCGTTAAAACGAAGGCCGCCATCTGGCCGACAGGTTCACCATTTAGATTGGCAGCCCGGTCCATTATCCTGCGCACGGCCCACTGAATTTTCAAGTTTCAGGAAGAAAAAGCACCCATTCTCTCAAACTAACAACCCTCATCGAATGGATGAATCACCCTCTCACAAAACAAAAGGACTCTTGTAGGATTGTGAGCAGAGGCTCTTTATTGAAAGGTTTTTTTTTAACAAAATATGCACCCAATTTTCTCAACAACAATAAGAAGAAGCAACATCCGTGGACAAAAAGGAAAGAAGAAATGAAATGAAAGATATGCACCAACAGCAGCAGCAGGAGCAGCAGCAGTGCTTATTTCTCTATCGCATAACAACAGCGGTACTTGACGCCCTACACATTCTACAACTTATGAATGGTTTTCATGTCGGCAGCCTCCTTCAGAGTCCCTTGCTCAACATGATCCCACCAGCCCATCAGGAAGTTGTCCACCACCAGCCTGAACCAAGGGGACAGCTTGATGCCCCCTTCCCCATCATCTGCTTTCTTAATCAGCTGCTTCAGCTCATCGCGGTTCACGTACTTGACGTCGGACACTTCTTCGGGGTTTGGGTTCAGCTTCACGTCGCGAACCATGAACAGGAGGTAGTCCACTAAAATAACCACAAATCAAGAAACCACAAGATCTATGAGCCAGCGCTTTAAAACACCACGGATAGGATAACGTGCCAGAAAACCAAAAAAATCATGAAAACTGGAAATCCATAGGTCATGAACAAGGTTAGGTATTTACGCTCGTGTTCGCCCCATTTTCCATCAGATGGGGCCTTGTAAAGCATCTTCCCGAGTGGAATGAATTGGTCAACTGGTAAATCTTCAGCCTGTATTCCCAGTTCATCAAATAGTTTCCGCTGTGCTGCATTTCTGACACCTGAACCAGAATAAAAGATTGGGACTGGTATTCAGTAAGGTGGAAGCAGCAATGTGAATTGTGCAACTAATGGTATGAAACCAGTCTTCATGCCTCAGGGCAGATTGATATACCTTGGCAGTTCTCCTCAATGAGCTCAGATTCACGGTGTAAAGGGTGGCTACAGCAAGTGTTTGTCCAGACAAGTGAAAATGTCACTTTTGTCGTAGACCTTTGCTGTAAAGAGTACAATATTACAAAACTGTCCGTAATAGAAAAGCACAAGGACTATTTATATGATAAGCTAGTGTGGAAAAGCAGAAACAAAGTTGCAGGTTAAGGCAGTGTAAGAAAATGCTAACATATGATTCAGGTAAGGTGCGCCGCCCAATTTCTATGTAGTGAGTTCAACAGTTCATTTTAACAGGAGTGAAGGAAGAACTGGGGAATGCACCCTCCAAAGAGGGTCCTTACCAAGCTGCCAAATGATCAACTATGCGCCTTGAAGGCTAGAACTACAATATTTTACTTAGAACAAGATATATCGGTATTCATGGCCTGCCAATACCAATGTAGGATATCATTATGAAAATATCATTTTCATACATATTGGCCTATGTATGAACCAAAATGACAGACATTTCACCTAATGTTTCCACTGATATGGATGTATGTGTATATGGCAATGACTCTATTAAAAAAAGTGTTGAAAACAATATGATGCATTTACGAGTTCATCAAATTACTGAAGATTCAAAGAATGTGCTTAAATTTGGTATCTGGCATCTACAATGTACTTCTTGCGATACATAATCAATGCTGTTTGGTTCCTGTGTGTATATACACCCTATATAGGAAAAAATATAGAAGAAGTCAAAAAAGTTCAGAAGTTTTTTTGGAATAAACTTCTTTCTTTTGCACTAGTATATATTTTTTGTGAATAAAACACCACCGTTGACTTCAGGGCAAAAAAAAGATTTTGTTGCTATCTACAAGTCACTATTCACACTTTTCTGGCCAATTTTTTGTTTTTTTTCCCTGAAGTCGATTTTTTTTTGTGAATTTTTTTAGAGTACAATGGAAGGTCAAGTTTATTTCAAAAATATTTCAGAATTTTTTGACTTTTTATTAATTAATATTGTTTCCATATAGGGTGTATATACACCCATAGACGAAACGTCCGCGTCCCCCACGAGTCTATACTTATTATTTCATAATCAACTAATCAAAGAGCTTGGAATCATTCATATACTTATTATGCTCAAGAATTGTTTACGTTTACTCCTTATTCTCAAGAATCATTCATATACTCGTTATTCCATAATCAACTAGTCTACATTTACTTTCACTAAAAAGACATGATATGAACAAGAATAACAAAAAATAGGATATATTCCACTGGATATTGATACAACTATGTATCATCTGGTGCACAATCCGACATCTGACATCATATATGCTGAAGTCACAGATATGAATCCAATATCTGACATTTTGAAGCTTGGGGCAGCAACTAGGCCCTGACATCTCATTAAAAAAAACTAGGCCTGACAGAGAAGATGTAAAACCAAACTAATTTTGATTCTACTTTCAAGTTGAGCTGTAGACGAACCAAGCTATAAGATCAAACTTGAATACATGGGCATATAAATGTTTGCATGATTATTAGCCTAGCTAACCCAACTCCTCTTAGCTTCATCACAAGCTCACAAGTTCCTAAATACCTCTGGAATTGATCTTTTTTTTACTTGACTGTGCTATGCACACATCCTTAGACACACTAGAGTTGATCACCCAAACCAATCTTGAAAACAAAACAAGACTTTTCATTCTTAAGCCTCATAACAAAATAATCATATCACCTAATTGATTGGAAACTATAACAAAAGCAGATCGTAGTCATGATACATGGTAAAATGAAAGTTGTATATACCTGAAGCAACAACTCATATTTGGTGTTGAAAAGAAAAACACTGAACGCTCTGTGAAGGGCATGCCCTGATTCAATCTTTTCCATGAGATGGCCTAAAATTATAAGACCGCGATTAATAAACAAGAGTAATGACTGCTAAAACAAATACTTCAATCCTAGTTCTTCAGTCCGAATGCAACAAGCTACCAAACAGCAAAGCATGCAAATTCCATGTGATGGTAGAAAAAAAATTGCAATTATGCATTTAATTAGCTCCTGGTCATCTCATTTTGCTGTCAATGTGCCTCAAAGTTCCACCTAAAGTTTGTCTTGGCTGGAAAAGTTGTTTGCTTCTCTTCTTAGTGGAAAAAAACTTTTGCATGTTCTTCATGACAAAATACTGTAAGTCATCAATAGCTTACTGGTTAGGGTTACAATTTTTTGGTTGGAGAGTGTTTGGAAATTGGAATAGTATTGACACAATGTAATTCCCTAGTACCTGGGCATAAACCCCTTCAATGGCACAGAGGTCATAGATGAAGTTAAGCCAAACTTGAGTCCACATCCAACTACCAAAAGATTAATTGTTGACAGTAATGCTAAGAAATTTCTGGCAGATCAATGGATATTGTTCAAACACACAATGACTGTCCAACCAAGTATGGAGATGACACAGCAGCCGGCACGGATGTTAAAAGCATGCATTACGGGACACAATCACAAAAAAAAATGAAGGAAAAGATTTAACACGTACAGTTATACTTAGACTCGTGGCCGATGACATTGTCGTGTTCATCCACTAATATGCACCTGCATGGGAAATTGAACACTTCAGTTACACTGACAGAAGATGAAATGGAAGGGACAACCTATCCCCGTTTAAGTTTTGTACTGTAGCTTCGTAACCTGAACCTGTCAATATGCTAACAGCATCGAGCTAGAAAACCAGGGAAAGGAAAATATGCTTATGCTAATCCTCCAATCATGGTGAGAGAAAGGGCAATAGCCCGGTTAGAAAATTCATCGAAACCTAGAAAATTAACAATAGTCTTCATAGCAAAGCACCAGACGGGAACCTCAGTTTTAACGACGAATTCCACGAGGAGACAGGCTCGATTCACAGCAGAGTCAGGACAAGTTGACGAGAAGATATTGGGGCCCGGGACACTCACTCGTCGTCGAACATGAGCCGGCGCTGGACGGCGTCCATCCCCGCGTCCGCCTCGGCGTCGACGGCGCCGGCCTTCCCCATCACGACGGCCGTGGCGGCGAAGGAGGCGCGCCCGCGGAAGGCGAGCGCCGGCCTGGGGAGAAGCCCCGAGTGGGAGGGGGAGGGGGAGAGCGCGAGGCGGGACGAGGCGCGACCGAGGCCGAGCGAGGCGGCGGAGGAGAAGAGCGCGAGGGAGCGCGCCGCCGAGGCCGCCATGGTGGAAAGGTGGAGGGAGATGCTCGCGACGGCTGGATTTGGGGGTTAAACTGTTAGCGGGTGGCGGGTGCGCTGGGTCACTTTGGTTTGGTCAAAGGAACGGAAGAGAAGATGTCTGCTCTGCTACTTCCGTTCGATGCCACGAGTGTGTCCAACGGAAGTATCGCTATGAAAAAAAAGTCTACGAGAAGTACGATGCCCAGGGTAAGTTTTCAAACTTTTGCAGTGCCGGACACATGTTTAGTGGGCGTTGAAGAAGCACAACCACGTGTGTGACATGGTGATTATTCTTGGATGACATTTTTCTTTAAAAGGCATCTTCGACGCTATCCTTTAAAACAGACACATTATCTAGATCACGTTCAGAAGTGTTCATACGATATGAAAGCCGGCCATCCAACCCTATACCTTAAATGTCCGCGCCAAACAATAACCATGCGTCAAAATAGTTAGCACGATCACAAATACCTTCCGTCATACATGTGCGGATGTACAATAGCCTTCCACCATGCTAACTAAGACCCTCCCCAACACTAGTACTGAAAACTGAAGAAGAAAATGAGCACTTGGATTGGTATTCTAGCCTCCCGGCAAACACTAAATAATAAGAAAAAAAAAGTATCACCACGGGTTAAGGGCATCTCCAACGCTGAACCGCAAACCGAATACCACATTCGCCCGCAGATAGAGGACCAGTTTATGGACAAGGATGCGGGAGCCAACCATGCAAAGTTATCCGCATGCATTTCAAAGTAGATTTAAAAATAACTGGACGAATTATGTGCAAACTGGCTGATTTTCATTCAAATTGGACGAAAACATTTACATTTCGAACATATTTAACTAAACTATACCGGACTAGGCTAAACCTAGTCTAGTGCCGGTCGCAACAGATCTCCATTCCCACGTCATGTCCTCCCCATGTCCGGCAGCCCGCTCGTCGGATTGTTGGAAATCCTGGAGGGATATGCTTCACCGAGAGTGGAAGAACAACCTCCCTCTGTCTCCCTGAAGCACGGACCAGGGTTGGTTTTCGGGGTGGAGAAGACAATCGTCGTGGTCTACAGAGAAGACAATCGTCGTGGTCTACACCCCCGCTCATCGGACAAGACATCGGTTGTTTAACCCGACAGCTCGGTGGCGGTGGCCTTCCTGGGACCCAATCGTCGGCGGCCTCTCATGATCTACTTTTCCTCGTTGTTTGCGGTGGCCGCGGACATGTCATCCTCCACAGACATGACTTCTTGCCCCACATGCCTGACACGTTCCGACATTACACACGACAGATTTGCCGGGAGATGGTGTTGGCTAGGATGGACGGGCGAGGAGGGGGTGGCGGTGGTGCCGGATCCAGAGGGTTTGCCGACAAGCCAACCTGTATCAGGTTGGCTCGCCGGGCAACCCAGGTCGCTGCAATGCTGGAGAACTCTTTATGCTCGTCGGAGGCCATGGCGGGTGTTGTACAAGGTGGAGATGGAGAGAGCAGAGGTGGGGTGTGCTTCTTGCCCGGCGCATGGCCACGTTTATACACCAGCGGGTGCGAGGAGCCAGCCGGAGAGGCATTTAATGCCAGCCGGCATAGGAGCAGATGTGTGGCGCTCGGGGTGCCGGAGTAGTTTCCTCGACACACGCGCCAGTTAAATAGAGGTAGGCAGCCAGACGGATAATGTTTCATTGCGGAGAGAAGGCGTGCGCAGCAAGTGGCGCTCTCGGCTGGTGAGCTACTTCAGTGCCAACTCTGGTGAGCGGTCACGTCCGCTCTGGGCCGACATGAATGTGGACAGTTGGCTTCGGACGGGAACGCGGGCGGGCGTGGGAGAGAGGTTTTTGGTGGGCCAGGCCAGTCAGACGCGGACATGGCAGCGGTCCGGATGCCCGCAAGGGTCTCCATTTTGTTTTCGATTTGTGGGGGAAATATGTCCGGACCGGTGAGTCATTAAAAAGAGGACCGATACCGGGTTGGATGGCAAAACATGTCCGCACCGCGCGGTCCGAACGGTTGCTGAGGGTTTAAGGGTCGGCGCTGGAGATGCCCGAGTCTGGAAAAACACCAAATAAGCACCAAAAGTGAAACAACCTAGTACACCAAATAGCCTTCCGCCAACACCAGCACTTGAAGGAAAAACTTAATACACCGAATAGCCTTCCGCCAACATCAAATGCGCACTTGAAGAAAGTGAAAAAACTTAGTGCTTCCGCCAAACATGCTAGCAGCCTTCCGCCATATAGACAGAGAGAGAATGCTGGTGGCTTTTGGTTCGTCATGTAGCTGTCCGCACTCTCGTAAAGGTTCAACATGTTTGATTCCGGTTTGCGAGAAAACGAACAAGCGGACGCGTCCGCAGACAAATAAGGCATGTATTGAATGCAAAATGTGCCCACACAGCTCAATCCGGATGTTTACGGACTATATAAGGGTCTATGTTGGCGGTTGATCGAAGAACAGCCTCGACTCTATTTGTCGTTGTTGTTGTTGTTGTAATGTATGTCAATTTAGTACACGTGAGGAGCATTTTCTAAGAGCATCTCAAATAGATGATGTATTACATCATCATCAATTGTGGTTGGAGTAAAACGGCATGTTTGGATGGAGCCATACAGGCAGCTCCTTGCTGAGGCAGCAATCTCAGCCTCAGGCTTCAGAAATCCGAGTGAGGCGGCTTTCTCAAAAATCTAACCAAACAGGCCCAAATATACTACCTCCTTTCTTGTTTATAAGACATGCGTGTATATCTAGATTAACAAATAAATTAACGTAATACAGGTTATGTATCACAAAAAATATATCATTGGTAACTTCAAATCGCATACTTTCTAATAATATAATATTTACATTATACATCTCATCTTATGTTGGTCAAATCATAAATCTAAAAATACGCGCAGGCCTAATAAATCGGAAATGATGTAGTACATCAACAAAAAGTACCCTTTTTACATCATCAAAACCGTCAACCTTCACCAAATAATGTAAACTAGTTAGTGGTCCAATAGGTGATGTAAAATACATTAGCCACGTGACAGCTGCTCCACAAAGCACACAAAGCAGCAGCAACCCTCGCGGTCGCCTTCGTCTTCTTCGTCCGGAACGAAACCACGACAGGGTCGCACGGCGGCTGCTTCGAGACGCCACCTCGTGGGTTGGTCGCGGCTGCCTTCTTCCTCGTCGGTAGTTTCAGCCCAGCGGCAACCACGGGACGAGGGGCTGCAAATCTGCCGCGCGATTTGGGGGAGGCATCGGGACCGGCGGTAAACGCGAAGGCCACCATCCCCGCAGCGGCGCTAGCGACCGCGGAGTCGAAGGCATCCATGGGGACCGGCAGTGGCAGGCGACGACAGTGGCGTGGGAAAGTTTTACGCGGCAGTTGGGCTACGCGCGCGACTGCTCTGGTTTTACTGGAGATTTACTCCAAAGGCACAAGCGATGCAAGTTTCGCTAATGACCAACGGAGGCCGGGCTCCAGTGAGCTCGTTTTTTTCAAAATCATATTTATACAACGCAAAAAAATTTGAATTTTTTTCTACATATACAAAAAAAAGTTTCAGAACAATATAGTTTCATACGTGGCGTACACAAAAAAAAACAAATATGTAAATGAAAATGGGCCATTTTGTTTTTGTTGGTGGGCCTAGATTTTGTCTTTTTTGCACAGCATGCAAATCATAATATTTTTGAATGAAAATTTCCAGATCCATCATGAATATGTATAAGTTTTCACGGGATACTTTTTGAATTTTTTTGAAACTTGGAAATATGATTTTCAAAGATTTTGAAAAAAAGGGCTCACTGGAGCCCGGCCTCCAAAAATTCGCACCCTGCAAGTTTGCATTATTTGGTGACGTATTTTACATCTGGAGCAGAAGCTGGGTTTTTTTTAAACTTTATATCATCTGTTGAAGCATCGTTTTTGGGTCTTTATGATGTATTGGAGATGGTTTAAGGACAGGTCTAGCGACAGCGCATCAAATTTCCAGCAGTTTGATTTCCAGCCGCAAGTAGCTAGAATCGCTGCGATGCGGTTTAGAAATAGGATTGTGTTTGGTAAGAGAATTTTAGCAATTTGGTAGTGAGGAATTACGAGGGTGGGGTGGTGGGTGCTGAAGAAAGGGGCCCATTTATAATCGCAATCACCAACTCCATTACACCAGTAAACAAGATATATCGATGTATACCTACAATGTGCTTCCGTCACATCAAACCTTTATATTTCTCATGTACGTGAAGATCAACAAGTTCACCTCCACAAGAAAAGCTCTTCTCCGCCCGTCGGCGCCGCCGCCGGTCCGCCCCATCTCCGATGGCCTCTAGGCCATGGAGGTGCGGAGGATCTTGGCCCCCCGCCGGCGGGAGGGACCCCGTTCTCGTTCTTGTTAGATTCAGCGTGTTGGTTGGGGCTGTGTGGCGGCGGCGATATCCCATAGTAGGAATAATGTCTCCCACGTTCTATCCCCGTCCCGATGGTGTGTCTAGCATCATCGGAGGGCGTGTGGAGGTTTGTCTCCGTCGGATCTCGCGGGATTCGGTCGGTGCTGGTCTTCGGTGGATCTGTTTGGATCCGGTCTTCGTTCGCCTTTGTTTGGGTGTTTACAGGTTTGATTCTTCTGATCTACGACTTTCTTCATCGGCGATGGTTGCTACTCTGGTGCGCTGGTCCTATGGGGCCTTAGCACGACGACTTCCCGACTGTCTACTACAACAAAGTTTGCCCGGCTCCGATGAGGGAGGGGCGATGACGGCGGCGCGCCTTCGGCTCGCTCCAGTGCTTGTAGTCGTCGCTAGGTGGTCCACGGACATGGTTGTAATTTTTATTACCTTTGTTGTTCTTTGTACTGGCATGATTGAAGATGAATAGATTGAAAGTTTCTCGCAAAAAAAAAAAAAAAACCTTTATATTTCTCACAAATCCTGGTTTTTCAAGTGCCGCAGCGAGGAGTGACACTGAAAATTTCAGTTCAGGTGAACTGAACCAGGGACAGTTCAACATGCAGAATGAGCATCAATGTTCAAACTTGAAAGCATTCTACTGTATTTCAAATCCACTTGCATGAAACCTCACATAAAATAAATAATTCACGCAAAGAAACATAGCATCGAGTGAACATGCCTACATACGAACGCAGTACAAATCCGATACATGCCAAGACACACAAACAAGCAGCAGAGTTGTAGCCATAGTACCCTCTAGTCTCTACTAGTAACAAGCTCCAGTTGTACGAAAACCGCAATACCAGATAAACGGAGAGATGCAATTGTCACCGATCTTACTCCTGCTCCAGCTCTTCCTCTTCCTCGTACTCGCCCTCCTCATCAGCGGTGGCGTCCTGGTACTGCTGGTATTCGGAGACAAGGTCATTCATGTTGCTCTCCGCTTCGGTGAACTCCATCTCGTCCATCCCCTCACCAGTGTACCAATGCAAGAAAGCCTTCCTCCTGAACATGGCTGTGAACTGCTCGCTCACACGCCGGAACATCTCCTGGATGGAGGTGGAGTTGCCAATGAAGGTGGATGCCATGGAGAGGCCACGTGGTGGGATGTCACACACGCTTGACTTAACGTTGTTCGGGATCCACTCCACAAAGTAGGAAGAGTTCTTGTTCTGCACGTTGATCATCTGCTCATCAACCTCCTTGGTGCTCATCTTGCCACGGAACATGGCCGAGGCTGTGAGGTAGCGGCCATGGCGTGGGTCAGCAGCACACATCATGTTCTTCGAGTCCCACATTTGCTGTGTGAGCTCAGGGACGGTGAGGGAGCGGTACATCTGTGACCCACGAGATGTGAGCGGCGCAAAGCCCACCATGAAGAAGTGGAGGCGCGGGAAGGGGATCAGGTTGACAGCGAGCTTGCGGAGGTCTGAGTTCAGCTGTCCTGGGAAGCGAAGGCAGCAGGTGACACCGCTCATGGTGGCACTGATCAAGTGGTTCAGATCACCAACTGTCAATAAGAAGGCAAAAAATCACACATCAGCAATACTGGCATAATGAGGAGTATTTAACAAGCAACTACCATATTGGCAAGATTTTTTTCATAGCACAACTTATATTTCAGCAGGAAAATGTTCAAAGAAACTGCACTAGCAGCAAACCTAACTAATAAAATTAACATGGATAATCTTATAAAGCTGAATCAAGGTCCCTTTCAATCAGATTAGAAAAACTGCACGTAATGATGTCCAGCTTCAATTCAAGCAAATAGTATGCATCACATAAAGGTGCTGAGAAAGCTACAATAGAACAACCACTCTGAAGTCACACTACATCTACCAACATTTTTTCAGTTTAAGAAATTACCTATTCCCACCAATACTTTATGACAGGTAGGCTAGCTACCTATGTACAGAGCACAAAAATCAAACCAACTACATCTAACATCGGTAATCAAACAAGCTAAAAGCACCAACTACAAAATATCGTCTCCAGAATGAACATATTCCCAGCAGATAAAACAAATTCAGATTCCAACATGGCATCAACCAGTTGGGATAAGTTGGTAATTGCATTGTGTACACTACAGTCATGCAGTCAGCTCATACGACCAAAATAAAACTGGCAAAGTATGACACTTGAAAAACTAACTTCTTCAACTTAAAAAGAAGAAATCGCTACTTAGATGGTTGTCAGATGATATATAACTAACTAATGGCATCAAACAGTTAGGATAAGTTGCAGACAGCATTTTGGACACTACAGGCAGTTAGTTTGTGTCAGCGAAACAAATTTATCACAAATTGAATATTGACAAACGAGTTCGACAATTGACTGTCCAGTGCTATAATTCACCACGTTGCCAGCATAATGATCATTTACTATCCACATTAGAAAAGCAAGTACGAGCAGGTAATCAAGCATGGCGTCACAGATCTGCTTACAGCTAGGGGTGGTCAGCTTGAGGGTGCGGAAGCAAATGTCGTAGAGGGCCTCGTTGTCCAGCACCATGCACTCGTCGGCGTTCTCCACCAGCTGGTGAACCGAGAGGGTGGCATTGTAGGGCTCGACCACCGTGTCAGACACCTTGGGGGAAGGGAACACAGAGAAGGTGAGCATCATCCGGTCCGGGTACTCCTCCCTAATCTTGGAAATCAGCAGCGTGCCCATGCCGGAACCAGTGCCCCCGCCGAGGGAGTGGCACACCTGGAAGCCTGGCAACAAGCACGTGAACAAAAGTCAGAATCGCTCGCCGGAATCTGCGGAACGGAGCGACTGGAGTGACTCCTTTAGAAAGGGAAAAGTACCTTGGAGGCAGTCGCAGTTCTCGGCCTCCTTGCGGACGACGTCGAGGACGGAGTCGATGAGCTCCGCGCCCTCGGTGTAGTGGCCCTTGGCCCAGTTGTTGCCGGCGCCAGACTGGCCGAAGACGAAGTTGTCGGGGCGGAAGATCTGGCCGTAGGGCCCCGTGCGGACGGAGTCCATGGTGCCGGGCTCGAGATCCATGAGCACGGCGCGCGGCACGAAGCGGCCGCATGATGCCTCGTTGTAGTAGACGTTGACGCGCTCCAGCTGCAGGTCGGACGTGCCGACGTACCTCCCCGTGGGGTCGATGCCGTGCTCGTCGCACACCACCTCCCAGAACTTGGACCCGATCTGGTTCCCGCACTGCCCGCCCTGGATGTGCAGGATCTCCCTCATCTTCGCCGCCCTACGCTCCCTGCAAAAATCGAGCCGAGATTCTGCGTCAGATCCGTCGGAAACCCCGGCAGAAATCCGAAACAAATCGAAGAAAACTAGGCGCGGAGAACCCCAACGAAATCCACCGGAAAATTGAGGGGCAGAGCGAGGATTCGGTTGCGGCGTTACCTGGGGAGAGGATTGAAGCCTTCTCGTCGGGCGTGGGGGAGTGAGAGGGGATGGGGATTGGGTTTGGGGGGAGAGCGCGTGTGTGTTCTTGGTGTGGCCAAAATGGGGGCGGGTTTTTTATAGCGGCGCGTGGGGCTAGGGCACCGGATCGGACGGCCGAGGCGCTTCGCCGTCCGATGAGGAGGATCGGGCGGCTCCGCCCGCGTTGGCGTCGGGTGGCCCGTTGGGGTCTGCCGGATTTTGAATTTTTTCGGGTGGGAGGAGCAGGACCCAGGTGGAATGACGGAAGTGCCCTTCGAGCGTGACTGTTAAGCAAAGGATTGTGGCATCGCCAAGTGGCGACTTCGGAGGGCACGCGAGTGTGGGCTGTAGATGGTGTTTTTTCTCCCCTTAAGTATAAGAAGTAAATTGGAAATACAATAGGGTCGCTGTTGAGATTGCGGATGGTTCTTCGGAAATGGAAACATTTGTAGCTGGCCGACCGGCTCAACGATTGCACCACACGCATGCTAACCACACGATTAAAGTTGATCACACATACGACGCAATGTGGTTGCATGTATACCTTGCAGAAATATCGTGGCCTCTCTCTCCTCCACCTTATCTGTCGTTCATTCCTCACGGTGGCGTTGTGTCACTCTCGGCCCCAACCTCCTATCACGCAGCGGCGTTGAAAGACGGACATGGTTGCCTCTCCTCGCCCCCTCCTCCTCCTCCGTCCTTCATGGCAGTTAGGCTTGTGAGTGGTTGTGGACGAGGAGGGAGGCACGCAGCGCCCTGACCGGCGATGTTAGAACCATCTCGTCTGCGAGCTGCAACCGGCTTAGCGAGAGTTGCATACGGCGAGGGGCGCTGCTAGAGCGTCGACGACATCATGCTATCATGGGGCGGCATGGGATGCTGGAACCGGTTCGACCGTGAGCTGCAACCGCGATGCCCAAATGCTGGAACCGACATCGTCCTTGCTGCAATCGGGCAGCTCCACAGCTGCGACGGCCTGTCTTTTGCTGGAACCTGCACTCCGGGGAGCTGCAACCGGCTTTGCGGAGAGCTACAACCAGCAGTGCAATGTGCTACGATCAACAGAGGGGTGGTGGGGAAGAGAGGTATTTTTTGCTGGAACCATGTGTCAATTTTGTTGCATCCAACATTTTTTTGCTGGAACCGGTGATGGGACCAACACGACATGGGAGCTGCATCGTTGATTTTTGCTGGAACCGACAACGTGGACATTTTTGCTACTACCGTTGATGGACGAGAACGACGGGGAACTGCACCGACCTTTGTTCTGACGACGGGATATGACGGTGGTGAGCTGCAACCAGCAAAGACAGACATCTATGACCGGGAGCAAGATATAGAGGGATGCGGCATTGCTGCGAGAGCGACTCCTTTTTTCTCCCCGCGAGATGTGCGGAGGAGGACCAAGAGGGGACCGTAGATTTGTGCGGTATCGTGTGGTTACACTTGCACATGTTGGGCGGCTAGCGACCGGCCAACCGAAAGTTGGGTCGTCCGACCGGCGCCTATCAGTGCCCTTCGAAAATATATGGAAAAAACACGCAAACACATACGTCCTTGACATGTTCTACACCATCCATTTCGTCAATATATGTACAATATTTTCATAGCAAAGCCGCCTAGCTCTACACATTGATGATCTTGAAACCCTTAATGGTCTGCATGAGGCAGCTTACTTTTTTCTCCCCGAAAGCGGAGCATAGAAGCCTCAATCGTTCAGTTTAGTAGAAGAGAGTTGTTCGGTTAATTAGCGGAAAACTGGATGAAAATATTATACACTTTTATGAGAGCCTAAGAAGTAAAAGCCCGACACAGCATACAGACTACTCTTGAGCCATGAAGCGACGAGAACACATGCAGATCGGCCAACGCCCCCGACACACTGCTCGTGCAAATCACCAACATTTTGACTGCATCATCGCACAAGTACTCCCATCGATTGGTTGTAGCTACAGAGATAAACACACTCACACCTCAAGTGCCAACCACCCAAAAAACTAAACACCGTCCATCATGAAATCATGGGCGCCTTCCCTTTGGCAGCACCCTTATTGCTTTTGTTCCTCTTTGGTTTCTCCCTCTCTGGTTTCTCCTTCACGAGGGAGTCCATTGTTTTTGCCTGGTCCAGGGTGATTGGTGACCCATTTGGCAAAGAAATCGCAAAGCTTGGTGTAGTTGTCATCAACCAGGTGGCCTTTCGTGAACATGCGCCAACATATAGTCCGCCTCAACATCATCAACCGCAAATTCCACTGGCCCAATGGACTCAACCGCAAGAATGTCAGGAACATTGCCATCACGGACACCAACACGAACCTCCGCCAGGCCCAAGTCCATGCTAGTCACAATATCCACCATTTCCATAGATGACCCCCCTACTTGCTTCATCCAAGCGTCATTATGGTCTTCCACAATGGCGCCCTCAGCGACATCCTCGGGTAAAGTGACACTTTGCATCTTCTCTGAGCACACTGCAACAAGAAAGCGTCACTTATCCTCATAAGTCGCGCGACAATCCCCATAACCCACACGACGTGTTGAGGTCAACACAACCATCAAAGACGGCGAGAAGGTGCGATGGAGCAGGGACCGAAGAAGTCATCTAGCCCGACATCTAATGTGGTGGACTGAGCAAGGTCCAAGCCAACAACATGCCTCAACCAAAACCCGATGGACAAAACCTCCTCGCGCAAAGGCGGATCACCTATGCCATCATGTCTTACATCTGCGACCAAAACCATGCCAACTAAGCCGCGAAAGCAACCTGCAACAACATACTAAAAGCTGCATTATCCATGCCATAACAAACATAAAAATGGACACTGGGCATCGTGATTGTTGTGGTGTCCTTCAACATGGCAAAAGACGATATGGACCTTCGGATAGTGATGCGTAATGATCACCGTCCACGGGAGGCAGTGTCGCAACCTGGCCCATAAGCGGGCATCAGGGACCCATGAGACACGCAATGGATATCGCGCAATGGAGCGCCTGACATGATCAAGCAACATCGACCTTCCCGCTCCTGGTGCCCTAAATGCGGACAACCACGGCACCTGAATGAATGATAATCCCCAAGTGCAAGGAATTGTCATAGTACTTTGCAATACTAGAGGTGGTAAGTATGGAGTGTTGAACCCACAAGAAGCTAAAGGTAGGATTAGTATTCTCTCAGGTTCTATCTGCCACTGATACAATCCTACGCACATCTAATGTTATTTTCATCTAGAAGCAAGAAATAAATCTACTTTATGGGTATAAAAGGATAGCTTTGCAAGATAATAAGGAACATATAAATAAAAGTTAGCTGTTATTTTGTAAGAGCACAATAAAGTAAAGGATTGTCCTTAAGCAATTCAATTTGTAACTAAAGTGATAATCATCTATTGGAGTTCTTTGTGCGGGAGAGGCTGATACTTGTGATCTGCGTTGGGTTTTCCGTGAAGAGGAACGGGTGATGCAACACAATATAGATAAGTATTTCCCTCACTTGAGAACCAAGGTTCATCGAACCAATAGGTGTAGCACGCAACCCCCGTCTTCAGCGACTGCACACAAAGAAGCAAACACTTGCATCCAACGCGGGCAAGAGGGTTGTCAATCCCCTTGGACTCGTTATTTGCAAGCTAGTGAAGTATGTAGATGATAGTTGAATAAAGTAAATTGCAAAATAAAATAAAAACAAATAAATGGTAGCAAGGTATTGAAAGCTTTTGTAAATATATAAGTGAATAGACCCGGGGGGCCGTAGTGTTCTCTAGTGGCTTCTCTCATGTAGTAGGCATACAGTGGGTAAACAAATTATTGTTAGGCAATTGATAGAAAAGCGCATAGTTATGTGATATTCACGGCAATGATCATGTGTATATAGGCATCACGTCCATAAGCAAATAGGCCGACTCCTGCCTGCACCTATTACTATTACTCCACGTCGAGAGCGCTTCTATGCTTGCCTCTCTAAGTATTAAGTTCATGACAAACAGAGTAATGCTTGGAGAACGATGACATGATGTAGACAAAGAAAACTCATTCAATATGAATTAACCCCATCGTTTTATCCTTAGTGGCAACAATACAAAGACGTATCTTGTCCCCTTCTGTCACTGGGATATAGAAACCCGTCAGATTGAACCCACTACAACGCACCCCTCTCACTGAAGAAATATCAATCTAGTTGGCCAAACTATTTCAATAGACCGGAGAGATTTACGAAGCTATAATAATAATGCAAATAAGAATCATAATAGATTTCGGATAAGACTCAAATCTTTTTCATGAATAATCTGAACATAAACCCACAATTCATCGGATCCCAACAAACGCACCGCACAAAGTGATTACATCCAATAGATCACCGCGAAGATGCGATGAACTTTGTATTGAAGATCAAGAGAGAGAGATAGCCATCTAGGTACTAACTACGGACCCGTAGGTCTGTAGGGAACTACTCACACATCACCATGGGAGCAACAAGGTTGATGTAGAGGCCCTACATGATCAATCCCCCCTCCGGCAGGGCACTGGAGCAGGGCTCCAGATGGGCACACGGCGGAACAGAGACTTGCGGCGGCGGAAAAAGTGTTTCTGGAGGCTCTCTAGGGTTTTTGGGAAATATTAGAATTTATAGGCTAGAGAGGGGCGTCGGGAGACTCCCGAGGGGGCCAGCACACAACAGGGCGCGACCACCCCCTAGGCGTGCCCTGTTGCATGCTCGCTCCCTCGTGCGGCCTCTGGTCTCCTCCCGAAGCTCTAGGTCTTCTTTTGGTCCAGAAAAAAAATCATAAAAAAGTTTCGGGGCAATTGGACTTTGTTTGGTATTGTAAACCTGAAAAGCCAAAAACACATAGAAAACAACAACTGGCACTGGAGACTGGGTTAATAGGTTAGTGCTCAAAAATAATATGAATTGGTAAATAATCACCCAAAAAAGCATCCTAGAATGATAATATTATAGCATGGAACGATAAAAAATTATAGATACGTTGGAGACGTATCAACACCCCCAAGCTTAATTCTTGCTCGTCCTCAAGTAGGTAAATGATAAAAACAGAATTTTTAATGTGACATGCTATCCAACATGTAATCTATTGCAGGTATGATCATTGAGAAACGATGAATTAACATGCATCAACATGGCAATACTTATAAACATAAGCAACATAATCATCAAGTTTCAAAATATACGATCCTTAAAGAATGTCCACCCCCTATTCATTTTATCATATTAGAATAGCATGGCTCCGTCTTCACCACACAAATACAAATGTCAAGCACCATGGTGTCAAGTCAGGCAATTGGATCATACTTCTTAACACGCTTCAGCTTTTTATTACTCACGCAATATATGAGCGTGAACCATGGATATGGCATAAAGGTGGAATAGAATATGGTGGTAGGTTTAAAAGGGGTAAAAGTGGAGAAGAAAGTCTCGCATCAACTAGGCGTATCAACGGGCTATGGAGATGCTCATCAATAGATATCAATGCGAGGAGTAGGGATTGCCATGCAATGGATGCACTGGAGCTATAAGTGTATGAAAGCTCAAATGAAGCTAAGTGGGTGTGCATCAAATTTGCTTGCTCATGAAGACCTCGGGCATTTGAGGAAGCCCGTCATTGAAATATACAAGCCAAGTTCTATAATGAAAAATTCCCACTAGCATATGGAGGTGATAAAACAAGAGACTCTCTATATGAAGAACATGGTGCCACTTTGAGGCATAAGTGTGGAAAAAGAAGTACTAGCACCGTCCCTTCTCTCTTTTCTCTCATTTATTTTTTTCTTTTTCTTTTTCTTTTTCTCTTTTTTTCCTTTTTCTTTCTTTCTTCCTTTTTTTCTTTTTTTCTTTCTTTTATTTTCTGTCTGGAGTCTCATTCCGACTTGTGGGGGAATCATTGTCTCCATCATCCTTCCCTCACTGAGATAATGCCCTAATAATGATGATCATCACACTTTTATTTACTTAGAGCATCTCCAACAAGCGCCCAAAAAACGCCCCGCGCTGCAAAATTTCCTGTTTTAGCGCGCGCGCGCAGCGAAACGGGGCGCTCCAGCGGCCGCCCAAAAACCGCGCGCGCGGCATAAGTGCTTCCGCGCACGGAGCGTAACGGCATCGCGCGCCGCTTATTTGGTGCGCCCGCTCCCGCGCGCGGAAGCACTCGAGCGCTCGCGCCTCGTCTCCCACCTCCCTCCACCCCAGCGCCCGCGCCGCCGCCGCACCACCCATTTGCTTGGCCGCCCACCCGACAGCGTTTCCCCGACCTATCCCCGTGCCGCTGCAGCTTCCTCTCCCTCCCTCTAGTTGCCGCCGGCCCTTGCGCGCGCCATTCCTCCGGCGAAAAGCGCTTGGCCGCCCACCGGCGCTCGGCGCCCACAAGGTGTTTGACAGAACGCCCACAAGGTATATATTGCTCAAACTACACATTTTTTACATTAATTTGATGCTTGTTGTTCGTAGTTTTTATAGACTAGTTTAAATTCAATATTGTAGATGAGTTCGTCATATAATTCTTCCGAAGAAGAATTTGATATTGAAGAGGAAGAGGACCTTGCAATCATCGTAGCTATGCACATCAATAAAAAACCGAAGCACGGTGGCTCGGTTATGGGTCGGCAGAAAATTTGGAGGGACAAGATCGATGCCGACAACATATTGATGAGGCACTATTTTGTGGAGAATCCCACATACCCCGAGTCGTATTTCCGGCGCCGTTTTAGCATGAGCACCGGGTTGTTCAAGCGCATTGCAGAGAAACTAGCGAGCCATGATTGTTTTTTTCAGCAAAGGAGGAATGCCGCCGGAGAACTCGGGCATAGCACCTTTCAAAAGGTGACAGCCGCTTTGCGTATGTTAGCATACGGTATTCCAGCTGATCTAGTTGATGACCACTTGGCCATGGGTGAGAGTCAAGCCATCATGTGTGTCAAGCGCTTTGCAGTCGGAATTGTGCAAGTGTTTGGCCCAGAGTATTTGAGATCTCCCAATGCTGAAGACGCCGCAAGGCTTTTGGAGATGAACAAAGCTCGCGGCTTCCCAGGTATGCTTGGCTCAATAGATTGCATGCATTGGAGTTGGAAGAACTGTCCTAAGGCATGGCATGAACAATTCCGCGGCGCGAAAAAGGGTTCTGCTATAATCCTTGAAGCGGTGGCCGATCAAGAGACTTGGATTTGGCATGCTTTTTTTGGAATGCCTGGATCTTTGAATGACATCAACGTTGTTAATCGGTCACCACTGATGAATAAGATTGCAAATGGTGATATGCCACCGATACAGTTCATAGCAAATGGTCATACATACAACTATGACTACTATCTTGCGGATGGCATCTATCCAAAGTGGCAAACATTTGTGAAGCCGTTGAAAAAAACGCAAGGTAAGAAAAATCTATATTTTCACAATGCTCAGGCGGCGGCTAGGAAAGATGTGGAGAGAGCATTTGGGATTTTGCAAGCCCAATTTGCTATTGTGAGAGGACCGGCTAGATTTTGGGATCAAAAGATCCTTTGGTACATCATGCACGTTTGTGTGATCATGCATAATATGATCATCGAGAATGAACGTGGCCAAAATTTAGACTACTCTCAGTACGAGCTCTTGGGACATCCCGTGCGAGTGCGGCGGAGTGCTGCGAGGGTGGCCCGATTTGTTGCCTCCTATCATGCTATTCGGCGTGCCGAAACGCATGATGGTCTTCAGAACGATCTCATCGAGGAGTGGTGGGAATGGAATGGCCGACAAAACGCATGATTTATTTGGTTGTTTGATGTTGTATGTTTGATGTTGTATTGTTGAACTATTTGTTGTACTGGATGATAAACTATTTGTTTGAGTTGTAATAAAATTGAACTATTTATTGTTGATTTATTTCTTATGTGTTTGATCTTTTGGTTTTGTTTTTGGAGTGCATATGTTGTTTCTGATGGGCGCGCGCGCCGTGTTTTTTCAGCGCCTGCTGGAGTGCCGCGCGCGCGCTATATTTTGCGACGGCCGCTGGAGCCAGCGCCCGCCGGCGTGCTAAAAACTGCTATTTGCGCGCGCTAAAACAGTTTTTTGGGCGCCGCGCGTTGCGCGCCTCTTGGAGATGCTCTTACAACTCAACATGAAAAATATATTATGACTCTATATGAAGGCCTCTGGCAGTGTACCAGGATGTGCAATGATCTAGCGTAAAATGTATAAAAAATTATGAACGGTGGCTTTGCCACAAATACTATGTCCGCTTATATGATCATGCAAAGCAATATGACAATGAAAGTGCTAGTCATATGATGTAACGGTGGAAGTTGCATGACAATATATCTCGGAATGGCAGTGGAAATGCCATAATAGGTACGTATGGTGGCTGTTTTGAGGAATATATAATAAGGCTTATGTGCAACAGAGCGTATTATGTCACGGAGTTTGGATGCACCAGCGAAGGTTGCACCGATCCTCGAGGTAAGAATGGGCAATGCACGGTACCGAAGAGGCTAGCAAATATGAGGTGGTGAGAGTGCGTACATCCATGGATTCACATTAGTGATAAAGAACTCACATACTTATTGCATGATTTTATTAGCTTTCTCGAAGTAAAGTACTACTCGCATGCCCCTAGGGAGGAGGTTGGGAGGAGTTAACCATCGCGCGCCTCCGACTTAAACAACACTAGGATTTCAACGAGGAATAAGTATGCTCACACATTATCACCATGCTATAAAAATATTTAGATGAACAGCAAGTTAACACCCTCTAATTCACAGTATTCTTACTAACCAATGATCATGCACTCAAGCCCTTTCATATTACCACATAAATATCATTAACCCACAATTTCTCTTTATGTGCTACATGTGATTTTGATTATGCACTCATTGGATACCTATTATTTTGGACTAGTGTTATAACCCATGCAAATTACCGTCACTATTTATTAACTCTCAAACAAATTTAAGTGAAGAACGAGAGTGCAATTATTTCTATAAAATCTATACGCACCATGCTCTAAAAGATATAAGTGAAGTACTTGAGCAACTGCTAAGCTCAAAGGATATAAGTGAAGCACAAATAGTATTCTAATGAATTATGGTGATCTTGTGTCTCTCTCAAGTGGGTGTGTCCAGCAAACAATGATTTTGGAAAAGCAAAAACAAACAGCAAAGTAAAGCAAACAATGCTCCAAGCAAAACTCATATCATGTGATGAATAAAAATATAGCTCCAAGTGACATACCGATGGATTGAGACGAAAGAGGGGATGCCTTCCGGGGCATCCCCAATCTTATACGCTTGAGTCTTCCTTGAATATTACCTTGGGGTGCCTTGTGCATCCCCAAGCTTAGGATCTTGCCACTTCCTATTCCTTTATCCATCATGATAGCACCCAAAACTTGAAAGCTTCAGCACACAAAAATCAACAAAACCTTCGTGAGATCCGTTAGTATAGAAAACATATAAAATACTATAGGTACTGCTATAATTTGATTCTTATTTTATTATTGCATAAGGTACTTGATACGTCTCCAACGTATCTATAATTTTTGCTTGTTCCATGCTATTATATTATCAATCTTGGATGTTTTACAATCATTTTATAGCAACTTTATATCATTTTTTGGGACTAACCTATTGACATAGTGCCAAAGTGCCAGTTGTTGTTTTTGCTTGTTTTTTACTTCACAGAATATCAGTACCAAACGAAGCCCAAACACCGCGAGACTTTTTCGAGATTTTTTTTGGGCCAGAAGACATCCAGTGGGCTGAAGAAGTACCAGAGGGGATGGTCGGGGAGACCACTGTAGGATCGAAAGTATGTCTAGAGGGGGGGTGATTAGACTACTTGACCAAATAAAAAATTCTACCTTTTCCCAATTTTAGTTGTGGGCAGATTTTAGCAATGATAGCAAGTCAAGCACACCCTACACATGCATGTCTAAGAGTATATCAGCAGAAAGTAAAGACAAGCACATGTAATAGAGGTAAGGGTTAGAAGATCAAACGCAATTGTAGACACGAAGTTTTTTCCCGTGGTTCCGATAGGTGGCGCTATCGTACATCCACGTTTATGGAGTCTTCAACCCACGGAGGGTAACGGTCGTGAGAGTCCATGGATGGCTCCACCCATAAGGGTCCACGAAGTAGCAACCTTGACTATTCCATAACGGCTTCCGTCCACGAAGGACTAGCCTCACTATGGGTAGATCTTCACGAAGTAGGCGATCTCCTTGCCCGTACAAACTTCTTGGTTCAACTCCACAACACGAAGTAGGAGGCTCCCAAGCAACACCTAACCAATCTAGGAGGTGCTACCCTCCAAAAGGTAATAGGCTTGATAGTGATGATGAACTCCTTGCTCTTGTGCTTCAAGATGATAGACTCCTCAACACTCAATCACTCTCTCATAGATTTGGCTTGGTAGAAGGGATTGATTGGGTGGAAATCAACTTGGGATGGCTAGAAATCAAGATCCATATGGTTGGAGTGGATGATCTTGATCTCAACACAAGGGTAGGTGGTTCTCTCTCAGCAATTTGGATATGGGAAGTGGGGAAATGTTCTGAGTGCTTCTCTTTCGAGTGGGATGTGGTGGAGGGGTATATATAGGCATCTCCAAAAATCCAACCGTTACACCATTATTGACCAGGTGAAACCGAAGCAAAACTCGGTTGTACCGATCTGTTCAAAATGTGGCAACTTTCGGAATCTCGGTGAGACCGATATAGGAATCTCGGTGGTACCGAAACGAGTGGCCAAGGGCAGTTCCCAAAACTTGGTGAGACCGAAGTATAAACTTGGAAATTCCGATTTTATGAAATCAGTCACCCGAACCGTGGTCACCAAAACTCAGTTGCACCGATGCAGTCTCGGTTGTACCGAAATGCTAGGGTTTGGCTAGGGTTCTGTCTTGGGTAGAAAATCGGTAGGGCCGGATGAAAACTTGGTGGCACCAATTTTGTGGATTAGGGTTTTGACAGAGTATTTTTGTGGGAGAGCTTGTGGGTGTTTTTGGTGGCTAGCACTTGTGCACGTGGAGCAATTTGTTCACCAACAATACCTTACCCCCTTTTAATAGTATTGGCTTTCCTATGGACTCATGGTGATTTCTCACAAAGTAAAAAGAGAGTCTTCTAGCTTGAAGCTTTGCCAATCCATTCCTTGCATCTTGGGGTATCTCCTCACAATTTATAGCCATCCCATCGTTGGACTTTTCCTAAAATATACTTAGTGGAGACATGAGTCCAATGACATATATGTTGTTATTAATTACCAAAACCACCAAGGGAGCAAATGTGCTTTCAATCTCCCCCTTTTTGGCAATTGATGTCAACATATAGATCAAAGCTTCGACATATGATATAATCAATGAATGGAGTCATCGCTTTGAGAAGTATGTGATAAGCAAGAGCTCCCCCTAAATTTGTGCACTATTTTAAATTTGCGTTTGAATGCAAATGCACAATCGATTAGGTTCATGGGGCACTCTTCCATGTCACATACAGCTTGGTGGTGTGCAAGAATAATATGAATGAACAACATAGCACAACACATCAAGCAAGAAGTGAATGATCAACTCATAAGCATCTCAAAAGATAAGACGTAGTAGCAACACATAAGAAGTGCGTGATCAAACACCAACAAGTTTAACACAAATGACCAACCAAAAGATTTTAAAGTTTTGGAGAGCGATAAAAAGCAACACTCTCTCTCTCTCGAAGTCCTAATGATCTATACAACTTCTTCCCCTTTGGCAACAAGTTACCAAAAAGTTCAAAGGTATAGGACTAATCGTCTCTCTGGGGCTGATCTCCTCCTGGCTCTTGTAGCAGCCTTAGGCAACCCATGAGAACTTGGGGTGCCTGGATCTTCTGAAGATGAGCTAGGATTAGGACTAGTGCCTAGATTTGCATCGATGCTAGGCTCTCTGAAGTCATTTTGACTATCACCTGAAGCTGACACGCTGTCCCTGTGAATGGAGTATAGAAGAGCAGAAAGGTTGAGCATCACAAAAACACAGACATTTTTCAAAATTTAAACTCAGAAACTTTGGGTATGAACTACTGCAAAATACATTTCGGTACCACCGGGTTGAAATTTTCGGAGTCACCGAGACTAACCACTTGCTTAACAGAAACTTGGGCAACCTTTTCGGTGTAACCGAAAAGAACTAATCAGTCTCACCGAAGTGGTTCTCAGAAACTCAGAAAACTGAATCGGTGGAACCGATTCTATCGACTCGGTGTCACCGAGATGCATATTGCGGGAGTTCAGATCCAGAATTTCCTCGTTTTCTAATCTATGGATGTTTCTTGTGGGATAGAACAATTGCACACTGTGGATTGTAGATGAAAGTAACCTAATGCACATGAATCGGATAGAGGAGTGCACGAGGGGCCGGATTCATACCCTAGCTTGGCGATGAATCCGCTACGACGGCGATGGCGGTGGAGATTTCCGTCGATGGCGTGGATCCCAACGGCGAAGGCACTCGGGGAGGCAAGGGCGACGATCAAAGGGTCCTATTGCGGCAGCTTAGGGTTGGGGACTTGTTGTTTGAAGATGAAATTTCAAAACGTCGGGTCCGCCGGATTAAGTACCCTTCACTGTCGGTGTCACCGATACTAAAATTTCGGTGTCATCGAGTTCCTCTACTGTCAGTTGACAGGGAAACTCGGTGAAGCTAAGATTATGGTATCGGTAGTACCGAGGTGCAAAGACAGATCAACCCTAGGCATTCGGTAGAACCGAGATTTTCTGGTTGGTTACACCGAGTTGCACTTTAGGGAGGTTTTGGAGGTCAGCCTTGACGAAATGGTACTCTGAGTGCTCCTCACACAGAGGGTTCGACAAGTTCTTGTTCATGTTTTTGTGATGTAGCATGAATAGAATTTGAGGTGAGAAAGCATAGTTAGCTAGAGAGTGGTCCTAGGCATTCTTGTATATCCAATTGGCAAGAGAGAAAAAAGGCAAATAGCTACAATTGGATATCCTCGAATGAGTAAAGATATGCAGACCAACATGCTCACACAATAAGATATCAAATGAAATCATGGCAAACATGCACAAACATTCTAGCATCTATCAAGCACTTGGGCGATGACGTAGTCATCTATATATGAGTATATTGACTTAGGAGCCAAGTAAGAATACTTGATCATAGGTCATACTCATCGTTTAAGCACAAGTGGGGTTACCACTTTTACATAAAGCATTTAATGTTGTCACATTCTAAGAGATGCTTTAACTCAAGTCTTAGAGTAAAGCCCCCCCTTGATGTGACATCCCCCCCTAAGAGTGATAAACTAACCTTGGGTTTTGTCCTAGAAGACTTCATGTGGGTGATGTAGTGGTGGATGCTCATAGTTGATGAAGATCATCTTGAGTTGGGAGCAATCCTTTTTGTTTCTTACTCTCCTCACCTACATGGGTTAGTCCCAACACAAGAGACAAATACAAGGATATCTATGAACATGGAGTGCAAAGCATACATGATGATGTCAATGGATTCATTAATTACCTTGTCCCTTGCTTACCTTTGAGGGAATGTGTGACTCCTTGAACTATTGCATAATGTTGATGTTGATTGCAACTAGTCCTTGCCAATAATGAATGTGAGTGAATTTCATTGGCGGAGTCACCCCTCAAGAACTTCTCTAGTTCCTCTTCTTGGGGACCCACATCAAGTTGATGGGAATCCTCGGTGTTGAAGTGGCACTTGTAGAAGTTGAGCTTGTAGAAGCCTTGGGAACCCACTTGACCAAAGCTTAGGGTTCATCTTCATATGAGTCGATCTCCTCTTGAAGCTTGTCCTTGCCCTTGAGCTTGTGATCTTGTGGTGGAAGGTCATCTTGAGCTTTTGTTCCCTTGGGAAGAGTATGTTCATACTTCTCCCTTTGAGGAACAAACTTGGGCTTGGGGTATGGACCTTCTTCCCATTCAACTCCATTTGCGTTGAAGTAGCCAATGCCATGGTTCTTCCGGTATCCTCCGTGCTTGCGTACAATTTCCTCAAATTGCTTACATCCGGCCAGGCTTTTGAAGATACCCTTTTCTATAATCCCTTTCAATAGATCATTTTCTTGCTCAAGTGTAACTTGGCTAAGAGAATCGTTAGTGCAATCAATAGAACTACTAGAAGCAATATCATTTGATTCATCATTTTTATTGCTAGTAGTTGAAGAACCTTTCTTGCCTTTGTAACTAGTTTGCTTAGCCTTTACTTGTGGCATGAATGTAGACAAGAGTAGTCATTTGGCTAGATAAGAAGAAGTCTTCTTTCGGAGATCGTCATTGATTGCTTTAAGAAACTCATGCTCTTGCTCCAAGTTGAGCTTCTCGAAGCGTAGCTTCTCATGAGTTCTTACAAGCTCTCTATGATCTTCTAAAGTAGATTCATGAGCTAACTTAAGAGTGTTCAATTCTTTAATTAGTTGTTCTATTTCCTTCTTATCATCATCACACGACTTATCTTGACTAGCATGATCATTGTCTAGCACATTTTGACTAATATCACTAGCTTTATCACATAACAAGTCATCATCTCCAAGTAAGTCATCCTCATCACTATTGAAATCAAGATGTTCGGGATGTGATACCTTGGGGCCTTTAGCCATGAAGCAACTTCCACTCCCTTCATTTGGTGAATCAAATATGTCGTAGGAGTTGGATGAAATGAGTGCAAGTCCAGCAACA
This sequence comes from Elymus sibiricus, assembly GCA_039707655.1. Lineage (NCBI taxonomy): Eukaryota > Viridiplantae > Streptophyta > Magnoliopsida > Poales > Poaceae > Elymus > Elymus sibiricus. The sequence goes on along the minus strand of CM077663.1, from coordinate 311,778,635 downwards.
CCTTCATCTTGACTATAGTTGGAGTCGGAGTGATAGCTCCTCTCGGAGTGGTTGTCGGAATCGGAGTCGGAAACCCATTAACCAACATGAGCTTGATGTCTTCTTCTTGAGTAGCTCTTGGTGTACTTGTCCTTCTTCTCCGAATCCCTTCTTCTCCTTGAGGGTCTTCGTTCATAACGATCATCTCTACTCCTTCTCTCTCTTCGAGGTGACTCATCTCTTGAGCTCTTCCTTCTAGGTGACTCTTCCCTTCTTTTGTGGGGGGGCGTGCACTCATTGGAGTAGTGTCCGGGCCTTCCACAATTGTAACAATTTCGGTCATGACTAGATGAACGCTTTTCTTCATATCTTGAGTTGAAGTTCCTCTCTTTGCCTCTACTCTTGTAGAACTTGTTGAATTTCTTAACCATGAGGCCTATCTCTTCATTGGTTACAAGGTTGTCGCTTGACGTAGCGGGAGCATCACTTGTGGCTTTGTAAGCACCGCTAGACTTGTTGTGAAGTTCTTCCTTGTCTTTGAGTGACATCTCATGAGCAACAATTCTACCAATGACTTCCGTAGGCTTGAGATCTTTGTACTTTGGCATCATTTGGATTAGAGTGCACACGGTGTCATACTTTCCATCCAAAGCTCTAAGTATCTTCTTGATGATGAATTTGTCGGTCATTTCTTCGCTTCCTAAGCCGGCAATCTCATTGGTGATGAGAGCAAGCCTAGAGTACATCTCCGCAACTCCTTCACCATCCTTCATCTTGAACTTGTCAAGTTGACTTTGAAGCACGTCCAACTTAGATTCTCTGACGGAATCGGTACCTTCATGCATATCAACCAAAGTATCCCAAATTTCCTTTGCATTCTCAAGACGGCTGATTTTATTGAATTCTTCGGGGCATAGGCAGTTGAAAAGAATGCCACATGCTTGAGCATTGTATTGCAACATCTTCAATTCATCCACGGTCGCTTCACGATCCGGTTCCTTTCCATCACCAAAGAATTCACCTTGCAAGCCAACATGAACAACAGCCCAAACGGCGGGGTTATGACCAAGAATATGCATTTTCATCTTATGCTTCCAACTAGCAAAATTAGTACCATCAAAGTACGAACCTCTACGGTGGTAACTTCCCTCACTAGGCGCCATACTCTCCTAGGTTGTGAAACCAATGCAATGGATACCAAAGCTCTGATACCACTTGTAGGATCGAAAGTATGTCTAGAGGGGGGTGATTAGACTACTTGACCAAATAAAAAATTCTACCTTTTCCCAATTTTAGTTGTGGGTAGATTTTAGCAATGATAGCAAGTCAAGCACACCCTACACATGCATGTCTAAGAGTATAGCAGCGGAAAGTAAAGACAAGCACGTGTAATAGAGGTAAGGGTTAGAAGATCAAACACAATTGTAGACACGAAGATTTTTCCCGTGGTTCCGATAGGTGGCGCTATCGTACATCCATGTTTATGGAGTCTTCAACCCACAGAGGGTAACGGTCACGAGAGTCCACGGAGAGCTCCACCCATAAGGTTCCACGAAGTAGCAACCTTGACTATTCCATAACGGCTTCCATCCACGAAGGACTAGCCTCACTATGGGTAGATCTTCATGAAGTAGGCGATCTCCTTGCCCGTACAAACTTCTTGGTTCAACTCCACAACACGAAGTAGGAGGCTCCCAAGCAACACCTAACCAATCTAGGAGGCACCACCCTCCAAAAGGTAATAGGCTTGATAGTGATGATGAACTCCTTGCTCTTGTGCTTCAAGATGATAGACTCCTCAACACTCAATCACTCTCTCATAGATTTGGCTTGGTAGAAGGGATTGATTGGGTGGAAAGCAACTTGGGGAGGCTAGAAATCAAGATCCATATGGTTGGAGTGGATGATCTTGATCTCAACACAAGGGTAGGTGGTTCCCTCTCAGAAATTTGGATATGGGAAGTGGGGAATTGTTCTGAGTGCTTCTCTTTCGAGTGGGATGTGGTGGAGGGGTATATATAGGTATCTCAAAAAATCCAACCGTTACAACATTATTGACCATCTCGGTGAAACCGAAGCAAAACTCGGTTGTACCGATCTGTTCAAAATGTGGCAACTTTCGGAATCTCGGTGAGCGATATAGGAATCTCGGTGGTACCGAAACGAGTGGCCGAGGGCAGTTCCCAAAACTCGGTGAGACCGAAGTATAAACTCGGAAATTCCGATTTTATGAAATCAGTCACCCAAACCGTGGTCACCAAAACTCGGTTGCACCGATGCAGTCTCGGTTGTACCGAAATGCTAGGGTTTGGCTAGGGTTCTGTCTTGGGTAGAAAATCGGTAGGGCCGGAAGAAAACTTGGTGGCACCAATTTTGTGGATTAGGGTTTTGACAGAGTATTTTTGTGGGAGAGCTTGTGGGTGTTTTTGGTGGCTAGCACTTGTGCACGTGGAGCAATTTGTTCACCAACAATACCTTACCCCCTTTTAATAGTATTGGCTTTCCTATGGACTCAAAGTGATTTCTCACAAAGTAAAAAGAGAGTCTTCTAGCTTGAAGCTTTGCCAATCCATTCCTTGCATCTTGGGGTATCTCCTCACAATTTATAGCCATCCCATCTTTGGACTTTTTCCTGAAATATACTTAGTGGAGACATGAGTCCAATGACATATATGTTGTTATTAATTACCAAAACAACCAAGGGAGCAAATGTGCTTTCAACCACAACCCACCAGGGCGCGCCAGAGGCCCCGGGCGCAGCCGGGTGGGTTGTGCCCTCCTCGGGATGCCTCTCCACCGCCTCTGATGCCTATAAATTCCCAAATATTCCAGAAACCCTAGAGGAGTCGACGAAAAACACATCCAGCCGCCGCAAGTTCCAGAACCGCGAGATCCAATCTAACACCATCACGGAGGGGTTCATCATCCTCATTGGTGCCTCTCCGATGATGCGTGAGTAGTACACCATAGACCTACGGGTCCGTAGGCGGTAGCTAGATGGCTTCCTGTCTCTCTTTTGATTCTCAATACAATGGTCTCTTGGAGATCTGTTTGATATAAACTTTTGTGGTGTGTTTGTTGGGATCCGATGAATTTTGAGTTCATGATCAGTTTCTATCCATGAATATTATTTGAGTCTTCTTTGATCTCTTATATGCATGATTACTTATAGCCTCGTATTTCTTCTTCGAATCTTTGGTTTAGTTAGGCCAACTAGATCGATTTTTCTTGCCATGGGAAGAGGTGTTTTGTGATGGGTTCGATCTTGCGGTGTCCTCTCCCAGTGACAGAAGGGGCAGCGAGGCACGCATGTATCGTTGCTATTAAGGATAACAAGATGGGGTCTATTCCTACATGAATAGATCTTGTCTACATCATGTCACCATTCTTATTGCATTACTCCGTTTTTCCATGAGCTTAATACACTAGATGCATGCTGGATAGCGGTCGATGTGTGGAGTAATAGTAGTAGATGCAGAATTGTTTCGGTCTACTAATCTTGGACGTGATGCCTATATAATGATCATCGCCTTGGATATCGTCATGATTATTTGATCTTCTATCAATTGCCCAACAGTAATTTGTTCACCCCCCGTGTGCTATACTCATGAGAGAAGCCACTAGTGAAATCTACGGCCCCCGGGTCTACTTTTCCAACATATTGCTTTCCGATCTATCTTTTTTCCGCTTTTGTTTTCAGATCTATTATTCCAAAAACCCAAAAAGACCTTGCTGCACTTTTTATTTGCTTCTTTTATTTTGCATTCTTGAGAGATCTATCTATCCAATCTATCTTATCCTAATCTATCTTTTTACCGTAGAGAGATTGACAACCTCTCTTTTGCGTCGGGTTGCAAGTATTTATTCTTTGTGTGCAGGTGTTGTTTATGTGGTGTTGGTGATCCTCCTACTGGTTTGATACCTTGGTTTCATAACTGAGGGAAATACTTACCGTCGCTGTGCTGCATCATCCCTTCCTCTTTGGGGAAATACCGACACAGTCTCAAGCCACGTCAGTACTGTATTTTAACTTCTCCATGGCTTATACCCCCCTCCCCCGATACAATCCATAGCATTATCAAAACAAGCAAACTATGCAAGCAAAAAACAGAATCTGTCTAAAACAGAACAGTTTTCAAAGATCTGTAGAGAACCTATACTTATGTAACTCTAAAAATTCTGAAAAATGAAAACAACCTGAAGAATGTTTATAGAAATACTTCATAAAAAATTTAGATCAAAAAGACATTCCAGTAAAATCAGAGAAATTCTGCATTGGACGCTAAAGTTTGTGTTTCTGCACCGTATCAATTCTACTCATCTTGTGAGTCATCCCAAAGGCTTTACTTGGCAAAAAAACTAATTTAAACATAAAAACACAATCATTACAGAGGCAATAATCATGTTATCAAAAACAAACAGAAAGTAAAAAGCAAAAATAAAGATAACTATTGGGTTGCCTCCCAACTAGCGCTATTGTTTTATGCCCCTAGCTAGGCATAATGCATAGTATCAAGTGTTGTCATCTTTGGTCTCTAGCTCCTCAATCACACAACCATTTTTTCCTAAAAGGAGGGAGCTTGAAGATAGGATCTTTTATCAAACTTATAAAATTGGGATGCACACTAATCATCTTAAGATCCTCATTTCTTTTAATAGGAGTGATACTAGTATTCTTGGGGACGTACATAATCTTAGAATTCTTTCCGTGAGTGGTACTAGCATTAGCCTTGGATGGGGTAAAAGCGGAACCCATTTTATCAAAGACTTCCTCTATTTTATCAATTCTACCAAAACTTTGCTCTACCCGCTCATTCATAGTTGTATCTTTCTCCTTTAATGCTTTCAAAGTGATTCCTATCTTTGACCCAAGTTGAGTAATATGATTGTGAATCTTTTTATCCAACTCCTCAAGTTGTTCTTTAGTGGCAATTTTATTTTCAATAATATCAAGCCTTTGCATAACATGTTCCAAGGTCAAAGTAGTTTCATTAATAACAAGGGGTGGTGTCCCAACTAAATTTTCCATGGCTTTGAAAGCGTCCGAAGTATGACTCATTAAGAAATTACCACCGGTAATAGTATCAAGTACGAACTTATACCAAGTAGTAATACCCGCATAAAATTACGAAGTAAGATATTGGGGGACTGCTTATGAATTGATTTATTTTGAGCATTGCAAATCCTATGCCAAGCATCTCGCAAACTTTCTCCTCCCCTTTGTTTAAAATTAAGCACCTCATTCTCGAGAGTAAAGGGAACATAAGTAAGACTAGCCATAGAAACAAGAAAACAAGCAAAGATAAACATTTTTGTATTTTTGATTTTTAAATAGCAAGCAAAATATAACAGCAAATAAAAAGTAGAACAAGTGAATGATAAGTTGTGCGAAGTTACTTGATAGTAGGTTGGTGATACTCCCCGGCAACGGCGCCAGAAATCCTTCCTGATACTTGTGATTTGCGTTGGGTTTTCTGTGAAGAGGAACAAGTGATGCAACACAGTATAGATAAGTATCTCCCTCAGTTGAGAACCAAGGTTTATCGAACCAATAGGAGTAGCACGCAACCACCGTCTTCAGCGACTGCACACAAAGAAGCAAACACTTGCACCCAAAGCGGGCAAGAGGGTTGCCAATCCCCTTGGACTCGTTATTTGCAAGCTAGTGAAGTATGTAGATGATAGTTGAATAAAGTAAATTGCAATATAAAATAAAAACAAATAAATGGCAGCAAGGTATTGAAAGCTTTTGTAAATATATAAGTGAATAGACCCGGGGGTCGTGGTGTTCTCTAGTGGCTTCTCTCATTTAGTGGTGGGTAAACAAATTACTGTTGGGCAATTGATAGAAAAGCACATAGTTATGTGATATTCATGGCAATGATCATGTGTATATAGGAATCACGTCCATAAGCAAATAGATCTACTCCTGTTTGCACCTATTATTATTACTCCACGTCGAGAGCGCTTTTATGCTTGCCTCTCTAAGTATTAAGTTCATGACAAACAAAGTAATGCTTGGAGAACGATGACATGATGTAGACAAAGAAAACTCAATCAATATGAATTAACCCCATTGCTTTATCCTTAGTGGCAACAATACAAAGACGTATCTTGTCCCCTTCTGTCACTGGGATATAGGAACCCGTCAGATTGAACCCACTACAACGCACCCCTCTCACCGAAGAAATATCAATCTAGTTGGCCAAACTATTTCAATAGACCGGAGAGATTTACGAAGCTATAATAATCATGCAAATAAGAATCATAATAGATTTCCGAGAAGACTCAAATCTTTTTCATGAATAATCTGAACATAAACCCACAATTCATCAGATCCTAACAAACGCACCGCACAAAGTGATTACATGGAATAGATCACCGCGAAGATGCAGTGAACTTTGTATTGAAGATCAAGAAAGAGAGAGATAGCCATCTAGGTACTAACTATGGACCCGTTGGTCTGTAGGGAACTGATAACCCACAAGTATAGGGGATCAATTGTAGCCTTTCTCGATAAGTAAGAGTGTCGAACCCAACGAGGAGCTAAAGGTAGAACAAATATTCCCTCAAGTTCTATCGACCACCGATACAACTCTACGCACGCTTAACGTTCGCTTTACCTAGAACAAGTATGAAACTAGAAGTACTTTGTAGGTGTTGTAGGATAGGTTTGCAAGATAATAAAGAATACGTAAATAAAATCTAGGGGCTGTTTAGATGAAGAAACAACTAAGTTAGTCTTAGTAGAGAGCTTTTTGTCACAAGAAAGTTATTTGTCCCTAGGCAATCGATAACTAGACCGGTAATCATTATTGCAATTTTATATGAGGGAGAGGCATAAGCTAACATACTTTCTCTACTTGGATCATATACACTTATGATTGGAACTCTAGCAAGCATCCGCAACTACTAAAGATCATTAAGGTAAAACCCAACCATAGCATTATAAGGTATCAAGTCCTCTTTACTCCCATATGCAACAACCCACCTACTCGGGTTTATGCTTCTGTCACTCAAGCAACCCACCATAGGCAAATCATGAACACATTGCAACACCCTACAGCGAGGATCCCTCACGCTTGCGCGACATGGAGAGCACCATAGGACAGCACCAATTATAAAACATGCAACTCAAACCAATCATGATCATCAATTAACCCCTAGGACAAAACGGATCTACTCAAACATCTTAGGATAGCCATACATCATTGGGAAATAATATATAGCATTGAGCACCATGTTTAAGTAGAGATTACAGCGGGGAGAAGGGGTGTTACACCGCTGCATAGAGGGGGAGAGAGTTGGTGATGACGGCGGCGAAGTTGTTGGTGTAGATCGTCGTCACGATGATGGCCCCGGCAGCGTTCCGGTGCCACCGGGAGAGAGGGGGAGAGAGCCCCCCTCCTCCTTCTTCTTCCTTGGCCTCCCCCCTAGATGGTAGGAGGGTTTTCCCTCTGGTCCTTGGCTTCCATGGCGGCGGAGGGGCGGGAGCCCCTCCGAGATTGGATCTCTCTCTGTGTTTCCTTCTGTTTCTGCGTTCTCAGATTCTGGCCTTTCACCGTTTCTTAAATTCCCGGAGATCCGTAACTCCGATTGTGCTGAAATTTTAACACGATTTTTATCCAGATATTAGCTTCCTTGCGGCGAAAGAAGGGCACCAACCGCCTTACGGGGTGGCCACAAGCCAGCCTGGCGCGCCCTACCCCCCAGGGCGCGCCCCTATGGCTTGTGGGCCCCTCGGGCACCGCCTTCTGTTGATTCCACTTCCCAAAATTCACATATATTCCAAAAAAAATCTCCGTAAGTTTTTATCCTGTTTGGACTTCGTTTGATATGGATTTTTTGCGAAACAAAAAACATGCAACAAACAGGAACTGGCACTGGGCACTGGTTCAATATGTTAGTCCCAAAAATAGTATAAAAAGTTGCCAAAAGTATATGAAAGTTGTAGAATATTGGCATGAAACAATCAAAAATTATAGATACGACGGAGACGTATCAGCATCCCCAAGCTTAATTCCTGCTCGTCCTCGAGTAGGTAAATGATGAAAAAGATAATTTTTGATGTGGAATGCTACCTAGCATAATCTTGATCATATAATCTAATCATGGCATGAATATTAAGACACAAGTGATTCAAAGCAATAGTCTATCATTTGACATTAAGACAATAATACTTCAAGCATACTAATAAAGCAATCATGTCTTCTCAAAATATCATGGCTAAAAGAAAGTTATCCCTACAAAATCATATAGTCTGGATATGCTCCATCTTCATCACACAAAGTATTTAATCATGCACAACCCCGGTTTTAGCCAAGCAATTGTTTCATACTCTAGTATTCTCAAACTTTTTCAACTTTCACGCAATACATGAGCGTGATCCATGGATATAGCACTATAGGTGGAATAGAATATGGTGGTTGTGGAGAAGACAAAAAGAAGGAGATAGTCTCACATCAACTAGGCGTATCAACGGGCTATGGAGATGCCCATCAATAGATATTAATGTGAGTGAGTAGGGATTGCCATGCAACGGATGCACTAGAGCTATAAGTGTATGAAAGCTCAAAAGAAACTAAGTGGGTGTGCATCCAACTTGCTTGCTCATGAAGACCTAGGGCAATTTGAGGAAGCCCATCATTGGAATATGCAAGCCAAGTTCTATAATGAAAAATTCCTACTAGTATATGAAAGTGACAACATAGGAGACTCTCTATATGAAAACATGGTGCTACTCTGAAGCACAAGTGTGGTAAAGGATAGTAGCATTGCCCCTTCTCTCTTTTCTCTCTTTTTTTTGCCTTTTTTTTGTGGGCTTCTTTGGCCTTTTTTTTATTTGGGCTTCTCTGGCCTCTTTTATTTATTTGTAAAGTCCGGAGACTCATCCCAACTTGTGAGGGAATCATAGCTTCCATCATCCTTTCCTCACATGGGACAATGCTCTAATAATGATGATCATCACACTTTTATTTACTTACAACTCAAGAATTACAACTCGATACTAGAACAAAATATGACTCTATATGAATGCCTCTGGCGGTGTACCGGGATGTGCTATGATCTAGCGTAGCAATGACATCAATGAAAACATCATGCTAGCTATCTTACGATCATGCAAAGCAATATGACAATGATGGTGCGTGTCATAATAAACGGAACTGTGGAAGTTGCATGGCAATATATCTCAGAATGGCTATGGAAATGCCATAATAGGTAGGTATGGTGGCTGTTTTGAGGAAGGATATATGGTGGGTGTAATGCACCGGCGAAAGTTGCGCGGTACTAGAGAGGCTAGCAATGGTGGAAGGATGAGAGTGCGTATAATCCATGGACTCAACATTAGTCATAAAGAACTCACATACTTATTGCAAAAATCTATTAGCTATCGAAACAAAGTATTAGACACATGCCCCTAGGGGAGAGGTTGGTAGGAGTTAACCATCGCGCGCTCCCGACCTCCACACAAAGGATGACAATCAATAAATAAATCATGCTCCGACTTCTTCACATAACGGTTCACCATACGTGCATGCTACGGGAATCACAAACTTTAACACAAATATTTCTACCAATCCACAATTACTCACTAGCATGACTCTAGTATCACCATCTTTATATCACAAAACTATTGCAAGGAATCAAACATATCATATTCAGTGATCTACAAGTTTTATGAAGGATTTTATGACTAACCATGTGAATGACCAACTCCTGTTAACTCTCTAAATAGATATAAGTGAAGCATAAGAGTTTAATTCTTTCTACAAAAGATATGCCCACGCTCTAAAAAAATATAAGTGAAGCAAAAGAGCATTCTACAAATGGCGGTTTTCTATGTGTAGAGAAACAGGCAATCCAAACTTCAAATGATATAAGTGAAGTACATGAAGCATTCTATAAAGCCATACTCAAAAGATATAAGTGAGGTGAAAATAGCCTTCTATAAATCAACCAAACACTTTCTCATACCAGCATGGTGCATTATTAAAAGAAAAATAAAAAGCACACGACGCTCCAAGATTTACGCATATCATGTGACGAATAAAAATATAGCTCCAAGTAAAATTACCGATGGTTGTTAGAAGAAAGAGGGGATGCCTTCCGGGGCATCCCCAAGCTTAGTTTCTTGGGAGTCCTTGAATATTACCTTGGGGTGCCTCGGGCATCCCCAAGCTTAGTCTCTTTCCACTCCTTATTCCTTCATCCATCGTGATCTCACCCAAAACTTGAAAACTTCAATCACACAAAACTTAACAAAACCCTCGTGAGATCCGTTAGTATAATAAAGCAAATTACAACTTTAAGTACTGTTGCAAACCCATTCACATTTTATTTTTGCATTGTAGCTACTGTATTATAACTTCTTTATGGCTTATACCACCGATAAAATCGATAGTTTCATCGAAACTAGCAAAACAATGCATTAAAAACAGAATCTGTCTTAAACAGGATAGTCTGTAGCAATCTGAACATTCACCATACTTATATAACTCTAAAACTTCTAAAAAATTAGGACAAAATATAAAATTTGCATATAAGTAATGTGTAAAAAATTCAGAAACTTTTGACATTCCAGTAAAAAATGTAAATTCACGCACTACAGCCAAAGTTTTTGTTTTTGCACTGCACACACCAAACAAGCAATCTAATCATCCTAAAGGCAAATCTTGGCACATTATTTTTATAATACAATGGATTTATACAAGGGGATAATTATTTTTGTTGAAAAGTTTCTGTAATTAAGATTCACACGGTTTCCATGGTCATGAACAAAGTTCAAGGCTAGCTCCCACTTTCACAATGCTCGTCCCTCTCACTTTCACTTTTCTTTTTGAAAAAGTTTTAGGTTCCCCTCTTTATTTTTTTTGTTTTTTAAACTATATAAAAGCACACAACAGAATAAAATGACTCTCTAAAACTTCCGGGTTGTCTCCCTGGCAGCGCTTTCTTTAAAGCCATTAAGCTAGGCATAAAGTGCTCAAGTAATGGATCCACCCGGATCCCAAGATATATCAAAGCCAATTTTAATTAACAATGATTTGTAATTTAGTAGTGAGCATAAAGTAACATATATCATGCAACAACGAAGTCTAACTCTCTTCCTATGCATCGGCATGTCATAAAAGAACAATTCATGCACACAAAGTAAAGGCCGATACATAGCATAAGCAGTTTCTTGCAATTCTATTGTGTTGGAAACATAGAGAGGTGGAGATGTAGTTCCTCTCTCATAATAATTGCAAGTAGGAGCAGCAAGCACATGCATATTATATTTATCAAAATCATCATGTGCAATGGTAAAACACAACCCATCAATATAATCCTTAATAAGCGCAAACTTCTCCGATATAGTTTAGTTGGGAGAATTCAAAAAGATAATAGGACTATCATGTGTGGGTGCAACAATTTCACGTTTAACATAAGTAACTATAGCAAGTTCATCTCCATAAGCATCATTCATATTGGCATCATGGCCACAAGCATAGCAAGCATCAAGTTCATCAAAAAGGGATATTTCAAATGAATCCAAGGGATCATAGCAATCAACATAGAATTCATCCTTCGGTAAGCACGAAGGGAAATTAAACAATGTATGAGTTGAAGAGTTACTCTCATTAGAAGGTGGGCACGGGTAGCTAATCCGCTTTTCCTCCTTTTGTTCTTCGCTCTCCTCGTCATCTTTTTCATCTAATGAGCTCACAGTGTTAGGAATTTCCTCTTCCATAGTTTCCTGCAAAATATTAGTCTCCTCTTGGACAGCGGAGGAGTCCTCAATATATGGCTTAACATAAGCATTAGAAGCATAGTTTTCATAGCAATATTTAAGTATGGCAAAACTTTCGGATTTGTAAAGAGTAGCATCATACTTTTCAATCAAAGAAGCAATTTCATAGGCACCCTTAAAAGCAACAAATTCTTCAATTTGCTCAATATCATAGTAATTATAAACACCCTTGGCATAAGAAGATACGATTCCATTATCCTTAAACTCACATTGATAGGGAAGGTGTTTTTTAGGGTCTTCAGAACAACAAGTAAAATCATAAATTTCGCATAAATTCCAAGCATAGCATTGCAAAGTATTAATATGATGCCATAAAAGTTTCCCTTTTTGAGATAAGCGGTGTCGCACATAATAAGCATGCTCATTTAATGATTTGCCCTCAACTAAGCTAGTTGGGGTTTCAGCACGAGCACAAGTGGATCGAAGATGACCCAAGTAATATTCTTCGGTGGTACGGAACACTAGTGGTTCCTCAACTTTTGGAGCAGCAAATACATCTAATTTTTTTGGTATTTTGCGTTTCCTACCCATATCTAAAGATAGAAAACAAGTTAATAACAGAAAAATAAAAATTACTTAGTGATAAAGCAAACAAGCACACATGAGAATATTCACCCCACGCTATTGCTCCCCGGCAACGGCGCCAGAAAAAGGTCTTGATAACCCACAAGTATAGGGGATCAATTGTAGCCTTTCTCGATAAGTAAGAGTGTCGAACCCAACGAGGAGCTAAAGGTAGAACAAATATTCCCTCAAGTTCTATCGACCACCGATACAACTCTACGCACGCTTAACGTTCGCTTTACCTAGAACAAGTATGAAACTAGAAGTACTTTGTAGGTGTTGTAGGATAGGTTTGCAAGATAATAAAGAACACGTAAATAAAATCTAGGGGCTGTTTAGATGAAGAAACAACTAAGTTAGTCTTAGTAGAGAGCTTTTTGTCACAAGAAAGTTATTTGTCCCTAGGCAATCGATAACTAGACCGGTAATCATTGTTGCAATTTTATATGAGGGAGAGGCATAAGCTAACATACTTTCTCTACTTGGATCATATGCACTTATGATTGGAACTCTAGCAAGCATCCGCAACTACTAAAGATCATTAAGGTAAAACCCAACCATAGCATTATAAGGTATCAAGTCCTCTTTACTCCCATATGCAACAACCCACCTACTCGGGTTTATGCTTTTGTCACTCAAGCAACCCACCATAGGCAAATCATGAACACATTGCAACACCCTACAGCGAGGATCCCTCACGGTTGCGCGACACGGAGAGCACCATAGGACAACACCAATAATAAAACATGCAACTCAAACCAATCATGATCATCAATTAACCCCTAGGACAAAACGGATCTACTCAAACATCATAGGATAGCCATACATCATTGGGAAATAATATATAGCGTTGAGCACCATGTTTAAGTAGAGATTACTGCGGGGAGAAGGGGTGTGACACTACTGCATAGAGGGGGAGAGAGTTGGTGATGACGGCGGCGAAGTTGTTGGTGTAGATCGCCGTCACGATGATGGCCCCGGCGGCGTTCCGGTGCCACCGGGAGAGAGGGGGGGAGAGCCCCCCTCCTTCTTCTTCTTCCTTGGCCTCCCCCCTAGATGGGAGGAGGGTTTTCCCTCTGGTCCTTGGCTTCCATGGCGGCGGAGGGGCGGGAGCCCCTTCGAGATTGGATCTCTCTCTCTGTTTCCTTCTGTTTCTGCGTTCTCAGATTCTGGCCTTTCACCGTTTCTTAAATTCCCGGAGATCCATAACTCCGATTGGGCTGAAATTTTAACATGATTTTTATCCGGATATTAGATTTCTTGCGGCGAAAGAAGGGCACCAACCGCCTTACGGGGTGGCCACAAGCCAGCCTGGCGCGCCCTACCCCCCAGGGCGCGCCCCTCGGGCACCGCCTTCTGTTGATTCCACTTCCCAAAATTCACATATATTCCAAAAAAAATCTCCGTAAGTTTTTATCCCGTTTGGACTTCGGTTGATATGGATTTTCTGCGAAACAAAAAACATGCAACAAACAGGAACTGGCACTGGGCACTGGATCAATATGTTAGTCCCAAAAATAGTATAAAAAGTTGCCAAAAGTATATGAAAGTTGTAGAATATTGGCATGAAACAATCAAAAATTATAGATACGACGGAGACGTATCAGGAACTACTCACATATCACCATGGGAGCAGCAAGGTTGATGTAGAGGCCCTCCGTGATCGAGCCCCACTCCGGTAGGGCACCGTAACAGGGCTCCAGATGGGCACATGGCGGAACAGAGACTTGCGGCGGCGAAAAATATATTTCTAGAGGCTCTCTAGGGTTTTGGAAATATTAGAATTTATAGGCCAGAGAGGGGCGTCGAGAGACTCCCGTGGGGTCCAGCACACAACAGGGTGCGACCACCCCCCTAGGCGCGCCTTGTTGCGTGCTTGCTCCCTTCTGTGGCCTCCGGTCTCCTCTCAAAGCTTCTAGGTCTTCTTTTTGTCCAGAAAAAATCATAAAAAAGTTTTGGGGCAATTGGACTTCGTTCGGTACTGTGAACCTGAAAAGCCAAAAACATGCAGAAAACAACAACTGGCACCGAGCACTGGGTTAATAGGTTAGTGCTCAAAAATAATATGAATTGGTAAATAATCACCCAAAAAGCATCCTAGAATGATAATAGTATAGCATGGAACAATCAAAAATTATAGATACGTTGGAGACGTATCAGAGGCGTACGCTAACATGTAGCAAAATCCATTGGTTACAAGTAATTATAATTGGAACTGGTCTTTGGCATTGGATTAATAGGATGGTCCAAATAAAAAATGACATAAATTATTGTCAAAAGATTGTAAAAGTGATATAAATATAGACATTTGAGACGTATCAACAACTCAAGGTAATCACACATGAAATGGTCTCTCCCAAGTGTTGGAAAAAGTAGTAGAAAAAATTCCGCCCTGTGTATCAAGTTCTTAGGATCACTATGAACACACATTTGAGATTAGATTGGATCATTACCAATTCTGTGTCTGCAGTGGAAGAAGGGTCAGTGTAGATCATTGATGTAGGTTCTGCTACCTTGTGTATATGCGTTAGGTTTTTCCCCGAAGAGGAAGGGATGGATTTAGTAAAGCAACAACAAGTATTTCCCTCAGTAAGAACCAATGTTTATCGAACCAATAGGAGGATCAAGCAAACTCCTATCAATAGTACCTACACACGCAATAACGAAATACTTGCACCCAACGCGGGCAAGAAGGTTGTCAATCCCCTTGTGCTCGTTAATTGCAAGGATAAAATCTAATAGTGGTAGATAGATAAATATGTAACTAAAATAAAATAAAAGTAAATAGATGTAGCGAGGTAAATAGGTTTTTAGTAAATATATTTGATAGACCTGGGGGCCATCGTTTTCACTAGAGGCATCTCTCTCAAGAACATACCATACGGTGTGTAAAGAAATTACTGCTGGGCAATTGATAGAAAAGCGCATAGTTATGACGTTATTCATGGCATGATAATTGCTATAGGCATTACGTCTGTGACAAGTATACCGACTCCTGCCTGCATCTACTATTATTACTCCACCAATCGACCGCTATCCAACATGCATCGATGGTATTAAGTTCATGACAAACAGAGTAACGCTTTAAGCAAGATGACATAATGTAGAAAAAGTAAGACAAGCAGTATGTTCAGACCCCATCGTTTTATCCTTAGTGGCAACAATACAAATACGTGTCCCGCTACCCCTTTTGTCATGAGGTGAGGACACCGCAAGATTGAATCCACCACTATGCATCACTCCCTCTGATGATCTACTCATCTACTTGTCCAAAGCAAACTCATAGATCGGAAAGCATACATAGCTATAACAATCACACATAATAAAATTCAGATATGTCTCAATTACTTTCAATGAATAATCTGATCATAAACCTATAACTCATCGGATCCCAACAAACACACCGCAAACCAGGATTACATCGGATAGTTCCTCAAGAAGAACATTGTATTGAAGATCAAAGAGAGAGAACCATCTAACTAATCACTATAGACCCATAGGTCTGTGGTGAACTACTTACACATCATCTTGGAGGCAGCAAGGTTGATGAAGATAGCATCCATGATCGATTCCCCTTTCGTAGAGTACCGACAGAGGCCTCCAGATAGGATTGCCGAAGAACAGAGGATTACGTGTCGGAACAATTGTTTCGGGTCTCCTCCTGGTGGTTTTGGGATTTTAGAAAAAATCTAGAAGTGGAATTAGGTCAGGGAGACCTACGAGGGGACCAGAAGCTCACACGGTGTCCCCCCTAGGGACTTGTGGCCCTCACGTGCAGCGCCTGGTCTCCCTCCGACGCTCCCTAGGTCCCTTCTGGTCCAGAAAAAATCATTGTAAAGTTTCGCTTCTATGCGACTTCATTTGGTATTGTTTTTCTGCGAAACAAAAAATAGGCAAAAAAACGGGAACTGGCACCAGGCACTAGATTAATAGGTTAGTTCCCCAAAATAATATAAAATGGTCTATAAAGCATATAAGATTGCTAATATGATAACATGAAACAATCAAAATTATAGATACGTTGGGGACGTATCAAGCGTCCCCAAGCTTAATTCCTGCTCGTCCTCGAGTAGGTAAATGATAAAAACATAATTTTTGATGTTGAATGCTACCTAGCATGTTTATCATCTAATCTCTCTTTACGGAATGAATATGGGCAAGCGATGAAGTACTCAATATCAACAAAATAATATCCATGTATATAAGAACATAATCATTATTTTTTTGAAATATACGATGCTTAACGAATATTATCTCTACTCATTGAATTATGTAAGCAATGGCACGACTCCGTCTTCCTAACACAAGTACAAATCATGATCACCCCAGTGTCAAGCCAGGTATTTGGCTCATACTTTTTTACGCGCTTTAGCATTTTCAACTTACACTCAATACATCAGCGTGAGCAATCGACATAGCACTACGGGTGGAATAACATATGGTGGTAGAGATCAATAAGGGAAGACAAAAGTTTGGATAGTTGATACGTCTCCAACGTACCTATAATTTTTGAATGTTCCATGCTATTATGTTATCAATCTTGGATAATTTATATGCAATCATATGCTATTTTATATCATTTTTTGGGACTAAACTATTAACCAAGTGCCATTTCTTGTTTTTTGTTTGTTTTTGGACTTTTCAGAAAATCAATATCAAACATAGTCCAAATTGGATAAAAACTTACGAGAGTTATTTTTGGACCAAAAGAGACCCAAGAAGCTTTGGGGGAGGCCAGAAGACCCACGAGGTAGCCACGAGCCGCCAGGGCGCGCCCTGGGGGGTAGGGCACGCCTCCTGGCTCGTGGGCCCCTCGGGACATCTCCTGACCTAATTCCACTTCTATATATCCCCAATTATCATAAAAACATCAGTGAGACACCCAAAAAACTTTTTCTGCCACCGCAAGCCTCTGTTCCTCTGTGATCCCATCTGGAGGCCTTTTCCGGTACTCCGCCGGAGGGGGAATCGATCACAGAGGCCGTCTACATCAACCTTGTTGCCTCCATGATGATGTGTGAGTAGTTCACCATAAACCTATGGGTCCATAGCTAGTATCTAGATGACTTCTTCTCTCTCTTTGATCTTCAATACCATGTTCTTCACGATTTTCGCGATGATCTATCCGATGTAAACTTCTTTTGCGGTGTGTTTGTTGGGATCCGATGAATTGTGGGTTTATGATCAGATTATTCATTGAAAGTAATTGCGTCTTTTCTAAACTTTATTATGCATGATTATTATAGCTTTGTAATTCTCTCAATCTATCCGTTTGGTTTGGCCAGCTAAATTGATTTATCTTCAGTGGGAGTAGTGCATTGTCGTGGGTTCAATCTTGCGGTGCTCTATATCCCAGTGACAGAAGAGGACAAGACACGTATTGTATTGTTGCTACTAAGGATAAACCGATGGGGTTTGAACATATTGCTTGTCTTACTTTGTCTATATCGTGTCATCTTGCTTAACGCGTTACTCTGCTTGTTATGAACTTAATATCTAGAGATGCAAGCATAGAAGCGCTCTCGAAGTGGAGTAATAGTAGTAGATGCTGAATCGTTTCGATCTACTTGTCACGGACGTGATGCCTATATACATGATCATTGTCATGAATAACATCATAACTATGCACTTTTCTATCAATTGCCCAACAGTAATTTGTCGACCCACCGTATGCTATGTATTCGAGAGAGAAGCCTCTAGTGAAAACTATGGCCCCCGGGTCTATTTAAACCGTATTGCTAAAACCCTAAAAACCTTGGTGAAATTTATCTACTTTTATTTATTTTTACTTTTCATTTATTTATCTATCAATATCATAAGTAATCCTTGCAAGTAAGGAGTTCAAGGGGCTTAACAACCCTCTTCCCCGTGTTGGATGCAAGTGTTTGGTTTTGTGTGTGCAAGTATTGTTGACTTAAAGTCGTCGTGATTCTCCTACTGGTTCGATAACCTTGGTTCTCACTATGGGAAATACTTATCGCTATTATTGCTTCACCCTTCCTCTTCGGGGAAAACCCAATGCAGCTCGCAAGTGGGAATTTCTGGTGCCGTTGCCGGGGAGACATCATCAACTTCACACGAGGTCCCTTCACACAAACTATTATTCACTTATTCTACTTTTTACTTGTATTTTTATATTTACCTTTATATTTTTTTCATAAAAAGAAACAAAAAACACACATTTTTTTTGCTAGTTTGCTTGCTTTGTCGTTATGGCTAGTTCTTCTTTAGTTCCTTGTACTCCCGAGAATGAAGTGCTTAATTTTAAACAAAGGGGAGGAAAAAATTTAAAAGATGCTTGGTATAGGATTTGTGATGCTTAAAATAGATCAACTCATAAGCAATCAACTACCATTCTGCTTCGTAACTTTTATGTGGGTGTCACAACTTGATATAGATATGTGCTTGACACTATTACCGAAGGGAATTTCTTGACTAGTAACACTATGGATGCTTTCAATGCTATGGGAAATTTAGTGGGATCACCACCTATCACTATTAATGAAACTATAATGACTTTGGAAGATGTATGTGTAGACTAGAAGCTATTGAGGATAAAATGCCTACCATTGAACATATTGAAAATTTAGTCAAACAGTTCCAAAGTCAAATCAATCAAGTTGGTTCCAAAGTAGGAATTATTCTAAAGGCTCTAAAAGAGAATGAACCAATAGTTAGTGAACGATTAGGACAAAGTCCCTCCAAAATTGATAAGTTGGAACAAATCATTAATAAACTAGGTTCCGCTTTCACTTCCGCTAAAACTATCGATAGGACTCATCCTAATAAGAATCCAAAAATTATGTATGTTCCTAAGAATAAAAGTGCCACATCTAGTAAACGGAACGAGGATCTTAAAATGATTAGTGTGCACCCAAACTTCATAGATATAATAAAGGAACCTATCATTAAAAACAAACCTCCTCATTTTGTTCCTAGGAGTGTGATTATCAATAACTTGTATGATAAACCTCCTAGAAAGCATGCTTACATAATTGAGGAGTTGGATGTGAAGAATGACAATACTTGAAACAATGCATTATGCCTAGCTAAGGCATAAAACAATGGGATTTCTATTTTCATGCCCTTCCTTCCTTAATTCTGCTCAGTTTTGCCCAAGCCAACAAACTTTCTCACCTTTGCCCTCCCCCTCCACCACTTGCTCACAAAAAGCCAAACGGAGCACCACCGTCTAGTCAAACCCTTTGACCGTTACCTCTTAACTACTGGGCTGGCCTGATATCCTGATAGGTGGGTCGACGCGTTTGGGTCGGCCGAGCATGCACCCAACACTTGGCCGACCCATTTTCTTTGTGCGCACCACGTAAATAAAAAAAGAGGCAAATTCATACTTAATACTAATTATACATTAAAACGGCACGCAACCGCCCTCCAAAGTCCATATTTACATTACTTAAAACATAAAAAAACTTAATTAATAGGTCGTCGTCCCTGCGGTGCCCTAGGCGTCCTCGTCGTCCAAGCCAGGACCACCGGTCATGTCCACATGCTCCGGCACCGGGTTTGCCTAGGTAAAGGTCGCCTCCCATGCACGGGATGCATCCTGCGCCGGTTGCGTCGCCGCGGGCACGACGCTCCGCCTCCTCCTCCCGTGCCCAGCGGGCATGGTGCTCCTCCTCCTTGCGCTCCGCCTACATGAGGCGCTCGGCCTCCTCGCACTCCGCCGCTAGGTGGCGTTGCCTCTAGTGCTCGAGGTACGCGGCCTCCTGTGTCGGCGTAGTCCCGTGTCATACGGGGGGCGCGCTGACCCACTCATGCACGCGACACTCCCCTGTGTACTCTGTCGGCTGGGGCGGCAGCGGCGGGAACGGCTCGGTCTTCAGCACGGGGAGCCGTAGCGCCGAGGGGGGGACGACGCAGTCGTCGATAGCAGATAGGGCGAGGGCCTCCGCCAACCTCGCCTGGTAGTCTGCCTCCTTCGCCTCCGCCTTGCGTCGCTCCTCCTTGATGGAGGTTTCCATGGCAGCCGCCAGCGTCACCTGGTACGCCTTCTCCTCCTCCTTCTCATCCTTCTTGATGACGGGGGCGGCGGAGGGTTGGTGTGGTGCTCCTGGACGCTAAGGCGACGTTGCTCCTCGTGCTCGGGGGCAAACCACCTCCCCTAGTTAGGAGAGTCCAAAACATACGCCTCCATCCGACGTTGCTCCGGCGTAAGGAGCTCCCGCCGCCTGCGCACCTCCTCGGCGTGCGCCCGCTGCGACCGTGGCACAACCAACACCGGGATCCGCTGCGGATCCACATGCCAGTCGTGTGGCAGCGTGACATCCAGGTATGGTAGCGGCTGCCTGTACACCTAGTGCCGGCGCACCCGGTGCACCGGAATGTGCAGGCGCTATTGCACGGGGGGCCAGGTGCCGGTGGTGGTGGAGGAGGAAGCGTGTGCGAGGAGAATGTGCTGGGGGTGAACTTCCCCTTGCTCTTGCCGGAGCCGCTGAGGAAACCCATGGCTAGGGTTTGGTAGTCACTGGCAAGGGAGCACGTGGGTGAGGGAGTCCAGGACTAAGGGGTCCTCAGGCCGTCGGTTCACCTCTGGTGGGCTGCCTCGGTGGGCCACTCTGTGGTAGTTGCATGAAGGCCAAACTACAGGATGATCTCATGTTTGGAAGGGAAGGCTCCGAAGACTTGGCGTGACCTCCAAGACTAGAGGGAGGGAATGGACGTATCTATGCCCAGATGGAGACCTACCATGTGCAACCCTAGGGTTTAGCTCATTTGATCTCGAGGTAGATCAACTCTGTAACCATCATACTTATCAATACAATCAAGCAGGACGTAGGGTTTTACCTCCTCACGAGGGCCTGAACCTGGGTAAACATCGTCTCCTTCGTCCCTTATTAACCATCAATCCTAGATTCATAGTTCGGGACCCCCTACCCGAGATCTGCCCGTTTTGACGCCAATATTGGTGCTTTCATTGAGAGTTTCGCTGTGAGATCACCGGAGGATCGATGGCTCGCCTAATCATCAGTGAACAGGTCTGTAACAAGGACACTTTTGTCTCTGGACAGACCTTCGCGTTCGGCAGCATTGTGCTGCATGCTGACTCGACCGACCATCTAGGCCCGATCGAAAATTTCGCTCACGGCCAGGAGATCAGGTTTGGGAACCTAGAGTTCACCTCCGACTCCCGTGGCGATCTGTTTCTTACTGAGCCCTCGGTTTCGTCCGACGGGCCCGAAAGCCCCGAAGCTTTAACTTCGGGCCCTCTGTCCATCCCAACCCTCAGATCTATCCCCGCCGGAGGACCAGCCTTGAGCTCGGATCCGCTGATAGTACCTGAGTACCGGTGTTCAGTCTTTGCCGAACACGCCCAACGCGAAGACGCCCTGGAGCTTAGCTCCAAGGGTCCTCTGGAACTGACCCGGTCGACCTCTGATGGTTGAATGAAGCTCTAGACCGGATCCAGTCAATGACAATCGTGGACGACCCGAACTCGACCCGCGTTCAGATCGACCTAGAGGCCGGTTACGAGGAATTTTATGGCCCACCCACCACCCACTTAGTAGCCACTGTCGAAGATTTAACCGACAGGTTGGACTACGCCTCTGAAGAGGCATAAGACACGGATGAAGAGATCGACGCCCTCGCCCCTATCACTACTGGGTGGTGGACGACCACCTCCACCTACGATGTCTACATGGTGGACACCCCTGATGATAGGGACAAATCCGGCGAAGCGCCGTCAAAACGCCGTAAACAATGCAAACGATCCAAGATGAACAAGGGAAGGGAAGCCATCGTAGGCACCGGAGAAATCGACACCCCAGAAGACCTTGGCGACCTTGAAGCCCCCGAAGAACCGCTTGAGGACCCGGAGAGGCTCGAGGATCAGCGCGGCGCCGAGGATCCCAATGATTCCGAGGACGACAACTACCTCCCCCCCGCCAAGGAGGAGGAAAGCCTCGAAGCGGAAGACTTCACCATCCCCGAAAACCCCGAGGATCAAGAACGATTCAGGCGGCAGCTCATAGCCATCGCTCGAAGCCTAAAGGCAAAGCAGCAGCAGCTTAAAGCCGAACAAGATACCATCAATAACAGATGGATGAAAGTGCTTGCGGCCGAGGAAGGGTTCGGCATTGAGCGACCAAATCAAAACAAGAGCTACCCGCACCGGCACTGATAACCCACAAGTATAGGGGATCGCAACAGTTTTCGAGGGTAGAGTATTCAACCCAAATTTATAGATTCGACACAAGGGGAGCCAAAGAATATTTGCGAGTATTAGCAGCTGAGTTGTCAATTCAACCACACCTGGAGATTAAATATCTGTAGCAGAGTGATTAGTAGCACAGTAGTATGATAGTTTGATAGCAGTAGTAACAGTAACAGTAACGGTAGCAGTGATAGCAATAGTTTTGTAGCAGTTGGAACAGTAGCAGCAGCAATAGTAACTTAGCAAGAACAATAAGTGGAAAACTCGTAGGCACTGGATCGGTGAACTCGTTGGATGATATTCATCATATAACAGTCATAACTTAGGGCGGCACATAACTAGCTCCAGTTCATAAATGTAATGTAGGCATGTATTCCATAAATAGTCATACGTGCTTATGGAAAAGAACTTGCATGACATATTTTGTCCTACCCTCCCGTGGTAGCGGGGTCTATAAGGAAACTAAGGGATATTAAGGCCTCCTTTTAATAGAGATCCGGAATAAGCATTAACACACGGTGAATACATGAACTCCTCAAACTATGGTCATCACCAGAAAGTATCCCGACTATTGTCACTCCGAGGTTTGCGGATCAGAACACGTAATAGGTGCGTATGACTAGCAAGATCGGATCAAGAACATAGATATAATGGTGATAACATAAACGGTTCAGATCTGAAATCATGGCACTCGGGCCCTAGTGACAAGCATTAAGCATGGCAAAGTCATAGCAACATCAATCTCAGAACATAGTGGATACTAGGGATCAAGCCCTAACAAAACTAACTCGATTACATGATGAATCTCATCCAACTCCTCACCGACCAGCAAGCCTACGAAGGAATTAGTCACTCCCGGTGGGGAGCATCATGGAATTGGCGATGGAGAAGGGTTGATGATGACGAAGACCGAAGATTCCCCTCTCCGGAGCCCCAAACGGGCTCTAGATCTGGCCTCTCGATGAAGAACAGGAGGTGGCGGCGGCTCCGTATCGTAAAACGCGATGAAACTTTCTCTCTGATTTTTTCTCCAAAAATAGGATTTTATAGCGTCGGAATTAGGGTCAGTGGGGAGACTAGGGCGCGCCGGGGGGGGGGGGCTGGCATGCCCTTGTGTCTTGTGCCCAGCCAGGGGCCCCCTCCGGTGGTTCTTGGCTCCAGTATTTTTTATTTATTGTAAAATAAATCTCCAAAAAGTTTCGTCCAGTTCCGAGAACTTCTATTTCTGCACAAAAAACAACACCATGGTAGTTCTACTGAAAACAGCGTCAGTCCGGGTTAGTTTCATTCAAATCATGCAAATTAGAGTCCAAAACAAGGGAAAAAGTGTGAGGAAAAGTAGATACGACGGAGACGTATCAGGCACCTGCTGCCACAATTCAACGACGAGGCTTTCGAGCACGAATCTCCCAGGCGCGCTTAATACGACCAGCCGGACCGCCCCCCTCGAGGACGGGACAGGGCGACTGGAGACACCGCATATAGGCCCACGTCACCTCGCATAAGAGGAAAGGGGCCAGCACAACCTGAGGATAGGTATGACCTAAGACAGGACCTGGACTATAGAGCAGGTCACACTAGATCCATCTACGGATCTAGGGGATACTCCCCCGCTAGACGGGATGGGTACCAATTGTGGCTCGACCAAAACCACAGAGGCAAGGAACAATACCGGGCCCAGACAACAACCGATTTTCGGCGTGACGTAGCCCGAATCAGAGGCGCCGCTCACCCACTATGTTTCACAGATGAGGTTATGCAGCACCAGTTCCCCGAAGGGTTTAAACCCGTGAACATAGAACCATATGACGGGACGACGAACCCGGCCATGTGGATCGAAGACTTCCTTCTCCACATTCATATGGCCAGAGGCGACGATCTCCATGCTATCAAATACCTACCACTCAAACTCAAAGGACCAGCTCGGCATTGGTTAAACAGTCTCCCCGAAAACTCCATTGGGAGTTGGGAAGAGCTCGAGGACGCCTTCCGATCTAACTTCCAAGGCACCTATGTCCGGCCCCCGGACTCCTCCGACCTGAGCAATGTCGTTCAGAAAGCCAGCGAATTAGCCATGCAATTCTGGAATCGGTTCCTGACCAAGAAGAATCAGATCGTTGACTGTCCGGACGCCGAGGCAATAGCCTCGTTCAGACACAATATCCGGGACGAATGGCTGGCTCGTCAGCTCGGCCAGGATAAGCTGAGAAGAATGTCCGCCCTGACCTCACTTATGACCCGGTTTTGCACGGGCGAAGACAATTGGCTAGCTCATCGAAGCCACAACCCCGAAGACCCCGGCACCTCCAAAATTCGAGATGGTAACGGGAAGCCAAGGCGCAATAAAAACAAACACCGCCATAGCAACAACGACACAGAGGACATGGCCGTCAATGCCGGTTTCCGCAATTCTAAATCCGGACAGCGGAAGAAACCCCCTAAAGGGAATAGAGACAGACCCACCGCCTTACAAAAAATTACGGATAGGCCCTGCCAGATCCACGACACCCAAGACAAGCCGGCCACTCACACCAACAGAAACTGTTGGGTATTCAAACAAGCCGGCAAGCTCGCTGCCGAGGAGCAGAACAAGGGCCCGCGCAGCGAGGATGACGAAGAGCCTCGTGGTCCGAGCAATGGCGGACAGAAGCAATTCCCCCCTGAGGTAAAAACCGTGAACATGATATATGTCACACATATACCAAAAAAGGAGAGGAAACGCACCCATCGGGAGGTCTACGCCGTAGGGCCCATAGCCCCGTAGTTCAACCCATTGTCGGCTTGCCCGATCACCTTCGACCACAGGGATCACCCGACCAGCATCCATCACGGAGGCTCGGCGACCCTTGTATTAGATCCCATCATCGATGGGTACCACCTCACTAAAGTCCTTATGGACGGAGGAAGTAGCCTTAATCTGATTTACACAGACACGATGAAAAAGATGGGTATCGACCCCTCAAGGATCAAACCTAGCAGCACTACCTTCAAAGGAGTCATCCCTTGCGTCGAAGCACGCTGCTCGGGTACCGAGACGCTGGAAGTAGTATTCGGCTTACCCGACAACTTTCGCAGCGAAGACTTGATCTTTGATATCGTCCCTTTCCGCAGCGGCTACCACACACTCCTCGGTCGTACAGCGTTCGCTCGCTTCAACGCCGTTCCCCACTACGCATACTTGAAACTCAAGATGCCTGGACCCAGGGGGTCATAATTGTCAATGGCAATACAGAGCGCTCCCTCTAGACTGAGGAACACACAACGGCATTAGCAGCTGAATTCCAGTCCGGCGCCGAGGTGCCGAAGCTCCAATCCAATGTCAAGACGCGACAGGCGAACAAACGAGCAAGAGCTCGATCCGATCTCCCGGAACAATTCCCCGCTCAACACAAATAGGGATACGCCCCCCACAGCACGGCCCTGCTACCCGTAAGGTACGTACCTAGAAGGCACAATTTTGCACTTAAAATACCATGGGCAGCTTGGGGGGGGGGGGCATACCATCAAAACCAAGTGGTTGGCTCGACCGAACTATGGTAACACAGCAGGCACCCACCAGGACCTTACAAGCGTCAAGCTCACCCATGTTTTTGGCGATTCTTTCAAGCACCTCTCTCAAAGGTCCTTTCGCCAATGGGAACCACCTTTAAAGGAGCACCCCATCCCTCAAGAGCAAAGGAGCGAAGGCATACCGGGCCACGTCGAGGACATCAAGCCACCCATCGAGGACCCCGTGTAAATCTCCCCTTTGTAGAAGTTTGTCTTTAAACAAAATACCTGTAACAGTTATTTCTGCACTATGAATTGTAAAAATTCAGCATATATCAAGATCATCTTCTACGGTCTATTTGTGGCATTTTATAAAAGTGTTTCCCACTCCTGCCCCAGAAAAACAAAACTGTGCGGTACATGTTAGATGCAACCGGCTAATAGACCGGGGGCTTGATTACAAAACCCACCCGAAGCATCATCCCGTCATTACTTTCTATATGTCCGGCGCCTCGGATATTGCGTTATATGAATCGGTTCCGAATTATATCTTGGGTCAAAGGTTGGGTTGCCCGGATCCTGTGTTTACCCTCTTACGTTCCGCTCATTCGGCTAAAAGGGTAAAGGGAGAACCACTGCGATTGTATTTCCAGCTCGCCTGGTCAAGTACCTCAGTGGAGAAAGCCGAAAATCAACTGTCATAATAAGCGAGAACTAGTTTGCGATCTGAGTACAAGTGTCAAACTCAAAATCGATGGAGGTTATTCCGTACCATACGAGGGGTTTGTACCTTCACAAACCGTGTGGTAATGGTTTTAAACCTCGCTATATCCGAATATCACAAAACACTGGGGGCTAGTTACCAGCCCCCGCAGTCAAGCTCCTATGGCTAAGTGAAAGCACTAAAGCCACATAGTTCGATTGCCTTGTTCCCCCCTCTCGCACCATCGCCTCAGGGCTCTGACATTTCGGCTAAGGGAAAAGTTGTGGAGGTCAGAACACCCCTTGTAATATTTACATGGGGGCTAAAGCCGACGACTGGCAACTTTTAGATTCAAACGGCCACACAGGAGTCAAAATAATTCAAATCTCAAAAGCATGATAAACCGTGCAGGCACATTATAAAACGAAATATTCTTCGGACATACAATAATGTGTTCATTCGTAAATTACATCCTTGGGGCATTGGGTCTCTATCGACCGAGCACCCTCCATCACAGCATTAAAGTAAAGCTCGGGTCGCCTATGCTCCTTCCCAGGAGGCGGGGGCGCAATAGCCATCTCGAACGGCTTCATCCCGGGCCAATGCATCATGGTCCTCGCAAAGGCCATCCGAGCTCCCTCAATGCATACGGAGCACTTAAAGACCTCAATTCGGGATGAGGCATCGCAAAGCTTCTGCACCAGGCCAAAATAGCTGCTCGGTAGTGGCTCCATAGGCCACAGCCGAATGCAGAGGTCCTTCATGGCTGGCTCCGCCATCCTATGCAGCTCCATAAGCTGCTTCATTGGATAGCTGAGAAGGGGACGGGGCTCGGGGGTCTGAAATTGCGCCTAGAACAGTCTCTGTTCCGCATCCCCATCCCGAGTCGCAAAGTGCTTGGCTGCGTCCGATGCACTCCTCGGGAGATCGGTAAAGGCGCCTGAGGAACGCCACAACCGTCTGAGACGAGCAAACCTGTTACCACCAAAGGCACATTGCAGTAAGTACGGCTTACCATCCGCGATCATCCTAACTTGGCGAAGTTCTTCTTCAAAAGACCGCCTATCTACACGCTCCGATTTAAGCTCGAAGGACAGCGAGGACAACTCGGCCGCTTGATCCTTGGTCTTCTGCTCGAGGGCCTCACACTTAGTGCTTGCATCCTGGAGCTCCTGCTGCACCTCGGCCACCCGAGCTTCGTGCTTCTCGCTGGCAACCTTCAGAGAGCTCAATTCGGCAGCCGCTCGTTCGGCCACCACCTTATGTTCGGCGGCCTCCTGCTTGGCCCTCTCTAGCTCAGCCTTGAGGTTCTCGACCTCAGAATTCATGGCTGCACACACAATGGGAAGCCAGATCTTATGAATGAAAACCCAAAAACCTCAATTAATGAGGATGATAAAGGTCTTCGCAGTATAATTCCAACTTACTTTGCATTTCATCCAACCGTTTGTTCAGGCGGTCAAGCTCCTTGTCGGAACTCTTGAGCTTCCGGTTCAGCTCGGCCAGTTCCATGTTGTTGGGGGCCACCGCTGAAGACGAGGCCTGCAAAACAAACTTGCGTGAAACACACTTCCGAGCTATTGGTCATAGACCCTCCGTCAAATCATCTCAGGAATCGATCAAAATTCAAAAGGACACGTATTGCTTTGCTCGTGACCTTAGGTTCTTTGACCCCCGGGTAAGTTTTTCAAACTCACCCATGGCTCGGGGGCTACTATACCTATATGGGATATATAAACCTCACAAATAAATTTCTCCTTGAGAAAAGAGCATTACATGGCTCACCTTGAAGCCCGCTAATAGACCGCCGAAGGCCTCCTTCAGTCCGCTATCGACGGACCGAATACCTTGCAGAACCGCACCCATAAGGGATGGGTGCGGTGATCTTCGGCGATGGAGGAGCTATGCAAAGTCTCCTCCATCATGGCTGGCCACCTGGTTGCGGCCTGCCCCGTCACGGGCGGCACCGGTGGTGGCACTTCTGCTCCTCCTTCCTGAGAAGGCAGAGGCGTCGATGTCGGAGGCTTGGAGGTCTCCGGAGTCGTCTTCGGAGGGAGCACCGATGAGTCACTGCCTCCCTCTTTGCTCGCCAGGAAGGGCTCGACCTCCTGGTCTTCGGTCACCATGGTATGAACCTCGGTCATGACCTCCTCACCCCCAGTGTTCGGCCTGGGAGGGGTCCAGCGGGATATCACCTCCATGGCCTCTTCAGCGGACTGAAGGGGAGAGGTGCGGGACGCAGTTTCGCTCTCTGCCAGCTCGGCGGGCGGGGGATCTCCCTCTAAGACCTATTCGGTCGGGAGATCGCGGGCCGGGCTGCAACGCGAAGGACGTTGGTCCGGTCAGTAACAGAAGCTTCGTATAAGTACAACATAAAATATTCGGATTCGGTATCTCTGGGCCGGGGGCTTGACCCTGGGGGTCCTTCGAGGGATCCTCTCGAAGACCTCGGATTCCTCATCGAAATCCGGGCTATCATCAGGCAGAACCACTTTGGCCCTGCAGGATCTCTTCGGGGCGAGGGGAGCTGGATCCTCCTCCACGTCGACAGACGCCCCCCTTTTCCTTGTTTGAGGGGAGTCAGCCTCACCGCCTTCCTCCTGATGTTCCTCCTCATGAGCAGAGAAGGCCTGGGTCTCCCCGGACCTAGCATCCGGAAGACCTCTTGGGCAGAGACCCTCTCGGGCCTCCTTCTTGTCGCCTTTCTTCTTCTCTTTCTTCTCGGGCACCGAATACGGCGCCGCGACCAGCATCGCCGTCAACAGGGCTGATCTGGGTTCTTCGGGCAGCGGGGCTGGGTCATTGATCTTTAAGGCCTTGTCCAGCCATTTCTGTGAAGGAGAAGAGGATTAATTCCTTGTTAAAAGATAGAACCCGAGCATAAAAACATAAACTTTGCCATACCTGAAGCGGAGGGTTTTCAGCGTCCAGGCCGGTGTCTTCCTCCTCGGCCGGCCAGTCCTTCTGGGGCTTGAACAGAGCCTTCCATAGCTTCTCCTGTTGGGGAACGTTGCATGGGAAACAAAAAATTTCCTACGCACACGCAAGATCTATCCATGGTGATGAGCATCTACGAGAGGGAGAGTGGATCTACGTACCCTTGTAGATCGCTAAGCGGGAAGCGTTAAGAAACGCGGTTGATGTAGTCAAACGTCTTCGCGATCCAAATCGCTAGCCGTCCCGCGATCCAATCACGATCTAGCGCCGAACAGACGACACCTCCGCGTTCAGCACACGTACAGCTCGATGACGATCTCCGCCTTCTTGATCCAGCAAGAGGGAGCGGAGAGGTAGATGAGTTCTCCGGCAGCGCGACGGCGCGGCGACGGTGGTGGTGGAACTATTCCGGAAGGGCTTCGCCTAAGCACCGCCGAAAACTAGAGGGGACGATCTATTGGGAGAGAGGGCTGCACCATGGCCTTTAGGGTTGGGTCTCTTTGGCCCTCTCTCCCTCTAGTATATATAGGAGGGAGGGGAGGGGCCGGTGCCCCTAGGGATCCCCCTAGGAGTCGGCCGAAGTGGGGAGGAGGGGGAGTCCAACTCCAATCCTACTCCTAGTAGGATTCCTCCCCACTTGGAAACCCTTCCCCCTTTTGGGCTTTTGCCTTTTCCCACCTCCTAGCCGCATGGGCCCTTAGGGGCTGGCTTTCCCAGCCCACTAAGGGCTGGTGGGCCACCCCTAAAGCCCATGTGGCCTTCCGGCATGGGTGGCCCCTCCCGGCACTCCCGATACACTACCGGAAATACCCGAAACTTTTCCGGTGACCAAAACGGGACTTCCTATATATCAATCTTCACCTCCGGACCATTCCGGAGCTCCTCGTGACGTTCGGGATCTCATCCGGGACTCCGAACAGCCTTCAGTCACCACCATACATAACTCAATGCTATCGAAACGTCACCGAACGTTAAGTGTGCAGACCCTGCGGGTTCTAGAACTATGTAGACATGACCGAGACACCTCTACGGTCAATAACCAATAGCGGGACCTGGATGCCCATATTGGTTCCTACATATTCTACGAAGATCTTAATCACTTGAACCTCTATGCCAAGGATTCAATTAATCCCGTACGCTGTTCCCTTTGTTCTTCGGCATGTTACTTGCCCGAGATTCGATCGTCGGTATCTCTATACCTAGTTCAATCTCGTTACCGGCAAGTCTCTTTACTCGTTCAGTAATACAAGATCCCGTGGCTAACACTTTAGTCACATTGCTTGCAAGGCTTATTGTGATGTTGTATTACCGAGTGGGCCCTGAGATACCTCTCCGACATACGGAGTAACAAATCCCAGTCTCGATCCATGCCAGCTCAACAGACACCTTCGGAGATACCTGTAGAGTATCTTTATAGTCACCCAGTTACGTTGTGACGTTTGATACACACAAGGTATTCCTCCAGTGTCAGTGAGTTGCATGATCTCATGGTCATAGGAACAGATACTTGACATGCAGAAAACAATAGTAATAAACTAACACGATCACATGCTACGTTCATAGTTTGGGTCTTGTCCATCACATCATTCTCCTAATGATGTGATCCCGTTATCAAATGACATCTCATGTCTATGGCCAGGAAACCTTGATCATCTTTGATCAACAAGCTAGTCTACTAGAGGCATACTAGGGACACAGTGTTGTCTATGTATCCACACATGCAATTGAGTTTCCAATCAATACAATTATAGCATGGATAATAAACAATTATCATGAA
Source organism: Elymus sibiricus (assembly GCA_039707655.1). Lineage (NCBI taxonomy): Eukaryota > Viridiplantae > Streptophyta > Magnoliopsida > Poales > Poaceae > Elymus > Elymus sibiricus. Next base: position 311,747,221 of record CM077663.1, on the reverse strand, counting down.
CAAGGAAATATAAAAATAACCATTTTATTATTGCCTCTAGGGCATATTTCCAACAGTCTCCCACTTGCACTAGAGTCAATAATCTAGCTCACATCACTATGTGATTTACATTGTAATGAATCTAACAGCCATACAGTTCTGGTGTTGATCATGTCTAGCCCTTGGAAGAGGTTTAGTCATCGGGTCTGCGACATTCAGATTCGTGTGCACTTTGCAAATATTTATGTCCTCCTCCTTGATGTAATCGCGGATGGAATTGCAACGTCGCTTTATGTGTCTGGTCCTCTTGTGAAACCTTGGTTCCTTGGCCAGAGCATTGGCACTAGTGTTGTCACAGAACAGAGTCATTGGGTTTAGTGCACTAGGCACTACTCCAAGATCTGTCATGAACTCCTTCATCCAGACACGTTCCTTCGCCGCCTCCGAGGCAGCGATGTACTCTGCTTCGCATGTAGAATCAGCTACTACGCTCTGCTTGGAACTGCACCAGCTTACCGCACCCCCATTAAGAATAAATACGTATCCGGTTTGAGACTTAGAGTCATCCGGATCAGTGTCAAAGCTTGCATCGACGTAACCCTTTACGACGAGCTCTTGATCACCTCCATAAGCGAGAAACATGTCCTTAGTCCTTTTCAGGTACTTAAGGATATTCTTGACCGCCGTCCAGTGTTCCATTCCTGGATCACTTTGAAACCTTCCGGACATACTTATGGCAAGGCTGAGATCGGGTCTTGTGCACAGCATTGCATACATGATAGAGCCTATGGCTGAAGCATAGGGGACGACACTCATCTTTTCTCTATCTTCTCCAGTCACTGGGCATTGAGTCTTACTCAACTTCACACCTTGCAATACAAGCAAGAACCCCTTCTTGGACTGATCCATTTTGAACTTCTTCAAAACTTTGTCAAGGTATGTGCTCTGTGAAAGTCCTATTAAGCGTCTCGATCTATCTCTATAGATCTTGATGCCTAATATGAAAGCAGCTTCTCCCAGGTCCTTCATTGAAAAACTCTTGTTCAAATATTCCTTCACACTTTCCAACATTTCTATATTGTTTCCAATCAGCAATATGTCATCCACATATAATATTAGAAACGCTATAGAGCTCCCACTCACTTTCTTGCAAATACAAGCTTCTTCGTAAACTTGTATAAACCCGAACGCTTTGATCACCTCATCAAAGCGAAGATTCCAACTCCGAGATGCTTGCACCAGTCCATAAATGGATCGCTGGAGTTTGCAAACTTTGTCAGCATTCTCTGGATCGACAAAACCTTCTGGTTGCATCATATACAACTTTTCCTTAAGGAAACCGTTAAGGAACGCTGTTTTGACATCCATCTGCCAAATTTCATAATCGAAAAAGGCAGCTATTGCTAACATGATTCTGACGGACTTAAGCATCGCTACGGGTGAGAAGGTCTCATCGTAGTCAACTCCTTGAACTTGTGAAAAACCCTTTGCCACAAGTCGAGCTTTATAGACGGTGACATTACCGTCCGCGTCCGTCTTCCTCTTAAAGATCCATTTGTTTTGAATGGCCTTTCGCTCTTTAGGTAATACTTCCAAAGCCCATACTTTGTTTTCATACATGGATCCCATCTCGGATTTCATGGCCTCTAACCATTTCTCGGAATCCGGGCCCATCATTGCTTCTCCATAGTTCGTAGGTTCATTGTTGTCCAACAACATGACCTCTAAGACAGGGTTGCCGTACCACTCAGGAGCGGTACGCGTCCTTGTCGTCCTACGAGGTTCGATAGCAACTTGATCCGAAGCTTTATGATCAACATCATTAACTTCCTCTTCAATCGATGTTGGCTCTACAGAAACATCTTTCTGCGCTGCGCTACTCTCTGGTTGAAGTAAAGGTTCAACAACCTCATCAAGTTCTATTTTCCTCCCACTCAATTCTTTCAAGAGAAACTCTTTCTCAAGAAATTTTCCGTTTTTAGCGACAAACACTTTGTCTTCGGATCTGAGATAGAAGGTATACCCAACTGTCTCTTTTGGGTATCCTATGAAGATGCATTTCTCCGCTTTGGGTTCCAGCTTTTCAGGCTGAAGCTTTTTGACATAAGCATCACATCCCCAAACTTTAAGAAACGACAACTTTGGCTTCTTGCCAAACCACAGTTCATATGGCGTCGTCTCAACGGATTTCGATGGTGCCCTATTTAAAGTGAATGCAACTATCTCTAATGCATAACCCCAAAACGATAGTGGCAAATCGGCAAGAGACATCATAGATCACACCATATCCAATAAGGTTCGATTACGACGTTTGGACACACCATTTCGTTGTGGTGTTCCAGGCGGTGTCAATTGTGAAACAATTCCGCATTGTCTTAAGTGACTGCCAAACTCATAACTCAGATATTCTCCTCCTCGATCAGATCGCAGGAATTTGATCTTCTTGTTACGATGATTCTCAACTTCACTCTGAAAATTATTGAACTTTTCAAACGTTTCAGACTTTTGTTTCATTAAGTAAATATATACCCATATCTACTTAAGTCATCAGTGAAGGTGAGAAAGTAATGATAACCACCGCGCGCCTCAATGCTCATTGGACCGCACACATCAGTATGTATGATTTCCAACAAGTCACTTGCCCGTTCCATTGTTCCAGAGAACGGGGTCTTAGTCATCTTGCCCATGAGGCATGGTTCACATGTGTCAAGTGATTCAAAATCAAGTGACTCCAAAAGTCCATCAGCATGGAGCTTCTTCATGCGTTTTACACCAATATGACCTAAGCGGCAGTGCCACAAGAAAGTGGTACTATCATTATCAACTCTACATCTTTTGGCATCAATGTTATGAACATGTGTATCATCACTATCGAGATTCAATAAGAATAAACCCCTCACATTGGGTGCATGACCATAAAAGATATTAGTCATATAAATAGAACAACCATTATTCTCTGATTTAAATGAGTAATCGCAATAAACAAGATCCAGATATAATGTTCATGCTTAACGCAGGCACTAAATAACAATTATTCAGGTTCATCACTAATCCCGATGGTAATCGAAGAGCGAGCGTGCCGACGGCGATCACATCAACCTTGGAACCATTTCCCACATGCATCGTCACTTCGTCCTTTGCCAAGCTCCGTCTATTCCGCAGTTCCTATTTTGAGTTGCAAATGTGAGCAACTGAATCGGTATAAAATACCCAGGCACTACAACGAGAGTTGGTAAGGTACACATCAATAACATGTATATCATATATACCTTGTTTGGTGTTGGCCGCCTTCTTGCCAGCCAGATACTTGGGGCAGTTCTGCTTCCAGTGACCAGTTCCCTTGCAATGAAAGCACTCAGTTTCTGGCTTGGGTCCAGTCTTGGGTTTCTTCACGGGAGGGGCAACTGCTTTGCCTCTCTTCTTGGAGTTACCCTTCTTACCCTTGCCGTTCTTCTTGAAACTAGTGGTTTTATTGACCATCAACACTTGATGCTTGATACGTCTCCAACGTATCTATAATATTTGATTGTTCCATGCTATTTTATTATCTGTTTTGTATGTTTTATATGCATTAATATGCTATTTTATATTATTTTTGGGACTAACCTATTAATCTAGAGCCTAGTGCCAGTTTCTGTTTTTTCCTTGTTTTTGAGTATTGCAGATAAGGAATATTCAACGGAGTCCAAACGGAATAAAATCTTTGGAATGATTTTTCTTGGACCAGAAGAAACCCAGCAGACTTGGAGATGAAGGCAGGAGACCTGCCGTGGCGTCACAAGCCACCTGGGCGCGCCCTAGGGGGGGGGGCGCCCCCTTGGCTTGTGGCCCCACGGCAGCCCTCCTAACCCTATTCTTCGGCCTATAAATTCCCAAATATTCCCTAGATACAAGAGAGAGCCACGAAAATACTTTTCCGCCGCTGGAAGCCTCTGTTCCCGTGAGATCCAATCTTGTAGCCTTTTCCGGTAATCTGCCGGAGGGGGGTTCGATCACGGAGGGCATCTACATCAACTCCATTGCCCCTCCGATGATGCGTGAGTAGTTTACCACAGACCTTCGGGTCCATAGCTAGTAGCTACATGGCTTCTTCTCTCTCTTTGTTCTTCAATACCATGTTCTTCATGATCTTCATGGAGATCTATCCGATGTAATACTCTTTTGCGGTGTGTTTGTCGAGATCCGATGAATTGTGGGTTTATGTTCAGCTTATCTATGAATATTATTTGAATCTTCTCTGAATTCTTATATGCATGATTTCATATCTTTGCAAGTCTCTTCGAGTTATTGGTTTGGTTTGGCCAACTAGATTGGTAATTCTTGCAATGGGAGAAGTGCTTAGTTTTGGGTTCAATCTTGCGGTGTCCTCACCCAGTGACAAAGTAGGGGTAGCGAGGCACGTATTTGTATTGTTGCCATCGAGGATAAAAAGATGGGGTTTTCATCATATTGCTTGAGTTTATCCCTCTACATCATGTCATCTTACCTAATGCGTTACTCTGTTCTTCATGAACTTAATACTCTAGATGCAGGCAGGAGTCGGTCGATGTGTGGAGTAATAGTAGTAGATGCAGAATCATTTCGGTCTACTTGACACGGACGTGATGCCTATATGCATAATCATTGCCTTGGATATCTTCATAATTATTCACTTTTCTATCAATTGCTCGACAGTAATTTGTTCACCCACCGTATTATTTTCTTTCATGAGAGAAGCCTCTAGTGAAACCTATGGCCCTCGGGTCTATTTTCCATATTATACTTTCAGATCTATAAACCAAAAATACCAAAAATACTTAGCCGCAATCTTTTTACCTTTGTTTTACTTTTCGTTTTAGCAATCCTATCTGTCTATCTCTATCAGATATCATCCTTGCAAATAACCGTGAAGGGATTGACAACCCCTTTATAGCGTTGGGTGCAAGTGTTTGATTATTTGTGTAGGTACATCTATTGGAGACTTGCTTGTATCTCCTACTGGATTGATACCTTGGTTCTCATCAACTGAGGGAAATACTTATCTACTTTGCTGCATCACCCTTTCCTCTTCAAGGGAAAACCAACGCATGCTCAAGAAGTAGCAAGAAGGATTTCTGGCGCCGTTTCCGGGGAGATCTACATCAAGCCTACCAAGTACCCATCACAAACTCATCTCTTGCATTTACATTATTTGCCATTTGCCTTTCCTCTTCAGCCATCTTTATGCAACAAAGTTACATGTCAGTTGATGGAACCGGTCTCTCGTAAGCGTACGAGTAATGTTGGTCCGGGACGCTTCATCCCACAATACCGCTGAATCAAGAAAAGACCAAGGGAGGAAGCAATCTGAGCATCAACGCCCACAAACTCCTTTGTCTTCTAATCGTGATCTCATCTACACATAGACCTAGCTCATGATGCCACTGTTGGGGAACGTTGCATGGGAAACAAAAAATTTCCTACGCACACGCAAGATCTATCCATGGTGATTAGCATCTATGAGAGGGAGAGTGGATCTACGTACCCTTGTAGATCGCTAAGCAGGAAGCGTTAAGAAACGCGGTTGATGTAGTCGAACGTCTTCGCGATCCAAATCGCTAGCCGTCCCGCGATCCAATCACGATCTAGCGCCGAACGGACGGCACCTCCGCGTTCAGCACACGTACAGCTCGATGACGATCTCTGCCTTCTTGATCCAGCAAGAGGGAGCAGAGAGGTAGATGAGTTCTCCGGCAGAGTGATGGCGCGGCGGCGGTGGTGGTGGAACTATTCCGGCAGGGCTTCGCCTAAGCACCGCCGAAAACTAGAGGGGACGATCTATTGGGAGAGAGGGCTGCACCGTGGCCTTTAGGGTTGGGTCTCTTTGGCCCTCTCTCCCTCTAGTATATATAGGAGGGAGGGGAGGGGCTGGCGCCCCTAGGGATCCCCCTAGGAGTTGGCCGAAGTGGGGAGGAGGGGGAGTCCAACTCCAATCCTACTCCTAGTAGGATTCCTCCCCACTTGGAAACCCTTCCCCCTTTTGGGCTTTTGCCTTTTCCCACCTCCTAGCCGCATGGGCCCTTAGGGGCTGGCTTGCCCAGCCCACTAAGGGCTGGTGCGCCACCCCTAAGGCCCATGTGGCCTTCCGGCGTGGGTGGCCCCTCTCGATGGACCCACGGAACCCTCCCGGCACTCGCGATACACTACCGGAAATACCCGAAACTTTTCCGGTGACCAAAACGGGACTTCCTATATATCAATCTTTACCTCCGGACCATTCCGGAGCTCCTCGTGATGTCCGGGATCTCATTCGGGACTCCGAACAACCTTCGGTCACCACCATACATAACTCAATGCTACCGAAACGTCACCGAACGTTAAGTGTGCAGACCCTGCGGGTTCGAGAACTATGTAGACATGACCGAGACACCTCTACGGTCAATAACCAATAGCGGGACCTGGATGCCCATATTGGTTCCTATATATTCTACGAAGATCTTAATAGGTTGAACCTCTATGCCAAGGATTCAGTTAATCCCGTACGCTGTTCCCTTTGTTCTTCGGTATGTTACTTGCCCGAGATTCGATCGTCGGTATCTCTATACCTAGTTCAATCTCGTTACCGGCAAGTCTCTTTACTCGTTCCGTAATACAAGATCCCGTGGCTAACACTTTAGTCACATTGCTTGCAAGGCTTATTGTGATGTTGTATTACTGAGTGGGCCCTGAGATACCTCTTCGTCATACGGAGTAACAAATCCCAGTCTCGATCCATGCCAGCTCAACAGACACCTTCGGAGATACCTGTAGAGTATCTTTATAGTCACCCAGTTACGTTGTGACGTTTGATACACACAAGGTATTCCTCCAGTGTCAGTGAGTTGCATGATCTCATGGTCATAGGAACAGATACTTGACATGTAGAAAACAATAGCAATAAAATGACACGATCATATGCTACGTTCATAGTTTGGGTCTTGTCCATCACATCATTCTCCTAATGATGTGATCCCGTTATCAAATGACATCTCATGTCTATGGCCAGGAAACCTTGACCATCTTTGATGAACAAGCTAGTCTACTAGAGGCATACTAGGGACACAGTGTTGTCTATGTATCCACACATGCAATTGAGTTTCCAATCAATACAATTATAGCATGGATAATAAACGATTATCATGAACAAGGAAATATAATAATAACCATTTTATTATTGCCTCTAGGGAATATTTCCAACATCTCCTTGGTAGTGCGATACAGCTTGCGCATGGTGGGAGGATCGTCAAGCTTGTGGGCCCACATCGGGGTAGCCCGATGCTGACCGGGGAGGAGATGGTGGCTGACCGGGGAGCATAACTTGGACCACGTTGGTCAGCTCAACGTTCGCCTCCAGCATCTGCGTGATGAGTTTCTGCAGCGACTTCACTTCCATGGTTGAACCCCAGTCGAGGCCTTTCTTGATCCACGAGGTCAACCTCGTGGGGGGCCCAGATCTGAATTCGGAAGGTGCCGCCCAGTCTGCGGCTCGTGGTTCGGTGATATAGAACCACTCCTTCTGCCAGACCTTGACGGTGTCGATGAAGGTGCCCTCCGGCCACTGAACCCGCGGGAGCTTGATGATCACCGCCCCTCCGTAGTCCGTGTGCTAGCTATTCACGGTCTTCGGCTTGACGTTGAAGACCTTCAGCCATAAGCCGAAATGCAGCTGGACCCGCAAAAAGGCCTCGCAGACGATGATGAAAGCCGATATGTGCATAATGGAGTTTGGGGGGAGATCGTGGAAGTCTAACCCGTAGAAGAACATCAGGCCCCTTACAAAGGGGTGCAACGGGAAGCTCAGTCCCCGGATGAAATGGGGAATGAACACCACCTGCTCTCCGGGCTTTGGCGTGGGTACTACTTGGCCCTCCTCGGGGGCACGGTGGGCGACGTCGACTGGGAGGTAGCCGGCATGCTTCAGCTCCTGGATGTCGTCCTCGGTGACGCACGAGACCTCCCACTTGCCTTGCGAGCCTGAGCCAGCCATGGCCAAGCTTGGGGGAAGGGAAGGGTGTCTGGGAGGGAGCTGGAAGAAGATTAGATCTGTGCGCTTGGAGCAAAGGAGGTTGAGAAAGCGAATCTGAGGAGTGTGGGGAGGCTTTGGGGATTTTCCTCCCTTTTATGGAAGGCCGTAACACCAAGCGTCCTCTTACTGTGCCGCGGACTACGTCGTTTCCCGAAGGGACCGCGTCTTTATGCGCGCGTGGGATAACCCGAGTCATTAATCGAATCTCGTAAAAAATGGGGCACGATCTTCATGTCGATAAGATGTGCCAATAAAAGGGTGGCCTCGAACCACGAATCGAGTTTTTGTAACTGGCTATGTGGCCGCAACCTGTCTTGGCCTTTCGTCAGAAAAGTTGTCAGAGGAGGCACCGTTCATTCTCGGGCGTTTGGCCTTCGGGGTTTAAGCAATGCATGTTCGGAGGTGTCATCGGCGGCCGGACTAGGATCTGCCGAGTATGAGGGGAAGAAAAGAACTCACCCCGCAAGCCGGACACTCTGGACGTGCGAAGCGGTTGGGTACTATGAAGCCCGGCGTTGGAGGTTAGTTCGGGGTCTACTGAGGGAGTCCAGGACTAAGGGGTCCTCGGGCCGTCGGTTCACCTCTGGTGGGCTGCCTCGGTGGGCCGCTCTATGGCAGTTGCATGAAGGCTGAACTACAGGACGATCTCATGTTCGGAAGGGAAGGCTCCAAAGCTCATTTGATCTCGAGGTAGATCAACTCTGTAACCATCATACTCATCAATACAATCAAGCAGGACGTAGGGTTTTACCTCCTCACGAGGGCCCGAACCTGGGTAAACATCGTCTCCTTCGTCCCCTGTTAACCATCGATCCTAGATTCATAGTTTGGGACCCCCTACCCGAGATCTGCCGGTTTTGACACCGACAGTGGGGGCGAGATGTGGATGGGCAGTGGAAGTGGATGATGTCGCCCCCGCACCGTGGTTTAAAAAGGGACGGGCCCTCATAGCTTCTAGCCGTTGATGCGTGGCTCCGCGGTATGTGGTCGCGTTGAATACGACCGCGTCTACTAGTTGGCTAGTAGACATGTGGGGCCACGACGGACACTGAAGGGGCGCACGTGCATGGCATGGTTGACCAAATAAGGATCATGATCATGCGTTTCTCGGAAAGAAAGATTGATGATTATCTGCATGCAGTGGCGATTCTACTCAGCAGGCTTCATTAGGCTCTAGCCTACCCTCAAAAATTGCCACACACACAAAAACACCACCAATGATCAGCACACTAGTAGTTAGGTGTAGCACGTAAAATGGCTTCCCACATCAAAGAATTAGTATCGTTGAAGCTGAGCCTTCCCTTCTTTACGCCCTAGATTCGAGCTTCCTGTAGTGGTACAACACGTGGTCAACAGGAGCAGAAATGTTACACATTTTTTCTATTGAAAAATCTACAGTGTGAGCATGCCATGCTTTTCTTGGCCATGATCATTTAGTGTGCAAATATATGGTCCATGCCCAACATGGGGTCGTTTGGACAAACTATTCAATGGTTAACCCTAAACCCTAGCTCATTCCCCTTGAAAACCATCCAACCTTGTTCATGGTGGCTAAGTTATGTGAAGGGAATTTCATGACAATATCCGTAGTCGTGGTTTCTTATTTTCCTAGCAAATTAGTAACGTAAAATGATGGTGTGTGCAAGTTCCGTATTTTTTCATTTTTTTAATTTAGTTGTGCTCAACCCTAGCTCTCAAAACCCCTCAAACCCCTCTCAAAACCCCGCACTATCAGGGCCGTTGGATCGCTATTCAGGAACGGTATAGATCTGGCGCTAGGGTTTGTCGATCCGTGAGATGAGCCCCGATTGGCTGGATGCGTGTGGAGTGTTTCGTGGATACATACATGATGGCCCACCTGGTAGTGGGGGAACAGGGACACGTGATGGTGGCTGTGGGCCGCGTGCATTACGCATTCAATCGGGGTGGGACGCTCGTCGGACTGAGGGGCCATCGTAGAAAGACCAACGACTCAGCCTGCCATGCATGCGCGCAACCACCCGACGCAGATTGCAATGCATGCGCACATCCACTCGGCGCAGCTACATCGCATCAGGGCAATTAGTGCACCCTCTCGACGTAGCTATGTCGCACCAGGGCGATTAGTGCACCCTCGGTTGACCATGCAAAAACGCATTCAAACGCCAATCATTCACACACACATAGGGCTCCGGTGAGCAATTAGTAACATTATTAGCGGGTGCTCTCATGAACGAATTCAAACGGGTGTGTTGCATCGCGACTATGTAAACTCCTCCCGTCTACATCTTCATCTCAACTCACATCCATCTTCTTCCTCGTCAAAATCCAAAGCAAAGCCAGATCCCGCCCAAAACAAGATGTAGTTCTACGACCCAACCTACCGCCTGTCGGCCACCGTGCCGGAGATGCGGTACCCCGCCGGGGTCATCGTGGAGGACACCCTCCGTGTGTGGGCCATCTCAGGGCGGAGGGGCTCGACAGAGCTGGCGAATTTCTTCCTCGCTACCGGCTACCGCCACCTCCCACCCGACTCTCCGGTGATGTTTCGCGTGGAGGAGGTTCGTGCCAACGGCCTTGTGATTGGCCTCACCGCTCGCTTCACCAACCGCCTGTGACACCCTTGGAATCATGCTACAGTGATCTTTGTAATCAAGCTACAGTAACATGATGATTAAGCTAATCAATTTTGCTAATCCAAGTTTGATCACCTTTGGCATCAATGCTTAATTCAATTTTCCTTGCAATTCAAATTCATTTGAAAAGTGGATTTAATAGTTTTGCAAACCTAAAAACAAAAATCATATTGGGGTTGCAAATAATTCCCTGGTATTTATAAAATTATAGGCAACATTTTTTTATCAATTGTTTTGGTGCCTCAAAATAAATAAAACAGAGGCCAACTCATTTTCTAAATGCCCTTTTGAATTATGTGGTTTTCAAATAAATTTTAAAAGCCCCCAAACATTTTGTGGCAGTGTATAAAAAGGCAATGGGATTAATGGACCCAATGCCATATTTTTTACAAAAGTAATTGTTACTGAAATAAATAAAAACAGAATCAAATAATAAAAAGAAAGGGGCACTGTGGCTGGGCCTAAGTTCACAGTGCTGGCCTAGCCACAGGCCCAGCCCACCAGCCCCCATCGTCTACCTCTGCTCATCAGAGGAGACGTGGGCGCGGTAATGGGCGCCAGGGGCCGAGCCCGGCGACCTGTCGGCCATCCGCTGGCTCCCCGCCGTCCATAAGGCGCCCCCAGTCGCCCCCGAACCCTAGCCACCCCCCGTTTCCCCCTCGGCGCTCCCCACGCTCGCCTTCTTCCTCCTTCGCTCGGACCCGTGTCGCCGTCGCCATGGCCGTCCCTGTCCCCACGCTCTCCGGCCTTCCCGATTCCTAGGGCTGTGCCAGCAGCACCCCGTGACTCCCATGCGTCGACTTGGAGGAGCTAGGCGACCGGAGCTACACCGGAGTGCGAGGGACTCGCCGTTCCTCTTCTCTACCCCGACGGACGCCGGTGACGAATTGGACCTCCCTGAGCCCTCCCCGAGCATACTTTGCGCACCTACAGGGCCCGGTGAGCCCCCCCGCTCCTCCTCCTCCTTCTCTTGCGCTCAATCCGGCCCCATAGCTCCCTTCCCCTCCATGCCCGATGCTCGACTCTGCCTGAGCTCAACGCCGGCGAGCCACCGGTGACCATTTGGTCATGCGCTCGCCACCATTCGACTCCCCGCGTTGCATAGGCCCTCGTAGCACCGCTAGTTCGCCCGCCCATGCGCTGTTTGCCATCGCCGTAGTTTGCCTGATCGCCGACCGCCGCCGCGAGCTCGATTTCGACGAGCTCCGGCCACCCCTGCCTCTCCTGATGGTCGGGATGGATGTGCGCACGCTCTAGCTTCCGAACGCACCAAACCGCGCACGAAATGGCCCCCTGTGGGCGATTTCTGACCACCTCCCGTGCCGCGACGCCGTGTTTGTGGTCGCCGGTGGCGAACGGCCGACCGCCACTGACCTGGCCTGGCTGGGGCCACCCCCCAGCGACCCTGCCAGTGGCACTGCCCAGTGACTGCCAGGTGGGGTCATGCCCCCCTGGGCCACTGACATGTGGGCCCAGGCAAATTACTGTGAATTAAAACTGTTTAGTTAATTTTAATAATTAGTTTAAACGAAATAGATACTGACATGTGGGCCCCCTCTGCTAATTAATCTGTTTTAATTAAAAATAAACATTGATTAGCCCTTTGTCTATGACAGATGGGTCCCACGGGTCAGGTTTGACCAGTCAACAACCCTGTTGACTGCTGACATCATCGTGATGTCATGCTAACGTCATAATTGTATTTTTTGAATTAAATTAAATCTTTTATTTTAGAATATTAATAAAACTTTGAAAATTAATATAAAATAATCTGTAAGTCAGATGAAAATAATTTATACATGAAAGTTGATTAGAAAATACCACGAATCCGAATACCCTGTCCGTTCATCTGTCATATGCTCCTAGCATGATGAACATGGACATTTTGCGTTAGGATCATCTATTCGGTAATAGCCAAAGACCCGGGAAATTTCGTCAGATATTTTCCCGCTCCATCTGTGACGTGTAGTACTGCGTTAGCTCATGCCTAGCTCTGCATATTGCCATGTCTTGCATCAAGATGCATCTGCTTGTTTTATATTTATTGTTTCTTCCCCCTCTTCTCTCCGGTAGACTCCGAGACTGACGCTGCTGCCGGGTACGACTACGCCATTGACGATCAGCCTTTTGCAGCAGAGCAGCAAGGCAAGCAACCCCCCTTGATCATTCCGATATCGCCCTTTTCTTTCCCTCACATGCTTGCATTAGATTTTGCTACTGTTGTAGATAGCTCCTATTCTAATGCATAGCCTGTTTTTGTTAAACTGCTACTGTACCTACTATTATATCACCTGCTTAGTATAGGTTGATTAGTATCCCTTGTGACCCCTTAGTCCCAGTTGCCCCTGCTTCATCATCGACGACTTGAAGACTCGATCAACTGATCGACAAGCCATGACCTGTCACATTCACCGCACCCCCCTTAGTTATACAACTCTGCAGAGCTACTATCGAGTACCAAGGGTGACACCTCGTGAAGTACTCATGATGCTAACTCTGTAGTGTATCAGTCGGTTGTGGTTTTCGAGGGTTATTCCTCCTTCACCACTCCCGACGACGACTCTGTCGTACAACACTTGAAGCGTGTACCATCGAGGGTGATTCCTCTCTGGTCACCTTGACGATTACATTGAGTGGGATCCATCGAGGGTGATTTCTCAGTTTCCCCCCTTGGTGTTATAGACACACGGTTACATTCACTTTACTGTTGAAACATGTTGACGTCAGGATGACCTGGAGGATGTTGGTGTAATAATGATGAGGCGTGGCCGGGCATTCTTGGCCCTTGCCGCAAGTCCTCGAGACGGGTCGACGGGACCACATATCATGCATCGTGCTCGTCACCGCAGTTAACAAAATGCTAATGGGTTGGGTATTTGATCTGAGTTGGCCGATTGACCTTTTTCGCACTAACCTTCACGTGGGAGAAGTTATGGGTACTCGACATCGTTGTATCAACCGAAGCTCTTCGGACGTCAGCAATGGAGCGGCGCGCGCCCGAGTGGTCCGCGACAACATTGATCTTGTATAAGAGGTGCTAGGACTAACCTCGGCCGCCCACGCATCGTGCAGGAGTGCAAAGGGTGATGGGCCCATGACCCCTGCCCGCTTAGGATTTAGACCGACGGGCTGGCCTCTCTGTTGAGCCTAGGTAGGGCGACGACGTGTTGATGTCCCAAGGCCGGGTATGACCCAGGATAGTGTGTTCGGCCAGAGGTTATCAAACATGTTGGGAAATGTGGTGCACCCCTGTAGGGATGAATTTAACTATTCGAATAGCCGTGTCCACGGTAACAGGACGACTTGGAGTTGTATTCCGATCTAATACAACTAGAATTGTGACTTAAAATTGAAATGTTTGGCTCTGAGATTGCTTTCTCACAGGGAGTCGAGGAAGAATCTCTGGGCGTGGTTACTTAATAAAATTGCTGCAATAATATTGCTACTTATGAGTTACCAATCTACACTCTTCTAATGCTGCAAGATGTTGACGATACTAGTCTTCGATAGGACTAGGCCTTCTCTCTATTGTTGCATTTCTGCAGTCAGTCCAAAGATATAACCCCATTCCTTTGGTACTGATGCATATTCTAGTATAGATCTGATATAAGTCTTGCGAGTACTTTGGATGAGTACTCACCGTTGATTTGCTCCCCTTTCCCCCCTCGATACGATTTCTGCGTTCAGATGACGGAGCCCAGGAGATGGAGTACCCCGCAGATGACTACTACACCACCGCTGGAGCCTACTACTACGTGGAGGCTGCCCTCGACAAGCAGTAGGATAGGAGGCTCCTAGGCATGAGGCCTTTCCTCTTTCGATCCATAGCTTGTGTTTGTGCTAGCCTTCTTAAGGCAAACCTTGTTTATTTATGTCTGTACTCAGGTAATATTTGCTTCCGCTGATTCGTTTGAATTTGAGCTTATGTATTCGAGCCCTCGAGGCCCCTGGCTTGTAATATGAACCTTGTATGACTTTAATTTGTGTCTAGAGTTGTGTTGTGATATCTTCTCGTGAGTCCCTAATCTTGGTCGTACGCATTTGCGTGCATGAATAGTGTACGATCAAAATGGGGGCGTCACAAGTTGGTATCAAAGTCGACTGCCTGTAGGTAGCACCCCTTCCAACTCCTTGGTCAAAGTTGAGTCTAGTACTTGAAAAACTTTTACTAACATCATTGTGTGGCTTACGGGCCCACATCTCAATCGGGTGGTATTAGGATCTTTTATTCCTCGTCTATACTCTAGGTTCTGATCTCTCTTCTCTTTCGGGTTAAAAATACTCTAACATTAGGTTCTCGTGATCACATCCACTGGAGAGTTATTTTATCGACAATTGTTTCCTTTGAAGTTATGATGCACACACTGTCATTTGACATCTTTGAATCTCCTTGTTACAGATGCGTCCCTCTAGGCAGCTCATTTGTCTGACTATGGCTGTCGATGCGACTGGATTCCCAGCCATTCCGATCAACCTTTTGACCAGGCTGGGATATCGCTGGTACCCTGAGTACACTGTTTACGAGGACTACCGCGAGTTCAACCAGGAGCAGTACCAGGCTGAGGTTGTTATCTGGGATCAGCGTGACCGCTCCATCACTAAGCTGCACACCTATTGCGGTGTTGGAGTGACTGTTGATATGGCAGTCCATGATGCTGCCTTTACTGCTATCACCCGCCTCCATAGAGAGCACCACTGCTTGGAGGAGACTGGATTCAGATACATTCCGTATGTCCTCGCTGGAGATGAGACTAGATCCGACACCGCTGCCTTCACCCCTTACGTGCGGCAGCGCAACGACCGGTCCTACAATGCGGTCTGTACCCCTTATGCGAGTCATCGTTATGACCCACAGATTCTGGTTCAGTACACTAATGCTCTGGATCATGTTGTCCGAGCTCTGACTGTTGAGTTGTACACCACTCGTACTCGTCTTTACGACGCTATGGATCAGTTGATACGAGTAGTCCGTGCGGGGATGTATCCAGATTACATCCTTTACCCGCGCAGGATAGAGCTACCACTAGGTCTTGAGTGGCCTGCTGTCGGAGGTCGTACACCTGCACGTGGACCTTTGCTCCCCGGTCCGGACCAGTATCCGCATCAGAGTGTTCATGGATTGCAGAATCCTTCCCCCAGGTTTGCCATACGTGATCACCGGCAGTTACCTGGCTTCAGTGGTTGTCCTCGATATTGATGTAGCATATCGCCATGTCCCGTTGTTGTATCTCTCTATCTTGTGCCTGCGTGCCACCTAGTGGTCTAGGTTGTTTACCTTTCTGAACTTGTACCGTTGGTTTGTAATAGACCTATGCATGGATCTATATGTCGTGTTCGACTACTATGATGTATCTATTGCACTTCCTTCTTTGTGCATGATTACCTCGTAAATGATTCATTGTCTTTGCTATTACTCAATGCTAAGCTACCACTATTAAATTTTGACAGAATGGTTAGACCAGCTGGCCGTGGCCGTGGTGCCGACCACCCACCACCACCTGAATACATGGCTGGAATGATGCAGCAGTTTGAGTTGAACCGCCACTTTATGCAAGGGCTTATGGATCAGTTTCCGAGGCCGAATATGAATCAGTAGCCAGCCCCAATGACTCTGCAGGACTTTATGCGCCTCAACCCTGCTGTCTACCGCAACTCAACTCAGCCACTTGACGCTGATGACTAGCTCCGCAACATCACCTATGAGCTGGAGTCTACAGGCGCCCCAATGGCTAGCTATGTCACCTTTGCGTCATACTTCCTAAAGGGTCCCGCTGCTTAATGGTGGGACAGTCACAGGCGCTCACAGCCTGTTGGAACAATCATCACCTGGACGGAGTTCCAAGCTGCATTCCGTGCCCGCCACATTCCTCAGGGAATTTTGGACACGAAGAAGCGTGAGTTCCGCAACCTCACCCAGGGCAACAAGACTGTGGATGCTTATCAGCGGGAGTTTCTGGACTTGTCCCGCTATGCTAAAGAAGACATTGCTACTGATGCTCGCAGACAGGAGAAGTTCCGCGAAGGCCTTCACCCCGATATCAAGCTCTCACTCCTTGTTCAGGACTTTGATAACTTCGCCATCTTGGTGAACAAGTCCATTCAAGTTGAAACTGGTCTGCAGGACTACAAGGACAGCAACAAGCGCAACCGTGACATGGGCTCATCTTCGGGCTCATCAACTCAGAAGCGCAAGATCTGGATCCCGCACAACATGTACCATGCACCTGCTCCTGCTCCAAGGCCGTCTTATGCTGCACCTCGTCTGCCTCCTCCACCAGCTAGGCAGCCGAGGCTTCCAGCTCCACCACCACGAGCTCCTGTTCACCCTTCCCATCCTGAGGATGGGTTGTGCTTCAAGTGTGGTCGTCCAGATTATCGTGCTAGAGATTGCAGGCAGAATCAGAATCAACTTGCACTGCCTTCCAACCAGCCCCGCAACAACAATGCCAGGCCTGCTCATGGTCGTGGCCAGGCTAACAACATTGAATTGCATGAAGCTCAAGACCAGCCTGCTACTGTGATGGGTACCCTTCTTGTTAACTCAGCTCCAACTTCTGTATTGTTTGATATAGGAGCATCGTATTCTTTCATGTCAGAAAATTTTGCATACATGCATAACATTAAATGTGAAGAGATGAACGTTCCAATAGTGGTAAACACCCCCACGGGCCAATGTCGAACCTCCATGGTTAGCCCCAATGTCCCCGTTGAAATTGAAGGGTTGGAATTCCACGTCTCTCCCATTATGTTGAAGTCCTCCAATATTGACCTCATTCTGGGAATGGATTGGTTGAAACCTCATATGGCGTCAATCGTTTGCGCCACCAAAACCGTCCACCTCTTGCATCCTTCTAATGAGATAGTAAGCTACCAAGCTCATCTTGTTCGAGATGCTGAAGCCCGACTATATGCCTTGAATGCATTAAATGCGTCACCTCTTGAGGGGATTGAAAACATTCCAGTGGTCTGTGACTTCTCAGATGTATTTCCAGAAGAACTCCCAGGGATTCCCCCCGCGAGAGCTGTTGAGTTTGTCATCGACTTAGTGCCAGGCACCATTCCTATTGCCAAATGACCTTACAAGATGCCACCACATGAACTCCTTGAACTTAAGGAAGAAATCGACAAATCTCTCCGTTGTGGTTTCATCTGACCTAGTTCCTCTGCTAGGGGAGCACCTTCTCTCTTTGTTAAGAAGAAGGATGGAACATATCGTTTGGTCCAAGACTAGCGTCCCATCAACCAAGCAACTGATAAATGATCTGTATGATCAACTTGCTGGTTCATCAGTGTTTTCTAAACTCGACTTGAGGTTGGGTTACCATCAGATTCGGGTTTGTGAAGAGGATATTCCCAAGACTGCATTCGTTACTCGCTATGGTTCATACGAGTACACCGTCATGTCCTTCGGCTTAACCAATGCTCAAGCAACCTTCTCTCGTCTGATGAACTATATATTCATGGACTACCTTGACAAATTTGTCATGGTTTATCTGGATGATATCCTGGTATACTCCAAGAATAAAGAAGAGCATGCTGAACATCTTCGTCTTGTACTGGAAAAGCTTTGGGAGCATCAGCTATATGCCAAATATTCCAAGTGTGAGTTTTGGTTGGACGAAGTGACCTACCTTGGTCATGTGATCTCCAAGGATGGTATTGCGGTCAACCCTGAACGAGTTCAGGCTATTCTTGACTGGACTCCCCCGAAGAATGTTAAGCAAGTCAGAAGTTTTCTCGGACTCGCCATCTATTGCCGTCGTTTTGTCGAGAACTTCTCCAAGATTGCAAAGCCCTTAACCAATCTGCTTCACAAAGGTGTTAAATATGAGTGGACAGAAAAATGTCAGGAGAGCTTTCAGACACTTAAGGACAAACTGACATCTGCTCCAGTGCTTGCTCTGTCGGATACTTGTAATGACTTTGTCAATTATTGTGACGCTTCACGTCAGGGAATAGGCTGTGGCCTAATGCAAGAGCGCAGAGTGATTGCTTATGCCTCTCGTCAATTGCGTCCTCATGAAGAGAACTACCCAGTTCATGACCTCGAACTTGCTGCAGTAATACATGTAGTGAAAGAGTGGCGACATTACCTTCTTGGTAATCGTTGCGAGATCTACACCGATCACCAAATTCTGAAGTATCTGTTTACTCAGCCGGATCTGAACCTCCGTCAACAGAGATGGATGGAGTGCATATCAGATTACAACTTGGGTATTTCTTATACACCTGGCAAGGCTAATGTAATGGCTGATGCCTTGAGCCACAAGTCATACTGCAACCACCTCCAGGTTCATAAGGTTCACCCCCTTCTTCAAAATGAATTCCGCAAGCTGAACCTCCATATTGTTCCTCAGGGTTATCTTGCTCCCCCTCCTGAAGAGTTCCGCAAGATGAACCTCCGTGTTGTTAACCAGGGTTCCCTTAATAACCTGGTTGTTGAACCAGATCTCGTGGGCATCATCAAAACTATTCAACACTATGATGATGAAGTCGAAAAGATTAAACGCTATCTTGCGGAAGGTAAACCCTCTTGCTTCACTATTGCTGATGATGGCGCCGTGTATTTCAAGGGTCGCCTATTCGTCCCAAGTAAGGAGGAAAACCTGAATATGACTGAGAAAGTAATGAAAGAAGCTCATGATACACCTCTGTCTATTCATCCGGGATTCCGGGTAGTACCAAGATGTACCAAGACATCCGTCAAAGGTTCGGGTGGTCAAACATGAAACAAGACATTGCATGCTATGCTGCAGAATGTGACATCTGCCGTCGAATCAAAGCAGAACATCAACGGCCTGCTGGAACTCCGCAACCTATTACTACTCCTGAATGGAAGTGGGACCATGTCGAAATGGATTTCTTCACTGGTTTTTCCAGATCACAGAAAGGTAATGATGCTATTCTTGTCGTCATTGACCGACTGTCCAAAGTTGCACATTTTCTGGCCGTCAAGGAAACCATCACTGCTAGTCAGCTGGCAGATCTATATATGTCTGTGTCAGCTTATTCACTTCAAGATTCTGGGCAAGTTTCCAGGAGGCTATGGGAACTGATCGTTCCTTTAGCACCGCTTTTCATCCTCAATCCCAGGGACAAGTTTAACGAGTCAACCAGATTCTCGAAGACATGCTTCGAGCTTGTGTCAATTCTTTCGGTAAGAAATGAGAGGAATCTCTCCCGTATGCCGAGTTCTCCTACAACAGTAGCTATCAAGCTAGTCTAAAGATGGCCCCCTTTGAAGTGTTGTATGGAAGAAAGTGTCGGACTCCTCTGAATTGGTCAGAAACTGGGGAACGTTCACTTTTTGGTCCGGATATTATCCAACATGCCGAAGATCAAGTCCGCGTTATTTGTGAGAATCTGAAGGCTGCTCAGTCTCGTCAGAAGAGTCAGTATGGCCGTCATCACAAGGATATGGTCTATCAACCTGGCGAAAAGGCTTATCTTTGAGCCACATCAATGAGAGGTGCCCACTGCTTTGGGATCAAGGGCAAGTTAGCTCCTCGCTATATTGGTCCATTCACTATTCTCGAAAGGCATGGAAAAGTGGCATAGCAATTGGAACTACTGTCGAACCTTTCTCAGGTTCACGATGTTTTCCATGTGTCACAGCTTCGCCGCTGCTTCAAGGATCCTATCCGAGCAGTGGATCATGATATGCTTGGGCTGCAACAAGACCTTTCTTATAAAGAGCACCCGGTTCGCATTCTCGATCAAACTAAATGTCGGACTCGTCAAAAGGTTACCAAGTTCTTCAAAGTGCAGTGGTCAAATCATTCTGAAGATGAAGCCACTTGGGAACGCGAGGATCATCTTCATGATGAATACCCCCAGCTCTTTCCTTCTACCTCTTAATTCTCGGGACGAGAATTTCTTTTAGTAGGGGAGAGTTGTGACACCCTTGGAATCATGCTACAGTGATCTTCGTAATCAAGCTACAGTAACATGAGGATTAAGCTAATCCATTTTGCTAATCCAAGTTTGATCACCTTTGGCATCAATGCTTAGATCAATTTTCCTTGCAATACAAATTCATTTGAAAAGTGGATTTAATAGTTTTGCAAACCTGAAAACAAAAATCATATTGGGGTTGCAAATAATTCCCTGGTATTTATAAAATTATAAGCAACATTTTTTATCAATTGTTTTGGTGCCTCAAAATAAATAAAACAGAGGCCAATTCATTTTCTAAATGCCCTTTTGAATTATGTGGTTTTTAAATAAATTCAAAAAGCCCCCAAACATTTTGTGGCAGTGTATAAAAATGCAATGGGATTAATGGACCAATACCATATTTTTTACAAAAGTAATTATTACTGAAATAAATAAAAACAGAATCAAATAATAAAAGAAAGGGACACTGTGGCTGGGCATAAGTCCACAGTGCTGTCCCAGCCACATGCCCAGCCCACCGGCCCCCATCGTCTACCTCTGTTCATCAGAGGAGACGTGTGCGCGGCGATCGGCGCGAGTAGCCGAGCCCGGCGACCTGGCAGCCATCCGCCGGCTCCCCGCCGTCCATAAGGCGCCCCCAGTCGCCCCCGAACCCTAGCCGCCCCCTGTTTCCCCCCTCGCCGCTCCCCAGGCTCGCCTTCTTCCTCCTTCGCTCGGACCTGCATCGCTGTCGCCATGGCCGTCCCCGTCCCCGCGCTCTCCGGCCTCCCCTACACCTAGGGTTGCGCCAGCAGCCCCCCGCGACTCCCCTGCGTCGACTTGGAGGAGCTGGGCGACCGGAGCTACATCGGAGTGCGAGGGACTCACCATTCCTCTTCTCTGCCCCGACGGACGCCAGCGATGAATTGGACCTCCCCGAGCCCTCACCGAGCACACTTTGCGCACCTATAGGGCCCGGTGAGCCCCCCCGCTCCTCCTCCTCCCTCTCTCGTGCTCGATCCGGCCCCGTAGCTCCCTTCCCCGCCAAGCCCGACACTCGGCTCCGCCTGAGTTCGACGCCGGCGAGCCATGGATGACCATTTGGTCATGCGCTAGCCACCATTCGACTCCCCGCGTCGCGTAGGCCCTCGTAGCACCGCTAGCTCGCCCATCCACGCGCTGTTTGCCATCGCCGTAGTTTGCCCGATCGCCAGCCGCCACCGCGAGCTCGATTCCAACGAGCCACGGCCACCCCCGCCCCTCCCGACGGTCGGGATGGATGTGCGCACGCTCTAGCTTCCGAACGCACCAAAACGCGCGCGAAATGGCCCCCGTGGGCGATTGCCGACCACCTCCCGTGCTGCGCCGCCGTGTTTGTGGTCGCCGGCGGCGAACGGCCGGCCGCCGCCGACCTGGCCCGGCTGGGCCCACCACCCAGTGACCCTGCCAATGGCCCCGGCCCCCCAGTTGACCGGTTTGCCATGGTCACTGGCTAACTGGGCACTGCCCAGTCACCGCTAGGTGGGGCCATGCCCCCTGGGCCACCGACATGTGGGCCCAGGCAAATTAGTGCCAATTAAAACTGTTTAGTTAATTTTAATAATTAGTTTAAACTAAATAGACAGTGACATGTGAGTCCCCTCTGCTAATTAATCTATTTTAATTAAAATGAAACATTGATTAGTCCTCTGTCTATGACAGATGGGTCCCACAGGTCACGTTTGACCAGTCAACAGCCCTGTTGACTCCTGACATCATCCTAATGTCATGCTGATGTCATAATTGTATTTTTCGAATCAAATTAAATATGTTATTTTAGAATATTAATAAAACTTTGAAAATTAATATAAAATAATCTGTAAGTCAGATGAAAATAATTTATACATGAAAGTTGATCAGAAAAATACCACGAATCTGAATATGCTACCCGTTCATCTGTCACATGCTCCTAGCATGATGAACATGGACATTTTGCGTTAGTATCATCTGTCCGGTAATAGCCAAAGACCCGGGAAATATCGTCAGATATTTTCCCGCTCCGTCTGTGACGTGTAGTACTGCGTTAGCTCATGCCTAGCTCTGCATATTGCCATGTCATGCATCAAGATGCATTTGCTTGCTTTATATTTATTGTTTCTCCCCCCTCTTCTCTCCTATAGACTCTGAGACTGACGCTGCTGCCGAGTACGACTACGCCACTGACGATCAGCCTTTTGCAGCAGAGCAGCAAGGCAAGCAACCCCCCCCCCCTTGATCATTCCAATATCGCCCATTTCTTTCCCTCACATGCTTGCATTAGATTTTTCTACTGTTGTAGATAGCTCCTATTCCGATGCATAGCCTATTTTTGTTAAACTACTATTGTACCTACTATTATATCACCTGCTTAGTATAGGTTGATCAGTATCCCCTGTGACCCCTTAGTCCTAGTTGCCCCTGCTTCATCATCGATGACTTGAAGACTCAATCAACTGATCGACAAGCCATGACCTGTCACATTCACCGCACCCCCCTTAGTTGTACGACTTTGCAGAGCTACTATCGAGTACCGAGGGTGACACCTCATGAAGTACTAATGATGTAACTCTGTAGTGTATCTAGTCGGTCATGGTTATCGAGGGTGATTCCTCCTTCACCACTCCCGACGACGAATCTGTCGTGCAACACCTCAAGCGTGTACCATCGAGGGTGATTCCTCTCTAGTCACCTTGATGATTACATTGAGTGGGATCCATCGAGGGTGATTCCTCGGTTTTCCCCCTCGGTGTTATAGACACACGGTTACATTTACTTTACTGTTAAAACATGTTGAGGTCAGGATGACCTGGAGGATGTTGGTGTAATAATGACGAGGCGTGGCCGGGCATTCTTGGCCTTTGCCGCAGTCCTCGAGACGGATTGACGGGACCACATATCATGCATCGCGCTCGTCACTACAGTTAACAAAATGCTAATGGGTTGGGTATTTGATATGAGTTGGCCTATTGACCTTTTTCGCACTAACCTTCACGTGGGAGAAGTTATGGGTACTCGGCGTCGTTGTATCAGCCGAAGCCCTTCAGGCGTCAGCAATGGAGCGGCGCGTGCCCGAGTGGTACGCGACAGCATTGATCTTGTATAAGAGGTGCTAGGACTGACCTCGGCCGCCCACGCATCATGCAGGAGTGCAAAGGGTGATGGGCCCATGACCCCTGCCCTCTTAGGATTTAGACCGGCGGGCTGGCCTCTCTCTTGAGCCTAGGTAGGGTGACGACGTGTTGATGTCCCGAGGCTGGGCATGACCCAGGAAAGTGTGTACGGCCAGAGGTTATCAAACGTGTTGGGAAATGTGGTGCACCCCTGCAGGGATAAATTTAACTATTCGAATAGCCGTGTCCACGGTAACAGGACGACTTGGAGTTGTTTCCCGATCTAATACAACTAGAATTGTGACTTAAAATTGATATGTTTGTATCTAAGATTGCTTTCTCGTAGGGAGTTGAGGAAGAATCTCTGGGCGTGGTTACTTAATAAAATTGCTACTTATGAGTTACCAATCTACACTCTTCTAATGCTGCAAGATGTTGAAGATGCTAGTCTTCGATAGGACTAGGCCTTCTCTCTATTCTGGCATTTCTGCAGTCAGTCGAAAGATATAACCCCATTCCTTTGATACTGATGCATATTATATTATAGATCTGATATAAGTCTTGCAAGTACTTTGGATGAGTACTCACCGTTGCTTTGCTCCCCTTTTGCCCCTCGATACGCTTACTGTGGTCAGATGACGGAGCCCAGGAGATGGAGTACCCCGTAGATGACTATTACACCACCGCCGGAGCCTACTACTATGTGGAGGCTGCCCCTGACCAGCAGTAGGATAGGAGGCTCCCAGGCAGGAGGCCTTGCCTCTTTCGATCCATAGCTTGTGTTTGTGCTAGCCTTCTTAAGGCAAAACTTGTTTACTTATGTATGTACTCAGATAATATTTGCTTCCGCTAACTCGTTTGAATTTGAGCTTATGTATTCGAGCCTCAAGGCCCCTGGCTTGTAATATGAAGCTTGTATGACTTTTATTTGTGTCTAGAGTTGTGTTGTGATATCTTCCCGTGAGTCCCTAATCTTGGTCGTACGCATTTGCGTGTATGATTAGTGTACGATCAAAATGGGGGCATCACACCGCCTCAATGCCTACTTCCTCCTTGGCAAAGTCTTCTGGTGTGGGTGCGAGTTCATCGCCTTCACCACCCACAAGATTTTCACCAACTTCGACAACATCTTCCCCAATGCCGGCGGTATGCACACTCTCCCCTACAACACCGAGGACGAGGAGTGAACGTGCGCCCGGAGTGGCCAGGTGGTGTTCGGTGTTGTCCAATATGTTGGGCTAGGTTATTTGTATGGGCACTACTATATGCCCTAATATTAATATCTAGGGAAGTATCTATGCATGTAATGTTCGTGTTCCCTATATATCAAGGGTTTATATTAATCAAACTTGAATTTATATTAACGTGATTGTATATTACTTGAATTTATATCATCAATGTGTGCGGCGACACAACTCTTTGTGTATGAAAACACGGGGTTTGCTACATCTACGTAATAGTCTAACGTAATCTTACGTGAAATCTAGCTTGGCATCATATGATTGGAAGAAAAAACTGCCCTGGTCCCACCACCCAGAAAATCATGGGGGGGGAGAAGTAGATTAAGAAGGTTACGTACGATTAAGTAAATCTTTACATAGATGTAGGATTATTGGAAAACACAAGCAGTGCCTTTGTGGAAACAGTAGGCGACGCTGATTAAGTTTTGCATGCCCGTGGGTCCCACACGTCAGTCACACACTATGTAGGATCAACCGGCCACGCAAAATCAGTGATGCATGCGGTCAAATGTCGGTCCCACATGACTGTATGCACCAACGATGCGAATGCATGTGGCCTTACACATCGGTCCCACGCGTCAGCACCGGCAATGCAAACGCATGCTGCCTTACATGTCAGTCCCACATGTCAACACCGGCGATACGAACGCATGCGGCCTTACAAGTTGGTTCCACGCGTTAGCACCGACATAGTGATGGTCAAAGGCTTTGACCCAACGGAAAGGCACCGTTTGTCCTCTTGTGAGGTGCGGGCGAGTGGAGGAGGGGGAAAGTGAGCACAGTTAGATGGGTGGGGCAAAACTGAGTAGAACTAAGGAAGGAAGGGCATGAAAATAGAAATCCCTAAAACAATAGCGCTTGTTGGGAGGCAACCCAATAGTTATCTTAAATTTTTGCCTTTACAACCTGTTATTTTGAGATCACACAATTGTTGCAACTGTAATGGTTGTGTTTTTATGTTTAAATTAGTGTTTGTGCCAAGTAAAGCCTTTGGGATGATTTGGATGATAGTAGAATCGATTTTGTGCATAAAGAGAAACTTTTACACCCAGTGCATAATTTCTCTAATTGTAATAGAGCGTATTTTTTGTCCGAATTTCTTACACATTATTTTTGTACAAATTGCACAAGTTTTCCTATTTTTTCATAATTTTCTAAGTTACAGAATTATGGTTTATTACAGATCACTACAAACTGTTCTGTTTTAGAAAGATTCTGTTTTTGCTTGCATAGTTTGCTTGTTTTCATGATGATATGGATTATATCGGGGGGTATAAGTCATGGAGAAGTTAGAATACAGTTCCTATTATGCAATAATTAAATATGAATCGATTTATAACAGTACCTAAAGAATTTGATATGTCTATTATACTAACGAATCTCACGAGGTTTGGTTGAGTTTTGTGTGTTGAACTTTTCAAGTTTTAGGTGAGACTACGATGGTTGAAGGAATAAGGAGCGACAAGACCCTAAGCTTGTGAATGACCAATACACCCCAAGGTAATATTCAATGAATACCCAAGCGCCTAAGCTTGGGAATGCCCTCGAAGGCATCCCCTCTTTAGTCTCCAATTTATTGGTATGTCACTTGGAGCTATATTTTTATTCAGCACATGATATGAGTTTTGCTTGGAGCGTCATGTATTATAGTTTATTTTCCTTTAGTTTGCCACAATAATTGTTTGTTGGACACACTTTTCGAGAGGGACACACTTTCATCATAACTTGTTAGAATACTCTATGTGCTTCACTTATATCTTTTGAGCCAGGCAGTTGTTCTAGTGCTTCACTTATATCTTTTTAGAGCACACCAGCGGTCATATTTTATAGAAATGGTTGAACTCTCATGCTCCTTAAATATTTTTGAGAGTATAAGGAATAGGAATGGTAATTTGCATGTGTTATAAGACTAGTCCAAAAAGGATAGGTATTCAAGGGGGATATAATAAAAACTTTCATGTAGCTCACCAAATAGGAAACGTGGGTTAATTATATTGATGTAGTAATATGAAAGGATATAGGGTCATGATCATTTGTTAGTAGGAATATCGGCATTAAAGTTTTTTATTTACTTCTCATCTAAATATTGGTCATGGCATGGGGATGAGGGGTGAGCAATTTTATGTCTGAAATGAAATCCTATTGTGTTGTTCGAATCTGGGGTGCGCAATGGTTAAATCCTCCCAACCTCCTCCCTAGGGGCATGCGGTAGTACTTTTCTTTGAGAGAGATAATAAGGCTTTGCAATAAGTATGTGAGTTCTTTATGACTAATATGGGTCCATGGATATACGCACTCTCACCTCTCCGTAATTTGCTAGCCTCTTCGGTACCGTGCATAGCCTTTTCTCACCTCGAGAGTCGGTACAAACTCCGCTACTGCATCCAAACCCCGTAATATGATACACTCTATCACACATAAGCCACCTTATATCTTCCTCAAAACAGCCACCATACCTACCTATCATGGCATTTGCATAGCCATTCCGAGATATATTGCCATGCAACTTCCACTGTTCCGTCACATGACTTGTGTGTTCATCATCATATTGCTTTGCATGATCATATGAAGCTGACATAGTATTCGTGGGAAAGCTACCGTTCATCATTGATTACATGTTACGCTAGATCATTGCACATCCTGGTACACTGCCAGAGGCATTCATCTGGAGTCATATTGTTCTTTATCGAGTTGTAATTTCGAGCTGTAAGTAAATAAAAGTGTGATGATCATCATTATTAGAGCATTGTCCCAGCGAGGAAAGGATGATGGATACTACGATTCCCCCACAAGTTAGGATGAGACTCTGGAAGAAAAGTAAAAAAATGGGGGAGGCCAAATGAGCCCACCATGAAAAAAAGAAAAAAGGAGAAAAAGAAAGAAAAAATAGGAAATGGGGAAAAGGAGAAAATAATAATAATAAATGAGATAAAAAGAGAGAAGGGAAAATGTTACTATCTTTTACCACACTTGTGCCTCAAAGTGGCACCATGTTCTTCATATAGAGAGTCTCGAGTTTCGTCACTTTCATATACTAGTGGGAATTTTCATTATAGAACTTGGCTTGTATATTCCAATGACGGGCTTCCGCAAATGCCTGAGGTCTTCCTGAGCAAGCAAGTTGGGTGCACACCCACTTAGTTTCATTTGAGCTTTCATACACGTGTATCTCTAGTACATCCGTTACATGGCAATCCCTACTCCTCGCATCAATATCGATCGATGGGGATCTCGATAGCCCGTTGATCCGCCTAGTTGATGTGAGACTTTCCCACCTGTTGACTCCTTTGATATCTACCATGATATTATATTCCACCCATATGCTATATCCACAGCTCACGCTCATGTATTAAGTGGAGTTGAAAATACCGAAGGACGTTAGAAGTACAATCCAATTGTCTGGTTTGACACCAGGGTGCTCATGATTTATACTTATGCGGTGAAGACGGAGTCATGCCATGCTTAATATGATAAAATGAGTAGGGATATCTCACATCCCTAGTATTTGGTATGCACTAGGATAGCTTCCATGTTGCATCATATTTAAATTTTTGTGAAATATTGAAATGGGGATTGCACAAACCCTAGAAGATCATCCCGGTAAAAACAATTTCAATGGAATTTCTCAAATGAACCCAAAATGGCTTCTAAAATGTTCATCATTTTTGGAACAAGCTTAAATGCCTCAACAAAAATGATGCATATTTTTAAAGTCATGTTTGGGCTCTGGTTTATCTCTCTAACATATTTTAATTGGAGTTATTAATTCTATAAATATTATTTTGTAACTCCATTTATTCTGGAAATACATGAGTGTCTCTGGAAATATTTCAGCAGACCACATAAATATTTTTTAGCATTTTACAAATGGTTTCATATTTTATTTAAACCAATAAAATTACCGAAAATTAGAAAACAAAAACAAATAAAGAAAAGGAACTTACCTGGCCCAACACTGAAGCAGCCCAACTGGCCCAATGCCAGTCATCCCCTTCCTCTCGCCAGGAGGACACGGGCGCGTGGCCGACACGCGCGAGCTTGCGCAGCGCTAGCTCCTGCTTGCCGCCGACCGCCTAGAGATGGATTAGAGTTCCACGCACGTCGACGAAGCCGTCTCGCGCACTCTCGCCTCTCTCCGCGCCTGTCCCCTTGCTTCCCCGCTCCATCCCGAGCGCAGCCCAATGCTGTTGTCACCGCCGTTCGCTGCCACCGCGCCCACCGCCGTTGCCTCGCCTCCCCGAGCTGCCCAACGCCTCCGCCACCTCGCGCTGCTCCTTTGTGCCGGAGGAATCGAGCCCGCACGCACTGGATCGCCGGCATCGACTCCGTCTTCAAGTTTCAGCCGCCGGCAACCCCGTTGTTATTTGCAAGCTCCCGAGCGTCTTCGGCATCGCCTTCGCCTCCGTTGAACCCGCGGTGAGCCGTTGCTCCATTCCTCCTGCTCCCATTTCCCTGCGTGCCCCTGATACGTCCATTTTGCATCATGATTTCCTACTATTATTTGCTTTTTTTGTTGAATAATAATGCTTTGGGGAGTGATTCTAATGCCTTTTCTCTCATAATATGCAAGGTTTACACAAAGAGGGAGAATACCGGCAGCTGGAATTCTAGACCCGAGAAAAGCACGTCAGAGATACCTATTCTACACAAATCCAATGAAGCTGAAAAATTACGGAGATTATTTTTGTATTTAATAAAAATTACTGGAGCTGAAAACTACCGGAGGAGGGCCCCCAGGTGGGCACAACCCACCAGGGTGCGCCAGGCCCCCCTGGGCGCCCCCTGATGGGTTGTGCCCAACCTGGCCCGCTTTCAGTGCCCATCTTCTGGTATAAATTGCCAAAAAACCTAAAAAATTAGGAGGAGGACTTTCGGGACGAAGCGCCACCGCCTCGAGGCGGAACATGGACAGGAGCACTTTTGCCCTCCGGCGGAGCGATTCCGTCGGGGGAACTTCCCTCCCGGAGGGGGAAATCGAAGCTATTGTCATCACCAACACCCCTCTCATCTTTGGGAGGCCAATCTTCATCAACATATTCAACAACACCATCTCCTCTCAAACCCTAGTTCATCTCTTGTGTTCAATCTTTGTATCGGAACCTCAGATTGGTACCTGTGGGTGACTAGTAGTGTTGATTACCTTGCGTAGTTGATTACTATATGGTTTATTTGGTGGAAGATCATATGTTAAGATCCATTATGCTATTCATTACTCCTCTGATCTTGAGCATGATTATTATTTGTGAGTAGTTACCTTTGTTCTTGAGGTCACGGGAGAAGTCATGTTGCGAGTAATCATGTGAATTTGATATGTGTTCGATATTTTGATGATATGTATGTTGTGATTCCCTTAGTGGTGTCATGTGAACGTTGACTACATGACACTTCACCATTCATGGGCCTAAGGGAATGCATTGTGGAGTAGTTATTAGATGATGGGTTGCTAGAGTGACAGAAGCTTAAACCCTAGTTTATGCGCTACTTCGTAAGGGGCTGATTTGGATCCACATGTTTAATGCTATGGTTAGACTTTGTCTTAATACTTTTCTCGTAGTTGCGGATGCTTGCGAGGGGGTTAATCATAAGTAAGTTGTTAGTTCAAGTAAGAACAGAACCTTAGCACCGGTCCACCCACATATCAAATTATCAAAGTAGCGAACACGAATCAAACCAACATGATAAAAGTGACTAGACGAAATTCCCGTGTACCCTCAAGAACACTTTGCCTAATACTAGTGATTGTTCTGGCTTGTCCTTTGCCTCAAAACCATTACACCTTGTTTACCGTTACCGTTACTTGCTCGTTACAAATTACCTTGCTATCAAACTATCTGTTACCTACAGTTTCAGTGCTTGCAGAGATTACCTTGCTGAAAACCGCTTGTCATTTCCTTCTGCTCCTCGTTGGGTTCAACACTCTTACTTATAGAAAGGACTAAGATTGATCCCCTATACTTGTGGGTCATCAAGACTCTTTTCTGGCGCCGTTGCCGGGGAGTGAAGCGCTCTTGGTAAGGGGAAATCGGTAAGGAAAAACTTATACTACGTGCTGAAATTTATTACTACTTGCTACTATGGAGAACAATCCTTTGAGGGGTTTGTTCGGGGTATCTTCACCTCGACCGGAACCACAATTAGTTACCCCTCCACCTACAGCACCTACTAAAAATGTTACTTATGAAATTCCTTTGGGTATGCTAGAAAAACTGCTTGCTAAACCTTATGCAGGAGATGGAACTGAACATCCTGATATGCATCTTTTATATGTGAACGAAATATGTGGATTATTTAAGCTTGCAGGTTTACCCGGAGATGAAGTTAAGAAGAAGGTTTTCCCTTTATCTTTGGAGGGAAAAGCATTGACATGGTATAGGCTATGTGATGATCTTGGATCGTGGAACTGGAATCGTTTGCAATTGGAATTCCATCAAATCTAGTTCATCGTGATCAGAATTATATATATAATTTTTGGCCTCGTGAAGGAGAAAGTATCGCTCTAGCTTGGGGGAGGCTTAAGTCAATGTTATATTCATGCCCCAATCATGACATTTCGAGGGAAGTTATCATTCAGAATTTTTATGCTCGGCTTTCTCATAATGATCAATCCATGCTCGATACTTCTTGTTCTGGTTCTTATATGAAGAAGACTATTGATTTCAAGTGGGATCTCTTAGAAAGAATTAAACGCAACTCTGAAGATTGGGAACTCGACGAAGGCAATGAGTCAGGTATAAAGCTTGAATTTGATTGTGTTAAATCTTTTATGAATACCGATACTTTTCATAAGTTTAGCACTAAATATGGACTTGACTCTGAGATAGTAGCCTCTTTCTGTGAAGCATTTGTTGGAAATATGCCCTAGAGGCAATAATAAATTGGTTATTATTATATTTCCTTGTTCATGATAATCATTTATTATCCATGCTATAATTGTATTGATTGGAAACTCAAATACATGTGTGGGTACATAGACAACACTGTGTCCCTAGTAAGCCTCTAGTTAACTAGCTCGTTGATCAAAAGATGGTGAAGGTTTCCTAGCCATGGACATAAGATGTCATTTGATAACGGGATCACATCATTAGGAGAATGATGTGATGGACAAGACCCAAACTATAAACATAGCATATGATCGTGTCAGTTTATTGCTATTGTTTTCTGCATGTCAAGTATCTGTTCCTATGACCATGAGATCATGCAACTCCCTGACATCGGAGGTGTACCTTGTGTGTATCAAACATCGCAACGTAACTGGGTGACTATAAAGATGCTCTACAGGTATCTCCGAGGGTGTCTGTTGGGTTGGCATGGATCAAGACTGGGATTTGTTACTCCGTGTGACGGAGAGGTATCTCAGGGCCCACTCGGTAATACAACATCACAATGAGCCTTGCAAGCAATGTGACTAAAGTGTTAGCCACGAGATCTTGTATTACGGAACGAGTAAAGAGACTTGCCGGTAACGAGATTGAACTAGGTATAGAGATACCGTCGATCGAATCTCGGGCAAGTAACATACCGAAGAACAAAGGGAACAGCATACGGGATTAACTGAATCCTTGACATAGAGGTTCGACCGATAAAGATCTTCGTAGAATATGTAGGAGCCAATATGGGCATCCAGGCCCCGCTATTGGTTATTGATCGTGAAGGTGTCTCGGTCATGTCTACATAGTTCTCGAACCCGTAGGGTCTACACACTTAACGTTTGGTGACGATTAGTATAGTTGAGTTATTTTGTTGGTGATCGAAGGTTGTTCGGAGTCCCGGATAAGATCCCGGACATAACGAGGATCTCCGGAAGAGTCCGAAGGTAAAGATTGATATATGTGATAATAGTGTTTTGATCTCCGGAAGGGTTCCGGAATTCACCGGAAGGGGTTCCGGATGTTTACCGAAGTGTTCGGGTGCAGCAACACTTTATATGAGCCAAAGGGGTAAAAGCCCACGAAGTATTTTAAAGTGCAAAAGGAAGTTTTGCTGCTGCCTTAAGCGGTACTACCGCTGGTAAGGCAGTACTACCGCGTAAGCGGTACTACCGCTTGTGTGAAGCGGTACTGCCGCTCAAGCGGTACTACCGCTCGTGAGCGGTACTACCGCTTGTACGCGATACTGCTGGAATCCGAGTTAGACTCTTTCCGTGCGGGCAAAACCGACCTTGTGGAGGTTTTCTCTCCAAGTTTAGACCCCAGGGCTCAACATATAAATAGAGGGGCAGGGCTAACACACGGGACACATCAAGATTTCCCAAGCCGTGTGCCGGCAACCCTAACCCTCTAGTTCCTCCCGTCATAATCTCCGTAGTGCTTGGCGAAGCCCTGCAGAGATTGTTCCTCACCACCATCACCACGCCGTCGTGCTGCCGGAACTCATCCACTACTTCACCATCGCTCGCTGGATCGAGGAGGTGAAGGCGTCATCAAGCCGTACGTGTGTTGAACGCGGAGGTGCCGTCCGTTCGGCGCTAGATCGTGTTTGGATCGAGGGACGACTTGCGATTTGGATCGCGAAGACATTCGACTACATCAACCGCATTTCTTAACGTTTCCGCTTAGCGATCTACAAGGGTATGTAGATTCACTCTCCCTCTCGTAGATGCTCATCACCATGGATAGATCTTGCGTGTGCGTAGGAAATTTTTTGTTTCCCATGCAACGTTCCCCAACAGTGGCATCTGAGCTAGGTCTATGCGTAGATGAGATCTCGAGTAGAACACAAAGGAGTTTGTGGGCGTTGATATTCTGATTGCTTCCTCCCTTGGTCTTTTCTTGTTTCGGCGGTATTGTGGGATGAAGCGGCTCGGACCAACATTACTCGTACGCTTACGAGAGACCGGTTCCTTCAACTGACATTTAACTTCGTTGCATAAAGATGGCTAGCGGGTGTCTGTTTCTCCCACTTTAGTCGGATCGGTGTTGACAAAGGCGGTCCTTGAGAAGGTTGAAAAGCAATTTTTATATCACCGTTGTGGTTTTTGCGTAGGTAAGAATCATTCTTGCTAGATACCCGTAGCAGCCACGTAAAACTTGCAACAACAATTAGAGGACGTCTAACTTGTTTTTGCAGGGTATGTTGTGATGTGATATGGCCAATTACATGATGAGATATATGTGATGTATGAGATGATCATGTGTTGTATAGAATATCACGACTTGCATGTCGATGAGTACGGCAACTGGCAGGAGCCATAGAGTTGTCTTTAATTATTTTCGCCGTTTTGCTTTACTTTATCGCTATGAGTTAGCAATGGTCGTGGAAGCAACAGTCGGCGCGACAACCTCATGGCGACACGTTGATGGAGATCAAGATGATGGAGATCATGGTGTCATGCCGGTGACGATGGAGATCATGCCGGTGCTTTGGAGATGGAGATCAAAAGCACAAGTTCATGGCCATATCATGTCACTTATGATTTGCATGTGATGTTGATCCTTTTATGCATCTTATTTTGCTTAGGACGACGGTAGCATTATAAGGTGATACCTCACTTAAATTTCAAGATAAAATTGTGTTCTCCCCGAGTGTGCACCGTTGCGAAAGTTTGTCGTTTCGAGACACCACGTGATGATCGGGTGTGATAGACTCTACGTTCGCATACAACGGGTGCAAGCCAGTGTTGCACGTGCGGAACACTCGGGTTAAACTTGACGAGCCTAGCATGTACAGACATGGCCTCTGAACACAAGAGACCGAAAGGTCGAACATGACTCATATAGTAGATATGATCAACATGAAGATGTTCACCATTGAAACCACCTCAACTCACGTGATGATCGGACTTGAGTTGGTGGATTTGGATCATGTGACACTCGAATGACCGGAGGGATGTCAATTTGAGTGGGAGTTTTTTAAGTAATATGATTAACTAAACTCATTATCTTGAACAATAGTCTAAGTTGTCTTTGCTATATTTATGTTGTAGTTCATGGCTCGCGCAGTAGCACCCCTGAATTTTAATGCGTTCCTAGAGAAAGCTAAGTTGAAAGATGATGGAAGTAACTATGTGGACTGGGCCCGTAATCTAAGGATTATCCTTACGGCTTCCCAGAAGGCTTATGTCCTTGATGCACCGCTTGGTGATCCACCCGCTCCAGTTTAGTCTCTAGACGTTGTGAACGCCTAGCAGGCTCGTTCTGAAGATTACTCAATAGTTCAATGTGCAATATTGTATGGCTTAGAACCGGGACTTCAAAGACGTTTTGAACGTCATGGAGCATATGAGATGTTCCAGGAGTTGAAGTTTATCTTTCAGAAGAATTCCCGGATCGAGAGGTATGAGATCTCCGATAAGTTCTATGCTTGCAAGATGGAGGAGAACGGGTCTATCAGTGATCACATACTCAGAATTTCTGGGTACTCCACCCGTCTGGCTGAATTGGGGATAACCCTTCCGCCAGAGGCTATCACTGATAGAGTTCTTCAATCATTGCCACCTAGCTACAAGAGCTTCGTGTTGAACTATAACATGCACGGGATGAACAAGTCAGTCGCCGAGCTGTTTGCGATGCTGAAAGCCGCTGAGTCTGAAATTCAGAAGGAGCATCAAGTGTTGATGGTCAATAAAACCACTAGTTTGAAGAAAAATGGCAAGGGTAAGAAGGGTAACTCCAAAAAAAGTGGCAAAGCAGTTGCTCCTCCCGTGAAGAAACCCAAGGCTGGACCCAAAGCAGAAACTGTGTGCTTTCATTGCAAGGGAACTGGACACTGGAAGCGGAACTGCCCCAAGTATTTGGCTGACAAGAAAGCGGCCAACAACAAACAAGGTATATATGATATACATGTTATTGATGTGTACCTTACCAACTCTCGTTGTAGTGCCTGGGTATTAGATACCGGTGCGGTTGCTCACATTTGCAACTCTAAACAGGAACTGCGGAATAGACGGAGGCTGGCAAAGGATGAAGTGACGATGCGCGTGGGAAATGGTTCCAAGGTTGATGTGATCGCCGTCGGCACGCTCGCTCTTCGATTACCATCGGGATTAGTGATGAACCTGAATAATTGTTATTTAGTGCCTGCGTTAAGCATGAACATTATATCTGGATCTTGTTTATTACGAGACGGTTACTCATTTAAATCAGAGAATAATGGTTGTTCTATTTATATGAGTAATATCTTTTATGGTCATGCACCCGAAGTGAGCGGTTTATTCTTATTTAATCTCGATAGTAATGATACACATGTTCATAACATTGATGCCAAAAGATGTAGAATTGATAATGATAATACCACTTTCTTGTGGCACTGCCGTTTAGGTCATATTGGCGTAAAACGCATGAGGAAGCTCCATGCTGATGGACTTTTGGAGTCACTTGATTTTGAATCACTTGACACATGTGAGCCATGCCTCATGGGCAAGATGACTAAGACGCCGTTCTCTGGAATAATGGAACGGGCAAGTGACTTGATGGAAATCATACATACTGATGTGTGCGGTCCGATGAGCATTGAGGCGCGCGGTGGTTATCGTTACTTTCTCACCTTCACTGATGACTTAAGTAGATATGGGTATATTTACTTAATGAAACACAAGTCTGAAACGTTTGAAAAGTTCAAACAATTTCAGAGTGAAGTTGAGAATCATTGTAACAAGAAGATTAAATTCCTACGATCTGATCGAGGAGGAGAATATCTGAGTTATGAGTTTGGCAGTCACTTAAGACAATGTGGAATTGTTTCACAACTGACACCGCCTGGAACACCACAGCGTAATGGTGTGTCCGAACGTCGTAATCGAATCTTATTGGATATGGTGCGATCTATGATGTCTCTTGCCGATTTGCCACTATCATTTTGGGGTTATGCATTAGAGACAGTTGCATTCACTTTAAATAGGGCACCATCGAAATCCGTTGAGACGACGCCATATGAACTTTGGTTTGGCAAGAAGCCAAAGCTGTCGTTTCTTAAAGTTTGGGGATGTGACGCTTATGTCAAAAAGCTTCAGCCTGAAAAGCTGGAACCCAAAGCGGAGAAATGCGTCTTCATAGGATACCCAAAAGAGACAGTTGGGTATACCTTCTACCTCAGATCCGAAGGCAAATTGTTTGTCGCTAAAAACGGAACGTTTCTTGAGAAAGAGTTTCTCTCGAAAGAATTGAATGGGAGGAAGATAGAACTTGATGAGTTTGTTGAACCTTTACTTCAACCTGAAAGTAGCGCAGCACAGAAAGATGTTTCTGTAGAGCCTACATCAGCTGAAGAGGAAGTTGATGATGATCATAAAGCTTCGGATCAAGTTGCTATCGAACCTCGTAGGTCAACAAGGACGCGTACTGCTCCTGAGTGGTACGGCAACCCTGTCTTAGAGGTCATGTTGTTGGACAACGATGAACCTACGAGCTATGGAGAAGCGATGATGGGCCCGGATTCCGAGAAGTGGTTAGAGGCCATGAAATCCGAGATGGGATCCATGTATGAAAACAAAGTGTGGACTTTGGAAGTATTACCTGAAGGGCGTAAGGCCATTCAGAACAAATGGATCTTTAAGAGGAAGACGGACGCGGACGGTAATGTCACCCGTAGCGATGCTTAAGTCCGTCAGAATCATGTTAGCAATAGCTGCCTTTTTCGATTATGAAATTTGGCAGATGGATGTCAAAACAGCGTTCCTTAAATGTTTCCTTAAGGAAGAGTTGTATATGATGCAACCAGAAGGTTTTGTCGATCCAGAGAATGCTGACAAAATTTGCAAACTCCAGCGATCCATTTATGGACTGGTGCAAGCATCTCGGAGTTGGAATCTTCGCTTTGATGAGGTGATCAAAGCGTTCGGGTTTATACAAGTTTACGGAGAAGCTTGTATTTACAAGAAAGTGAGTGGGAGCTCTATAGCGTTTCTAATATTATATGTGGATGACATATTGCTGATTGGAAACAATATAGAAATGTTGGAAAACGTGAAGGAATATTTGAACAAGAGTTTTTCAATGAAGGACCTAGGAGAAGCTGCTTTCATATTAGGCATCAAGATCTATAGAGATAGATCAAGACGTTTAATAGGACTTTCACAAAACACATACCTTGATAAGATTTTGAAGAAGTTCAAAATGGATCAATCCAAGAAGGGGTTCTTGCCTGTTTTGCAAGGTGTGAAGTTGAGTAAGACTCAATGCCCAGTGACTGCAGAAGATAGAGAAAAGATGAGTGTCATCCCCTATGCTTCAGCCATAGGCTCTATCATGTATGCAATGCTGTGCACAAGACCCGATGTCAGCCTTGCCATAAGTATGGTCGGAAGGTTTCAAAGTGATCCAGGAATGGAACACTGGACGGCGGTCAAGAATATCCTGAAGTACATGAAAAGGACTAAGGACATGTTTCTCGTTTATGGAGGTGATCAAGAGCTCGTCGTAAAGGGTTACGTCGATGCAAGCTTTGACACTGATCCGGATGACTCTATGTCGCAAACCGGATACGTATTTATTCTTAATGGGGGTGCGGTTAGCTGGTGCAGTTCCAAGCAAAGCGTGGTAGCTGATTCTACATGCGAAGCGGAGTACATCGCTGCCTCGGAGGCAGCGAAGGAAAGTGTCTGGATGAAGGAGTTCATGACAGATCTTGGAGTAGTGCCTAGTGCGCTTAACCCAATGACTCTGTTTTGTGATAATACTGGTGCCATTGCTCTAGCCAAGGAACCAAGATTTCACAAGAGGACCAGACATATAAAGCGACGTTTCAATTCCATCCGCGATTACATCAAGGAGGACGACATAAATATTTGCAAAGTACACACGGATCTGAATGTTGCAGATCCGATGACTAAACCTCTTCCAAGGGCTAAACATGAACAACACCAGAACTGCATGGGTGTTCGATTCATTACAATGTAAATCACAGAGTGATGTGAACTAGATTATTGACTCTAGTGCAAGTGGGAGACTGTTGGAAATATGCCCTAGAGGCAATAATAAATTGGTTATTATTATATTTCCTTGTTCATGATAATTGTTTATTATCCATGCTATAATTGTATTGATTGGTAACTCAAATACATGTGTGGGTACATAGACAACACTGTGTCCCTAGTAAGCCTCTAGTTAACTAGCTCGTTGATCAAAAGATGGTGAAGGTTTCCTAGCCATGGACATAAGATGTCATTTGATAACGGGATCACATCATTAGGAGAATGATGTGATGGACAAGACCCAAACTATAAACATAGCATATGATCGTGTCAGTTTATTGCTATTGTTTTCTGCATGTCAAGTATCTGTTCCTATGACCATGAGATCATGCAACTCCCTGACATCGGAGGAGTACCTTGTGTGTATCAAACGTCGCAACATAACTGGGTGACTATAAAGATGCTCTACAGGTATCTCCGAGGGTGTCTGTTGGGTTGGCATGGATCAAGACTGGGATTTGTTACTCCGTGTGACGGAGAGGTATCTCAGGGCCCACTCGGTAATACAACATCACAATGAGCCTTGCAAGCAATGTGACTAAAGTGTTAGCCACGAGATCTTGTATTACGGAACGAGTAAAGAGACTTGCCGGTAACGAGATTGAACTAGGTATAGAGATATCGTCGATCGAATCTCGGGCAAGTAACATACCGAAGAACAAAGGGAACAGCATACGGGATTAACTGAATCCTTGACATAGAGGTTCGACCGATAAAGATCTTCGTAGAATATGTAGGAGCCAATATGGGCATCCAGGTCCCGCTATTGGTTATTGATCATGAAGGTGTCTCGGTCATGTCTACATAGTTCTCGAACCCGCAGGGTCTACACACTTAACGTTTGGTGACGATTAGTATAGTTGAGTTATTTTGTTGGTGACCGAAGGTTGTTCGGAGTCCCGGATAAGATCCCGGACATAACGAGGATCTCCGGAAGAGTCCGGAGGTAAAGATTGATATATGTGATAATAGTGTTTTGATCTTCGGAAGGGTTCCGGAATTCACCGGAAGGGGTTCCGGATGTTTACCGAAGTGTTCGGGTGCAGCAACACTTTATATGAGCCAAAGGGGTAAAAGCCCACGAAGTATTGGAAAGTGCAAAAGGAAGTTTTGCTGCTGCCTTAAGCGGTACTACCGCTGGTAAGGCAGTACTACCGCGTAAGCGGTACTACCGCTTGTGTGAAGCGGTACTGCCGCTCAAGCGGTACTACCGCTCGTGAGCGGTACTACCGCTTGTACGCGATACTGCTAGAATCCGAGTTAGACTCTTTCCGTGCGGGCCAAACCGACCTTGTGCGGGCAAAACCGACCTTGTGGAGGTTTTCTCTCCAAGTTTAGACCCCAGGGCTCAACATATAAATAGAGGGGCAGGGCTAACACACGGGACACATCAAGATTTCCCAAGCCGTGTGCCGGCAACCCTAACCCTCTAGTTCCTCCCGTCATAATCTCCGTAGTGCTTGGGGAAGCCCTGCAGAGATTGTTCCTCACCACCATCACCACGCCGTCGTGCTGCCGGAACTCATCCACTACTTCACCATCGCTCGCTGGGTCGAGGAGGTGAAGGCGTCATCAAGCCGTACGTGTGTTGAACGCGGAGGTGCCGTCCGTTCATCGCTAGATCGTGTTTGGATCAAGGGACGACTTGCGATTTGGATCGCGAAGACGTTCAACTACATCAACCGCGTTTCTTAACGCTTCCGCTTAGCGATCTACAAGGGTATGTAGATTCACTCTCCCTCTCGTAGATGCTCATCACCATGGATAGATCTTGCGTGTGCGTAGGAAATTTTTTGTTTCCCATGCAACGTTCCCCAACAGCATTTGCTACTCATGTTGACCTCCCTAAGGAGAAGCGGTTTAAATATCATCCCCCTATTAAAGAAGAAATTAAAGAACCGGTCATAGCTAAAGAAGAAACCATCTTTTACAATGTTGATCCAGTTGTGCCTACCGCTTATATTGAAAAACCACATTTCCCTGTTAGGATAAAGGAACATGCTAAGGTATCAACTGTGGTTCGTAAGAGTAATATAAGAGCACCTAAACCCCCTGAGCAAATTAAAGTAGAACCTAGTGTTTCTATGGTTAAAGATCTCTTGGTAGAAAATGTTGATGGGCATGTCATCTACCTTTGTGATGAAGCTGCTAGAATTGCTAAACCTGATAAGAAAGATAAACATAGACCTATGGAAGGCTTGCCCGTTGTCTCGGTTAAAATAGGAGATCATTGCTACCATGGTTTATGTGATTTAGGTGCTAGTGTGAGTGCTATCCCTTTTACCTTATACCAAGAAATTATGAATGAAATAGCACGTGCTGAAATGGAAGATATTGATGTTACTATTAAACTTGCTAATAGAGACACTATCACACCACTTGGGATTGTTAGAGATGTTGAAGTCTTGTGTGGGAAAGTAAAATACCCTACTGATTTTCTAGTCCTTGGTTCCCCACAAGATGACTTTTGTCCCATTATCTTTGGTAGACCTTTCTTGAGCACCGTCAATGCTAAGATAGATTGTGAAAAACAAACCATCGGTATCAGTTTTGGTAATGTGTCTCATGAGTTTAATTTTTCCAAGTTTAGTAGACAACCTCGTCATAAACCGCTACCTAGTAAGGATGAGATAATTGGTCTTGCTTCTATTGCCGTGCTTCCTACTGTTCCATTAGAACAATATTTGCTTGACCATGAAAATGATATGCACTTGCGTGAAAGAAATGAAATAGATCAAATTTTCTTCGAACAACAACCTCTCCTGAAACACAATTTGCCTATTGAAACCCTTGGAGGTCCTCCTCCACCTAAAGGTGATCCTGTGTTTGAATTGAAACAATTTCCTGGTACTTTGAAGTATGCTTATCTTGACGAGAAAAAGATATATCCTGTTATTATTAGTGCTAACCTTTCAGAACATGAAGAAGAGAGATTATTGAAAGTTCTAAGGAAGCACCGGGCTGCTATTGGATATACTCTTGATGATCTGAAGGGCATTAGTCCCACTCTATGTCAGCACAAGATCAATATGGAACCTGATGCTAAACCCGTTGTTGATCACCAACGACGATTGAATCCCAAGACGAAAGAAGTGGTAAGAACTGAAATATTAAAGCTTCTGGAAGCAGGTATAATCTATCCCATAGCTGATAGTAGATGGGTAAGTCCCGTTCATTGTGTCCCTAAGAAAGGAGGTATTACCGTTCTTCCTAATGATAAGAATGAACTCATTCCACAAAGAATTGTCACTGGCTATAGAATGGTAATTGTTTTAGAAAATTAAATAAAGCTACTAGGAAAGAACATTACCCTTTGCCTTTCATTGATCAAATGCTAGAGAGACTATCTAAGCACACACACTTGTGCTTCCTAGATGGATATTCTGGTTTCTCTCAAATACCCGTGTCACAATCCGATCAAGAGAAAACCACCTTTACTTGCCCTTTTGGAACCTATGCTTATAGACGTATGCCTTTTGGTTTATGCAATGCACCTGCTACCTTCCAAAGATGTATGACTGCTATATTCTCTGATTTTTGTGAAAAGATTGTGGAGGTTTTCATGGATGATTTTTCCGTTTACGGAACTTCTTTTGATGATTGCTTAAGCAACCTTGATCGAGTTTTGCAGAGATGTGAACAAACTAATCTCGTCTTGAATTGGGAGAAGTGCCACTTTATAGTTAATGAAGGTATTGTCTTGGGGCATAAAATATCTGAACAAGGTATTGAGGTGGATAAAGCTAAAGTTGATGCAATTGAGAAAATGCCATGTCCTAAAGATATTAAAGGTATTCAAAGTTTCCTTGGTCATGCTAGTTTTTATAGGAGGTTCATTAAAGACTTCTCTAAAATTTCTAGGCCTCTTACTAATCTTTTGCAAAAGGATATCCCTTTTGTTTTTGATGATGATTGTGTGGAAGCCTTTGAAACACTCAAGAAAGCCTTAACCTCTGCACCTATCGTTCAACCACCTAATTGGAACTTGCCTTTTGAAATTATGTGTGATGCTAGTGATTATGTTGTTGGTGCTGTCCTAGGACAAAGAGTTGATAAGAAATTGAATGTTATCCATTATGCTAGTAAAACTCTAGACAGTGCCCAACGAAATTATGCTACTACTGAAAAAGAATTTTTAGCAGTTGTGTTTGCTTGTGATAAATTTAGATCCTATATTGTTGACTCCAAAGTTATTCTTCACACCGATCATGCTGCTATAAAATATCTTATGGAAAAGAAAGATGCTAAACCTAGACTTATTAAGTGGGTTCTTTTGCTTCAAGAATTTGACTTACATATCGTTGATAGGAAAGGAGCTGAGAACCCCGTAGCTGATAACTTGTCTAGGTTAGAAAATATTCTTGATGACCCACTACCTATTGATGATAGTTTCCCCGACGAACAGCTAGCTGCAATAAGTGTCTCACACAACACACCTTGGTATGCTGATTATGCTAATTACATTGTCGCTAAATATATACCACCTAGCTTTACATATCAACAAAAGAAAAAAAATCTTCTATGACTTGAGACATTACTTTTGGGATGACCCACATCTTTATAAAGAAGGAGTAGATGGTATTATTAGACGTTGTGTACCTGAGCATGAACAGGAACAAATCCTACGGAAATGTCATTCCGAAGCTTGTGGAGGACATCATGCGGGAGATAGAACCGCTCACAAGGTATTGCAATCTGGTTTTTATTGGCCTACTCTCTTCAAGGATGTCCGTAAGTTTGTCTTGTCTTGTGATGAATGTCAAAGAATTGGTAATATCGGTAAGCGTCAAGAAATGCCTATGAATTATTCACTTGTTGTTGAACCATTTGACGTGTGGGGTTTTGATTATATGGGGCCTTTTCCTTCCTCTAACGGGTACACTCATATTTTAGTTGTGGTTGATTATGTCACTAAGTGGGTAGAAGCTATTCCAACTAGTAGTGCTGATCACCACACCTCCATTAAAATGCTTAAAGAGGTTATCTTTTCGAGGTTTGGAGTCCCTAGATATTTAATGACCGATGGTGGTTCACACTTTATTCATGGTGCTTTCCGTAAGATGCTTGTTAAATATGATGTTAACCATAGAATTGCATCACCCTATGATCCTCAATCTAGTGGTCAAGTAGAACTTAGCAATAGAGAAATAAAATTAATATTACA
Source organism: Elymus sibiricus (assembly GCA_039707655.1). Classification (NCBI taxonomy): domain Eukaryota; kingdom Viridiplantae; phylum Streptophyta; class Magnoliopsida; order Poales; family Poaceae; genus Elymus; species Elymus sibiricus. Next base: position 311,703,289 of record CM077663.1, on the reverse strand, counting down.
AAAAACTGTCAATAGGTCTCGTAAGAATTGGTCTAAGAAATTATATGATGCACTTTGGGCCTATAGAACAGCTTATAAAAATCCTATGGGTATGTCTCCATATAAAATGGTGTATGGAAAAGCTTGTCATTTGCCTCTAGAACTAGAACACAAAGCATTTTGGGCAATTAAAGAGCTCAACTATGATTTCAAACTTGCCGGTGAGAAGAGGCTATTTGATATTAGCTCACTAGATGAATGGAGAACCCAAGCGTATGAAAATGCCAAGCTATTCAAAGAAAAAGTAAAGAGATGGCATGACAAGAGAATTCAAAAGCGGGAATTCAAAATAGGAGATTATGTTCTTTTGTTCAACTCACGTTTAAGATTTTTTGCAGGAAAGCTTCTCTCGAAATGGGAAGGACCATATAGTATTGAAGAGGTGTATTGTTCTGGACCTATCAAGATTAATAACGCCGAAGGTACTAATCCGAAGGTAGTCAATGGACAATGAATTAAGCATTATATCTCAGGTACACCAATTATTGTTGAAAGCAATGTTATCCAAACCATGACACCGGAGGAACACATAAAAGAAATCTTCCGGAACACTCCAGAATACTTAAAAATAGGAGGTACGTGGTACAGTAAGTAAACGGACTCCGAAAAATCCGCAAAAATATTTTTTGTTAGTTTTCGAATATTTTAGAATTTTGGAAATAAAAAAATAAACTGGAAGGTGACCGAGGTGAGCACGATACACGAGGGCGCACCAGGCACCCCTGGGCGCCCTGGTGGGTTGTGCCCACCTCAGATGCCTTCCCGACTCCGTTTTCCTTCCAAATACTTGTTTCCCAAGAATAAAAATTCTATATATATACCCCCGACTGTTTTGACGACCGCATCGCAGAAAAATCCTCTGTTCTTGTTTCTTGCTGTTTTCCTATCAGATCTGTCAAGTCAGGCATCATGTCTTCTCCCTCTCCTAACAATGTGGATGAAGATGCCTAGCTAATGAAGATAGAGTTGAAGAGGGAGGAGCCGGAAGAAGCCTACAAGGAGGAGAAGGACAATGAAGCTAAGGTGGATTATCTCCCTGAAGGAGATCAATTCAAGCCAGCAAAGGAGGGAGAGGAAGAAGATATCCTTCAACCTTATTACAGTCATCTCACCCCTATTGAAATCGAAGCCTTTAGAACCTTCGAAGCGGTTCATGTTCAGAATAAATTTCTCATCCGTGAAAATATCTTGTTGCAAGAACACATCAACAACCTTAGGAGAGTCATCCGCAAATTGGAGCATCTTCTGAAGCTAAAGTGTGACATCACATCACCACCACCTGCATCAACACCTCCACCTTCTTCATCATCACCACCAAAGGAGACTTGAGCACATGGGTATGGGCCCTCCCCTTGGCTTGAGCCAAGCTTGGGGGAGGTGCCCCGGTATCGTATCACCATCACTTTTATCCACCTTTACCTATTTTGGTTCTATTTTAGTTTCCCTTTGCCTTAGTCGAATAAAAGTTTAGCATGATCTATTTTCGTGTGTTAGTTTCGTGGCCTACCTATGTAATCGAGTGAAAGTTATATAATAAAGTTTAGTTTGAGTTTTTGCTTCTCTACTTTCTTGTTGCAATCAAATAAAAGAAAGACAAATAAATGAAAAGAATCATATGCTAATCTTATGGTGAGTAATGACATCACACAAGGAAAAGTATAAGTAGTAAAATTTATTAGAGATTGACAAACATAGCATTGGTCAATGATGCAATTCATGAAAGAACTAATTAGGGAAGAGAAGATTCACATGCAAATACACTATCTTGGACATCTTTTCTGATTATGAGCCCCCATCAAATATTATATGTCAAAATTGTTGACGTTGGACAAGGAAGACAATGTAATGATTTATGTTTGTTCATATCCACATAGAAGTTATTGTCATAGATCCTTTAACATGTGGTGCTTGCCCAATATCTTTGCTAGCCAAAAATTCCGCACTAAGTAGAGATACTACTTGTGCATCCAAAAACCCAAACCCAAACTCTTTTCTTGAATGCCCACCATACCTACCTATGGATCGAGAAAGATCCTTCAAGTAAGTTGAAATCGGTGCAACAAGGCAATAAAAATTGCTTCTAAAAGTGTTTTGATCAATTAGTGTAAGAGAAAATTGAGCGCTATACGAACTTATGATGGCAAAGTAATAAAAGCGACGGACTGCATAATAAAGGTTGCTATCATAGGGGGCAATATAGCGTGACGTTCTTTTACCTTAAGGGATTGGGCATACAAATCAATAAGCGCATGACAACCTCTGCTTCCCTCTGTGAAGGGCCTATCTTTTACTTTTATGCACTTACTTTTATGCAAGAGTCAAAGTATTCTTCCCTATTCCTTTTTACTTTTTCCTTTTGCAAGCATCATGTGGTGAGGAAAGATCTATGCAGATATATCCAGTTGGATATGGGTGGGCATGAGTTATTATTGTTGACATCACCCTTGAGGTGAGTGAGTTGGGAGGCAAAACTATAAGCCCCTATCTTCCTACGTGTCCGGTTGAAACTTTTTGTTCATGGGTATGCCGTGAGCGTTAGCAATCATAGAAGACTAAATGATAGTTGAGTATGTGGACTTGCCAAAAGGCTCCGACATGAGACCCTTCCTGAAAATATGATGAATTGTAGTTGCAAAGTTGACTGAGAATATAGTTTGTTGGTTTCCAATAAGGTTTATGCTTCATACTTCTATGTTGTGATGAATTGTTACTTGTTCATGAGAAGCCTTATGATAAAAATGTATTGAAATAAGTTCTTATGTTAGAGTTTGTTGCTGCTTTGTTAATAAGCATGATGCTTCTATGTCCGTATTTTGTTTTTATCGACACCTCTCTCTCAAACCATGTGGACATGCTTTTCAATATCGGTTTTCGCTTGAGGACAAGCGAGTTCTAAGCTTGGGGGTGTTGATACGTCCATTTTGCATCATGATTTCCTACTGTTATTTACTTTGTTTTGTTGAATAATAATACTTTGGGGAGTGATTCTAATGCCTTTTCTCTCATAATATGCAAGGTTTACACAAAGAGGGAGAATACCGGCAGCTGGAATTCTGGACCCAAGAAAAGCACGTCAGAGATACCTATTCTGCACAACTCCAATGAAGCTGAAAATTTATGGAGATTATTTTTGTATTTAATAAAAATTACTGGAGCTGAAAACTACCGGAGGAGGGCCCCCAGGTGGGCACAACCCACCAGGGTGCGCCAGGCCCCCCTGGGCGCGCCCTGATGGGTTGTGCCCAGCCTGGCCCGCTTCCGGTGCCCATCTTCTGGTATAAATTCCCCAAAAACCTAAAAAAAATAGGAGGAGGACTTTCGGGATGAAGCGTCGCCGCCTCGAGGCGGAACTTGCGCAGGAGCACTTTTGCCCTCCGGCGGAGCGATTCCGCCGGGGGAACTTCCCTCCCGGAGGGGGAAATCGAAGCTATCGTCATCACCAACACCCCTCTCATCTTTGGGAGGCCAATCTTCATCAACATCTTCAACAACACCATCTCCTCTCAAACCCTAGTTCATCTCTTGTGTTCAATCTTTGTACCGGAACCTCAGATTGGTACCTGTGGGTGACTAGTAGTGTTGATTACCTTGCGTAGTTGATTACTATATGGTTTATTTGGTGGAAGATCATATGTTCAGATCCATTATGCTATTCATTACTCCTTTGATCTTGAGCATGATTATTATTTTTGAGTAGTTACCTTTGTTTTGAGGTCACGGGAGAAGTCATGTTGCGAGTAATCATGTGAATTTGATATGTGTTCGATATTTTGATGATATGTATGTTGTGACTCCCTTAGTGGTGTCATGTGAACGTCGACTACATGACACTTCACCATTCATGGGCCTAAGGGAATGCATTGTGGAGTAGTTATTAGATGATGGGTTGCTAGAGTGACAGAAGCTTAAACCCTAGTTCATGCGCTACTAAGTAAGGGGCTGATTTTGATTCCACATGTTTAATGCTATGGTTAGACTTTGTCTTAATACTTTTCTCGTAGTTGCAGATGCTTGCGAGGGGGTTAATCATAAGTAGGTTGTTAGTTCAAGTAAGAACAGCACCTTAGCACCGGTCCACCCACATATCAAATTATCAAAGTAGCGAACACGAATCAAACTAACATGATAAAAGTGACTAGACAAAATTCCCGTGTACCCTCAAGAACACTTTGCCTTATACTAGTGATTGTTCTAGCCTTTCCTTTGCCTCAAAAGGATTGGGCTACCTTGCTGCACCTTGTTTACCGTTACCGTTACTTGCTCGTTACAAATTACCTTGCTATCAAACTATCTGTTACCTACAGTTTTAGTGCTTGCAGAGATTACCTTGCTGAAAACCGCTTGTCATTTCCTTCTGCTCCTCGTTGGGTTCGACACTCTTACTTATTGAAAGGACTACGTGTAACGCCCCAGACACACACGCCGGTGGTCGTTACTCCTGGCGGAATCTAGACTGGCCCCACAGATCAATACTAGTCTTTTCTGCGCACTTTGTCCTCACTCGTCCGCACCCGGGACCAACTTCCCGGTCGATCACCCTTCCTAGAACTACTCCAAGCCAAGCACGCTTAACCTAGGAGTTCTGTTCGAATGGGCTCCCGGAAAAGAAGGAATTCCTTATTGATATGAGTAGTCTATCATCCCTAATATGTCAGGCTATCACATACACCCCCCACTCAGAGGAACCGACGTCCTCGTCGGGTCACAGGAACGTTCCCTCTTGGCACAAACGTCTGTGCATTCAGTCCGATACATGTGTCATTCCATGTGCCACGACGGGACACAAACGTCAGGAACAACATGATCACGCACCTGTCGGCAAACATCCGTGTAACCGCGAGGGTCAGCTCTGATACCAACTTGTATCGCCCCGGACACACACGCCGGTGGTCGTTACTCCTGGCGGGATCTAGACTGGCCCCACAGATCAATACTAGTCTTTTCTGCGCACTTTGTCCTCACTCGTGCGCACCCGGGACCAACTTCCCGGTCGGTCACCCATCCTAGAACTACTCCAAGTTAAGCGTGCTTGGCTTGGAGTAGTTCTCGGATGGGTGACCGACCGGGAAGTTTGTCCTGGGTGCGCATGAGTGAGGACAAAGTGCGCAGAAAAGACTAGTATTGATCTGTGGGGCCAGTCTAGATCCCGCCAGGAGTAACGACCACCCCCGGGTGTGTCCGGGGCGTTACACTACGATTGATCCCCTATACTTGTGGGTCATCAGCCCCCTAGCTAGCCCACTCGCCGTACCGAGCTCCGTCCACCGCTAGCCTCATCGCCAGGCACAACTCCGGTGACCCCGGCGCCTCCCGTGACCTCCCAAGGATGCGCCTGAGCGCGGGCAACGCACTGGTGCCCTCCTCCGCCACTCCCACGACCTCTGGAGCGGACACTGCCGTGCCCTGCGGTCACCGGCGATGACCTCACCGGCCTGAGTCACTGGCCGGTGGGCCCTGCCAGTCAGGAGGTTAATTAGCCACTTATTAACCCTCTCACCCACTGACAGGTGGGCCCAGGTGCGTGTTAATCTTTGTTTAGGAAAATTAAAACACTATTTTACCATGTGTCATTGACATGAGAGCCCCACAGGTTAGGTTTGACCTGGACCTAGCGCTATTGACCTGCTGACATCATGCTGACATCACTATGATGTCATAAAGCTTTTCTGAAATTAAAATAAATCTAAAAGGATTTATTAATTCCAGAAATTATCCTAATCTTTAAAAATTCATAGTAATTAATCTGTAACTCATATTGAAATAAATTATATATAGAAAATGATCAGGAAAATCCAATCTTTCCATCTGTATTATCTTCATGCATGTTTGAACAACTTATACACATTGTTGAGGACAATTTCATTAAAGGCATTTAAATGCTTATAAATGGAGTTGGAACTGATCTGTATTGATCAAATAACCTCCATTTAACTTGTGACAAGTTGCATTATTGAAATCCAGCACCATGTCAACACGTCATGATCATGCATTATTGTGAAGCATTTGCCGTGTTTAAATTGTTCCTTGTTTGCCTTGCCGATAGACTTGCGAGACGTAGTTATCGACGACATCGAAGAACAACCTTGTTCTTCTGGACTTTCAGGCAAGCACCCCCCTTGAGCATTTTGATACAATCCCACTCTCTCGCTCTTGCTCTCATTTCGATGCATTAGGACAATACGATTCAACTGTACTTGTGTTCCGGTAGATGAACCCGTTCCTTTGCATGACCTGTCATTGTCACAGTAAATAGCTAAACCTTCCTAGCATGATTAGGAGTTGCTTGAGCCATGTTGTGACCCTTCACCCGTGTCATGCTTGTTATGCTTAGAGTTGAGTTGGTCTGACCATCTGGGTGATGAGTTGGAATGAACATGTCCTACTGATGGGAGTTAAGCGTGTGAACCTGTTTTGGTAAAGGTAGCGATGAGACGCCATGTAGGAGTACATGGTGGGTTGTCTCATTGACGCCGCACTTAGGACCTGAGATCTTGTGTTGGTGTTCCAATACTAGCTACTACCGCACATTGGGTTCCGGTAACTCGACCCCTCTCGGCCTATTAACCTACCATGTTCTTAGTCCAGGAGTCGCAGTAGTTCAAAATGTTTATAGGTTGTGGCACGGCCTGGGAAGTGGATGAACGACCCAATCGGGACCGGCTTGGGGCCCTGCTCACATTGTTTGAGGCCGTATAGGAAACCTCGACCGGACTTCCATTATGGGTTCCAACTCAGGTAGGTGACTACCTTGGACGTGAGTCATTGTAAGTTAACGTCCGTGGCCGACACCCTCACCGGGCTTCCGCTTGAAGGTTGCCGAGTACATGACGTGTAAAGGGCGATAAGTGGTGGGAGCGTGTGTGGTGAAGTACACCCATGCAGGGTAAACTATCTATTCGAATAGCCATGTCCGCGGATATGGACTACTTGGAGATTTGCATGGTTCATATACAATGTAAATGGATACTTTAAAATGCGCAACATAAGTGTGAGTGCTATGGATGTCCTTCTCGTAGGGAGACGAGATAGGATCCATAGTGGTGTATTGATGTGGTGAATATGTGGACTCGTGTGCGCTCTCTCGTAGGGAGACGAGAGAGGGATGATACTTTATCGTAGTTCAGGTTAGCCAAAGGTCAAAGCTGGCATTTTTGCAGTAAACCCCACAATCCCGTTCATTGACACATGATGCATGAGTAGATATTTCTGATGTAAGTATTGTTGAGTACCTTCGTACTCACTGTTGCTTAATTACATTTTTGCAGAGATAGACGTTGTTCACTTTACTCTTTCTTCTTGGCATTGACATCGACAGATAGCTTGGGAAGCCAGACAACAGTCTGGCTCCTTTGGTAGGGCCATTGTAGCTTTTCAGGCTCTTCCAGCCGTTTTCAGTAGATGTCTGTACTCAGACATGTATAACTTCCGCTTGTTGTTTGTATGCTCTGAATGTTGGGTCATGTGACCCCCCTGCTTGTAACATTATAATATGTTGGCTCTTCGGAGCCTTCTAAATAAATGTTATGTTGTAGAGTTATGTTGTGATGCCATGTTGTATCTACACATATCGTGCATATTGTGTGTATGATTGAAATGCATTGGTATGTGTGGGATTCGACACCTAGTTGTATGCCTATGGTAGCCTTCTTTACAGGAAATGCCTCTTTGTGCTTCCATTGAGCCCTGGTAGCTTGCTACTGCTCCGGACACATTGATTGACCGACATGTATCCTTCTTTGCTACTGTTTTTGTCCCTACGGGGAAATGTCACATGGTGTAATGGGTCTGTGTCGCTTGCTACGACTCGTCTACATGAGCTGATGACCGACACCTGCATTGATGGGTTATGTATGCATGTTCCTGTATGGTAGTGCCACTTGGGTCTATAACTACTCATGTCGACCCGGGTTCTCTGACACATCGATGCTAGCGACATAATCATATACGTGAGCCAAAAGGCGCAAATGGTCCGGCCAAGGTAAGGTGGCAGCCGTTGTGTACCATGCGTGAGGCCACAAAGCTATATGATGTGTTACATACTAGACCTGTGTGGCTTAGGATCGGGGTCCCGACAACGTTGGTACCAGAGCAGGATTGTCTGTAGGATTACCAAGCCAAACTGATCGATGTTGAGTCTAGTAATGCTTTAGTTATATAAGGGAATTGATTGTGGAAGGGAACGTAAGATTCTGTTTGCTCCTTTCCTTGTGTCACTCTATTCTGAGTCACCCTCCTCTCTTCTATGGGAATTAAGGACTAGGCTTCTTACCTATCTACCAGGATCACGAGTTACTGGATCCGTAGACTTATAGGATGGTTGTTGTGTCTCAAATCCTGTTCACATTAGAGTCGTGAGTAGTGATGCCTATGTTCTCACTATACCTTGAACCCATGATGTTGAGTTGTTATGCTGCTCAAATCTCTTGCAGGTTGTCTCATATTTCATACCCGTATAGCCGTTATGCTGTCCGAGCTATCCGAGTTATCCTACATGAGTAGTGATGCCTAGGTTTCGATATGTTCTAGTGTTCTACCTTGTTTCTGAACCCTGATTGTTTCCTTCAGGATGTCGCCAGTTACTCGGAGTTATGCGGGTCGTGGTCAGAACCGTGGAGGTGGTAGGGATGAAGAATATCCTCCCGACCCTCCATTGTTGGCAGAGGTTATGCTAGAAATTGAGAGAAACAAGCGTGCCACCAATCGCCTGTTGGAGCACATCGAGCAGAATACAGCCCATCAGCGCAATGAGCTAGTATCCATCAGAGACTTCATCAATTTGAATCTACCCACTTTCCACCACTCCATTGAGCCACTTGATGCAGATGATTGGCTCCGTAGTATCAACAACAAGCTGCATTATGCAAACGTGGTTGAAGGAGACAAGGTTACCTATGCCACATATCACCTTGAAGGTTCTGCTAGTTTATCGTGGGAGAACTTTGAGACCATGCGTGCCGCAGGCCAAGTTACTTCGTGGAGGGATTTCTATGAGGCTTTTCATGAGCATCATATTCCCCAGGCCCTGATAGATCGTAAGCAAGAGGAGTTTTGCAAATTTGACCCAAGGCAAGATGGATGTGGATGCTTATAGCCGTGAGTTTGGACGCCTTGCGCGTTATGCACCCAAAAAAGTATCCACAGATGCCAAGGAGCAAGCTAGGTTCAGGAAAGGTATTAACCCAAAGCTTCGTCATGATCTCAGTCTACATGAGTTCATCAGTTTCCAGGTTCTTGTGAACGAAGCCATCCAAGCGAAAACTAGTAGGATGACCTACGAGGAATCTCGCAAGCACAACCGTGATGTTGGATCATCTTCAATTTCTATATCCCAGAAGCGTAGGATATGGATCCCGTACACAGCTCTTCCTCCGGGATATGCACCGAGGCCATCCTATGTGGCGCCTCGCCTGCCGATGCCAAGTGTTCCCGAGAAGAATCCCGTCAACCAGTTGCTCAACCCAGATCCACGTCCCATTTATGGAGCATGCTTCAAATGTAGCTAGCCAGGACACTACTCAAGGGATTGCCCTCTGCGTGGTTATGTTCCACCCCCTTCAGAAATTGGTGATGTTCATTGCAGGCCACCAACCAAGAAACCTAATGACAGGTTAATTGCTCTAACATGTGGATGTGTGAACCATGTATCTGTAGAAGAAGCTTAAGATGATGCTGACGTCGTGCTTAAGACGCTTCTTGTCAACTCTCATCCAGCGTCAGTTCTATTTGACTCTGGAGCATCCCACTCCTTCATATCTAAACATTATGCCTTCTCGCATAACATTGCTTTCAAAGATATGCCCGCTCCATTAGTAATTCAAACTCCAGGTTCGAAATGGCAAACTACCGCAGTAAGCCATGGGAATCAAATTCTTGTCGACGGTTTAGTATTCCTTGCCTCTTTGATAGCTCTCAAGGCTTCGGACATCAATGTCATCACGGTCTTCGACCGACAAGTGAACAAGTGTTTAAAGAGCCCCCAGTGAGGATGATAGCCTATGAAATTCTCGCAAAGGGAAACGAACGTGGCGAGGTAGGAGACAACATTGGGAGGAAGGTGATGCAATTGAGCCCCGAAGGAATCAAGAAATGCATGGAAAAATGGGTGTGGGGCTAGAGAGAAACCTCTCTCGACGTGCGTCACCAGGAGAACGCGCTCGTCCCCCCGAGGCGACAGCTCCAGCTCGCTCGCCTCCGGCAACCTCCAGCTTCCGGCAGCTACGAGCCCGTGGCTCTCCATGTCCACTAGACCAGCCTGCGTGACCCGCGACGGGGTCCAATCTCCCTGGAGCCAGCTTGACGAGGCGCCAACGCTCGACGAGGATCTCCTCGACGCCTTATTCGCTCACTCGAGCTTTGATGTCGAATCCTTCACCATCTCTCTCTCTCTCTCTCTCACTCTCTCTCTCTCTCTCAGGAAGACATGTGCAGGGGATGGATTGCGGGGTGATAACACACAAGTATAGGGGATCAATCGTAGCCTTTCTCGATAAGTAAGAGTGTCGAACCTAACGAGGAGCTAAAGGTAGAACAAATATTCCCTCAAGTTCTATCGACCACTGATACAACTCTACGCACGCTTAACGTTCGCTTTACCTAGAACAAGTACAAAACTAGAAGTACTTTGTAGGTGTAACGGGATAGATTTGCAAGATAATAAAGAGCACGTAAATAAAACTAAGGGCTGCTTAGATAAAGAAACAACTAAGTTAGTTTTAGTAGAGAGCTTTTTGTCACAAGAAAGTTATTTGTCCCTAGGCAATCGATAACTAGGCCAGTAATCATTATTGCAATTTTATATGAGGGAGAGGCATAAGCTAACATACTTTATCTACTTGGATCATATGCACTTATGATTGGAACTCTAGCAAGCATCCGCAACTACTAAATATCATTAAGGTAAAACCCAACCATAGCATTAAGTATCAAGTCCTCTTTACTCCCATACATACGTAAACAACCTACTTACTCGGGTCTGTGCTTCCGTCACTCACGCCACCCACCATAAGCGAATCATAAACATATTGCAAACCCTACAGCGGGGATCCCTCACGCTTGCGCGACACGGAGAGCACCATAGGACAGCACCAATAATAAAACATGCAACTCAAACCAATCACGATCATCAATCAACCCATAGGACAAAACGGATCTACTCAAACATCATAGGATAGCCATACATCATTGGGAAATAATATATAGCGTTGAGCACCATGTTTAAGTAGAGATTACAGCGGGGATAAGAGGTGTTGAACCGCTGCATAGAGGGGGAGAGAGTTGGTGATGACGGCGGCGAAGTTGGTGGTGTAGATCGCCGTCACGATGATGGCCCCGGCGGCGTTCCGGCGCCACCGGGAGAGAGGGGGAGAGAGCCCCCTCCTTCTTATTCTTCCTTGACCTCCCCCCCTAGATGGGAGGAGGGTTTCCCCTCTGGTCCTTGGCTTCCATGGCGGCGGAGGGGCGGGAGCCCCTCCGAGATTGGATCTCTCTCTCTGTTTCTGCCTTCCCAGATTCTGGCCTTTCACCGTTTCTTAAATTCCCGGAGATCCGTAACTCCGATTGGGCTGAAATTTTAACACGATATTTATCCGGATATTAGCTTTCTTGCGGAGAAAGAAGGGCACCAACCGCCTTACGGGGTGGCCACAAGCCAGCCTGGTGCGCCCTACCCCCCAGGGCGTGCCCCTATGGCTTGTGGGCCCCTCGGGCACCGCCTTCTGTTGATTCCACTTCCCAAAATTCATATATATTCCAAAAAAATCTCCGTAAGTTTTTATCCCTTTTGGACTTCATTTGAAACAAAAAACATGCAACAAACAGGAACTGGCACTGGGCACTGGATCAATATGTTAGTCCCAAAAATAGTATAAAAAGTTGCCAAAAGTATATGAAAGTTGTAGAATATTGGCATGAAACAATCAAAAATTATAGATACGACGGAGACGTATCGGCATCCCCAAGCTTAATTCCTGCTCGTCCTCGAGTAGGTAAATGATAAAAAAGATAATTTTGGATGTGGAATGCTACCTAGCATAATCTTGATCATATAATCTAATCATGGCATGAATATTAAGACACAAGTGATTCAAAGCAATAGTCTATCATTTGACATTAAGACAATAATACTTCAAGCATACTAATAACGCAATCATGTCTTCTCAAAATATCATGGCTAAAAGAAAGTTATCCCTACAAAATCATATAGTCTGGCTATGCTCCATCTTCATCACACAAAGTATTTAATCATGCACAACCCCGGTTTTAGCCAAGCAATTGTTTCATACTCTAGTATTCTCAAACTTTTTCAACTTCCACGCAATACATGAGCGTGAGCCATGGATATAGCACTATAGGTGGAATAGAATATGGTGGTTGTGGAGAAGACAAAAGAAGGAGATAGTCTCACATCAACTAGGCGTATCAACGGGCTATGGAGATGCCCATCAATAGATATTAATGTGAGTGAGTAGGGATTTCCATGCAACGGATGCACTAGAGCTATAAGTGTATGAAAGCTCAAAAGAAACTAAGTGGGTGTGCATCCAACTTGCTTGCTCACGAAGACCTAGGGCAATTTGAGGAAGCCCATCATTGTAATATGCAAGCCAAGTTCTATAATGAAAAATTCCCACTAGTATATGAAAGTGACAATATAGGAGACTCTCTATCATGAAGATCATGGTGCTACTTTGAAGCACAAGTGTGGAAAAAGGAATGGTAGCATTGCCCCTTCTCTCTTTTCTCTCATTTTTTTTTGTTTTTTTTTGTTTTTTTGGTGGGCTTCTTTGGCCATTTTTTTATTTGGGCTTCTTTGGCCTCTTTTATTTATTTGTAAAGTCCGGAGACTCATCCCAACTTGTGAGGGAATCATAGCTTCCATCATCCTTTCCTCACATGGGACAATGCTCTAATAATGATGATCATCACACTTTTATTTACTTACAACTCAAGAATTACAACTCGATACTAGAACAAAATATGACTCTATATGAATGCCTCCGGCGGTGTACCGGGATGTGCAATGATCTAGCATAGCAAATGACATCAAAAAACGGACAAACCATGAAAACATCATGCTAGCTATCTTACGATCATGCAAAGCAATATGACAATCATGGTGCGTGTCATAATAAACGGAACGGTGGAAGTTGCATGGCAATATATCTCGGAATGGCTATGGAAATGCCATAATAGGTAGGTATCGTGGCTGTTTTGAGGAAGGATATATGGTGGGTGTAATGCACCGGCTAAAGTTGAACGGTACTAGAGAGGCTAGCAATGGTGGAAGGATGAGAGTGCGTATAATCCATGGACTCAACATTAGTCATAAAGAACTCACATACTTATTGCAAAAATCTATTAGCTATCGAAACAAAGTATTTGACGCATGCCCCTAAGGGAGAGGTTGGTAGGAGTTAACCATCGCGCGCTCCCGACCTCCACACAAAGGATGAAAATCAATAAATAAATCATGCTCCGACTTCTTCACATAACGGTTCACCATACGTGCATGCTACGGGAATCACAAACTTTAACACAAATATTTCTACCAATCCACAATTACTCACTAGCATGTCTCTAGTATCACCATCTTTATATCGCAAAACTATTGCAAGGAATCAAACATATCATATTCAGTGATCTACAAGTTTTATGTAGGATTTTATGACTAACCATGTGAATGACCAACTCCTGTTAACTCTCTAAATAGATATAAGTGAAGCATGAGAGTTTAATTCTTTCTACAAAAGATATGATCACGCTCTAACAAATATAAGTGAAGCAAAAGAGCATTCTACAAATGGCGGTTTTTCTATGTGTAGAGAAACAGGCAATCCAAACTTCAAATGATATAAGTGAAGCACATGAAGCGTTCTACAAAGCCATACTCAAAAGATATAAGTGAGGTGCAAAGAGCCTTCTATAAATCAACCAAAAACTTTCTCATACCAGCATGGTGCATTATTAAAAGAAAAATAAAAAGCACACGACGCTCCAAGATTTACGCATATCATGTGATGAATAAAAATATAGCTCCAAGTAAAATTACCGATGGTTGTTAGAAGAAAGAGGGGATGCCTTCCGGGGCATCCCCAAGCTTAGTTTCTTGGGAGTCCTTGAATATTACCTTGGGGTTCCTCGGGCATCCCCAAGCTTAGTCTATTTCCACTCCTTATTCCTTCATCCATCGTGATCTCTCCCAAAACTTGAAAACTTCAATCACACAAAACTTAACAAAACCCTCGTGAGATCCGTTAGTATAATAAAGCAAATTACCACTTTAAGTACTGTTGCCAACCAATTCATATTTTGTTTTTGCATTGCAGCTACTGTAATATAACTTTTCCATGGCTTATACCACCGATACAATCGATATTTTCATCAAAACGAGCAAAACAATGCATCAAAAACAGAATCTGTCAAAAACAGGACAGTCTGTAGTAATCTGAACATTCACCATACTTCTGTAAATCTAAAAATTCTGAAAAATTAGGAAAAAATAAAAAAATTGCATAGAAGTACTGTGTCAAAATTTCAGAAACTTTTGACATTCCAGTAAAAAATTTAAATTCACGCACTACAGCCAAAGTTTCTGTTTTTGCACTGCACACACCAAACAAGCAATCTAATCATCCTAAAGGCAAATCTTGGCACATTATTTTTATAATACAATGGATTTATACAAGGGGATAATTATTTTTGTTGAAAATTTTCTGTAATTAAGTTTCACAAGGTTTCCATGGGCATGAACAAAGTTCAAGGCTAGCTCCCACTTTCACAATGCTCGTCCCTCTCACTTTCACTTTTCTTTTTGAAAAGTTTTAGGTTCCCCTCTTTATTTTTTTGTTTTTAAACTATATAAAAGCACACAACAGAATAAAAATGACTCTCTAAAACTTCCGGGTTGTCTCCCTGGCAACGCTTTCTTTAAAGCCATTAAGCTAGGCATAAAGTGCTCAAGTAATTGATCCACCCGGATCCCAAGGTATATCAAAGCAAATTTTAATTAACAATGATTTGTAATTTAGTATTGAGCACAAAGTAATATATATCATGCAATGACGAAGTCTAACTCTCTTCCTATGCATCGGCATGTCATAAAAGAACAATTCATGCACACAAAGTAAAGGCCAATACATAGCATAAGCAGTTTCTTGCAATTTTATCATATTGAAAACATAGAGAGGTGGAGATGTAGTTCCTCTATCATAATAATTGCAAGTAGGAGCAGCAAGCACATGCATATTATATCTATCAAAATCATCATGTGCAATGGTAAAACGCAACCCATCAATATAATCCTTAATAAGCGCAAACTTCTCCAATATAGTGTAGCTGGGAGAATTCAAAGAGATAATAGGACTATCATGCGTGGGTGCAATAGCAACAATTTCATTCTTAACATAAGGAACTATAGCAAGTTCATCTCCATAAGCATAATTCATATTGGCATCGTGGCCACAAGCATAGCAAGCATCAATTTCATCAAAAAGGGATATTTCAAACGAATCCAAGGGATCATAGCAATTGTCATAGCATTCATCCTTCGGTAAGAACGAAGGGAAATTAAACAATGTATGAGTTGAAGAGTTACTCTCATTAGAAGGTGGGCACGGGTAGCTAATCCGCTCTTCCTCCTTTTGTTCTTCGCTCTCCTCGTCATCTTTTTCATCTAATGAGCTCACAGTGTCAGGAATTTCTTCTTCCATAGTTTCCTACAAAATATTAGTCTTCTCTTGGACAGCGGAGGAGTCCTCAATATATGGCTTAACATAAGCATTAGAAGCATAGTTTTCATAGCAATATTTAAGTATGGCAAAACTTTCAGATTTGTAAAGAGTAGCATCATACTTTTCAATCAAAGAAGCAATTTCATAGGCGCCCTTAAAAGCAACAAATTCTTCAATTTGCTCAATATCATAGTAATTATAAACACCCTTGGCATAAGAAGATACGATTCCATTATCCTTAAACTCACATTGATAGGGAAGGTGTTTTTTAGGGTCTTCAGAACAACAAGTAAAATCATAAATTTCGCATAAATTCCAAGCATAACATTGCAAAGTATTAATATGATGCCATAAAAGTTTCCCTTTTTGAGATAAGCGGTGTCGCACATAATAAGCATGCTCATTTAATGATTTGCCCTCAACTAAGTTAGTTGGGGTTTCAGCACGAGCACAAGTGGATCGAAGATGACCCAAGTAATATTCTTCGGTGGTACGGAACACTAGTGGTTCCTCAACTTTTGGAGCAGCAAGTACATCTATTTTTTTTGGTATTTTGCATTTCCTACCCATAACTAAAGATAGAGAACAACTTAGAATAGCAAATAAAATCTACTTAGTCATAAAGCAAACAAGCACACACGAGAATATTCACCCCACGCTATTGCTCCCCGGCAACGGCGCCAGAAAAAGGTCTTGATAACCCACAAGTATAGGGGATCAATTGTAGCCTTTCTCGATAAGTAAGAGTGTCGAACCCAACGAGGAGCTAAAGGTAGAACAAATATTCCCTCAAGTTCTATCGACCACCGATACAACTCTACGCATGCTTAACGTTCGCTTTACCTAGAACAAGTATGAAACTAGAAATACTTTGTAGGTGTAACGGGATAGATTTGCAAGATAATAAAGAGCACGTAAATAAAAACTAGGGGCTGCTTAGATAAAGAAACAACTAAGTTAGTTTTAGTAGAGAGCTTTTTGTCACAAGAAAGTTATTTGTCCCTAGGCAATCGATAACTAGGCCGGTAATCATTATTGCAATTTTATATGAGGGAGAGGCATAAGCTAACATACTTTCTCTACTTGGATCATATGCACTTATGATTGGAACTCTAGCAAGCATCCGCAACTACTAAATATCATTAAGGTAAAACCCAACCATAGCATTAAGTATCAAGTCCTCTTTACTCCCATACGTAAACAACCTACTTACTCGGGTCTGTGCTTCCGTCACTCAGGCCACCCACCATAAGCGAATCATAAACATATTGCAAACCCTACAGCAGGGATCCCTCACGCTTGCGCGACACGGAGAGAACCATAGGACAACACCAATAATAAAACATGCAACTCAAACCAATCATGATCATCAATCAACCCATAGGACAAACGGATCTACTCAAACATCATAGGATAGCCATACATCATTGGGAAATAATATATAGTGTTGAGCACCATGTTTAAGTAGAGATTACAGCGGGGAGAAGAGGTGTTGAACCGCTGCATAGAGGGGGAGAGAGTTGGTGATGACGGCGGCGAAGTTGGTGGTGTAGATCGCCGTCACGATGATGGCCCCGGCGGCGTTCCGGCGCCACCGGGAGAGAGGGGGAGAGAGCCCCCCTCCTTCTTCTTCTTCCTTGACCTCCCCCCTAGATGGGAGGAGGGTTTCCCCTATGGTCCTTGGCTTCCATGGCGGCGGAGGGGCGGGAGCCCCTCCGAGATTGGATCTCTCTCTCTGTTTCCTTCTGTTTATGCCTTCCCAGATTCTGGCCTTTCACCGTTTCTTAAATTCCCGGAGATCCGTAACTCCGATTGGGCTGAAATTTTAACACGATTTTTATCCGGATATTAGCTTTCTTTCGGCGAAAGAAGGGCACCAACCGCCTTACGGGGTGGCCACAAGCCAGCCTGGTGCGCCCTACCCCCCAGGGCGCGCCCCTATGGCTTGTGGGCCCCTCGGGCACCGCCTTCTGTTGATTCCACTTCCCAAAATTCACATATATTCCAAAAAAAATCTCCGTAAGTTTTTATCCCTTTTGGATTTCGTTTGATATGGATTTTCTGCGAAACAAAAAACATGCAACAAACAGGAAGTGGCACTGGGCACTGGATCAATATGTTAGTCCCAAAAATAGTATAAAAAGTTGCCAAAAGTATATGAAAGTTGTAGAATATTGGCATGACACAATCAAAAATTATAGATACGACGGAGACGTATCACGGGGCGGCGGGGCGCGACAGAGTGTGGTGGAGGCGTGGCTGAGGAAATGGGAAGGAGAAGGGGATATGGGCAATTCTCCCTCAGGTTACCTCCTATTTATACTACAGATAAATCCGCTGGGAAATATTTCACCATGGAGTGCAAATCCAACAATATCTTTTGCATAGAGCAAATCGGGCACGTGGCGGACCTTGCGGCGGAAATCGAGTTGCCACACCCCACTTTCCCCACCATGCCGTAGCATAACCGCTTTCATGCGCATGATGGCATTCGAACTCGCAAAATTCTCGCCGCGAATCAACCCGATTGATTATCCGCACTTACATATATGGGAAGGGCACCTCAGCCCGACCGAGCGCCCTATAAGGGACTCCGTGCACTCGGCACGTAAAATCATCTGACTGAAGTCATCTTCGGAATTGCAGTGGGACAGACTCGACGCCCCTCCGTGGGTTGACTTGACCCTTACCTAAGCGTCAAGGCGAGAGCTTTGTAAATTTGGACTCGTGGGCGACTGATGTTGGGGTTCCCCAGGGGTATTGAGAGGGCTAGTCCTCACTCCAACACTGTCGCTCGAGTTTCATGGCATGTCTGCATTCGGACCACCAGTCTATCTCTCCCGAGAGGCATTCGAATGCCACCAATTTTTGCCGATCAATCATTCCAATCCGATCACTCGGAAAACTCGCAATCCATAATTCGTTACGGTTTTTGTCTAGGCCCGAATGGATAATCCCCTGGACAGAAGTTCTAGGTGCTCCCGAAGCACCCGAGTCACTCCAAGGGTTTCGTCCACTCGTCCTCCAAAACCTCAACCGATTCGGGGGCTAATGATGGGGTCACCTACTAATGGTAGGATCATGGACCTGACATCTAAGGCCCACCTAGGACCCCACACCATCATTGGAGGTTCCAAGACCTTAGATGCATTCAGATGCATATACCAGAGATCCTGTCGGGTCCATTAAGTCACTCGGGCATCTCCGCTTCATTCGGCTGGTCCAGCACTCAGACATAGGCAAGGTGTGGACGGCATGGGAGCTGCAACGACCGAGGGACTTAATAATACATCAAGTGTAGCCATAGACACCATTACCAGTAACTGTTATAGTTAAGGGCTACCGTTACTAGAAACTGTCGTCATAATGGCATTAACCCTCCCTTGTAATAGTGCTCAATGGGACCAGGCGTACTCTATATAAGCCGCCCCCGAGCTTCTGGATGAGAGTTCGACACTCCTGTGTAATCATACCCCCCAGAGAAAACACAAGCCTCCGGGCACAAGACATAGGGTTTTTACCTCTCCGAGAGGGGCCCGAACTCGTATAATCCGAGTGATACACTTGCGCCATAGCTAGGCTCCACCCCTCATTCGTACCCTAGTACTCATTGTCAGGATCGTTGCCTCGATATAAACCGTCAAGATATTATACAATACACTTCACTAAGCTCGCCCATGACCCGACTAGAGGGTACATATGCCGGACCCCGCAACAGGAAGTGAGCAGAAAGGATATTCCATTTCCACACCAACCGACACAAATGCCTTTAAGAAAGTGTAAGAACTCGAAACATATGGTTCGACTCTTAGAATATTGTCACAGAAATAAGCTGGACAGAAAGAAGCTTCCAGGATGAATTGCCAAATCAGAGTAGCGTATGAGCAATGATATGCGTCACACCAAGGATGCCAAACAAAGGTGTGCAGTATTATAGCAAAGAGATCCTTGGCTCGGTGGTTGGGCATGCGGTTGTGCAGCCTAACGACCCGAGTTCAATTCCTAGAATTGACAGGTGATGCATAGGGTTTTCCCCCATTTATTGAGGATCAAGCTTGGTGTGTGGTGGAACCACTCATCAAAAAAAAATCTTGATACTCATTTAAAAAATAGTGAGGACCATGTTTATCTTGGTACTCATACTAAAATAGTTGTATGCATCCCTAGTTGGTGCAGAGGCCGGGAAGTGAAAATCTCTCCCATTTTTAGACGACATCAGGGGCAAACACTCGCGCCACCAGAGACCCTCACGTTGCTGCTTACTCATCCGCCGCCGTCGCCGGCGTACGCCGCGGTGGTGGCGGGCCCGACGCCGAAGGAACCGGGATGTGGACGCGACGGCGATCTCCTGGTGCGGCTGGGGCGTGGCCGGGAGGGAGTTGCACGCAGCGGCCAGGGCGGCGCCCTTGGTTGTGCGGCGGCCACGCTACCCTCCATGACCCGCGGGATCCAAGGTCTTCGGCGATGGTGGGCATGGCGGCGGCGGCGGATCTGGATTCCACCCAGATCCGTCGTCAACTCTTCATGTGGATGGTCGGAGACGCGACGAGGGCTTCGACGAGGGGATGTAGGATCTCCATCGGAGAACCAGTGGCGGTATACGCCTTCATGGTGAAGCTTCGTGCTATTCCAACTAGCCGGAAGATCGGGACGACTCGACTTCCGATGAAAACTGCACCTGACTGCGGTCTTGGCGGACAATGGCGGCGTCTCTGACGTCGTTTCCTTCTCGAGGCATCGTTGTTGCAGGTCACGTCAACTCGATCGGGATGTTTCGTAGGGAACCCTAGATTTGGGTTTACCGGATCGGACGATGAGGACACCTTCAGTGTCGTTCTCCCTCCTGGGGGCATCGTTTGGAGCAAGTGGTGGATGGAGGGGACAAGAGGAGGAGCGGTGTTACATCTACCACAAGGCCGACGGCGGAGCCTGGCAGCATGGTGCTGCGGAGTTTCGGCGACAGGCGCGTGTGGATGTGTACGCGTAGGACAGTGGCGTTGTCTGGCGCCGTGGTGGCGTCGATGGTTGGCCTGGCAAGGTTGGTGCGTCAGTACCTGCTCTGAAGATGGATCAGTGGAAGACGACGGCAGCGGCCTCTGAGAGTGCGCCGGACCGGTGTGTGACCTAGTCCCAGCATTGTGTCTTGGCTGGGGCATCTGGCTTTAGATGTTCGGTTTTGGTGCGATGTCTGTTTGGTATTCGGCTCGGACTTTCGGCACCCCTTCATCAAGGGGATATGAGTAGTGACAAGTGTTGCCAAGATGGTGGCTTCAGGCTTACTGATGTATTACTTTGTAAGGTCTTTGTGAATAATTAATAAAAATAACTGCATGCATCGCCCAGATGCAGAGGCCGGGGTATATCCTCCTTTTCCAAAAAAATTATAGTAAACTCCAACAGAGTTTTTGAGAACACGGTTATTGGTTAGTGTTGTCCAAAGATAATAAAACATTAGCAAGGCAATAAAGTTTTATAAGGTTCGATGGAAACACATTTGAAATTAGCCCAGGGGATCTGACATATGAGGAACAACCAGTCGGAATTTAGGAAATAGTTTTATAAGGTTCAAGAAAACCATACAAAGGATGAGGCTTAGAGCATCCACAACGTGTGATATTTCTACCTCTAAGCGTGTAGCAGCTGCCTCCATACACTATGTGTTGCTGCCTAGCATCGACGCTAGCGTTAGAAGCTGCCTCCAACCTCTAAAGTAATGGTCCTGGCCCACCGGTCAGCTGGTGTTGTATGTGCTGCTCACGGCCAAACAAGGAAAAAATATTGTTTTTAATTGAAAAATGGGCTCCACGTTAGAGGCAACAGCTAAACACACCGCAACTTTCGACCCTAGGATTAGAGGCTCATATGTGGGACCCAACTTAGAGGTTGGGCTGCCTCTATAGGCTGATGATGCCCTTACGACTTGCTGGAAGCAACGACAAAGACATGCCCAGGTTGCTCGGGCGGTGGTCTGGGTCGTGATGCTGGGTTCCTTCCTTCACTGTAGCAGTTTTTTTTTTGCATTTTTAGTCGTGTAGCTTATGTTTGTCCTTGGGCTTGCTTGGGTCTTGCCCCATCCTCGCGCCTCCACTGACTAGGGTGGCGTTTGGTTCGATGGCGAGACTAGTTGGCTAAGGATATCCTCAACCAGGTGGTTAGGGATAACCACTTTTCGTTGTTTGGTTGGGTGGGATTGGATTGGTTGAATATCTATGTTTTGTTGTTTGGTTGAAAGGATGAGAGGTGGCTAGGGATAGCTATTTATGTGTGTTAACTTTGACATGCCAAGTTTGAAAAATAGAACTACACTTTCAGATAGCCTTTTTTCTTGTTTATTCTTTATTTAATGTAGTAAAAAAACTTCAAGATCGGGAAGACATATACACAAGCGCACACACACAAATCAGCCACACACCCTGACGCAAAATTAGCATATACACACAATCATCCATGAATGTAAAAACAGATCAGGTTGCAGTTCATGGAGCAACAAATCAGAGAGTAGAATTTGATACAGAAAATTTGAAGGATGGGAACTGAGAGGACAGAGGCACCGAGCCAGCCGCAGCCTAAACCAGCAGAGGCACGCAAAGCTTGATTGCATGGCGGCCGTCATTGAGGAGCACGAGGCTCCCGTTGGATCCTGTTCTACACCTTCACGCCGTCCACCGCCTTCACGCACACGGACAGGAGAGAGGGCTGGATTCACAGGGAGAGGAAGAACAAGGCAAGTCCGCCGCGCTTCTCCGGCCGGCACCGTCGCCGGCGGCGTCGCGGTCGCCAAGACGGAGAAAGAGAGCGCGGAGAGGTAGATAAACCAAAAGATGTTTTTTTGTTCGGGAGAGCTGACTGGTCGAAAGGAACGATTCGCTTGCGACGCGAGCGTGGCTGCCCTCATCCGTCATATTTTGCCGGCTCTTGCCAACCAGTTTTTTCAGGAATATTCTCAGCATCTTGGCTATCCCTATCCTCTCATCCCTCTAAACCAAACGGATTGGCATCCCTCAGGAAATTGGCTATCCCTGTCCAACCGAGGGATAGCCGATGAACCAAACGCCACCTAGAAGTATTAAGTTTTGTCCTAATTTAAGTTTTGCCTGACAGAACTTCATATAGGCGTATATTTTCTCTTTCATGACTGACGATTCGTGACTTAGTGCATAGAGGTGATGCTAAAGTTACTTTATTTTCACTGTATAGTGTTTCATATCACCATTAAATGCGTGTTAATTTCCAACAAAGGCTACCTAGAGCCAGCTCAACCCACGCCCCCATCCAAAACAGCGAAGCATCGATCGCAAGGTGCATGCGAAATAAAATAGGAGTAGTATACACACACGGGCAGCCAATTAGCTCTCGGATCAAATGTCAAAAAGGGGAATAAGTTAGCTCTCCGATCATTGTCTTACCTGCCTTCTGCATCTAACCCTGTCATGACCCCGACCTTCCCCGATCCAGACACTCTGGTTCACAGCATTTTCATGTGAATTCAGTGTGTCACTAGTGTCGCTTCACATGCAGCTACGCAAAAGGATACAAAACCCGGTGTAGTATATTGTCCCCGCAAAAACAACAACAAAAAGTTCTAAAGATTCCCTTCTCATCCGTCCATGTTCAGAGGTGCCTGATTGCTCGTCGCCATTCGATGGCCTTTTGCCTACTAGCTAGTGACACCATACACTCTTGACCGGGTACCGTTTGCTCCATTTGGCGTGCATGTGGTATGTTGGCATGCTCCAATCTCAGATTGAGATGCAGATGCAGGGAGCAGCAGGCGACATAACATGATCAACTAGGCCAAGGCGTACGACCCGCTCCATATTCTCTCGTCTTCGTGCCTTGTATATGTTAGTATAGATACTCTTATAACTTAAGTCATTTAAGGCGTGTTTGGTTACCTACGTTGTTTTTGGGCACTTTGCATATTTGTCCTAGTTGGCCCTGGCTGAACATATGCAGAAAATCAACATCTACATGTTGACTGGTTGCCTGCATCCCCTCTAGCCTGCATGTGTCGAAACGTAAGGCATGTCGTTTGGTTGTGCCCTTGTTTGATGAAAAACACAAGTCCGGTTGTTTGGTTACATACAGGACAATAGTGTGGTAACCTCCTCCTCGATGTGGTGAGGTTACCAGAGACACAAAACTAAAGCAATCACAACAAACTTAAGCACACATCGAAACCGCAACACATAATACGATACGTTTAACATAGTACGATAAGTTCGAAACAAAACCGTAACACATAACATAGTTTTAAACCAACAACCAACACGGAACTAGGAACCATAGATCATTTACGCGGTCACAACGAAGGCGTCGTCGTGTTTCTTGCACTTGGTGACCACCTCCACGCCGTCGTCGTTGAAGACGATCACCTTCATGCTGTTCGGGGTGAGCAACTTGAAAGTCACCATGTACCCGATCCTGACCTGGTGAACAGCGGCGAAGGTGGCCTAACCCTCATCAAGGGTGACCCTGCCGTCGATGATCTTCACCGTGACCCTCCATGAGCAGCTAGTGTTCGTCTTCAGATAGAACTCCGTAGGCACGGCAGGGAAGTGCTTCGTGAAGTCCAGAGGCAAGGGAAAAAGTGTGTTGGTCCTGCCTCCTCATGGAAGTGATCATAGTTCCTCCGCTTGGCGCTTGGGTGATCCTGCACCGGCATGTCCACCAATGGTGGCACGACCTCCTTCCCCTTCTCCAATGGTGGTACTCACCCCGGGCGTTCGGTCTTTTCAGTTTGTTTCGTCCGGTCTTTTCGGCCTTTCAAAAATTTGGTCTTCCATAATTGAAGACCAAAATAATTTCGGTCTTTTCGGTTCTTCACTATTCGGTCTTCGGTTTTTACAATTCGGTCTTCGGTCCCGACCAAACAAACCAAATTAATTCCTGGAACTCAGATTTATGTTACTTCCAGTAAGTTGTATGCAAACTACATAGAACAGAGCTACATGTATGTACAAAGGTGTATGTGTCTGGGTGATGTGTGTGTATACAGGTGCATGTGTACATAAGAAAAATTAAAAAAAGTAACACTTGTATGCAATCTGCATGGAATACAGTACACCACATGAAAATATTATAATAGAAAATTAGCACTATATATATGTTGGGGAACGTTGCATGGGAAACAAAAATTTTCCTACGCACACGCAAGATCTATCCATGGTGATGAGCATCTACGAGAGGGAGAGTGGATCTATGTACCCTTGTAGATCGCTAAGTGGGAAGCGTTAAGAAACGCGGTTGATGTAGTCGAACGTCTTCGCGATCCAAATCGCAAGCCGTCCCGCGATCCAATCACGATCTGTCCCGATCTAGCGCCGAACGGACGGCACCTCCGCGTTCAGCACACGTACAGCTCGATGACGATCTCCGCCTTCTTGATTCAGCAAGAGGGGGCGGAGAGGTGGATGAGATCTCCAGCAGCACGACGGCGTGGTGGTGGTGGTGGAGTTATCTCGGCAGGGCTTCGCCTAAGCACTACCGGAATCTATTTGGTGAAGGAACTAGAGAATAGAGAACTAGCACGTGGTCGTGTGTCTTTGGGGGCTCTATTCCTCTAGTATATATAGGAGGGAGGGGGGAGGAGGCAGCCTCCCTAGGGTTTCCCCTAGGGGTTCGGCCGAAGGAGGTGGAGGCCAAGCCTCCCACCAATCCTACTCCAAGTAGGATTCCCTTTCCTACTTGGAATTTCCTTCCCCCACTTTGGGGTTTCCTTTTTCCACTTCCTCAGCCGCATGGGCCTTGGTGGAGGGGTCGACCAGCCCACCAGAGGCTGGTCTGTCTCCTCCCACAGCCCATGGGGCCCTTTGGGGTGGGTGGGCCCACCGGGTGGACCCCCGGAACCCTTCCGGCAACCCCGGTAAATTCCGGAACTTTTCCGGAAGTCAAATACCAACTTCCTATATATAAATCTTTACCTCCAGACCATTCTGGAGCTCCTTGTGACGTCCGGGATCTCATCCGGGACTCCGAACAACCTTCGGTCACCAACACATATATCTCAATACTACCGAAACGTCACCGAACGTTAAGTGTGCAGACCCTGCGGGTTCGAGAACTATGTAGACATGACCGAGACACCTCTACGGTCAATAACCAATAGCGGGACCTGGATGCCCATATTGATTCCTACATATTCTACGAAGATCTTTATCGGTTGAACCTCTATGTCAAGGATTCAGTTAATCCCGTATGATGTTCCCTTTATTCTTCGGTATGTTACTTGCCCGAGATTCGATCGTCGGTATCTCCATACCTAGTTCAATCTCGTTACCGGCAAGTCTCTTTACTCGTTCCGTAATACAAGATCCTGTGGCTAAAACTTTAGTCACTTTGCTTGCAAGTCTTATTGTGATGTTGTATTACCGAGTGGGCCCTGAGATACCTCTCCGTCACACGGAGTAACAAATCCCAATCTTGATCCATGCCCACTCAACAGACACCCTCGGAAATACCTGTAGAGCATCTTTATAGTCACCCAGTTACGTTGCGACGTTTGATACACACAAGGTATTCCTCCGGTGTCAGTGAGTTGCATGATCTCATGGTCATAGGAACAAATACTTGACATGTAGAAAACTATAGCAATAAACTGACACGATCATATGCTACGTTTATAGTTTGGGTCTTGTCCATCACATCATTCTCCTAACGATGTGACCCCGTTATCAAATGACATCTCATGTCTATGGCTAGGAAACCTTGACCATCTTTGATCAACAAGCTAGTCTACTAGAGGCATACTAGGGACACATTGTTGTCTATGTATCCACACATGCAATTGAGTTTCCAATCAATACAATTATAGCATGGATAATAAACGATTATCATGAACAAGGAAATATAATAATAACCACTTTATTATTGCCTCTAGGGCATATTTCCAACAGTCTCCCACTTGCACTAGAGTCAATAATCTAGTTCACATCACTATGTGATTTACATTGTAATGAATCTAACACCCATACAGTTCTGGTGTTGATCATGTTTAGCCCTTGGAAGAGGTTTAGTCAACGGGTCTGCGACATTCAGATCCGTGTGCACTTTGCAAATATTTATGTCCTCCTCCTTGATATAATCGCGGATGGAATTGAAGCGTCTCTTTATGTGTCTAGTCCTCTTGTGAAACCTTGGTTCCTTGGCCAGAGCAATGGCACCAGTGTTGTCATAGAACAGAGTCATTGGGTTCAGTGCACTGGGCACTACTCCAAGATCTGTCATGAACTCCTTCATCCAGACACCTTCCTTCGCCACCTCCGAGGCAGCGATGTACTCCGCTTCGCATGTAGAATCAGCTACCATGCTCTGCTTGGAACTGCACCAGCTTACCGCACCCCCATTGAGAATAAATACGTATCTGGTTTGAGACTTAGAGTCATCCGGATCAGTGTCAAAGCTTTCATCGACGTAACCCTTTACGACGAGCTCTTGATCACCTCCATAAACGAGAAACATGTCCTTAGTCCTTTTCAGGTACTTAAGGATATTCTTGACCGCCGTCCAGTGTTCCATTCCTGAATCACTTTGAAACCTTCCGGACATACTTATGGCAAGGCTGACATCGGGTCTTGTGAACAGCAGTGCATACATGATAGAGCCTATGGCTGAAGCATAGGGGACGACACTCATCTTTTCTCTATCTTCTGCAGTCACTGGGCATTGAGTCTTACTCAACTTCACACCTTGCAATACAGGCAAGAACCCCTTCTTGGACTGATCCATTTTGAACTTCTTCAAAACTTTGTCAAGGTATGTGCTCTGTGAAAGTCCTATTAAGCGTCTCGATCTATCTCTATAGATCTTGATGCCTAATATGAAAGCAGCTTCTCCTAGGTCCTTCATTGAAAAACTCTTGTTCAAATATTCCTTCACGCTTTCCAACATTTCTATATTGTTTCCAATCAGCAATATGTCATCCACGTATAATATTAGAATCGCTATAGAGCTCCCACTCACTTTCTTGTAAATACAAGCTTCTCCGTAAACTTGTATAAACCCGCACGCTTTGATCACCTCATCAAAGCGAAGATTCCAACTCCGAGATGCTTGCACCAGTACATAAATGGATCGCTGGAGCTTGCAAACTTTGTCAGCATTCTCTGGATCGACAAAACCTTCTGGTTGCATCATATACAACTATTCCTTAAGGAAACCATTAAGGAACGTTGTTTTGACATCCATCTGCCAAATTTCATAATCAAAAAATGCAGCTATTGCTAACATGATTCTGACGGACTTAAGCATCGCTACGGGTGAGAAGGTCTCATCGTAGTCAACTCCTTGAACTTGTGAAAAACCCTTTGCCACAAATCGAGCTTTATAGACGGTGACATTGCCGTTCGCGTCCGTCTTCTTCTTAAAGATCCATTTGTTATGAATGGCCTTTCGCCCTTCAGGTAATACTTCCAAAGCCCATACTTTGTTTTCATACATGGATCCCATCTCGGATTTCATGCCCTCTAACCATTTCTCGGAATCCGGGCCCATCATTGCTTCTCCATAGCTCGTAGGTTCATCGTTGTCCAACAACATGACCTCTAGGACAGGGTTGCCGTACCACTCAGGAGCAGTACGCGTCCTTGTCGACCTACGAGGTTCGATAGTAACTTGATCCGAAGCTTCATGATCATCATCATTAACTTCCTCTTCAACTGAGGTAGGCTCCACAGAAACAACTTTTTGCGCTGTGCTACTCTCTGGTTGAAACAAAGGTTTAACAACCTCATCAAGTTCTATCTTCCTCCCACTCAATTCTTTCGAGAGAAACTCTTTCTCAAGAAATGTTCCGTTTTTAGCGACAAACACTTTGCCTTCGGATCTGAGATAGAAGGTATACCCAACTGTCTCTTTTGGGTATCCTATGAAGACGCATTTCTCCGCTTTGGGTTCCAGCTTTTCAGGCTGAAGCTTTTTGACATAAGCATCACATCCCCAAACTTTAAGAAACGACAACTTTGGCTTCTTGCCAAACCACAGTTCATATGGCGTCGTCTCAACGGATTTCGATGGTGCCCTATTTAAAGTGAATGCAGCTGTCTCTAATGCATAACCCCAAAACGATAATGGCAAATCGGCAAGAGACATCATAGACCGCACCATATCCAATAAGGTTCGATTACGACGTTCAGACACACCATTACGCTGTGGTGTTCTAGGCGGTGTCAATTGTGAAACAATTCCACATTGTCTTCAGTGACTGCCAAACTCATAGCTCAGATATTCTCCTCCTCGAACAGATCGCAGGAATTTAATCTTCTTGTTACGATGATTCTCAACTTCACTCTGAAATTGCTTGAACTTTTCAAACGTTTCAGACTTGTGTTTCATTAAGTAAATATACCCATATCTACTTAAGTCATCGGTGAAGGTGATAAAATAACGATATCCACCGTGCGCCTCAATGCTCATCGGACCGCACACATCAGTATGTATGA
Organism: Elymus sibiricus; assembly: GCA_039707655.1. Taxonomy (NCBI): domain Eukaryota; kingdom Viridiplantae; phylum Streptophyta; class Magnoliopsida; order Poales; family Poaceae; genus Elymus; species Elymus sibiricus. The sequence continues at coordinate 311,674,083 of CM077663.1, read as the reverse complement.
TTTCCAACAAGTCACTTGCCCGTTCCATTGTTCCAGAGAACGGGGTCTTAGTCATCTTTCCCATGAGGCATGGTTCACATGTGTCAAGTGATTCAAAATCAAGTGACTCCAAAAGTCCATCAGCATGGAGCTTCTTCATGCGTTTTACACCAATATGACCTAAGCGGCAGTGCCACAAGAAAGTGGTGCTATCATTATCAACTCTACATCTTTTGGCATCAATGTTATGAACATGTGTATCATCACTATCGAGATTCAATAAGAATAAACCCCTCACATTGGGTGCATGACCATAAAAGATATTACTCATATAAATAGAACAACCATTATTCTTTGATTTAAATGAGTAACCGTCTCGCAATAAATAAGATCCAGATATGATGTTCATGCTTAACGCAGGCACTAAATAACAATTATTCAGGTTCATCACTAATCCCGATGGTAATCGAAGAGCGAGCGTGCCGACGGCGATCACATCAACCTTGGAACCATTTCCCACGTGCATCGTCACTTCGTCCTTTGCCAGCCTCCGTCTATTCCGTAGTTCCTGCTTTGAGTTGCAAATGTGAGCAACCGAACCGGTATCAAATACCCAGGCACTACAACGAGAGTTGGTAAGGTACACATCAATAACATGTATATCATATATACCTTGTTTGGTGTTGGCCGCCTTGTTGTCAGCCAGATACTTGGGGCAGTTCCGCTTGCAGTGACCAGTTCCCTTGCAATGAAAGCACTCAGTTTCTGGCTTGGGTCCAGCCTTGGGTTTCTTCACGGGAGGGGCAACTGCTTTGCCACTCTTCTTGGAGTTACCCTTCTTGCCCTTGCCATTCTTCTTGAAACTAGTGGTTTTATTGACCATCAACACTTGATGCTCCTTCTGAATCTCAGACTTAGCGACTTTCAACATCGCAAACAGCTCGGCGACTGACTTATTCATCCCTTGCATGTTATAGTTCAAGACGAAGCTTTTGTAGCTAGGTGGCAGTGATTGAAGAACTCTGTCAGTGATTGCCTCTGGCGGGAGAGCAATTCCCAACCCCGCCAGACGGTTAGAATACCCAGACATTCTGAGCACATGTTCACTGACAGACTCGTTCTCCTCCATCTTGCAAGCATAGAACTTATCGGAGGTCTCATACCTCTCGATTCGGGCATTTTTCTCAAAGATAAATTTCAATTCCTGGAATATCTCATATGCTCCATGACATTCAAAACGTCTTTTGAAGTCCCGGTTCTAAGCCAAACAACATTGCACATTGAACTATTGAGTAATCATCAGAACGTACCTGCCAGGCGTTCGCAACGTCTGCGGTCTCTACTGGAGCGGGTGGATCACCGAGCGGTGCATCAAGGACATAAGCCTTTTGGGAAGCCATGAGGATAATCCTCAGATTACGGGCCCAGTCTACAAAGTTACTTCCACCATCTTTCAACTTAGCTTTCTCTAGGAACGCATTGAAATTCAGGGGTGCTACTGCGCGAGCCATTGATCTACAACATAAATTTTGCAAAGACAACTTGGACTATTTTTCAAGATAATGAGTTTAGTTAATAATATTACTTAAAAACTCCCACTCAAATTGACATCCCTCTGGTCATTCGAGTGTCACATGATCCAAATTCACCAACCCAAATCCGATCATCATGTGAGATGAGGTGGTTTCAATGGTGAACATCTTCATGTTGATCATATCTACTATATGACTCATGTTCGACCTTTCGGTCTCTTGTGTTCCGAGGCCATGTTTGTACATGCTAGGCTCGTCAAGTTTAACCCGAGTGTTCCGCACGTGCAACACTGGCTTGCACCCGTTGTATGTGAACGTAGATTCTATCACACCCGATCATCACGTGGTGTCTCGAAACGACGAACTTTCGCAACGGTGCACACTCGGGGAGAACACAATTTTATCTTGAAATTTTAGTGAGGGATCACCTTATAATGCTACCGTCGTCCTAAGAAAAATAAGATGCATAAAAGGATTAACATCACATGCAAATCATAAGTGACATGATATGGCCATGAACTTGTGCTTTTGATCTCCATCTCCAAAGCACCGGCATGATCTCCATCGTCACCGGCATGACACCATGATCTCCATCAACGTGTCGTCATGAGGTTGTTGCGCCAACTATTGCTTCTACAACTATTGCTAACTCATAGCGATAAAGTAAAGCAAAACGGCAAAAATAAATTAAAGACAACCCTATGGCTCCTGTCGGTTGCCGTACTCATCGACATGCAAGTCGTGATAATCTATACATAACATGATCATCTCATACATCACATATATCTCATCATGTCATTGGCCATATCATATCACAACATACCCTACAAAAACAAGTTAGACGTCCTGTAATTGTTGTTGCATGTTTTACGTGGCTGCTATGGGTATCTAGCAAGAACGATCCTTACCTACGCAAAACCACAACGGTGATACACAAATTGCTATTCAACCTTCTCAAGGACCGCCTTTGTCGAATCCGATCCAACTAAAGTGGGGGAGACAGACACCCGCCAGCCATCTTTATGCAACAAAGTCACATGTCAGTTGATGGAACCGGTCTCTCGTAAGCGTACGAGTAAGGTTGGTCTGGGCCGCTTCATCCCACAATACCGCTGAATCAAGAAAAGACCAAGGGAGGAAGCAATCTGAGCATCAATGCCCACAAACTCCTTTGTGTTCTACTCGTGATCTCATCTACACATAGACCTAGCTCATGATGCCACTGTTGGGGAACGTTGCATGGGAAACAAAAAATTTCCTACGCACAAGCAAGATCTATCCATGGTGATGAGCATCTACGAGAGGGAGAGTGGATCTACGTACCCAGATCGCTAAGCGGGAAGCGTTAAGAAACACGGTTGATGTAGTCGAACGTCTTCGCGATCCAAATCGCAAGCCGTCCCGCGATCCAATCACGATCGGTCCCGATCTAGCGCCGAACAGACGGCACCTCCGCGTTCAGCACACGTACAGCTCGATGACGATCTCCGCCTTCTTGATCCAGCAAGAGGGGGCGGAGAGGTGGATGAGATCTCCAGCAGCACGACGGCGTGGTGGTGGTGGTGGAGTTATCCCGGTAGGGCTTCGCCTAAGCACTACCGGAATCTATTTGGTGGAGGAACTAGAGAATAGAGAACTAGCACGTGGCTGTGTGTCTTTGGGGGCTCTATTCCTCTAGTGTATATAAGAGGGAGGGGGAGGAGGCAGCCTCCCTAGGGTTTCCCCTAGGGGTTCGGCCGAAGGAGGTGGAGGCCAAGCCTCCCACCAATCCTACTCCAAGTAGGATTCCCTTTCCTACTTGGAATTTCCTTCCCCCACTTTGGGGTTTCCTTTTCCCACTTCCTCAGCCGCATGGGCCTTGGTGGAGGGGTCGACCAGCCCACTAGGGGCTGGTCTGTCTTATCACACGGCCCATGGGGCCCTTTGGGGTGGGTGGGCCCACCTGGTGGACCCCCGGAAACCTTCCGGCAACCCCGATAAATTTTGGAACTTTTCCAGAAGTCAAATACCAACTTCCTATATATAAATCTTTACCTCTGGACCATTTTGGAGCTCCTCATGATGTCCGGGATCTCATCCGGGACTCCGAACAACCTTCGGTCACCAACACATATATCTCAATACTACCGAAACGTCACCGAACGTTAAGTGTGCAAACCCTGTGGGTTCGAGAACTATGTAGACATGACCGAGACACCTCTACGGTCAATAACCAATAGTGGGACCTGGATGCCCATATTGATTCCTACATATTCTATGAAGATCTTTATCGGTTGAACCTCTACGTCAAGGATTCAGTTAATCCCGTATGTTGTTCCCTTTGTTCTTTGGTATGTTACTTGCCCGAGATTCGATCGTCGGTATCTCCATACCTAGTTCAATCTCGTTACCGGCAAGTCTCTTTACTCATTCCATAATACAAGATCCTGTGGCTAACACTTTAGTCACTTTGCTTGCAAGGCTTATTGTGATGTTGTATTACCGAGTGGGCCCTGAGATACCTCTCCGTCACACGGAGTAACAAATCCCAATCTTGATCCATGCCCACTCAACAGACACCCTCGGAAATACCTGTAGAGCATCTTTATAGTCACCCAGTTACGTTGCGACGTTTGATACACACAAGGTATTCCTCCGGTGTCAGTGAGTTGCATGATCTCATGGTCATAGGAACAAATACTTGACATGTAGAAAACTATAGCAATAAACTGACACGATCATATGCTACGTTTATAGTTTGGGTCTTGTCCATCACATCATTATCCTAACGATGTGACCCCGTTATCAAATGACATCTCATGTCTATGGCTAGGAAACCTTGACCATCTTTGATCAACAAGCTAGTCTACTAGAGGCATACTAGGGACACATTGTTGTCTATGTATCCACACATGCAATTGAGTTTCCAATCAATACAATTATAGCATGGATAATAAACGATTATCATGAACAAGGAAATATAATAATAACCACTTTATAATTGCATCTAGGGCATATTTCCAACAGTCTCCCACTTGCACTAGAGTCAATAATCTAGTTCACATCACTATGTGATTTACATTGTAATGAATCTAACACCCATACAGTTCTGGTGTTGATCATGTTTAGCCCTTGGAAGAGGTTTAGTCAACGGGTCTGCGACATTCAGAAACGTGTGCACTTTGCAAATATTTATGTCCTCCTCCTTGATATAATCGCAGATGGAATTGAAGCGTCTCTTTATGTGTCTAGTCCTCTTGTGAAACCTTGGTTCCTTGGCCAGAGCAATGGCACCAGTGTTGTCATAGGACTTTCACAAAGCACATACCTTGACAAAGTTTTGAAGAAGTTCAAAATGGATCAGTCCAAGAAGGGGTTCTTGCCTGTATTGCAAGGTGTGAAGTTGAGTAAGACTCAATGCCCAGTGACTGCAGAAGATAGAGAAAAGATGAGTGTCATCCCCTATGCTTCAGCCATAGGCTCTATCATGTATGCAATGCTGTGCACAAGACCCGATGTCAGCCTTGCCATAAGTATGGTCGGAAGGTTTCAAAGTGATCCAGGAATGGAACACTGGACGGCGGTCAAGAATATCCTGAAGTACCTGAAAAGGACTAAGGACATGTTTCTCGTTTATGGAGGTGATCAAGAGCTCGTCGTAAAGGGTTACGTCGATGCAAGCTTTGACACTAATCCGGATGATTCTAAATCACAAACCGGATACGTATTTATTCTTAATGGGGGTGCGGTTAGCTGGTGCAGTTCCAAGCAAAGCATGGTAGCTGATTCTACATGCAAAGCGGAGTACATCGCTGCCTCGGAGGCGGCGAAGGAAGGTGTCTGGATGAAGGAGTTCATGACAGATCTTGGAGTAGTGCCTAGTGCGCTTAACCCAATGACTCTGTTTTGTGATAATACTGGTGCCATTGCTCTAGCCAAGGAACCAAGATTTCACAAGAGGACCAGACACATAAAGCGACGTTTCAATTCCATCCGTGATTACATCAAGGAGGACGACATAAATATTTGCAAAGTACACACGGATCTGAATGTTGCAGATCCGATGACTAAACCTCTTCCAAGGGCTAAACATGAACAACACCAGAACTGCATGGGTGTTCGATTCATTACAATGTAAATCACATAGTGATGTGAACTAGATTATTGACTCTAGTGCAAGTGGGAGACTGTTGGAAATATGCCCTAGAGGCAATAATAAATTGGTTATTATTATATTTCCTTGTTCATGATAATCGTTTATTATCCATGCTATAATTGTGATGATTGGAAACTCAAATACATGTGTGGGTACATAGACAACACTATGTCCCTAGTAAGCCTCTAGTTGACTAGCTCGTTGATCAAAAGATGGTGAAGGTTTCCTAGCCATGGACATGAGATGTCATTTGATAACGGGATCACATCATTAGGAGAATGATGTGATGGACAAGACCTAAACTACGAACGTAGCATATGATCTTGTCAGTTTATTGCTATTGTTTTCTGCATGTCAAGTATCTGTTCCTTTGACCATGAGATCATGCAACTCCCTGACATCGGAGGAGTGCCTTGTGTGTATCAAATGTCGCAACGTAACTGGGTGACTATAAAGGTGCTCTACAGGTATCTCCGAGGATGTCTGTTGGGTTGGCATGGATCAAGACTGGGATTTGTTACTCCGTGTGACGGAGAGGTATCTCAGGGCCCACTCAGTAATACAACATCACAATGAGCCTTGCAAGCAATGTGACTAAAGTGTTAGCCACGAGATCTTGTATTACGGAACGAGTAAAGAGACTTGCCAGTAACGAGATTGAACTGGGTATAGAGATACCAACGATCGAATCTCGGGCAAGTAACATACCGAAGAACAAAGGGAACAACATACGGGATTAACTGAATCCTTGACATAGAGGTTCGACCGATAAAGATCTTCGTAGAATATGTAGGAGCCAATATGGGCATCCAGGTCCCGCTATTGGTTATTGGCCGTAGAGGTGTCTCGGTCATGTCTACATAGTTCTCGAACCCGCAGGGTCTACACACTTAATGTTTGGTGACGATTAGTATAGTTGAGTTATTATGTTGGTGACCGAAGGTTGTTCGGAGTCCCGGATAAGATCCCGGACATGACGAGGATCTCCGGAAGAGTCCGGAGGTAAAGATTGATATATGTGATAATAGTGTTTTGATCTCCGGAAGGGTTCCGGAATTCACCGGAAGGGGTTCCGGGTGTTTACCGAAGTGTTCGGGTGCAGCAACACTTTATATGGGCCAAAGGGGTAAAGCCCACGAGGTTTTGGAAGTGCAAAAGGAAGTTTTGCTACTGCCTTAAGCTGGTAAGGCAGTACTACCGCTACTGTAGCAGCGGTACTACCGCCCAAGCGGTACTACCGCTTGTGTGAAGCGGTACTACCGCTCGTGAGCGGTACTACCACTTGTGCGCGGTACTGCAGGGATCCGAGTTGGACTCTTTCCCTGCGGGCCAAACCGACCTTGTGCGGCAAAACCGACCTGGAGGAGGCTTTTACTCCAAGTTTAGACCCCAAGGCTCAACATATAAATAGAGGGGTAGGGCTAGCACACGGAAGACATTAAGATTTCCCAAGCCGTGTGTCGGCAACCCTAACCCTCTAGTTCTCCCGTCATAATCTCCGTAGTGCTTGGCGAAGCCCTGCAGAGATTGTTCCTCACCACCATCACCACGCCGTCGTGCTGCCGGAACTCATCTACTACTTCACCATCGCTCGCTGGATCGAGAAGGTGAAGGCGTCATCAAGCCGTACGTGTGTTGAACGCGGAGGTGCCGTCCGTTCGGCACTAGTTCGTGATCGGATCGAGGGATGACTTGCGAGTTGGATCGCGGAGACGTTCGACTACATCAACCACGTTTCTTAACGCTTCCGCTTAGCGATCTACAAGGGTATGTAGATTCACTCTCCCTCTCGTAGATGCTCATCACCATGGATAGATCTTGTGTGTGCGTAGGAAAATTTTTGTTTCCCATGCAACGTTCCCCAACAGTGGCATCTGAGCTAGGTCTATGCGTAGATGAGATCTCGAGTAGAACACAAACGAGTTGTGGGCGTGGATGTATACATATTGCTTGCCGTTACTAGTTGATACTTGATTCGGCGGTATTGTGAGATGAAGCGGCCCGGACCAACATTACTCGTACGCATACGAGAGACCTGTTCCTTCAACTGACATGTAACTTCGTTGCATAAAGATGGCTAGCGGGTGTCTGTCTCTCTCACTTTAGTTGAATCGATTTCAATGAAGAGGGTTCTTTTAGAAGATCAAAAAGCAATCACTACACCACGTTGTGGTTTTGCGTAGGTAAGAACGGTTCTTGCAAACCCGTAGCAGCCACGTAAAATATGCAACAACAATTAGAGGACGTCTAACTTGTTTTTGCAGGGTATGTTGTGATGTGATATGGCCAATTACATGATGAGATATATGTGATGTATGAGATGATCATGTGTTGTATAGAATATCACGACTTGCATGTCGATGAGTACGGCAACTGGCAGGAGCCATAGAGTTGTCTTTAATTATTTTCGCCGTTTTTGCTTTACTTTATCGCTATGAGTTAGCAATAGTCATGGAAGCAACAGTCGGCGCGACAACCTCATGGCGACATGTTGATGGAGATCAAGATGATGGAGATCATGGTGTCATGCCGGTGACGATGGAGATCATGCCGGTGCTTTGGAGATGGAGATCAAAAGCACAAGTTCATGGCCATATCATGTCACTTATGAATTGCATGTGATGTTAATCCTTTTATGCATCTTATTTTGCTTAGGACGACGGTAGCATTATAAGGTGATCCCTCACTTAAATTTCAAGATAAAATTGTGTTCTCCCCGAGTGTGCACCGTTGCGAAAGTTCGTCGTTTCGAGACACGCCGTGATGATCGGGTGTGATAGACTCTACGTTCACATACAACGGGTGCAAGCCAGTGTTGCACGTGCGGAACACTCGGGTTAAACTTGACGAGCCTAGCATTTACAGACATGGCCTCGGAACACAAGAGACCGAAAGGTCGAACATGAGTCATATAGTAGATATGATTAACATGAAGATGTTCACCATTGAAACCACCTCAACTCACGTGATGATCGGACTTGAGTTTGTGGATTTGGATCATGTTACACTCGAATGACCGGAGGGATGTCAATTTGAGTGGGAGTTTTTAAGTAATATGATTAACTAAACTCATTATCTAGAACAATAGTCTAAGTTGTCTTTGCTATATTTATGTTGTAGATCATGGCTCGCGCAGTAGCACCCCTGAATTTTAATGCGTTCCTAGAGAAAGCTAAGTTGAAAGATGATGGAAGTAACTTTGTGGACTGGGCCCGTAATCTAAGGATTATCCTTACGGCTTCCCAGAAGGCTTATGTCCTTGATGCACCGCTTGGTGATCCACCCGCTCCAGTTGAGTCTCTAGACGTTGTGAACGCCTGGCAGGCTCGTTCTGAAGATTACTCAATAGTTCAATGTGCAATATTGTATGGCTTAGAACCGGGACTTCAAAGACGTTTTGAACGTCATGGAGCATATGAGATGTTCCAGGAGTTGAAGTTTATCTTTCAGAAGAATGCCCGGATCTAGAGATATGAGATCTCCGATAAGTTCTATGCTTGCAAGATGGAGGAGAACGAGTCTATCAATGATCACGTACTCAGAATGTCTGGGTACTCCACCCGTCTGGCTGAATTGGGGATGCCCCTTCCACTAGAGGCTATCACTGACAGAGTTCTTCAATCATTGCCACCTAGCTACAAGAGCTTCGTGTTGAACTATAACATGCACGGGATGAACAAGTCAGTCGCCGAGCTGTTTGCAATGCTGAAAGCCGCTGAGTCTGAAATTCAGAAGGAGCATCAAGTGTTCATGGTCAATAAAACCACTAGTTTCAAGAAAAATGGCAAGGGTAAGAAGGGTAACTCCAAGAAGAGTGGCAAAGCAGTTGCTCCTCTCGTGAAGAAACCCAAGGCTGGACCCAAACCAGAAACTGTGTGCTTTCATTGCAAGGGAACTGGACACTGGAAGCGGAACTGCCCCAAGTATTTGGCTGACAAGAAGGCGACCAACAACAAACAAGGTATATATGATATACATGTTATTGATGTGTACCTTACCAACTCTCGTTGTAGTGCATGGGTATTTGATACCGGTGCGGTTGCTCATATTTGCAACTCAAAACAGGAACTGCGGAATAAACGGAGGCTGGCAAAGGACGAAGTGACGATGCGCGTGGGAAATGGTTCCAAGGTTGATGTGATCGCCGTCGGCACGCTCGCTCTTCGATTACCATCGGGATTAGTGATGAACCTGAATAATTGTTATTTAGTGCCTGCGTTGAGCATGAACATTATATCTGGATCTTGTTTATTGCGAGACGGTTACTCATTTAAATCAGAGAATAATGGTTGTTCTATTTATATGAGTAATATCTTTTATGGTCATGCACCCGATGTGAGGGGTTTATTCTTATTGAATCTCGATAGTAATAATACACATGTTCATAACATTGATGCCAAAAGATGTAGAATTGATAATGATAATACCACTTTCTTGTGGCACTGCCGTTTGGGTCATATTGGCGTAAAACGCATGAGGAAGCTCCATGCTGATGGACTTTTGGAGTCACTTGATTTTGAATCACTTGACACATGTGAGCCATGCCTCATGGGCAAGATGACTAAAACGCCGTTCTCTGGAACAATGGAACGGGCAAGTGACTTATTGGAAATCATACATACTGATGTGTGCGGTCCGATGAGCATTGAGGCGCGCGGTGGTTATCGTTACTTTCTCACCTTCACTGATGACTTAAGTAGATATGGGTATATTTACTTAATGAAACACAAGTCTGAAACATTTGAAAAGTTCAAACAATTTCAGAGTGAAGTTGAGAATCATCGTAACAAGAAGATTAAATTCCTACGATCTGATCGAGGAGGAGAATATCTGAGTTATGAGTTTGGCAGTCACTTAAGACAGTGTGGAATTGTTTCACAATTGACACCGCCTGGAACACCACAGCGTAATGGTGTGTCCGAACGTCGTAATCGAACCTTATTGGATATGGTGCGATCTATGATGTCTCTTGCCGATTTGCCACTATCGTTTTGGGGTTATGCATTAGAGACAGCTGCATTCACTTTAAATAGGGCACCATCAAAATCCGTTGAGACGACGCCATATGAACTTTGGTTTAGCAAGAAGCCAAAGCTGTCGTTTCTTAAAGTTTGGGGATGTGATGCTTATGTCAAAAAGCTTCAGCCTGAAAAGCTGGAACCCAAAGCGGAGAAATGCGTCTTCATAGGATACCCAAAAGAGACAGTTGGGTATACCTTCTACCTCAGATCCGAAGGCAAAGTGTTTGTCGCTAAAAACGGAACGTTTCTTGAGAAAGAGTTTCTCTCGAAAGAATTGAGTGGGAGGAAGATAGAACTTGATGAGGTTGTTGAACCTTTACTTCAACCTGAAAGTAGCGCAGCGCAGAAAGATGTTTCTGTAGAGCCTACATCAGCTGAAGAGGAAGTTAATGATGATGATCATGAAGCTTTGGATCAAGTTGCTATCGAACCTCGTAGGTCGACAAGGACGCGTACTGCTCCTGAGTGGTACGGCAACCCTGTCTTAGAGGTCATGTTGTTGGACAACGATGAACCTACGAGCTATGGAGAAGCGATGATGGGCCCGGATTCCGAGAAGTGGTTAGAGGCCATGAAATCCGAGATGGGATCCATGTATGAAAACAAAGTGTGGACTTTGGAAGTATTACCTGAAGGGCGTAAGGCCATTCAGAACAAATGGATCTTTAAGAGGAAGACGGACGCGGACGGTAATGTCACCGTCTATAAAGCTCGACTTGTGGCAAAGGGTTTTTCACAAGTTCAAGGAGTTGACTACGATGAGACCTTCTCACCCGTAGCGATGCTTAAGTCCGTCAGAATCATGTTAGCAATAGCTGCCTTTTTCGATTATGAAATTTGGCAGATGGATGTCAAAACATCGTTCCTTAACGGTTTCCTTAAGGAAGAGTTGTATATGATGCAACCAGAAGGTTTTGTCGATCCAGAGAATGCTGACAAAGTTTGCAAACTCCAGCGATCCATTTATGGACTGGTGCAAGCATCTCGGAGTTGGAATCTTCGCTTTGATGAGGTGATCAAAGCGTTCGAGTTTATACAAGTTTACGGAGAAGCTTGTATTTACAAGAAAGTGAGTGGGAGCTCTATAGCGTTTCTAATATTATATGTGGATGACATATTACTGATTGGAAACAATATAGAAATGTTGGAAAGCGTGAAGGAATATTTGAACAAGAGTTTTTCAATGAAGGACCTAGGAGAAGCTGCTTTCATATTAGGCATCAAGATCTATAGAGATAGATCGAGACGCTTAATAGGACTTTCACAAAGCACATACCTTGACAAAGTTTTGAAGAAGTTCAAAATGGATCAGTCCAAGAAGGGGTTCTTGCCTGTATTGCAAGGTGTGAAGTTGAGTAAGACTCAATGCCCAGTGACTGCAGAAGATAGAGAAAAGATGAGTGTCATCCCCTATGCTTCAGCCATAGGCTCTATCATGTATGCAATGCTGTGCACAAGACCCGATGTCAGCCTTGCCATAAGTATGGTCGGAAGGTTTCAAAGTGATCCAGGAATGGAACACTGGACGGCGGTCAAGAATATCCTGAAGTACCTGAAAAGGACTAAGGACATGTTTCTCGTTTATGGAGGTGATCAAGAGCTCGTCGTAAAGGGTTACGTCGATGCAAGCTTTGACACTAATCCGGATGATTCTAAATCACAAACCGGATACGTATTTATTCTTAATGGGGGTGCGGTTAGCTGGTGCAGTTCCAAGCAAAGCGTGGTAGCTGATTCTACATGCGAAGCGGAGTACATCGCTGCCTCGGAGGCGGCGAAGGAAGGTGTCTGGATGAAGTAGTTCATGACAGATCTTGGAGTAGTGCCTAGTGCGCTTAACCCAATGACTCTGTTTTGTGATAATACTGGTGCCATTGCTCTAGCCAAGGAACCAAGATTTCACAAGAGGACCAGACACATAAAGCGACGTTTCAATTCCATCCGCGATTACATCAAGGAGGACGACATAAATATTTGCAAAGTACACACGGATCTGAATGTTGCATATCCGATGACTAAACCTCTTCCAAGGGCTAAACATGAACAACACCAGAACTGCATGGGTGTTCGATTCATTACAATGTAAATCACATAGTGATGTGAACTAGATTATTGACTCTAGTGCAAGTGGGAGACTGTTGGAAATATGCCCTAGAGGCAATAATAAATTGGTTATTATTATATTTCCTTGTTCATGATAATCGTTTATTATCCATGCTATAATTGTATTGATTGGAAACTCAAATACATGTGTGGGTACATAGACAACACTATGTCCCTAGTAAGCCTCTAGTTGACTAGCTCGTTGATCAAAAGATGGTGAAGGTTTCCTAGCCATGGACATGAGATGTCATTTGATAACGGGATCACATCATTAGGAGAATGATGTGATGGACAAGACCCAAACTACGAACGTAGCATATGATCGTGTCAGTTTATTGCTATTGTTTTCTGCATGTCAAGTATCTGTTCCTTTGACCATGAGATCATGCAACTCCTTGACATCGGAGGAGTGCCTTGTGTGTATCAAACGTCGCAACGTAACTGGGTGACTATAAAGGTGCTCTACAGGTATCTCCGAGGATGTCTATTGGGTTGGCATGGATCAAGACTGGGATTTGTTACTCCGTGTGACGGAGAGGTATCTCAGGGCCCACTCAGTAATACAACATCACAATGAGCCTTGCAAGCAATGTGACTAAAGTGTTAGCCACGAGATCTTGTATTACGGAACGAGTAAAGAGACTTGCCGGTAACGAGATTGAACTGGGTATAGAGATACCGACGATCGAATCTCGGGCAAGTAACATACCGAAGAACAAAGGGAACAGCATACGGGATTAACTGAATCCTTGACATAGAGGTTCGACCGATAAAGATCTTCATAGAATATGTAGGAGCCAATATGGGCATCCAGGTCCCGCTATTGGTTATTGGCCGTAGAGGTGTCTCGGTCATGTCTACATAGTTCTCGAACCCGCAGGGTCTACACACTTAACGTTTGGTGACGATTAGTATAGTTGAGTTATTATGTTGGTGACCGAAGGTTGTTCGGAGTCCCGGATAAGATCCCGGACATGACGAGGATCTCCGGAAGAGTCCGGAGGTAAAGATTGATATATGTGATAATAGTGTTTTGATCTCCGGAAGGGTTCCGGAATTCACCGGAAGGGGTTCCGGGTGTTTAACGAAGTGTTCGGGTGCAGCAACACTTTATATGGGCCAAAGGGGTAAAGCCCACGAGGTTTTGGAAGTGCAAAAGGAAGTTTTGCTACTGCCTTAAGCTGGTAAGGCAGTACTACCGCTACTGTAGCAGCGGTACTACCGCCCAAGCGGTACTACCGCTTGTGTGAAGCGGTACTACCGCTCGTGAGCGGTACTGCAGGGATCCGAGTTGGACTCTTTCCCTGCGGGCCAAACCGACCTTGTGCGGGCAAAACCGACCTGGAGGAGGCTTTTACTCCAAGTTTAGACCCCAAGGCTCAACATATAAATAGAGTGGTAGGGCTAGCACACGGAAGACATTAAGATTTCCCAAGCCATGTGTCGGCAACCCTAACCCTCTAGTTCTCCCGTCATAATCTCCGTAGTGCTTGGCGAAGCCCTGCAGAGATTGTTCCTCACCACCATCACCACGCCATCGTGCTGCCGGAACTCATCTACTACTTCACCATCGCTCGCTGGATCGAGGAGGTGAAGGCGTCATCAAGCCGTACGTGTGTTGAACGCGGAGGTGCCGTCCGTTCGGCACTAGTTCGTGATCGGATCGAGGGATGACTTGCGATTTGGATCGCGGAGACGTTCGACTACATCAACCGCGTTTCTTAACGCTTCCGCTTAGCGATCTACAAGGGTATGTAGATTCACTCTCCCTCTCGTAGATGCTCATCACCATGGATAGATCTTGTGTGTGCGTAGGAAATTTTTTGTTTCCCATGCAACGTTCCCCAACAGTGGCATCTGAGCTAGGTCTATGCGTAGATGAGATCTCGAGTAGAACACAAACGAGTTGTGGGCGTGGATGTATACATATTGCTTGCCGTTACTAGTTGATACTTGATTCGGCGGTATTGTGAGATGAAGCGGCCCGGACCAATATTACTCGTACGCTTACGAGAGACCGGTTCCTTCAACTGACATGTAACTTCGTTGCATAAAGATGGCTAGCGGGTGTCTGTCTCTCTCACTTTAGTTGAATCGATTTCAATGAAGAGGGTTCTTTTAGAAGATCAAAAAGCAATCACTACACCACGTTGTGGTTTTGCGTAGGTAAGAACGGTTCTTGCAAACCCGTAGCAGCCACGTAAAATATGCAACAACAATTAGAGGACGTCTAACTTGTTTTTGCAGGGTATGTTGTGATGTGATATGGCCAATTACATGATGAGATATATGTGATGTATGAGATGATCATGTGTTGTATAGAATATCACGACTTGCATGTCGATGAGTACGGCAACTGGCAGGAGCCATAGAGTTGTCTTTAATTATTTTCGCCGTTTTTGCTTTACTTTATCGCTATGAGTTAGCAATAGTCGTGGAAGCAACAGTCGGCGCGACAACCTCATGGCGACATGTTGATGGAGATCAAGATGATGGAGATCATGGTGTCATGCCGGTGACGATGGAGATCATGCCGGTGCTTTGGAGATGGAGATCAAAAGCACAAGTTCATGGCCATATCATGTCACTTATGAATTGCATGTGATGTTAATCCTTTTATGCATCTTATTTTGCTTAGGACGACGGTAGCATTATAAGGTGATCCCTCACTTAAATTTCAAGATAAAATTGTGTTCTCCCCGAGTGTGCACCGTTGCGAAAGTTCGTCGTTTCGAGACACGCCGTGATGATCGGGTGTGATAGACTCTACGTTCACATACAACGGGTGCAAGCCAGTGTTGCACGTGCGGAACACTCGGGTTAAACTTGACAAGCCTAGCATTTACAGACATGGCCTCGGAACACAAGAGACCGAAAGGTCGAACATGAGTCATATAGTAGATATGATCAACATGAAGATGTTCACCATTGAAACCACCTCAACTCACGTGATGATCGGACTTGAGTTTGTGGATTTGGATCATGTTACACTCGAATGACCGGAGGGATGTCAATTTGAGTGGGAGTTTTTAAGTAATATGATTAACTAAACTCATTATCTAGAACAATAGTCTAAGTTGTCTTTGCTATATTTATGTTGTAGATCATGGCTCGCGTAGTAGCACCCCTGAATTTTAATGCGTTCCTAGAGAAAGCTAAGTTGAAAGATGATGGAAGTAACTTTGTGGACTGGGCCCGTAATCTAAGGATTATCCTTACGGCTTCCCAGAAGGCTTATGTCCTTGATGCACCGCTTGGTGATCCACCCGCTCCAGTTGAGTCTCTAGACGTTGTGAACGCCTGGCAGGCTCGTTCTGAAGATTACTCAATAGTTCAATGTGCAATATTGTATGGCTTAGAACCGGGACTTCAAAGACGTTTTGAACGTCATGGAGCATATGAGATGTTCCAGGAGTTGAAGTTTATCTTTCAGAAGAATGCCCGGATCGAGAGATATGAGATCTCCGATAAGTTCTATGCTTGCAAGATGGAGGAGAACGGGTCTATCAGTGATCACGTACTCAGAATGTCTGGGTACTCCACCCATCTGGCTGAATTGGGGATGCCCCTTCCACCAGAGGCTATCACTGACAGAGTTCTTCAATCATTGCCACCTAGCTACAAGAGCTTCGTGTTGAACTATAACATGCACGGGATGAACAAGTCAGTCGCCGAGCTGTTTGCGATGCTGAAAGCCGCTGAGTCTGAAATTCAGAAGGAGCATCAAGTGTTCATGGTCAATAAAACCACTAGTTTCAAGAAAAATGGCAAGGGTAAGAAGGGTAACTCCAAGAAGAGTGGCAAAGCAGTTGCTCCTCTCGTGAAGAAACCCAAGGCTGGACCCAAACCAGAAACTGTGTGCTTTCATTGCAAGGGAACTGGACACTGGAAGCGGAACTGCCCCAAGTATTTGGCTGACAAGAAGGCGGCCAACAACAAACAAGGTATATATGATATACATGTTATTGATGTGTACCTTACCAACTCTCGTTGTAGTGCATGGGTATTTGATACCGGTGCGGTTGCTCATATTTGCAACTCAAAACAGGAACTGCGGAATAAACGGAGGCTGGCAAAGGACGAAGTGACGATGCGCGTGGGAAATGGTTCCAAGGTTGATGTGATCGCCGTCGGCACGCTCGCTCTTCGATTACCATCGGGATTAGTGATGAACCTGAATAATTGTTATTTAGTGCCTGCGTTGAGCATGAACATTATATCTGGATCTTGTTTATTGCGAGACGGTTACTCATTTAAATCAGAGAATAATGGTTGTTCTATTTATATGAGTAATATCTTTTATGGTCATGCACCCGATGTGAGGGGTTTATTCTTATTGAATCTCGATAGTAATAATACACATGTTCATAACATTGATGCCAAAAGATGTAGAATTGATAATGATAATACCACTTTCTTGTGGCACTGCCGTTTGGGTCATATTGGTGTAAAACGCATGAGGAAGCTCCATGCTGATGGACTTTTGGAGTCACTTGATTTTGAATCACTTGACACATGTGAGCCATGCCTCATGGGCAAGATGACTAAAACGCCGTTCTCTGGAACAATGGAACGGGCAAGTGACTTATTGGAAATCATACATACTGATGTGTGCGGTCCGATGAGCATTGAGGCGCGCGGTGGTTATCGTTACTTTCTCACCTTCACTGATGACTTAAGTAGATATGGGTATATTTACTTAATGAAATACAAGTCTGAAACATTTGAAAAGTTCAAACAATTTCAGAGTGAAGTTGAGAATCATCGTAACAAGAAGATTAAATTCCTACGATCTGATCGAGGAGGAGAATATCTGAGTTATGAGTTTGGCAGTCACTTAAGACAGTGTGGAATTGTTTCACAATTGACACCGCCTGGAACACCACAGCGTAATGGTGTGTCCGAACGTCGTAATCGAACCTTATTGGATATGGTGCGATCTATGATGTCTCTTGCCGATTTGCCACTATCGTTTTGGGGTTATGCATTAGAGACAGCTGCATTCACTTTAAATAGGGCACCATCAAAATCCGTTGAGACGACGCCATATGAACTTTGGTTTAGCAAGAAGCCAAAGCTGTCGTTTCTTAAAGTTTGGGGATGTGATGCTTATGTCAAAAAGCTTCAGCCTGAAAAGCTGGAACCCAAAGCGGAGAAATGCGTCTTCATAGGATACCCAAAAGAGACAGTTGGGTATACCTTCTACCTCAGATCCGAAGGCAAAGTGTTTGTCGCTAAAAACGGAACGTTTCTTGAGAAAGAGTTTCTCTCGAAAGAATTGAGTGGGAGGAAGATAGAACTTGATGAGGTTGTTGAACCTTTACTTCAACCTGAAAGTAGCGCAGCGCAGAAAGATGTTTCTGTAGAGCCTACATCAGCTGAAGAGGAAGTTAATGATGATGATCATGAAGCTTTGGATCAAGTTGCTATCGAACCTCGTAGGTCGACAAGGACGCGTACTGCTCCTGAGTGGTACGGCAACCCTGTCTTAGAGGTCATGTTGTTGGACAACGATGAACCTACGAGCTATGGAGAAGCGATGATGGGCCCGGATTCCGAGAAGTGGTTAGAGGCCATGAAATCCGAGATGGGATCCATGTATGAAAACAAAGTGTGGACTTTGGAAGTATTACCTGAAGGGCGTAAGGCCATTCAGAACAAATGGATCTTTAAGAGGAAGACGGACGCGGACGGTAATGTCACCGTCTATAAAGCTCGACTTGTGGCAAAGGGTTTTTCACAAGTTCAAGGAGTTGACTACGATGAGACCTTCTCACCCGTAGCGATGCTTAAGTCCGTCAGAATCATGTTAGCAATAGCTGCCTTTTTCGATTATGAAATTTGGCAGATGGATGTCAAAACATCGTTCCTTAACGGTTTCCTTAAGGAAGAGTTGTATATGATGCAACCAGAAGGTTTTGTCGATCCAGAGAATGCTGACAAAGTTTGCAAACTCCAGCGATCCATTTATGGACTGGTGCAAGCATCTCGGAGTTGGAATCTTCGCTTTGATGAGGTGATCAAAGCGTTCGAGTTTATACAAGTTTACGGAGAAGCTTGTATTTACAAGAAAGTGAGTGGGAGCTCTATAGCGTTTCTAATATTATATGTGGATGACATATTACTGATTGGAAACAATATAGAAATGTTGGAAAGCGTGAAGGAATATTTGAACAAGAGTTTTTCAATGAAGGACCTAGGAGAAGCTGCTTTCATATTAGGCATCAAGATCTATAGAGATAGATCGAGACGCTTAATAGGACTTTCACAAAGCACATACCTTGACAAAGTTTTGAAGAAGTTCAAAATGGATCAGTCCAAGAAGGGGTTCTTGCCTGTATTGCAAGGTGTGAAGTTGAGTAAGACTCAATGCCCAGTGACTGCAGAAGATAGAGAAAAGATGAGTGTCATCCCCTATGCTTCAGCCATAGGCTCTATCATGTATGCAATGCTGTGCACAAGACCCGATGTCAGCCTTGCCATAAGTATGGTCGGAAGGTTTCAAAGTGATCCAGGAATGGAACACTGGACGGCGGTCAAGAATATCCTGAAGTACCTGAAAAGGACTAAGGACATGTTTCTCGTTTATGGAGGTGATCAAGAGCTCGTCGTAAAGGGTTACGTCGATGCAAGCTTTGACACTAATCCGGATGATTCTAAATCACAAACCGGATACGTATTTATTCTTAATGGGGGTGCGGTTAGCTGGTGCAGTTCCAAGCAAAGCGTGGTAGCTGATTCTACATGCGAAGCGGAGTACATCGCTGCCTCGGAGGCGGCGAAGGAAGGTGTCTGGATGAAGTAGTTCATGACAGATCTTGGAGTAGTGCCTAGTGCGCTTAACCCAATGACTCTGTTTTGTGATAATACTGGTGCCATTGCTCTAGCCAAGGAACCAAGATTTCACAAGAGGACCAGACACATAAAGCGACGTTTCAATTCCATCCGCGATTACATCAAGGAGGACGACATAAATATTTGCAAAGTACACACGGATCTGAATGTTGCATATCCGATGACTAAACCTCTTCCAAGGGCTAAACATGAACAACACCAGAACTGCATGGGTGTTCGATTCATTACAATGTAAATCACATAGTGATGTGAACTAGATTATTGACTCTAGTGCAAGTGGGAGACTGTTGGAAATATGCCCTAGAGGCAATAATAAATTGGTTATTATTATATTTCTTTGTTCATGATAATCGTTTATTATCCATGCTATAATTGTATTGATTGGAAACTCAAATACATGTGTGGGTACATAGACAACACTATGTCCCTAGTAAGCCTCTAGTTGACTAGCTCGTTGATCAAAAGATGGTGAAGGTTTCCTAGCCATGGACATGAGATGTCATTTGATAACGGGATCACATCATTAGGAGAATGATGTGATGGACAAGACCCAAACTACGAACGTAGCATATGATCGTGTCAGTTTATTGCTATTGTTTTCTGCATGTCAAGTATCTGTTCCTTTGACCATGAGATCATGCAACTCCTTGACATCGGAGGAGTGCCTTGTGTGTATCAAACGTCGCAACGTAACTGGGTGACTATAAAGGTGCTCTACAGGTATCTCCGAGGATGTCTATTGGGTTGGCATGGATCAAGACTGGGATTTGTTACTCCGTGTGACGGAGAGGTATCTCAGGGCCCACTCAGTAATACAACATCACAATGAGCCTTGCAAGCAATGTGACTAAAGTGTTAGCCACGAGATCTTGTATTACGGAACGAGTAAAGAGACTTGCCGGTAACGAGATTGAACTGGGTATAGAGATACCGACGATCGAATCTCGGGCAAGTAACATACCGAAGAACAAAGGGAACAGCATACGGGATTAACTGAATCCTTGACATAGAGGTTCGACCGATAAAGATCTTCGTAGAATATGTAGGAGCCAATATGGGCATCCAGGTCCCGCTATTGGTTATTGGCCGTAGAGGTGTCTCGGTCATGTCTACATAGTTCTCGAACCCGCAGGGTCTACACACTTAACGTTTGGTGACGATTAGTATAGTTGAGTTATTATGTTGGTGACCGAAGGTTGTTCGGAGTCCCGGATAAGATCCCGGACATGACGAGGATCTCCGGAAGAGTCCGGAGGTAAAGATTGATATATGTGATAATAGTGTTTTGATCTCCGGAAGGGTTCCGGAATTCACCGGAAGGGGTTCCGGGTGTTTAACGAAGTGTTCGGGTGCAGCAACACTTTATATGGGCCAAAGGGGTAAAGCCCACGAGGTTTTGGAAGTGCAAAAGGAAGTTTTGCTACTGCCTTAAGCTGGTAAGGTAGTACTACCGCTACTGTAGCAGCGGTACTACCGCCCAAGCGGTACTACCGCTTGTGTGAAGCGGTACTACCGCTCGTGAGCGGTACTGCAGGGATCCGAGTTGGACTCTTTCCCTGCGGGCCAAACCGACCTTGTGCGGGCAAAACCGACCTGGAGGAGGCTTTTACTCCAAGTTTAGACCCCAAGGCTCAACATATAAATAGAGGGGTAGGGCTAGCACACGGAAGACATTAAGATTTCCCAAGCCGTGTGTCGGCAACCCTAACCCTCTAGTTCTCCCGTCATAATCTCCGTAGTGCTTGGCGAAGCCCTGCAGAGATTGTTCCTCACCACCATCACCACGCCGTCGTGCTGCCGGAACTCATCTACTACTTCACCATCGCTCGCTGGATCGAGGAGGTGAAGGCGTCATCAAGCCGTACGTGTGTTGAACGCGGAGGTGCCGTCCGTTCGGCACTAGTTCGTGATCGGATTGAGGGACGACTTGCGATTTGGATCGCGGAGACGTTCAACTACATCAACCGCGTTTCTTAACGCTTCCGCTTAGCGATCTACAAGGGTATGTAGATTCACTCTCCCTCTCGTAGATGCTCATCACCATGGATAGATCTTGTGTGTGCGTAGGAAAATTTTTGTTTCCCATGCAACGTTCCCCAACATCTTGATCCATGGCCACTCAACAGACACCCTCGGAGATACTTGTAGAGCATCTTTATAGTCACCCAGTTACGTTGCGACGTTTGATACACACAAGGTATTCCTCCGGTGTCAGTGAGTTGCATGATCTCATGGTCATAGGAACAGATACTTGACATGCAGAAAACTATAGCAATAAACTGACACGATCATATGCTACGTTTATAGTTTGGGTCTTGTCCATCACATCATTCTCCTAACGATGTGACCCCGTTATCAAATGACATCTCATGTCTATGGCTAGGAAACCTTGACCATCTTTGATCAACAAGCTAGTCTACTAGAGGCATACTAGGGACACATTGTTGTCTATGTATCCACACATGCAATTGAGTTTCCAATCAATACAATTATAGCATGGATAATAAATGATTATCATGAACAAGGAAATATAATAATAACCACTTTATTATTGCCTCTAGGGCATATTTCCAACAATATAATCACCACTTCACCAACAACAAGATTCACATGAAAATCATAAAATAGAACATCAGCACAATATATGATCACCAGTTCACCAACAGTAAGTAAGAAGATCAAGTAACACCAGCCCATATAATCGACAAGTAGCAAACACCATCATCGCTTAGTACTTGATAACATAGCACTTGACATGAAACAAATCAAGTTCGATACATGATTCCAATTCAGCAGCAAACAACAAACATTAAGGTCTCAAACTCTCACTCCCAGTTCTCAATTCTCAAGTCTCAAGACACAAATCACGACTTCCTTCCCCTTCTCCAATGGTGGTAGTGTGGTACCACCTCCTTGTCCTTGTCCATCTGCATTACGAACAACACGCAGTTCAAAGGTCAGCATTCATTCCTATCGGCCTAATGCTCCTATATTTACCCACACTACCTATCGGCCTAATGCACCACACTCAAACCCTCTCTCATTTTCACCTCCTCTCCTCTTCAACCTCTCTGTTTCACCACCTCTCCCTCGCCATGAACTCCAACCCCAACCCTTTCCCATGGGGCATGGAATGGAGGGCCTTCTTTCTCGGGTGCTCGCTCGGTGACCGCACGAAGTTCGAAACACAATGGAAGCGTGCTCGAACTTCAGCAGTATGGAATACGTGCACAAGGAGGCCGACGCTATGGTGAAGAAGGCGACAACGAAGGTGTTGAAGACGTTGATTCCTGACCCAGCGAAGGACGCTATGTCAGTCGACATCCTTCGTAGGGCCATGAATCAGGCCGACTCCAGTGACGCCCGACAGATGGCAAAGTGGGCCAAGTACAGGGAGTACATGCGTCCTAATGACCACCATGTGGCAACCTACTAGACGACAAGGGCTCTGGTGGCTATGGAGGAGGAGGACTATGAGGTCCAGATGGTGGCCAGGGCGCCGGCGACAGGCGACCGTGGAAGACTCATCGTTCTTGACGAAGACGATGAGGGCGAAGAGGATGAGGAAGAAAAGAAGAAGCTACACGACGTGACTCCAGGGTTGCCGCGTCTAGACAAGAAAGTTTGTACCCCAATCCCCATCCCAGATGTAATGGAAAATCAGCTATGAACTCAAGAAGTCGTCGGTGCAGAATCTAATCCCCCACCCTTGATGTGCTCAATTTCCTCCTTAACTCTCCAATCGCATGCCCAAAGTAAACCTAGACCAAGTCTAATGCGGTAAATCTAGAGAGAGGGCAATGACTTACCGCCATGGCCGATGCGCTCCGGTGGAGGTCTGCAGTCGCTACGGTGGTAGCCGATGTCTTGGATCGTCATGCAGTCACTTCGGTGGTCGTCACCGCTGCCAGTGTGAGTGGGGAAGAGAGGAAGAGGGGAGAGAGCGGTGAGGAAGGGAGGTGAGGGTAATTTATGATGACGCTTCGGGAAACAACGTGACTTCTCCACACCGCATCCACGCGTGTAACCGCCCACACCCACGTGCCTAGGATCGCACCGCTCGGGCCTGGATCCACAAAACGGCCGATTTGAGCGTTCCTCTGGATGCAGGCCCATAGGTGCTTTAATCTTCATGCTATGCATGCCCAATAGTGAATGAGGGTAACCAAACGGGCCATTTTCTTCCCGCGCGGGCCTGGTTGGGTATATGAGGGTAACCAAACGCGTCCTTAATTTTATGTGGCTGAGGCAAGCTTGTTGTGGGGTCACATGTCAGTCACCTCAAAGTTAGGTGAATAAGACTGATAATCCTAGTCCATTTGGGTAGCCAAATTTAATCCTTCCAATTTTTTTTGATCGAACCTGCAAAAGTTTAAATTTTATTCAGATGATTGCCAACTTTTGTAGACCTATGGTTCTTTGCACTGCTACTGTCCAACCTTCCTGCTAATACATGACCAGGTTATTGGCAAACAAGAACTTCATGAGAATTACTAGACAAGTACTCCCTCAGTCCCAAAATACTAAGTCAGTGACACTTATTTTGGGAAAAAGGGAGTATTTAGTAGGACAAATTTCAACCGAAAACAAACACCAATGACGGAACCACCATGTAGTATTTTCTTGATAGACAATAGATGCTCCATGGATCATGGCTTGTGTGGGTGCATGTTGATGTGTGACAGGCAATGGGGGAATCAATAAACTAGAATACATTCTATACATGATAAGTACTGCTCTGTCCTAAAATAAGTGTCGTGGTTTTAGTTTGGGGAGTATTATCTAGAATGCAAAGATTACACAAGTGAAATGAAACAAAGCTCAAAGTTGGTGCTTCAGTTCAGAAAAAGCGTGCAATGAAGTTACTTAGTTTGCCAAACATTTCTAACCCAACTTTTGCCTATTTTCTCATTTGCTTACCCAACTTAGTTTTGCTCTCTTAGCAATTTTTATAATAAAATAATAAAATGATCCCATCACTTCGTAGCTTAGCAATCGCAAAACTGAGCCTAATTTGGCTATTGGTGTATGTATTATACAATTATTGAGATGTGAGAAGTAAAAACAACCTTCTTTGTTCTTTAACTTCAGTCATACAAATATGGTCTTCTTGAAGACTGCCTCTATTTCCAAGGCAAAATACATTCTGCATCAGACGGAGCAATACATAACCGTCTCCACCGAAATCGCAAAGCTCTATACGCAAAGGAGGGGGCGGGGAGTACCAGTTAGGCCAACTCCAATGCGCGACCCCAAATGGTTCGGCCGCGCCCGTTTGAGGGTGAACGGACACAAAATCCGGCCCAACGCACGTGAGCAAACGGACATTTGTCCGTTTTTCGTCCGCTTTTGCCCCATCCCCAGCCCAATTTGGGCCGCGTTTGCGTCGAAGCGGACATGGGCGGACGGGCGGGACACGCGCCCTTGTCCTCCCCCTGGCCCGCCGGTCGGGGACACACCCCTCATTTTCTCTTCCCCTGCCCGTCCCTCCGCCCCGCCATCATCGCCGCCACCACCCTTGCCCATTTCCCTCGGCCTTCTTCCTCGCTCAAACCTGCCAGCCGCCCACACCACGACCACCCCCATGACATAGCTGACCCCAAGCAATCTTTTTTGGAGGAGTTTTTACGGTGTCTGTGTCTCTTCCGGTTCGCAGTGAAGCACCGGACGACAACGACTGCCATCGACCTCAACTCCTTTCGGCATGCGTTGCATAGACGTAGGCGGCCGACCGCCAACGCCAACGTCGCCGGCTGTTTTTGAGGGAGCACGGGGTCCTCTTCCCGTCCGTGCCTCCACCACGACTGCAAGGTGTTTGACACTTTGCTCGCAAGGTATCATCGACATTGGAGATGAGTACTTTTCCCATAATTTTATTTGTTCATTGGATGATTCGTCCTCGGATGACAAAGACATTGTGGTGGCTGCATTGGTCATCAATGACCACATTGCTAGGCAGCGGCCTCGGTTTGGGGGATCGGTCCCGGGCCATGCTCCGGCCCTGAACCGCAATAGGGAGAGCGGCCACACCTTGATCTATGCCGATTTCTTTGAGAATAACCCGCTCTACAAACCACTTCAATTCCACCGTCGATTCCGTATGGCGAGGCATGTGTTCAACTGTATTAGGGAGGGAGTGGTAGCATATGATTCATACTTTGAATGCAAACGGGATGCCCTTGGCAAACTTGGGTTCTCCTCTTACCAGAAATGCATCGCGGCTATCCGCATGCTTGCTTATGGAATTCCAGGCGATCTTGTGGATGAGTATGTGCGTATGAGTGAGTCCACGTGCCTAGAATCCATGTACAGGTCCCGCAAGGATGTGGTGGTAGTGTTTGGCCCTGAGTACTTGAGAGGACCAAATGCCGCTGATACAGAGAGGTTGTTGGCGATCAATGCCGAGAGGGGCTGACCGGGCATGCTTGGTAGTATAGACTGTATGCACTGGAAGTGGAAGAATTGTCCATAAGCTTGGCAGGGCCAGTACAAGGGGCATTTGAAAGGTTGCACTGTCATACTAGAAGCGGTGGCTTCTCAAGATCTTTCGATCTGTCACTCTTTCTTCGGCATGGCTGGTTCTAACAATGATATCAGCGTGCTTCAGCATTCTCCAGTGTTCGCAAGGCTTGCAGAAGTCCACATTCCAGATGCCAACTTTGAGATCAATGGTCATCATTACAACAAAGGGTACTACCCAGCTGATGGTATCTACCCTCAGTGGTCAACTCTTGTGAAGACAATTTCCAATCCACAAGGAGAGAAGAGACAGAGATTTGCCCAAATGCAAGAGAGTGCTAGGAAGGATGTGGAGCGTGCTTTTGGTGTGCTTCAATCACGATGGGGTGTCGTTCGATACCCTGCGCTGACATGGAGCACGGATAAACTGTGAGAGGTTTTGACTGCTTGTGTGATCATGCACAACATGATCGTGGATGATAAGCGTGATGACAACATCTACGACCAAGGATTTGATTTTCATGGTGAAAATGTTGAGCCTCTGCACCAAGAACCGGCAACCTTTGAACAGTTCACCCAGTTTCATCGTGAAATGCGTGATTGACACACTCATATGCAGCTCCAGGATGACTTGGTTAAGCACATGTGAAATCACATTGGCAACCAGTAGATATATCAGCTCGTTTGGGTTTCATATATGCAAGACAATTTCGATTGGGTTGTAATAAACTATTTGGTTGTGCTTTTTATTCGAACATGAAACTAGAGTTATTTCGATTTGGTTGTAAAATTATTTGAAAACAATTTGCAACGTTTGATTGATATTGCATTGTACTGGGCCTATCCCAGGCTGCGGCGGACGAGATGCGTCCGCTCATTGGACGCACGGCCAACACAACCCAAAAGAGACCGGACGCCGTTGCATCACCCTATCCAAACGGACAAAATCCGAATAAAACGGATGTCTGTTTGGGACCGTGGATTGGAGTTGGCCTTAGCACTGCACGGAGGAATGTCGGGTCGCCGTCGATCTACAATAGCGTAAGGTGGGCACGAGCGTGTCTCGCAGTTGGAAACGGCTACTCCATCGTCTGTCCCAACTGTCTCTCTCAAAGGAAGCTCGTGAGATTCTGAAGTCCTGATCAGCCCCGTAGCTGTTTTCCGTGACAAGACGATTTGGCAAAGTTCATTCTGGCTTTGGAATCCCTGTCAGTCTGGTTGCGTGGCGCATTTGCACCTAACTGGTTGTTGCCATGTCCATTACTGAGATGCCACTGGCGATCCATATCCTGACCCGAGCTTATGTTGCAAGGCTAAGCTACCGTGCCTTTTCTGCAAGGTGTAGCCGGTGCAACTCGTCCGCGGCATCGCAATCCCAAGGCTCCCGTCCACCTTATTTTGGCCGCCCTTTTTTGGTTGAAATCTCACCCAAAATCCTCTTTGGTTGAAATCTCACCCAAAATACTTTTGGTCACGTACTCGTGCCGGTCAGGCATGAAAAAAAACACTTTGCAATTCACAAAAGATAAGCGGGGGGCTATTGTTAACTTGCACGGATGGTTCAGTTTGATGCATAATCACTCCAACAAGGCAACTACATCCTCATGTATATAACGTCATTTCTAACCGATCCCCAATCGGCGATAAGAGGAGTAAAAATCCGGTTTTACTTTCGTAACCTGTACCTAGCCGATCCCCAATCAACGTTAGAGAGGATAAATTATCCTTCGAAGCGGTACGCCTCTCTATATTTACTCCATCGTTCGGCGGCCGAGTAAAAAATCTTCTATTCTCATTCTCGAAAAAAAAAATCTTCTATTCCTCTCCTCTTTCTCCCCACCTCTTCTGCCTCCCCATCCCCGCCGCCCTATCCTCCCAATGGCCGAACGCAATGGTAGGAGGTCCCCGCCGCCCAACACGGATCCGCGCCGCCATGCTCGTCGTGGTGCTTCTAGCGGGCCCTCCTCGAGACGTCGCCGCCCCGCCGATGCAGCCCCTGCCCGCCGCATCTCCGACTTCCCCGACCTCCCTCCGTCGCCGGAGCCACAGAGGCAGTACCTCGGGGTCCAGCAGCGGTAGAGGGGGACGTGGGTGGCGGAGATTACGGACCGCGAGACCCATACCAATAAGTGGCTCGGGTCCTTCCACACGACGGAGCTCGTCGCCCTCGAGTATGACAGGTGGCAGGTCCGGTTCCACGGCAAGCAGGCACGCCTCAATTTCCGTGGCCGGCGGCGCCCATCCACCTCGTCCCGCGGACACCCGGAGTGGTGAATGCAGCCATGACGAGGGAGGATCGGGGGGCAAGGGAGCGCCTCGAGGCGGAGGCAGCGGACGAGAGGTACATGGCGGAACTCCGCCGCAAGTACCCGAAGCTAGTGGAGGCGGAGCATGCCATCTTCGCGGAGCGGGCGGTCGACGGGAAGGTCATCGACATCTCCGACGACGAGGAGAAAGATGAATTCGACGTTCAAGAGTGGTGGCGTATCTTCCCCGACTCTGGCGATGACGGCACCGGCCCGGACCCAATGAAGGGTGGAATGAGCTGGCAAGATTGGCTCAACCTTGTGAAGGAGGGCGATGATGAAGATGAAGAGCAGCTCTAGTTTTAGTTTAAGTTTATGTTTAGTTCTAGCTTTAAGTTTAAGTTTAGTTCAAATTTCCGTTGTCAAGGCAATGTGTTAAATTTCCTTTGTTTAAATTCGGTTGTCAAGATAATGTGTTAAATTTCTGTTGTTCAAATTTCAAAAGTAGGTTGAACTTTTATGCAAATTTGAATTTTGCTCCGTCATATATAGGAGATCGGCTAGGTCCGGTCAAATCTTAGTGAAGTAAATATACTCCACTAAGGTTTTGCCATATGCTACACTATTTTTAAGGGATCAGTTAAAAATGGCCTAAGAGCATCTCCAATAGCCTTTGTATATTGGATTGCTAAAAGCACGCGCACACACACGCACACACACAGCGCACGCGCAGCACACACACTAGTACACGGACCCACCTGTCATTGAGACAAAGTGAGGCTTTAGGAGGCTTGCTAAAAATTTACAAAGTGGCCTTTGGCTTGGCAAATATGCAAAGTGTGGGTGCAAATATAGTAAGCTTTGTAAAAAAAATTGGTGGGGGACCACTTATACAAAGGTTGTTGGAGAAGGTTTTTTGGTCAAGATTTGTAAAATAGCAAGTGAGTGCAAATATACAAAGGCTGTTGGAGATGCTCTGTGGGTCATGAGAAGAAGAGTATTTTGTCTGAGCAGCAGCAGCACGTTACCTTATCCATAGTGCCCAGTTGGTAGAATTCCTTTTTCCAGATCAAAAGTCTCCAGGCCCCGTTCCATTTTCATTCAAATGAAACGCAGAGCAACCAGTTGGAAGAATTCGGCATGTTAAAAGCGGTAAATGTATACTCCAAACTTGCTGACGCGTAAGGGCCAACGCTTCTGTGCAGTTGCGCACCCTGCATATGATCTTCCACTTGTCATTAGCTGGAGGTGCAGAGAACGGTTCCTCGCGCCTTGGTTCAGTGGACGACCCAGTGAAGCTAATTGTTTCCTGGAGAGAGTGATCGTATCAGTCGTTTACCTCTTATTATATCCGGTTGTTCCCTTGGGCTCGCTAGCTGCTTCACAAATGATGCCGAATTTGGCTCAGTAGTTCGAGCAGCGACTGCCAAAGATGATCCTGACGCAGATGCGCTAGTGTCAAAAAGGTGTTCCAGATTGTGGAATAACAAGAGATACAAACTACGTAGTACAAATAAAATCATGTCCCCCGATGCATTTGACCTCAGTTTTTCCCATCCTCCCGTATCAGCAATAATTCTATGACTATACGCGCCTGAGCACAGGGCCGCGGCCTTCCATCTCATTCCAACGTTCCTGAACAAGCTTCATTACCACCTCAGTGCACCAGGTAGGTGAGGTGATGGAGGTTTCCCATTCCACCAGAAGAATTTAACCCCCATTTCTCCAACGCACCAACATGAATTTGAGCATGGGGCATAAACACACTGCCAATTCTGGTAGTATCTAGTTTGCGCTATTAGACTATTATCCAACACACAGGTATCCGGTTAGCTTTGATTCAAGGTAAGTTGTGCAAGCTCATTCAGGAGAGATGGCATAACTGGCACTGATACTGGAAAATTGCAGTTTAGCGCAAGTTAATCTTCACTTTCTTCTATTTCCTATATAATATTTGTTCGACTAAACAGACATTAGAATCTTTTCGTACTGCGTTCCCCATAAAGAAAAAAAATTGCTCGACTGTATGCATAAGTAGACAGATATGTACTAAACCACATCTTCCATTTGTTACTCCCTCCGTCCCAAAAAAATTGGACCAACTGTTGTATTCTTACAGGGTGTTGTCTTCGCACCTACCATAGATACCAAATTTCATCAACCTGTTCCACATCGACCTCTCGAGATCAAACTCAGCCAAG
Source organism: Elymus sibiricus (assembly GCA_039707655.1). Lineage (NCBI taxonomy): Eukaryota > Viridiplantae > Streptophyta > Magnoliopsida > Poales > Poaceae > Elymus > Elymus sibiricus. Next base: position 311,643,552 of record CM077663.1, on the reverse strand, counting down.
CAAGAACAAATTTTCCATGAGTATTGTGCAAATATGCGAGAAAAAGAAGAAGAGTAAAACACTATGGCCTCACTGCATCCAAATATGTGTTCATCAATGAGAAACATCCATTTCCTAATCATGTCACACATTCTGATGCCTGAAATTAGAATTTGTAACGAGCCCTGCTCAACAAGTTAGCTTCCAGTTAATGTTTTACACTACAAGCTTTCGATGACCACCCAGTAGCTCAAAATCTGACCTTGCATAACCATACTACTTGGCAGTCTTGTTGCAAGAGCAACACAATCTTTGGAAAGCTGCCTAAGCAAATCCTACCAAGAATAAACATTGGCCGAGCAACAGTCTTCAGAAAACTGCCTAAGCAAATCCCACCAAGAACTGCATAGGTCGATGACATCAAAGGCTCATCTTCGGGGGCGGCTGTGGCTACTCCAACACACTGAAGCCCTCGAAAGGGATCTCGCCGTTCAAAGCCCGGACGACATCAGGGATCTCGTTTTGGTGTGGTTGCACATACGCCTGGAAGAACCGTTTCCTGGTAGTCACGAGCACCACGGGCAGCCGATGATTCCCCTCTGGCTTCCCTTCATTCCTCAGCAGGGCGAGCACCGCACACCTCCTGCAATAGTTCTCCAAGCTCCGCACCAGCAAGCTCGGATAGGTCACGATATCATCCAGGCTCAAACCCGCCTTCCCAACCAAGAATCCGACATTTTCCTTTATCTTCTCCTCTGAGATAGCCATCGCGAGTGCGTACCGCCGCAACATTAATGCAACACTGTCCTTCCCGAAACCAAGGCTCTGGTAGAGTGCATACTTCCTCTCCAGTGTGTGGGTCTTCATCTTGGAAAGGATGGCAAAGGTGTGGACGAACATGGGCTCACCGGGTTCGATGCCGGCGTCCCTGACGGCCTGGACGATCTCGGCCAAGCGGTGAGAGCCCTGCATGATGACGCCGGGGTGGACGGCGACGAGCTTGGAAACGTCCTCCGGGGGCAAGCCGTGGACATCCCTTAGTACGGGGAGCACGAGGTTGAGGGTACTGTTGGGGTTGCAGCGGACAACGAACGGCATCTGGCGGAGCGCGGTGACGACGCGGGCATTGGAACCGAGGAGCTCGCGGAGAGATTCGAAGAGCGGGGCGAGGTGGTCCTGGATGCTGCGGTGGAGGACGATGGGGCTGAGGGAGACCAGCCTGGGGAGGAGCGGCGCGTTGATGCCGACGGAGGCGAGGAAGTCGAGCTTGGGCTGGAGTGTCTTGACGGGGTCGGAGACAAGGACGATGGGGAACTTGCGAACGGTGGCGGATATATGGGCGTCGGTGAAGCCATACCGGCGGAGGAGGTCGATGACGGCGTCGGCCTGCGCGGTGGACTCCGGGGAGGCGAGGCGGATGGAGTCCGCGGCGCGGGCGGCGGCGGCAGGGGAGAGCGCGCGGTGGATTCCAGGTAGAAGACGGTGGGGTCGGCAGCGGCGGAGGTGGTGCTGGTGGGGGGGGAGACGGCCGCAGTGAAGTGGCGGAGAGGGTGGGGGAAGAGGCAGAGTCGGCGGCGCGCGGCGGGCAGCATTGGGAGTGGGACGACGGGAGGGGAGTGGACCAGTGACAGGGCAAGAATGTTAGGGTTTATTTAATTTTCCTTTTTCGGATGGTTTTGGGGCTTAAAACGTTTTTTCTTTTCTAGACAACATCGACCTAGTTGGGCCAGGCCCAATGCGCGACACGAGTGAACTCGCGCTAAATCTACGCTATTTCTCTCGATATGCAGCCTGTCCACGTCAGCATCCGATCCCATGCGGCCACGTCAGCACTAATCCTCCACCTGCACAGTTTTCCATCGCTCTTTTTTCTTCATGGAAGCGCCGCCTCTGCTTCCCAATCGCAACCTTCTATTTTCTCCACAACAACTTCCCCCACTTCATCTTCTCCAAAGTCCGTTAAATCGTGGAAGTGGAAAGGATGCAGCTCTATATTTACCGGGGGGGGGGGGGGGGGGGGGGGGGTCCATTAAATCATGGTATCGATCGATCACATCAGAGCCAATAAGATAAGACGTCGATGTCAGAGATTCAGTCAAGGTTCAGACCGGAGGCGGAGGCGGAGCGACGGCTCGCCGACGTGGCGGCCTCCTCGGCGGTTGTGGTTCAGGTGAAGGTTCAGATTGGCAGAAGAGACGGAGCGACGGCTCACCGACGCGTCGGCCTCCTCGATGTTCGTGGTTCAGGTAAAGGTTCAGACCGGCGGAAGAGGCAGAGCGACGGCTCGCCGGCGCGACGGCCTCCTTGGTGGTCGTGCTCCAGCCGTTGGCGTTGCTCCTCGCACCCATGGCCTCCTAATCCCATCGGCCGGTCAACGGTGTTAGTTCACACCCCGCCGCTGTCTACTTCTGATGCGTGCTTACCATTTCCTGCACATTCGCCGCTTAACTCACCCATGCATCCATCCTCTTATTCTCCTTTGATGCAGGGCTCTGGGGCGCTCTGTCCCATACACTACCGTCACCATCCACACCTAATCGACTACAGTGCACTGCAGCAAGCATTAGCATCAGCCGATGGAATTGTTGGCTTTGTCAAAAGGAGGAGAGCTGCTGCGTCAGATATTTTTTTGGGACAACTGCATCATGATCCGTTGCGATGAGAAGAGACACTAGCAGTCAAGACTCAAGAGCATATGTACACCCGAGATACCACACAATACTATACGATGCAACCATCCACTAGAGGCAACTCTTGCTGCACCATTTTTTTGGTATGATTATATTAATTTGCAGACTGTATTGCCCATTGCTAAATAAGACCTCTGAAGAAACAACCTTACAAAAAATGCACAAATCTCTTTTGATCATATGACGTCCATAATCTCCTTTGTTGTTTAACACATCTTCTATTTGTAATTACTGATGTGTTCTGAACATATTTCTAAATAATCAAAATATCTTGATGTTTGCAGGTTACTTTTGTCTGGATTAGTTCTCTTCCAATCATTCTCATATTTTAACATTGTGAGTCACTTCAGCATATATGCGCATCCGAGATTGTTGACAAGTATAGGCCTGAACAGTTGAAGTAAGATGATACAAAAATAGTTCAAGGAAGGTCAACCTATTTTTCCATCCATTCCCATTAATCTTGAGTCGACCAAAAAATAGTACTATGAAACAAGATGCATACATTGTTTAGAAAAAGTTGCCAAAATTCCGGCAGATAAGCATCAGGACCCATCACTCCTTATGTTTGCTAACCTCTCTCTTCATTATTTTTCATTCTGAGTTTTTATTTGTTATCTACGATGAAACTTTGGTGGTTGTGCTCTCAACTGCTATTTCCCTATTTGTAGTAGTAAGACTATACCCTCCTTTAGAGCATCTTCAGCCACGACTTGCAAATCCGGTCCCTCAAACGCCCGCGGACACGCCCGGTCAGTGACCGGGCGTGTCCGTTTTGAACCCCTACTTTTTCATCCGTGCAGCCGCATCTCTCATATTTTTCCTCATATGTCCGGTCACTTGCACGTGATTGGTGGAGAAGAAGAGAGAGAAAGAAAAGAATGAATAAAGAAAGAGAAAAGGTGGTCCGGGGTGGGGTCACGTCCTACATGGCGGACTGACCGGGCGCGCCCGGGCGCGTCTGCGACCCCTCATATCGTCCTCATTTTTTGAGATGGATATGAGGGGTGCCGGTCAGTCCGGGCGTTTGAGATGGGTATGAGGGGTCCGTCTGGATCGATTTTTTGTGACCGGACAGTGACCGGACGGCCTGCCTGGACGTTTGAGGAGGGTATGAGGGATCGGGCTGTAGATGCTCTTAGTTGTCCTTACAGATTGTTATTCTTTGATTCCTATAGAATATTTCAGTTCTATACCTTTAGTCTAATTATATTCGGCTTTGTGAAATCGGTAAGATTTACTTCACTGTTCTCTCTTCATTGTCATAGCTGATAGGTTTACATACATGTCATTGTTTTGGAACAGGTTATCCTGACTTCCCAAATCAGGACTATTACAGACTTACAATTTATTGGAACAACACAGATAAAATGCATAATATGTTGACGGATTGTCATGTTTATTTATTTACTCAAAGTTCATCACCATGCTAAATTTAAAAGCTTTCTCCCTTGACCGGACTCGCATTATTAAGTCAAAATTGTATCACCATTTTATTTCATTATGAAACTTATTTTTCACACTATTTTCTTTATAATATTACCTTAACTAAATGTAGTAAATGTTGTTTTTCTGTGTGCAAAATTTATGGTACAAATTGAATTGGCAATTTCTGCTCTCACCATCATCAACTCTTCTTACACACTATTCCTTTTCCACTTTTCAAGTGTCACCGTTCTATTCCTCTTAACTGGAAGAGGTTGTTTGTTATCTTTGCCAGATGAAGATAATTAGTGATCTATGATGTGAGCAACTAAGAATTATTACCACTCCCCCAAGCAAATCTTTAATGCCCATGTTTGGTCTATTTATTTGTTCTTCGTTGGCGAAATGTTTCCGATGCACAAATGCTTGGTGGGGTCACTATATTTTGTCAGTGGGAACTGAAACCACAAATGTTCATATGTTTTTGAAAGGAAATGTTATGTATTTTTCTAGCAAATTGTACATCGTTCAATCTCATGAAATAGTTTTATTTTAGCTGAGGGACGACATGGTTAACAAGAATATCCAAATCATTTATATTTCATTTGACTAATGTACCCCTTTTTTCTTACAACAGTTCCCGCAACAACGTGCCGGGTATCATCTAGTTATTAGAAAGAATGTACCCTTCTGTCCAAATCCAATTTGTATCGATAAAATAAATCTAAATTCTAGCAGTGATGAATAATTGAAAATTTGTGCGTATGAGATTAGAATAACTTCAAAATAACGGACATAATTTTTTATTTTTCCTGATAAAAAATACATGAAAAAGAAAATGAAGAAAATAGGGGTTCTGTTGAATTTTAGGTATTCATTTGACCAATAAGATACACGGACTTGGTTCATATTTGGAATTACACAAAAATGATTTAAAGCGATCTACGAAGACTTTTACGAAAACGGCGATGTTTGCTGGCTTATTTGGCAAAAGGAAAATAGAGTACGTCATAAGAAATTATCTGGTCAGTTGAATATTTGGGAACAGTAATTTAGTCATTCAATTTTTTCTTTATTTTTGAGTAGTATTATAGTAGTCTTAGATTTATCAGTGCACGCGCGCATGTTTTTTACTTTATATTTTCTGATTTTTTAATATTTCGAAATATTCTAAATACATAAGATCCAAAAATTAATTTAATTGTTTATTAAAAACATTAACCACACAATTAGAAAATATTAATGCAGTGTAAAAACATATTCGTGCAATTTTCAAGAAATCACCGTATCATTCAAAAAGGACCCCTGTACCAGGCGAACGTCCCTCCCGGGTGAACGATCCATTCTTCTTTGGGAAAGGGAGGACCGAGCGAACCAAAAATGCTCGTGGGAGCTCCTATTGGAGGCTCTTTGCGTCCAACAGCGCGCAGACGCACAGAGGACTGACGACTGGGCCGGCCCACTAACAGGAAACAAAGGACAAATATGAGTGAAACGAAAGAGGCGCTGCCAGCGAAATCACTAGTTAGCGAGTACACCTTCCAACGATTACTCCCATCTCCCCAGGTTGCGACAAGTGGCGCACTGCATGCGTGCCAGTTGTCGCAACCTGGGAGTTCCCTTTTTTCGTAGATCCGTATTTTCAAAACGTTTTATCTCCTAAACCGTGCGTCCAAATCTCGAATCGTTTTCACCGTTGGCTTTCTCGCGTCGAGATCTTCAAAACTAGATCACATGTTGATAGGTTTTGACGAACTTTTTTTTCACGAAAAAACCAGACGAAAAAACCGTGCCTCACGCGATAGAAAAAAAAACAAAAAACGCGTTTTTTTCCCTTTCCGAGAGGCACAGGTCGTGCCTCTCGCGAAGGCAAAACCGTGCCTCTCGCGGAAGCAAAACCGTGCCTCTCACGAAAAAAAAGAGAACAGAAAACGTGTTTTTCCCTTCCGTGCCTCTCGCGGAAGCAAAACCGTGCCTCTCGCGGAAAAAAAGAGAGAGCAGAAAACACGTTTTTTTCCCTTTCCGAGAGGCACGGCTGTGCCTCTCGCGAAGGCAAAACCGTGCCTCTCGCAAAAAAAACAGAAAACGTGTTTTTCCCCTTTCCGAGAGGCACGGCCGTGCCTCTCGCAAAAAAAAAACAATAGAAAACGTGTTTTTTCGCGTAAAAAAAAACAGAAAACGCGGTTTTTCGCGCAATTTTTTTTTTGAACTTTTTTTCCGTCCAAAAGCTACGAAAGACCGGTGAAAAACCGGAACACCAAATAATCCGGAAAAAAACCACTCAAAAAAGGCGAAAACGAGTGCGAAAAAATAAAAAAACAAAATCCGAAGGGAACGCTCAGAGCGCGACACGTGGCGACGACTGGGAACGCGCCAAGTGGCGGCGCGTGGGAGTGATCGCTGGAACGCTTGTGAGGGAGTGCTCTCTAACTAGTTGCTCCCCGCTCCGTGCAGCGCCAATTAGGTAAGCTGGCGCTCACAGTCTCCAGCTCGTGGGCCGGCCCAACAAGCAACTTCACTCGTTCGTTTCGTTGCGTTCGATCGCAATCAGTTCCTTCGCTCGATCGCAACCAGTTGATCGATCAATTTCTAAAAAAAAAAACTTTTGATTGTTCAAACCATTTGGCTGTTGACTTTTTGAAAATAGACCTAAAAAAGTTCATTGATTTCAAAAATAGTTCACAAATGTAAAATAAGTTCATCGAATATTTAAAAAAGTTCATCAATTTCGAAAAATTTCATCGAATATTAAAAAAGTTCACCAAATTTGAAAAAAGTTCATCGAATATGAAAAAGTTCATCAAATTTGAAAAAAAGTTCACCAAATTTGAAAAAAGTTCATCAATTTAAAAAATAGTTCATCAAATTTGAAAAAAGTTCATCTATTTTGAATAAAAGTTCATCGAATATGAAAAAAAGTTCATCGAATTTTGAAAAAAATCATCGAATTTTAAAAAGTTCATAAAATTTATAAAATATCAAGAATTTTAAAAAATAATTCACGCATTTAAGAAAACAAAGAAAAAGACAAGAAAAGCCGAATAAACCGTGCAAAACGGCAGCGAACCAGAAAAACCAGGAAAAAGAGAATAAAACGGATGTAAAGAAGAACTCAATCACGTATAGCGTGACGGCCTAGTGATGACTGCGGTCTTTGCGAAGCGTTAGGTCCTGTGTTCGATCCCCAGCGTTTCATCTTTTTTGAAGCTTTAACATGAAAAACGAAGCCAACTGGGCCGGCCCAAGCACGGAGCGGGGGTGCACTTTGCAGGCGCCCGTTAGCAAAAATGGCCTATAACGGGCGCCTGCAGCGCCAAATAGGAAATGCCTTGAACGTGTGTCTCAAGCCACCGGATCTATCGGCTGCTACGTATCAGAAAGGCACGAATTTCTTAAGATATCACCGAAGCGACACATCTAAAAGAATCTTTACAAAATTTTGATTTTTTTTTGAAAATTTTAGAAAACAATTAAAAGCGATATATTGTTTTGAAAATGACAATGAATTTTGGTATTCCAAACATTTTTAATTCTAAATGTTTCTGGAAACTTGAACAAATTTTGAAATCCCAAATATTCTTTTAATTTTTGAACAAGTTTTCAAAACAGAAACAATTTTCGAAATTCTAAACAAAATCTGAAACCACGAATATACTTTGAAATCCATATACATTTTTCAATTCGTGAACATCTTTTGAATCTGTGAACAATTCTTGAAAAAATGAGAGCACTTTTTTGAAAACACGAACAAACTTAGAAAATAGAAACGTATTTATGAAATCTAATATTTATTTTGAAAGCTGAGATCAAAAATTAACATTTCAAACAATTTTGAAAACACGAACAAATTTTGATACTCCAAACTTTTTGAAAATGCGAATTTTTTTGGAAGTTCCGAACAATTATTCGAAATTGCAAACAATTTCTGAAAAATGTGAACTAAATGTTAAAACTTTGGAAATATTTTGAAAAGCTGAACGAATTTTGAAGTTCTGATCATTATTTGAATCCCTGGAACATTTTTCTGAAAATCATGAACGTTTTCTGAAACGGGAACATATTTTGTAATTCCAAAAGCAAATTTGGAAATGCGAAAAGAAAATTAAACTCCGGAAGAAACTTTAAAACACGATTTTTTTTCAAATTTGTGAACAATTTTTGAAGAGGGATCATTTTTTGTAAATCCTAAAAAATCGAAACATGAACATTTTTAAAAATTTGTAAACAATTCTTGAAAATGGAAACATTTTTTGACGTTCTGAATAATTTTTAAATAACCTTGGGAACAATTTTTGAAAAACACAAACAAAATTTGAAAACACGAACATTTTTCAGAATTTACGAATAATATTGGAAACTCTTGCAAAAATTTCAACATTAATTTTTTAAAAAACTTGTCAACTATTTTTGGAAGTAGGAACATTTTTCGACATTCCGATAAATTTTAAAAAATTATGAACATTTTAAAGAAAAAGATACCGATCTTTTTTTGAAAAATTTCATTTTTTTGGAAATTGCGAACAATTTTTGAAACGCGATTATTTTTTGAAATCGTTAAAAATTGAAATTTTGTCAACAATTGTTGAAACATGATTTTTTTAAAAAACAAGAAACATTTCCGAACGTTTTTTGAATATTAGAAACATTTTTTTAAATTCCCGAATTCTCTGTTAAAATTTTGTATTTTTTTTGAATTTATGAATGAATTTCGAAAACACAGCCATATTTAAAAAAATGAACATTTCATTTTTTTTAAAGCACGAACAATTTTTTGAGTTTCCGAACAGATTTTAAAATATGAACTTTTGTAAAATAAGAAATTAAACTTGAAAATTAAGAAAGAAAGAAAAAAAGGAAAAAAAGAAATAGAATAGAAAAGAAAAGAACAAAGAAAAAAAATGGACAGAACAAAAAAAGAACAAAAAGAAACAGAAAAACCTGTTCAGGGAAGCTTCTGGAAGGTTTCCAAAACCAGAAAAAAACCGTCTGGAAAACTCCAGAAGGTTTCCAAAACCGAAAACAGTGAAATACGTTAATGGGCCGGCCCAGGTGTTACCGCTCATCGCCAGGTCTGTGCGAAGCCTCGACCAGTTGACGCAGAATGGGTCAAATAGGATATTCCCTCGTCGGGAGCACGTCTCCAGTACGACCCTGAAACAATCGGCATGCCTTTTTAATGGGCCTCCCCCCTCCCAGCGTCATCCTTATACAAAAAAAAATTAGTTTCATGCTACTAGAACCAAAGCGTAAGACTATTATTTGGACACATGTATTTGAATATCATGACTAAAATAAATCACATTGCCATAAGATAAAAAAAACTGCCTTTAAATATATGAAATTTGCAATGCCTTAAGAAATACAAACAACCAGCTAGTGGGTGTGGGTTCGTACAAAAGTTTGCTAAATTTTAAAATATCTTATACACACAAAAAATCCGCCCTGATGGTTGTATGTAAAATGTTGTACATGAAATGCCGTATTACCATCCATGTGAAAGTAAACAACATAACAATCATGTATGAACCTATAAGTGCCACTTTTCAAATAATATGATGGCAAAAATGATTGTAAAGAAAAAAATGTGAAAAGTCTCATGAAAACTTCCATTTGTCATTCGATGTACAAGTAATTTGCCATGGTATAGAAACATAATTTAGCATGCTTCCCCCCCCCCCCCCCCCCCCAAAATTGCCATGTTCCAAACAAAAATTATGATGGTGTATAAGATAAAAACTACCTTGTTGTGTAGAAAAAGAAATTTGCGGTGGTCCTAATTGTTTTGACTTGGTAGAAAACAAATAATTTTTTGCCATTGTACAAATGATAATTTTTTCATGGTCCAAACAACAAATTTGCCATGGTCCAGAAAAACAAAATTACCGTGGTACAATCTTTTTTGCCATGGCACAGAAAACATTTTTTACATGGCCCAATAAATAAATTTGCCATGGTCCAAACAGTAAATGTGCTATGGTACAAAGAAAAACAAATTTTTTGTGGTACATTTTGTTTTGCCATGGTTCAAAAACTAAAGTTGCCATGATGACATAATGAAAACAATACCATGGATTGTTTGGTAAATTTTGCAAAAGCCCAAGATTTTTTTTGCATGGTCCATAAAGTAAGAATTCTGGAAAGACTCCAAAAAAAGGAAATTAGCAAATGGTAAAACAAAGAAATTTGCCATTTTCCAAATAAATTTGCTATTGTCAAAGAAAAAGATTTGTCATTGCCCATAAAAGAATTTTGCCATTGTCAAAGAAAAAGATTTGCCGTTGAACATACAATATATATTTGCCATGCTCCATAAAAAGAAATTTGCCAAGGACTCAAAAAAATTGAATGGTATAGTTTTTTTTGCCATGATTGAGTCCAAAAAATGATATCTAAAAGAACATAGTGTATAATTTACATAACATAGTGCATTGACATGGCAACTAAAATTATATGTTGCCATGATGTCAACATTTTGTTATGTATTTGCCATTGCAATTTAAAAGATGTTGCCATGGTCACTTAAACAAATTTGCGACATGCATTTAGTTGCCATGGCAACACGGCTTTAAAATAATACATGGAAAATTTAGAGTACATAGTGCATTGGGATGGCAAAATGAAAATGAATAGCATTTTGACATGGTCTATGAATATTCATAGCAATTTTGCCATGGCAACTATTTACTAAACAAAAGAATGTTGCTATAAAAGATTGTAAATTTGCTATGTCAATTGATGATAATTTACCATGGAAAACGATCTCTAATTCATAGTAATTTGCCATGGTATATGAAATTAAATGATATCTAATTCATGAGAAATGTAGAAAAATGATATGAATTATAAATCATTTGCATGACAAATTATAGAACATAGCATATTGACATGGAAAAACGATATCCAAAAATGAACAACAATTTTCCATGGTCAATGAAAGTTCATAGAAATTTTGCCATGGCAATTATTTACTAAAAAAAAGATGGTAGCTATAAAAGAGCGTAAAGTTGTCATGTCAACTAATGATAATTTGCTCTGTTTTTGCACAATTATGAAATATTGGCGGTAATAAAATAGTCAACCAAATCCAAATCAATCACATTCAAAAGAAACTATCATGAGCCCGCAACAATCGACAATAAATGGAAGTAGATCATGGTTCTTTGTCCTTTAGTAGTTCAATGAGAAGGCATTCGCTAGCTCGGAGGTACAATTGGCCGTACATGTAGAGGCACCAGAAGATGAACGCGAGGAAGACATGCACGAGCAAGAGGTGCCAAAGTTCTTGCTTCTTCCCGTCGACGCTGCGCGACAACCCCAACGCCTGCGCCGCCGCATCCTGCACCACCACGTCCATGCACTTGCTTCCCTTATAGGAGGATGGCGCCGCAGTCTTCCCATCCACCACCGCCTCCCCCGCACCATCACGTCAGGTCGATGCGCTAGCACGCCCTCCCACGATGACGACCACCACAACCACGGATCCGCCACCACCATCGCGCAACCACAACCGCCGACGTGGCTATCCTCACAGTTGTAGGGACATGACAGTGGCGGTGGATAGCTCGCCATGCTTATCCGCCGGAGCCGATAGATTGAAAACAGAGAGGTGAGGTGGTGCTCATCTGTCCGCACACTGCGTGCCTCCGCAGCCGAGACAGCCTCGCCCCCTTCATCCGCCTCCACCGCAAAAGACCCCGAGCCTCCACCAGATCTCTTTCGCTCTACCACCTCTCGTTTGTCGCAGGCCGACCACCGGAGCCTTGTGTCGCGCCTCTACCCCCTCCCTCCATCCCTATCCCTCTCTCCCTCCCCCTCTCTCTCTATCACCTCAGGTTCTCTCTCTTCCATGTGTAGCTCCACCGCCGTGGAGCTAGCCGTGATTTAGATGGGAGGTCAGTGGGGAGATGAGTAGGGGAGAGAGAGGTTGGGATGTGCTCCCTCCGCTCGGGTTTATTAGGCCTAAAGGCCACTTCTGTTAGACCAATGCACATAGTAATTTGCTCACATTAATTCTTCCATTCCACTCCCAATGCACTCTCTCACATGCTAGCTCACGCATGCAGCCGATGAAAAAGCACGCATGCAACATGCATCATATTAATTCCTCGGCCATGGCACCAACAATAATGGCTCTCAATGCAACTAATGAAGTAGTTGCATGCATGCACCTTTCCAAAGCGAGGCCTTATAAAAGTAGACATACTTGTGATGCAGTGAGGCCTAATAAGACTACCCATAGTGGGAGTGATATGTCTCCAACGTATCGATAATTTATGAAGTATTCATGCCATATTTACCCATGTTTACAATACTTTTGTACGGTTTTGATGCACTTTATATGATTTAAATGGAACTAACCCGGACTGACGCTGTTTTCAGCAGAATTACCGTGGTGTTGTTTTTGTGCAAAAATGAAAGTTCTTGGATTTGAACGAAACTTTTTGAAGATTTTTTCTGGAAGGAAAGGGACTCAGGAAGCTTCGAGGGAGTACCAGAAGAGTCATGAGGAGGTGACAAGGCAACCTGGCGCGCCCAGGGGGTGGACGCGCCGGGATACCTTGTGGGCCCCTCAGGCACCTCCATGACGTGATTCCAATGCTGAAAAATCCTATATATATATATATATATATATATATATATATATATATATATATATATATATATATATATATATATATATATATATATATATATATTCCAAAACCCCTGAAAGTTAACCTAGAACTTCCGCTCTGTCGCCGCAAGCCTCTGTTCCGAAGCGATCTCATCCGGAGCCCTTTTCTGGTGTCCTGCCGGAGGGGGAAATAATCACCGGAGGCCATCTTCATCATCCCCGCGGTATCCATGACGAGGAGGGAGTAGTTCACCCTCGGGGTTGAGGGTATGTACCAGTAGCTATGTGTTTAATCTCTCTCTCTCTCTCTCTCTCTCTCATGTTCTTGAGATGGCATGATCTTGATGTATCATGAGCTTTGTTAATATAGTTGAATCATATGGTGTTCTTCCCTCTCTATCTTGATGTGATGAATTGAGTCTTTTCCTTTGAGATCTTGTTATGTTGGATTGAATAGTTTGGATTTGAGAACACTTGATATATGTCTTCCATGTGGATACCCGTGGTGACAATGGGGTGTTCTATTGAGTCACCTGATATATGTTTTTGGTTATCAACTTGCGGATCCCCGTGGTGACATTGGGTTCATCTAGGCACATAGGTTGATGCATGTTTTCGTCCTACTTTCTCCGATAGAAATCTTGGGGTACTCTTTGAAGTTCTTTGTGTTGGATTGAATATGATGAATCTAAAATTGTTTGATGCATGTAGAATAGTTAACTCATGGATACTTGTGGTGACATTGGAGTATCTAGGTGACATTAGAGTTGATTGATGCGTATCATAGGTGTTATTCTAGTACGAACTCTAGGGCTGTTTGTGACACTTATAGGGATGGCTCAATAGATTGATCGGAAAGGATAACTTTGATGTGGTTTTGCTACCTACAACAATTTCATCTTATGTTCTCCGCTAGATAGGAAGTTTGGAGTGATTCTTTGTCGCATGTTGAGGGATGGTTATATGATTCAATTATGTTAGCACCGTTGAGAGATTGCACTAGTGAAAGTACGAACCCTATGCCTTATTTCCAAGCATTGCAACACCGTTTTTACACACTTTTGTTACTTGTTACCTTGTTGTTTTTATTATTTTAGATTACAACAGCCTATATGTACTATCCATACTACACTTGTATCATCATATCTTCCCCGAACTAGTGCACCTATACAATTTGCCATTGTATTGGGTGTGTTGGGGACACACGGGATTTCTTGTATTTGATTGCAGGGTTATTTGAGAGAGACCATCTTCATCCTACACCTCCCACATATTGATAAATGTTAGGTCATCCACTTGAGGGAAAATTTCTACTGTCCTACAAAACTCTGTGCTTGGAGGCCCAACACGAGTCTACAAGAAAAAAGTTGTGTAGTAGACATCAATCTATTTTCTCGCGCCGTTGCCGGGGAGGTGAGTGCATGAAGGTATATCTTTATATCTTGCAATTTAATCTTTTAGTTTCTTGTTTTATCACTAGTTTGGATTTATAAAAGAAAACTACAAAAATGGAATTTATGTTGTGTCATATGCTTCGTCTTTATAATGTCTTTCGTGAAAATGATGGATCGGAAAATTGTGCTCAAGTGTTAGAAGAAGAATTCAATAAAATGTTTGGCATTAAATCCTTGACTGATGAGCATGATAGCAATGTTATTGGTGTGTCTTGTCTGAATATCCATAATGCTAATGATGATTGCACTAGTCATGATAAATTTTTTTCCTATAAGCATGTCAATTTTTGTGGAGTTAATAATTTTTTTCAAGACATGCCATATAGGGATGATAGATTTTGTAAGAAGCATAAGCTTGATAAAACTAATTGGTGGCTTAAAGTGGTAGATGAATTGCTACAAAATTATGCTCTGTTCATCCCATTACTTGTGAACTTTGCAATAGGGTTGGTCATCTTAATTTCCAATGCATACTTTTTCATGATCGAATCGTGAACAAATATTTCAATAACTTGATCACCCTTGAACTTTATAATGAACTTTGTTTATTTTTTGGGGTGTGAAGAATTGTCACATAAAAATAGTTGGTTTGAAGCACTCATATTCACAGACGATACTGAAGCTAATCTACAGGAAATCTATATGTTTTGCGTAGTAAATTGCAATGAAAATGCTTATATTGCCAACTATAGAAAGATGGGAAAACGAATAGAATATAAAAGGAATACTAACGAAAGGGTAAAGATTTCCACTTTCCCTCCTATTGTCTCTCGTGATAAATCAGGTAGCGAGGAAGAGCCTCCCATCGAACCAATCTCTTCAATAAGAAGCTTGGAAAAAATACTTAAACTCACACATAATGTGGTGAAGAAGAAGAGAAGAAGAAAAAGTAGAGGTAAAAAGGTATATCTCCCAAATAATGTTGCTCCTATCATCATTGAGAATGAATCCGAAAGTAGTGGGATGATGATACACTTGATGATTATTTTGTTATGCCTTCTACTTGTTGTGATAACTATGATTGGGAATATAATGATACTCCTTACAATATTGAAATTCTTTTTGGCACCAACTTGGAAAATTATGATGATAATAATTGTTATACTATTGGTGCTATTCATGTTATTGATGATTATGCTAACCATATGCCAACCCACAAGCTTGGGGATGCTATGTTTGATGAGAATGATATGTTTGAAATTTATTTTCTGAAAATAATGTTTATCCAAAGCTTGGGGATGCAATGTTATATGAAGATGATCTTTTAAGTTCCCCTACTTTCAATGATCAAATTTGTTATGACGATTGCATGCCTCCTATTTATGATGATTGCAATTTTTATGAAAGTGGGTTTGGAAGAGTATCAACTTTAGGTGATTATTATCCCACTATTTTGAAGGGTGTTGAATCTTATTATAATGATAAAAGTGGATTTGTAGAGGTCATGACTTTATTTAGTAATGATTCCACTATCTTGGAAGAGGTTTCAATTGATTATGATGAGAACAAAATTGCTACTTATGATGATTATTGTGATTATACTTATGTTATAAAAAGTAGTGATGATTATTATTATAAAAGTTGTCATAATTGTGATTACCCTTTTACTGAACATTACTATTTTAATGTGGAAACAATTTATAGTATTCAAGTTTCATATGATACTCCCACTATTATGTATGAGAAGAAAAATGTTTATGTGGAGAGTAATAAATTTTCTATGACTATGGATCATGAAAAGAATGCTTCATGTGATAGTATATTGTTGAATTCATTCATGATTCCATTGAAAATTATTATGAGGTAGGAACATATGCTTGTAGGTATCTCAAGAATACCAAGTTTCCTCTCTATGTGTTGAAAATCTTGAAGTTATGCTTGTTTTGCCTTCCTATACTAGTTGATTCTTGCTACAATAAATTGTTTGCTCACAAAATCCCTATTCATAGGGAGTGGGTTAGGCTTAAATGTGCCTGTCATATGCTTCATGATGCTCATGTTGTGTTTCAATTATTTACTTTTATGTGAGCATCATTGAAATCATCATGCCTAGCTAAAAGGCATTAAAGAAAAGCACTTGTTGGAAGACAACCCAATATTTATCCTTACTGTTTTTGCATGTTCATATGATTAAGCTACTGTATTAATCATGTTTTGCACCTTTTATTTCAATAATGTGCCAAGTAAAGCCTTTGGGATAGTGTGTATACTTGTTGATTTGATTATGTGCAAAAATAGAAACTTTTGCCTCTAGTATATAATTTCCCTGATTTTATTGGAGCGTAAAAATATTCTGAATTTTTTTACAAAGTATTTCCATGAAAAATTCTATGCGTTTTACTAATTTTTTAGAATTTCCAGAGATATGGAAATATGGTTTACTTCAGATCTTTAAAGACTATTCTGTTTTTGACGGATTCTGTTTTGCATGCATAATTTGCTTGTTTTAGTGTTTCCGTAGCTTATATTTTGCGATATAAATTATGGGAATGATATAATAAAGTAGGCATGATGTGAGAGCAATTATGAATCTTGTCTTGACAGTACCTAACGAATGATCTATTTTTATTATATTAACCCATCTAACGAAGTTCCGTTGAGTTTTGTGTGATTGAAGTTTTCAAGTATTGGGTGAGATACCAATATGAGTAAAATAAGGAGTGTCAAGACCCTAAGCTTGGGGATGCCCAAGACACCCCAAGGTTATATTCAAGGAATAATCAAGCATCTAAGCTTGGGGATGCCCCGGAAGGCATCCCCTCTTTCGTCTTCAACATTATCGGTATATCTTACTTGGAGCTATATTTTATTCAGCACATAATTTGTGTTTTGCTTGGAGCATCATTTTATTTTGATAGGATTTGTTTTTTGTTATTGATAATCATGTTTTTTAATAAAAATTACCAAGAATTGCCTTTAGGATTGCTCGAATTGCATGTTTGATGTGTGCTGTGTAAAAACAGAAACTTTTGATGTAGTGTTTGAATTTTCATATTTGACTGGAACATGTAAAGTTTTTGAACTTTTTACACAGTACTTTCAGATAAATTATTTATCATGTCCTAATTTTTCAGAATTTATTGAGTTACAGAAGTACACCTTTTGAACTAATTGTTACAGACTGTCTTGTTTAGACAGATTGCTGTCATAGTTTCGTTATCTATTGTCCTAGTGTTTTCATGGCTTATATTGGTAGATATAAATTGTGCAAATGATAGTATACAATAGATAATGTTTGAAAATTATTATGAAACTTGTCTTGGTAGTACATAAAGTACTGATTTTTCTTATGTGCACTAACCTATCTCACGAGTTCTTGTCAAGTTTTGTGTGGATGAAGCTTTTAAGATTTAGGAAACCGTGATATGAGAGGAATTAAAGAGACACAAGATCTCAATCTTGGGGATGCCCAAGGCTCCTCAAGTCAATATTACAAGAAGCCTCAAGCATATAAGCTTGGGATGCCACGTTTGGCATCCCACCCCTCTTCATCAACAAATATCGGTTAGCCTATGTTGAGCCTAAATTTTTATTCATTCACATGATATGTGCTATTCTTGGAGTGCCCTTTTTGTTTTGTTTGCTATTTAAAATAAATCTCAGATCTGAAAGTCTTTATTGAGAGAAAGTTCTCACATAGCTACTTGATTGCTTGATTACTCATTGATCTTCACTTATATCTTCTTGGAGTAGTTTGATGTTTACTCTTGTGCTTCACTTATATCCTAAGAGTAAATTGTGAATGAATTGAATATCATAAATCTGAAATTATCCATGTGCTTTATGTTTAGTAGTAGTTTTACATTTGGTTTGTAAAGTAAAATCTATTGAAGTTTGACAATACAATATTGGTCATACAAGCAATTTATGAATGATTAGTATAAGGAAGAGAACTTTCACATACAAATATATTATCTTAGACATATTTTATGATTGTGAATACCCATTAATTATTTTCAACCTTGATAAAATTAGTTGAAGTTGGACATGGAAGACAACGTAATGAGTTATGTTTGGGTATATTTGCATAGAAGTTATATTTTTATGGATCCTCCAACATGTTGTGCTTGTTTAGAACCTTTTGCTAGCCAAAACTTCGTACTAAGTAGAGATACTACCTGTGCATCCAAAATCCTTGAGCCAAGTTTCCTCCATGAGAGTCCACCATACCTACCTATATATGGTATTTCACTGCCATTCCGAGTAAATTTGCATGTGCCACCTCTAAAACCTTCAAATAAATTTTTGTTTTGTGTGCCTGTACCGCTCATGGAACGATCGGGGAGGTCAGTATCTTCCATGCTAAGCGGGTTATTCTCACGAGGGTGTTTATTCACTTGTCATTGCACGAGAGAGGCTAGTAAAAAGGATGCCCAGTCCCGCATAATACAAAAATAAATAAACAAGAACTCCCCTAGAAAGTTGATTGTTTGGAGGGGACCCGTGGATACGACTAGCCATGGAATGTGTTTGAATGGTTGAGGGGGAGTAAAAATTTCAATTCTGTTTGGGAACCGCCAGTAATGTGATTAGCATGGAATATATTAATATCCTTTGTCGTGACGTTGACAGGAAAGGCACACCACCCAAAATATATTCATCTCTGTTTTAAACATTGAGCTCTGGCACCTCTGCAAATCCCTGCTTCCCTCTACGAAGCGACATTCTATTTACTTTTATGTAATTTACTTGTCATGTTGAGTCACCTTCTTATTCCAACCTCAATCTCTAGTTGGCGAGCATCATATGGTGGGGAAAGATCCAAACACATATATCGAGTCAAATATATTTGATCATGAGTTATTATTTTGACAATTATCTTTATGATAAGTGTGTTGGGGAGGCGAAACATTAAGCCCCTATATTTCTCTGTGTTCGATGAATGCTATTTGTTCTAAAAATATGCTACGAGTATTAGCAATCATAGAAGACTATATGATAATTGAGTATGTGGAGCTCTTACTTAGACTTTGTAGAACTATAATTGTTTGATGACTAAGAACATAGATTGTTAAGTTTCAAGAGAATGCATTGTTTGAACCATAACATGTGAATATTGCTACTTTATCATGATGATTTTTATAAGAAAGAGTTGTTGTCTATGATGCTAGAAAAGTGATTAAAATTATCATTGATCAAACTTATACACTATGCTAGCATTCACACTTCATAAATGACTTCTTTTATCATTTACCTACTCGAGGACGAGTATGAATTATGCTTGAGGATGCTGATACGTATCCAACGTATTGATAATTTCTGAAGTATTCATGCCATATTTAGCCATGTTTACAATACTTTTGTATGGTTTTAATGCACTTTATATGATTTAAATGGAACTAACCCGGACTGACGCTATTTTCAACAGAATTACCGTGGTGTTATTTTTGTGTAGAAAATGAAAGTTCTCGGATTTGAACAAAACTTTTTGATGATTTTTTGGAAGGAAAGGGACCCGAGAAGCTTCGAGGGAGTACCAGAAGAGCCATGAGGAGGTGACAAGGCAACCTGGCACGCCCAGGGGGGGTGGGCGCGCCGGGATACCTTGTGGGCCCCCCGGGCACCTCCCTGACGTGATTCCAACGCTGAAACATTCTATATATTCCAAAACTCCCGAAAGTTAACCTAGAACTTCCGCTCCGCTGCCGCAAGCCTATGTTCCGAAGCGATATCATCCGAAGCCCTTTTTCGGTGTCCTGTCGGAGGGGGAAATCATCACCGGAGGCCATCTTCATCATCGCGACCGTCTCCATGACGAGGAGGCAGTAGTTCACCCTCGAGGCTGAGGGTATGTACCAGTAGCTATGTGTTTAATCTCTCTCTCTATCTCTCTCGTGTTTTTTAGATGGCACGATCATGATATATCATGAGCTTTGTTAATTTATATAGTTGAATCATATGGTGTTCTTCCCTCTCTTGTGTGATGAGTTGAGTCTTTCCCTTTGAGATCTTGTTATGTTGGATTGAATACTTTGGATTTGAGAACACTTGATATATGTCTTGCATGTGGATACCCGTGGTGACAATGGGGTGTTTTATTGAGTCACTTGATATATGTCTTGGTTATCAACTTGAGGATCCCCGTGGTGACATTGGGGTGATCTAGGCACATAGTTTGATGCACGTTTTCGTCCTAGTTTTTCTGATAGAAATCTTGGGGTACTCTTTGAAATTCTTTGTGTTCGATTGAATATGATGAATCTGAAATTGTTTGATGCATGTTGAATAATTAACTCATGGATACTTGTGGTGACATTGGAGTATCTAGGTGTCATTAGCGTTGATTGATGCGTATCATAGGTGTTATTCTAGTACGAACTCTAGGGTTGTTTGTGACACCTATAGGGATGGCTCAATATATTGATCGGAAAGGATAACTCTGAGGAGGTTTTGCTACCTACAACAATTTGATATTATGTTCTCCGTTAGATAGGAACATTGGAGTGATTCTTTGTCGCACGTTGAGGGATGATTATATGATTCAATTATGTTAGCACCGTTGAGAGATTGCACTAGTGAAAGTACAAACCCTAGGCCTTGTTTCTAAGCATTGCAACACTGTTTTTACACACTTTTGTTACTTGTTACCTTGCTGTTTTTATTATTTCAGATTACAATAACCTATATGTACTATCCATACTACACTTGTATCACCATCTCTTCGCCGAACTAGTGCACCTATACAATTTGCCATTGTATTGGGTGTGTTGGGGACACAAGAGATTTCTTGTATTTGATTACATGGTTGTTTGAGAGATACCATCTTCATCCTTATCGGGACCATGATCCTAAGCCAGACAGATCTAGCATGTAACACATCATATAGCTTTACAGGCTCTCTCATGGTACACAACTGCTGCCACCCTACCTTGGCCGGACCGTTTGCGCCTTTTGGCTCACGTATATGATTATGTCGCTAGCATCCATATGTCAGAGAACCCAGTGTCGGTGTCAAAACCGGCAGATCTCGGGTAGGGGGTCCCAAACTACGGATCTTGGATTGATGGGTTACAGGAGACTAGGGAGACGATGTTTACCTAGGTTCGGGCCCTCTTAATAGAGGTAAAACCCTACGTCCTGCTTTGATTGTATTGAATATGGGGAATCGAGTACAGAGTTGATCTACCTCGAGATCGTATGATGTGGTCTAAACCCTAAAAGTAATGAGCTTAACTTGTCCTACGGACTTAAATCCTCTGGTTTATATAGTCACCAGGGGTATTTAGGGTTACACAATGTCGGTTACATCAGGAAAGAAACATGCCGAACCCATCGTCTTGTACTTGGAGCTCATGTCACGACCTGAGAGATTCAGTCTTGGTGATGGTATCCGGACTTTCATTGACAATCACAAAGCGGCCCATCTTCCGGCCCGTAGAGATAGGCCAGTAGCCCGAGGACCCCTTAACCCCGGACTCCCTCAGTAGCCCCCGAACTAGCCTCCAATGCCGCAACATCTTTTTAGCATTTGCATGTCCAAAGTCTTCGGCTTGCGGGGCATGTTCCCCCTTGAATCCAATTCTACCGATGACAGTTCAACTACTGAGCACTTCCCGATTCTCGAATATTTAACTTAGCCCCGAAGGCCAACCGCCCAAGCAAGAACAATGTTTTTTTGCTGAAAACTTTCTACCGAAAGGCCACAGCTTGAACGTTACTGTGGACCAGTCCCCAAAAAGCTCGAATCGTGGTTTGAGGCAGTTTTTGTTTTTAATCGACACGTCTCATTAATATGGAGATCGTGTTCGCCTTTCCAGGGATATGGTTTATGATTTGGGTCATCCCACGAGTGCATAACTGCACGGTGTATCGGGAAGTGGCGAAGCGCGCGGCGCATCTTGGGGACTCTTGGTATTTCAGCGGCCTATAAAAGGAAACGTCTGCCAAGACCCTTAGTACGCTCTTCCAGATCCCCCATTGCCATCTTCCTCCCGAGCTCAGTGCTTCCAAGCCCCATTCCTTCCAAATCTCTCGAACCCTTCCCCAACTCGATCATGGCCGGAGCGGGCTCCAAGGGCAAGTGGGAGGTCTCCCAGGTGACCGAGAAGGACATTACGGAGCTGAAGCTCGCCGGCTACTTGTCAGCGAACGTCGTCCATCGAGCCCCGGAGAAGAACCAGGCCATACCCACGCCTAGAGTAGGCGAGAGGGTAGTTTTTATTCCTCACTTTCTCCGGGGCTTAGGCTTCCCCCTCCACCCCTTCGTGAGGGGTCTTATGTTCTACTACAGGCTGGATTTTCATGATCACCCTCCGAATTCTGTTATGCATATTTCCTCCTTCATTACTTTCTGCGAAGCTTTTCTTCGGGTTCAACCCCACTTCGGCCTATGGCTGAAGATATTCAACATCAAACCGAAAGTTGTTAGTGGCGAGCAGGTCGACTGCGGGGGAGTGATGATTAGTAAGCTTCCCTTGGTTCAATGGCCGGATGGTTCTTTTATAGACACCGTCAAGGTCTGGCAGCGGGAGTGGTTCTACATCATCGAACCACGCAAAGAAGGATGGGGGGCACCTCCCAGATTTAGATCTGGCCCTCCCACCAGACTAGTATCGTGGATGAAGAAGGGGCTCGATTGGGGGAGTGCGGCGGAGGTGAAGACCTTGCAAAGGTGCGTCACCACTCTGGTGGAGAAGAAGAATACCGAACTACCAAACGTAGTTCAAGTCACGCTCCGCCGCCGCATTCTCCCCTGTCAACACCGGGCCGCCCCCATGTGGGAATACAATTCGGACGACCCAGTCACCGTGCGGGAGTTCTTCTGCATCTCCCACAAGAAACTATGGAAGGTGTTGTTCAAGCCTCAAAAAAGTTGGCCAGCAGAAGAGGAGGACCTTGGCATGGAAGCCTCGACCCCTCCTGGACCGGTAATATTCTTTTCACTTGTGCTCGGATTTTCCCTGTTCGAAGGCTCCAATCCCCTTTTCTCCTTGCCTTGACAGATCTGGCTAGCTAAATCCTAGCAGATCAACTACCCGGCTCCGCTGCCCAAGGATCCCCGGACACCCCTGCTTATGTCCTTATTGGCCAAAAAGCCATATGCGACACCGAAGAGGAGGGAGGAGAAGAAAGAAGAGAAGAAGGAGGCCCGAGGGGGTCTCTGATCAAAGGCCCCCTCGGATACAACATCCGAGGAGACACATGCTCCCTCTACTCTCGAAGGAGAGATGGGGCAGGACAGGGAGGAGAGTGATTCTTCCCACACCAAGAAGAGGACGATGTCCGAGGACTCCGAAGGTGATCCAGCCCCTCCCCCCTAAAAGACCGTGCAGGCCCAAGGTGGCCTTATTCGATGATGAGCCCGACTCCGAAGAGGAGTCCGAGAATTTCGAGGTAGTCCCTCGAAAGACCCTCAGGGTCAAACCCTAGGCACAAAGGTACGAAATCACATAATCCAGCATTTTCAACCTTTATAAAAGTTTCACGATAGATTGTATGTGCTTTTTCTTATTGCAGTCCTATGCGTGAGCTCCCTACCGATCAAAACTCGGAGGGAGAATCTCTACCAGCCGCATTGTCGGAGAGCAGGACTGGGTCTCATAACGCCCTTCCCCCAGTCACCAAGGAGGTGAGGGGCGAGGGAGACGATACTATGGCCGGGGTTAATACATCGGCCTCCGAAGAACAAGAGGGCGAACCCTGCCTGTCACACAAGGAGGGAGAGCTCGGTCAACACGAGCCTTCCCCGAAGCTAACTCTAGAACCCTCAAAAGCTCCGGAGTCATCTGCTCAAGTTTCTCCAGTGGGGGAAAACCGAGATGCCGCGCTCGGAACTCCCTGTAAGAGGGTGGATTCGGTCCGAGTGGACGACGATGATGGAGAAGGGTCTGAATGATTCTTCCATCGCTGAAGAGCACCTCACCCTCCTAAGCGCGACACTACAAGGTATTCAATCTGTTGACAGTGGATTGAAGGAAGCCTTCGGCAGCCTGCTAGCAGGCTTCAAGGTAATTTACATAGTGTGGCACCGTTTTTCAAAGTATGTTTGGCTTTATATGCAATTGCCATACTTAGTAGCCCCCGAGCCATGTGTGAGTTCGGAAAGAACTCATGCAGGGGTCGAATTGAATAGCCACACGAAAAAAGTCTTTGTTTATTGAAATTTAGCGGTAGCCCCCAAGATTTTGTTGGGATGTAAAAAACTTCCGAACAGAGGATTTTAGGATCCAATACTCGGGAATTTGACATGTTTTAGTTATCTATACATGCCGCGTCGCTGACCACAACCCCCAGTGCTTGGAGGTGGTAGAGATGAATCGGAAGCTGAAAAGCTCTGAAGACGAGCTCGTCCGCTTTAATAGGCGGTTTGACGACGTCCAAGGTAAGTCCGAAATGGACTGTTTTCATTATTTTCTTCATACACAGAAGAAATTTGTATATTTGCATCATAAAAAATGGAGTATATTGGTACCCAATGCAGCAGGCCAGGGTTGCAGAAGTACAACTAGAACTCAGGGACGCCATCTCTAAGTGCGAGGCCCTTGAACAGAAGAACAAGGAGCAAGCGACCGAGCTATCCTTGGGATCTGCAACCCTCCAGGAGGTACGCATGGAAGCACAACGCTATGAGAAGGAGATGCATCAGATAAGGCAGGTTGCAAATGGTAAGCGATACTTACTACAATGCCCTACCGGTGGAAAAAGGTTTTTGTTGCTCACTCGAGTATGGCGTTCTCCAGGCGCGTTTGTAGACCTACCGAAGAGTGCGGCAGATGCGGCGCAACATTATGCCTCCCAGGAAGGGTATGCTGACCAACGGCTGTTCTGGGAACAGTTTCAGGCCCCTGGGAAACCACTCCTCGCTTCCGATTAGCTAAAACAGCTGATGGAGTTGCATTGTATAGCTGAATTGGCCATGAAGGACCTCTGTATACGGCTATGGCCTACAGAGCCGCTGCCAGGCAGCTACTTTGGCTTGGTGCAGAGGTTGGTTTCTGCTACGTCCCGGGTTGATGCCCTGATTCGCTCTACCTGCACCGAGGGAGCCCGGATGGCGTTCGCGAAGAAAAATGGTGCATTGGCCGAAGCTGAAGCCCACTGAAATGGCCACCGGTCCTCCGCCGCCTGGGAAGGAACATAGGCGCCCCGAGCAGTATTTTCCTGCCGTTATGGAGGGTGCTCGGGCAATAGAAGCTTTATTCTCTCCTCTTGTTGGCTTAGTTCAAGCCACCTTTAGAACCTTTTTGTAAATACTTTTTTTGCATTAATTAATATAAAAATTGCAATGGGGCTTTGCCCTACTGTGTATAGTCAAAAAATAGAAGCTTTATGCCCGAAGGATGTAGTTCTTTGAGTAAAAATACTATCCTCCATTTGATGGCTGAAACTTTTATTGCGTTTTAATGTTTGTGAATTTGTATGGTATATGTCATGTTGTGCTTTTGTTAATTTTGACTCCTGTGTGGTTGTTTTAATTCTGAAAGTTACGAGTCATCGGCTTCAACCCCCTATAGATACTAAAAGGGGTGTTTTCGATATCCGCACTGTTACCCTTAGCCAACGTCTTGGTACCTGGAGGCGGTAGTTCGGAAGAAAATGAGGCAATCAAACTATGCGGCTTTATTGCTTTCACTTAACCATAGGAGCTTAAATGTGGGGAGTGAGCACTAGCCCCCTGTACTTTGTGATGTTCGGTGTTTTAACAATGTGGAAAACCTGTATCACATGGCTTGTGTTACTCCAAACCCTCCGTTTTAACACGGTGACCCTCCAACAATTCTTAGCTTAACACTTGTCATTGGATCACAGATCAATTCACGCTTATTATGCCAGTCGGTTTTCGACTTTCTCCACTAAGGTACTTAACTAGACGAACTAGATGTACAATTGCAACAATTCTCCCTTTCCCCTTTTAGCCGAACTAGCGGAACGTAAAAGGGGAAGCACAGGAGCCGGGCAACCCAACCTTTGACCAAAGACACAATTCAGAACTGATGCATATAACGTAATATCCAAGACGCCTAACACATGATATCAAGATAGTGTTGGGGCGATGCGCGGGGCAAGTTAATCAAGCCCCCGGTTTTATGGACAAACCGCATCTAAAGAAATACATACTGAACTAACTTGCATTGAAGAGCAAAAAGGCATGCACAATATCAATAATTGCCCTAGGATCGTAATGTTTGGGCGTTATTGCAACGGACACTTGACATTCTGTATACTTTTGTTTACTCACGCAACTGGTACAAGTATGCAAAAATAAGTTTACAGGAAAAAAGGTTTACACAGGACCTTGTCAAAAAATGGCTTGATGTCCTTTACTGTGTCCTGCTGCACGTCCGCGCCTTTGTTCTACTGGAGGGTGCTCCTTTAGAGGAGGTGGTAGTCGACGAGCGGGCCTTGTGAGAGAAAGTCTTGAGAGGTCGCTGAATTATGTGAGCTTAACGCTGTTGACTGGATCCTTGATGGGGCCTGGTGTTGTCTGAAGACATATATGACCACTGTTCAGTTTAGCCGAACACTAGGCCTTTGGATTGTAGGTCCCCACAGCTGCCCAAGGAATTTTAAGTGTGAAATTATGATTCTGGAGTACGTACCTTGCGGGTAGCTGGGCCACGATGTTGGGCGCGTATTCCTATTTGCGTTGAGCAGGGGATGGCTCCGGGAGATCAGATTGAGCTCGGGCTCGTTTGCTCACGTGTCGCGCCTTGATGGCTGATTGGGGCCTTGGCGCTTTGTTGCCGTTATGGATGTCGGCTGCCAGGGCCGCTGTGTGTTCCTCAATTCGGAGGGAGCGCTCTATATTGCCATTGACAGTGGTGACCCCCTTGGGTACGGGCATCTTGAGCTTTAGATATGCGTAATGGGGGACAACGTTAAAGCGAGCGAACGCTGTACGGCAAAGCAGTGCGTGATAGCCGCTGCGGAAAGGGACAATGTCGAAGATCAAGTCCTCACTGCTGAAGTTGTCGGGTGAGCCGAACACTACTTCCAAAGTCACGGTGCCCGAGCAGTGGGCTTCGGCGCCTGGGATTAGTCCTTTAAAGGTAGTGTTACTGGGTTTGATCCTTGATGGATCGATACCCACCTTTTTCACCGTGTTTGAGTAAATCAGGTTAAGGCTACTTCCTCCGTCCATGATGACTCTAGTGAGGTTATACCCGTCGATAATGGGATCTAAGACAAGGGCTGCCGAGCCTCCATGACGGATACTGGTCGGATGGTCCCTACGGTCGAAGGTGATCGAGCAAGCCGATCATGGGTTGAATTTCGGGGCTATGGGCTCTATGGCGTAGATCTCCCAAAGGGCGCGCTTCCTCTCCCTTTTGGGTATGTGTGTGACGTATATCATGTTCACAGTTTTTACCTCGGGAGGGAATTGCTTCTGTCCTCCATTTTTTGGCCCGCGAGGCTCTTCATCGTCCTCGCTGCGTGGGCCCTTGCCTTGCTCCTTGGCTGCAAGTTTGCCGGCTTGTTTGAATACCCAACAATTACGGTTGGTGTGGGTGGCAGGCTTGTCTTGGGTGCCGTGGATCTGGCAGGGCCTATCCATGATTTTGTCCAGCATGGAAGGTCCGTCTCTACTTCCTTTAGAGGGCTTCTTCCGCTGTCCGGATTTTGAGTTGCGGAAACCGGCATTTACGACCGTGTCCTTGGCATCACCGTTGTCGTGCCGGCGTTTGTTCTTGTTGCGCCGTGGTTTCCCGTTTCCATCCCGCACTTCAGAGGTGCCAGGATCTTTGCGGTTGTGTCTTCGATGAGCTAGCCAATTATCCTCGCCCGCGCAAAAGCGGATCATGAGTGAGGTAAGGGCGGACATTGTTCTCGGCTTGTCCTGGCCGAGCTGACGAGCTAGCCATTCGTCCCGGATGTTATGTCTGAAAGAGGCTATTGCCTCGGCGTCCGGGCAATCAACGATCTAGTTCTTTTTGGTTAGGAACCGATTCCAAAATTGTCTAGCTGATTCACCGACTTTTTGGACGACCTTGTTTAAGTCGGAGGAGTCCGGGGGCCGGACATATGTGCCCTGGAAGTTAGATCGGAAGACATCCTCGATCTCTTCCCATCTCTCGATGGAGTTTTTGGGGAGGCTGTTTAACCAGTGCGAGCTGGTCCTTTAAGCTTTAGGGGCAAGTATTTGATGGCATGGAGATCATCTCCTCGGGCCATATGAATGTGGAGAAGAAAGTCTTCAATCCACACGGCCGGGTCTGTTGTCCCGTCGTAATTTTCTATGTTTACTGGTTTAAACCCTTCGGGGAACTGATGCTGCATAACCTCGTCTGTGAAGCACAGTGGGTGGGCAGCGCCTCTAATCCGGGCTACGTCATGTCTAAGGTCGGCCGTCGTTTGGGCCCAGTATTGATCCCGATCTCTGTTGTTGCGGTCGAGCCACAGTTGGTACCCGTCCCGTCTAGCGGGGGAGTACTCTCTAGATCCGTAGATGGATCTTGTGTGACCTGCTCTATAGTACAAGTCCTGTTGTAAGTCATATCGATCCTCAAGATGTACATGATCCTTTCCTCTCCTGCGGGGAAACGCAAGTCTGTACTCGGTCTCTCAAGCCGGCCTGTCCCGTCCTCGAGGGGGGCGGTCCGGTGATACGTCCATTTTGCATCATGATTTCCTACTGTTATTTATAATGTTTTATGCATAATAATGCTTTATGGAGTAATCCTAATGCCTTTTCTCTCATAATATGCAAGGTTTACACAAAGAGGGAGAATGCCGGCAGCTGGAATTCTGGACCTGAAAAAGCATATCAGAGATACCTATTCTGCACATCTCCAAATAAGCTGAAACTTCACGGAGAATTATTTTGCAATATATGAAAAATACAGGAGCAAATAACTACCGGAGGGGGGCCACCTGGTGACCACAAGACACCAGGGCGCGCCAGGCCCCCCAGGCGCGCCCTGGTGGGTTGTGGTCAGCCCAGCCCACCTCCGGTGCCCATCTTCTGGTACTTAAGGTCTTTTGACCTAGAAAAAAATAAGAGGAGGACTTTCCGGATGGAACGCTGCCGTCTCGAGGCAGAACTTGGGCAAGAGCACTTTTGCCCTCCGGTGGAGCGATTCCGCAGGGGGAACTTCCCTCCCGGACGGGGAAATCGAAGCCATCGTCATCACCAACACCCCTCTCATCTTTGGGAGGCCAATCTTCATTAACATCTTCAACATCACCATCTCCTCTCAAACCCTAGTTCATCTCTTGTGTTCAATCTTTGTACCGGAACCTCAGATTGGTACCTGTGGGTGACTAGTAGTGTTGATTACATCTTGTAGCTGATCACTATATGGTTTATTTGGTGGAAGATTATATGTTTAGATCCATTATGCTATTTAATACCCCTCTGATCTTGAGCATGAATATTATTTGTGAGTAGTTACCTTTGTTCTTGAGGTCACGGGAGAAGTCATGTTGCAAGTAATCATGTGAATTTGATATGTGTTCGATATTTTGATGATATGAATGTTGTGATTCCCTTAGTGGTGTCATGTGAACGTCGACTACATGACACTTCACACCATTTTTGGGCCTAAGGGAATGCATTGTGGAGTAGTTATTAGATGATGGGTTGCTAGAGTGACAGAAGCTTAAACCCTAGTTTATGCGCTATTCTGTAAGGGGCTGATTTGGATCCAAATGTTTAATGCTATGGTTAGATTTTATCTTAATAGTTTTCTCGTAGTTGCGGATGCTTGAGAGGGGTTAATCATAAGTGGGAGGTTTGTTCAAGTAAGAACAGCACCCAAGCACCGGTCCACCCACATATCAAATTACCAAAGTAGCGAATGCAAATCAAACCAACATGATGAAAGTGACTAGATGAAATTCCCGTGTACCCTCAAGAACGCTTTGCTTATTATAAGAGACTGTTCTGGCATGTCCTTTGCCACAAAAGGATTGGGCTACCTTGCTGCACTTTATTTACCGTTACCGTTACTTACTCGTTACCAATTATCTTGCTACCAAATTACCTGTTACCTACAATTTCAGTGCTTGCAGAAATTACCTTTCTAAAAACTGCTTGTCATTTCCTTCTACTCCTCATTAGGTTCGACACTCTTACTTATCGAAAGGACTATGATTGCCCCCCTATACTTGTGGGTCATCATCCGGCTGGTCGCACTGGGTCCGCCTGGGAGATACGGGCTCAAAGGCCTCGTCGTCGAATTACGGCAGCAGACGCCGGCGTGTGTAACTTTTGTTTTGATCTGGTCACTTAGTGCCGTACCCTTCTTCAGCTGCCAAGACCTTCGTCCATCTGTCGTTGAGGGTATCTTGTTCGGCTTTGAGCTGCTGCTGCTTTGCCTTTAGGCTTCGGGCGGTGGCTATGAGCTACCGCCGAAACCGTTCCTGATCCAGGGGGTTTTCGGGGACGGTGAAGTCTTCGGCTTCGAAGCTGTCCTCCTCCTCCACAAGGGGGAGGTAGTTGTCGTCCTCGGAATCGTTGGGGTCCTTGGGGTCACGTTCATCCTCGGGCCTCTCCGGGTCTTCTAGTGGCTGCTTGGGGGCTTTGGGGTCGCCAAGGTCCTTCGGGGTGTCATTTTCCCCGGTGCCTGCGTTGCCTTCCCTTCCCTTGTTCGCCTTGGATCGTTTGCGCTGTTTCCGGCACCTGGACGACTCCTTTTTGGATTTGTCGCCATTCTTCTTGGAGGTGTGGTTGCCCTTATCATCAGGGGTGTCCACCATATAGACGTCGTAGGTGGAGTTGGCTGTCCATCGTCCAGTGGTGGCAGGGACGGGTGGATCGATCTCTTCCTCCTTGTCTTCTACCTCCTCAGAGGCTTAGTCCAGCATATCAGTTAAATCTTTGATAGTGGCTACCAAGTGTGTGGTGGGTGGGTTGTAAAATTCCTCCTGACCCACCTCCAGACCGATCTGTGCATGGGTCGAGGTCACGTCGTCCACAATTTTCATTGACTGGATCCGGTCCAGCGCCTCGTTCAAAAACGAGAGGTCGACCGGATTAATCTACTGGACACCTTTAGAGCTAACCTCCGGAGAGTCCGTACAAAGAGTATATTCGTCCAGGGCTAACCCCTGGTCCTCGGGTGCTGTCATCGGGTCCGATCCTACAGTCGGACCCCCGGAAGGGATGGACCCGAGGGCGGGGCTGAGCAGGAGGCCCGAAGTTAAAGCTTCGTGATTTTTGGGCTTGTCGGATGAGACCACGAGCCCAGTGAGGAACAGGTCGCCCCGGGAGTCGGCGGAGAACTCTAGGTTCCCGAACCTGATCTCTTGATCAGAGGCGAAACTTCCGATCTGGCCAAGATGGACGGTCGGGTCAGCATGCAGCACAACGCTGCCAAACGCAAAAATCTGTTCAGGGACAAAGGTGTCCCTGTTACAGACTTCATCGCTGATGATTAGGCAAGCCATCAATCCTCTAGCGATCTTGCAGCGGAACTCTCAATGAAATCACCAATGTCGGTGTCAAAACCGGCAGATCTCAGGTAGGGGGTCCCGAACTATGGATCTTGGATTGATGGGTTAGAGGAGACTAAGGAGACGATGTTTACCCAGGTTCGGGCCCTCTTAATAGAGGTAAAACCCTACGTCCTGCTTTGTTTGTATTGAATATGGGGTATCGAGTACATAGTTGATCTACCTCGAGATCGTATGATGTGGTCTAAACCCTAAAAGTAATGAGCTTAACTTGTCCTACAGACTTAAACCCTTTGGTTTATATAGTCACCAGGGGTATCTAGGGTCACACAATGTCGGTTACATCGGGAAAGGAACATGCCGAACCCATCGTCTTATACTTGGATCTCACGTCATGACCTGAGAGATTCCGTCTTGGTGATGGTATCCCGACTTTCATTGACAATCACAAAGTGGCCCATCTTTCGGCCCGTAGAGATAGGCCAGCAGCCCGAGGATGTAACATCCCAAAATTTGGAATGTTATATTAATCACTAGAATGATTGATTGTTTGATTGAGTGATTGAAATTGAGTGAAAATTTGAAACTTTTTGAAACTTTTGAATGAGAGGGAATAACATGACTTTCCCCCTTTGCTTTTGAATTCAAATTCAAACAATTCAAATCAGTGAGAGAAGATGAAATGACTTCTTCAAATAAAGAATTTGAAAATTTGATTTGAAACATTCTGAAATATTCTATTTGGAATTATTTCCATTTGATTCTATTTCTATTTTAAAGTTTGAATGAATTCAAATCCACTTGCCCAGATTCAAAATAATGAGTGGAGCAACATGACCCTCCAAACCAGAGGCAATTTGAATTTCATTTGAATTTATAAACTCATATAAACACTTGTAAAATATTTGGTTTTAGGATCAAAGTCATTTTTGAATATTGGAAAATATTTGTTTTTAAAAGTATTTCTAAAATTCTGGAAATATGTTCATGTTGTAGGAAATATTTTTCTGGTCATTTTGATATATAATATGTCTATATAAAAGTATTTTAGTTTTTCTTCTATTTTAGTTTTTGTCTCTATTTTTATATATAAAAAAACATTAAAAAACTGCCGAAGCCACTTACCTGCACATGGCCGAACCAACCAGGCCGGCCCAACTAGCCCACCAGGCAGCCGCCGAGCCGATATGGCATCAGATCGGCCATCCGATCCGATCGGATCCCCTCACCCCCGTTGACACTGGACCCCACCCGACCGCTCACACAATCCCCGCAGTCGCCTTCCTCCTCTCGCTCATCCCTTTCCTTCCGAGGAGATCTCGCCGGAGCTTTCCGTTCTGCCTCGGATCCGATCATCCCTTGCCAAAGCTTCGCCCAGGCCCCGCCTATATATTCCCACGGCCCTCCGCACCCCGTTTTTGCAAACCTCAACCGAGCTCGTCCTCCAGAGTGCCCTAGCCACCTCGCCGGAGTCCACCCGACCACCACCGCACCTTCCCTGACCCCCTGCTTCGCCCGACCGTCGCCTCGCCACGCCGAGCCCACCCGCGGACGCGGAGCTTCACCCTCCTGCGAACGGACTACTCCGCCGTCGACGAGGACCGCTGGAGGGACCGCCGCGTCAACACCCGAGCCCCTGCCGTCGACGTCGACCTTGCCGGACCTCATCTCCAATGCTGTGAGCACCACCTCCTCTCTCCTCCGTCAGATCTTAGAGGAACGGCCCCGATTAGAAGCAGCATACCCTTTCGGTTCTTTTTAAATAAACCAACCGGTTTTCTCCACCTAACTTTAGCCAAATCGTTTTTATTTTATTTTGTGAACATTCGCTCACTAACACCCACGCGCGCACACCTCCCACCACTCACAGTGCGCCACGTAGACCCTCCTGTTCGTTAGTTAGGTTTTTCTTTTTCTGTTTTCATTTTCTGAAACAGATTTGTTTCTGTTTTTGCAAATAGGATATCTCCTAGGTTATTTAGAGTTTTTAATTGATTCTTTTTGCATTAGGTCACAAATTTTATCTAGTTTCTGTAGATATAAAGTTTTACCTTGTTTGAAAATTTTAAATTTGAATTCAAACAGATATGCTTCCAACACTAAATTGCTTATAACTTGAGTTTAAAAATAGATTTTTGATTGTTTCTTTTTGCTACTTGTCACTAGTGACTTTATATAACAGTAGGTAGAATTTGAGAATTTTTAGAATATTTTAAATTAGGGTTTCAAGCAAAACAGATTCTGTTTTAGTTCTTTTTAGGTTTATTCCTATTTCTTTTGTTTTAATTGTTTTTAATTTATTTTCTTTTGTATTAGTTCACAAGTTTTACCTTGTTTTCTGTTAGTTAGTAGTAGTATTTCACCCAATTTTATTTTTATGTTATTTAATAATGTTTGATAGCATGAAATCAATTCTAGTTTCATAATAACTTGCAAATTGATTTCATTGCTAGTTGATTTCCCATTTGAAAATATTTTTATATATTGTTTTATAAGTTTTACTTTCTGTTAACTTAGTTGTTTTATATTTTGTTTTCTCTTCTTTTAGTATTTTTATTGTTTTATTTGTTGTTAAGTTTATTAGACAAAAACCTATGTTGTTTGGTGTATTGTTTTCATAGTTCTTAGTTGTTCTTCAAAAGTAATTCTTTTTGCTAGTAAAATATTTACTAAAATACTTTTGTTATATTTTACCTTGTTTTTTTTGTTGCTATTCAAAATAGGTTGTTTGTAGGAAAAAAACTATTCTTGGTTACTTTGATGAGGTTTTGTTGATTTTAATTTTTGTCTTAAGTATTTCCTTCATCACCACACTTTTGTGTTTGGTTTTTGTGTCGCTTTTTGATTGTTAGTATTGATTGCTAGTATGATTGCTTATATAAGTGCAATGTTTGATTATATAGATTTCATCAGAGAGTGACGAATAGTTCTATCAAGTTATTTTCTGAGAGCAATATTTATCTTCATCAACCCTACCAGGCAAGTTCACTTTGATCATCTTACATTACCTATGTTTTATTTGCATTAGAATAAATCTCTCCATCATACATCCAGTAGGATATTGAGCTTGAACTTGTTGTAGTATCATGAGGTAGGAGAAACCCAACACCCTGTTACCATTGCCCGGGAAGGGACGTTACTTCACAATTGCTACGCTTTAGTAGACGGGGTTTGGTTGTGAGATTCAGGAGTGTTGTGAGGTTAATTAATTATTTCAAGACCTGCATGATGATCAAGACTTCAAGGACTCAATATACCTCTGGGTGGATTGGACATGCATTTTGGCAGCCTGATATCTATCATGGTTATGCCGGGAATCCTGGTATCTACCTGTGATCATCCCAAGGGAATGCCACCTAGGCTCAAAGAGATGGATGGATACTTCAAGGCCGGAAAGCTTACGTGTGCAACCGCAAGTCAATATGGGCTCTGGCTTGGTTAACCTTAGTGGTGACTCTGGTAGGTCAGATTGCTACGAGATGTAGAATAACGGTAGGATTGGATGGGCACTGACTTTCTATCTGAGGATCGCTTTGGAAGACCATGTTTCGATCATCTCATTCTCAAACACCAGGTAGTGCGAGGACACAACGAGAGGGATCGAATCTTGCAGGTAAAGTGTACAAACCTCTGCAGAGTGTTAAACTAATCGATTAGCCGTGTCCCCGGTTATGGACAACATGAGCACCGGAGATGATACTATCAGCCAGTCTCAACACAATTAATAAATTTTCATGATGAGTGGGTCTATTAATAATTTTGGGACATGAGAATTGGTTGGTGGAACCATCTCATTAACAACCAACTTTTGTAGTAATATTTCCGCTTGACTCATTTGTTGTAGGGAAAATAAAACCAGCTTTTCTGCAAAAACTCAGACACAGAGCCATAAAGCCTTTTGCATATAGAATAGTTTTTATCTTTGTTTCCTATGGTGATCTTGCCGGTACATTCAATGTACTGACCTACACGGCTGCAACGTCTTATGCTGTAGATACTTTTCTACGACGAGTAAGAGTACGATTCAGGGTTACGGTCTACACTCAACCTGCCGTTGGTGTTTATTGGGACTCCACTCCCGTTGACTGTTTCCGCTGAGATTTAAGAGGTATATATCAGTTTTACGTTATTTACATGTGCTTGCACTTTGATATATACATTGATGTACTGTGTGTGCCAGCATACTGATCCAGGGATGGCACTAACACACAGAGGCTTGACTCGTTTTGAGTCGGGACGCTACAGAAATGGTATCAGAGCACATGTTGACTGTAGGACGTGACCCTAGGAAATGGCTTAGAAAATAGGAAGACCTTGATAGGAACAAATTTTATTCTTCACTACTCTCGTAATCTTCTTAGTTCTTTTACTGAACCTTCCTTATTTCAAACTATAGATGGAGAGTTACATCCTGAACAAAAGAGAGGACTACGAGGATGTTCTCGGAGGTCCATTCCTCATGGAGCTGGTACAGATGATGAAGCTGCCAATACCTGAGATCAAGGTGAATAAGAGGAAGTCTGGATTTTGGGGCGTCAGAACTAAAGTTTTTGGACGTAAAGAAGATCCCAAGACCGAAGACATCAACTATGGCACATTGAACCATGAATGTGAGATGGGCATGAACACTGCCGTCCATGATGCTATCGCACGCTTGAGATATCGTCATCGTGTTGAGTTAGGTACCCACTACTTTGGAAGGCTTGGATGGCAGAAGCCTGATGGAGCACACATCATCCTGACGGACGAACAGAAGAGGAAGTGTTCACCTGTACTGGTGTATAATCAAGAACTGGAGCATTACATGAAGAACCTTCAAATGGACCTTCTCTCAGAGTTATTTGATAATGAAGCACTTCATGAGAACCTCAAGGCCGAGGAGCTGAAGGTAGCCAATCTGAAGAAACACGATCCCGAGATTTAGAAGCTCCGTCAAGACTTGAAGAACAGTCAGGCCATGGCACATGCTGGTGATGTTGAAATCCAGAAACTCAAGAACCAACTCCTAGAACTACAGGGACGACATCGGAAACTCCGCATCAACAGGGATAATCTGGCAAAAGAACTTGAGAAGATCAAGCATGACCAGAAGAAGCCCACTGGCGATGAAGACATGGTATAAGCTAGCTTAGTAGTAGCCCCACCATGAGAGAATAAAAGATAAACGTTTTTGCGATTTGAGTGATCGACCATACCAACCTTATGTGGGTGGCGATACTATAGTTTGATTGAACTTTATGAATGTGTGGACTTGAGTTTTGATGTTTTGTGCCTTTGAGTTGTTTGTATCCCTTCCCTCTCTCTCTCTTACCCATCTCATCCCCAAAACCTTGAACCCAATAGATGATGAATGAACATAGACTCATGTTTTCTGGATCGATGACTCACAAGGAGACAGAACAATGGATTAAGAACATGGAGGATCACATGAGGAATAACTTTGTTGCAAGGAAAGAGATGGTCCAGTATGCTCTTCGGTACTTTGTAGAAGGTGCTGCAAATTGGTGGAAGATGCATGAAGCTATCCATGATAGGCAAGCATCAATCACTTGGGAAGAATTCAAGATGACGCTGCAAAAATCTCATGTTGTCACCAACACCCAAAAGCCCCGTTGCAAAGATGTGAAGAAGCCTTGTGCATGCAAGATCTGTGGAGAAATAGGACACACCCAGGAAGAACACAAGGATGGATGCCCTCATTGTGAAGAAAATCACCCAGCCGAGGAATGCCCGAGTAGTCAGGCGACATGTTTCTTGTGTGAAGGAACCACTCATTTTTTCCGGCACACTGTCAACTCTACCCCAAGGTACAAGAAGTCATGAAGCAGCAGAAGGAAGCAATGAAAGAAGTCATCGGGAAAAAGTTAGAAGAACCCATGATGATGGGAGATATACCAGACCCAATCATAGATACCAAGTCATGTTATTTATGTGGAGAAGAAGGACATATTTCCCAGAATTGTCCGAACGAGTACCTGGGAGACTTCCCGACAGCAGAAGTGCAATATGATCCTCAGAAGATAGAAGGAATGATCAAGAAGAAAGGCCAAGTAAGTGGAGGCATCAGATGTTTGCATTGCAGCTTGGAGAGACCTCAATGTTATTGCAAGAAGTATGAGCCAAGCATCAAGCAAGGAGCCCAACCCAAGAAGAAGAGGAAGATTCCGTGGTTTTCTACATGGAAGTATCTGAGTCACATCACTTGTCACCGGTGCAACAAGACAGGACACTACTCCTATACGTGTCCGGGGAAGAAGACTAAATATGAGTAGTTGAGTTGTGGATTTTTTTGGAAGTAATAAATGTAATAGGAAGCACTCTTATTTTTCTTGAGGTTATGAAGTTGGATTATGTAACAGAAGTCTGAGAGATTGTAATAACTTCATGAATCAATATAAATTATTGTGTCATGATTTTCTATGTTGAACGGTATGAGTTGTTACCCTGTAAGCAAAGATCTCTGGCCATTTTCGAGGATATGAGAAAATATGGTCTTTCCATGCATATGAACATTTCATTTTAAGTGTGGTAGTAACCAGCAAAAACACATGATCCAAGAAAAAAAAGAATGTATACTTCATGCCAAGGAGTTTGGATAAATGAATGCAGAAGAAGGAAATGCTGGACCATATCAAACTATGTGGATGACAACATTTGTAATAAAGTACTTTTGAAATTGGAGTTTTGAGAATAGAATAAGGATGAAATGAAGGAATGATTATGATGAACGAATACCTAAGGGTAAACAGACCAATGGAAAGGAAAATGAATCCCACAGAGTGGAGCCTGGACAATAATAAGTCAGTGATTACCCAAGGGTATGATGGAATGAATTGAAGTAATGTTGGAATGTGAAACACTAGTAACCCCA
The DNA here is from genome assembly GCA_039707655.1 of Elymus sibiricus. Lineage (NCBI taxonomy): Eukaryota > Viridiplantae > Streptophyta > Magnoliopsida > Poales > Poaceae > Elymus > Elymus sibiricus. The sequence continues at coordinate 311,605,185 of CM077663.1, read as the reverse complement.
AGGATGAGTTAAAGACGTACAAGTATTGAAGTGAACCCACAACCCCCCAGACCTCAGAATTGATAAGGATCAAGTACTGCCTTTATGAAGGAAGAAACTTGGAAGAAGCTATGACAGATCAAGCAGACGTTTTCTTAGGAGAATACGTAAACCTGAGAGATGTGAAGAAACGATAGATGTTTTGTTCAGCTTGCAGAATCAATGGATTTATCCGAACTTCGTTCGTGGACAAGAGAAATTTCTGCAACACTTGTGAGGAAGCCCAAGTGTTAGAATACGAGATTCGCTAAACCTTATACAGAGTAATGGTTTGGGTGCGGAATGGATTGATCACCATGACGACTTACTCTTATCATTTGCTCTTGTTGTTTGGAATGGTAAATATGAGTGACTTACCCATAGTAAAAAGACGACGATCTTTGAAGCTTTTGTTTTAAGCCCTAGAATGGTATAATGTAGACCCCTTTGTACTTGGCAGTTGTTGCCAAATGTAGGAATTTTACGGTGAGGATGAAACCAAGACCCATTTCACGACAGAATAACCACTAATGGTAGACCACCATGAGATGATCGATAAGTTATTTAGAATTATCACGATACTTGTCAGTTAAGAAGACCCAGTAACGGAAGAACTTTGTATCGATCAAGGAAACACGGGATTTTGAAGGAAACGTTATGAGTATAAAGGTAGCACATCAACATAGGAGTTACTGTGAAGAATGTGAAGAGACATATATTGCCAAAGACATCAGGGAAACGTCATGACTTTTGAGGGACCAGTAACTCTCATTTTAAGTGTGGTAGCCCCACACTATCTAGTCAATGGATTTGTTAGAAGACCCCCAATCCCTAACCTTTTCTTTCTAGCCTTTCGAATCTCGAGGACGAGATTCATTTTAAGTGTGGTAGGTTTGTAACATCCCAAAATTTGGAATGTTATATTAATCACTATAATGATTGATTGTTTGATTGAGTGATTGAAATTGAGTGAAAATTTGAAACATTTTGAAACTTTTGAATGAGAGGGAATAACATGACTTTCCCCCTTTGCTTTTGAATTCAAATTCAAACAATTCAAATCAGTGAGAGAAGATGAAATGACTTCTTCAAATAAAGAATTTGAAAATTTGATTTGAAACATTCTGAAATATTCTATTTGGAATTATTTCCATTTGATTCTATTTCTATTTTAAAGTTTGAATGAATTCAAATCCACTTGCCCAGATTCAAAATAATGAGTGGAGTAACATGACCCTCCAAACCAGAGGCAATTTGAATTTCATTTGAATTTATAAACTCATATAAACACCTGTAAAATATTTGGTTTTAGGATCAAAGTCATTTTTGAATTTTGGAAAATATTTGTTTTTAAAAGTATTTCTAAAATTCTGGAAAATATGTTCATGTTGTAGGAAATATTTTTTTGGTCATTTTGATATATAATATGTCTATATAAAAGTATTTTAGTTTTTCTTCTATTTTAGTTTTTGTCTCTGTTTATATATAAAAAAAACATTAAAAAAAACGGCCGAAGCCACTTACCTGCACATGGCCGAACCAGCCAGGCCGGCCCAACTAGCCCACCAGGCAGCCGCCGAGCCGATATGGCATCAGATCGGCCATCCGATCCGATCGGATCCCCTCACCCCCGCTGACACTGGACCCCACCCGACCGCTCACACAATCCCCGCAGTCGCCTTCCTCCTCTCGCTCATCCCTTTCCTTCCGAGGAGATCTCGCCAGAGCTTTCCGTTCTGCCTCGGATCCGATCTTTCCTTGCCAAAGCTTCGCCCAGGCCCTGCCTATATATTCCCACGGCCCTCCGCACCCTATTTTTGCAAACCTGAACCGAGCTCGTCCTCCAGAGCACCCTAGCCACCTCGTCGGAGTCCACCCGACCACCACCGCACCTTGCCCGACCCCCTGCTTCGCCCGACCGTCGCCTCGCCACACCGAGCCCACCCGTGGACGCGGAGCTTCGCCCTCCTTCGAACGGACTACTCCGCCGTCGACGAGGACCGCTGGAGGGACCGCCGCGTCAACACCCGAGCCCCTGCCGTCGATGTCGACCTCGCCGGACCTCATCTCCAACGCTGTGAGCACCACCACCTCTCTCCTCCGTCAGATCTTAGAGGAACGGCCCCGATTAGAAGCAGCATACCCTTTCGATTCTTTTTAAATAAACCAATCGGTTTTCACCACCTAACTTTAGCCGAATCGTTTTTATTTTATTTTGTGAACGTTCGTTCACTAGCACCCACGCGCACACACCTCCCACCACTCACAGCGCGCCATGTAGACCCTCCTGTTCGTTAGTTAGGTTTTTCTTTTTCTGTTTTTATTTTCTGAAACAAATTTGTTTCTGTTTTTGCAAATAGGACATCTCCTAGGTTTTCTAGAGTTTTTAATTGATTCGTTTTGCATTAGGTCACAAATTTTATCTAGTTTCTGTAGATATAAAGTTTTACCATGTTTGAAAATTTTAATTTTGAATTCAAAAAGATATGCTTCAAACACTAAATTGCTTATAACTTGAGTTTAAAAATAGATTTTTGATTGATTCTTTTTGCTACTTGTCACCAGTGACTTTATCTAACAGTAGGTAGAATTTGAGAAGTTTTAGAATATTTTAAATTAGGGTTTCAAGCAAAACAGATTCTGTTTTAGTTCTTTTTAGGTTTATTCCTATTTCTTTTGTTTTAATTGTTTTTAATTTATTTTCTTTTGTATTAGTTCACAAGTTTTATCTTGTTTTCTGTTAGTGAGCAGTAGTATTTCAACCAATTTTATTTTTATGTTATTTAATAATGTTTGATAGCATGAAATCAATTCTAGTTTCATAATAACTTGCAAATTGATTTCATTGCTAGTTGATTTCCCATTTGAAAATATTTTTATATATTGTTTTATAAGTTTTACTTTCTGTTAACTTAGTTGTTTTATATTTTGTTTTCTCTTCTTTTAGTATTGTTATTGTTTTATTTGTTGTTAAGTTTATTAGACAAAAACCTATGTTGTTTGGTGTATTGTTTTCATAGTTCTTAGTTGTTCTTCAAAAGTAATTCTTTTTGCTAGTAAAATATTTACTAAAATACTTTTGTTATATTTTACCTTGTTTTTTTTGTTGCTATTCAAAATAGGTTGTTTGTAGGAAAAAACTATTCTTGGTTACTTTGATGAAGTTTTGTTGATTTTAATTTTTGTCTTAAGTATTTCCTTCATCACAACACTTTTGTGTTTGGTTTTTGTGTCGCTTTTTGATTGTTAGTATTGATTGCTAGTATGATTGCTTATATAAGTGCAATGTTTGATTATATAGATTTCATCGGAGAGTGACGAATAGTTCTATCAAGTTATTTTCTGAGAGCAATATTTATCTTCATCAACCCTACCAGGCAAGTTCACTTTGATCATCTTACATTTCCTATGTTTTATTTGCATTAGAATAAATCTCTCCATCATACATCCAGTAGGATATTGAGCTTGAACTTGTTGAAGTATCATGAGGTAGGAGAAACCCAACACCCTGTTACCATTGCCCGGGAAGGGACGTTACTTCACAATTGCTACGCTTTAGTAGACGGGGTTTGGTTGTGAGATTCAGGAGTGTTGTGAGGTTAATTAATTATTTCAAGACCTGCATGATGATCAAGACTTCAAGGACTCAATATACCTCTGGGTGGATTGGACATGCATTTTGGCAGCCTGATATCTATCATGGTTATGTCGGGAATCCCGGTATCTACCTGTGATCATCCCAAGGGAATGCCACCCAAGCTCAAAGAGATGGATGGATACTTCAAGGCCGGAAAGCTTACGTGTGCAACCGCAAGTCAATATGGGCTCTGGCTTGGTTAACCTTAGTGGTGACTCTGGTAGGTCAGATTGCTACGAGATGTAGAAGAACGGTAGGATTGGATGGGCACTGACTTTCTATCGGAGGCTCGCTTTGGAAGACCATGTTTCGATCGTCTCGTTCTCAAACACCAGGTAGTGCGAGGACACAACGAGAGGGATCAAATCTTGCGGGTAAAGTGTACAAACCTCTGCAGAGTGTTAAACTATTCGATTAGCCGTGTCCCCGGTTACGGACAACATGAGCACCGGAGATGATACTATCAGCCAGTCTCAACACAATTAATAAATTTTCATGATGAGTGGGTCTATTAATAATTTTGGGACATGAGAATTGGTTGGTGGAACCATCTCATTAACAACCAACTTTTGTAGTGATATTTCCGCTTGACTCATTTGTTGTAGGGAAAATAAAACCAGCTTTTCTGCAAAACTCAGACACAGAGCCATAAAGCCTTTTGCATATAGAATAGTCTTTATCTTTGTTTCCTATGGTGATCTTGCTGGTACATTCAATGTACTGACCTACACGGCTGCAACATCTTATGTTGCAGATACTTTTCTACGACGAGTAAGAGTACGATTCAGGGTTACGGTCTACACTCAACCTGCCGTTGGTGTTTATTGGGACTCCACTCCCGTTGACTGTTTCCGCTGAGATTTAAGAGGTATATATCAGTTTTACGTTATTTACATGTGATTGCACTTTGATATATACATTAATGTACTGTGTGTGCCAGCATACTGATCCAGCGATGGCACTAACACACAGAGGCTTGACTCGTTTTGAGTCAGGACGCTACAGAGGATCCCTTAATCCCGGACTCCCTCACCCGGGTTGACATGACTAGTTATAGACCCAAGTGGCACAACTATTGGGGATATACCCCACGGATAACCCGCCATACAGGTATGACCCGGCCTTGCACGATGGCAACTTACGAAGACAAGGACTACCACCTCATAATGGGCCCATGTTGAAGAGATGGTGACTTAACACATGGAGGGCGGTTTACTTTGGGCCGGCTTGTGGGATGGATGAAGCAGGCCAGCTCGGAGGGTAAGATGATATGTTGTTACTTATAAGGCAAGATGAATAGGAGTTGGATTAAGTCACGGGTCTTTGTATGCCCCGGACTCTGTTGTAACCTCCGGGTCTCTACCTATATATAAAGGGGAACCCCGGAGGAGAAAGATCAAGTAAGAATAAACCCTCGAGAGCTAGGTTAGCAATTCCACACCCTTGTAATCGAGATCATCATCAATATACACAAAGCATGATGTAGGCTTTTACCTCCATCGGAGGGTCCAAACCTGGGTAAACTCTTGTCTCTCGTTCCCGATCAACCCCTTCAAGTCTTCACCTAGTTGTGATGGCTCCACACCTAAGTCCTTTCACGAGGGCTTCTGCCGTGACAAAACCATGACAGTTGGTGCCCACCGTGGGGAAATCGCACGGTGGAGTTGAGTTCTTGGAGGGAGCCCTTCCAGGGTTCGGGAGATACGTGGCCGGCTTGATTTCCAGAAGCCGCCGTGGTAAGCTCTACATCGACGACTCAGGCTAGGTCACCGAGGCCAACTCAATCGAGTACGGGCACCGGGTCCCCTTCGGGAAGATCCACGTCTTCATCGAAAAGATCGGCGCGGCAGGACCCGAGCCGGACATCTGCACCGACATCATCGAGACGGCTCGGCACGCGCAACCGGCCGGCGTCAACCCAGCCAGCGTCAAGCCGGTCGGCGTCATGTCTATGTCAGCTTTACTCAAGGACTCGATTGCACTGACGGAGCAACGATCAATGCAGACACTCCCGTCAACTCCGATGGCGAGTCTTTCACGGGCGACACCGAGTCGATCTGTCCACTTTTTGATGATAGGCTTGGGGGCTGCTCCGGAGACGAGGCCACCAGGGAATCCCGTGAGTCGCCGCGCCAAGTCACCGTCTTCATGGCAGGAACCGCGGCAGCTCATGTCACGACAACGGTGGGAGCGACAACCGGAGCCGCCCCAGTCTCCAGAACGGCTGGGTCGAGCAAATCCCCAGCTCAGGCCATGTCTGATCTGATGGCAGAGATGATGAAGCTACTAGAAACGCCAGTAACCGTGGAAAAACAGGAGGAACGCAATGCAGTGCTAACCACACTCAGCGGATAGATGGCCAAGATACAGGAGGAGATCGATGCTGAGAACGTTCGCATGGCAGAATTACAGACTCACATCCACGATGAGGCAGAACGCTTGAAAGCGGAAGCATGGAGGCTAGGCTTGTGTCAAAACGCTTCCGATGCGGTCCACCAGAGGAGACATCAGAGCCGGCTTCCCTCAACCTGGAGCCTCAATGTCTGTTTGACATGCCCCATCCCACTCCGGCGGCTGGCCGACCCCGTCCGGACCAGCCACACGAGCTGCCGCATCAGCCACCGGTTCAATCGCCACCTCAACGGTTCCAGACTCCACCGGGTCATTACTCTAACCCCGTGGATAATATGTTGGCAGCAACTCGCAACTTGGAGGCACTTCCCATCCAGGGAAATTCCTTGACCGAGGTAGAGGCCAGAAACGCCATTGAGATGCTGAAGACCACGGTGACCTAGTAGGCGCAGTACTCTTACAGCCGTGATCGAATGCACTCAACGCCATACGCGAGCCGTAGCAAGAGCTGACACGTGGAATCCCCGGCGGTTTCCAGCAGCGGGCGCAGGAAGCGTGCCCAAAACTCTCCTGTTCGGCCAGTTTTGTTAGATGCACAGGCGGTGGTCGATACGGCACGAGCCCTGAGACAAGCAGAGGCTGAGGCGGCGGCGCAAGGGCGGGTCAACATCCTCCCTCCAATCCCCAACCAGCAACCATGGGGGCTGGAATCAGCAGCAGGACGATTGGGATCCCTTGCTTATCCCCAGCCCTCCGTAGTGAGCATATGCCTAAGGACTTTAAGGGTCTCGTAAGGTGCCCAATTATACAGCAGATCTCGAGCCGGCTGCATGGATTGAAAGCTAAGAGTTAGCGATGGATATGCTTGATGTCAGTGTTGTTGTTTGCGCAAAATACCTAACCATGATGCTTGAGGGGCCGGCTCAAACATGGTTGAAGAATCTACCCCCCAATTCCATCAATACTTGGTGAGAGCTGAAGGAACGTTTTATCAAGAATTTTCAAGGAACTTGTAAACGCCCAATGATAATTGTGGACCTTCAGCATTGCATCCAGCGCACGGACGAGTCGGCTCACCATTGGACTCGCCGGGTTGCAGAAATTATCCACTCTTCGGATAGCATCACTGCTGCTCAATCCGTCCTAATTCTAGAAAAGAATTGCCACTTCCAGCCACTCATTCAGAAGCTCGAGCGTCTGAAGCGAAAGGTCCAAGATATGGGAGACTTGATGGATGTTCTCACCAGGTATGCTGAGTCTGATAGCACAAAGGATCCCGGCTCTGATGAGGATAAAACCGGCAAGAATAAAAAAACTAATGGCGGCAGGGATCCTCAGCAAAACCATGGTCACAATGGAAATCAAGGCAGCAATGGCAAATGGAAGCACACCGAGGGCGGGTCAGATTTCGTCGCCAATACTAATGCTAATTTCAAGAATCAGCGGCGAAATAACCGCCCTGGTGGATCTTACAATGGGAATAAGCCACGCAACTATGAGGAGGCCCTCAAGGCTCCCTGTCCCAAGCATAGCCTCCTAGATAAGCCGATCACTTACTCGTGGGAAAATTGTTATATCATGCAGGAATTCCGCAATCAAGCCTTCCAGAGTCATCAAGGAGGCAATGGCGGTGGACATCCGGGTCAATCTGGCCCAGGCGGGTCACATGGCGGCTCATGTGGTGATTTTTCAGGATTAGGTTTTCATGGCCAAGGCGGTTCAGGAACTAATTTTCAGCATGGAAATAACAACAACGGGCAGCGCTCAGGTCCAGCTAATCAACAACACAACAATCAAGCCAGGTTTCAGAGCAACCCTAAGCAGGTGAACAGTGGGCAGTATCACATGTTCGCTACCAGCACCTGTAGACGTGATCGAAAGCTGAAGCAACGGGTTATGCACATGGTCGAGCCAGCTGTGCCAAGGTATCTAAACTAGTCCGAGCAGCCAATCACTTGGAGCAGGGAAGATCATCCCCCCGGGTTGACAACCCAGGCAGCCACGGCGCAGCCCCCCTCTCCCTCTAGATTGGTTGCTCCTCTAGATTTGTTTCGGTAGTGCTTGGCTAAGCCCTACCGGGACAGCTCCACCACCACCGCCACCACGCCGTCGTGCTGCCGGAGATCTCATCGACATCTCTGCCCTTGCTTGCTGGATCAAGAAGGCGGAGACGTCATCGAGCTGTACGTGTGCTAAACGCGGAGGTGAAACGCGGAGGTGCCGTCCGTTCGGTGCTAGATCGGAATGAAACAAGATTGGATCGCGGGACGGATCGTGATTGGATTGCGAAGACATTCGACTACACCAACCGCGTTTCTTAACGCTTCCTTGTTAGCGATCTACAAGGGTATGTAGATGCACTCCCCCTCTCATAGCTGTTGATCTCCATAGATAGATTTTGGGTATTCGTAGGAAAAAAATTGTTTCCCATGCAACGTTCCCCATCAAGCTTATCTTCCCCACGAGGTGACAAATTCTGCTATGTTTTATAGCTCATGTTCCCTTGTACTAACAATGCAGCTGAATTCGAAGCCCTCCTACATGGGCTCCGCATGGCTAAGGAGATGAACTTGAGCCGGGTCAGATGTTTACGCGACTCAGACCAGGTGACTCAACAAGTCTCAGGGACTTGGGACTCAAAGGACCCCCTGATGGTGGCTTATAGACGAGCAGTCACTAATATTGCATGACATTTTCAAGGCTATCAGGTTAATCATGTTGATCGCCGACTCAACGAGGCAGCTGATGCTTTGTCACGACTCGGCTCACAACGTAAGCCGGTTCCTCCCAATGTTTTCCTGGACGTCCTTCACCACCCTTCCGTCAAGTTACCCTCTGAAGAAGACCTGGCTATTCCTGATTCAGAGTCTCAGTTGGTGGCGGCTCTGCATGCTATTCCTGATTGGACAGTGCCATACTTGGCTTATCTCACTCGTGGCGAGCTCCCAGACGAGGAAATCATCGCTCTGCAGATTATCAGGCGTTCCAAGTCAATGGCCATTATTCATGGCGAGTTACACCACCGAAGTAGCACTGGCGTTTTTCAGCGTTGTGTTTCTCCTGAGGAAGGCCATGAGATTCTTCAAGAAATTCACGCTGGAGATTGCGGACATCATGCCGGTTCACGGTCCCCGGTGGCCAAAGCCTTTCGGCCTGGTTTTTACTGGCTTACTACCCACGCAGATGCAGAAGATATTGTGCGCAAGTGTGAAGGTTGCCAAAAATTTGCTCAGCAGGCTCATGTGCCGGCTCAGGAATTATGGATGATTCCGATAACCTGGCCGTTTGCAGTCTGGGGGCTTGACATGGTTGGCCCGTTCAAGCCGTCTTGTGACAAAAAGACACACCTCTTGGTTGCAGTTGATAAATTCACCAAGTGGGTTGTAGCGGAACCTATCAGCAATTGTGACGCTCAGACATCAGTCAAATTTTTGAAGAAGTTGATCTTCCATTTTGGATACCCTCATAGCATCATCATTGACAACGACACTAATTTATCCAAAGGAGCCATGGAACAGTTTTGTCAACGTGAGCATATCCGGCTTGATTTGGCCGCAGTGGCACACCCACAGTCCAATGGACAGGCTGAACGAGCCAATCAAGAGATTTTGAGAGGGATCAAACCCCGACTTATGGTTCCACTCCAGCGCACCCCAGGATGTTGGGTCGAGGAACTCCCCGCAGTCCTTTGGAGCATACGCACTACTCCAAATAGATCAATAGGTTATACACTGCTTTTCTTAGTCTATGGAGCAGAAGCTGTATTGCCAAGTGATATTCGTCACGATTCCCCTCGAGTTACTGCCTATGTCGAAGCAGACAACGAGCATGCACGTCAAGATTCTTTGGATGCCTTAGAAGAGGAGCGTGACCTTGCAGCAGCCCGATCTGCTATATATCAGCAAGACCTACATCGCTATCACAGCCGCAGAGTTCGAAGTCGTACTTTCCAAGAAGGCGACTTAGTGCTCCATCTGATTCAAGGTCAAACAGGAATGCATAAGCTCTCACCACCTTGGTAAGGACCTTTCGTCATCAGCAAGAACCTCAACAACGGGTCATATTATCTGATTGATTTGCGAAATGATTCATACACTTCTGAAGAGGAGACAACCCGACCGTAGAACATTGCTCATCTTCGACCCTATTATACTTAGAGCCACAGGCTCCACCTCATTGTACATACTTCTGTATATACTTCTCTATGTTCAAATATAATAAAGCCGACACCCCCAAAACTCGGGGTCTCTGTCGTTTCAGCCTCGCAAACTGTGCATGAGTCTTTATTCTTTGAACATAAGTCACTTGGGGGCTTCCAACTCAACGAGTCAACCTTTAATATCCCTTTTGACTAGGCTACAAGCCAATCAAAATGGTTAAACCTGCCTATATGCAAGATGCTACTCCGAACAGGTGACCCCGTGTACTCTTGTTAAGTCAATTCATCTGGGCCCTTAACTTATCAAGGTTAAAACACTGTACTGAGTCACATGAGAGCCGGCTTAGAGAGAGCCAGGATAAACCATGGGTTATCACACCCACTTTATTGAAGCAAGACTTGAGCCTCGAAAGCCAGTCTCTATGCCAAAGTCTTATTTAAGTCGGCTTATTAATTTTAAAACATCATGCTCTTACAATGCTATATTTCTTACATCTTTTTTCAGGTACAATGTTACCATTTATTTTACCGGCTCAAAATCTGAAGATCCGAGTTAAGGCACTGCAGTCAGGATATGACCAGTTGTTTACATCATCTGCCATTACCACCAAAAGAGGTCATGGGTGATTTTATTTTGCCGACTTATATCACCGGCTGATACCATTTACGCGGTGGCTCATTGGGCCGATTTTTTTCTCCAACTAAAGATGGAAGAAATTTGTCAAACTGGCGATTCATTACAAATTAACAACGTCAGGCACCAAGGCTGCATGTTACCAAGTATTCAAGAGTTACGTGCACGAGGGCATCGCAGAAGGTTAAAGTTTGCTAATCTATTACAAGCTCACATTAGGAGCTACAAAATATATAAGTTTTTCATGTAAGTTGTTGAATTGAAGACTGGCTTATGCCTCCTACTCTGCAGCTTCTACTTCTTCAGCACCACCTGTGGGGGCCGTATCTGCCTGAGTCGGCTCATCATCTTGGATCTGGTGGCCCTTTTACACCCAGTCGATTGTCGTCAAAGCTTTGAAACTTGAGTCGCCAAGTACGATAGTGGACGAGTCAACATCAAGGGCAAAAGAACGTTTACGGCGAGGCGGTACGAGCTCAGAAAATTGATCCTTAGGTGGATCAATGCGCTTGTTCTCCATGGAGTATGCATTTTGATACCTTGATAAATCCAGCTCATCTACAAGAAGTGTGGCCAAAGGGCGGGTCTCTTTCATACAGGCGGCAAAATCTTCTTCAGAAAACTACGCACCGTTAATCTTGTATTCCGAAAACTCGCCCGCTAGCGCTGCCAGGTCTAACTCAGGCAGATAAGCTTTGGATCGAGCCAGGGCCGTATTGGCACCGACCCACTGAGGGATTGTTGATAGATGCTTTAGCATATCTTTAATATTTGACGGTGAATGTGGGAGGTTCTTCACCACCATAATTGCATATACAAATCCGGTGAACAGCTGCTCCACATATGTGAAGATTACTTTAAGCTTCTCTATTGGCTTCTGCACAAGATTGGTATCTTTTCGCCCTACAGAAAGGATGAATATCAGTTAAAGACGGCACCAGGGTTAAATATGAGTTTGAGCTGGGAATAATGATACAGTAAAACGTACCAAAGATGCTAGTAACCATATCATTCAGCTGTTTCTTCAAAGTGCGCAGCTCATTGGTAACAGATCCAAGACTTTTTTCTGCATCCTCAACACGTTTTAGAAGGGCGGCTCTTTCCTTGTCAAAATCAGCCTTAGTTTCACTAAGGAGATTATGTGCTTGACGCGCAGAGTCTTGATAGCGAGTCGCCAAAAGGTTTGCATCCATTGTGCGATTTTTCTGTTGCTTCAGTCGCCTTTGCAAGTCGACTACAACAGATTCTGTCTCACTTAAAGTATCCTGAACAAAACAAGGAATGGGAACAATTATTCAAGTCCCGAGCCGGTGCAAGCAAACGACCTGGCCCTTGGGGGCTACAACACTTACAAATCAATTTCTTACAAGTCCCATGCAGTTGCAATCAATCTACATGTCACTTGGGGGCTAATGTACCTTGTTTCTTTATTTCTTCCAATATTAAAAGACCCGGCTAATCTTAACAAGATGAGCCGGCCCTTGGGGGCTACAGGCGACAAGTTCTTCATTATGGACATCACATGAAGCCCCGGCTCATTATTTTCATAATGATTCGGCCCTTGGGGGCTACGAAAGGAAACTTATGTTACAAAAGATCCAGCTCATTATTTTCATAATGAACCGACCCTTAGGGGCTACGGTTGACACCAACAACTACATTGAAGAACCAGATCGTTATTTCATATTAAGCTGGTCCTTGGGGGCTATAATAATATATATGAATAACATTAAGGTAAAATTTTACCTCATACTTCTGCTTCATGATGCTGACCAAGTGCATCTCACTCTCTCGGCTCTCAGATAGCCGGGTTAGATATTGTTTATAGATATCACCAGTCTTCAAGGAAGAAAATTCGGGAAGTTCTAGCTTGGCTTTTCCTTTCCCCGAAAAATCCGGCCCATGTCTAGCCACGATCTTAGCCAGAGCAGATGAAGTTTCAGTAGCATGGAAGCTTTCTTTCACAACAACTACTTCCGTATTATCCTTGGCGGCTAATGAGGTGTCATCGCCAGCATGGGTCATAGGACTTGTAGGATGAGGAGGACTTGGCGGTTGAAAGGCTGCTTCAGTTGAAATACCTTGATCTTCAGCCGTTGTTTCCATAAAAACCGTCTCATTAGCATTTGTCCTCTCCACATCATGGTCTGGCTCAACATTCATTTCCGGGTTATCTTTACCCGATGGCTCAACATGAGTAGCCGCGTCATTTGGTGGCGGGTTTGGGACTTGGTGATCTGCGGCAGAGGAAGACAACCTGACCGTCTGTTTCCTCAAGATAGCTTTGGCTCTACAGTCATCAAACACAAATATTGATTTAAGAGAAAAGATATAAGCCATGAAAAGATACAAATAGAGACTTACCCACGGTTAATGGTGAAAGACGGAAGTTGTGTCGCCGTTGAGTCGCTAGATGAAGGCGGCGATTCCTGATAAAGCGAATTAGATGGGCTAAGAAGCTGCTTAAAAAGGTCGGCTTTTGGATGAGAAGCAGTAGGGCTATGTGGCACCTCAACGTGTTGCCTACGGGCAGTCGGTTCAAGAGACAAGTCGGGCGCCAACTCGCCCGAGCTGCTGCGAGTCTTGCACTTCGATTGACCGGTGTGTTGAGCTTTCTTCAAAAGAAAGTTGGGGTCTAAGTGAGCATCTGGATGAGAAAACTTAAATTTCCTAATGGCTTGTCTTGGCTTCCTTGGGATATATGTTTCTGACGAGTTGGAGGAAATCGAAATTACCTCAACATCGCCGGCTTGACTGGTTTCGGTGTTGTCCTGGGAAGAGGGAGCATCAGCAAGAGCAATGAATAAACGGCCAAGCGAGTCAAGTTCTACCTCAGATTCTTCTCCCAATGATGACTCATGAGCCAGGTCATCCATCTGACCTGACGAAGGGGCAGGAGCCTTGGGTGTAACTTTCCAGAAGTTAGAATCTGCCTGCAGCAACATAAACCGGATAATAAATATGGCAGGTCAAAAAATGATTGACAAACAAATGAAATGAGTTTGTAAAAAGTTAATACCGGAGGAACTGGATTCTTCAGATAAAATGGAGCTAGTCTGGTAATGCTACACTTCTCCTTTGAGTCGGAAAAGAACCTCTTAGTAGCTTTGTTGATGGCTTCATCAGTCATATTTTTCTTGTTGAAGCGTTGAGCGTCATTTAACTCACCCGTGTAATTGCACATCAAATCACCTCTTACACTGACGGGTTGGATTCGGCATGTTATCCAACACTGAATCAGGTCAATCCCAGTAAGGCCACGAGCAGTCAGAGCCCTTAATTTTGTGCGAACAGGCGCCAACAGGTCCCTCTCTTCATCAGTTGGCCAACCCGGGAATTCAGCGTGTCCACCGAGCCGTTCCAATCGAAAACCTGGCGAAGGATTCTGCCCTGCAGGGGCAGTGTTTCTGCAATAAAACCAAGTTTTGTTCCATCCTTTCGGATGACTCGCCAGTTTTAACTCAGGAAAAGGGTTGTTTTCCTCTTCTGGATAGAGATGCCTCCAAGTTCCACACTGGCGCCATGCTTGGTTTTAGTTGGACGGTTAAGATAGAAAAACTCCCTGAAGAGGGTCACAGACGACTCGATCTGAAGATATACTTCACATAATACTTGAAATTGACAGATATTGGTCATGGAATTAGGACCAATATCCTGAGGTTTGAGGTTGAAGAAATGTAAAAGATCCCTGAAGAATTTTGAGCTAGGGGGTCAAAAGCCTCTACGCAAGTGATCAGAAAAATGACAACTTCTCCTTGCTCATGCCGAGGATAAGGTTCTTCTTTAGGTGCTTGCCATCTTATGACCTTTCGAGCCGGCAAAAGACCTTGACTCACAAAGTTTTCTAGGGTGAGCGTAGACTCCTAGGATCTGACCCAACCACAGACTTTGGTGTTTTGGGGGGCCATGGCATTTTTCAGATCAGCTACAAAGTTGATGGAAAAATAAGCTGGTATATATTTTGAGTCGCCAGCAAAATTACGACTTAAAGATAAGAGGAAGTGATTCATGAATAAGCCGGGTTATCAACAATGAGTGGTTAATTTGTAAACCGTCAAGTTGAGCAGGTAAATGATCAAGCCGGCAATCATGCAAAGTGAGAGGCAGAACGAATCTACAAAGACTTAGCGAATTTGTTCGCCTACCAACAGTTTTCTACTGAGATATACATTTGGATGGATCTAATAAATGTAGAAAAACAAACAAAAATGCCCTAGAGGCAACGGAGAAGTCAAAGGTAGAGCATTCTTAAGGGACTTTTTGATGATTTTTTTGGATCTATTACTCTGTAAAAAAAGGTTGCGGGAATTGAACTAAAGCAGGTTTGCTACAAGAATATAGAGTAATTGGATCTACTGCAACTACCAAATGATGAACTCGAAAGAATGACGATGAACTACGAAGAAACAAAGCAAAACCCTAGAGGAGAAATGAGATTTACCGGAGTCAAGCAGAAGGAATGTGGCGGCAGCTGTGTCCCCTGAGGTGGCCGCGGACAGATTTCGGCGAAGACGGCAGCTCGATCCGGTACACCAATATGGCACTAGAGCTCTGGTGACCTCGAGGGTTGGCTTGGCATCGGGAGGAAGAAGAAGCGGAAAAGAAGAGGAAGGAGTCTGTGGCCTATTTATAAGGGGAGAGCCTGAAGAGGCGCACTAGAAAAAATAACTGCTACCGTAATAAGTGCCTATGGATGTGCTTCGATTCCCGTGCTTGACCAAATTTGACGCCCGTTTAAAAAGATTCATTATGATGACATGAGGCTGTGAGCAACTGACAAGATGACGTCATGACAAAGGGAAGTAGAAAACATGCTAAGTCTTACAAACAGAAACGAATGACCCGGAGATAGAGACGCCGGCTCAGGAACATATTTTTAATAAATTGTGACATGTTTGTTTTCTTTTTTCAGAAGTAGAGTTTGGCATGAATAAATTCATGTCAAACTGGGGGCTAATGTTAGGGATATACCCCACGGATAACCGCCATATAGGTATAACCCGACCTTGCACGATGGCGGCTTACGAAGACAGGGACTACCACGTCATAATGGGCCCATGTTGAAGAGATGGTGACTTAACACATGGAGGGCGGTTTACTTTGGTTCGGCTTGTGGGCTGGATGAAGCAGGACGACTTGGAGGGTAAGATGATATGCTGTTACTTATAAGGCAAGATGAATAGGAGTTGGATTAAGTCACATGTCTTTGTATGACCCGGACTCTGTTGTAACCTTCGGGTCTCTACCTATATATATAAAGGGGAACCCGGAGGAGAAAGATCAAGTAAGAAGAAACCCTCGAGAGCTAGGTTAGCGATTCCTCACCCTTGTAATCGAGATCATCATCAATATACAAAAAGCAGGACGTAGGCTTTTACCTCCATTGGAGGGGCCGAACCTGGGTAAACTCTTGTCTCTCACTTCCGATCAACCCCTTCAAGTCACCACCTAGTTGTGATGGCCCAACACCTAAGTCCTTTCACGAGGGCATCTGCCGTGAAAAAACCACAACAACAACCGTACAAGAACAGGCATACAAAACCCAACAATGCAGGTGTCGGTCACCAGCGTGTCTAGATGAGTCGTAGCAAGCTACACCGACTCCATTACACCGCATGACATTTCCCCGTAGGGACAAACGCATCAGCAAAGAAGGATACATACTGGTCAATCAATGTGTCCGAAGTAGTAGCAAGCTACCAGGGCTCAGTGGAAGCACACAGAGGCATTTCCCTGTAAAGAAGGCTACCATAGGCATACAACTAGGTATCGAATCCCGCACATACCAATGCATTTCAACCATACATGCAATATGCATGATATGTGTTGATACAACATGGCATCACAACATAACTCTACAACATAACATTTATTTAGAAGGCTCCAGAGAGCCAACATAGTATAATGTTACAAGCAGGGGGTCACATGACCCAACATTCAGAGCATACAAAGAACAAGTAGAAGTTAAACATGTCTAGGTACAAACATCTACTAAAAACGACTGGAAGAGCCTGAAAATCTACAACGACCCTCCCAAAGGAGCCAGACTGCTATCTGGGTTCCCAAGCTATTCGTCGATGTCAACGTCAAGAAGAAAACGTAAAGTGAACAACGTCTATCTCCGCAAAAATGTAAATAAGCAACAATGAGTATGAAGGTACTCAGCAAGACTTACATCAGAACTAACTACGCATGCATCATGTATCAAGGAACGAGTTGGTGGGCTTTACTGCAGAAATGGCAGCTTTGACATTTGGCTAACCTGAACTACGACAAAGTATCCCCCCCTTGTTGGAAATATGCCCTAGAGGCAATAATAAAATGGTTATTATTATATTTCCTTGTTCATGATAATTGTTTATTATCCATGCGATAATTGTATTGACTGGAAACTCAAATACATGTGTGGGTACATAGACAACAATGTGTCCCTAGTAAGCCTCTGATGGACTAGCTCGTTGATCAAAGATGGCTATGGTTTCCTAGTCATAGACATGAGTTGTCATTTGATAACGAGATCACATCATTAGGAGAATGATGTGATGGACAAGACCCAAGCTATGAACGTAGCATATGATCGTATCAGTTTATTGCTATTGTTTTCTGCATGTCAAGTATAGGTTCCTATGACCATGAGATCATGTAACTCACTGACACCAGAGGAGTACCTTGTGTGTATAAAACGTCACAACGTAACTGGGTGACTATAAAGATGCTCTACAGGTATCTCCGAGGGTGTCTGTTGAGTTGGCATTGATCAAGACTGGGATTTGTTACTCCGTGTGACGGAGAGGTATCTCAGGGCCCACTCAGTAATACAACATCACATGAGCTTGCAAGCAAAGTGACTAAAGAGTTAGCCACGGGATTTTGTATTACGGAACGAGTAAAGAGACTTGCCGGTAACGAGATTGAACTAGGTATGGAGATACCGACGATCGAATCTCGGGCAAGTAACATACCGATAAACAAAGGGAACTGCGTATGGGATTAACTGAATCCTTCACAGAGAGGTTCAGCCGATAAAGATCTTCGTAGAATATGTAGGAGCCAATATGGGCATCCAGGTCCCGCTATTGGTTATTGATCGTAGAGGTGTCTCGGTCATGTCTACATAGTTCTCGAACCCGCAGGGTCTGCACACTTAACGTTCGGTGACGATTTGTTATTATTGAGTTATGTATGTTGGTGACCGAAGGTTGTTCGGAGTCCTGGATGAGATCCCGGAGGTCACGAGGAGCTCTAGAATGGTCCGGAGGTAAAGATTGATCTATAGGAAGTTCCGTGTTGGTCATCGGAAAAAGTTCGGGCGTCACCGGTAACGTACCAGGGGTGCCGGGGGTCCACCGGAAGGGGCCCACCCACCCCGAGGGGCCACATGGGCTGAAGAGGTGGCGCACCAGCCCCTGGTGGGCTGGGCAGCCAGTCCCTAGAAGCCCATGCGCATGGGGGTAGGTGGGAGGTGGGCTAAGGGAGAGGGACTCCTCCCTAGGGCCTCCACCTCCCTTGTGGGAGGTGGACTCTCCCCCCTTGGCCGATCGGCCAGCCCTAGGGTTTCCCCTAGGGCTGACACTCCTCCTCCCCTCCCTGTTGGAAATATGCCCTAGAGGCAATAATAAATTGGTTATTATTATATTTCCTTGTTCATGATAATCGTTTATTATCCATGCTATAATTGTATTGATTGGAAACTCAAATACATGTGTGGGTACATAGACAACACTGTGTCCCTAGTAAGCCTCTAGTTGACTAGCTTGTTGATCAAAGATGGTTAAGGTTTCCTAGCCATGGACATGAGATGTCATTTGATAACGGGATCACATCATTAGGAGAATGATGTGATGGACAAGACCCAAACTGTAAACGTAGCATTTGATCGTGTCAGTTTATTGCTATTGTTTTCTGCATGTCAAGTATCTGTTCCTTTGACCATGAGATCATGCAACTCACTGACACCGGAGGAATACCTTGTGTGTATCAAACGTCGCAACGTAACTGGGTGACTATAAAGGTGCTCTACAGGTATCTCCGAGGGTGTCTGTTGGGTTGGCATGGATCAAGACTGGGATTTGTTACTCCGTGTGACGGAGAGGTATCTCAGGGCCCACTCGGTAATACAACATCATAATGAGCCTTGCAAGCAATGTGACTAAAGTGTTAGCCACGAGATCTTGTATTACGGAACGAGTAAAGAGACTTGCCGGTAACGAGATTGAACTAGGTATAGAGATACCGACGATCGAATCTCGGGCAAGTAACATACCGAAGAACAAAGGGAACAGCATACGGGATTAACTGAATCCTTGACATAGAGGTTCGACCGATAAAGATCTTCGTAGAATATGTAGGAGCCAATATGGGCATCCAGGTCCCGCTATTGGTTATTGGCCGTAGAGGTGTCTCGGTCATGTCTACATAGTTCTCGAACCCGCAGGGTCTACACACTTAACGTTTGGTGACGATTAGTATAATTGAGTTATTATGTTGGTGACCGAAAGTTGTTCGGAGTCCCGGATAAGATCCCGGACATGACGAGGATCTCCGGAATAGTCCGGAGGTAAAGATTGATATATGTGATAATAGTGTTTTGATCTCCGGAAGAGTTCCGAAGTTCACCGGAAGAGGTTCCGGATGTTTACCGAAGTGTTCGGGTGCAGCAACACTTTATATGAGCCAAAGGGATAAAGCCCACAAGGTATTGGAAAGTGCAAAAGTGGTTTTGCTGCCGCGTAAGCGGTACTACCGCTTGGTGAAGCGGTACTACCGCCAGAGCGGTACTACCGCTTGTGTGAAGCGGTACTACCGCCCGAGCGGTACTACCGCTTGTGTGAAGCGGTACTACCGCTTGTGCGCGGCTGTGCACGGTTCGGCAGGGATCCGAGTTGGACTCTTTCCCTGCGGGCCAAACCGACCTTGTGCGGGCAAAACCGACCCGGAGGAGGCTTTTACTCCAAGTTTAGACCCCAAGGCTCAACATATAAATAGAGGGGCAGGGCTAGCACACGGGACACATCAGGATTTCCCAAGCCGTGTGCCGGCAACCCTAGCCCTCTAGTTCCTCCGTCATAATCTCCGTAGTGCTTGGCGAAGCCCTGCAGAGATTGTTCCTCACCACCATCACCACGCCGTCGTGCTGCTGGAACTCAACCACTACTTCACCATCGCTCGCTGGATCGAGGAGGTGAAGGCGTCATCAAGCCGTACGTGTGTTGAACGCGGAGGTGCCGTCCGTTCGGCACTAGATCGGAAGGATCGTGATTGGATCGCGGGACGCTCGGCGATTTGGATCGCGAAGACGTTCGACTACATCAACCGCGTTTATTAACGCTTCCGCTTAGCGATCTACAAGGGTATGTAGATTCACTCTCCCTCTCGTAGATGCTCATCACCATGGATAGATCTTGCGTGTGCGTAGGAATTTTTTTGTTTCCCATGCAACGTTCCCCAACAGTGGCATCTGAGCTAGGTCTATGCGTAGATGAGATCTCGAGTAGAACACAAACGAGTTGTGGGCGTGGATGTATACATATTGCTTGCCGTTACTAGTTGATACTTGATTCCGCGGTATTGTGAGATGAAGCGGCCCGGACCGACATTACGCGTACGCTTACGCGAGACTGGTTTCACCGCTGCGTGCACTTGTTGCATAAAGGTGACTGGCGGGTGTCTGTCTCTCTCACTTTAGTTGAATCGGTTCAATGAAGAGGGTTCTTTTAGAAGATCAAAAAGCAATCACTACACCACGTTGTGGTTTTGCGTAGGTAAGAATCGTTCTTGCTAGATACCCGTAGCAGCCACGTAAAATTTGCAACAACAATTAGAGGACGTCTAACTTGTTTTTGCAGGGTATGTTGTGATGTGATATGGCCAATTACATGATGAGATATATGTGATGTATGAGATGATCATGTATTGTATAGAATATCACGACTTGCATGTCGATGAGTACGGCAACTGGCAGGAGCCATAGAGTTGTCTTTAATTATTGTATGACCTGCGTGTCAATCATTAAGCGCTATGTAATGCTTTACTTTATCGCTAAACGTTAGCTATAGTCGTGGAAGCAACAGTCGGCGCGACAACCTTATGGCGACACGTTGATGGAGATCAAGATGATGGAGATCATGGTGTCATGCCGGTGACGATGGAGATCATGCCGGTGCTTTGGAGATGGAGATCAAAAGCACAAGTTCATGGCCATATCATGTCACTTATGATTTGCATGTGATGTTAATCCTTTTATGCATCTTATTTTGCTTAGGACGACGGTAGCATTATAAGGTGATCCCTCACTTAAATTTCAAGATAAATTGTGTTCTCCCCAAGTGTGCACCGTTGCGAAAGTTCGTCGTTTCGAGACACGCCGTGATGATCGGGTGTGATAGACTCTACGTTCGCATACAACGGGTGTAAGCCATGTTACACGTGCGGAACACTCGGGTTAAACTTGACGAGCCTAGCATGTACAGACATGGCCTCGGAACACAAGAGACCGAAAGGTCGAACATGAGTCATATAGTAGATATGATCAACATGAAGATGTTCACCATTGAAACCACCTCAACTCACGTGATGATCGGACTTGAGTTGGTGGATTTGGATCATGTTACACTCGAATGACCGGAGGGATGTCAATTTGAGTGGGAGTTTTTTAAAATATGATTAACTAAACTCATTATCTAAGAACAATAGTCTAAGTTGTCTTTGCTATATTTATGTTGTAGATCATGGCTCGCGCAGTAGCACCCCTGAATTTTAATGCGTTCCTAGAGAAAGCTAAGTTGAAAGATGATGGAAGTAACTTTGTGGACTGGGCCCGTAATCTAAGGATTATCCTTACGGCTTCCCAGAAGGCTTATGTCCTTGATGCACCGCTTGGTGATCCACCCGCTCCAGTTGAGTCTCTAGACGTTGTGAACGCCTGGCAGGCTCGTTCTGATGATTACTCAATAGTTCAATGTGCAATGTTGTATGGCTTAGAACCGGGACTTCAAAGACGTTTTGAACGTCATGGAGCATATGAGATGTTCCAGGAGTTGAAGTTTATCTTTCAGAAGAATCCCCGGATCGAGAGATATGAGATCTCCGATAAGTTCTATGCTTGCAAGATGGAGGAGAACGGGTCTATCAGTGATCACGTGCTCAGAATGTCTGGGTACTCCACCCGTCTGGCTGAGTTAGGGATGCCCCTTCCGCCAGAGGCTATCACTGACAGAGTTCTTCAATCATTGCCACCTAGCTACAAGAGCTTCGTGTTGAACTATAACATGCACGGGATGAACAAGTCAGTCGCCGAGCTGTTTGCGATGCTGAAAGCCGCTGAGTCTGAAATTCAGAAGGAGCATCAAGTGTTGATGGTCAATAAAACCACTAGTTTCAAGAAAAATGGCAAGGGTAAGAAGGGTAACTCCAAGAAGAGTGGCAAAGCAGTTGCTCCTCTCGTGAAGAAACCCAAGGCTGGACCCAAACCAGAAACTGTGTGTTTTCATTGCAAGGGAACTGGACACTGGAAGCGGAATTGCCCCAAGTATTTGGCTGACAAGAAGGCGGCCAACAACAAACAAGGTATATATGATATACATGTTATTGATGTGTACCTTACCAACTCTCGTTGTAGTGCCTGGGTATTTGATACCGGTGCGGTTGCTCATATTTGCAACTCAAAACAGGAACTGCGGAATAGACGGAGGCTGGCAAAGGACGAAGTGACGATGCGCGTGGGAAATGGTTCCAAGGTTGATGTGATCGCCGTCGGCACGCTCGCTCTTCGATTACCGTCGGGATTAGTGATGAACCTAAATAAGTGTTATTTGGTGCCTGCGTTAAGCATGAACATTATATCTGGATCTTGTTTATTGCGAGACGGTTACTCATTTAAATCAGAGAATAATGGTTGTTCTATTTATATGAGTAATATCTTTTATGGTCATGCACCCGATGTGAGGGGTTTATTCTTATTTAATCTCGATAGTAATGATACACATGTTCATAACATTGATGCCAAAAGATGTAGAATTGATAATGATAATACCACTTTCTTGTGGCACTGCCGTTTAGGTCATATTGGCGTAAAACGCATGAAGAAGCTCCATGCTGATGGACTTTTGGAGTCACTTGATTTTGAATCACTTGACACATGTGAGCCATGCCTCATGGGCAAGATGACTAAAACGCCGTTCTCTGGAATAATGGAACGGGCAAGTGACTTATTGGAAATCATACATACTGATGTGTGCGGTCCGATGAGTATTGAGGCGCGCGGTGGTTATCGTTACTTTCTCACCTTCACTGATGACTTAAGTAGATATGGGTATATTTACTTAATGAAACACAAGTCTGAAACATTTGAAAAGTTCAAACAATTTCAGAGTGAAGTTGAGAATCATCGTAACAAGAAGATTAAATTCCTACGATCTGATCGAGGAGGAGAATATCTGAGTTATGAGTTTGGCAGTCACTTAAGACAGTGTGGAATTGTTTCACAATTGACACCGCCTGGAACACCACAGCGTAATGGTGTGTCCGAACGTCGTAATCGAACCTTATTGGATATGGTGCGATCTATGATGTCTCTTGCCGATTTGCCACTATCGTTTTGGGGTTATGCATTAGAGACAGCTGCATTCACTTTAAATAGGGCACCATCGAAATCCGTTGAGACGACGCCATATGAACTTTGGTTTGGCAAGAAGCCAAAACTGTCGTTTCTTAAAGTTTGGGGGTGTGATGCTTATGTCAAAAAGCTTCAGCCTGAAAAGCTGGAACCCAAAGCGGAGAAATGCGTCTTCATAGGATACCCAAAAGAGACAGTTGGGTATACCTTCTATCTCAGATCCGAAGGCAAAGTGTTTGTCGCTAAAAACGGAACATTTCTTGAGAAAGAGTTTCTCTCGAAAGAATTGAGTGGGAGGAAGATAGAACTTGATGAGGTTGTTGAACCTTTACTTCAACCTGAGAGTAGCGCAGCGCAGAAAGTTGTTTCTGTGGAGCCTACATTAGCTGAAGAGGAAGTTAATGATGATGATCATGAAGCTTTGGATCAAGTTGCTATCAAACCTCGTAGGTCGACAAGGACGCGTACTGCTCCCGAGTGGTACGGCAACCCTGTCTTAGACATCATGTTGTTAGACAACGATGAACCTACGAGCTATGGAGAAGCGATGATGAGCCCGGATTCCGAGAAGTGGTTAGAGGCCATGAAATCCGAGATGGGATCCATGTATGAAAACAAAGTATGGACTTTGGAAGTATTACCTGAAGGGCGTAAGGCCATTCAGAACAAATGGATCTTTAAGAGGAAGACGGACGCGGACGGTAATGTCACCGTCTATAAAGCTCGACTTGTGGCAAAGGGTTTTTCACAAGTTCAAGGAGTTGACTACGATGAGACCTTCTCACCCGTAGCGATGCTTAAGTCCGTCAGAATCATGTTAGCAATAGCTGCCTTTTTCGATTATGAAATTTGGCAGATGGATGTCAAAACAGCGTTCCTTAACGGTTACCTTAAGGAAGAGTTGTATATGATGCAACCAGAAGGTTTTGTCGATCCAGAGAATGCTGACAAAGTTTGCAAACTCCAGCGATCCATTTATGGACTGGTGCAAGCATCTCGGAGTTGGAATCTTCGTTTTGATGAGGTGATCAAAGCGTTCGAGTTTATACAAGTTTACGGAGAAGCTTGTATTTACAAGAAAGTGAGTGGGAGCTCTATAGCGTTTCTAATATTATATGTGGATGACATATTGCTGATTGGAAACAATATAGAAATGCTGGAAAGTGTAAAGGAATATTTGAACAAGAGTTTTTCAATGAAGGACCTAGGAGAAGCTGCTTTCATATTAGGCATCAAGATCTATAGAGATAGATCAAGACGTTTAATAGGACTTTCACAAAGCACATACCTTGATAAGATTTTGAAGAAGTTCAAAATGGATCAGTCCAAGAAGGGGTTCTTGCCTGTTTTGCAAGGTGTGAAGTTGAGTAAGACTCAATGCCCAGTGACTGCAGAAGATAGAGAAAAGATGAGTGTCATCCCCTATGCTTCAGCCATAGGCTCTATCATGTATGCAATGCTGTGCACAAGACCCGATGTCAGCCTTGCCATAAGTATGGCCGGAAGGTTTCAAAGTGATCCAGGAATGGAACACTGGACGGCGGTCAAGAATATCCTGAAGTACCTGAAAAGGACTAAGGACATGTTTCTCGTTTATGGAGGTGATCAAGAGCTCGTCGTAAAGGGTTACGTCGATGCAAGCTTTGACACTGATCCGGATGACTCTAAGTCGCAAACCGGATACGTATTTATTCTTAATGGGGGTGCGGTTAGCTGGTGCAGTTCCAAGCAAAGCGTGGTAGCTGATTCTACATGCGAAGCGGAGTACATCGCAGCCTCGGAGGCAGCGAAGGAAGGTGTCTGGATGAAGGAGTTCATGACAGATCTTGGAGTAGTGCCTAGTGCGCTTAACCCAATGACTCTGTTTTGTGATAACACTGGTGCCATTGCTCTAGCCAAGGAACCAAGATTTCACAAGAGGACCAGACACATAAAACGACGTTTCAATTCCATCCGCGATTACATCAAGGAGGACGACATAAATATTTGCAAAGTACACACGGATCTAAATGTTGCAGATCCGATGACTAAACCTCTTCCAAGGGCTAAACATGAACAACACCAGAACTGCATGGGTGTTCGATTCATTACAATGTAAATCACATAGTGATGTGAACTAGATTATTGACTCTAGTGCAAGTGGGAGACTGTTGGAAATATGCCCTAGAGGCAATAATAAATTGGTTATTATTATATTTCCTTGTTCATGATAATCGTTTATTATCCATGCTATAATTGTATTGATTGGAAACTCAAATACATGTGTGGGTACATAGACAACACTGTGTCCCTAGTAAGCCTCTAGTTGACTAGCTTGTTGATCAAAGATGGTTAAGGTTTCCTAGCCATGGACATGAGATGTCATTTGATAACGGGATCACATCATTAGGAGAATGATGTGATGGACAAGACCCAAACTGTAAACGTAGCATTTGATCGTGTCAGTTTATTGCTATTGTTTTCTGCATGTCAAGTATCTGTTCCTTTGACCATGAGATCATGCAACTCACTGACACCGGAGGAATACCTTGTGTGTATCAAACGTCGCAACGTAACTGGGTGACTATAAAGGTGCTCTACAGGTATCTCCGAGGGTGTCTGTTGGGTTGGCATGGATCAAGACTGGGATTTGTTACTCCGTGTGACGGAGAGGTATCTCAGGGCCCACTCGGTAATACAACATCATAATGAGCCTTGCAAGCAATGTGACTAAAGTGTTAGCCACGAGATCTTGTATTACGGAACGAGTAAAGAGACTTGCCGGTAACGAGATTGAACTAGGTATAGAGATACCGACGATCGAATCTCGGGCAAGTAACATACCGAAGAACAAAGGGAACAGCATACGGGATTAACTGAATCCTTGACATAGAGGTTCGACCGATAAAGATCTTCGTAGAATATGTAGGAGCCAATATGGGCATCCAGGTCCCGCTATTGGTTATTGGCCGTAGAGGTGTCTCGGTCATGTCTACATAGTTCTCGAACCCGCAGGGTCTACACACTTAACGTTTGGTGACGATTAGTATAATTGAGTTATTATGTTGGTGACCGAAAGTTGTTCGGAGTCCCGGATAAGATCCCGGACATGACGAGGATCTCCGGAATAGTCCGGAGGTAAAGATTGATATATGTGATAATAGTGTTTTGATCTCCGGAAGAGTTCCGAAGTTCACCGGAAGAGGTTCCGGATGTTTACCGAAGTGTTCGGGTGCAGCAACACTTTATATGAGCCAAAGGGATAAAGCCCACAAGGTATTGGAAAGTGCAAAAGTGGTTTTGCTGCCGCGTAAGCGGTACTACCGCTTGGTGAAGCGGTACTACCGCCAGAGCGGTACTACCGCTTGTGTGAAGCGGTACTACCGCCCGAGCGGTACTACCGCTTGTGTGAAGCGGTACTACCGCTTGTGCGCGGCTGTGCACGGTTCGGCAGGGATCCGAGTTGGACTCTTTCCCTGCGGGCCAAACCGACCTTGTGCGGGCAAAACCGACCCGGAGGAGGCTTTTACTCCAAGTTTAGACCCCAAGGCTCAACATATAAATAGAGGGGCAGGGCTAGCACACGGGACACATCAGGATTTCCCAAGCCGTGTGCCGGCAACCCTAGCCCTCTAGTTCCTCCGTCATAATCTCCGTAGTGCTTGGCGAAGCCCTGCAGAGATTGTTCCTCACCACCATCACCACGCCGTCGTGCTGCTGGAACTCAACCACTACTTCACCATCGCTCGCTGGATCGAGGAGGTGAAGGCGTCATCAAGCCGTACGTGTGTTGAACGCGGAGGTGCCGTCCGTTCGGCACTAGATCGGAAGGATCGTGATTGGATCGCGGGACGCTCGGCGATTTGGATCGCGAAGACGTTCGACTACATCAACCGCGTTTATTAACGCTTCCGCTTAGCGATCTACAAGGGTATGTAGATTCACTCTCCCTCTCGTAGATGCTCATCACCATGGATAGATCTTGCGTGTGCGTAGGAATTTTTTTGTTTCCCATGCAACGTTCCCCAACACTCCCTCCTATATATAGTGGAGGTTTTGAGGGCAGCCTCCACCTAAAAAAGCCACGTGCTTCCCTCTCTCCCTCTAGATCGTTTTCTCCACTAGATCGGTTCGGTAGAGCTCGGTGAAGCCGTGCCGGATCAGTTCACCACCACCGCCACCATGCCGTTGTCCTGCCAGAGAACTCATCTACCTCTCCGCCCTCGCTTGCTGGATCAAGGAGGCGGATATCGTCATCGAGCCATTGATGACCCGCAATTATAGGGGATCAATCGTAGTCCTTTCGATAAGTAAGAGTGTCGAACCCAATGAGGAGCAGAAGGAAATGACAAGCGGTTTTCAGCAAGGTAATTTCTGCAAGCACTGAAATTGTAGGTAACAGATAGTTTGATAGCAAGATAATTGCTAACGAGCAAGTAACGATAACGGTAAGTAAGGTGCAGCAAGGTAGTCCAATCCTTTTGTGGCAAAGGACAGGCCAGAACAATCTCTAGTAATAGGCAAAGTGTTCTTGAGGGTACACGGGAATTTGATCTAGTCACTTTTATCATGTTGGTTTGATTCGTGTTCGCTACTTTGATAATTTGATATGTGGGTGTACCGGTGCTTGGGTGCTATTCTTACTTGAACAACCTCACACTTATGATTAACCCCCTCGCAAGCATATGCAACTACGAGAAAAGTATTAAGATAAAATCTAACCATAGCATTAAACGTTTGGATCCAAATCAGCCCCTTACGAAGTAGCGCATAAACTAGGGTTTAAGCTTCGATCACTCTATCAACCCATCATCTAATAACAACTCCACAATGCATTCCCTTAGGCCCATGAATGGTGAAGTGTCATGTAGTCGACATTCACATGACACCACTAAGGGAATCACAACATACATATCATCAAAATATCGAACACATATCAAATTCACATGATTACTTGCAACATGACTTCTCACGTGACCTCAAGAACAAAGGTCACTACTCACAAATAATAATCATGCTCAAGATCAAAGGGGTATTGAATAGCATAATGGATCTAAACTTATAATCTTCCACCAAATAAACCATATAGTAATCAACTACGCAAGGTAATCAACACTACTAGTCACCCACAGGTACCAATCTGAGGTTCCAATACAAAGATTGAACACAAGAGATGAACTAGGGTTTGAGAGGAGATGGTGTTGTTGAAGATGTTGATGAAGATTGGCCTCCCAAAGATGAGAGGGGTGTTGGTGATGAGGATGGCTTCGATTTCCCCCTTCGGGAGGGAAGTTCCTTCGGCGGAATCGCTCCGCCGAAGGGCAATAGTGCTCATGCCCATGTTCCGCCTCGAGGCGGCGGCGCTTCGTCCCGAAAATCATCCTGTGACTTTTTCTAGGTCAAATGTGACTATATACCAGAAGATGGGCACCGGAGGTGGGCCGAGGAGGCCACAACCCATCAGGGCGCGTCCTGGTGGGTTGTGCCCACCAGGTTGGCCCCCTCCGGTAATTTTCTGCTCCAGTATTTTTTATTTAATACAAAAATAATCTCCGTAAAATTTCAGCTTCATTGGAGTTGTGCAGAATAGGTATCTCTGATGTGCTTTTCTTGGGTCCAGAATTCCAGCTGCCGGTATTCTCCCTCTTTGTGTAAACCTTGCATATTATGAGAGAAAAGGCATTAGAATCACCCCCTAAAGCATTATTATTCAACAAAACATAGTAAATAATAGTAGGAAATCATGATGCAAAATGGATGTATCAACTCCCCCAAGCTTAGACCTCACTTGTCCTCAAGCGAAAGCCGATATTGAAAACCATGTCCACATGATTTGAGAGAGAGGTGTCGATAAAAACAAAATATGGACATAGAAGCATCATGCTTATTAATATAATAGCAACAAACTCTATTATAAAACTTATTCAATATATTTTTATCATATAACTTCTCATGAACAAGTAACAATTCATCACAACATAGAAGTATGAAGCATAAACCTTATTGAAAACCAACAAACTATGTTCTCACTCAACTTTGCAACTACAATTCATCATATTTTCAGGAAGGGGCTCATGTTGGAGCCTTTTGGCAAGTCCACATACTCAACCATCATTTAGTCTTCTATGATTGCTAACACTCACAGCATACCCATGAACAAAAAGTTTCAACCGGACACATAGGAAGATAGGGGCTTATAGTTTCGCCTCCCAACGTATTCACCTCAAGGGTAATGTCAACAATAATAACTCATACCAACTCATATCCAACTGGATATATGTGCCTAGATCTTTTCTCACCACATGATGCTTGAAAAAGGAAAAAGTAAAAAGGAATAGGGAAGAATACTTTGACTCTTGCATAAAAGCAAATGCATAAAAGTAAAAGATAGTCCCTTCGCAGACGGAAGCAGAGGTTGTCATGCGCCTTTTTGGTTTGTATGCCCAATCCCTTAATGTAAAAGAACGTCACGCTATATTGCCCCCTATGATAGCAACCTTTATTATGTAGTCCGTGACTTTTATTACTTTGCCATCATAAGTTCGTATAGCGCTCAATTTTCTCTTACACTAATTGATCAAAACACTTTTAGAAGCAATTTTTATTGCCTTTTTGCACCGATGACAATTGACTTGAAGGACCTTTCTCGATCCATAGGTAGGTATGGTGGACACTCAAAGAATGAATTTGGGTTTGGGTTTTTGGATGCACAAGTAGTATCTCTGCTTAATGCGGAATTTTTGGCTAGCAAAGATATTGAGCAAGCACCACATGTTGAAGGATCTATGACAATATAACTTCTATATGGATATGAACAAGCATAAATCATTACGTTGTCTTCCTTGTCCAATGCCAATAATTTTGACATATAATATTTGATGGGGGCTCACAATCATAAAATATGTCCAAGATAGTGTATTTGCATGTGAATCTTCTCTTCCCTTATTAATTCTTTCATGAATTGCATCATTGACCAATGCTATGTTTGTCAATCTCCAACAATTTTACTACTTATACTTTTCCTTATGTGATGTCATTACTCACCATAAGATTAGCATATGATTCTTTTCCTTTATTTTGATTGCAACAAGAGAGTAGAGAGGCAAAAACTCAAACTAAACTTTATTATATAACTCTCACTCAATTACATAGATAGATAGGCCACGAAACTAACACACGAAAATAGATCATGCTAAACTTTTATTCAACTAAAGCAAAGGGAAACTAAAGATCGAACTAAAAATAGGTAAAGGTGAATAAAAGTGGTGGTGATACGATACCGGGGCACCTCCCCCAAGCTTGGCTCAAGCCAAGGGGAGTGCCCATACCCGTGTGCTCAAGTCTCCTTTGGTGGTGGTGATGAACAAGGTGGTGGTGATGATGTAGTAGGCTTGTCCTCCAGCTTCCAGGGCAAGGGCTCCCCATCAAAAGTTGACGCAAGAGTCCCCCGAGTCTTGCAACTGGCAGCTAAACTCATACCTTTAAATCTTGCTTCATATTAAAAAACCTGGTTTTGAAGATCATAAACTTGACTTTGCAGAAAATTGATTTGCTCGTTGAGGGTGGAGATGATGTCCTTCACAGACCGTCCATCCACCATCTGATCACGGGTGAATTCCGTGATCATGGAGTGATTGGCACTAAGTCCACGCTCCACCATCTTCTGGCACTTGAAGATTTCCTGTTCCACCGCCTCGAGCCTAGCCTCCACACTTCCGGTCTTCTTGGGTCCCTGAACATCGCGGATGTGGAGCACCCCCTCACGCATCTCAATGGCTTGAGGGTGCTTTATCACCTCCGACAGGTACGGGTTGATGACCTTCTTAAAGAACTTGTCCTTGGAGGAGCTTGGTGGAGCCATGGAGATCTAGATCTGACGAGAAAACAGCAAGAAACAAGAACAAAGGATTTTTCTATGATGCGGTTGTCAAAACAGTCGGGGGTATATATAGAGAATTTTTATTCTTGGGAAACAAGCATATGGAAGGAAAACGGAGTCGGGAAGGTGTCCGAGGTGGGCATAACCCACTAGGGCACGCCCAGGGGTGCCTGACGTGCCCTAGTGTATCGTGCTCACCTGTAACACCCCAAAAATTTAACCATGTTTTGTTAATTAAGATTTTGCCAGGAAATTAAGATTTTTCTTTTTGGAGTTTTCCTATGACTTCAAAGCCACTTCTTTTGTCTGAATTTCAAAAATTTCTTCTGTCCTATCTGAAAACTTTTGAATATTGTTGTGTGGCTTGTGTGTTTTATTTAATCATTTTATTTCACTCATTAAAACCAGTGGAATAATTTTTAAAAAAATAAAATTTGTCAAGATTTAATTCATTTAATAGCATTTTACCCAGTTTAAGAGCCTCAATTGCACTGCAACTATTTTATAACTCCATTTATAAATTCCACAAAAATTTGTAGAAGTCATGTGATGTCCCTGGATCACATTTGTGCAAAAACCCAACTTGGTGTTTTGGAAAATTTGAGCAAACCATCCTCATCTCCATTCTGGTCCAGTTTGGTAGTTTGTACTGCAACCCCATTTTATCTTGCCCTATTTGCCCTTGGGATTTTTCCTGCTTTTAGTCCACCCTATCAATCCCTTAAGTCTAGGAGATTGGACCCATTGGAATACTTTTGACACATGCAATAATAGCCTACATTTTCTGTCCAGAACTGTAGTTTTGCAAAACTTGCACTAAATAGTTTCTGTTTTTCTCAAACTAACCTTACCATCCTCTTATGGATCCAAAGAGACCCCAACCTGGAGATGTTGGTGGCCAGCAAGATGCTCTAGGTAGCCATGGCATTTTATCGAACACCTTGTGTGTCTGGCCAATTTTGACATGGTTCTGTGATTACTTTGTGCACTTGATCCCTTGACCCAACAACCATGTCCATTAGGCTTATTGCTTGCACCCTAACCGTCCTGTTAATTTGCAGCATCACCCAAGCCCTATAGCTAGCGCTGGCATTTCGTCGAACGCCTGGCGTGCGTGCACTGGGCGCGGCCAGAGCGCACGTTTTGCTCGTGCTGCTCCCGAGCCGCCGCGAACAGCTGCCGCCTCCCCCGCTCGTTCCATTCATCTCCCCTGTCTCCTGGTTCTGCCGCGACGCGCCAATACCCTGCCAGCCTTCCCCTCTGTAGCTCGTCGCCGTCCCCGCAAGCAGCCACTGCCGCCGCCAGAGCTTGCCACGGACGGCACCGCCCAAGCCACAACCGCTCGCCAGCTGCCCTCTGGAACAGGCCGAGCTCATCCGCGAGCTCGTCCGCTAGCGCCCGTCGCTGCCACGTCGCCCTGCAGCAACAGAACGTCGGTTCGCCGGCTATCTTATCCGCAGCCGCGGGAACCGGCCTCCCCGGGCTATAAATAGGACCCCATAGCCGCAGCGTATCTGCATGAGCCTCCTGGAAGCCGTAGCAAGCCGCCCCTAGCTCCAATTCAACCGGAGGCCGTCGTCCTCCCCAACTCCGGTAGCTTCGGCCGCCGCCTTGTTTCGGTCAAATTCGTCGTGACCAGGGTCCCTTAGCCCATCTATCGCCGCCATTAGCTTCACCTGGCCTCCACGAAGCCTCCCCACCTCTCAACCTCGACTGGGAGCCACCATAGGCCACTGCCCCAAATTACTCCCGAACCTCCGTCCGCCTCGGAGCTCACCGCCGACGAACCTACCCTCCCCTCCGGCCATGTCGACCACTGGGAGGACCGCCCTGAAGCAGCGGATCCATCCCCGCCATCGGAGCCCCATGAGAAGCCGCCGTTCACCGGCGGCGATCGCCGGAGACGCGTCCGTCTCTGTCCCAGGAAGAGGGAGGGAGAGAAGACTAGTCAAACCTGACCAGTGGGCCAGGCGGGCCCACTGTCAGTGACTAGCCAGTCTCGCATGCGCTGGATAAGTGAAGGCGTATTTTGCTTGGTGCGTTTCTCTTTTGCGAAAGCATAAAGTACAGGAGTACGTTTCCCCCTGCTCGAAAGCGTTTTCTGTTTCGAACCGTTTTCTTTTTCTAATTTATATTAAAAACAGATTTGACCCTAACTTTGACTGGCTATAACTTTTAAAATAAAACTCCGATTGATTTGATTCTTTTCCTACCTCTCTCAAATTTCATCTAGTTTATTTTCATATTTATTTGAAAATTTTCCGAGACAACTTTTTGTACTGTTTTTAATTTATGTGTTAATTTGATATTTCTCAAAATAGGAATTAAAGAGAGGAGAAAACTTTCGAAAGTTTTAAGATGCACTCTACCTCTCCACAACTTGAAGGCAAGCATTCTGAACCCTGGTATAATATTTGCTGTGGGTTATATGATGTGACTACAACACCAGATAAATTTGAAGCATGCATTATCCTATGTGATGTTGTGATCATGCTCGTGAGTGCATGATGGAAATTCCTTGCTGTTGGAATTATAATACTTCTGGCGGTATTCATCCTCTTATACCTCTCATGCCTACCGGAAGGGATCCGGAGGAGTTACTGTCTCGAGTAGACACGAGTTTGGTGCTGACATCTCGTTGGAGCGAGAATGGTCAGTGAGGCATGAAGGGGTATGGTGAGTGGTGATTTCTGTCTGATGTTGTGAAATTATGCTAATCATGCAGGAAACATTTTAACCTCCTGAGTCGACCGTAGATCGAGTCTTGTGCCAGTAACCCCCCATACTTGAATCGTGCTACCACTTGTCCCTGCCTCGGGTCGGGTACGGTTGAGTAAGTCGTCAACCCCTTTCCTTGCACACACCGTACAGAGAGGCCATAGTGAAAGATACCACTGATCACTGGTAGGCATGTCACTTGGTCCGGGGGCATGGGTGTTTTCGGTTGGAGCCGAAGGGGGTAGCTCCCCTAATTTGCGCGCGTTATAAATTTTGTGATCCCATGCTAATCGAGGTTGGAGCCTCCCCACTTAGAGTTTCGCTTAACGAGTGTCGTGGGTGATTCCAGGCACCGGTAAGTTAAGCTGGTGTGTGCAGGTCAGGCGTGTTTTCAACTCAAAGACCGTAAACGGAATTAGTCCCGGTGGACTAAAGGAATCCGTTACTTGTGGGTAAAGAGTACACCCTCTGCAGAGTTTATATCTATTCGAATAGCCATGTCCGCGGTTAAGGACTACAGTCTGGGATGGGTCAAGTGTCGGTCTTAGTGTCGGTCTTAGGAGGAAAAACTTCTAAACCGGAACATTTATCATGACGTGTGACAAATGATGATTATGACTATTATTATTGTGGACTAACCAATTTTAATAATGGTATTATTGAGTATCTTTGGGACGGTTCTACCTCCTGGATACTCGTTGTGATTATTCTTATATAAGCCCTTTATGTGGTGTCGCTCAGACGCCCGACTGTGGCATGCTTGTTATTTAATTTCCTTATAAGCCCTTTATGTGGTGTCTCTCAGACGCCCGACTGTGGCATGCTTGTTATTTAATTTCCTTATAAGCCCTTTATGTGGTGTCGCTCAGACGCCCGACTGTGGCATGCTTGTTATTTAATTTCCTTATAAGCCCTTTATGTGGTGTCGCTCAGACGCCCAACTGTGGCATGCTTGTTATTTAATTTCCTTATAAGCCCTTTATGTGGTGTCGCTCAGACGCCCGACTGTGGCATGCTTGTTATTTATTTTCCTTATAAGCCCTTTATGTGGTGTCGCTCAGACGCCCGACTGTGGCATGCTTGTTATTTATTTCCTTATAAGCCCTTTATGTGGCGTCGCTCAGACGCCCGACTGAGGCATGCCTTATATTATTATCCTTTCAAAGCGTCGCTTCAGACACCCGATCGGTTTATTTTATTTT
Organism: Elymus sibiricus; assembly: GCA_039707655.1. NCBI lineage: Eukaryota > Viridiplantae > Streptophyta > Magnoliopsida > Poales > Poaceae > Elymus > Elymus sibiricus. The sequence continues at coordinate 311,569,994 of CM077663.1, read as the reverse complement.
CTGATTGCTTATTCATGTTTAATGTGAATAACCTGCTTGCATGCGTCATGGATTTTATTTCGTGACTAACTAAGTGATCATGGAATATTTCAGTGCATGATTATCATCTATTATATTATACTTGTGTTCTTAATGTTTGCGAGTACATTCAAAGTACTCACTGGCTTGTCCCTGGCTATTGTCTTGGCCAGATTTCTTGTTTGGAGAGGAGCGCCACGAAGACAGCCCGGAATCTAGACAACAATGATAACAGCCTCGTGAAGATAGGAATTAACCAGGTCAGCTGTTCCTGTGGGAAATGGAGTCCCATAGACGCTGATGATCCGCAAACCGCTTCCGCCATCAACCACTAGAAACCTTTTGTTGTACTCATAAACCAGAATGGTCTTGTACTACATATTTTGTATTTTGCTTGGAATTTCTATATCAAGATTGTGTCTCATCAGCTAACAGTAATCCTGGGGCTGATGAGCACAAGGGCCATTTACTGGGAACTATTATCCTGGAAATCCGGTCCTGACATCACCTCGATCACCTTCTGGTTTATTTCTTTATTTCCAAAATTTTCTAATATTCCAAAACTGAAAAAAAATATTTTTGCAAATTTTTCGGAGTCCGTTTACTTACCGTATCACGTACATCCTATTCTTTCAGAATTCTGGAGTGTTCCGGAAGGTTTCTTTTATGTGTTCCTCCGGTGTCATGGTTTGGATAACATTGCTTTCAACGTTAATAGGCGTACCTGAGATATAGTGCTTAATTCTTTGTCCATTGACCACCTTCGGGGTAGTACCTTCGGCGTTATTAATCTTGATAGCTCCAGAACAATAAACCTCTTCGATAATATATGGTCCTTCCCATATGGAGAGAAGCTTACCTGCAAAAATTCTTAAACGAGAGTTGAACAAAAGAACATAGTCTCCTATTTTGAATTCCCGCTTTTGGATTCTTTTGTCATGCCATCTTTTTAATTTTTCTTTGAATAGTTTTGCATTTTCATACGCTTGGGTTCTCCATTCATCTAGTGAGCTAATATCAAACAACCTCTTCTCACCGGCAAGTTTGAAATCATAGTTAAGTTCTTTAATTGCCCAAAATGCTTTATGTTCTAATTCTAGAAGCAAATGACAAGCTTTTCCATATACCATTTTGTATGGAGACATACCCATAGGATTTTTATAAGCTGTTCTATAGGCCCAAAGTGCATCATCTAATTTCTTAGACCAATTCTTACGTGACCTATTGACAGTTTTTTGTAATATCAATTTTATTTCTCTATTGCTAAGTTCAACTTAACCACTAGATTGAGGATGATAGGGTGATGCAATTCTATGGCTAACATCATATTTAGCAAGCATCTTACGAAAAGCACCATGAATAAAGTGTGAACCACCATCGGTCATTAAATATCTAGAGACTCCAAACCTCGGGAAGATAAGCTCTTTAAGCATTTTAATGGAGGTGTGGTGATCAGCACTACTAGTTGGAATAGCTTCTACCCAATTAGTGACATAATCAACAACAACCAAAATATGAGTGTACCCGTTAGAGGAAGGAAAAGGCCCCATATAATCAAAACCCCAAACCTCAAATGGCTCTATAACAAGTGAATAATTCATAGGCATTTCCTGATGCTTACCGATATTACCAATTCTTTGACATTCATCACAAGACAAGACAAACTTACGGGCATCCTTGAAGAGAGTAGGCCAATAAAAACCGGATTGCAATACCTTATGAGCAGTTCTATCTCCCGCATGCTGTCCTCCATAAGCTTCGGAATGACATTTCCGTAGGATTTGTTCCTGTTCATGCTCAGGTACACAACGTCTAATAATACCATCTACTCCTTCTTTATAAAGATGTGGGTCATCCCAAAAGTAATGTCTTAAGTCATAGAATAATTTTTTCTTTTGTTGGTATGTGAAGCTAGGTGGTATATATTTAGCAACAATGTAGTTAGCATAATCAGCATACCAAGGGGTGTTTTGTGAAACACTTATTGCAGCTAACTGTTCGTCAGGGAAACTATCATCAATAGGTAGTGGGTCATCAAGAATATTTTCTAACCTAGACAAGTTATCAGCTACGGGGTTCTCAGCTCCCTTCCTATCAACGATATTCAAGTCAAATTCTTGAAGCAAGAGAACCCACCTAAGGATTCTAGGTTTAGCATCTTTCTTTTCCATAAGGTATTTTATAGCAGCATGATCGGTGTGAACAATAACTTTGGAATCAACAATATAGGATCTGAATTTATCACAGGCAAACACAACCGCTAAAAATTCCTTTTCAGTAGTAACATAATTTCATTGGGCACTGTCTAGAGTTTTACTAGCATAATGGATAACATTCATTTTCTTATCAACTCTTTGTCCTAGAACAGCACCAACAGCATAATCACTAGCATCACACATAATTTCAAAAGGCAAGTTTCAATCAAGTGGTTGAACGATAGGTGGAGAGGTTAAGGCTTTCTTGAGTGTTTCAGAGGCTTCCACACAATCATCATCAAAAACAAAAGGAATATCCTTTTGCAAAAGATTAGTAAGAGGCCTAGAAATTTTAGAGAAGTCTTTAATGAACCTCCTATAAAAACCAGCATGACCAAGGAAACTTCAAATACCTTTAATATCTTTGGGACATGGCATTTTCTCAATTGCATCAACTTTAGATCCACCTCAATACCCCGTTCAGATATTTTATGCCCCAAGACAATACCTTCATTAACCATAAAGTGGCACTTCTCCCAATTCAAGACGAGATTAGTTTGTTCACATCTCTGCAAAACTCGATCAAGGTTTCTTAAGCAATCATCAAAAGAAGTTCCATAAACGGAAAAATCATCCATGAAAACCTCCACAATTTTTTCACAAAAATCAGAGAATATAGCAGTCATACATCTTTGAAAGGTAGCGGGTGCATTGCATAAACCAAAAGGCATACGTCTACAAGCATAGGTTCCAAAAGGGCAAGTAAAGGTGGTTTTCTCTTGATCGGATTGTGACACAGGGATTTGAGAGAAACCAGAATATCCATCTAGGAAACAAAAGTGTGTGTGTGCTTAGATAGTCTTTCTAGCATTTTATCAATGAAAGGTAGAGGGTAATGATCTTTTCTAGTAGCTTTATTTAATTTTCTAAAATCAATTACCATTCTATAGCCAGTAACAATTCTTTGTGGGATAAGTTCATTCTTATCATTGGGAACAACGGTAATACCTCCTTTCTTAGGGACACAATGAACAGGACTTACCCATCTACTATCAGCAATGGGATAGATTATACTTGCTTACAGAAGCTTTAATATTTCAGTTCTTACCACTTCTTTCATCTTAGGATTCAATCGCCGTTGATGATCAACAACGGGTTTAGCATCAGGTTCCATATTAATCTTGTGCTGACATAGAGTGGGACCAATGCCCTTAAGATCATCAAGAGTATATCCAATTGTAGCCCGGTGCTTCCTCAGAACTTTTAATAATCTTTCTTCTTCATGTTCTGAAAGGTTAGCACTAATAATAACAAGATATATCTTTTTCTCATCAAGATAAGCATACTTCAAAGTGTTAGGCAATTGTTTTAGTTCAAACACAGGATCACCTTTAGGTGGAGGGGGACCTCCAAGAGTTTCAATAGGCAAATTGTGTTTCAGTAGAGGTTGTTGTTCAAAGAAAATTTTATCTATTTCATTTCTTTCACGCAAGTGCATATCATTTTCATGGTCAAGCAAATATTGTTGTAATGGATCGGTGGGAGGCACAGCAATAGAAGCAAGACCAATTATTTCATCCTTACTGGATAACGCTTTATCACGAGGTTGTCTACTAAACTTGGAAAAATTAAACTCATGAGACACATTACCAAAACTGACACCGATAGTTTGTTTTTCACAATCTATCTTAGCATTGACGGTGCTCAAAAAAGGTCTACCAAAGATAATGGGACAAAAGTCATCTTGTGGGGAACCAAGGACTAGAAAATCAGTAGAGTATTTCACTTTCCCACACAAGACTTCAACATCTCTAACAATCCCAAGCGGTGTGATAGTGTCTCTATTAGCAAGTTTAATAGTAACATCAATGTCTTCTATTTCAGCAGGTGCTATTTCATCCATGATTTCTTGATATAAGGTAAAAGGGATAGCACTCACACTAGCACCTAAATCACATAAACCATGATAGCAATGATCTCCTATTTTGACTGAGACAACAGGCATGCCTTCTATGGGTCTATGTTTATCTTTTTCATCAGGTTTAGCAATTCTAGCAGCTTCATCACAGAAGTAGATAACATGCTCATCAATATTTTCTACCAAGAGATCTTTAACCATAGCAACACTTGGTTCTACTTTAATTTGTTCAGGGGGTTTAGGTGCTCTTATATTACTCTTATGAACCACAATTGATACCTTAGCATGTTCCTTTATCCTAACAGGGAAAGGTGGTTTTTCAATATAAGCAGTAGGCACAACTGGATCAACATTGTAAATGATGGTTTCTTCTTTAGCTATGACCGATTCTTTAATTTCTTCTTTAATAGGGGGATGATATTTAAACCACTTCTCCTTAGGGAGATCAACGTGAGTAGCAAATGCTTCATAGAAAGAGGCTACTATCTCAGAGTCAAGTCCATATTTAGTGCTAAACTTGTGAAAAGTATCGGTATTCATAAAAGATTTAACACAATCAAACTCAAGCTTAATACCTGAGTCATTACCTTCGTCGAGTTCCCAATCTTCAGAGTTGCGTTTAATTCTTTCTAAGAGATCCCACTTGAATTCAATAGTCTTCTTCATATAAGAACCAGCACAAGAAGTATCGAGCATGGATTGATCATTATGAGAAAGCCGAGCACAAAAATTCTGAATGATAACTTCTCTCGGAATGTCATGATTGGGGCATGAATATAACATTGACTTAAGCCTCCCCCAAGCTAGCTCGATGCTTTCTCCTTCACGAGGCCAAAAATTATATATATAATTCCGATCACGATGAACTAGATGCATGGGATAAAACTTTTGGTGGAATTCCAATTGCAAGCGATTCCAGTTCCACGATCCAAGATCATCACATAGCCTATACCATGTCAATGATTTTCCCTTCAAAGATAAAGGGAAAACCTTCTTCTTAACTTCATCTCCGGGTAAACCTGCAAGCTTAAATAATCCACAAATTTCGTTCACATATAATAGGTGCATATCAGAATGTTCAGTTCCATCTCCTGCATAAGGTTTAGCAAGCAATTGTTCTACCATACCCGAAGGAATTTCATAACCAATATTTTCAGTAGGTGCAGTAGGTTGAGGGGCAACTAATTGTGGTTCCGGTCGAGGTGAAGATACCCCGAACAGACCCCTCAAAGGATTGTTTTCCATAGTAGCAAGTAGCAATAAATTTCAGCACGTAGTATAAGTTTTTCCTTACCGATTTCCACTTACCAAGAATGCTTCACTCCCCGGCAACAGCGCCAGAAAAGAGTCTTGATGACCCACAAGTATAGGGGATCAATCGTAGTCCTTTTGATAAGTAAGAGTGTCAAACCAAACGAGGAGCAGAAGGAAATGACAAGCGGTTTTCAGCAAGGTAATTTCTGCAAGCACTGAAATTGTAGGTAACAGATAGTTTGATAGCATGATAATTGGTAACGAGCAAATAACAGTAACGGTAAGTAAGGTGCAGCAAGGTAGCCCAATCCTTTTGTGGCAAAGGACAGGCCAGAACAATCTCTAGTAATAGGCAAAGTGTTCTTGAGGGTACACAGGAATTTCATCTAGTCACTTTTATCATGTTGGTTTGATTCGTGTTCGCTACTTTGATAATTTGATATGTGGGTGGACCGGTGCTTGGGTGCTATTCTTACTTGAAAAACCTCCCACTAATGATTAACCCCCTTGCAAGCATCCGCAACTACGAGAAAATTATTAATATAAAATCTAACCATAGCATTAAACGTTTGGATCCAAATCAGCCCCTTACGAAGTAGCGCATAAACTAGGGTTTAAGCTTCTGTCACTCTAGCAACCCATCATCTAATAACTACTCCACAATGCATTCCCTTAGGCCCATGAATGGTGAAGTGTCATGTAGTCGACGTTCACATGACACCACTAAGGGAATCACAACATACATATCATCAAAATATCGAACACATATCAAATTCACATGATTACTTGCAACATGACTTCTCCCGTGACCTCAAGAACAAAGGTAACTACTCACAAATAATAATCATGCTCAAGATCATAGGGGTATTGAATATCATAATGGATCTGAACATATAATCTTGCACCAAATAAACCATATAGTAATCAACTACGCAAGGTAATCAACACTACTAGTCACCCACATGTACCAATCTGAGGTTTCGGTACAAAGATTGAACACAAGAGATGAACTAGGGTTTGAGAGGAGATGGTTTTGTTGAAGTTGTTGATGAAGATTGGCCTCCCAAAGATGAGAGGGGTGTTGGTGATGACGATGGCTTTGATTTCCCCCTCCGGGAGGGAAGTTCCTCCGGCGGAATCGCTCCCCCGGCGGGCAAAAGTGCTCCTGCCCCAGTTCCGCCTCGAGGCGGTGGCCCTTCGTCCCGAAAGTCCTCCTCTGATTTTTTCTAGGTCAAATGTGACTATATACCAGAAGATGGGCACCGGAGGTGGGCCGAGGTGGCCACAACCCATCAGGGGGCGCCCAGGGGGGCCTGGCGCGCCCTGGTGGGTTGTGCCCACAAATAATCTCCGTAAAATTTCAGCGTCATTGGAGTTGTGCAGAATAGGTATCTCTGATGTGCTTTTCTTGGGTCCAGAATTCCAGCTGCCTGTATTCTCCCTCTTTGTGTAAACCTTGCATATTATGAGAGAAAAGACATTACAATCACTCCCTAAAGCATTATTATTCAACAAAACATAGTAAATAACAGTAGGAAATCATGGTGCAAAATGGACGTATCAGCCGTACGTGTGCTGAACGCGGAGGTGCCGTCCGTTCAACGCTAGATCGTGATTGGATCGCGGGACGGCTTGCGATTTGGATCGCGAAGACGTTCGACTACATCAACTGCGTTACTTAACGCTTCCCGCTTAGTGATCTACAAGGTTATGTGGATCCGATCTCTCCTCTCGTAGATGCTCATCTCCTAGATTGATCTTGGTGAAGCGTAGGAAATTTTTTGCTTCCCAGGCAAACATTCCGCAACAGTGTCATCATGGGCTAATTCTATGCGTAGATGAGATCATGAGTAGAACACAAAGGAGTTTGTGGGCATTGATATTCATATTGCTTCCTTCCTTAGTATTTTCTTGATTTAGCAGTATTGTGGGATGAAGCGTCCCGGACCAACTTTACATGTCCTCGTATATGAGACCGGTTCCATCGACTGACATGTAACTTTGTTGCATAAGATGGCTGGCGGGTGTCTGTCTCTCCTACCTTAGTTGAATCGGATTCGACAAAGGCGGTCGTTGTAGAAGGTTAAATAGCAACTTGTATATCACCATTGTGGTTTTGCGTAGGTAAGAATCGTTCTTGCTAGATACCCATAGCAGCCACATAAAACATGCAACAACAAATTAGAGGACGTCTAACTTGTTTTTGCAGGGTATGTTGTGATATGATATGGCCAAAGACACGATAATATATATTTGATGTATGAGATGATCATGTTTTGTAATAGTTTATATCAACTTGCATGTTGATGCCGCAACCGGCAAGAGCCATAGGGTTGTCTTTAATTATTATGTGGCATGCGTGTCACTCATTAAGTGCTATGTAATGCTTTACTTTATCGCTAAGTGGTAGCAATAGTAGTAGAAGCATGGTTGGCGCGACAACCCCGATGGCGACACATTTATGGAGATCAAGATGATGGAGATCATGGTGTCATGCCGGTGACGATGGAGATCATGCCGGTGCTTTGGAGATGGAGATCAAAAGCACAAGTTCATGGCCATATCATGTCACTTATGATTTGCATGTGATGTCAATCCTTTTAAGCATCTTATTATGCTTAGGACGACGGTAGCATTATAAGGTGATCCCTCACTAAAATTTCAAGATAAAATGGTGTTCTCCCCGAGTGTGCACCGTTGCGAAAGTTCGTCGTTTCAAGACACCACGTGATGATCGGGTGTGATAGACTCTACGTTCGCATACAACGGGTGCAAGCCAGTGTTGCACATGCGGAACACTCGGGTTAAACTTGACGAGCCTAGCATGTACAGACATGGCCTCGGAACACAAGAGACCGAAAGGTCGAACATGAGTCATATAGTAGATATGATCGACATGAAGATGTTCACCATTGAAACCACCTCATCTCACGTGATGATCAGACTTGGGTTGGTGAATTTGGATCATGTAGCACTCGGATGACCAGAGGGATGTCAATTTGAGTGGGAGTTTTTAAGTAATATGATTAACTAAACTCATTATCTTGAACAATAGTCTAAGTTGTCTTTGCAAATTTATGTTGTAGATCAATGGCTCGTGCAGTAGTTCCCCTGAATTTCAATGCGTTCCTAGAGAAAGCCAAGCTGAAAGATGATGAAAGTAACTTTGTAGACTGGGCCCGTAATCTGAGGATTATCCTCACGGCTTCCCAAAAGGCTTATGTCCTTGATGCACCGCTCGGTGAGCCACCCGCTCCAGTGTCGTCTGCAGACGTTGTGACGCCTGGCAGTTGCGTTCGGATGATTACTCAATAGTTCAGTGTGCTATGTTGTATGGCTTAGAGCTGGGATTTCAAAGGCGTTTTGAACGTCATGGAGCGTATGAGATGTTCCAGGAGTTGAAGTTTATCTTTGAAAAGAATGCCCAGATCGAGAGGTATGAGACCTCCGCTAAGTTCTATGCTTGCAAGATGGAGGAGAACGGGTCTGTTAGTGAACACATACTCAGAATGTCTGGGTATTCCAACCGTCTGGCGGAGTTGGGAATTGCTCTCCCGCCGGAGGCGATCACTAACAGAGTTCTTCAATCACTGCCACCTAGCTACAAGAGCTTTGTGTTGAACTATAACATGCAAGGGATGAACAAGTTAGTCGCGGAGCTGTTTGCGATGCTGAAAGTCGCTGAGTCTGAAATCCAGAAGGAGCATCAAGTGTTGATGGTCAATAAAACTACCAGTTTCAAGAAGAATGGCAAGGGCAAGAAGGGTAACTCCAAGAAGAGTGGCAAAGCAGTTGCCCCTCCCGTGAAGAAACCCAAGGCTGGACCCAAGCCAGAAACTGAGTGCTTTCATTGCAAGGGTACTGGCCACTCGAAGTGGAACTGCCCCAAGTATCTGGCCGACAAGAAGGCGGCCAACACCAAACAAGGTATATATGATATACATGTTATTGATGTGTACCTTACCAACTCTCGTTGTAGTGCCTGGGTATTTGATACCGGTTCGGTTACTCACATTTGCAACTCAAAACAGGAACTGCGGAATAGACAGAGGCTGGCAAAGGACGAAGTGACGATGCGCATGGGAAATGGTTCCAAGGTTGATGTGATCGCCGTCGGCACGCTCGCTCTTCGATTACCATCGGGATTAGTGATGAACCTGAATAATTGTTATTTAGTGCCTGCGTTGAGCATGAACATTATATCTAGATCTTGTTTATTGCGAGGTAGTTACTCATTTAAATTACAGAATAATGGTTGTTCTATTTATATGAGTAATATCTTTTATGGTCATGCACCCAATGTGAGGGGTTTATTCTTATTGAATCTCGATAGTGATGATACACATGTTCATAACATTGATGCCAAAAGATGTAGAGTTGATACTGATAGTACCACTTTCTTGTGGCACTGTCGCTTAGGTCATATTGGTGTAAAGCGCATGAAGAAACTCCATGCTGATGGACTTTTGGGGTCACTTGATTTTGAATCACTTGACACATGTGAACCATGCCTCATGGGCAAGATGACTAAGACCCCATTCTCTAGAACAATGGAACGGGCAAGTGACTTGTTGGAAATCATACATACTGATGTGTGCCGTCTGATGATCATTGAGGAGCGTGGTGGATATCATTACTTTCTCACCTTCACTGATGACTTAAGTAGATATGGGTATATTTACTTAATGAAACATAAGTCTGAAACGTTTGAAAAGTTCAAGCAATTTCAGAGTGAAGTTGAGAATCATCGTAACAAGAAGATTAAATTCCTACGATCTGATCGAGGAGGAGAATATTTGAGTTATGAGTTTGGCAATCACTTAAGACAATGTGGAATTGTTTCACATTTGATGCCACCTGGAACACCACAGCGTAATGGTGTGTCCGAACGTCATAATCGAACCTTATTGGATATGATACAGTCTATGATGTCTCTTACCGATTTGCCACTATCGTTTTGGGGTTATGCGTTAGAGACAGCTGCATTCACTTTAAATAGGGCACCATCTAAATCCGTTGAGATGACGCCGTATGAACTGTGGTTTGGCAAGAAACCAAAGTTGTCGTTTCTTAAAGTTTGGGGATGCGATGCTTATGTCAAAAAGCTTCAGCCTGAAAAGCTGGAACCCAAAGCGAAGAAATCCATCTTCATAGGGTGCCCAAAAGAGACGGTTGGGTACACCTTCTATCTCAGATCCGAAGGCAAAGTGTTTGTCGCTAAGAACGGGTCATTTCTTGAGAAAGAGTTTCTCTTGAAAGAATTGAGTGGGAGGAATATAGAACTTGATGAGGTTGTTGAACCTTCACTTCAACCAGAGAGTAGCGGAGCGCAGAAAGATGTTTCTGTGGAGCCTACATCAGTTGAAGAGGAAGCTAATGATAGTGATCATGAAGCTTCGGATCAAGTTACTGTCGAACCTCGTAGGTCGACAAGGGCACGTACTGCTCCTGAATGGTACGGTAACCCTGTCTTAGAGGTCATGTTGTTGGACAATGATAAACCTACGAGCTATGGAGAAGCGATGATGGGCCCGGATTCCGACAAATGGATAGTGGCCATGAAATCCGAGATATGATCCATGTATGAAAACAAAGTGTGGACTTTGGAAGTATTACCTGAAGGGCGAAAGGCCATTCAGAATAAATGGATCTTTAAGAGGAAGACGGACACAGACGGTAATGTTACCGTCTATAAAGCTCGACTTGTGGCAAAGGGTTTTTCACAAGTTCAAGGAATTGACTACGATGAGACTTTCTCTACCGTAGTGATTCTTAAGTCCGTCAGAATCATGTTAGCAATAGCTGCATTTTTCGATTGTGAAATTTGGCAGATGGATGTCAAAACAGCGTTCCTTAACGATTTCCTTGAGGAAGAGTTCTATATGATACAACCAGAAGGTTTTGTCGATCCAGAGAATGCTGACAAAGTTTGCAAGCTCCAGCGATCCATTTATGGACTTGTGCAGGCATCTCGGAGTTGGAATAAGCGTTTTGATGAGGTGATCAAAGCGTTTGGGTTTATACAAGTTTATGAAGAAGCTTCTATTTACAAGAGAGTGAGCGGGAGCTCTATAGTGTTTCTAATATTATATGTGGATGACATATTGCTGATTGGAAACAATATAGAATTTTTGGAAAGCGTGAAGGAATATTTGAACAAGAGTTTTTCAATGAATGACATGGGAGAAGCTGCTTTCATATTAGGCATCAAGATCTATAGAGATAGATCAAGACGCTTAATAGGACTTTCACAGAGCACATACCTTGATAAAGTTTTGAAGAAGTTCAAAATGGATCAGTCCAAGAAAGGGTTCTTGCCTGTGTTGCAAGGTGTGAAGTTGAGTAAGACTCAATGCCCAGTGACTGCAGAGGATAGAGAAAAGATGAGTGTCATCCCCTATGCTTCTGCCATAGGCTCTATCACGTATGCAATGCTGTGCACAAGACCAGACGTCAGCCTTGCCATAAGTATGGGTGGAAGGTTTCAAAGTAATCCAGGTGTGGATCACTGGACGACGGTCAAGAATATCCTAAAGTACCTGAAAAGGACTAAGGAAATGTTTCTCGTTTATGGAGGTGATCAAAAGCTCATCGTAAAGGGTTACGTCGATGCAAGCTTTGACACTGATCCGGATGACTCTAAGTCTCAAACCGGATACGTATTTATTCTCAATGGAGGAGCGATAAGCTGGTGCAGTTCCAAGCAAAGCGTGGTAGCTGATTCTACATGCGAAGCGGAGTACATAGCTGCCTCGGAGGCGGCAAAGGAAGGTGTCTGGATGAAGCAGTTCATGACGGATCTTGGAGTTGTGCCCAGTGCACTGGACCCAATGACTCTGTTCTATGACAACACTGGTGCCATTGCTCTAGCCAAGGAACCAAGGTTTCACAAGAGGACCAGACACATAAAGCGACGCTTCAGTTCCATCCGCGATTACATCGAGGAGGGAGACATAAATATTTGCAAAGAACACACGGATCTGAATGTTGCAGATCCGTTGACTAAGCCTCTTCCACGAGGGAAACATGATCAACACCAGAACTGTATGGGTGTTAGATTCAATACAATGTAAATCACATAGTGATGTGAGCTAGATTATTGACTCTAGTGCAAGTGGGAGACTGTTGGAAATATGCCCTAGAGGCAATAATAAAATGGTTATTATTATATTTCCTTGTTCATGATAATTGTTTATTATCCATGCTATAATTGTATTGACTGGAAACTCAAATACATGTGTGGGTACATAGACAACAATGTGTCCCTAGTAAGCCTCTGATGGACTAGCTCATTGATCAAAGATGGCTATGGTTTCCTAGTCATAGACATGAGTTGTCATTTGATAACGGGATCACATCATTAGGAGAATGATGTGATGGACAAGACCCAAACTATGAACGTAGCATATGATCGTATCAGTTTATTGCTATTCTTTTCTGCATGTCAAGTATATGTTCCTATGACCATGAGATCATGTAACACACTGACACCGGAGGAGTACCTTGTGTGTATCAAACGTCACAACGTAACTGGGTGACTATAAAGATGCTCTACAGGTATCTCCGAGGGTGTCTGTTGAGTTGGCATGGATCAAGACTGGATTTGTTACTCCGTGTGACGGAGAGATATCTCAGGGCTCACTCGGTAATACAACATCACAATGAGCTTGCAAGCAAAGTGACTAAAGAGTTAGCCACGAGATTTTGTATTACGGAACGAGTAAAGAGACTTGCCGGCAATGAGATTGAACTAGGTATGGAGATACCGACGATCGAATCTCGGGCAAGTAACATACCGATAAACAAAGGGAACTGCGTACGGGATTAACTGAATCCTTGACATAGAGGTTCAACTGATAAAGATCTTAATAGAATATGTAGGAACCAATATGGGCATCCAGGTCCCGCTATTGGTTATTGATCGTAGAGGTGTCTCGGTCATATCTACATAGTTCTCGAACCCGCAGGGTCTGCACACTTGACGTTCCGTGACGATTTGGTATTATTGAGTTATGTATGTTGGTGACCGAAGGTTGTTCGGAGTCCCGGATGAGATCCCGGATGTCACGAGGAGCTCCGGAATGGTCCGGAGGTAAAGATTGATATATAGGAAGTTCCGTGTTGGTCACCGGAAAAAGTTCGGGCGTCACCGGTAACGTACCGGGGGTGCCGGGAGGGTTCCGGGGGTCCACCGAAAGGGGCCCACCCACCCCGAGGGGCCACATGGGCTGAAGAGGTGGCGCACTATCCCCTGGTGGGCTGGGCAGCCAGCCCCTAGAAGCCCATGCGCATGGGGGTAGGTGGAAGGTGGGCTAAGGGAGATGGACTCCTCCCTAGGGCCTCCACCTCCCTTGTGGGAGGTGGACTCTCCCCCCTTGGCCAATCGGCCAGCCCTAGGGTTTCCCCTAGGGCTGCCACCCCTCCTCCCCTCCCTCCTATATATAGTGGAGGTTTTGAGGGCAGACACCACCTGAAAAAGCCACGTGCTGCTCTCTCTCCCTCTAGATCGTTTTCTCCACTAGATCGGTTCGGTAGAGCTCGGCGAAGCCCTGCTGGATCAGTTCACCACCACCGCCACCACGCCGTTGTGCTTCCGGAGAACTCATCTACATCTCCGCCCTCGCTTGCTGGATCAAGGAGGTGGAGGTTGTCATCGTGCCGTACGTGTGCTGAACGCGGAGGTGCCATCAGTTCGACGCTAGATCGTGATTGGATCGCGGGACGGCTTGCGATTTGGATCGCGAAGACGTTCGACTACATCAACCACGTTACTTAACGCTTCCCTCTTAGCGATCTACAAGGGTATGTGGATCCGATCTCTCCTCTCATAGATGCTCATCTCCTAGATTGATCTTGGTGAGGCGTAGGAAATTTTTGTTTCCCATGCAAACGTTCCCCAACACCCCACTCGTCTCCCTACGAGAGAGCACACACACGAGTCCATCTAGCTGGTCACCAAACAATACACGCTTCCACTCTTGTCTGCCTACGAGAAGGCCATCCATAGCACTGACACTTATCTGGCGCATTTTAAAGGATCCATTTAAATTGTCTATGAACCATGCAAGTCTCCAAGTAGTTCATGTCCGCGGACGCGGCTATTCGAATAGATGGTTTACCTTGCAGGGGTGTACTTCGTCACACACGCTTCCACCACTTATCGCCCTCTACACGTCATGTACTCGGCAACCTTCAAGCGGAAGCCCGATGAGGGTGCCAGACACGGAAGTTAACTTACAACGACTCTAGCCCAAGGCAGTCGCCTAACTGAGTTGGTTACCACAATCGAGAATCCGGCCGTGTTTCACGGTTCAGACTCAGAAGTTGTGTGCAGGGATCCAAGCCGGTCTTGGTTGGGCCGTTCATCCATTTCGCAGGCCCGGCCACATCCTATCAACGTTTTGAACTACTACGACTCCTGGGCAGAGAACAAGGTAGGTTAATAGGTCGAGAGAGCTCGAGTTACCGAATCCCAATGTGCGGTAGTAGCTAGTCTTGGAACACCAACACAAGATCTCAGGTCCTAAGTGCGGCGTCAAAGAGACAACCCACCACGTACTCCTACATGGCCTCTCAATGAGACAACCCAAAGGGGGTTTGCTTGCCTGAAGGTCCGGAAGAACAAGGATGTTCTTCGATGTCATCGATAACTACGTTTCGCAAATCTATCGACAAGGGAAAACAAGGAACAATTTAAACACGACAAATGCTTCACAATGATGCATGATCATGACATGTTGACATGGTGATGAAATTACCTAATGCAACTTGTCACAAGTTAAATGGAAGTCATTTGATCAATATAGATCAATTCCAATTCCATTTATAAGCATTTAAATGCCTTTAATGAAATTGTCCTAAATAGTGTTTATAAGTTGTTCAAACATGCATGAAAATGATACACATGAAATGATTGGATTTTTCTGATCATTTTTCATATATAACTTTTCTTCATTGGACTTATAGATTATTTTCTATGGTTTTTCAAAGCTTAGGATAATTTCTGAACTTAAATAAATCATTTTGATTTATTTTTAATTCCAAAAATACTATTACTACGTCAGCATGACGACATCATGACGTCATCAGGTCAATGGCGCCAGGTACAGGTTAAACCTGACGACCTGAACCCACCTGCCATAGGCACATTGTTAAACGGTTTTTAATTAAACCTAATTGAAGCTATTAGGGCGCATGGGCCCACCTGTAATGGACCCAAGGGCGGATTAGGGGCTCATTAAGCCGGCCACATCGGTGGTTAACGCCGGCAACCACCCGATGCTGCAGAGGCACGCCGGGCGGCGCTACGGGCGGCGGCTTGCTACGCTGAGGGAGCCAGGAGCATGTCCATGCTCACCCGCATCCAGGAGGGCATGAGGCTGGTCGCGGGAGCACCAGAAACGATGCCGGTGATGAGCTAATCGGCGGCGCAGCCACGGGTTCGACAACAACGGCGATGCAGAGCGAGGCAGGGCGAGCTAGGGCTTCCAGTAGCTTTCTGGGAGCTCACTGAGCACGGTGCGATGCCCGGGCACGGGCCGAGGTTGCTCTGGCTGTGGAGACACCATGACCGATGGCAGCCGGAGCTCGGGCACGGGAGTGAGCTTGCTAGGGGACGCCCGGAGCAACGGTAGCAGGGGAACGAGGAAGTGGCTCACCGTGGATTCAGCAGAGGCGACGGCGAGGCTAGGGACGCTCGGTGGCTGGCGAATCTGGCAATGGCGGCCGACGGTCCAAAGGTCGAAGATGACGCAAATACGGTGAGGCGGGGCTCCGAGGCAATGCGTGCGTCGGCGTTGGGTTTTAGGGTTTCCATGTGGACCAGTTGGATAAGGGGCGAGGCGAGGGGAGGCTGGTGGCACGGTGACAGCGAGCAGCCACGATGGTCGCGCTCGGGATCGAGGAGGAGCGAGCGAGACGAGGGGAGAGGAAGAATGGGGAGGAGGGATCGATCGAGGCAAGTAGGAGGTGGCGTGCACGCGTGCGGGCGTGCTCTGGCCACACGCCCTATCCTCCTGGCGAGAGGAAGGGGATGACTGGCAGCTGGGCTAGTGGGTCGGCCACGTAAGTGGCCCTGGTAAGCCTCGTTTCTTTATTTGTTTCTGTTTTCGAAATTGCAATATGTTTTGGTTTAAATATAATATCAACCATTTGTAAAATGCTGAAAGTATTTATGTGGCCTTCTGGAATATTTCCAAAGACACTCATGTATTTCCAGAATAATTGGAGTTACAAAATAATATTTATGGAATTAATAACTCCAATTCAAATATGTTAGAGAGTTAAACCAGAGCCCAAACACAACTTTAAAAATATGCAACATTTTTGTTGAGGCATTTAAGCTAGTTCCAAAAATGATGAACATTTTAGAAGTCATTTTGGGTTCATTTGAGAAATTCCATTTGAATTGTTTTATCAGGATGATCTTCTAGGGTTTATGCAATCCCCATTTCAACATTTCACAAAAATTTGAATATGATGCAACCTGGAAGCTATCCTAGTTCAAACCAAATACTAGAGATGTGATAATCCTACACCTCCCACGGATTGATAAACCTTAGGTCATCCATTTGAGGGAAAATTGCTATTGTCCTACAAAACTCTGCGCCTGGAGGCCCAACACGAGTCTACAAGAATAAAGTTGTGTAGTAGACATCAAGAGTAACATAGATGACACTTAGCAACAAAGATGATGTGGCAGCTAATTAATGCGGAGAGAGACAAATTGAGTAACATAGCTAGTTACTCATACTATGAGTAACATCACACATACCAAGATGAATCTACAACCTAATAAATGAAGTGTTGCATGACACGACACATATGTTACCCCCAATATAGAGGTAATGATATATGTTACTAGTCTAAGTTACTTCCCATTATGGGTAGTCTAAACCTGGATGGAGGGAGTAGATGGGAAGTCAACGACCGATTCAGCCAACTCCTTCTCTTCGCTGGGTTTGACCATGTTTTGAACAATTGCAAAAGCTGACACGACTATCGAGGGTACTTTTAGATGCATGCAATGCGATTTGATGGCCAAAACAACGTTCGGTCCCACATGCTAAACATCTGAATCCGATGTCATATTTTTTGCATTTGGGTTCAAAAAATGTTGATGGCATATAAAAAAATGTTCATGTTAAAAATTTCTTCATTAAATTTAAAGAAAGATCGTGAAAATGTATAAAGTTGTTCACGTAATTCCTAATAAATGTTCATAAAATATAAACAATTGTTTGAGCGTTCCATGTGCTTTTGAGGCTCGACATGCAACTATATCCGCTATTGCTATATTGATATCTAACATGCTCAATACTACCTTTTTCGGTTTATAAGGGTTGCGCATACGTCGTGTAAACGCAGAGTCATTGCTACATAATATTTTAAGGACTCATATGTCATTGGCAACTCCTCCTTCCGGGTTTGTTGGACCGAGAGCCAATACACAGAGACCAAGGAAGTGCAATAAATCTTCTAAATTACCACTGTAATAACTCTATTGGTCCTACTAACTACTCAAACACATGCATTGGCTACCGTAGGCATACACTATGCATACACTCACCCCTATGAACGCACACACGCACACCCTATCCCTATCAGCACCTCCGAGAGACTGAGCCGGCATATCATCTTGAACTTTACGGAGTCACCGTAGTATTGTGTGCTGCTTTTCATTGAGTGACACGGGAAATGGGGGCATAACTCACACGGTATTAATATTAGGGCCGCGAACCAACATATTGTTAGATGGTTAGAAACATAGTGGTATTCCTAGTCCATCAAGGTTCACGTCTCCAATGCATAGATGCTTAACTTATTGAGTGTATGCTCGTGTATGAGAGCAACTGATGCTCATACGGGTAAATAGGGACAATCTTTGATGACTCTTGGGCCTAAATAAACCGGGGCAAAGGGAGTACATACTTGTTCCTCAAATTCCCCAATCTTTACCTACTAATAAAAGAAGCATTGCGATTTTCAATAAAAGAAGCATTGCTTCTGCCCGTCTGTCAATATATTTGCTCTATTCTTCAAGCGAAATTACTGCAGTTGCCGTGGAAACGATTCATCACGTCGCATGCCTGGGCCTTGATACGTCTTCAACATATCTATAATTTTTGATTGTTCCATGCTGACATATTATCATTCTAGGATACTTTTTGAGTAATAATTTACCAATTTACATTATTTTTTAGCACTAACCTATTGAACCAGTGCCCAGTGCCAGTTCCTGTTTTCTGCATGTTTTTTACTTTTCAGGTTTATAGTACCAAACGAAGTCAAATTGCCCCGAAACTTTTTTATGATTTTTTCTAGACCAATAGAAGACCTGGAAGATTCAGGAGAAGACTGGAGGCCGCACAAGGGAGGCACAAGCCAATAGGGCGCGCCTAGGGGGGTTGGCGCGCCCTGATGGCTTGTCCCTCCCTGGTGGACCTCCTGATCCCGTTCTCTGGCCTATAAATTCACATATATTCCAAAAACCCTAGGGGGCATCACGAAACTCTTTTGCCGCTGCCGCAAGTCTCTGTTCTGACGGGATCCCATCTGGAGCTCCGTTCCGGCACCCTGTGGAGAGGGGATCGATCACGAAGGGCCTCTTCATCAACCTTGCTGCCCTCATGATGATGTGTGAGTAGTTCACCATAGACCTACGGGTCCGTAGTTAGTACCTAGATGGTTCTCTCTCTTTTGATCTTCAATACAATGATCATTGCATCTTCGCTTTGATCCATCCGATGTACTTCTTTTGTACAGTGCGTTTGTTGGGATTTGATGAATTGTGGGTTTATGTACAGATTATTCATGAAAAGTATTCGAGTCACCTCTGATATATATTACGATTCTTAAGTGCATGATCATTATAGCTTCGTAATTCTCTTCGATCTATTGAAATAGTTTGGCCAATTAGATTGATATTTCTTCAGTGAGAGGGGTGTGTTGTAGTGGGTTCAATCTAGCGGTGCTCTATATCCCAGTAACAGAAGGGGACAAGACACGTCTTTGTATTGTTGCCACTAAGGATAAAATGATGGGGTTAGTTCATATTAATTGAATTCTCTTTGTCTACATCATGTCATCGTTCTCCAAGCATTACTCTGTTTGTCATGAACTTAATACGTAGATAGGCAAGCATAGAAGCGTTCTTGAAGTGGAGTAATAGTAATAGGTCCAGGCAGGAGTTGGCCTATTTTCTTATGGACGTGATGCCTATATACACATGATCATTGCCATGAATAAATATTGCATAACTATGCGCTTTTCAATCAATTGCCCAACAGTTATTTGTTTACCCACCGTATGCCTACTACATGAGAGATGCCACTGGAGAACACTACGACCCCCGGGTCTATTCACTTATATATTTACAAAAGCTTTCAATACCTTGCTGCCATTTATTTACTTTTATTTTATTTTGCAATTTACTTTATTCAACTATCATCTACATACTTCATTGGCTTGCAAATAACGAGTCCAAGGGCATTGACAACCCTCTTGCCCGCGTTAGGTGCAAGTGTTTGTTTCTTTGTGTGCGGTCGCTTAAGAGGGGGTTGAGTGCTACTCCTATTGGTTCGATAACCTTGGTTCTCACTGAGGGAAATACTTATCTATACTGTGTTGCATCACCCGTTCCTCTTCACGAAAAACCCAATGCAGATCACAAGTATCAGGAAGGATTTCCGGCGCCGTTGCCGGGGAGTATCACCAACCTACTATCAAGTAAGTTCACATAAATTATCATTCACTTGTTCTACTTTTTATTTGCTGTTATATTTGCTTGCTTCATAAAAATATAAAATACAAAAATATGTATCTTTACTGGTTGCTCGTTTACTTCTTTGCTTGCTAGTTTACTTGTTTGCTTGTTGCTTGCTTGAAAGTTGCTATCATGTCTGAATTTGAGAAAGTTATTGTTGAAAGTGCTAGCAAAGATAGTGCTAGTGACTCAGAGGAGGAAAGAACAAAATTTATTGATTCTACGCATGATCCTCCAAAAAATCAAGGTCCTAATAGTAATACTCACAGGGTTCTAAAATCTAAAATCTATGATGTGGGTAGTAGGAATATTCTTGGAAAACATGTTATTCAAGAATTTTTTGAATGCCCGGGAGCCATTCCTTTTACTAAAGGAACAATACTTGATGTGACAAATTTTTATGTGGATGCTATTACCATGCTAATATTGAAGCTAGAAAGAAAGTTTGTGCATCTACATCATATGCTTCAAAAGATATTTTTGGGACTCCCAAGTATACATAATCCTAAGATTGAGAAAATTGCTACTATTATCCTTATGCATGAATTTGACTATATAGTGTGGCAAGCAAGAGACATATTTGCATTCTATAGAATAAAATCTGAAGTTCCCCCTATAAAAGTGATCTTACATAATAAAGATGCTTTGCGTATGTTGGAATCTAGTAATTGCCATGGTTTTAGTGAGAATATGACTAATGTCCCTCCCGAAGAATTAACACAAGCCTTGTTCCTCCACACTTGTAATAAATTCGAATGGATTGCTAAAGGAATTAATGAAGGGTTTAGCGAGGATTGGCATGAAAATACTATTAGAGAACCTATCAATGATGAAATTCATTTCTTATATGAAGACCCCTTTGATGATGGTGATGTTAGTGATGATATTATAAATCCTTTTGAACACTTGAGACCTTCAACTAGATTTGAGAAAGGTGATTTTTAAGTAAGATTTTGGAATAGCTAGTCTTGAAGGACATGAAGGGGTCCAACACTTGAAACTATGGATTATGCCTAGCTAGGGGCGTAAAACAATAGCGCTAGTTGGGAGGCAACCCAATAGTTCTCTTTAATTTTTTTTGTTTTTACTTTCTGTTTGTTTTTGATAAAATGATTATTTCCTATGTAATTATTGTGTTTTTATGTTTAAATTAGTGTTTGTGCCAAGTAAAGCCTTTGGGATGACTTACAAGATGAGTAGAATTGATATGGTGCAAAAACAAAAACTTTAGCGTCCAGTGTAGAATTTCTCTGATTTTACTGGAACTTATGTTTGATCTGAAATTTTTACACATTATTCCTATAAAAACTCTTCATGTTGTACTAATTTTTCAGAATTTTTGGAGTTACATAAGTATAGGTTCTTTACATATTTTTACAGACTGTTCTGTTTTAGACAGATTATGTTTTTGCTTCCATAGTTTGCTTGTTTTGATGATGGTATGGATTGTATCGGGGGGTATAAGCCATGAAGAAGTTATAATACAGTACCTTATGCAATAATAAAATAAGAATCAATTTATAACAGTACCTAAAGTATTTGATATGTTTACTATACTAACGGATCTCACGAAGGTTTTGTTGAGTTTTGTGTGATGAAGTTTTCAAATTTTGGGTGCTATCACGATGGATGAAGGAATAATTAGCAATAAGAGCCTAAGCTTGGGGATGCCTGAGGCACCCCAACGTAATATTCTAGGAATACTCAGGCGTCTAAGCTTGGGGATGCCTCGGAAGGCATCCCCTCTTTCATTTCAATCCATCCGTATGTCACTTGGAGCTATATTTTTATTCATCACATGATATGAGTTTTGCTTGGAGCATCGTTTGCTTTATTTTTCTTTTGTTTTAGTTTTCCACAATCATTGTTTGTTGTACACCCACTTGATAGATACACAAGATCACCGTGATTTTTTAGAATACTCTTTGTGCTTCACTTATATCGTTTGAGCTTAGCAGTTGCTCTGGTACTTCATTTATATCTTTTAGAGCACGATGGCGTATAGATTTTATAGAAATAATTGCACTCTCGTTCTTCACTTATATTTGTTTGAGAGTTAATAAATAGTTATGGTAATTTTCATGGTTATAAGACTAGTCCAAAAATAATAGGTATCCAATGAGTGCATAATCAAAACCACGTGTAGCACATAAAAGAGAAATTGTGGGTTAATGATATTGATGTGGTAATGAAAGGGCATGAGTGCATGATAATTGGTTAGTAAGAATATTGTGAATTAGAGGGTGTTAACTTGCTGTTCATCTAAATATTTTTTATTGCATGGTGATGATATGTGAGCATACTTATTCCTCGTTAAAATCCTAGTGTTGTTTAAGTCGGAGGCGCGCGATGGTTAACTCCTCCCAACCTCCTCCCTAGGGGCATGCGACTAGTACTTTGCTTCGAGAGAGATAATAAAATCTTGCAATAAGTATGTGAGTTCTTTATGACTAATGTGAATCCATGGATGTACGCACTCTCACAGCCTCATATTGCTAACCTCTTCGGTATCGTGCATTGCCCATTCTCACCTCGAGGATCGGTGCAACCTTCGCCGGTGCATCCAAAGCCCGTGACATGATACGCTCTCTAGCACATAATCCTTATTATATCTTCCTCAAAACAGCCACCATACCTACCTATCATGGCCTTTTCATAGCCATTCTGAGATATTTTGCCATGCAAATTTCACCATTACATCATATGACTAGTACACTCATGTCATATTGCTTTGCATGATCGTAAGATAGCTAGCATGATATTTCCATGGCTTGTCCGTTTTTTGATATCCTTTGCTACGCTAGATCATTGCACATCCCAGTACACTGCCATATGCATTCATATAGTGTCATACTATAATTTTTCATGTTGAGTTGTAAGTAAATAAAAGTGTGATGATCATCTTTTTAGGGCACTGTCTCAGTGAGGAAAGGATGATGGAGACAATGATTCCCCACAAGTCGGGATGAGACTCCGAACGAAAAATAAAAGAAAAGGAAAGAAAAAAAGAAAAAAGGAGAAAAAAGAGAGAAAAAGGAAAAGGAAAAAAGGGAGAAAAAGAAAGAAAAAATAAAAAGAAAAAATGAGAGAAAAGAGAGAAGGGACAGTGCTACTATTTATTTTTCCACATTTGTGCGTCAAAGTTGCACCATGTTCTTCATATAGAGAGTATCTTGTTTTGTCACTTCCATATGCTAGTGGTAATTTTTCATTATAGAACTTGGCTTGTATAATCTGATGACGGGCTTCCTCAAATGGCCGAGGTCTTCATGAGCAAGCAAGTTGGATGCATACCCACTTACCTTCATTTGAGCTTTCATACACTTATAGCTCTAGTGCATCCGTTGCATGGCAATCCCTAGTCCTCGCATTGATATCTATTTATGGGCATCTCCATAGCCCGTTGATACGCCTAGCTGATGCGAGACTTTCGTCTCCACTTTTACCCCTTTGAAACCTACCATCATATTTTATTCCACCTTTATGCTATACCCATGGTTCACGCTCATATATTGCGTGAGTAATAAAAAGCTGAAGCGCATTAAGAAGTAAGATCCAATTGCCTGACTTGACACCGTGGTGCTTGACATTTGTACTTATGTGGTGAAGACTGATCCATGCCATTCTAATATGATAAAATGAATAGGGGGTGAACATTCTTTAAGGATCGTATATTTTGAAACTTGATGATTATGTGGCTTATGTTTATAAGAATTACTATGTTGATGTTTATTAATTCGTCGTTTCTCAATGATCATACCTGCAATAGATTACATGTTGGGTAGCATGTCACATCAAAAATTCTGTTTTTATCATTTACCTACACGAGGACGAGCAAGAATTAAGCTTGGGGATGTTGATACGTCTCCAACGTATCTATAATTTTTGATTGTTCCATGCCATAATATTACCATTCTAGGATGCTTTTTGGGTGCTTATTTACCAATTCATATTATTTTTTAGCACTAACCTATTAACCCACTGCCCAGTGCCAGTTGCTGTTTTCTGCATGTTTTTGAGTTTCAGGTTTACAGTACCAAACAAAGTCCAAATGCCCCGAAACCTTTTTATGATCTTTTCTAGACCAAAAGAAGACCTGGAACCTTCGTGAGAAGACCGGAGGCTGCACAAGGGAGCGAGCACACAACAGGGCGCGCCCAGGGGGTGGTCGCGCCTTGTTAAGTGCTGGCCCCCTCGGGCGTCCCCCGATGCCCCTCTATGGCCTATAAATTCCAATAAATCCCAAAAAACCTAGAGAGCATCCCGAAACACTTTTTCCGCCGCCGCAAGCCTCTGTTTTGCCGTGTTCCCATCTGGAGCCTTGTTCCGGTGCCCTGCCGGACGGGGGATCGATCACGGAGGGCCTCTACATCAACCTTGCTACTCCTATGGTGATGTGTGAATAGTTCCCTACAAACCTACGGGTCCGTTGTTAGTACCTAGATGGCTATCTCTCTCTCTTGATCTTCAATACAAAGTTCACTGCATCTTCGCGGTGATCTATTCGATGTAATCACTTTGTGCGGTGCGTTTGTTGGAATCCGATGAATTGTGGGTTTATGTTTAGATTATTCATGAAAAATATTTGAGTCTTCTCTGATTTCTATTATGATTCTTATTTTCATGATTATTATAGCTTCGTAAATCTCTCCGATCTATTGAAATAGTTTGGCCAACTAGATTGATATTTCTTCAGTGAGAGGGATGCATTGTAGTGGGTTCAATCTGGCGGTGCTATATATCCCAATGACAGATGGGGACAAGACACGTCTTTGTATTTTTGCCACTAAGGATAAAATGATGGGGTTAATTCATATTGATTGAGTTTTCTTTGTCTACATCATGTCATCATTCTCCAAGCATTACTCTGTTTGTCATGAACTTAATACTTAGAGAGGCAAGCATAGAAGCTCTCTCGACGTGGAGTAATAGTAATAGGTGCAGGCAGGAGTCGGCCTATTTGCTTATGGACGTGATGCCTATATACACATGATCATTGTCATGAATAAATATTCCATAACTATGCGCTTTTCTATCAATCTCCCAACAATAATTTGTTTACCCACCGTATGCCTACTACATGAGAGATGCCACTAGTGAACACTACGGCCCCCGGGTCTATTCACTTATATATTTACAAAAGCTTTCAATACCTTGCTGCCATTTATTTACTTTTATTTTATTTTGCAATATAGTTTATTAAACTATCATCTACACACTTCATTTGCTTCCAAATAACGAGTCCAAGGGGATTGACAACTCTCTTGCTCGTGTTGGGTGCAAGTGTTTGTTTCTTTGTGTGCAGTCGCTGAAGACGGGGGTTGAGTGCTACTCCTATTGGTTCGATAACCTTGGTTCTCACTGAGGGAAATACTTATCTATACTGTGTTGCATCACCCGTTCCTCTTCACGGAAAACCCAACGCAGATCACAAGTATCAGGTACCAGCAATGATTGTTGCCTCACTAACCAATCAATGATCTGGCCATGGTTTTCCAGGTCCATCTGAGCATATTCTCCCCTTGTTGCAGACAACGCAATTTGCCTTGCAACATCACGTCTACAATTTTTTTCCATGAGCTGGAGCGTGCTCATTTCCCTCTCTCTCTCTTTTTGATAAACTTTTTCGAGGACTTCGTACAGAAATGGTACTTTGAAAAGTCTCTTGAAGCCGCATTCAACGCATCACCGGCTTAGACCCACGGGTTCATCTTTTCCTCAATAACTTGGCGTTCACGCTTCGCCGCCGCCTCAGCGGAAACCTCAAAGAAAACGAACGGTGCCATCCTACAATTCGAGGAGTGACTATTAAGGTCATCATAGCCTTAATTATTTCCTTAACCCTAACACTAACACCTAACATAACCACTAACCCTAGCACAAGATATAGGTACCCCCAATAATGCTAGGTACACAATACTTAGGCAAATCAAAAACATAACCCTAAATGCGTCATATTCATTGATTTGACCACAATAAAATGATGAACTAGGGTTTGCAAGAAACTGAGAAAACCAACCAAAATAGATGATTTCAACCAATCAAAATGAGGGGGAGTGAGAGAGGTACCTTGGGTGATGAAAGTGCTTCGGATCCACCGGTCAAATCTCAAGCAAATAAGAGAGATTTGAGAGGCCCTTGTGTGAGGAAGAGAGAGGGGAGAGGAGTTGAGCTCGGGGAGAGGTGAAGAGGGGGTTGAATGTGTGGGTGGGGGGAGCAAAGACCCCACCCCACAACCTTATCCCCTTCAGGACCCTACCGCGAGGGTCCTTGGCGGTAGGTTTAGGCACCCTACCACCAAGAGGTACGACGGTAGCCCCTTCTCCACGCCAGCATAAACTGACAACTATCGATGGCCGGCCGTCTCTTATCATCACCCTACCACCGGCGTCCCTGGCAGTAGGGTGTTCTGGGCTACCGCCAAGCCCTTCGGCGGTAGGTAAAAGGGCCAGATCCCTAAATTGTTACTAAACGGGGTCATATCCGGCTAATCTATTGCAAAAGGGTCAAAACACAAAATTTTGCCTCTTCAGGCAGCGTGGTACATCGTTCTTTCATTACTACTCCATATATCTATATCTTGCTTTAGATTCATTTGTTGTGGTGATAATACCATGTTGGCTTGTTTCTTCAACGGCTGATTGTCCATCGTGATTTACTATTGCTCTCATGTCTACATGTATACATTGTTTCTTTGCTATTACTCTTACCTGTGTGAGCTAGATACATTAAGAGTCATGTCAGAGATTGATCATAACTTATAGGTTCCTGCAAATCAAGACGATTCCATCTTAATTACATTAGCAATGTTGTTTACGCATACTTTTGTTGCTGACACAGTGATTTGCTTTTCTAGATATGCGGTTGACTGAATGTCAAGTGTTATGGTTGTGCCCCAACAAGAGGTATGGTTCTTCCTTTTGAACAAAGATGCACTAATGAAAATAAATGTTTCAGTCAGGCATGTTCCCAGCCTCTCACCATGATTTATATAAAACTTCAGGGGGGTCTGATTTTATTGTATGTGATTTGTATACAAATTACAATGTCATGCATGAATGCCTAGGCAATGCATGACCCCTTCTATGGCCCTTCTTTTTTGCTTGCAAACTGTGTTTGGTTAATCTCTCAGACTGTGTATCCCCTTTTTGCTTGCGGCTGGCTTTGGGCTTGGTAAATCCATGAAGGTTAGCTTTGCTGGCACTTGGTTTTAGTTTGAACTTTTCTCTACTTACTTTTTTGCAGATTTAGATTAGTGATTCAGTCATATCAAACCTCCATTTTTTCACTAGAGATTTATTTCTTACAGAACTGGACTTACTTATGGTAGAATCATCTATACTTAAAATTACTATAGGATGTTAAATAGCTTGCTTACATTTATCTAGCTTACTTATGGGCAATAGTAGTAGCACATATGCATGGTAGTTTAATTTTGGACCATCACTGGATAATTTATCCTTGAAGTAGATAGCTAGATCTTCAAATGATTCAAGAACAATTTTGGTTGTCAGACTGAACCAATACGGCAACACTGGACAGTTCATCCTCGAATTCCAACCAGTGGTCAGTCTTAAATCGGTGGAACTCAATTCAGAGATATTTCTTTCACCATTCAAGGTTGCAGATGAATTTGCAAGTGTCCCGAGGAGATCATATGATTTACATAAAGTATCCTGGAGACCCGGACCTTACTTTCTTATAGTTCTGGTAATTATACTTTTGTAGTCCCGTTTACTTATATTTGAGTTGTTACCAACTTAAAGTTTTAGGCTCATTATACTTCCTAAAGTAGCACTTCTTTTCATCTTCTTTTGCTGATTTGTGCATTTTATTTTGTTGACTCATGCGACCATGCCCAAAATTGTGGCACTGCAGGATTGAATGTTGTATGAGGCTTTTACAGAATCTTGCTGGTATATTGTTAACCTTGATACTTAAAAGTTTTTATGCTGTTCTGTTTTAGGTACATGAATGAATAGCATAATCAAACTTTATCATTCCATCATTATTTTCTTCTTCGTTTTCTTATAATTGCAATAAGCGCTCTTTCATGAAGGAAATAAAGATAAATTTATTCCGAGAACCGCACAAACACGCGGTTAATAACAAGGTCATATTCAGTGCAAGGTCCCTTCTTTTGTTTCTTATTTTGCCTTTCGAGAGTGTATTCCTTGTTGCATGTAAATGATTGTACCATCCATAAGTCATTCTATTTTATGGTCAAGCATTTTCTGCACATTGTCCATCCTTTTTTCTTCTTCTTATATTTCCTTCTCCACATCCCTATACATGGCTACTAGATATACCCTGCAAGAAAATAAAGGGTGTCCTCAAGCAAAAATCTTGGAAGGAAAAGATCTACGGAAATGGGATGTACTGCTTAGTCAAAGCAGAAACAACAGAAGGGAAAAAATGTCGTGGCGCGACAAAGCATGCATATGCTTCTAGTAAATTATAATACTCCAGCCAAAATTGGCGTATTAAATTACACGAATCAACATTGTCATGCCAGAATTTGAATAACAAGAAATTAAGATATTGCACGTGCAAATTATTGAGACATGACAAAAGAACTAATTTCACTAATTTGGTTCAATTTGTTTTTCGAATTTGTTACAATGTATTCCCATACGAACAGTAATGGTCAAAGCTGCATCTTTTGAGACCATGCATGTTGCATGTGTAAACATTGTGTTTTAGAATGGTGGAAATTTTAAGTGGAAGGAAGTTGTTTTATTGTTTTACTTATCCTTTTCTTTTCTTTGAGAAAAGCATCATATTTATTACTATAAAAGTTCACCGTAAGTACAAAACATCTCAAACATAATAAAAATTACATCGAGGTTCTGAGACCACCGAACGGCCAGTGCTGCCGCCAGAACGAGCGACCGACACACCAATTTCGCCACTCCCCTACCGGAGTCGGCTTGACCTTGTCGATGAAAACCGGAAAGTCTTCGTACACGTGTCCCTAAGGACCAACGCCCTCGAGCCGCATTCATCGCCATTGAAACTTCGCATAGATCTGAAGCACATGACAGCAAATATCGCCACACGATGAGAAACCATAAACTCACCGCCCCATGAAGACTGCAGGAATCTACGCCGGAGGTCCGTCGACTATGTCCAGACAGACGAATTCGAGGAGGATCAGTGCGCGAAAGACAAACTCAAAAAAGAAGTGCTGCCATCCGCCCGAGTGCCGCACCTGCCAGGATTAAAAAATCCAACCTAAATTATTAACAGGAGCGGAGGCACTATGATTCCCCTCCCCACCACTGGCCTAAACTATTAAACTCAGAGTGGGCAATCCACAAGCTCACCGGTGAAGTTTGGAGGCGAGAATTTGCCCTGACCGTCTAGGATAGAAAAACGAGTAACTCTTCTCAAATTAGTTACGAGCGTCACTGTAAATCCGAACAAGGGTAAATTCTCTTTCTGTTATTAACTTCATAAGGAATCGAAGATCTTTGTAACAAATAAATCATGAACATATATTCATACGAGGTTCCATGTTTTTAGGCATGATTATTATATAAAAGCACACGTTGGGAAAATGAGAATCTTTTTTCTTTTGGAAAAAGGGAAAATGAGAATCAGTTTGACCGTCGCAAAATAAAGACAATGCCCTCGCAGCAAGTTAAACTATGTACAACTAGTAAGCATGCACGTGCAACACACGTCTCGACTAATATTACGACCATTATGTGAAAATTTATTTGTGAATGTAAATGGGTAATCTGGTAGTAGTAGTAAAGAACTATTTCAAATGATTTGTTGTGTTGGTAAGGTTCATTTTTTCACCCAAAAAGTTATTGCATTCTTATTCAAACCATCAGTAGCCTTCTTATTTCTATGGATCATGAAGAACACATTCAAGTACTTAGGTACAAGCACTATTTATCTATTCTTGTAATATGATTATTTTCTCACAAGTCCTACTTTCTATAATCTTCTTTATGTTTCGACGCCATTGTTTCAACCAACTCCGTTGAGTGCCACGGATCCATGGAGCAGGGGAACAACCGCTCCGAAGAAATATTTATATTTAAAAAGAATCAACCCAAAAAATGTGTGGCTCTCAAATAAAAATTGTCCATGTACATATTTATGGCCCCGTTGCGGACAATTATCTAATAATATAAAATATCAACTAAGAGGTTGACTAATGTACCAAAAAATCCATGTAACTTGCACATATTTATCATTCTAAGCACTTGTGTTGATATCATTTTCTAGCTAGAAAAAAAATCAAAATTTGCCAACCGAGCAGTGTCCATGTCGTTCTAGTTAGATATAATCCAAACTTGCCAATCAATTTGTTTTTTCGATCAAATCATGTACGTTCAATGCACACATGAAGTAATGAGCAAAAAGACTTACAATCAAATCCTGTCGGACATAATGGACGCACCCTAATACAATTCACGCAAGCATCAACAACAAGACAAACTCTTCTCTTTTCATCGACATCTTCACCTCCCCTGACAATAGTCAACATGAGTTTATTCAGTGGCCATGAGCCAATGTATTTTGACAAAAAGAAAACATAAAAGCAAGTTTAATGGAATTGTATATATTTTATATACAACATGGGCAAGTTTACCAGGTTAAGAAAAAACTTGCTGCCTACTACAGATTGTTCAGACACACGAACAGAACATCTAGTCTTCGCCTTCGATGGCAACACACCTTTGAGAATGGGTTGAAAAGGGGGGGGGGACAAAACATTAAATCAAAAAAATACATATATTGATTCCTGTAACCATAATAATTGAACAAAAGTAGAATCAGCTACATCTTCTTTGTTTATGATACGGAACCTAATCAGTTTCAAGGTTTGATCATACACAAAGCAAGTTGTTTGCGAGTTTCAATTTAAAAAAATAAAATAAAGTGTCAGCAGGCTCCCTCACCTACTGATGAAATATATTGATCAGAAAACAGTGACATAAAAGTGCTTTCAACATTATGCTTCTTGCATCATCAGAGTACTTCTTCTTTATGACACAATAGCACTACCATCAGATGAAACAGTTACCATCAGTAAACAAATACATGGTTTAATATGAATACGAAGTTCAAAACTTCCACCAACCGAAGCGGTGTGCTCAGCCATCTGATGTTGTGTTTTGAAAAGCAATCATGTAATCCATGTCTCTATCCTTACTTAAAAGTAATCTTAGTTTTCTTGCCAGTTTACCTCAAACTATGCTTGTATTTCTTAGAACTAGTCATATGAGACATGCATTCTATTCTATGCAAAAAAAATATAAGTGCAGACACCATACCGCACTTTCCTCAAAACCCATTTTGCTAATCTGCAACCTCTGTAGGTGTGCTCAGCGGATAAACATTGTACAGAACTACAGAAGTACAAATAGTCAAACAAGTCTGATTACTTCTGTCATGGTCATACATAAAGTACATTGTTAGAGAACTGAAGATGTACCTTGCTGCACCTTGAAGTGCAGTTTGGATCATTTTCACGGGTCAATGATGACATCCTTGATCTTATGAACATACTTCTCTACGGTAACCAAAACACAAGAGTTAATTACGGAACCTCTAAAGATTATTACGCTATTCGAGAAATAAGAAACATGACATTTGTACTACACTTCAAAATGAACAGCCAAAACATGGTTAAAAAAGCAGACCTATTGTTGCATCATAGCCCAAACTAAGATTGTCTTGTTCCAAGCTTCCCAATAAATATGGTGATCAATGGGGCCTGCAGAAAATCAGGAACAATTAATATATGGATTAATAGGCCTGAGACATTAATGGGAGAGCACATACAACATATAATCAGGCTCCAAACAAAGTTATAAGAAAGAAGTGGGAAAATATCTTTAAGATCCTAAAGGAAAGTTTGATTACGTAGAACATACAATACACAATAGGAAAATGATCACCATTCACTCTCCTGCACTGTAACAACATTGCATACACATCTATTCCTCCCAAATCACAGTACCTTAATTACAGAAACTAATGACCAGTCCAAAAAGACATACAAATTATCAGAAAGTCATCACCAGACTGGCAATCACATAGAAGGGAGAAATGAATTGGTCATGTAGCATTGGAGAAAAGAATATACAGCACACTGGGATATGATTATGCTGAAAAGAAAACATAAATGAGAGGTAGTGTTATCAAGAATCATTCTGTGGCAAAGATAGTTTAAAAAAAGTGACAACCAAGGAAGATTACATACCCGCACTATACCTTCTCGATTCCCTATGTCGAGTGTTACATCGGTACTCCTCTGTCGAGCTGCTCATTGTTCTGCCGCTTGTTGTCGTCTACCTCGCCTGACCATGATGAAGCACTTTTGCAACCATGCGCGCTTGGATGGCATCTCCAGGCAATCGTCCAAGGCCACAGCTGGGTGATGCCAAGAGGACGCCGGGATTACGGCCAAATAATGTTGGTCAGCGGCGGCAAAATGATGCGAGGAGGATGCCGGTATTACGGACGAAGAAAAAAGTATCAATGCACCATCAAGAAAATTAGAAAATCCACATAAAAAAGGCCATCGGACAGACAACAAAGTAGACCTAAACTTTTTTGATTATAAATAATGGAGTTTGAGTAGCTTTAACATATACTGTAGTACTTAAATGTTTTGGGAAGGCTAACAATTTTTATGTTGTCGGCAGGCGCTGATACAAATGATTTCCTACATAATATTTTTTTTCAAGGTTCCAGGCTTCCAACAATGTACATAATACGAAAACGAACTCGTGGGTACCAACTCTTTTGTATGCGGTGCCATAGCCTGAATAGATTTCTTATCATGCGTAAGAGTAGACATAGTCATTGGAGAAACAAACAACTGTAATGGAAACATAATCGATTAGATGATGGAAACCATTCTCTGAACATTGCCAGGTTAGATAGTTAATATCCCAGAAGTTGATGGTTATAGCATGTGCGCTTGACAATTTGTGGATCCTGAGGAAGGAAAAATAATATAATGAATAGTAGGTACTGAAATGCACAAGAAAATAATAACTCAAGCGAGGTACAAGCCTGGTCTAAGTAATAACACATCGAATAAATCAGACACTGCAGATCATCAACAAGCTCTAACAACATTGCTCATCAGGCTCTAAACTCTGAATTTGAGTGTGTCCTCTGTTGTAATTGTTCAGCTCATAGAGATAGCCCTTGTAGGATCATAGATAGGGCCAGGAATGCAAATGTTACAGGCTATGTAATTCACGCTGTAATTGATAGCCCTTGTTTCATACATTTTCTTTTCCCCCTTTCTCTTAATTGACTGGGCCATTATAAAAAGAGGGGTTGGTCAATTAACCTAAAAAATGACATATGTTGGGTAAACGTTTATATCCTTGAAGAAACCAATAGTAACAACATTCAATGCAAACATTTAGTTGCTTCACTTTTAGCTTGTCTCGCGATGACATGTGGGCTGGTCGAGTATGTGATCGTCTTCCTAGAATCCCGGTCATCAAGAAAGTCTGAATGTTCATCCTGTCATTTAATTTGGTCGATTGTTGAGGCATGGATAAAAAGTATAAGTGAATAATTATACACATCATGATTGTATTCTGATATGCTTATGAGCTGACACCTGTACCTCTCACATACATCCAACTGTTCCTGCAAAGGAATAGGAAAAGCAATGAGAAAATTAATCCGGACAAGGAGAAGATCAACAAAAGCTACAGAAAATAAAAAACAGCTAGGTGCCATGTCAAGATACCTTAATCAAAAACAAACTATATTAGTTCAATAAACGACAATATGAAAAGCATACTTATTAGGAAGCATTAATTAAGCCAACATATGAATTCTCCTTCATGACTTCTTTATCCTTTCACACTCAGCTCCCTGAGCTCCTCATCTTTGTCACATGTATCCTCAAAAAATAGTCATCATGCAAATTTATGTACGAGGGTAAAAAAATAGTCATCAGTAATTCAACCTGGGTAGGATTTGAACAAAGGCCGATGTAAAATCTAGGGAAAAATGAAACAAGATAACGTTCATATATATGGATGAAGGGAGGTATGGAGTACGGAGCAGGGAAACTGGAAAGGAGTGGGCTAAGAATAGAGAGATCAACCAGGGGAATTCGTCGAACATGTGGGCATCCACGCACTACATGGTGCATCCTCTACCACCGCGCTCCCCTATGTGTTCACGCGCCGCGCTGCCACGGTTTTGTGCATCATCGTTGCGTAGAGGAACAACACCACTTTTGCGTCCGTGGTTGAACGGAAGAACGGCGACGACTTCTGCATCACTGAATAGGGCGGCATGTGTTCGTCACCGGCCACACAGAGGGACGGCCGCGGGGGCTCCAGCGTCCCCGAGGTCACGGAGGATGGCGTCCCCGGTCTCTGGCGTGCAGAGGAACAGCGGCAGGGAGTCGGCGGCGCATGGCCACACAGAGGGACGACCGCGGAGGATGGTGACCCCGGTCCCTGGCGTGCAAAATAACATCGGCGGGGAGTCGGCGGCACATGGCCGCATGGAGGGATGGCCGCAGGGAGGGCCGCGGGGGCTCCCGCGTCCCCGAGGTCGCGGATAATGGCGCCCCCGGTCCCTGGCGAGCAGAGGAAAAGCGGCGGCGAGTCGGCTACACATCGGCGGTTCCACCTTCCGTTTCGTGCTCCAGGCCATCAACATCTTAGATTATCGTAGGGAAGGAGAGATCGTGGGGAAGTGGAGGATCGCGGGGAAGGAGAGGTTATCGGGAAGGAGGGAAAGATCTGAGCGTGCGGGGTTTTCGTTGGTGCTTCTTTAGCGTTAAGTTAGCGTTTCGTTAGCGATCTTTAAGACCATTAGATTATGTATCATACGGCTAATGTGCTTAGTTGGATCTGCTCTTTCCTGTTTTTATAGGGGTAGTAGATGAAGCATCAAACATGGGTAGTAGATGAAACATCAAACATGAAGCTCACAAATGAAATGTGTTTTCACCGCAAAAAATAAAAAAAGATTTTGTTAATTTGTGCTTTTGCTTTTCGAAAATTGCATGTGTTCCTGGTGAGCAGATGCATGCAGCCTGTGTCTGACCATCACATTCACGTTGTGTTTGCTTTACTGTCGATATATATAGTACCAGTAGCAAAATACTAATTTGACTAGGCAAGCTAAGACGTGGACATCATCGGTCCAGAAAAAAAGGGTAGGAGCCCGGCCAGCTGCAGAAATCGTACGGGCAAGGGAAGCCATGCATCACTGCCGGCAAGAGCAGGTTTTCGTCCTCGTCGATGCCGATATATATCTCGATCCGCATGCATGCGACTCCTCTCTCCTCACTTTCCCGTGGATGCTTATCCAGAACCAGCCATGATCGTCCTCGCGCTGCTCCTTGCGTACTTCATGCCATTTGGCGATGCTGATCCACTGGGACACCTCTGCGTCGTCACCGGCGGCGACTACACGGCCCGAAGCACCTACGGAGCCAATCTTGAGCTGCTATCCGCCGCGATCCGCAAGAACGCCTCGTCCGCCCACTTCGCCAAGGGCTCCGTCGGCGCTGCCCCTGACACCGTCTACGGCCTCGGGCTCTGCCGCGGCGACGCGTCCGCCTGCGGCGACT
Organism: Elymus sibiricus; assembly: GCA_039707655.1. Classification (NCBI taxonomy): domain Eukaryota; kingdom Viridiplantae; phylum Streptophyta; class Magnoliopsida; order Poales; family Poaceae; genus Elymus; species Elymus sibiricus. The sequence goes on along the minus strand of CM077663.1, from coordinate 311,534,256 downwards.
GCATCGGCGCCGCGTTCCGTGACGCACAGCAGCTGTGCGTGATGAAGAAGGACGCTCGTGTCCTGCACGAGACCTGCGTCCTCCGCTACTCCAGCCATGACTTCGCCTCATACGGCAATAATGTCACGGAAAGTTTACTGGTGGTCGTTTGGCCCGACGACGTCAAAGCCAAGCCCATGCTACGCCCTGCTCCGCATCCGCATCTTGGCAACGGCGAGAGCTTCGTCAGTCTCAGTGACATGATCGACGAGACCGCCACGATGGCGGCGTACAGCTTGACGGCGGCGAGGTACGCCACCGGCCGCATCGATGTCAACGGCACCGGCGCTTCACCGGCGTGGATCTACTCTTTGGCGCAGTGCAACCCAGACCTGCCGCCTGATGAGTGCCGGGGCTGCCTCGACGGTATCAAGAACAAGTCCGTTGAGACATACTCTAACTCTACGCAAGGTGCATGGGTTGTAGGTGTGTGGTGTAATTTCAGGTACAGTGCACACCAGTTCTACCAAGGCCAGACCATGTATATGAAAAGCATCGGATCGTCGGATGTTGGACGAAAACTAAGAAGCACGACGACGAACACGACTACAGCGCCGGCGCCGGCGCCGGCGCTTGTCGTTCTGCCAAGCCAGATATACAAGAGTAAGCAAATTACAAACACGCATATTCCTGATTTCCCCAAAACTACCAAAGTCTTCATAAGGTAGTATTAATTTGATGTTATTTGAATGATTTGAAGATTGTTCACCTCGCTCGCCCCGCGGTTATTAATTTGATGTTATATACTCTCACCATAAATGTACCACGCAAAATCGTAGCCACCTCAGGAGTAGATGAAAATGCCATCTTTTGCGAGTAGCGAAAACACATTTGTTGTTTCTAAGCAGTTCAAATAATTATTCCTAAGTCCACCAAACTGCACACGAAACAAATACCCACAAACTGTGATGGATATATCCTAAGATTTACTACTTGAGCACACAACCGACAATATGATTTACTCCATTCTGAAAGCATGCAGGCCGTGCCCTTAATAATCACGTCGTATCTTCCCAATCGTCCCTAGTTTAGAATTACAAATTTGATGTGTCCTTTTACAGTACATCAAATTATTCAACTAACCACTTGTATCCATGTCAAATATTTTATGCTAGGGCGTAACTTGAAGATTTTTGTCAACGTCATCATCGTCCCTCTACTGGCAACTTTATTCTGCTTCATTGTTTGCTTTGTATTGATCAGAGCACACAACAGAGGTAAGTTTTCAAGGTGCTATTGGGCTGTCCTCGCAAATGGTTGGGTCGATCAAAATCTAACATATATTCTTGTTTCTATATTTAAGAGAAAGCTGGCCCACTGGACAATCCTAACATAAATGTCAACGAAGCTGAATTGGTTTGGGGGTTAGAAGGAAAGGACTCAGAGTTCACTTTTTTCGACTTCTCACAAGTATCGAAGGCTACAAGTAACTTCTCGGACGAAAATAAATTGGGACAAGGAGGCTTTGGCCCTGTATACAAGGTAAAATGGAAAGGCAAGCATGCGCATCAGCATATGTCGTGCAAAAGATAAAGAAATATCATACTCCCTCCGTTCATTTTTATAAGATGTTTCAGACAGCAGACACTGAACTGTTTTGACTGCTGTCTGAAATCGCTACAACGTCTTATAAAAGTGAACAAAGGGACTACCATAGTTGCAAAGGATCTTATTCGTCACTACCTCGGTTTGTAAAGTAGATGACATTGTAATCAATATATCCAAAGGTATTTAGATTATTCTAGTGAACATAAAAATATAATATACATGTTTTCATTTAGTAACAAACTGATACGAGACGTAATGGTCAAAATTACATGTTCCACACATGTCCAAAAATGATATTTATTTATAGGGAGTTATAAATACTACCTACATTTTATTCAAGTAAATTCGATTATGTTTATGCATAGCCTTGGGTTACGAGATACATCCAGCTCTAAAAATGGTTCTATAAAAGGATAATATTGACCAATTCTTGACCTTCCTCAGGGCCAGTTTCCAGATGGGCGGGAGATAGCTATTAAGAGACTTGCTTCGCATTCAGGACAAGGTTTCACAGAGTTCAAAAATGAAGTCCAACTCATAGCCAAGCTCCAGCATACAAATTTGGTTAGGCTCTTGGGATGTTGCTCTCAACGTCGGGAGAAATTGGTGATCTATGAATATTTGCCAAATAAGAGTTTGGACTTCTTTATTTTTGGTACTGCTTTCATCTCTCTATGAATGTCCTTTCATAGATGAACTAGACATCACTAGCTTCTGAACTGAAGGCGTGTTATAATTTTATATGTATATTCAACTGATCAGCAGATGACACAAAAAGAGCTTTAATAAACTGGAATAAACGCCTAGCAATAATTGAAGGCATAGCGCAAGGGCTTCTATATTTGCACAAGCACTCTCGCTTGCGTGTCATACACAGAGATCTGAAAGCAAGCAACATTCTGTTGGACAATGAAATGCAACCTAAAATTTCAGATTTTGGTTTTGCAAAGATATTCAGCTCAGATGATATTGAAGGAAACACAACAAGGATTGCTGGGACATAGTAAGTTGTTTCTGAAGATTAGTCCATCCTCATTACAACACACGTTTCGGAAATAGTACATTAATATGCGTTCCATTTTGGTACATCCATTGCTTTAGTGGTTACATGGCTCCTGAGTATGCTTCCGCTGGAATCTTCTCCATCAAATCTGACGTATTCAGCTTTGGTGTACTAATTCTTGAGATAATTAGTGGAAAAAGAAACTCAAGTTTTAATCAACAAGGGAGCTTCTTCAACCTTCTTGGATACGTGAGTTTTCTCCGTATCTAATATATATTGACCGTAATTTTTTTATGAAGTAACATTTATGTTTTCTGAAATAAAATCATTGAAGGCATGGAAGTTATGGAAGGAAAAAAGGAGCCCTGAGCTCCTAGACGCATCACTGGTTTTGGATATTTCTGCATCAGAGATAATGAGACGCGTTAACATTGCACTAATCTGTGTGCAAGAGAATGCAGATCACCGGCCTGCCATGTCAGAGGTAGTGGCTATGTTAAGTAGTGAGAGCACGACCCTTCCTGAACCTAACCATCCGGCCTATTTCCACGTAAGGGTAACAAAGGAAGTAGCGTCAATTGTTCTAGAACCATTAAGCAGTAATGATATGACAATATCGGTGCTATGTGGTAGATAGATTATTGTTAATTATTTGAGATTTCATGATATTGTTTGAGAGGATCATTTTGTGTATCTTTTTTTTTGTGGACCTTTTGTGTATCTCCAAGAGAGATTCATATTTAACAAAATAACGTATGTACTGTGTAAATTGACATTTTATTGTTACCTTACGAAATAGCCAAGATTCATAGAGCTAGTATACACTATACTTACAATAGTAGTCGCTCACGGAAATACAATATTCGACAAGAAAAAACAATGTAAAAAGGGGTGGATTTGAGAGCAAGTGTTTATGAAGGTATGTCAAAGCTAGCAAGTAATTTTTGTGATGCACTTGGCGAAGATACCAAATACCAAAGCCGCGGCAACGACTGTGAACAAGTGAATGTAATTAGATATAGCAATGGAAAGTAATGCACACAGTTGCTATAATTAACATGAGGGCGAGACCTATGCTAGCATGTGTACTTATGATTGAATTCTCGACCACATACTAAATTTATATTATAAACATAAGCAAAGGGATGAAGAGAGAAATCAATGTAGCATTACTAAATTCAAGGACGAAACGAACAACAAAACATTACGGGTTGAGCGCAATGAACGCATGAAGACAAGGAGTGCATCCACACTGGATTTAATTTTTATAATTACAGAACTCAAACAACCGTCTTGATTGAGTTCCCAACAGGACAACTCAACCGTGTCAAAACACTGCAAGTGTGTTGTAGTAGGCATTGCATGCCGAATAGTAAAAGAAATGTTTTGGTGCGTCGTTGTGGGTACAAGATGCATTGGGCCGATTAGTCTTTTCGAAATCCAGCTTTTGCATATTTAAGAAAATATATGCAGAAATCCTAATAAAACATTGATGAAATTGAAAATGTAAAAAATATTTTCATTAAAAAACAAATTAAAAATGTGTCTGAATTATAAAAATGTTAACGAAATAAAAGCTAAAAAAATTAAAAAGCATTTACGAATTTCAAATAATGTTTGTAAAATTATAAAACATGTTCAGAAATTTATGAAATGTTCATGAACTTTAGAAATTGTTACATGAATTGCAAAACAAAAATGAAAAAGTAAACAAAAGAAAGAAAAAGAAGTGAAAAAGGCGACACTCTCTGGTATTGACGAGCCCAATATAATGTGAGGTGTGTGTTTACTAGAGGATTGTGTGTGGGCGGGATGACGAATCCTATTGGGTGCCTGCTGCGCCGGTCACCACCCCACCTCATTTGATGCTGCATGGCCCGACCCAATTTTTTTCTTTTTCTAGTTAAACTCAAAAAAATATGCATGCGACGGGATCGAACACGAGACTCGCCTTCCAGACACACACACACACACAATAACTACTTGGACAATTAATCACTTCTGCCTAGGTAATTCTTTTTCCCTTATATTATTTCTTCAGTTCACGGAAAGCCCCCGGTGTTGGGAAGCTTCCATAACTTCCCAGACGGTTTTGTTTTTTTATACGTTTTTTTCTTCTGGACTGGGTTTGTTTGGGTTTTCTTTCATTTTTTTTCTTTTTTATTTATTCATTTCCTTTTGCTTTTTTTGTAGTTTCTTTTTTCAAAATTGATTATTTTTTTGTAAATTTGAGAACTTTTTTTCAGAATTGATGAATTTTATTTCAATATCAATGAACTTTTTCCAAAATTGATGATTGTTTTTCAAATTTGTGAACTTTTCTTTAAATTGTTGATTGTTTTTTCCAAATCGATGAACTTTTTCAAAGTCGTGTGAGGAACTTTTTCAAATTTTTACCATCATGGTGAACCTTTTTATTGCGAATCTATGTTATTTTTTTCAAATGATTTACATGGGTACAAAATATTGTTAATGTTGTACTAAATGCAGTATTAAATAGCACTGTTTTTGGATTGTGGACAACTAGGTGGTCTCCCATATTGATGGTGAAAATATTTTTCTTCGCCTCTGGTTTTAGAGGAGGTTGCTGGACCGGCCAGCAGGGCGTCGCGCGCGCTAAGCGGTGCTGAAATCGCCGAATAGGAGCCCCGGGAGGGACTATGTCTCGCTTAGAGCAAAACATAGCGCAGCCTCAAGTCAAGTAGATGATAATGGGCCGGCCCAACCGGGACCACAGGCCTTGATCGCTCCTTTTTCTTTCGTTTTTAATCATATCTTTGTTTTTACTTTTACTTATATTTGTAATATTCTGACTATATCTATTGGCAAAATCTATTTGCAAAATCACTTTACATACAAAACTGAAAAATGTCTTATTTCATAGGTAAAAAGAAAACGTACGAAAATTTATAATCGCCAGAAAATTATTTTATGTTACGTAAAATTATGAATGTAAAATATACGTAAAATGCATTTTTTTTTCTGGTTTTATGACCTATATTTTTGCTTTTTATGCCAAATTTTACATAGTGAATCTATATAAATGTTACTATTTGTAATCCAAATCTATTTTATTTTGGAAACGATCGTAAGATTACCTCGGATGAACAATGTTTATGCCAAAGGTAGAAATAATCTTAAATGTATAAAACAAATATTTGAAAAAATGTTAAGCAAGTATTTACAAAATCTTAAATGTATAAAAAAAATGTTCCAGATGTGTGCAGAAATAGTAGAACTGTTTATGCCAAAGGTAGACATAAAATATTTATGTTTCAAAGAAATATTAATCATGTATATAAAAAATTAAATGCTTATATATAAATGTGCTGATGTGCCCAAAAAGTGTAAAATATGTATGCAAAAAGTAGACATACAAATAATATTAAACAAATATGAATAATGTGTTTTTAAAACATCCGTAATAAAATGTTCCTAGTGTATACAAAACATGTTGAATCTGTATGGAAAAACTGACTTAAATAATACGTGTTTAATAAAATATTAATCATAATACATGTGCATAATAATGTTTCATGTATTTTAATAAATGTTAAACATGTATTAAGACATGTTCCTGTTCTATACGAAAAGAGAACAAAAAACCCTGATTAAAACAAAAGTATATACAAAGAAAAACAAAGAAAAGCATCAAAGAGAGAAAGGAAACTAAAGAACAAAACGGGAGAAAACCAGTCCAAAAGAATGGAAAAAAATGAAAATTTATAAAGAAATAAATAAAAAGAAAGAAACCCATGAAAACCAAGAAAGAAAGAAAACCATAGACAAAGAAGAAAAAGAACAAAAGGCAAAAACCAATGAATACCAAGAAAAAAACTAAGAAAAAAAAAGGAAAAAATATAGAAAAAAACACAGTGAAAACCGATAAAAATATGAAGAAAACCGATGAGAAAAGCACCGGAGATAATCAGAGAAGAACAAAGAAACAGACAAAAAGCAAAAAAAGAAAATGGGAGAAACAAAGAAAAATACAGTGAAGACACAACCGGCACACGAACGAGCGATAAAAAATAGGTCGGCTCGTATTGTACGTGTATACGAAAATCTTCAACCGCGACAGAAGGTACTCTCACTGTAAGTTCTCGTTGTGTCAAAGTGCGTGTGAATTAGAAACTCTTTTACATTCGCCCCTGCTTGAACACAACATGATGGCAACAATATAATTTGTAGATCCAAGAAATACAAGGACCCCGCTGTAGAGCTCGTAATCAATGAGTTAAGCGCATGTTGGCTTCACGACGCATGGGGCTCGACGCACGGGATGTGGCCCGGTAAGTCTTTCACCCCGCGCTTGGTCACTTGCTACTTTTTTTTAATTTGCTTGCTTTTTTACGGCTTTCCTCTTCTGCACCAGTTAAGCATGGCCCTTGACCATATTAATGTTTTTTTTGAAGAAAAAAACTGAATTTAAATAAAATTTTGACGAATTTAGCAAATCGCGAATGCAAATGAGTTCATAAATTTGGAATAAAATATTCATGAATTCAAAAAAGTTCATGAATTTCAAAAAAAACTACTTAAAAACAATATTTTATGAATTTGATAAATTTTTAAAAAGAATTTCATTTTTTTTGAAATTGAAGCAATTCATGAAATTCATATTTTTTGTGGATTTGAATTTTTTTCATGAATTTGGAAAATGTCTACAAATTTTTCATGAAATGGGAAAATGTCTACAAACAAAAACATATAAGCAAAACATAACTCATCCTAAAACCACCACTGAAACCGGGAGAACCTTATAAAGATTTCAAACACCGATGCAAAAAGGACCGCTATATGGGCAGGCCCACTACAGAATGATCAGGAGCAACTTAGTAACTGCTAGAGCTATATCTCGTTTATAGCATGACTTATTCTTCTCTCGCCTAAAGCACTTTACGGTTGTAGAGTATTGGGCCGGCCAAGTACTATATCACTATTCTCTTTGCTGCTTTCCCTCTTTTGCATCATAAAAGGGTTCTTTTTTTTGTTTTTCTCTATGTTGGTTTGGTTTTCTATGGTTTTCTTGGTTTTCACATTGTTCCATGTATCGGTTTCTGTTGTTTTTCTTTTCTGATTTCTTTTTCGATTCAATTTCAGTTGCTTCTTGCTTGTTTTTCTTTGTGTTTTTTATTTTTCACTATGTTCCACCGTTTTGCATTGGTTTTTCTTTCTATTTCTGTATTTTTTGTCTTTAGTTTTCTTCGTTTCTTTTCATTTTTTTAATCTTTTACAGACACATTGTATTTTTTTGTAGATATCTGGAATATTTCATAGAGTTTATCATTTTTCAAATGCATCACTAATATATTTTCAAATATATCTTTTGGTATCTACATTTTTCATACAGATTGTACATTTTCGGCATGCAGCAGGAACACCTTTTTATATTTTTTCAGATATTTGATTAACATTTTTTCAGATATATCTTTTGATGTGTAATTGTTTTTCACACAGCTTGTACATTTTTTCTTTTACATCAGATATATTTCTATTATACATATTTAATATTTTTTAAATACATAATTAACATTTTTCAGCTATATGTTTTGATATCTATTTTTGATACAGATTATACATTTTTCGTATACAAAATAAAGCTTTTAATACATATTAAACATTTTCAAGTACATAATTAACATTTTTAAACACATGATTTAGTATATTTTTAAATACAATGATTTACATTTTTTAGTACACATTGCACATTTTACATGTAAATCTGAAAGATTTATGTGACACACATTTCCCATTTTTCAAATACACAATTATCATTTTCTTAACACATGTTTATAAAAAAGCAGATCGAATGGATGCTAAAAAAATCAAGTGCATATCAAAAAAAATTGAAATGCTATAAACATTTTTTTTAAAGTTATAACAACATGTTTCTTAACACTGCAAAATCATTCTTTTTCAAAACTAAAGTATTTTTTTTATTAAATATATGGATTTTATGAAAAAATCTAAAATGTAATAAAAGTAAAATACAAATAAGTAGAATAAAAATAAAAAACATGATGAAGGAACGAACGGAAACGAATCGAACCAACCGCATTACTGGAACCGCCCATGACAATACCGTACGTGCCCGTGCGTACCTAATGGCCTATATTTATAACAATTAGAGCAGAGTAAAATGCATCAATGGTCATTGAACTTTCAGAAACGGGCAGTGTAGAAGGAGATGGCACGATCGTAACTAGGAGATGAATCCTAATGGTTGTCACGTGAATGCAGAAACAATATAAAATAATGTCTTCCTCTAATTAGACATGACGTGCGGAAGGTGGAGCTGGTTAGCCTCATGGCCCATAAGCTGACAGGTACGCCGTGCATAGATAGATAGAGCTACAACGGGACGCCCCGTATCCATCCTAAATGCATGGGCCACAACGACAATATATCGTATTACGTGAGATGATAGGAAATCTCGCTGAAGGTTCTACAGTCATCGGTCCGGGCCATTTTAAGGAAAAAGAGAAGGAAACGGGCGAGATGCAGGGATCGGTGCCTGGTCTCAAGGGAGATTGCTGAAGTTCGTGGTAAGTTGTAGGGGCGCGGTCTACTTGAGGGGATTCGAGCCGGTTTTCTCCGGTTTCTTTGTATTCCTTTGTTTCTTTTCTTTGTTCTTTTTTTTTTTTTTTTTTTTTTTGCGTTTGTTTCTTAGTTTTTATTTTTTATTTTCTTTTTTGGTTTTCATTTTTTTTGGTTTTCTTGTTTCTTTTATTTCTTTCATTCTACATTTTTTGTATATGTCAACAACATTTTCCACAAGTTTAACATTTTTACAATTAAATTTAACATTTTTCAACACTTGGTCGACACATTTTGTATCATATTTTTAACATTTTTCAAATGCTTGATTAATATTTTCAAATACATAGGCAACATATTTTCTATACACACTTTTAAACCTTTTCAAATACTTAATTAACATTTTTAAATACACAATTAACATTTCTAATACATGGTCAACATTTTTACTATGCTCATTTAACATTTTTCAAATACTTTATTAACATTTTCTAATACAATATTGACATTTTATGAACACATGCTTAACATTTTGTGTAAACACGTTTAACATTTTCCAAATACTTATTCAACATTACTTTGAATGCTTGACTAGCATTTTTATACCCATGGTAAAAAAATTGTCATTTTTTAAAACATGGTCAACATTTTTTCTATACACAGTGAACATTTTCCAAATGCTTGCTTAAGATTTTCCAAACACTTGTTCAACAGTTGTTCAAATTCTTGATTAACATTTTTTTAATAAATGATCAAATTGTTTCATACTTTTTTTTGTATACATTTTTCGTATACGTGATAAACATTTTCTCTATACACATTTATCATTTTTCAAATATTTTATATGGAGTGATTTTTGTAATATATTTGTTTAGAATATTTGAAAGTATAAAAAGGTAAAAAAAAAGAAAGTGAAAACGAAAACAAAAAACGTGAAGAAAACATAAAATGTGGTTGTTGTTTCCCGCACGCCTAGGCCAGCCCAACTTGTGGCACCCTTTAGCGAGGGTTCCCTCCGTCTCCCTTAATGCAAGACATAGGGGCGCCCTACACGGGCTGCTTGTCCGATCATTGCCCGAACGTAAAATTGCCACCCAACGAGTTGTCCCAAACACAACCCAAGCGTCTGGGCTAACCGACGACCTAAATATCGAACCCATATGTGGGGCGGGTATGGGGACGCTTGGGTGCGTCCATCACGTCAGAGCCAACCTTCTCTAGTCCGGCTCGATCCCATATATATACCTATCTGCACTTTGGACCAAACCCTAGCCACTCGACTCCACTTCACCCCTCCGTCCTCTAGCTCGTCTTTGGCGAACTCTCCCCTTCTTCGGCATGGCGGCCAGTGGATCCGACCCCGAGAGGTCCGGATCTGTCGATTGGGACGTTATCCCTTGCGGTCCCAAGGAGGACGTGGCAATTCACACGGCTTTCCACCGCTCCAGGGAGGAGTGCGCTCGCCCGCGGTCAGAATTGATCCGACTGGAATCCATTGCCTTCACTCAAATGGTGCTTGGACCTGCCGGGGCCGGTTGATCTAGACGCATGACCGCGACACATCAGAAGTGGGGCAACCTCGCTCTGGCGGCGCAAACCGGTAGGTGGTGCGTCGTCCCCGCGGCGTCGGGCGTCGATACAGAGGACAATGGTTTACAACTCGAAGTGGCTTGCCCGCCGCGCGAGGCTGAGGGCGCGAGACGCCGCACGTGGCTAATGGCGCGGGACGCCGTGACATCCCTAGAGCTAGAGGCTGCTTTGGCAGCCTGCAAGGTGGAGACTGCGGAATCATACGCCTGCTTCGATAGCCACGAGGAAGCTCTCGTGTTTGCATCTCCAAGAAGCGGCAAAGGAGGGCGACACTCGTCCTTGCAAGGGAGCAAAGTCGGGTAGTCCGTGCCATGGCGGACTGCCACCCAAATAGGACAATGGAGGATGGTGACGGATCGGACAACTCCGGCAGTGAGCCGATCCGCCTCGATCCGTTTTAGCGTCTTCCACCGCTACTACCACAGGGAAGAAGACAATGGTAATGGCGGAGGAGGGACGACCGTGGATGAACTTCTTTCATTGTCGATTCATCAGTAGTTTAGGACATGTCAAAATTTTGTAGTCCGATGACATATGCGTGTTTCACTATGTATGTAAATTAACGTTGTTGCACGAGACTAGTATGAATTTAACGGATCTAGTTGTGAAAACGGACTTTTGTCCCGGTCACCGTGTTTGAACGCGTCCGTGGATATATGGTGAGCCGCATTTGGTAATTCGGTTGTTAGAGCAACTCCAACGGGGAGACCCAAATCGTCCGCCTGCGTCCGAATGGGTTGGTGCGGACAAAAGCGACGGCCCAACGCGGCGACCCAAACCCAAAAAACGTCCGCGCCGTGTCCGCGCGGACCCATTTCTGGCCAAAAAATGCGCCTGAAATGCGTCGGCGCGGACACGAAGCGGACGCGCCCCGCGTCCTCACCGCGTCCGCCTTGGGTCCACATGTCGGCCGCGCAACCACCACCCGCGGTCGTATTAAACGCGACCAGCCGCCTCCGGCCCACCTGGCAGCGCCTCGAAGCTCCTGGTCGTCGTCCTTATTAATCCAAACGTGCGGCGGGGCCGGCCTCATCCACTTCCCCTTCCCGTCCACATCTGGCCACGCGTGCTCCCTCGCCGGTGACCGCAAACCCTAGTAGCCATGGGGTTTTTCAACGGCAAGGGCAAGGGCAAGGGCAAGTTGAGCGCCGGCGCGAGCTCTTCCCGCGGCGCCGGCCGGTCGCCGCCGCCGCCGCCGCCGCAGCCACAGCTTCCACCACCACCGTCGCCTGGTAGGCGAGGCTCCCCACTGGCGCGGGACCGGCTCTACATACCAGTCCACCAGGCGCGGTGGCACTGGCAGTACCGCCGGCCGCTGCAGTACCCGGACGTCAACCTGCCCCATGGTTGGCATCTGGATCCGGAGCGGATTCCCAATCCGGCAGTGCCCCGATCCGCGCGGGCGCACGCGGAGGAGGTTCGCCGGCGTCGCTCTGCCCTCACGCCGGAGCAGCGGGCCATGCGTGTTTACGCGCCAGACTCCCCCAACTGGGAGCGCTGGTTCGCGCTAGAGCACGAGGAGGAGTGCCGGCGGGGAGTCCCCGTCGACCAGGCCGTCCCTCCTCCGCCTCCCGAGGTCCTGCCGGAGGAGGAGGACGAAGAGGCGGCGTACCAAGCCGCCCTCGAGCAGGCAACCCAGCAGGCGCTGGAGGCCAGCAGGCTCGAGGAGGAAGCCCGGTGGGTTGGCCTGGACCGCGCCCTTGCCTTGTCGGCTGCGGGGGACTCCGTCCACGCCCCGTTGTTCGTCCCGTAGGTTCCACCGCCGCCGCCGCCGCCCACCGTCGAGCCCAAGGAGGAGCCCTCGCGGAAGCGCTCGCCACCACCACCCACTTTTCCAGACGAGAAGTATGGGTGGGTGGGCGTGGTCCGCGAGTGGGTGAGCGCGCCGCCCGTCCACTTCGAAGCCATGCCGGAGGAGGAGGAGGCCCACCTCGAGCACCGGAGGCAGCACTGGCTCGCCGAGGAGGAGGCGGACGGCCTGCGCCAGATGCGGTGGGAGAAGGAGGAGGAGGCGCTACGCCTCGAGGAGGAAGAGGAGGAGCGCGCCCGGCATGCCGCAATGCCACCGCCGCAGCAGACGCCAGAGGAGGCTGCCCTGGCAGCCTATCAGGCGGCATTCCCCTGGGCTGGGCCGGCCCCCACCTTCGTCGACCTCACCGGCGACGACAAAGACGGCAATGGCAAGGGCAAGGGCAAGGTGGATGGCTAGGGCAGCGTGCGGGCGCGTGCGCAGACTTTTATTTAGTTTTTATTAATGTTTAATTATGTGTTAAGTGGACTTTGGCCAGCGGTTGACCGGCCACTTATGTTTGATTATGTTTTAAATCCGCGTCTGTATGTGGCCACGTGTTTTCTTTTCTATTTTTTGGGCCGCGCGCAAATTTGGGTCTCGCTGTCGTTGGGCGGCCGAACCGACCCAAATAAAAAAGCGGACACGGATGTCCGCCGGGTCGACCCAAACGGACGAAAAGCGGACAAATCGCGCGTCCGTTTGGGTCTCCCCGTTGCAGTTGCTCTTAATCCTCGCCATATAGGACTTGGCGCCAGCTAGGCGGCTAGGGGCAGCACGGCTAGGTTGCTGTAAAAATATAGCGGCCTTCCCAACTGTAAGGCTTGGCCGAAAATTCAGCCTCGACCTCCCTACAACCCCGAAACCCACGCATGGAAATGCATAAAAACGTCCCAACATGCCTTCAATCGAAGGAAAAAGAGAACTCCCGCACGACGGAGACGTGGGACGCAGCGCACAGGGTGCAAAGACGCTACCGATCGGATGCGCGCCCGCGCCCGCTCGATCTACCAGTGCATTCCGTGGAACCATGCCGGACTGGTACACAAAGATTGCCATCGGTCTAGATCTGTCCGCACGGCACGAAGATGGCAGCACTGACTCTAGGACAGCTACCCTATGTGCGCGCGCACGTTCAGATAGCGTGCGGCCAAACTGTAAAGCTGACCAGACGATCCTGCTGAGGCAGCGCTAGTCGCCAAGCTCTAGGATACGCTAAGCGAAGCCCATCTTGCAACGTACCATTGCACGCACGTACGATCGGGCGAGCGCCTACGCAGGCAGGACGCTACGTGACATGTAGCTGGGCACCATGATTTACGGGGGCATGGGCCGAGTGGGCACAGCTGCGACAAGTCAGCAAAGTGAGCAACGTGAGTAGGTGGACGCCGTCCAAACCGTGGATGCACCGATCATCGCGAGATCAGTCCGGAGCTCATGCCCGTCTCTGTTAACTCGCGAGCTAACTTGTAGACTTAGCTAGGAATTGTCGCAGAAAAGGAAAGAATGAGTAGTATAGATCGGGATCACAAGGCTGGAGGAATGTTTTCGGGCATCGCATACGCATTTGCACGGTGCCCATTGCAAGGCGGAGCTATGATCTAGAGAGCGCAGCGCCTCGGCCGGTTCCCATGTCTTCGACTTTGAGGCCTGTAGGCTGGAACAGCCACATGTCCGCTTTGCCTCTCGCAGTGCCTCGTAGGAGCACGAGACATCCAAGGCGCTGATTTAAATGGACGCGGAATTGATCTGTCTATTGTTCGTTTGGATCGGTCGTAGGCGCGGCGTCCGTCTTGTCCATGCAAATTCTGCCAATGCGCCCAACCGGCTGACTTATTAGGTCAGCCTGGCTGTTTTTTTTAACAAGCATATTTGCATCATCAAAATAGTTGTAGATTACATAAATTAAGAGCATTTAGAGCCGGGCCCCTCATACCCCCTCAAACACCGGGCAGGCCGCCCGATCACTGACCGGTCACAAAAAATCGACCCAGCCGGACCCCTCGAACGGGCGTCAAACGTCCGGGCTGACCGGCACCCCTCATATCCAGCTTAAATATGGGATGGATATGGGGGAGCTCGGGCGCGCCCGGACATGCCCGCCTGGCCCGCAGTAGACCGCGCTAGCCCGCATCGACCCCACATATATTCGTCCCCATCTGCTCGCCGGAGCAAACCTTAGCCTCTTCATTCCACTCCCCTCCACTCCCATCCGCCACCCAGCTCACCTCCGGCGATCTCCGGCCTTTTCCGGCATGGCGGGCAGCGGATCCGAGTCCTTCACCTCCAGATCCGTCGACCACGAGCTCATCCCACGCGGCCCCGAGGAGGAGATGATCGTCCGGCTTGCGCTCCACCGCTCCCAGGAGGCGGCCGCCCGACGGCAGCGCTCGGACTCGCAACGCCGGGAATCCATTGTGTCGGCACAACCGGTGTTTGGATCTGGCGTCGCTACCTCACCGGAGGCGGTGCGGTCCATCTGGCGTCCGAACGACGTGGTGGAAGCGCAACCCCTCCGTTGGCGCGCCGAGCACGAAGCATGGCCATCCTCGGACGATATCAAGGCGCGACGTGCCCGCTGTGCAAGGCAGCAGGCACATGAGGCGGTGGAGGCCGGCCCTCGCGGCGATGGACGTTGGAGAGGCGGAGTCACACTCTCCGGCGCCCCGTAGGGTGCACCAGTGCGGGCGCCGTAACCGCGTTGTGGTGGACGTCGGCTCCTCCTAGGAAGGATCCATCATCGACCGCACGTCCATTGGCACCGTCTAGGTTACGGGCTCTGACAAGGAAGAGTAGGGCATGGGAGACGGCGGGAGATCGAGTCCCGTGAGCCAGCTAGTGTCCCATGTCCTACTCTACCTCGACAGCGACCGGACCGACGCTACGAGGGGCACAGCCAGCCGCCGGACATGGACACGGCGGAGCCGGACGACCTCTGCTTAATATTAGGTTTATGGTTCATGTAATAATATGGATTTGAGGTTTCTAATTTGAGGTATCCAGATGTAGAATGCATTATTTGAGGTGTGACCGGTCAATGTCCGCGGACGCGCTTGGGCGCGTCCGCGGGGGTTTGGGGGGACCGGATTTGCAAGTTCCGGCTGTAGATGCTCTAGGATAAAATTCATGTGGGATCTCAAAAGGAAGGGTTTTGGAGGCGTGTTCTTCCGTCAATCGTGCACGCGGTGGCTGGGATGGGATTGCCGGCGGCGGCAGCAGCAGCAGCGAGTGGAACAATGATGGGCAGTGCGCGTGGAGGCAGAGCAAATGTGATATGTTCTTCGTGGCGATTAGGCGCCTCAAATATATAGGTGCGGTCAGGTGGAGACGTGGGTTGGACCCATGTCTGAGTCAGCAACGACCCACAATCTAACGTCTGAGATCGTCGATCGTCTGTTAATGACTCTTCATTCCCGACGGTCAAAAATTAAGCGTAAACGCACGAGTGACATAGGTCTGAGATTTGCTCGACTTATTCACGAAATATGACGTGCGCGCGACGTGACATGTGGCGGACGGTGGAGGCGGAGCGCGTGGGAACCACTTCTCTTCTCAAGCTCCAATAGCATGTGGAAAAGAATTCTTTATAAAGAGGTCCAACTCTTCATCCACTAGCGGGATGGTACTAAACTTCCCACCACATCGCTTATCATGACACCTACATGGGCGCTTAGAGATTTTGAGAAATTGTTGGATGGGCCTAAAGCGCACCCTATATTTCAACAATGCCAGCATACAAAATAATCTCCACCACCTGTCATAGAATTCATGCCAACATACAAAACAATCGCTATTTGGCCATAGTTCATGCATCTCGGCCAAACATAGATGAGATCATGGATCTAGCTCGAGCATTTTCTTTTGCTTCTTTCTTCCTCACTAGCAAGGGATTGAGATAAGGAGACCCCATGTCCCTCTTACTCTTTAATCTAGTAGTGGATGTGCTGACTAGGATGCTTACTAAAGCCTCTAACAGGCAGTTGATCAAGGGGCACTGGCACCGTTACGTGCTATACAAACGGTTTTTAAGCCCTTTCCGCGACGTAGTTCCGAACCGTCACCTTGCATGTGTGGGCGATAGGGGGGGGGGGGGGGGGGGGGTCTTCCCACACGACACCGAAACATCGTCTGCGATGGTGCGAGCGCCTGCTGACGATTCGCCTAACGTAAACGTTTGTGAACTCGTAGCCTATCCCACATGCCACACTTTGACGTTACGTTTCTGATCAAGCACACATCCGAGGCGATGGCACGGATATATTCGTGTGCGATAGTTATTCCGATCGCACACGCGAAACGTATGTCAACCGTCTTCTTATCGTCCTACATTACACACGCACGCAGGTTTGGAACCGTTTGTGCTATTGACGGCAAGCACACACGGTTATGACGTGCAAACGCGTGTGTGACAGTGCGCGCATCCCACACGCGCAAAATATGCAACCGTGTGTTGTAAAGCTGATAATCACATACGCTATTCTTCAAACAATTGTGTGTGACATATGATACCATCGCACACGGTTTAATCGTTCTAAATGTGTGCGCTGTAATTTATTACCTAATAGCTTATTTTCGGTAATTTATTATTAGAATTGGAAATTTCAATTTTTTAATTATGAAATATGGATTTCACATCCATCAATACATACCCTAATTACAATGGTTCAACAGCCAATGCATAAATCAAAAGCTCGGTACATGTTCCATGGTTACATAGTTCGGTAGAAGATTAAATATGATCCATAGAGAGGATGTTGCATAAGTGTAGACAATATTTCGACATTGGCGAACCAACAGGCCAGCCCCGCAACAACGCCGACGAGTAGCTGTTTCCATTTTGCTGTTTTCTGAACCTTGCTGATATGTAATGTCACTATTATGTTGTTTAGTCGATTACATGTAGTAGTGCGAATGATAATTTGTGCTATCACTTTCTGAATCAGGTGCTTATTACCAGGAATCTTCTGTGTTATTATCTGTCTGTGTTATTTTCTGTCTTTCCACACGATTTAGATTACTGACCTGTTTGCTGGGCATCAGCATCACACACATCTTGTTACGACCAATTTTTTGTGTTATTTTGGCCCGCACATTTCATCTGAGCGCACGGTATGCCGTCTGTCGCATCTATATCTGTGCAACCGTTTGTGTTATTTTGGCTCATCGCAAATAGTTCACCCGAGTGACCTGTAGGCAGCATAGATGTTGTGCAGACAGGGAAAATCACAGTACACACGGACAAAACTACGAAACCCGTCGGTGATGATTTCATCAATCGCTGACAAATTGTATACCAGCAACCGTTTCCCGACAACACACACAAGTTATTAACACCAATCGTTTGTGTTATTTCTTGTATTCACACACGATTCTGATTACTCACCTGTTTGCCCTCTATCGCACACATCTTGTTATACTGAACCGTTTGTGTTCTGCTATGTCATCGCACACAGTTTATAGTAGTGAACTGTGTGCCCTATATCACACACATCTTGTTATGCCGAATCGTTTGTGTTATGCTATATCATCGCACACAGTTTATGGTAGTGAACTATGTGCCCTATATCGCACACATCTTGTTATGCCGAATCGTTTGTGTTCTTCTATATCATCGCACACAGTTTATGTTAGTGAACTGTGTGCCCTCTATCGCACACATCTGGTTCAGTGTAACGTTTGTGTTATCTTTGCTAATCACAAATGGTTCATAAGAACAAACTGTCTGCCGTAGACCGCACACACAAAAATTTTCTGAATCGTATTTGATGGATCCTCCATCGCACATAGTTCATGTCATTGGCGACGGAGCTTGAACTATACCGTTTGCGATTCATGCATCGCACACAGTTTCGTCGAAGGGTCTCTGATTGTAGTGTCGCATTAGCAGCATCCTGCAGTAGTGGGCTTAGGGTCTGAACTATGCCCTGGAGGTGTCATCAGCCTCCAGTATGCTGATGACACTATCCTATTTGCTGTTGGTAACCCCTCTATGGCTACTAATCTCAAATGTACATTGGCTTGCTTTGAACAAGTCTAAGGGATGAAGATCAACTACCTAAAGTGTGAAATGATTCCTATGAACCTAGATGAGGTTGAGATAGATTCTTTCACTGCTATTTTTGGGTGCCCTGTAAGTAAATTTACCATTAAATATCTAGGAATCCCCCTTCACTTTGACAAGCTTTCTAGGGATGATATCCAACCTCTAGTAGACAAGATTCTGAAAAGAATTGCAGGCTGGAGTGGGAAGCTTCTTTCTTATGCTGCTAGGCTTACTTTGATCAAATCTTGCTTGGCAAGTATTCCCATCTACCTTCTCTCCTTTTTCGAATTCCCTAAGTGGGCAGTAGATATGATTAACACCCAAATGGCAAATTTCATGTGGAATGACTATGGAGATCATAGGAAGATCCACTTAGCCAATTGGCCTTTGGTTACCATGAGGAAAGATTTTGGTGGATTGGGCATCCCTAATATTCATGATCTTAATACTTGCCTCCTAGGGGCATGGATTAAGAGGTACTCTTGAAGTGAGGGCAAGATTTGGAAAAACAATTATAGATAATAAGTATAGGGATTTCTATTTTCATGCCCCTGGTTCCTTAGTTGTGCTCAGTTTTGACGAAGCCAACTAACTTTGCACATTTCCCCCCTCCCTCCTCCACCACCTGCCCACAAAAGGCCAAACGGAGCACCACCGCCCAGTCAAAGCCTTTGAACATTACCACCTGACTAGTGCGGCAACTTACCTCCCGCACGATGTTTTTAATGCGCAATGGAAGGACAATGATGCAATTGGTAATAAAAATAGTTGTTGTGTGATGTTTTAAGGCAGAAATAACCAAGGTCCGACCAAGCGATAAAACGGTCGTCAACGAAATGAGCTTATGTTAAGGCAGGTGGGTCCAACTTATTTTGGCAGTGCATCAAGTGACTCGTGCCCCCGTGCCGGGCTGAACCCTCCCTCCTCCCCTCTTCGTTCTCGGCAGTGGGCGGCGGGCTGCGGGTGGCGGAGCTACCGTTCTCGGCTGCGGCGGATGAGGTGAGTGAATTCGGACCCCTACTCCATGTCAATTTAGATCTGACCGCGTCACCTTTGTTTTCAGCGGATTTGGAATCTAGATTGTGTGGGGCGCGGGTGGGCTGAACGAGATGGAGCTGACGCTGACAAACAGGGGGGATGGTTCTGCAAGGGTTGCTTTCGTTGATTGGAATTCGGTAGAATTAGATGACCCTACACATTTGTTCATTGCACCAATGGCCGACACTAAGATGGCAAATTTTATTGGCATTCCAGTAGATGATAGAGATAAGGAGGAGACGGTGAATCTAGTTTGCCTGCTGATGCTAACAAAGATTCATCTGAAGATGTGGACGGACAGTTGATGGAAGATGGTGTTGATGATGCACACGATGATGAGCTAGTGAATGTCTATGACAAAGAAAACCCTGTTATTGAAGTGGGGAAGTTGTGGCCAAACATGAATGAGTTTAGGATGTGTTTCTAGACTTATGCAGTCAAGCATGAGTTTGATGCCAGGACTAAGTGGACTGATGGAAAGAAGATTTATGCGATGTGCACAGATTTTGATGAAAACGCCAAGCCTTGCAAGTGGTACATATTTGCCAGATGACAACCTGATGGATTAATCAAATCCCACATCAACATACTTGTATTACAAGTTCACAGAGAGTATCAACCATGACATCACACATTTGGGTTGCAGAAAATATTACTCCTATTTTAGCCAAGATAGCAAACACTACCACAAAGAAACTTCCAGTAGACCTAGAAAATCAGTACCCCATTAAGCTGAAATATATCATAGTGTGGAAGGAAACACTATCTTACTTGCATTTTTCTGAGTTAGTATGAATTTGATATGAAGTTTTCAAAATGACAGTCAAACGGTCAAAGGGCAAAAGCATAAGACGAGCAAAGTGGTTTGGGCAGGACCGCATGTTTTCGGAAACTAGGGGTAAACCAGCCGAGTGTGACTCAACTAGGGGCATAAAACCAATTATCCCTATATTGATATTCTCTGAGAGAAAAAGTAAGAGAGGACTTTTCCATCACGTTCTACACGCCGCTGGCACCTCTTGATCTTCCTCAGGAGGGCTGATCTAGAGTCCGTTTGGGGCTCCGGAGAGGGGAATTCGTCGCCATCGACATCACCAACCCTTCTCCATCAACAATTCCATGATGCTCACCATTGGGAGTGAGTAATTCTTGTGTATGCCTGCTGGACGATGATGGGATTGGCCAAAGATTTATCATGTACTCGAGTTATTTTGATAGGGCTTGATCCCTAGTATCCACTATGTTCTGAGATTGATGTTGCGATGACTTTGCTATGCTTAATGCTTGACACTAGGTCCCGAGTGCCATGATTTCAGATCTGAACCTAATATGTTTTCACAAATATGAGAGTGTTTTGGATCCTATCTTGCAAGTTGTATGCACCTATTATGTTTTATGATCCATAGACCCCAAGGTGACAATAATTGGGATCATCTCCGATGATGACCGTAGTTTGAGGAGTTGATGTATTCACCATGTGTTAATGCTTTGTTCCGGCTCTCTATTAAAAGGAGGCCTTAATATCTTTTAGTTTCCATATGGACCCCGCTGCCACGGGAGGGTAGGACAAAAGATGTCATGCAAGTTCTTATTATAAGCACGTATGACTATATAGGGAATACATGCCTACATTATATTGATGAATTGGAGCTAGTTCCATGTCACTCTGGTGTGTAACTGTTACATGATGAATATCATCCAAATCGATTATCCATCACTGATCCATGGCCTACTGTTTTCGCTTATTGGTTCCCATTAAGTTACTTTCGTTACTACTGCTGCTACAATCAATACAAATTTGCTGTTGTTACTGTTCCTATTGTTTTTGTTACTGCGCTACTAAAAACTTCATTGGAGAAAGAACTTTCCAGGTGTGGTTGAATTGACAACTCAACTGCTAAGACCAATAAATATTCTTTGGCTCCCCTTGTGTCAAATCAATAAATTTGGGTGAAATGCTACCCTCGAAGACTGTTGAGATCCCCTATACTTGTAGGTTATCAAGACTCTTTTCTGGCGCTGTTGCCTGGGAGCATAGCTCTATTTATTATGTTCACCAGGGATTTTTAATTGTGAGTATGAAGAATCTGAAAGATGCTAAAACCAAGAGCGTACCCTCTAGGACGAGGGCAGGTAAGGATTGCCATCTAGCTCTGCACTTGATTCACCTTCTGTTTTGAGTAAGCTTGCGACACCACCACCTGCTGTTCAATCTGATATGTCGCAAGTAATTGATGATGCTACTTCTGTTTTGAATGAGACTTATGATGCTGCTGCTACTATGCTAGATGAAACCAAACATGTGCCACTAGGTGATCTACTTGATGCTCATATTGCTAAATCTAGAGAACTTGAGAATGTTGAAATTAATAAAAATTATGATTCACCTATTTTGTCTATATCTCCTCCTAGAATTGAAATGTGTGATGCATGTGATGGTTATGTTATGGATGGGGAGATAGCTAGAGACTTTCTTGCTTGTAATGATAGAGATGATCTTAAGAAACTGCTGAGTAAACTGAAAGAAAAATCTATGAAGGAGAAAATGAAATATGATCCTAAATTTGCTACTTCTCCAATATTTGTTACTGATAAGGATTATGAATTCTCTGTTGATCCTGAGTTAATTACTTTGGTAGAATCTGATCCTTTTCATGGTTATGAGTCTGAAACTGTTGTGGCGCACCTGACCAAATTAAATGACATTGCACCCTATTTGCTAATGAGGAAACAAATTGCTATTACTATATTCTTAAGACTTCTCCTTTCTCACTAAAGGTTGACGCTAAGAAGTTATTCCTTGAAAGCACAACTTCTCCCTAGGTTGTTTTGGTAATTAACAACAACATATAGTTCATTGTACTAATGAGACTATCAAGTATATTTCAGGAAAGTTAAATGAATGCATTGGCTAAGATTGTGAGATGTATCCCTGTGGGGTCGAGAAGAGGCGTCTAGAGGGGGGTGAATAGACTACTTGACCAATTAAAAATCTAGCCTTTTCCCAATTTTAGTGGTTGGCAAGTTTTATCAATTCTATCAAGTCAACTACACCACACATGCAAATCTAAGAGTATGGCAGCGGAAAGTAAAGACATGCACATGTAAGTAAGAGTAGAGATAGGACGATCAAACGCAATAGGGACTCAAAGATTTTCCGTGGTTTCGATAGGTGGTGCTATTGTACGTCCACGTTGATGGAGACTTCAACCCACAGAGGGTGGCGGTTGCGCGAGTCCACGGAGGGCTCCACCCACGAAGGGTCCACGAAGTAGCAACCTCGTCTAGGGGTAGATCATCACGAAGTTGGGAATCTCCTTTCCCATACAAACTTCTTGGTTCAACTCCACACCGAATTGGAGGCTCCCAAGCGACACCTAACCAATCTAGGAGACACCACTCTCCAAAAGGTAATATATGTGGTATGGATGATGAACTCCTTGCTCTTGTGCTTCAAAAGATAGTCTCCTCAACACTCAATCACTCTCTCACAGATTTGGCTTGGTAGAAGAGATTGATTGGATGGAAAGAAACTTGGGAAGGCTAGAAATCAAGATTCATATGGTTGGAGTGGAAGATCTTGATCTCAACACATGAGTAGGTGGTTCTCCCTCAGAAAATGGATGGGGCAAGTGTTGGCTTGTTCTGAGTGCTCTCTCTTCAAATGAGAGGGAGGTGGAGGGGTATATATAGGCATCTCCAAAAATCCAACCGTTACAACATTATTGCACAACTAGGTGAAACCGAAGCAAAAACTCGGTTGCACCGACTAGTGCAAAATGAGGCAACTTTTGGGTTCTCGGTGAGACCGATATATAGAATCTCGGTGAGTCCGATTCGGTTGACCTAGGCACTTCCTCACTTCGGTGACACCGATTTGTAAAACTCGGAAATTCTGATTTTTAGCAAATAGGTACCAGAAGGCTGGTCCATGCTTTTTGGTTGTACCGAACCAAAACTTGGTTGCACCAAGTTTCTAGGGTTTGGCTCTGGAATCTGTCTAAGGAAACTCGGTAGGGCCGAATGTGGAAAGTTGGTGGCACCGAATTTGACATTTGGGATTTTGACAGAATATTTTGTGGGAGAATTTATGAGGGGTTTTGGTGGCTAATCTCTAAGCACTTGAGCAACCAGATCATCATAGATACCTCATAACCTTTTAATAGTATTGGCTTTCCTATGGACTCAAGTGTGATTTCTTACATAAATGAAAAATGTAGAGTCTTGAAGCTTGAAGCTTAGCTAATTGTGGGATCGAGAAGGGACGTCTAGAGGGGGGGGGGGGTGAATAGACTACTTGGCAAAATAAAAACCTAACCTTTTCCCAATTTTAGTGGTAATCAGATTTTAGCAATTCTAACAAGTCTACCACAGCCTACACATGCAAGTCAACGAGTATAGCAGCGGAAAGTAAATACAAGCACATGTAACTAGAGGGAAGGGATAGGAGGATCATACGCAATGGGGGACACAAAGATTTTTCTCGTGGTTCCAATAGGTGGTGCTATCGTACGTCCACGTTGATGGAGACTTCAACGCATGGAGGGTAACGGTCGCGATAGTCCACGGAAGTCTCCACCCATAAGGGTCCACAAAGTAGCAACCTCGTCTATTCCATCACGGCTTACATCCACGAAGGACTAGCCTCACTCGGGGTAGATCTTCACGAAGTAGGCGATCTCCTTACCTGTACAAACTTCTTGGTTCAACTCCACACACGAAGATGGAGGGTCCCAAGCTACACCTAACCAATCTAGGAGACACCACTCTCCAAAAGGTAATAGATGTGGTAAGAATGATGAACTCCTTGCTCTTGTGCTTCAAAAGATAAGTCTCCTCAACACACAATCACTCTCTCACAGATTTGGCTTGGTACAAGCGGTTGATTTGGTGGAAAGCAACTTGAGGCTAGAAATCAAGATTCATATGGTTGGAGTGGAAGATCTTGATATCAACACATGAGTATGTGGTGCTCTCTCAGAAAATGGATGGGGCAAGTGTTTGTTTGTTCTGAGTGCTTCCTCTGCGAGTGGGAGGTAGGTGGAGGGGTATATATAGGCATCTCCAAAAATCCAACCGTTACGACATTATTGCCCAACTCAGTGGAACCGAAACAAAACTCGGTTGCACCGACTAGTGCAAAATGTGGCAACTTTTGGGGTTTTGGTGAGACCGATATATAATTCTCGGTGGGTCCGATTTTGGCTGATCTAGGCAGTTTCCAGTTTTGGTGTCACTGATTCCTAAAACTCAGAAATTCCGATTCTTAGAAATAGGATACGAGAAAGTTGGTCACTGATTTCGGTTTCACCGAAATCAAACTTGCTGTCACCGAGAAGCTAGGGTTTGGTTTAGGATCTTTCTAGGGTGAAACTCGGTAGGGCCGATTAGGAAATATTGGTGGCATCGAATTTGAGTGTTAGGGTTTAGACAAAGAATTTTTTTGGGAGAATTCATGAGTATTTTTGGTGGCTAACTCTAAGAACTTGAGAAACCAGATCATCATGGATACCTCGTCCCCTTTTAATAGTATTGGCTTTCCTATGGACTCAAATGTGATTTCTCACAAAATGCAAAATGTAGAGTCTTGAAGCTTGATGTCTTGCCAATCCTATTCATTTCCTTCTTCTTCTTCTTTCCTTGGGGATTCTCCTCACATTCCAGCCAATTCTCTCTATGGACTTAATCTGAAATAAACTAGGTAAAACTATCAGTCCAAGAGACAATGTATGCTGTCATGAATTATCAAAACCTCCAAGGTAACATATGTGCTTTCAATCTCCCCTATTTTGGTAATTGATGACAACATACAATCAAAGCTTCAAATTTAGATATGCAAGGATATATGAAAGGTTTGAGAAACACATGACTGAAATAGGCTCCCCCTAAATGTGTGCAATCCTTTTTAGAGGATAGTTGCTTTGGATTGCATGAACACACACATGGTAGAAGGGACATGATAAGTCATGTGAACCTTGGCTATATGCATCAAACATATGTGAATGAGGTGTTTCCATGTTCAAGACTCACTCTTGCAAACAATATGTGCAAGATATAAGAGATCATCTTGACCAAGGATATGATGCATATACTTACCTTGAAGTTCTTAAGCATTTTAACAGTAGGAACACACTTGAGAAAACAATGTTAGAAAACACAAGAGTATTCTTCTCATCCAAATGCAAAAGAATTCAAATGTACCAAGATACGGAAGACATATAGGAAATGGTATTTCTTAAAATTGATATGTCTCCAAGAACATTTAGAACTTTCTCCCCTAAGTGTGAATTTGCAAGTCTTCCTCCCCCTGAATCTTAGCATGTAGATATTGGGAGTAGGTAGGGTGATACAAGTCTAACGCTTATAGGAAATAAAATCTAAATCACATTTTCTCTCTCCTTTAATGATAGTCTTGATTTGGTCTTCTCTCTCCCCCTTAATGTAGTGTTTCTCCCCTTTGGGTGAGCATGATATTTCGCCCCCTTGATAGGTATTTCCTCTTTGGACATAAGCTTTGATATTTCTCCCCCTTGAACAAGCATAAGCTTGGATATTTCTCCCCCTTTAGAATTAATTTCCAAAAAGGATCAGAGGGTAAGGGATCCTTGAGAGTAAGGGTCATTGAGATCATTGACTAGTAATATCAAGAAAAAGTGGCAAAGAATATAGGTAATGGCAAAAAGTCGGTGACTCCGAGGCAAAGAATAACGGTAGAACCAATAAGGAAAATTTAGGGCTCCGGTTAAAATCAGCATAGCCGAAGAGGTTCGTATCGGTGGTACCAAAGAAGCTCTTGGCAGTGTATCTGCTTTATCGGTGAAACCGATTTTCCCAGCTCGGAGAGACTGGAATTGCAAATAGAAACTTGGCAAAGTCATACTTGACCATTTTGGTGACGAGAATTATTTTCCGAAAGTCTCAATAGATTCTAAAAGTTTTGCAATGAATTTTCAAGAAGGTTTGCAATGAATTTTCAAGAATATTTGCAATGAATTCCCAACTAAATGAAGATTGAATGGTTCTAAGAAAGCATGCAACTAGAATACGAACCAATTAAGAAACTTCATCTAGAAGATGGTCAACGATTAGGTCACCTATATTAGAGTATATTGACTTAGGAGCCAAGCAAGAATACTTGATCATAGGTCATACTCATCATTAAGCTCAAAATGGGGTTACCATTTTCGTTTAAGCATTTTGATGTTTTCATACCACTGAGAATTGCTTTGACTCATGTCTTGGAGTAAATCTTCTTAAAGGATATGAGTACATACCTTTGAGTGATGTAGATGACATGGCGTGTAGGTGGACTTGTTGTGGATGCCCAAGAGTCAGAGTTTGGGGCAATCCTTCTTTTCTTTCAAGATAGGTCCTCCTACAAGGGTTAGTCATGCAAGGAAGAACAAGATATATCCAAGTGACAAGAGTGAGGTTTTCATCATATGTATGTCAAGGATATAGTTTGTGGTGTCTTCTTCCTCCATCACAAAATAGGATTGTTGATACTTGGCCAAGACAAGATTGTTTTTTATAGTAGTTGTTGGCAGTCTTGTAGAATGTCGTTCATCCAAGTACCTACAAAAGGTTAGATGCAATATAAGGGAGCATAGTTTTCCAAGGGTATAAGATAGTATCATATCAATAGTAACAAGGAATAGTCAATTAAGCTCATGCCCTTGCATGCATTCGAATGAGTCTAGCTCAAGTTTGAAGCATCAATGATGTTCAACTCACTCCTCAAGTGACAAAACACCTTCTCATCAAGTGGCTTAGTAAAGATATCGGCCAATTGTTTGTTGGTGCGAACATGCTTGAGATTAATGTCTCCTTTAGCAACATGAATAAAATGATGACACACTTGAATATGTTTAGTTCGAGAATGTTGCATAGGATTATGAGAAATCTTAATAGCACTCTCATTATCACACAACAATGGAACATGTCTCACATGTATTCCATAATCCTTAAGAGTTTGAGTCATCCATAGTAATTGCGCGCAACATGATCTGGTGGCAATATATTCCGCTTCGGTGGTGGATATAGATACCGAGTTTTGTTTCTTGGATGACCAAGACACAAGAGATCTCCCAAGAAATTGACAAGTACTTGAGGTGGATTCTCTATCAACCTTATCTCCGGCATAGTCCGAGTCGGAATAGCCCACAAGGTTAAAAGAAGATCCCTTGGGATACCAAATGCCAAAGTTTGGTGTATGTATCAAGTATCTCAAAATTCTTTTCACGGCCTTAAGATGGCACTCTTTAAGAGCAGCTTGATATCGAGCGCACATGCACACACTAAGCATGATATCAGGATGGGAGGCACATAGATATAGCAATGAACCGATCATCGATCGATAAACCTTTTGATCAACTGGTTTGTCCTCCTTGGTGAGGTCAACATGTCCACTAGTACGCATAGGAGTTTTCATACCTTTACACTCTTGCATGTTGAACTTCTTGATCAAGTCCTTGGTATACTTGGTTAAAAGAAGATCCCTTGGGATACCAAATGCCAAAGTTTGGTGTATGTATCAAGTATCTCAAAATTCTTTTCACGGTCTTAAGATGACACTCTTTAAGAGCAGCTTGATATCGAGCGCACATGCACACACTAAACATGATATCAGGATGGGAGGCACATAGATATAGCAATGAACCGATCATCGATCGATAAACCTTTTGATCAACTGGTTTGTCCTCCTTGGTGAGGTCAACATGTCCACTAGTACACATAGGAGTTTTCATACCTTTACACTCTTGCATATTGAACTTCTTGATCAAGTCCTTGGTATACTTGGTTTGAGAGATACATGTTCCTTCTCTCGTTTGCTTGATTTGCAAACCAAGGAAAAATTTCAGCTCACACATCATAGACATCTCATACTTCTCGGACATCAACCTTCCAAATTTCTCACTAAAATGTGGGTTAGTAGATCCAAGATAATATCATCCACATAAATTTGGCACATAAATAATTCACCCTTAACTCTTTTTGTGAACAAGGTTGCGTCATTTTTACCAATTTCAAAACCCTTTTCAATAAGAAACTTCTTTAAGCATTTGTAACAAACTCATGGGGCTTGTTTAAGACCATAGAGAGCTTTCCGAATTTTATAAGCATGATTAGGTTTCTTAGGGTTTCACAAACCCGGGAGGTTGTTTAACATAAAATTCCTCCTTAATTTCTCCATTTAGAAAAGCGCTTTTGATATCCATTTGGTAAAGAGTGATATCATGGTGATTGGCATAAGCAAGAAGTATACGAATGGCTTCAAGTCTAGCAACGGGGGCATAAGTCTCACCGTAGTCCATTGATGTCTCATACACAACTTTATTCTTGTAGACTTTGTTGGGCTTCCAAGCGCAACGTTTTGTAGGACAGTGGCAATTTTCCCTCAAGTGGATGACCTAAGGTTTATCAATCTGTGGGAGGTGTAGGATGAAGATGGTCTCTCTCAAACAACCCTGCAATCAAATATAAGAAATCTCTTATGTCCCCAACACAACAAATACAATGGCAAATTGTATAGGTGCACTAGTTCGGCGAAGAGATGGTGATACAAGTGCAATATGGAAGGTAGATATAGGTTTTTATAATTTGAAAATATAAAAATAGCAAGGTAACAAGTGTAACCACTGTGAGCAAAATGGTATATTAATGCTTGGAAATAAGGCCTAGGGTTCATACTTTCACTAGTGCAATCTTCCAACAATGCTAACATAGTTGAATCATATGATCATCCCTCAACGTGCAACAAAGAATCACTCCAAAGTTCCTATCTAGAGGAGAACAATAAGATGAAATTGGTGTAGGTAGTAGAACCACCCCAAAGTTATTCTTTCCGATCAATCTTTTGGGCTATTCCTATAAGTGTCACAAACAGCCCTAGAGTTCGTACTAGAACAACACCAATGATACATATCAATCAACCCTAATGTCACCTAGATACTCCAATGTCACCTCAAGTATCCGTGGGTAAATTATGCGACATGCATCAAACAATTTTAGGTCTATCATATTCAATCCAACACAAAGAACTTGAAGGAGCACCCCAAGATTTCTATCGGAGAACGTGGTATGAAAACGTGCAATCAACTCCTATGCATAGATCCCCTAGGTCACCGGAATCCGCAAGTTGATGCCTCAACATATATCAAGTGAATCAATAGAATACCCCAATGTCACTATGGGTATCCCACGCAAGATGTACATCAAGTGTTCTCAACTAAAATATTCAATCCAACATAACGAGATCTCAAAGGGAAAGATTCAATTCATCACAACATGTTAGCAAGGGACAAACATCATATGATCCAACTATATTAACAAAGCCTGTGATACATCAAGATCGTGCCATCTCAAGAACACGAGAGAGAGAGAGAGAGAGAGAGAGAGAGAGAGAGAGAGATTGAACACATAGCTACTGGTACATACCCTCAGCCCCAAGGGTGAATTACTCCCTCCTCGTCATGGCCTCCGCCGGGATGATGTAGATGGCCACCGGTGATGGTTTCCCCTCTCAGGCAGGGTACTGGAACGTCTCCAGATTGGTTTTTCGTCGATACAGAGAGTTGCGGCGACGGAGCGGAGAGTCTCTGTTTATTTCTGGGATTTCTGGGATTTATAGGATTTTTCAGTGTTGGAATCACGCGCAACGGAGCCTTGTGGACCCCACCACATATCAGGGCGCAACCTAGGGGGTCGCGCCCTGATGGCTTGTGCCCCACGGGTGGCTTCCCTCTGGTGGTTCTTCGCTCCAGTATTTTTTATTTTCTCCAGAAAAAATCATAAAAAAGTTTCGGGCGATTCCGAGAACTTTCATTTTCTGCACAAAAAAACACCACGGTAATTCTACTGAAAACAGCGTCAGTCCAGGTTAGTTCTAAATAAATCATATAAAGTGCATCAAAACCACATAAAATTATTGTAAACATAGGCAATCATGGCATGAATACTTCATAAATTATCGATACGTTGGAGACGTATCAGCATCCCCAAGCTCAATTCCTGCTCATCCTCGAGTAGGTAAATGATAAAAGAAATAATTTATGAAGTGTGAATGCTAGCATAGTATGTAAGTTTGATCATTGATAATTCCAGTCACTTTTCTAGCATCATAACCAACAACTTTTTCTCATAAAAATCATCATGATAGAGTAGCAATCAATTCACATGACATGGTTCAAACAATTCATTCACTTGGAACTTAACAATCTATGTTCTTGGCCACCAAACAATTTCAATGCATCATTGACCTAGGTTAAGACTGCGTCGGTATCTCCCCAAAGAGGAAGGGATGATGCAGCACAACGATGGTAAGTATTTCCCTCAGTTATGAAACCAAGGTATCGAACCAGTACGAGGATCACCACCACCTAATAAACAACACCTGCACACAAAGAACAAATACTTGCAACCCGACGCGAAAGAGAGGTTGTCAATCTCTCTACGGTAAAAAGATAGATTAGTATATGATAGATTGAAGAGATAGATCTCTCAAGAACACAGAATAAAAAGAGAAAATAAAAAGTGCAGCAAGGTATTTTTGGGTTTTTGGAATAATACATCTGAAAACAAAAGCAACAAAAAGATAGATCGGAAAGCAATATGTTGGAAAAGTAGACCCGGGGGCCGTAAGTTTCACTAGTGGCTTCTCTCATGAGTATAGCACATGGCATGTGAACAAATTACTGTTGGGCAATTGATAGAATATCAAATAATCATGACGATATCCAAGGCGATGATCATTATATAGGCATCACGTCCAAGATAAGTAGACCGACTCCTGCCTGCATATACTACTATTACTCCACACATCGACCGCTATCCATCATGCATCTAGTGTATTAAGTTCATGGGAAAACGGAGTAATGCAATAAGAATGGTGACATGATGTAGACAAGATCTATTCATGTAGGAATAGACCCCATCTTGTTATCCTTAATAGCAACGATACATGCGTGCCTCGCTGCCCCTTCTGTCACTGGGAGAGGACACTGCAAGATCAAACCCATCACAAAGCACCTCTTCCCATGGCAAGAAAAATCGATCTAGTTGGCCTAACTAAACCAAAGATTCGAAGAAGAAATACGAGACTATAAGTAATCATGCATACAAGAGATCAAAGAAGACTCAAATAATATTCATGGATAGAAACTGATCATGAACTCAAAATTCATCGGATCCCAACAAACACACCGCAAAAGTTTACATCAAATAGATCTCCAAGAGACCATTGTATTGAGAATCAAAAGAGAGAGAGAGAGAGAGATAGGAAGCCATCTAGCTACTGCCTACGGACCCGTAGGTCTATGGTGGACTACTCACGCATCATCGGAGAGGCACCAATGAGGATGATGAACCCCTCCGTGATGGTGTTAGATTGGATCTCGAGGCTCTGGAACTTGCGGCGGCTGGATGTGTTTTTCGTCGACTCCTCTAGGGTTTCTAGAATATTTGGGAATTTATAGATGTCAGAGGCGGTGGAGAGGGGTCCCGAGGAGGGCACAACCCATCAGGGCGCGCCCTGGGCCCCTGGCACGCCCTGGTGGATTGTGGTCTCCTCGACCCTCCCCTCTGGCACTTCTTTGGCCCACTGGATGTCTTCTGGCCCAAATATTCCGTGAAGTAAAAAACAAGCAAAAATAACAACTAGCACTTTGACACTATGTCAATCGGTTAGTCCCAAAAAATGATATAAAGTTGCTATAAAATGATTGTAAAACATCAAAGAATGATAATATAATGATGACCCACAAGTATAGGGGGTCAATCGTAGTCCTTTCGATAAGTAAGTGTGTTGAACCCAACGAGGAGCAAAAGGAAATGACAAGCGGTTTTTAGCAAGGTAATTTCTGCAAGCACTGAAATTGTAGGTAACGGATAGTTTGATAGCAAGATAATTGGTAACAAGCAAGTAACGGTAACGGTAAACAAGGTGCAGCAAGGTAGCCCAATCCTTTTGAGGCAAAGGACAGGTCAGAACAATCACTAGTAATAGGTAAAGTGTTCTTGAGGGTACACGGGAGTTTCGTCTAGTCACTTTTATCATGTTGGTTTGATTCGTGTTCGCTACTTTGATAATTTGATATGTGGGTGGACCGGTGCTTGGGGTGATGTGAACAACCTCCCACTTATGATTAATCCCCTCGCAAGCATCCGCAACTACGAGAAAAGTATTAAGATAAAATCTAACCATAACATTAAACGTTTGGATCCAAATCAGCCCCTTACGAAGCAACACATAAACTAGGGTTTAAGCTTCTGTCACTCTAGCAACCCATCATCTAATAACTACTCCACAATGCATCCCCTTAGGCCCATGAATGGTGAAGTGTCATGTAGTTGACGTTCACATGACACCACTAAGGGAATCACAACATACATATCATCAAAATATCGAACACATATCAAATTCACATGATTACTCGCAACATGACTTCTCCCTTGACCTCAATAACAAAAGTAACTACTCACACATAATAATCATGCTCAAGATCAGAGGAGTATTGAATAGCATAATGGATCTGAACATATAATCTTCCACCAAATAAACCATATAGTAATCAACTACGCAAGGTAATCAACACTACTAGTCACCCACAGGTACCAATCTGAGGTTCCGGTACAAAGACTGAACACAAGAGATGAACTAGGGTTTGAGAGGAGATGGTGCTGTTGAAGATGTTGATGAAGATTGGCCTCCCAAAGATGAGAGGGGTGTTGGTGATGACGATAGCTTCGATTTCCCCCTCCGGGAGGGAAGTTCCCCCGGTGGAATCGCTCCGCCGGAGGGCAAAAGTACTCCTGCCCAAGTTCCACCTCGAGGCGGCGGCGCTTCATCCCGAAAGTCCTCCTTTAATTTTTCCTAGGTCAAGTGTGACCATATACCAGAAGATGGGCACCGGAGGTGGGCCGAGGTGGCCACAACCCATCAGGGCGCGCCCAGGGGGGCCTGGCGCGCCCTGGTGGGTTGTGCCCACCTGGGAAGCCCCCTCCGGTAGTTTTCTGCTCCAGTATTTTTATTAAATGCAAAAATAATCTCCGTAAAATTTCAGCTTCATTGGAGTTGTGCAGAATAGGTATCTCTAACGTGCTTTTCTAAGGTCCAGAATTCCACCTGCCGGTATTCTCCCTCTTTGTGTAAACCTTGCATATTATGAGAGAAAAGGCATTATAATCACTCCCCAAAGCATGATTATTTAAGAAAACAAAGTAAATAACAGTAAGAAATCATGATGAAAAATGGACGTATCAACTCCCCCAAGCTTAGACCTCGCTTGTCAAGCGAAAGTCGATATTGAAAAGCATGTCCACATGGTTTGGGAGAGAGGTGTCGATAAAAACAAAATACGGACATAGAAGCATCATGCTTATTATCACAACAACGACAAACTCTATCATAAAAACTTATTTCAATACATTTATATCATATAGCTTCTCATGACCAAGTAACAATTCATCACAACATAGAAGTATGAAGCATAAACCTTATTGAGAACCAACAAACTATGTTCTCAGTCAACTTTGCAACTACAATTCATCATATTTTCAGGAAGGGTCTCATGTCGGAGCCTTTTGGCAAGTCCACATACTCAACCATCAGTTTGTCTTCTATGATTGCTAACGCTCACGGCATACCCATGAACAAAAAGTTTCAACCGGACACATAAGAAGATAGGGGCTTATAGTTTCGCCTCCCAACCGACTCACCTCAAGGGTGACGTCAACAATAATAACTCATGCCCACCCATATCCAACTGGATATATGTGCCTAGATCATTCCTCACCACATGATGCTTGCAAAAGAAAAAGTAAAAAGGAATAGGAAAAATACTTTGACTCTTGCATAAAAGTAAATACATAAAAGTAAAAGATAGGCCCTTCGCAGAGGGAAGCAGAGGTTGTCATGCGCTTATTGGTTTGTATGCCCAATCCCTTAATGTAAAAGAACGTCACGCTATATTGCCCCCTATGATAGCAACCTTTATTATGCAGTCCATCGCTTTTATTACTTTGCCATCATAAGTTCGTATAGCGCTCAATTTTCTCTTACACTAATTGATCAAAATACTTTTAGAAGCAATTTTTATTGCCTTGTTGCACCGATGACAACTTACTTGAAGGATCTTTCTCGATCCATAGGTAGGTATGGTGGACACTAAAAGAAAGAATTTGGGTGTGGGTTTTTGGATGCACAAGTAGTATCTCTACTTAGTGCGGAATTTTTGGCTAGCAAAGATATTGAGCAAGCACCACATGTTAAAGGATCTATGACAATATAACTTCTATGTGGATATGAACAAACATAAATCATTACGTTGTCTTCCTTGTCCAACGTCAACAATTTTGACATATAATATTTGATGGGAGCTCACAATCATAAAAGATGTCCAAGATAGTGTATTTGCATGTGAATCTTCTCTTCCCTTATTAATTCTTTCATGAATTGCATCATTGACCAATGCTATGTTTGTCAATCTCCAATAAATTTTACTACTTATACTTTTCCTTATGTGATGTCATTACGCACCATAAGATTAGCATATGATTCTCTTCATTTATTTTTCTTTTCCTTTATTTTGATTGCAACAAGTAAGTAGAGAGACAAAAGCTCAAACTAAACTTTATTATATAACTTTCACACGATTACATAGATAGCTAGGCTACGAAACTAACACACGAAAATAGATCATGCTAAACTTTTATTCAACTAAAGCAAAGGAAAACTAAAGATCGAACTAAAATAGGTAAAGGTGAATAAAAGTGGTGGTGATACGATACCGGGGCACCTCCCCCAAGCTTGGATCAAGCCAAGGGGAGTGCCCATACCCGTGTGCTCAAGTCTCCTTTGGTGGTGATGATGAAGAAGGTGGTGGAGATGAAGTAGGTGGTGGTGATGATGTAGTATGCTTAACCTCCAGCTTCCAGGGCAAGGGCTCCCCATCATAAGTTGACGCAAGAGTCCCCTGAGTCCTGCAACTGGCAGCTAAACTCATACCTTTAAACCTTGCCTCATATTCAAAGACCTAGTTTTGAAGATCATAAACTTGGCTCTACAGAAAATTAATTTGATCATTGAGGGTGGAGATGGTGTCCTTCACAAACCGGCCATCCGCCACCTGATCACGGGTAAATTCCGTGATCATGGAGTGATTGGCACTAAGTCCACGCTCCACCATCTTCTGGCACTTGAAAACTTCCTGTTCCACCGCCTCGAGGCTAGCCTCCATGCTTCCGGTCTTCTTGGGTCCCTGAACATCGCGGATGTGGAGCACCCCCTCACGCATCTCAATGGCTTGAGGGTGCTTCATCACCTCCGGCAAGTACGGGTTGATGACCTTCTCGAAGAACTTGTCCTTGGAGGAGCTTGGTGGAGCCATGGAGATCTAGATCTGACGAGAAAACAACAAGAAACAAGAACCGAGGATTTTTCTGTGATGCGGTCGTCAAAACAGTCGCGGGTATATATATAGAATTTTTATTCTTGGAAACAAGTATATGGAAGGAAAACATAGTCGGGAAGGTATCCGAGGTGGGCACAACCCACCAGGGCGCGCCCAGGGGTGCCTGGCGCGCCCTGGTGTATCGTGCTCACCTCGATCACCTTCCGGTTTATTTCTTTATTTCCAAAATTTTAAAATATTCCAAAACTGACAAAAAATATTTTTGCGGATTTTTCGGAGTCCGTTTACTTACCGTATCACGTACCTCCTATTTTTAGGAATTCTGGAGTGTTCCGGAAGGTTTCTTTTATGTGTTCCTCCGGTGTCATGGTTTGGATAACATTGCTTTCGATGTTAATAGGCGTACCTGAGATATAATGCTTAATTCTTTGTCCATTGACCACCTTCGGGTTAGTACCTTCAGCGTTATTAATCTTGATAGCTCCAGAACGATAAACCTCTTCGATAATATATGGTCCTTCCGATTTGGAGAGAAGCTTTCCTGCAAAAAAATCTTAAACGAGAGTTGAACAAAAGAACATAATCTCCTATTTTGAATTCCCGCTTTTGGATTCTTTTGTCATGCCATCTTTTTACTTTTTCTTTGAATAGCCTAGCATTTTCATACACTTGGGTTCTCCATTCATCTAGTGAGCTAATATCAAATAACCTCTTCTCACCGGCAAGTTTAAAATCATAGTTGAGTTCTTTAATTGCCCAAAATGCTTTGTGTTCTAATTCTAGAGGCAAATGACAAGCTTTCCCATACGCCATTTTATATGGAGACATACCCATAGGATTTTTCTAAGCTGTTCTATAGGCCCAAAGTGCATCATCTAATTTATTAGACCAATTCTTACGAGACCTATTGACAGTTTTTTGTACTATTAATTTTATTTCTCTGTTGCTAAGTTCAACTTGACCACTAGATTGAGGATGATAGGGTGATGCAATTCTATGGTTAACAACATATTTAGCAAGCATTTTACGGAAAACACCATGAATAAAATGTGAACCACCATCAGTCATTAAATATCTAGGGACTCCAAACCTCGGGAAGATAACCTCTTTAAACATTTTAATGGAGGTGTGGTGATCAACACTACTAGTTGGAATAGCTTCTACCCACTTTGTGACATAATCAACCGCAACCAAAATATGAGTGTACCCATTGGAGGAAGGAATAGGTCCCATATAGTCAAAACCTCAAATGTCAAATGGTTCGACAACAAGTGAATAATTCATAGGCATTTCCCGACGCTTACCGATATTACCAATTCTTTGACATTCATTACAAGACAAGACAAACTTGCGGGCATCCTTGAAGAGAGTAGGCCAATAAAAACCAGATTGTAATACCTTATGAGCAGTTCTATCTCCCGCATGATGTCCTCCATAAGCTTCGGAATGACATTTCCATAGGATTTGTTCCTATTCATGCTCAGGTACACAACGTCTAATAATACTATCTACTCCTTCTTTATAAAGGTCTGGGTCATCCCAAAAGTAATGTCTCAAATCATAGAAGAATTTTTTCTTTTGTTGGTAAGTGAAGCTAGGTGGTATATATTTAGCGACAATGTAATTAGCATAATCAGCATACCAAGGGGTGTTCTGAGAAACATTTATTGCAGCTAACTGTTCGTCAGGGAAACTATCATCTATAGGTAGTGGGTCATCAAGAATATTTTCTAACCTAGACAAGTTATCAGCTACGGGATTCTCAGCTCCCTTCCTATCAACGATGTGTAAGTTAAACTCTTGAAGCAAGAGAACCCACCTAATGAGTCTAGGTTTGGCATCTTTCTTTTCCATAAGGTATTTTATAGCAGCATGATCAGTGTGAACAATAACTTTGGAATCAACAATATAGGATCTGAATTTATCACAGGCAAACACAACTGCTAAAAATTCTTTTTCAGTAGTAGCATAGTTTCGTTGGGCACTATCTAGAGTTTTACTAGCATAATGGATAACATTCAATTTCTTATCAACTCTTTGTCCTAGGACAGCACCAACAACATAATCACTAGCATCGCACATAATTTCAAAAGGCAAGTTCCAATCAGGTGGTTGTACGATAGGTGCTGAGGTTAAGGCTTTCTTGAGTGTTTCAAAGGCTTCCACACAATCATCATCAAAAACAAAAGGAATATCCTTTTGCAAAAGATTAGTAAGAGGCCTAGAAATTTTAGAGAAGTCTTTAATGAACCTCCTATAAAAACCAGCATGACCAAGGAAACTTCGAATACCTTTAATATCTTTAGGACATGGCATTTTCTCAATTGCATCAACTTTAGCTTTATCCACCTCAATACCTCGTTCAGATATTTTATGCCCCAAGACAATGCCTTCATTAACCATAAAGTGGCACTTCTCCCAATTCAAGACGAGATTAGTTTGTTCACATCTCTGCAAAACTCAATCAAGGTTGCTTAAGAAATCATCAAAGAAGTTCCGTAAACGGAAAAATCATCCATGAAAACCTCCACAATCTTTTCACAAAAATCAGAGAATATAGCAGTCATACATCTTTGAAAGGTAGCAGGTGCATTGCATAAACTAAAAGACATACATCTATAAGCATAGGTTCCAAAAGGGCAAGTAAAGGTAGTTTTCTCTTGATCGGATTGTGACACAGGTATTTGAGAGAAACCAGAATATCCATCTAAGAAACAAAAGTGTGTGTGCTTAGATAGACTTTCAAGCATTTGATCAATGAACGGTAGAGGGTACTGATCTTTCCTAGTAGCTTTATTTAATTTTCTAAAATCAATTACCATTCTATAGCCAGTAACAGTTCTTTGTGGAATGAGTTCATTCTTATAATTGGGAACAACGGTAATACCTCCTTTCTTAGGGACACAATGAACGGGACTTACCCATCTACTATCAGCTATGGGATAGATTATACCTGCTTCTAGAAGCTTTAATGTTTCAGTTCTTACCACTTCTTTCATCTTAGGATTCAATCGCCGTTGGTGATCAACAACGGGTTTAGCATCAGGTTCCATATTAATCTTGTGCTGACATAGAGTGGGACTAATGCCCTTAAGATCATCAAGAGTATATCCAATAGCAGCCCGATGCTTCCTTAGAACTTTTAATAGTCTTTCTTCTTCATGTTCTGAAAGGTTAGCACTAATAATAACAGGATATATCTTTTTCTCATCAAGATAAGCATACTTCAAAGTGTCAGGCAATTGTTTCAATTCAAACACAGGATCGCCTTTAGGTGGAGGAGGATCTCCATGAGTTTCAATAAGCAAATTGTGTTTCAAGAGAGGTTGTTGTTCGAAGAAAATTTGATCTATTTCATTTCTTTCACGCAGGTGCATATCATTTTTATGGTCGAGCAAATATTGTTCTAATGGATCAGTAGGAGGCACAGCAATAGAAGCAAGACAATTATTTCATCCTTACTAGATAACGCTTTATCACGAGGTTGTCTACTAAACTTGGAAAAATTAAACTCATGAGACACATTACCAAAACTGACACCGACAGTTTGTTTTTCACAATCTATCTTAGGATTGACGGTGCTCAAGAAAGGTCTACCAAAGATAATGGGACAAAAGTCATCTTGTGGGGAACCAAGGACTAGAAAATCAGTAGGGTATTTTACCTTCCCGCACAAGACTTAAACATCTCTAACAATCCCAAGTGGTTTGATAGTGTCTCTATTAGCAAGTTTAATAGTAACATCAATGTCTTCCCTTTCAGCAAGTGCTATTTCATCCATAATTTCTTGGTATAAGGTAAAAGGGATAACAATCACACTAGCACCCAAATCACATAAACCATGATAGCAATGATCTCCTATTTTGACTGAGACAACAAGCATGCCTTCTATGGGTCTATGTTTATCTTTTTCATCGGGTTTAGCAATTCTAGCAGCTTCATCACAAAAGTAGATAACAT
This sequence comes from Elymus sibiricus, assembly GCA_039707655.1. Taxonomy (NCBI): domain Eukaryota; kingdom Viridiplantae; phylum Streptophyta; class Magnoliopsida; order Poales; family Poaceae; genus Elymus; species Elymus sibiricus. Next base: position 311,494,297 of record CM077663.1, on the reverse strand, counting down.
GCCCATCAATATTTTCTCCAAGAGATCTTTAACCATAGCAACAATAGGTTCTACTTTAATTTGCTCAGGGGGTTTAGGTTCTCTTATATTACTCTTACGAACCATAGTTGATACCTTAGCGTGTTCCTTTATCCTAACAGGGAAAGGTTTTTTTTAATATAAGCGGTAGGCACAACTGGATCAACATTGTAAAAGATGGTTTCTTCTTTAGCTATGACCGGTTCTTTAATTTATTCTTTAATAGGGGGATGATATTTAAACCACTTCTCCTTAGGAAGATCAACGTGAGTAGCAAACGCTTCGCAGAAAGAGGCTACTATCTCATAGTCAAGTCCATATTTAGTGCTAAACTTGTGAAAAGTATCGGTATTCATAAAAGATTTAACACAATCAAATTCAAGCTTTATACCTGACTCATTACCTTCGTCGAGTTCCCAATCTTCAGAGTTGCGTTTAATTCTTTCTAAGAGATCCCACTTGAATTCAATAGTCTTCTTCATATAAGAACCAACACAAGAAGTGTCGAGCATGGATTGATCATTATGAGAAAGCCGAGCGTAAAATTCTGAATGATAACATCTCTCGGAATGTCATGATTGGGGCACGAATATAACATTGACTTAAGCCTCCCCCAAGCTAGAGCGATACTTTCTCCTTCACTTTGAGCGCCCTGGTGGGTTGTGGTCTCCTCGACCCTCCCCTCTGGCACTTCTTTGGCCCATTGGATGTCTTCTGGCCCAAAAAAATCTCCAAAAAGTTTCATCGCGATTGGACTTCATTTGGTACTGATATTCCGCGAAGTAAAAAACAAGCAAAAACATCAACTGGCACTTTGACACTATGTCAATAGGTTAGTCCCAAAAAATGATATAAAGTTGCTATAAAATGATTGTAAAACATCCAAGAATGATAATATAATGATGACCCACAAGTATAGGGGATCAATCGTAGTCCTTTCGATAATTAAGAGTGTCGAACCCAACGAGGAGCAGAAGGAAATGACAAGCGGTTTTCAGCAAGGTAATTTCTGCAAGCACTGAAATTGTAGGTAACAGATAGTTTGATAGCAAGATAAATGGTAACAAGCAAGTAACGGTAATGGTAAACAAGGTGCAGCAAGGTATCCCAATCCTTTTGAGGCAAAGGACAGGCCAGAACAAACACTAGTAATAGGCAAAGTGGTCTTGAGGGTACACGGGAATTTCGTCTAGTCACTTTTATCATGTTGGTTTGATTCGTGTTCGCTACTTTGATAATTTGATATGTGGGTGGACCGGTGCTTGGGTGCTGTTCTTACTTGAACAACCTCCCACTTATGATTAACCCCCTCGCAAGCATCCACAACTACGAGAAAAGTATTAAGATAAAATCTAACCATAGCATTAAACGTTTGGATCAGAATCAGCCCCTTACGAGGCAACACATAAACTAGGGTTTAAGCTTCTGTCACTCTAGCAACCCATCATCTAATAACTACTCCACAATGCACCCCCTTAGGCCCATGAATGGTGAAGTGTCATGTAGTCGACGTTCACATGACACCACTAAGGGAATCACAACATACATATCATCAAAATATCGAACACATATCAAATTCACATGATTACTCGCAACATGACTTCTCCCGTGACCTCAAGAACAAAGGTAGCTACTCACAAATAATAATCATGCTCAAGATCAGAGGAGTATTGAATAGCATAATGGATCTGAACATATAATCTTCCACCAAATAAACCATATAGTACTCAACTACGCAAGGTAATCAACACTACTAGTCACCCACAGGTACCAATCTGAGGTTTCAGTACAAATATTGAACACAAGAGATGAACTAGGGTTTGAGAGGAGATGGTGCTGTTGAAGATGTTGATGAAGATTGGCCTCCCAAAGATGAGAGGGCTGTTGGTGATGACGATAGCTTCGATTTCCCTCTCCAGGAGGGAAGTTCCCCCGGCGGAATCGCTCCACCGGAGGGCAAAAGTGCTCCTGCCCAAGTTCCGCCTCGAGGCGGTGGCCCTTCGCCCCGAAAGTCCTCCTCTGATTTTTTCTAGGTCAAGTGTGACCATATACTAGAAGATAGGCACCGGAGGTGGGCTGAGGTGGCCACAACCCATCAGGGCGCGCCCAGGTGGGTTGTGCCCACCTGGGAGGCCCCCTCCGGTAGTTTTCTGCTCGAGTATTTTTTATTAAATGCAAAAATAATCTCCATAAAATTTTAGCTTCATTGGAGTTGTGCAGAATAGGTATCTCTAACGTGCTTTTCTTACGTCCAGAATTCCAGCTGCCGGTATTCTCCCTCTTTGTGTAAACCTTGCATATTATGAGAGAAAAGGCATTAGAATCACTCCCCAAATCATTATTATTCAACAGAACAAAGTAAATAACAGTAGGAAATCATGATGCAAAATGGACGTATCATATAACAGCATGGAACAAGCAAAAAATTATAGATACGTTGGAGACGTATCAGCATCCCCAAGCTTAATTCCTACTCGTCCTCGAGTAGGTAAATGATAAAAATAGAATTTTTGATGTGGAATGTTGCCTAACATGTTCATCACATATTCTTTTCTTTGTAGCATGGACATTGGGACTTTTAGATGGTTTGAAGCAATAGTCTAGTTTTAACATAATGACTTCAATTCTCAAGAATGCCAACAAGCAACCATGTCTTCCAAAATATCAACACTAAAGAAAGTTATCCCTAGCCCATCATGCTCAATCATTGATCCATTCATGAAACACACTCAAATATTAACTACACCCAATGCTCAAGTACGATCATAGTGCCCCCTAGTTGCTGCATTATAAGAGAAGATGGAGACTCAAAGTAAAAAATAAAAGTTGCATAAAGTAAATAGATAGGCCCTTCGCAGAGGGAAGTAGGGATTTGTAGAGGTGCCAGAGATGAAATTTTAAATTGAGAGAGAAAAATATTTTGGGTGGCATGCCTTTCCTGTCAACGAAAATGACAAAGTAGTTCACAATACTTTCCATGCTAGATATATCATAGGCGGCTCCCAAACAGAAAATAAAGTTCATTCCTTGTTCCACCATTCTTTCACAATCCATGGTTGGCCGTATCCACGGTTGCCTTCCATACCAACACTTTCCAAGGAATTTATTATTTGACAACATAAAGTAATTTTTTTCATTTTTTCATTTTGGGAATGGGCATCCCTATTACCGCCATACTCTCGTGCAATGACAAGTGAATAAACACTCATCTTGAGAAGAACACATCTAGCATGGAAAAATATTGGACACCCCCTACCGTTTCATGAGCGCTACGAGCACACAAAAAGGAAATTTGTTTTGAAAAGTAGAGATGGCACATACAAATTTGCTTAGAACGGCATGGAAATACCGCATATAGGTAGGTATGGTGGACTCATAAGGCAAAACTGGGTTGAAGGATTATGGATGCACAAGTAGTATTTCTACTTAGTACAAGTGGAGGCTAGCAAATAGATTGAGAAGCAACCAACCAAGAAACGAAAATTCACATAAACGAGCATTGAGCAAAACTAACACCGAATAATGCACCATAAGTAGGATGTAATTACATTGCATAACCATTGACTTTCGTACTTGCATAGGGAATCACAACCTTAACACCAATATTCCTACTAAAGCATAATTACTCACTAACATGACTCACATATTACTATCATCATGTCTCAAAACAATTACAAGGAATCAAGTTTAATTTGTCCAATGATCTTCATGAAAGTTTTTATTATATCCTCCTTGGATATCTATCACTTTGGGACTAGTTTCATATATTGCCATTGCTTTTGACAAGCTCAAACAAATTTAAGTGAAGCACATGAGCATAGAGATTTCATCTCTGAAAATAGTATAAGTGAAGCAGGAGAGGATTTCTTCAAAATTTACTAACTCTCAAAATAATCTAAGTGAAGCATGAGAGTTTTTCTTCAAAAGCTTCCAAGCACACGGTGCTCAAAAAGATATAAGTGAAGCACTAGAGCAATTCTATAGCTCAAAAAGTTTAAGTGAAGCATATAGAGCAATTCTAACAAATCATAGCATAATTTTGGCTCTCTCAAATAGGTGTGTCCAGCAAGGATACAAGTGACAAACTAAAAAGCAAAGCAATCAAAGACTCAATTGATACAAGACGCTCCAAGCAAAACTGATGATATGTGATGAATAAAAATATAGCTCCAAGTAAAATACCGATGGTCGTTAGAAGAAAGAGGGGATGCCACCCGGGGCATCCCCAAGCTTAGTTGCTTGTTTCTCTTTGGATATATCTTGGGGGTGCTATATCATCCCCAATCTTAGGCTCTTTTCACTCCTTATTCCTTCATCCATCGTGATCTCACCCAAAACTTCAAAACTACAATCACACAAAACTCAACAAAATCTTCGTGAGATCCGTTAGTATAATAAAGCAAATCACTACTTTAAGTACTGTTGCAAACCCATTCATATTTTATTATTGCATTATACCTACTGTATTTTAACTTTACCATGGCTCATACCCTTCAATATAACCCATAGATTCATCAAAACAAGCACACGATGCAATGAAAACATAATCTGTCTTAAACAGAACAGTCTTTAGTGATTTGCACTCTAACCATACTTCTGTAACTCTAAAAAAATTCTGAAACATTAGGACAACGTAAAGAATTTGTGTAGAAATACCGTGTTAAAATTTCATCTCAATATCACGTTCCAGTAAAAATTGAAAATTCGCACACTGGAGGCAAAGTTTCTGTTTCAGATTCAGCATTATTTCTACTCATCTTATGAATTATCCTAAAGGCTCTACTTGGCACAAACACTAAACAAAACATAAAAAAACAATCATAACAGAGGCATAATTGTGTCAACACTCAAAAACAGAAAGAAAAAGATGAAAATAAATTTATTCATTGGGTTGCCTCCCAACAAGCTCTTTCTTTATAGCCATTAAGATAGGCTTGGGATTTCAATGATGCCCTCATGAAAGATAATAATAGCAACACAAAGAGAGCATCATGAAGCATATGGAAAACACACTTAAGTCTAACATATTTCCTATGCATAGGCAGTTTATAAGCAAACAAATTATCAAGGCAAGCAAAAACTAGCATATGGAAGGAAGAAGAAAGAGACAATAGCAATCTCAACATGAAGAGAGGTAATTTAGTATCATGAAAATTTCTAGAACCATAATTTACTCTCTCATAATAATTACATGTAGGATCATCATCAAATTCAATAATATATCTATCATAAACAATACTCTCTTTATGATCAACATGCATAAAATTTTTATCATCTTCCAAAATAGTGGGATTATCATCAACTAAAGTTATGACCTCTCCAAACCCACTTTTATCAAAAAATTCATAAGATTGAACACTCTCCAAGTACGTGGGATTCTTTTTACCTAAAGTTGATGCTCTTCCAAACCCACTTTCGATACTATTGCAAACATTATTATCAATAACATATTCAATGTGAGGCTTAAATAAATTTTCAAGATCATAAGAAGCATTATCACCCCAATCATGATCATTGCAATAAGAAGTGGACATGACAAAATTATCATCCCCAAGCTGGTAGTTTTGCATATTACTAACATAATTGACATTAATACAATTTATAGTAACAACATTGCATCATGCTTTTCAATCAAGGACCTATCATGAATAACCTTATAAATTTCTTCTTTCAACACTTCATCAAAATTTCCAGATTCATGATTTTCAAACAAAACTTCATAGAGATAATCAAGTGCACTCAACTCACTAGCAATTGGTTCATCATAATTTGGCCTTTTGAAAATATTAGCAAGTGGATGAGGATCCATATCAATAGATTTTTAGCAAGCGAAGATGCAAGCAAATAGAAGGCACATGGCAACACAAGCAAAGATAGCAAACAAGCAAAAAGGCAAATGGAAAAGAGGGCGAATAGAACGACAAATTTGGTGAAGTGGGGGAGAGGAAAACGAGAAGCAAATGTCAAATAATGTAATTGCAAGGAGATGAGATTTCTGATTAGGAACCTGGTAGATGATGATGGTGTCTCCTCAACGCCAGAGATTGGCACGTAGAAGAGACCGCTTCCTCCCCGGCAACAGTGCCCGAAATTCCTTTGACGTGGCTTGAGACTCCGTCGGTATTTCCCCAAAGAGGAAGGGATGATGCAGCACAACGACGGTAAGTATTTTCCTCATTTATGAAACCAAGGTATCGAACCAGTAGGAGGATCACCACCACCTAATAAACAACATGTGCACACAAAGAACAAATACTTGCAACCCGACGCGAAAGAGAGGTTGTCAATCTCTCTACGGTAAAAAGATAGATTAGGATGTGATAGATTGGAGAGATAGATCTCTCAAGAACACAAAATAAAAAGAGCAAATACAAAGTGCAGCAAGGTATTTTTGGGTTTTTGAATAATAGATCTGAAAACAAAAGCAGCAAAAAGACAGATTGGAAAGCAATATGTTGGAAAAGTAGATCCGGGGGCCAGAGGTTTCACTAGTGGCTTCTCTCATTAGTATAGCACACGGTGGGTGAACAAATTACTGTTGGGCAATTTATAGAAGATCAAATAATCATGACGATATCCAAGGCGATGATCATTATATAGGCATCACGTCCAAGATAAGTAGACCGACTCCTGCCGGCATCTAGTACTATTACTCCACACATAGACCGCTATCCAGCATGCATCTAGTGTATTAAGTTCATGGGAAAACGGAGTAATGCAATAAGAACGATGACATGATGTAGACAAGATCTATTCATGTAGGAATAGACCCCATCTTGTTATCCTTAATAGCAACGATACATGCGTGTCTCGCTGCCCCTTCTGTCACTAGGACAGAACACCGCAAGATCGAACCCATCACAAAGCACCTCTTCCCATGGCAAAGATTCGAAGAAGAAATACGAGGCTATAAGTAATCATGCATATAAGAGATCAAAGAAGACTCAAATAATATTCATGGATAGAAAATGATCATGAACTCAAAATTCATCGGATCCCAACAAACACACCGCAAAAGTTTACATCAAATAGATCTCCAAGAGACCATTGTATTGATAATCAAAAGAGAGAGAGAGAGAGGAAGCCATTTAGCTACTGCCTACGGACCCGTAGGTCTATGGTGGACTAATCACGCATCATCGGAGAGGCACCAATGAGGATGATGAACCCCTCCGTGATGGTGTTAGATTGGATCTTGAGGCTCTGGAACTTGCGGTGGCTGGATGTGTTTTTCATCGACTCCTCTAGGGTTTCTGGAATATTTGGGAATTTTTAGGCGTCAGAGGCGGTGGAGAGGGGTCCCGAGGAGGGCACAACACATCAGGGCGCGCCCTGGGCCCCTGGCGCGCCCTGGTGGGTTGTTGTCTCCTCGACCCTCCCCTCTGGCACTTCTTTGGCCCACTGGATGTCTTCTGGCCCAAAAAAATCTCCAAAAAGTTTCGTCACGATTGGACTCCGTTTGGTACTGATATTCTGCGAAGTAAAAAACAAGCAAAAATAACAACTGGCACCTTTTCACTATGTCAATAGGTTAGTCCCAAAAAATGATATAAAGTTGCTATAAAATGATTGTAAAACATCCAAGAATGATAATATAACAGCATGGAACAAGCAAAAATTATAGATACATTGGAGACGTATCAATGATCAAGTCTAGTAAGCGCTCCACATACTCAATTACCATATAGTCTTTTATGATTGCTAATACTCAGGGCATATTTTTAGAACAAACAACATCCATCGAACACATAGAAAGATAGGGGCTTAATGTTTCGCCTCCCAACATACTTATCATGAAGATAATTGTCAACAATAATGAATCATGATCAAATATATTTGACTGGATATATATGTTTGGATCTTTCCCCACCACATGATGCTTGCTAACTAATAGACTGAGGTTGGAATAAGAAGTTGACTCAACATGAATAGGAAATAGCATGGAAGTAAATAGATTGTCCCTTGGCAGAGGGAAGCAGGGATTTGCATAGGTGCCAGAGCTCATTGTTTAAAACAGAGATGAATATGTAATTTTGAGTGGTGTGCTTTTCCTGTCAACGTCACAACAGAGTTTTCAATATCTTCCATGCTAATCACATTATTGGCGGTTCCCAAACAGAATTGAAATTTTACTCTCCCTCCACCATTCAAACACATTCCATGGCTGGCCGAATCCACGGTTGCCCTCCAAACAATCAAAATTTCTAGGGGGAGTTTTTGTTTATTTATTTTTGTATTATGCAGGACTGGGCATCCTTTTTACCAGCCTCTCTCGTGCAATGACAAGTGAACAAACACTCATCTTGAGAATAACTCGCTTAGCATGGAAGATAATGACCGCCCCGTCGCTCCATGAGCGGTACGAGCACACAAAACGAATGTTTATTTGAAGGTTTTAGACGTGTCACATGAAAATTTACTTGGAATGGCAGTGAAATACCATATATAGGTAGGTATGGTGGACTCTCATGGAAGAAACTTGGCTCAAGGATTTGGATGCACAAGTATTTTCTCTACTTAGTATGAAGTTTTGGCTAGCAAAAGGTTCTAAACAAGCACCACATGTTAGAGGATCCATAACAATATAACTTCTATGCAAATATACCCAAACATAACCATTACGTTGTCTTCCTTGTACAACTTCAACTATTTGATCAAGTTTGAAAATAATTAATGGGTATTCACAATCATAAAAGATGTCCAAGATAATATATTTGTATGTGAAAGTTCTCTTTCTTATACTAATCATTCATGAATTGCTCATATGACCAATACAGTGATTGTTAAACTTCAATAGATTTTACTTTCTAAACCAAATGTGAACTTGCTACTAAGAATATAGCACATTGATAATTTCAGATTTATGATATTTCATTCATTCACAATTTACTCTTAGGATATAAGTGAAGTACAAGAGTAAACATCAAACTACTCTCAAAAGATATAAGTGAAGATCAAAGAGTAGTCAAACAATTAAGTAGCTATGTGAGGACTCTATTGTCGGTGTCAAAACCGGCGGATCTCGGGTAGGGGGTCCCGAGCTGTGAGTTTAGGATCGATGGTAACAGGGGACGAAGGAGACGATGTTTTACCCAGGTTCGGGCCCTCCTATGGAGGTAAAACCCTACGTCCTGCTCGATTATACTGATGTGTATGAAGGTTACAGAGTTGATCTACCACGAGATCGAATAGCTAAAACCCTAGATGAGTTTCTCTCGCTTACCATCTAAAACCCTCTGGCTTATATAGACGCCAGGGGTCCCTAGGGTTACCCATGGTCGGTTGCCCACCGAAGGTAAAAAGATGCCTATTCTACTATCTTAAACTTGGAAGACATGTCACGGCTCCTGAGGTCTCCTCCCAAGCGACGGGGCCTTCGATCAGTCCACTCCTCAGCAAGCGGCCCATGAGTCCGGCCTATAAGAAATAGGCCGGCAGTCCGAGGACCCCTTAATCCCGGACTCCCTCAGTAGCCCCCGGACTAGCCTCCAATGCCGAGGCATATTATCCGGACAACCTTGCGCGTCAAAGTCTTCGGTTTGCGAGGCGAGTCCCTCTATCCCTTCTTGTTCGGCAACCATCCTGCCATCGATGAACTCTCAATCGTTGAGAACTTGCGGGACCCATTGTAGTAACTTCGACGCCCCTCGATCCTTGTGTGCCGAGGGGAGACGGGCGGCCCAGTAGCTTTTTACAAGACTGCCCTTCCCACAAGGGAGGCACCACTCATTTAAACAGGCTGAATCGTGGTCTAGGCCATCCCTTCCTCTTCTTCCCCATCAGAAAAAGCTTCGAACGAGAGATCACCAAAAAACATGGCGAGCATCCCTGGTTCTTCCTCGCGTCCTTACGACACTCTTCCCGGGGATTGGGCAAGTTGCTCTGTATCCCTCCTTCGGCTGCGCGGCCTCGAGACCCAAGGTTATCTTCCCTCTTCGGATCTGGCGGCCACCCGCGCTGGATTAACTTCTTATGGCAATGAGGCCTTCGCAGAGAACTTCCCTAACCCTCACAAGGGAGAGCGGGTATGCTTCGTGCCTTTTCTCTTGTGGGGCCTAGGGTTCCCCATTCATCCCTTCTTGAGGGGATTACTGGAATTCTACGGGATCCAGCTCCATCATCTTACCCCCGGATCTATTCTGCACATCTCGGGCCTTGTCGCTCTTTGCGAGATGTTTCTGGGCTGCGAGGTCCACTTTGGATTATGGAGGAAGTACTTCTGTCTCGTCCCCCGCACTCGGGGCGAGACAATTCGGGAAGTCGGAGGAGCCGAAGTATGTCGTATAGCCGGGATGGGGTATCCAGTGGGGACTCCGAAGAAGGAGTCCGAAGAATGGACCTCGGAATGGTTCTATATTGAGGACGTTCCCCTGTTCGATCCAGCTCGGAGGGGTTTGCCCGAATACTCCGACGTCCCTTTAAAGAAAAGGTATAACTGGCGACCGAAGAGTTCATCCCAAGAGGAAGGTGCCGAAGTGCAATGCATAGCTACCCAAGTGAGGCTGCTAGCTCATAACAAGCTGACCATTATTGATGTGATGGCTGCCGCCATCGCTCGATGCATTCAACCCCTTCAGCAAAGGATACACCCTTTGTGGCATTACAACAGAACAAGTGCCACCACTCGTTCCCGACGGTTAGGCCCCACCAATCAAGCAGCGATGGCGGCCGTACTTGCTGACCTATTCAAAGGGGAAGAAGAAGACTTTGTTCGGCTACCGGTTAAGGAGGGCTACTCGGGTTACAATCCCATCGAATGGGTAAGCCTTTCGACTTTGTGACCTGAGTTCGGGTTTTTCACTTGCCCCCTTTGATCGGAGCTTTCAATCTGTGCGAATAGAGCTGGAGGTGCTTTGTCGAGACAATCAATTGTCCTGCGCCTCAACCAGAGAACTACTCTCGAGATGACGATCCAGGATTCCACGATGATCTGGAGCTGTCAATCGAGCACGAAGACGGGGTCTTTTACCAAGAGAGCCTTGATGGTTCAAAGGTGGCTATCATAGCCGATCACCCCAGATCACTTCCTTCTTCTACTACAGGCAAAAAGAAAAATTCTTCCCGTAAAAGGCAAGCGACCTTCGTCAACCCGAATGTGCCAGTCTCTGCTCCCAAGCGCCGTCGGTACACGCGACGAACATCGACTACGGCAACAACGCCCGGACCGAACAGCAACAGGAATCCTTCATGTGAGCAAACCGCGGGAACGGCCCCGACCACTTGTTCAACCAAAAGGTAGCTCGTTTGGCCGCTTAATCTATTGTTAACATGATCGATAGGATTTTACAGAAGATCTCATGTCGTAATACTCAGGAAACGAGTACAACCATCTTCTGCCGGGAATGTTGCCGGGGTGCCTGGCAACACTCATGAACCAAGGTCTTCTGCTCATGCTGAACCCGCTGCGGAGGCCCCTGAAAATTCTGGGGACGTATCAGTCACTAACTCCGAGGTAGAGAGTGCGATGAACCACCGGCGGCGATAGGAAGCCCTGCGCCATCAAGCGTTTTCCGGACAAGAGTTTAATGCTCTAGGTTCGGTAGACGCGTATTTCGGAGCTGCCCAAGCTGGGCTTGGGGAAGCCGTGAAACTGATATCATCCATCCTGGAGGTGAGTGATCGGTTTTAATAATCCGAACACACATATTAACCCAGTAGCCCCCGAGCCTTGAATTGGTCGGGACGGTCGAGTTAAGGATCCGCATATTGTTTTATTTATGATGTAGGCTTCAAGGCAGCAGAATGAGCAATTGGCCAATGACCTGGAGGTGAGCCGAGTGCAGGTGCAAGCCGTGAAGGCCGAACTTGAACAAGTGAAGAATTTTACCCAAGAGGCGCATGGTGAGTATGTCCATTTTGCCGATCATAGTATATAGTCCCATACTAACGCGAGGGTACTTTGTAGCAGCTGAGTCTATAGGGCAGCTGCAAAAAAGATTTAGATGCAGCCCTAGAATCCCAGAGGTATGCCGAATCCCAATATGAGGCCGGTTGCCTTTCGTTGCAACGAAACCTTGAGGAGAAGAAACGTCTCCAGGCGGAAAACCAGCAGCAGGCCGAAGAAATTGAGAGTTTAAAAACTCAATTGGCTCAAACCCAAGAAGAGAACCAGAAATTATAGAGGGACATGTTCGGTAAGTGCCATTATAACGTCGAAGGGTACCTCGAAAACATAAAGTGTAATGCACATGCCTTGTCTCATGTATAGGTCTCCTGACCGGGTGGCCTGAAAAAGAGATTGGATCCTACCGGGGGAACCTTCTGAAGGAACTATCTGCCATACATGAGTGGGCTCAGAAGGCTATGAGGAGAATGATGAAAGCGCTATGGCCTGCCGAGAAGCCTCCGGAGGGGATGAACGAACTGGCTGATCGGTTCAAGGGAGCCCAGTGTCGGTTCGAGCTATGGAAAACATCGGCCTACCGAGAGGGAGCACGAGAGGCGTGGGCGATGATCAAGACCCGTTATACCGGTCTTAACCCCGAGCATATGGCTCGTGTTGGGTCGGCAGGGCCGGATGGGCAAGAAGTGCCGCTTCATTTGGTGTACGACCAAGTGATGCCCGCCGCTCGTCTCTCGCAAGAAGATTGCACCCTGGATGCCTTAATAGACAATCTTGACCAGCAGCCAGATGAGTGATTTTATGTAACTATGTACTTTAAATAAAAAATTGCTCTGTCTGTGCTGTAAACTTTGTCTTAACCGGCCATCGGCTTCGACCTCCCTTGCTAAGAGCTTGGGAGTGTTCCTTATCAAATATCCTTCAATAAGAGGGAATTCTTTCGTGGAACTAGGCAATCCGGCCATTTGGTGCGAACAGACAGAAAATGCACAGGGAGATATGTTATATTACTGCTTAGCGTAAGAATCATCTTCCAAAGAAAATAGTACCTCTATCGGTACCTTCCTTCAGGCTGCTACGTAAATCGTAGATAGTAAGGCCGTATACTGCTAGTATTCGACTAATAGCTTTTTCGAGGAAAGAAGCCCGAGTAATGGTGATAACAACCATAATTTATTTGTTGCTTCCGTTGTAGCCGACCAATTATCTGCTAATGATAGCTAGCTTTTGGCTTCACCCGTCTGAGGTACGTATCCGGGTGATCCGGTCGTAACAATCGCAGAGGTGCTCCATTTACCCTCTAGCCGAACAATCGGGAATGTAGAGGGTAAACACAGGAGCGAGGCAACCCAGCTTGGCAAAAATCTTAGTTCTAATTGATGCATATAATGGCTTAAAAATCGACAAGGGAAACATGCATACACAATAGATGCTTAAAAAATAATCATCGGCTTCGGGAAGAAGCCCCCAGGTGTTATGTTCGGATTTAACATTTGAGGATCTATGCCGAAAAACTTAACACGAGCTCGGTTTAGCCGAGCATAAATTTGGGAAAAGAAGTCCGAACCTGCAAAATCAAGGTGGAAGGGAAGGAAATATGAAAAGAAGGGAAAAAAAAGGAAAAGGAAGGTAGAGAGTATGGCGACACCGATCTAGCCGTAAAAGCGCCGAATACGAGCTGCGTTCCATGGGTTTGGTTCGAGGCGGTTATCCGGCGGGTTGGGAAGACGATAAGCCCCTGCAGTGAGTACTTCGTCAATTATGTAAGAGCCCTCCCTCTTGGGATTGAGTTTATGCTTCTGCTTCTCCGGGAGTCGTAAGACGAGTTTGCCCACATTGTACGCCTTTGCCCTGACCGCCCTGCTCTTGTAATGCCGGGCTTGCTGTTGATAAAATTAGAGCGAGCCCGAGCTATGTCGCGCTCTCCTTCTAAGGCGTCCAAGTCATCCTGCCGATCTAACTCAGCCTCCTTTTCTTCATACATGCGCACCCTTGGTGCGTCGTGAATAATATCACAGGGAAGGACTGCTTCTGCCCCATAGACCATAAAGAACGGTGTGTATCCCGTTGATCTATTCGGGGTGGTACGCAAACCCCATAGAATGGAGTCAAGCTCCTCTACCCAATGGTAGTCGGATTCATGAAGAGACCGGACCAGACGTGGTTTAATACCACTCATGATGAGGCCGTTGGCCCGTTCGACTTGTCCATTGGTCTGCGGGTGAGACACTGATGCGTAATCGAGATTGATGCCCATGTTTGCGCACCAGTCCTTTACCTCTTGGGCGGTGAAATTGGATCCATTATCCGTTATTATACTGTGCGGGACACCGTAACGGTGTACCACGCCGGATATAAAATGGACTACTGGTCCGGACCTAGCTGATTTGACAGGTTTTGCTTCTATCCATTTGGTGAACTTGTCAACCATGACCAGTAGATATTTATTCTTCTTGGTCCCCCCTTTAAGTGGTCCGACCATATCCAGCCCCCAGACCACAAAGGGCCATGTAATCGGAATAGTCCAAAGAGCTGTTGGGGGCATGTGGCTTTGATTTGCAAATAGTTGACATCCCATGCAGTGTTGGACAAGTGTCTGGGCGTCCGCTCGAGCGGTGGGCCAGAAGAAACCAGCTCGAAAGGCCTTGCTTACTAAGGCCCGTGCTGCGGTGTGGTGGCCGCCCATTCCTGCGTGGACTTCGGCCAAAAGCTTCCTTCCTTCTTCCTTAGATATGCACCGCTGGAGTATTCCGGTGGTGCTTTTCTTGTATAACTCCCCCTCGTGGACTTTATAAGCCTTGGATCACCGAATTATGCGCCTCGCCTCTGTCTGATCGTCGGGGAGTTCTTGGCGAAGAAGGTAAGCAAGGAAGGGCTCGGTCCATGGTGCGATTACTGCCATGACCTCATGAGCCGAAGGCGTTTCGTCCATTACGGAGCCGCCGATGATTTGGTCGTCTGGTTCATTTACAGGGGGAACAACCTCTTCTGCGCTGATGGATCTGGCACCCTTATTGTCGTCCTGCCACACCACCGACGGCTTGAAGAGCCGTTCAAGGAAGGTGTTTTTCGGGACAGGGTCGCGTTTGGCCCCCATGCGGGCCAGTATGTCAGCGGCTTGGTTGTTGTCTCTAGCGACATGATGGAATTCCAGCCTCTCGAACCGTGCGGATATTTTAAGGACGGTGTTTCTATATGCCGCTATCTTCGGGTTTTTGGCGTCGGATTCGCCGTTGATTTGAGAGATGGCTAGGTTGGAGTCTCCCCGTACCTCCAGCCGTTGTATGCCCATTGATGCTGCCATCCGAAGACCGTGCAAAAGTGCTTCGTATTCGGCTGCATTGTTGGAATCGGCATACATGATTTGTAACACGTATCGGACATTGTCACCTGTGGGAGATGTGAGAATAACTCCAGCCCCCAGTCCGGCCAATGTTTTGGATCCGTCGAAGTACATCGTCCAATGAGAGTATGCACTATATTCCCTAGGGAGCTCGGCCTCTGTCCATTCAGCGAGGAAATCTGCCAACACCTGAGATTTAATAGCTCATCATGGCTTATAGGCGATTTCGAAAGGAAGGAGTTCAATGGCCCATTTGGCTATGCGGCCGGTGGCGTCCCTGTTGTTGATTATATCGTTCAGGGGTACTTCGGATGCCACCATGACCGAACACTCTTGAAAGTAGTGTCGGAGCTTCCGTGATGCCATAAACACTGTATAGGCTATCTTCTGGTAATGCGGGTATCTGGACTTGCATTGCGTTAGCACTTCTGACACATAGTAGACCGGCTTCTGTATCCGGAATTTGCGACCCTCCTCTTCTCGTTCGACGACGAGCACTGCGCTAACCACTTGATTAGTGGCCGATATGTACAATAACATTGGTTCACCGGCGCCTGGTGCTGTGAGTATGGGGTTACTTGCCAGCAGTGTTTTGATTTCCTCTAACGCAGCCGCTGCTTCATCGGTCCACTCAAAATTGTTGGTCCGTTTCAGCAACCTGTAGAGCGGTAAAGCCTTTTCACCGAGGCGGGAAATAAAGAGACTTAATGCCGCCACGCAACCCGCCAACTTTTGGACATGCTTTAGCTCTGTAGGAATCGCAAGTTCTGATAGGGCACGGATCTTAGCCGGATTGGCTGCTATTCCTCTATGGGAAACAATGAATCCGAGAAGTTTACCAGCGGGAACCCCGAAGACACATTTTTCCGGATTGAGTCGTATATCATACTCACGTAGGCTAGCAAAGGTTTGTCTTAGGTCATCAATCAACTGGCTGACGTGTTTTGTTTTAATGACCACGTCGTCCACGTATGCCTCGACTGTTTTACTGACCTGTTTCTCGAGACATGTCTGAATCATGCGCTGGTATGTAGCCCCTGCGTTTTTTAGCCGGAAAGGCATTATGTTAAAGCAGAATGGGCCGTAGGGGGTGATGAATGCGGTTGCAGCTTGATCCGATTCCTTCATTTTGATCTGATGGTATCCGGAATAGGCGTCTAGGAAGCACAAAGAGTCGTGTCCGGCTGTGGCGTCAATAATCTGGGCTATGCGTGGTAAGGGGAAAGGGTCCTTAGGGCAGGCTTTATTAAGGTCTTTAAAGTCGACGCACAACCGCCAGGATTTGTCTTTCTTTGGTACCATCACCAGGTTTGCCAACCATTCGGGGTGCTTGATTTCCCGTATGAATCCGACCTCTAGCAATTTGGCTAGTTCTTCGCCCATAGCTTGTCGTTTGGGCTCGGAAAAGCAGCGTAGAGTCTGTTTGACGGGCTTGAAGCCTGCGATTATGTTCAGACTATGTTCTGCTAGCCGCCGTGGGATTCCTGGCATATCAGAAGGATGCCAGGCGAAGATGTCCTAGTTTTCTTGTAAGAATGCTCGCAGTGCTTCGTCCACCATGGGGTCCAGCTGAGCTCCGATGGACGTTGTTTTATTGGGGTCCGTTGGGTGTACCTGAAATTTAACAATTTATTCTGCAAGTTTAAAGGACGTGGGTTTGGGCCTTTTACTAAGGATCACATCATCCTTGTCCACTGTTGACCGGAGTGCGGTCAATTCCTCTGCAGCAAAGGTCTCGGCTAGTGCCTCGAGGGCGAGTGCTGCTGTTTTGTTCTCAGCTCGAAGGGCTATATTCGGGTCACTGGTGATTGTGATTACCCTGTTTGGGCCTGGCGTCTTGAGCTTCATATACCCGTAATGTGGTATAGCCTGGAATTTTGTGAAGGCATCACGCCCCAACAGGGCGTGGTAGCCACTGGGGAAGCGCACGATATGGAAGAGAAGTTCTTCAGATCGATAGTTTTCGGGCATGCCGAACACCACGTCCAGGGTGATGTGTCCGGAACAACGCGCCTCTTTCCCAGGGATGATCCCCCAGAAGGTTGTGTTGCTATGTTCGATGCGAGACCGGTCGAACTGCATTTTTTCCAGGGTGTCCTTGTATATGAGGTTTTAACCACTGCCGCCGTCCATTAGCACCTTTTGTAACCTAAAACCATCAACGATGGGGTTTAGGACCAGAGCGGCCGGTGTTCGGCCGGGGCGGGTGGTTGATTGGTCAGTTTCTCCGAAGGTGATGGGTATGTCTGCCCATGAACTTGTTGCCGCCACATGGTAGACCTGTTCGAGTTCTCTAAGAGCTCTTTTCCTCCTGTTCCTGGAGGGAAACGTTTCGTAGATCGTCAGGACTTCAGTGTTGTAATCTGGTGACGTTGTTGAACGTCTGTTTGGAGGTAGTGCCTCGAGGATGGCCTCTCCGCTTTTTGCGACCTGCCTAACGACCCATCAAGCTCTGAGGCTGTGAGTCGGGCTTGTGTTCAGCAAGACAGAATGTATAGGGCATGGCTTGTCCAATAATCCATCGAGGACAGTTCGGACTCCCGTAGGGGGTCTGTTCCTTTTCTCGGCGGGTTCATGTTCGGCCAGCCACTTCGGAGGTATCCGCTTTTTCCGATCTCCTCTAGGGTATTCGGCAAAGACTGGTTCGGAAAGTAATCGTTCGGCTTGCCAGGTGCTCTCCATGGCACAATATTTTTGTACCAGGTCCGATAGCTCGGTGAAGTTGTGAATGTGTCGACGGGCTAGAGCGTTGAGGATCCCTTCATCACGACAATTGCGGCTGAAGGTTGCCATTATCTCTTGGTCATTAGAGCCTGGTACTCTGTCTCTAGCAAGGAGGAGTCTAGCCCAAAAATGATGAACCGACTCCCCTGGCAATTGTTTAACATCCCGTAAGTCCGAAGACTTGGACTCTCCTGCGATGCTAGGATGCTCGACTTGGGTGGTGGGTGGGAAAAAATTTGGTTCCGCGCCACGACGCAAGTCCAGAATCACGGGGTTCGGCGCGGGGAAGTTGGAGTCCGTATTGACTATAGGACCCTTCCACGTGGGGTTCGAGTTGCGCGCTAGATAAAACCTAGGAATTGTATGTGATACAGTCCAAAGTAATTTGTCGATCCAGAGGATGCTAGTAAGTATGCAAACTTCAGAGTTCCAGCCATGGACAGAAGAGAGCAAAGTGGAGTTGGAATCTTCGTTTTTGATGGAATGGTCAAAGGGGTTTGACTTCATCAAATGGGTATCGAAGATGCTTGTGATTCAATAAAGTAAGTGGGAGCATAATAATATTTCTAAAAACCTTGTGTACTTGACACATTGTTAATTGGAAATAAATTTCTTGACATGAATTAGGACTTCATTTGAAAATAGTTTTTCGATGAAGTGCTTAGGCTAAATAGCCTCAATATTAGGCATGATGATCTATGGAGATAGATTTACCTAATGGGGTTGAGCAATGAATACATATTGACAAGATGCTAAAACCTTTTAGCATTTAAAAACGCCAAGGAGTGATTCTTGCCGAAGTCACATGGAAAGAGTTTTTGCAAGACTCGGTGTCCCAAAACACTGATGAGTAAAATACATGATGGAGATTCCACACACTCTTGTGTTTGGATTAATCATGTATTCCATGGTATGTAAAAACAACCAGATATGTCCGATAATCCAAAGTTGTTGCGAGTATAGATACCAAAGTGATCAAAAGTAGTGATCATGGGACAACAGTGAAAGATGTCATTAGGTACTTGAGTAGTACTGATGACATGTTTTCTCGCAAGCAGAGATTATGAAGTGCTCGTTGTAAATAATTACATCGATACAGTCTTCATCCATGCTCCATGCGATTTTCGATTTAAATTGAGGGTTTTGTGTGATACACAATATGGTGGCACGGTAGTTGTAAATTGTTCCAAATAAGATACTGTGGCGAATTCTATAACAAAGGCTAAGTATGTTGACGCTTGAGAAGCGACAAAGAAGTTGTTGAATCATATAGTTCATTCATGAACTTAGTATGGTTCCAAGAAGGCTTTGGTCTATGGGACACTATAGCAGATAGTTGCTCCATAGCTCAGTCTGAGGAATCAGGTTTCGACCAATGATTCACACATATGCAAAGCCAAGTCCACACAAAATATGAATTTTGTGAAAGCGTGAAAACGCGAGGATATGCAATGTTACACACGGAGCTGAAGTTGCCAGATCCGTTGGACATCAGGCTATACCACATGCGAAGCATATTTTACACCAGTATGCCATAGGTGTAAAGTGCATTAGCATTGACTAGATTATTGACTCTAGTGCAAGTGGGAGTCTGTAGGAGATATGCCCTAGAGGCAATAATAAATGTTATTGATTATCTCCCTGTTCATAATTATGTTTATGTTCCATGCTATAACTGCAATGATTCTCGAGTCTACAAATAAAACGAGGCTTGGAGGGAAACTCATGTGCACGTGTGGGATAATAAACGGTAAAATTATTCCTAGTCAAGCCTCTATGACTGGCTCAAGTATTGCATGATGATCCTGTTTTCCTGATCATGGGCATGACTATGCCGGCAATTTTGAGGGCACAATTGTTGGTAGAACACTTGTGTTGAATCGACCCGATTGATGTTATGCTATGAGATACATTCGTCATAAGTTTATGGTTAATAACACAGAGAAGTTAATGTTTGCATAATTCCTTAGACCATGAGAGTATCGAGTTTCTTCATGCTTGCTTCATGAACTTTGGGGTTTGTTAAACGTCATCCGTAAATGGGTGGCTATTACGGCGGCTTACGGGTTCATGGAAAAGTGTGTCAAGTAACTTGATAGCTCGAGATTGGGATTTGCTCCTCCGACGATGGAGAGATATCTCTGGGCCCTCTCGGTGTTACGGTATCCATCATCGTCTGGCCAGACACAGGGTGATTTGATCACAGGGATGCCGGAACACGGGAACGAGAAAAGAGAACAATACCGGCAACGAGGTAACTGGCATAGTGGACAAGGTGTTGATCCACGGGGATGCCAACATGTCTCACCTCGGGTATTTGTAACATATCGCGAAGCAACAGGAATAGCACACGGCAACTGGAGGTTCACTCGAATATTCATTCGTGTGGGTATAGGGGTCAATATGGGTGTCCACGGCTCCGATGCTGATCATTGATCGGAAAGTGTTCCGGTCATGTCTATACTTCACCGAACCTATAGGGTCACACGCTTAAGGGTCATCTATCTGCTGAATACTAGACGAGGAGTCCGAGAGAAAGTCACTGGAAAGGTTTCAGAGACGATGGAAAAGTTCCGGAGAGAACACCGGAAAAGTTTCGGTAAAACCGAAAAGTTGTTTCGGATAAAACCATTGATCCAAAAAGGTTTCGGCAAGCACCGGGAATGTTTTGGAGGTTGCCAGATTGGTCTGGTAATTTCTGGAATTTTTCCGGAGAAAAAACCGAAAAAGGTTTTCGGAGCTGCCGGAATTGTTTACCAGGTAAACGATGATGGTTTTAAATTAAACCACCATACCGGAAATGTTCCGGAGCGTATCCAGATAATTTTAGAGGGTGCCGGAAATGTTCTGGGACCTTCCAGAATTTTTCAGAAGAAATAGTTTCGGAAAACATCTTGTCCTAGCGAGAGGGGACAAGATCCCACGGATCGTGGGGGCTGTTTTTGGGCTGTTTTTGGGGGCGCCCCCTTTAGGGGACAGCCCCCTTGTGGCTGGACAAAGTGTTGGGGGCCCCCCCCATGGTGGGGGGCAGCCCCCACAAATGGTGGAGAGTGGTGGGAGGAAGGTGGGGCCCCATGGGGGAACACCATGGACAAGGGAACATGTTTTCTCCATGTTTGGTGGGAACATGTTTTCCTTGTTTGGTGGGTGCATGTTTAGTGGGCTGAATTTCAGCCCCCCTCACCCCTTCCACCACTATATAAGGAGGTGGAGAGGAGCTCTCCATACTCACTCAAAAACTCTCTCACACAAGCCATGCATGATCTGGCATTCTCTCTCCCTCCCACGAAATAGTTTCGTAGTGCCGAAAGGCTGTCTGGGTTCCGGTGGGAACTAGTTCTGGACGGCGAAGCCCTGCCGGATAGATGACACCGTATGTGTGCAACTCTGTAGAGAGATCGTAGTTTCGGTCTTAGTTTGTGAGTGCCTCCCGAAGGGCTGTCCGAGTGACTGTCCGAGTTTCGAAGGTCCTCCCGAAGGGCTGTCCGCGACACCGTCCGGGGGACTGTTCGACCGCCTCCCGGAGGGCTGTCCGAGGGGCGGATGAGGGCATACATCCTCGCGGTTGGGAGGTTGTAAATCCTAGCTGCGGGGATCTGCACCGCCGTTCGTCATCGACTCTACTTCCGCTGCGCTACGAGTCGGTAACGAAAGAGATCAAACCTTGTATGCAGTCTCCATAGTGGTCCTGGGCTGGTGCGTAGGTCGGAAAATTTTTGTTTTCTGCTGCGTTACCCTACAGTGGCATCAAGAGCCGTGCTATGCGTAGATGCAGGTTGCGATCTAGAATACATAGAGATGTATGGGTGTTGCACAATATAATTAGGTAGTAGATGAGATCTATTGCTGAAAATTATTTGTGCGGGTGGCAGATGAAATCTGTTACCCGATGTTCTTGTTGCTTCCCTCGAATTTGCATATTTCTGATCTTGATAACAGTATGGTGGAGTTTCAATGTTCTGGCAATCCGCGATCCTGATTGATCAACGAAGTGCTAACAGTTCATTGAATTCCACCGTAGTTAAAAAGAAAGATGAAATTTTGCAGACGAAAGGGCAATGCAGATGTGATCTGCACGGGGGTCACGCGTATGACGAAGTTTAGTATGGGGCTCGAGATTTTATTATCTCGTGTTTCATACACCCTGGAATGTTAATCTAGCGACTTGGATTATCATGCTTGATGATGGACGTTGGTAGCTTCGGTTTGTTTCGAAACCTTAGAAGCCACGTAAAATAAAATTTCGCATGAACCGATTAGAGGCGTCTAACTTGGTTTTGCAGGATGGTTTGCATGTGCATGTGATGTGGTATAGCAGTGTTCATAATAATTTGATTATGTATGAGATGACTATATGATGTAAATTGATTAACATGACCTGCGTGTCATGATTAGGCATGATGGCTGGAGCCATATGATTGCACTTTAATGACCTGCGTGTCAACCTTATGTAATGCACTTATTTTATTAGCTATAGAGATAGCAATATTATTTGGTGCATCGACAAGGTGGTGGCAATCTTCGCGAAGGTGAACACCGACACGAATGCCGAAGACGAAGAAATGAAAGACTTCTCCGTCAGAAAGGGCTATACCATATCTTGCTATTATGAATTGCCTGAGATGTTTATCCCTTATGATGCACCCTTCTTGATTGCGCGGTAGTCGCTTTTTATTAGGGTGATCTCTCACAAAAAATATCAAGTAGTTAGTGTTCTCCCAAGTGTAGCACCGTCACGGCACCTATCTCTTCGGGGTATCACATGGTTACATGGGTACGAACGATTAGAGAAGTGTGAGGCGGGTGAGTTGAGACCTCACAGCAAGATCACTTGGTTGTCTTGACGTTCAGGCATGAAAGTCATGAGCTCGGAACACAAGCATCGAAAGATGAACAAGAGTGACATAGAGATGTGATTGGCAAGTTGGCCTACCAATTGAAATTCTCGTCACTTGAGATGGTTACATCCTTGACGCTGAATTGAAAGTTGGATCTTGCATCACTCACAATCAATTATGAGAGATATTGATTTGAGTGGGAGCGCACTGTAGAATTACCTTGTTTAATTCTCAGTGCAATTAATTATGAACTCTGTCTAAGTGTGATTTGCATAATAGTTGTAGGATAATGGCTCGCGTTTCCACCTTCCCTATTAAAAATTGAATAGCTGTTAAATATCTGGTTAAAACTTTACGGTTGGTAACGTAATGTGAGGATTGTCCTCTAGAGTGCTGAGAAGGACTTTGTCCTATCGCATTCTTTCGGTATTCTCCCGCTAATGCTATGGATCATGTGACTCTCGTCCTTCGATCCAAAAGCTAGAATTCCTTTTCAGTCAAAGTGCAATATGTTTGCTTCCATGAGACCCGAACTTCGAAAGTTTGGATAGTTATGTGATATTCATGGAATCTGAAAATCATCTTCAGAGACAGACAAAGGCTAATAGATATGAGATATCCAAAGCAATGTTTGTTTGCAAACTATTAGTAAAGGTGTTTACTATGCATAAGACTGATAAGAGAGGGATCCAGGAGAACGCATGTCATATGATGAAAGGTGAATAAAACAACAACTTAAAGAGAAAGGAAGTGTCCGAAGGGTGTTAGTAAGATTTTCACGCCTAGGAAGTCCGGGGCTAACACCACTCTTAAGTTGGGTGCTTCTTCTGAGAGTAGGAGAATTACTGAAAGTTAAACTGTTAGAAGTATAATGGCAAAAGGAAAGAAGACTGGAATATCCAGCTCATGTATGAATGTCATACAAGTTTTTGATGTATAAAAGGCTGGTCAAAGATATAGTTCTTGAAAATTATGGTTAAACATGTTAATCACTAATTCTTGGGTATTGTGAGTTAATCACAAAGATACCCGCTCGATTGCATTCTGTTGCATCTCGATGTAAGAACTACTATGGCCTGAAAGACTAGCCAGGAATGAGGTTTAGATACACACAGAGAACATAGTAAATGTTACTATACCTTCCATTAGTGTATTCCCTATGTATTTACTTTCATAATTCATTTTAGAGTTTTACACTCTTGCCCATTGCATAAAGTATCTTGCAAGAAGGTTATTCATAAGAGAACTTTTGATGTTCGGTGTTATGAATAACATGAAGGGCCATGCTTCCATACAGGATGGGATGTATGCTATGAATATTGATGGTAATATGATACATCCATAATACTGACGCTAAATGTCGCAAGACTAAAAGAATACCACACAAGTGTGGCACTGCATTTGGTCACATTGGAGAAACCCGCATGGAAAATTCCATTATGATGGATTTTGAAGTCGTTTGATTTTGAATCATCTGACACTTGCAACTTTCCTCTGAAAAGTGAAGTGACTGAAATACCGTTCACAGGCCATAAGGAACGAGCAAAGAACATATTGGTGATCATACATTATGATGTGTGTAGTCCAATAAATGTTGTTGCAAGTAGTGGATTTATCTATCTTCAGAAATGACTCAAGTAGATATATGGATATTTACTTGATGAGACGTAAGTCTGGATTTTTTGAAATCATTTGAAAGGTTTTCAATACGAAGAAGAAAATATTGTAACAAGAAAATTATGTTTCTACAATTCGATTGCAGAAAGGAATATTTGAGTTACAAGTTTAGCGAATGTCTGATGAGTTGTGAAAGGGGGTTTCATAACTTGCACCTCCCGGAACACCACTGCAAGTGGAAAGTCCGTGAAGATGTAATCGAACCATTTATGACATGGTAAGATCAAAGATGACATAAATAGATTTGCCATTATCCCTTTTAAAGAGTAATGCTTTAGAGACTGCGGCTTTTACACTGAAAAGAGATCCATCAGGTCTGTTGAAATGATGCCATGGTATGGTACGCCCAACCATGTTATATCTTTTCTTGACATTTGGAATATGGGGCTTGTGTAAAAGGTTACAAACCTATTCCAAATCAGACAAGTGCTACTTTGTAAGGTTATCCCAAGTCGTTTGGGTATTCCCCACCACTATACCGAGGCAAAGGATTTTGCCGCAAAACAGTATGCTTTTAAAGAGAATAGTTCTTACAAAAGGCGAGTGGGAGGACAGTGCAACTCGACGAGATAACCAGTATCTTCGACATCAGATCAAAGGAAAGAAACCTTGGAAGTGATTCCGGAGTTTCCTACTGCGACTGATACGGAAGTCTCTACAATAAAATGTATGGACTTCAGTCGAACTTGCAGCTGAACCTCGTAGGCAAGGCTCGTGCAAACCTCTCAGGTGCGCTAACGAGATATTGTTGTTGGACAACAGTATACCTACAATACACAAGGAAGCGGTGATGGGCCCTGACTCCGGAATTGGCTAAATGCCAATACAATCCGAGATAGTTTCCATATAAGTGATTCAAGATTAAAACCTTGATACACCTTTCGGAAGACTTAGAGTCTAACAAATATTTATGGAACTAAAAACTGATACGGATAAAAATGTTTTATCCATAAAGCTCGACTTGTTGAAATAACAAGTTCAAGGAGTTGACTACGATGAGGTTGTTTCACCGTAGCGATGCTTGAAGTCGGTTCGGGTTGAACTAGCAGTTAATACATATTTCAATCATGAGATATGAAACATGGATGACAAAGGGACTTCCATTCGATGGAAATAAAACCTAGGACTTGTATGTGATACAGTCCAAAGTAATTTGTCGATCCAGAGGATGCTAGTAAGTATGCAAACTTCAGAGTTCCAGCCATGGACAGAAGAGAGCAAAGTGGAGTTGGAATCTTCGTTTTTGATGGAATGGTCAAAGGGGTTTGACTTCATCAAATGGGTATCGAAGATGCTTGTGATTCAATAAAGTAAGTGGGAGCATAATAATATTTCTAAAAACCTTGTGTACTTGACACATTGTTAATTGGAAATAAATTTCTTGACATGAATTAGGACTTCATTTGAAAATAGTTTTTCGATGAAGTGCTTAGGCTAAATAGCCTCAATATTAGGCATGATGATCTATGGAGATAGATTTACCTAATGGGGTTGAGCAATGAATACATATTGACAAGATGCTAAAACCTTTTAGCATTTAAAAACGCCAAGGAGTGATTCTTGCCGAAGTCACATGGAAAGAGTTTTTGCAAGACTCGGTGTTCCAAAACACTGATGAGTAAAATACATGATGGAGATTCCACACACTCTTGTGTTTGGATTAATCATGTATTCCATGGTATGTAAAAACAACCAGATATGTTCGATACTCCAAAGTTGTTGCGAGTATAGATACCAAAGTGATCAAAAGTACTGATCATGGGACAACAGTGAAAGATGTCATTAGGTACTTGAGTAGTACTGATGACATGTTTTCTCGCAAGCAGAGATTATGAAGTGCTCGTTGTAAGTAATTACATCGATACAGTCTTCATCCATGCTCCATGCGATTTTCGATTTAAATTGAGGGTTTTGTGTGATACACAATATGGTGGCACGGTAGTTGGAAATTGTTCCAAACAAGATACTGTGGCGAATTCTATAACAAAGGCTAAGTATGTTGACGCTTGAGAAGCGACAAAGAAGTTGTTGAATCATATAGTTCATTCATGAACTTAGTATGGTTCCAAGAAGGCTTTGGTCTATGGGACACTATAGCAGATAGTTGCTCCATAGCTCAGTCTGAGGAATCAGGTTTCGACCAATGATTCACACATATGCAAAGCCAAGTCCACACAAAATATGAATTTTGTGAAAGCGTGAAAACGCGAGGATATGCAATGTTACACACAGAGCTGAAGTTGTCAGATCCGTTGGACATCAGGCTATACCACATGCGAAGCATATTTTACACCAGTATGCCATAGGTGTAAAGTGCATTAGCATTGACTAGATTATTGACTCTAGTGCAAGTGGGAGTCTGTAGGAGATATGCCCTAGAGGCAATAATAAATGTTATTGATTATCTCCCTGTTCATAATTATGTTTATGTTCCATGCTATAACTGCAATGATTCTCGAGTCTACAAATAAAACGAGGCTTGGAGGGAAACTCATGTGCACGTGTGGGATTATAAACGGTAAAATTATTCCTAGTCAAGCCTCTATGACTGGCTCAAGTATTGCATGATGATCCTATTTTCCTGATCATGGGCATGACTATGCCGGCAATTTTGAGGGCACAATTGTTGGTAGAACACTTGTGTTGAATCGACCCGATTGATGTTATGCTATGAGATACATTCGTCATAAGTTTATGGTTAATAACACAGAGAAGTTAATGTTTGCATAATTCCTTAGACCATGAGAGTATCGAGTTTCTTCATGCTTGCTTCATGAACTTTGGGGTTTGTTAAACGTCATCCGTAAATGGGTGGCTATTACGGCGGCTTACGGGTTCATGGAAAAGTGTGTCAAGTAACTTGATAGCTCGAGATTGGGATTTGCTCCTCCGACGATGGAGAGATATCTCTGGGCCCTCTCGGTGTTACGGTATCCATCATCGTCTGGCCAGACACAGGGTGATTTGATCACAGGGATGCCGGAACACGGGAACGAGAAAAGAGAACAATACCGGCAACGAGGTAACTGGCATAGTGGACAAGGTGTTGATCCACGGGGATGCCAACATGTCTCACCTCGGGTATTTGTAACATATCGCGAAGCAACAGGAATAGCACACGGCAACTGGAGGTTCACTCGAATATTCATTCGTGTGGGTATAGGGGTCAATATGGGTGTCCACGGCTCCGATGCTGATCATTGATCGGAAAGTGTTCCGGTCATGTCTATACTTCACCGAACCTATAGGGTCACACGCTTAAGGGTCATCTATCTCCTGAATACTAGACGAGGAGTCCGAGAGAAAGTCACTGGAAAGGTTTCAGAGACGATGGAAAAGTTCCGGAGAGAACACCGGAAAGGTTTCGGTAAAACCAAAAAGTTGTTTCGGATAAAACCATTGATCCAAAAAGGTTTCGGCAAGCACCGGGAATGTTTTGGAGGTTGCCAGATTGGTCTGGTAATTTCTGGAATTTTTCCGGCGAAAAAACCGAAAAAGGTTTTCAGAGCTGCCGGAATTGTTTACCAGGTAAACGAAGATGGTTTTAAATTAAACCACCATACCGGAAATGTTCCGGAGCGCGTCCAGATAATTTTAGAGGGTGCCGGAAATGTTCTGGGACCTTCCAGAATTTTTCAGAAGAAATAGTTTCGGAAAACATCTTGTCCCAGCGAGAGGGGACAAGATCCCACGGATCGTGGGGGCTGTTTTTGGGGGCGCCCCCTTTAGGGGACAGCCCCCTTGTGGCTGGACAAAGTGTTGGGGGGCCCCCCATGGTGGGGGGCATCCCCCACAAATGGTGGAGAGTGTTGGGAGGAAGGTGGGGCCCCATGGGGGAACACCATGGACAAGGGAACATGTTTTCTCCATGTTTGGTGGGAACATGTTTTCCTTGTTTGGTGGGTGCATGTTTAGTGGGCTGAATTTCAGCCCCCCCTCACCCCTTCCACCACTATATAAGGAGGTGGAGAGGAGCTCTCCATACTCACTCAAAAACTCTCTCACACAAGCCATGCATGATCTGGCATTCTCTCTCCCTCCCACGAAATAGTTTCGTAGTGCCGAAAGGCTGTCTGGTTTCCGGTGGGAACTAGTTCTGGACGGCGAAGCCCTGCCGGATAGATGACACCGTATGTGTGCAACTCTGTAGAGAGATCGTAGTTTCGGTCTTAGTTTGTGAGTGCCTCCCAAAGGGCTGTCCGAGTGACTGTCCGAGTTTCGAAGGTCCTCCCGAAGGGCTGTCCGCGACACCGTCCGGGGGACTGTTCGACCGCCTCCCGGAGGGCTGTCCGAGGGGCGGATGAGGGCATACATCCTCGTGGTTGGGAGGTTGTAAATCCTAGCTGCGGGGATCTGCACCGCCGTTCGTCATCGACTCTACTTCCGCTGCGCTACGAGTCGGTAACGAAAGAGATCAAACCTTGTATGCAGTCTCCATAGTGGTCCTGGGCTGGTGCGTAGGTCGGAAAATTTTTGTTTTCTGCTGCGTTACCCTACAAGCACCAATGTCAGTGTCAAAACCGGCGGATCTCGGGTAGGGGGTCCCGAGCTGTTAGTCTAGGATCGATGGTAACAGGGGACGAAGGAAACGATGTTTTACCCAGGTTCGGGCCCTCCTATGGAGGTAAAACCCTATGTCCTGCTCGATTATACTAATGTGTATGAAGGTTACAGAGTTGATCTACCACGAGATCAAATAGCTAAAACCCTAGATGAGTTTCTCTGGCTTACCATCTAAAACCCTCTAGCTTATATAGATGCCTGGGGTCCCTAGGGTTACACATGGTCGGTTGCCCATCGAAGGTAAAAACATGCCTATTTTACTATCTTAAACTTGGAAGAAACGTCACGGCTCCTAAGGTCTCCTCCCTAGCGACGGGTCCTTCGATCAGTCCAATCCTCAGCAAGCGGCCCATGAGTCCGGCCTATAAGAAATAGGCCGGCAGTCTGAGGACCCCTTAATCCCGGACTCCCTCATCTATCTCAATAAATATTTTCAGATCTCAGTATTTTATTCAAACAGCAAACTAAATAAAAATTCATTCCAAGAATAGCACATATCATGTGGACAAATAAAAATTTAGGCTCAACATAAGCTAACCGATATTTGTTGGATGAAGAGAGGTGGGATGTGTAGCATCCCCAAGCTTAGATGCTTGAGACTTCTTGAAATATTTACTTGGGGTGCCTTGGGCATCCCCAAGCTTGAGCTTTTGTATCTTGTTCAATCCTCTCATATACCGGTTTCACCTAAGTCTCAAAAACTTCACCCACAAAAACTTGAAAGAACTCGTGGGATAGGTTAGTGCACATAATAATAAATCAACTCTTTATGTACTGCCAAGACAAGTAGCATAATAATTTTCAAACATTATCTACCGTATGCTATCATTTCCACAATTTATATCTACCAATATAAGTCATGAAAACTATAGGAGAACTAGATAACAAAACTATCACAACAATCTGGCTAAACAGGACAGTCTGTAGCAATTAATTTACAAAGTGCACTTAGGTATCTCTACAATTTATGAAAATTTAGGACATGGTAAAGAGTTTATACGAAAATACTATGTAAAAATTTCAGAAACTTTCCACGTTCCAGTAAAATATGAAAATTCGAACACTACAGAAAAAGTTTTTGTTTTTACACAACACACATCAAACATGCAATTCAAGCATCCTAAAAGGCAATTCTTGGAACTTTTTATTGAAAAACAAGATTATAAATAACAGTAAGAAAATAATAACAAAATAAAATGACGCTCCAAGCAAAACACATGTTATGTGACGAATAAAAATATAGCTCCAAGTAAGATATACCGATAGTGTTGAAGACGAAAGAGGGGACGCCTTTCGGGGCATCCCCAAGCTTAGGCGCTTGATTCTTCCATGCATATTACCTTGGGGGTGCCTTGGGCATCCCCAAGCTTAGGTTCTTGTCACTCCTTATTCTACTCATATCGGTGTCTCACCCAAAACTTGAAAACTTCAATCACACAAAACTTAACGGAACTTCGTGACATGGGTTAGTATAATAAATAAAGATCATTCACTTAGGTACTGTCAAGACAAGATTCATAATTGTTCTCACATAATACCTACTTTATTATACCATTCACATAATTTATATCACTAAATATATTCTATGGGGACACTAAAACAAGCAAACTAGGCATGCAAAACAGAATCTGTCAAAAACAGAACAGACTGTGAAGATCTATAGTGTAACCATACTTCCCTATCTCTACAAATTCTGCAAAATTAGGAAAACTTATAGAATTTTCATATAAATACTGTGTAAAAAATTCAGAATTTTTTAACGCTCCAGTAAAATCAGAGAAATTCTTTACTGCAGGCAAAAGTTTCTGTTTTTTGCACAGAATCAAATCAACAAGTATCCATACTATCCCAAAGGCTTTACTTGGCACACTACTGAAATAAAAGGCACAAAAACATGATCACTACAGTAGCTTAATCATGTGAACACACAAAAATAGAAAATAAAAGTTTATGTTTTAGCTAGGCATGATGATTTCAATGATGCTCACATAAAAAGTAGTAATTGAAATATGCAAGAGAGCATCATGAATCTCATGACAAGCACATTTAAGTCTAACCCACTTCCTATGCATAGGGATTTTGCGAGAAAACAATTTATGTGAGCAAGAATCAACTATCATTGGAAGACAAAACAAGCATAACTTCAAAACTTTGAATACATAGAGAGGAAACTTGATATTATTGCAAATCCTACAAGCATAAGTTCCTCCCTCATAATAATTTCAGTAGCATCATGAAGGAATTCAACAATATAACTATCACATAAAGCATCCTTTTCATGATCTACAAGCATAGAAAATTTATTACTCTCCCCACAAGCAAACTTCTCATACATAGTAGTGGGAGTATCATAGGAGACTTGAATATTATAAATTGTTTCCACATTAAAAGAGTAACGTTCAGAGAAAGGGTATTCATAATTGTGACAAGTTGTATAATAATCATCATCACTACTTTTCATAACATAAGTATCATCACAATAATCATCATAAATAGGAGGCATGTAATCATCATAACAAATTTGATCATTCAAAGTAGGGGAACTAAAAAGATCATCTTCATTATGCATAGCATCACCAAGCTTGGAACTCACATCAATTGCGGCAAATATATTCTCAAATATGTCATTCTCATCAAGCATAGCATCCCCAAGCTTATGGGTTTGCATATCATTAGGATAATCATCAATAGCATGAATAGCACAAATAGTGTAACAATTATTATCATCATAATTTCCCAGGTTGGTGCCAAAAAGATTTTCAATATTATAAGGAGTATCATTATCTTCCCAATCATCCTCATCACAACGAGTAGTAGGCATAACAAAATAATCATCAAGTGTATCATCATCCACACGACTTTCGTATTTATTCTCAACAATGAACGGAGAAAGATTATTTGAGAGGGATACCATTTACCAAACTAGTGAAAAACAAGAAACAAAAAGATTTAATTGCAAGATCCAAAGATATACCTTCAAGCACTCACCTCCCCGACAACGGCGTCAGAAAATGGCTTGATGTCTACCACGCAACTTTATTCTTGTAGACTTTGTTGGGCCTCCAAGCGCAGAGTTTTGTACGACAGTAGCAATTTTCCCTCAAGTGGATGACCTAAGATTTATCAATCCATGGGAGTTGTAGGATGAAGATGGTCTCTCTCAAACACCCTTGCAATCAGATACAAGAAATCCCTTGTGTCCCCAACACACCAAATACAATGGCAAATTGTATAGGCGCACTAGTTCGGCGAAGAGATGGTGATACAAGTGC
Organism: Elymus sibiricus; assembly: GCA_039707655.1. NCBI lineage: Eukaryota > Viridiplantae > Streptophyta > Magnoliopsida > Poales > Poaceae > Elymus > Elymus sibiricus. Next base: position 311,462,020 of record CM077663.1, on the reverse strand, counting down.
AATATGGAAGGTAGATATAGGTTTTTAATCTGAAAATATAAAAACAGCAAGGTAACAAGTGTAAAACAGCGAGCAAAACGGTATATTAATGCTTGGAAATAAGGCCTAGGGTTCATACTTTCACTAGTGCAATCTCCCAACAATGCTAAAATAGTTGAATCATATGATCATCCCTCAACGTGCAACAAAGAATCACTCCAAAGTTCCTATCTAGCGGAGAACAATAAGATGAAATTGGTGTAGGTAGTAGAACCACCTCAAAGTTATTCTTTCCGATCAATCTTTTGGGCTATTCCTATAAGTGTCACAAACAGCCCTAGAGTTCGTACTAGAACAACACCAATGATACATATCAATCAACCCTAATGTCACCTAGATATTCCAATGTCACCTCAAGTATCCGTGGGCAAATTATGCGACATGCATAAAAAATTTCATGTCTATCATATTCAATCCAACACTAAGAACTTGAAGGAGCATCCCAAGATTTCTATCGGAGAACATGGTATGAAAACATGCAATCAACCCCTATGCATAGATCCCCTAGGTCACCGGAATCCGCAAGTTGATGCCTCAACATATATCAAGTGAATCAATAGAATACCCCAATGTCACTACGGGTATCCCACGCAAGACGTACATCAACTGTTCTCAACCAAAATATTCAATCCAACATAACGAGATCTCAAAGGGAAAGGTTCAATTCATCACAACATGATAGCAAGGGACCAACATCATATGATCCAACTATAGTAACAAAGCCCGTGATACATCAAGATCGTGCCATATCAAGAACACGAGAGAGAGACAGAGATTGAACACATAGCTACAGGTACATACCCTCAGCCCCGTGGGTGAACTACTCCCTCCTCGTCATGGCCTCCGTCGGGATGATGAAGATGGCCACCGGTGATGGTTTCCCCTCTCCGGCAGGGTACTGGAATGTCTCCAGATTGGTTTTTCGTTGATACAGAGAGTTGTGGCGGCGGAGCGGAGAGTCTCTGTTTATTTCCAAGTTTCTGGGATTTATAGGAATTTTCAGCGTTGGAATCACGCGCAATGGAGCCTCGTGGGGCCCACCACATATCAGGGCGCGATCTAGGGTGGGTCGCGCCCTGATGGCTTGTGCCCCACGGGTGGCTCTCCTCCAGTGGTTCTTCGCTCCAGTATTTCTTATTTTCTCCAGAAAAAATCATTAAAAAATTTCGGGCAATTCCGATAGCTTTCATTTTCTGCACAAAAACAACACCACGGTAATTCTGCTGAAAACAACGTTAGTCCGAGTTAGTTCTAAATAAATCATATAAAGTGCATCAAAACCACATAAAAGTATTGTAAAGATAGGCAATCATGGCATGAATACTTCATGAATTATAGATACGTTGGAGACGTATCATCCATACCTTTGACTTGAGTGTAACCTTGAGCTACAAGACATGCCTTGTTGCGTACCACTTGACCATCTTCATCTTGCTTGTTCCGAAACACCCATTTTGTTCCAATGATGTTTTGCTCATCCTTGGGCTTCTCCACTACTGTACACACTTCATTCATCTTGAAGTTGTGTAGCTCTTCTTGCATGGCATTTACCCAATACGTGTCTTCAAGTGCTTCTTCTACCTTCATTGGCTCAATACTAGAGATAAATGAGTAATGTTCACAAAAGTTAGCTAAATGAGTTTTAGAGCGAATGATTCTCCCAGTTTGTATGTCGCCGAATATTTGCTCTAAGGGATGATTCTTGTTCACTCTTGCTCGAACTCATGGTAGCTTTTGCTTGTTGGATGGTAGAGCTTCCTCATCATCATCTCCTTCTTCGTTGTTGTTGAATGTGTCATCTCCTTGAGGTGGTGGTGAAGGAGGTTGAAGTGGATCATCATGATGTACTTCTTCCTCCTCTTCATCTTGTCGTGTACCGCTTGTTGATGCTTCCATGTCGTTTTGTGGTTCACCTTGGTGCGAGGTAGGATCTTCCACTTGTGTTGATGAAGTGCTTTCCTTCACCTCCATGGGACGTATCTTGCCAATGGACAAAACTTGAATGGCTTCCGAAGGTTCCTTATCCCCTAGATCATTTGGCAATTGTTCGACTTGCAAACCATTAGATTCATCAAACTTCACATCTACCGTCTCTTCAACTTTTCGAGTGTAGTTGTTATAGACACAGTAAGTGTGAGAGTTTGATTTGTAACCAAGTAGGAAACCTTCATGAGATTTAGGAGCAAATTTAGAATGACAATGCTTGTCAAGAATGTAGAACTTTGAGCAGAATACCCGAAAGTATCCAACTCGGGGTTTGTTACCGGCGAGTAGCTCGTATGACGTTTTACCGAGAAGCTTGTGTAGGTAGAGTCGGTTCGTAACACGACAAGCTGTTTCCACGGCTTCCGCCCAAAAGTGTCTTGCCGTCTTGTATTCATCGAGCATCGTTCTAGCCATCTCTATGAGAGTTCGGTTCTTCCTCTCAACAATTCCATTTTGTTGAGGTGTGTACGTAGCCAAGAACTCATGTGAGATGCCTTCTTCTTCAAGAAAGGTATCCACATTGGTGTTCTTGAACTCCGATCCATTTTTGCTTCGAACTTTCTTGATCTTCACTTCAAATTGATTTTGGGCCTTGCGAGCGAAGTTCTTGAAAATCTTTTGCACCTGCGACTTGTCATCAAGAAAGAATACCTATGTAAATCTGGAAAAATCATCAACTATAACTAGACCAAAGGAATTTCTACCAAGGCTCTTGTAAGCATTGGGACCAAAAAGATCCATATGAAGCAACTCGAGTGGTCATGATGTTCTTTACGAGGTGACTTCCACCCACTTGTTTTCCTGCTTGACAAGCACTACTATTAGAGCACATTTCTCCATGTGTGGTTTTGGTAATTGATAACATCCCTATGGACTAATGGTTGCCTTGATTTATATTCGAAGGATTTGTCCATAGGCATTTCTTGAAGTCCATTTGTTGGTTTCAAGGAGTTTATGTGATGACCAAGGTGGTATTCAAGGATTTATCCAAAGATTGGTCACGTGAGAGTTGAGCTTATTGCAAGCATGTCTTGAAGAAGAAGATTGTGGGAACATTCATGGTTACCTTCAAGACGTCATCTTTATGAAGGGAGAAGATAAGATTCAAGTTGATCAAGACTAAGGCAAAGAGTGATTCAAGTCAATCAACACACAAAGCGTAGAAGATGTACCAAGTGGGATCAAGTGATCTCATGGTATGGTAAGTATTGTCCATTACGCTTTGTGTACTGACCCATACAACCCATGGTATGATCTTTGTGAGTGTTCTTTGTGGGGTTAGGTACATTTCCATGGGCTTGCATCAAGAGGAAGATCCCATACAACCCATGGAGGATGACATCAAGTGGTGATCGTCATCAAGGTTGCGGTGTGCTATTTCAAGTGTAGCATCATGAAGAGATCACATGCTTGAAGCTTTCCATCCATTATGGTGATAATGGACATGTGAAGATGTGTCGAAGAGGGCTCACCCATAGTGGAGAATGGGGGAGCAATCTACTAGTCTTCATCGAGCCGGCGCAATCAAGAAAGGTGGTCCATCTTGAGGAGGACAAGATCGTCATAATCTAGCTCAATGGACCATGCGCAAGGCAAAGGTTTGTCCTTGATAGGTTTTCTATTTTACCGGTCTCACGGTGTTAGTTGGGAGACCGGGTTATAGGATTGATAGTCGTACTATCAAGGGGGGCTCTCGAGTGAGTAGCTTGATCGTATCGTTCGTTCAGAGCTCAAACCATTTGCATCCTTGCATCATCTTTCTTGGTTCTTATTCGGTGTCTCTCTTTGTGAGTTTTAGAGCTTATGGTCATCTTCATGAAAAGCTCGAATTCATCGAAAACGGAGTTCATATGCATCTTCTATGATGTTTTCGATGTAGGAGTCTTTGCTGGTTCTTCATTCAAAGAGGTTTCACATCTCTATATCATTGGCATTTTTATACAGCCTCTCCTTAATATAACAAGCTTGAGTTTGCTTAATTCGAAGCTCGCATGCAGAAGTTAGGACAGTTTCTTTCTCAAGACAGTTTTCAGTGGTCAGGCGGTAGTACCGCTCGGTACCACGGTAGTACCGCTTAGGCGGTACTTACGTTATGTACTACCACCACTACTACTACTTATTTGAAGGTTCTGTATGTCTGCTTTTCACTCACGGCAGTAGCACGGCAGTAGGGCGGTAGTACCGCCTGCGCGGTAGTATCGCTCTCTAGTACCGTTGCTACTACCGCTTTTTTTTCTCTCTGTTCTGCGCTTTCCTTCGAGCGGTAGTAGAACGACAGCAGTGGGCGGTAGTACCGCACTGCTTCATGATAACCCACCAGTATAGGGGATCAATCGTAGTCTTTTTAATAATTAAGAGTGTCGAACCCAACGAGGAGCAGAAGGAAATGACAAGCGGTTTTCAGCAAGGTAGTTTCTGCAAGCACTAAAATTATAGGTAACAGATAGTTTGATAACAAGATAATTTGTAATGAGCAATTAACGATAACGGTAAATAAAGTGCAGCAAGGTAGCCCAATCCTTTTCTGGCAAAGGACAGGCCAAAACGGTCTCCTATAATAAGCAAAGCGTTCTTGAGGGTACACGGGAATTTCATCTAGTCACTTTTATCATGTTGGTTTGATTTGCGTTCGCTACTTTGATAATTTGATATGTGGGTGGACCGGTGCCCGGGTGCTGTTCTTACTTGAACAAACCTCCCACTTATGATTAACCCCCTCGCAAGCATCCGCAACTACGAGAAAAGTATTAAGATAAAATCTAACCATAACATTAAACGTTTGGATCCAAATCAGCCCCTTACGAAGTAGCGCATAAACTAGGGTTTAAGCTTCTGTCTCTCTAGCAACCCACCATCTAATAACTACTCCACAATGCATTTCCTTAGGCCCAAAGATGGTGAAGTGTCATGTAGTCGACGTTCACATGACACCACTAAGGGAATCACAACATACATATCATCAAAATATCGAACACATATCAAATTCACATGATTACTTGCAACATGACTTCTCCCGTGACATCAAGAACAAAGGTAACTACTCACAAATAATATTCATGCTCAAGATCAGAGGGGTATTGAATAGCATAATGGATCTGAACATATAATCTTCCACCAAATAAACCATATAGTAATCAACTACAAGATGTAATCAACACTACTAGTAACCCACATGTACCAATCTGAGGTTCCGGTACAAAGATTGAACACAAGAGATGAACTAGGGTTTGAGAGGAGATGGTGCTGTTGAATATGTTGATGAAGATTGGCCTCCCAAAGATGAGAGGGTTGTGGGTGATGACGATGGCTTTGATTTCCCCCTCTGGGAGGGAAGTTCCCCCGACGGAATCGCTCCGCCGGAGGGCAAAAGTGCTCCTTCCCAAGTTCCGCCTCGAGACGGCGGCGTTCCATCCCAAAAGTCCTCTCCTTATTTTTTCTAGGTCAAAAGACCTTAAGTACCAGAAGATGGGCACCGGAGGTGGGCTGGGTTGAGCACAACCCACCAGGGTGCGCCTGGGGGGCCTGGCGCGCCCTAGTGTCTTGTGCTCACCAGGTGGCCCCCCTCCGGTAGTTATTTGCTCCAGTATTTTTCATATATTCCAAAATAATTCTCCGTGAAGTTTCAACTTACTTGGAGATGTGCAGAATATGTGTCTCTGATATGACTTTTCAGGTCCAGAATTCCAGCTGCCGGCATTCTCCCTCTTTGTCTAAACCTTGCATATTATGAGAGAAAAGGCATTAGAATTACTCCATAAAGCATTATTATGCATAAAAAATTATAAATAATAGTAGGAAATCATGATGCAAACTGGACGTATCAACTCCCCCAAGCTTAGACCTCGTTTGTCCTCAAGCGAAAGCCGATATTGAAAAGCATGTCCACATGGTTTGAGACAGAGGTGTCGATAAAAACAAAATACAGACATAGTGGCATCATGCTTAATATCATAGCAGCAACAAACTTTATCATAGAACTTATTCATATAACTTTTATTATATAACTTCATCATATAACTTCTCATGAACAAGTAACAATTCATCATATCATAGAAGTATAAAGCGTAAACCTTATTGAAAACCAACAAACTATGTTCTCAGTCAACTTTGCAACTACAATTCATCATATTTTCAGGAAGGGTCTCGTGTCGGAGCCTTTTGTCAAGTCCACATACTCAACCATCATTTAATCTTGTATGATTGCTAACACTCACAGCATACGCATGAGCAAAAAGTTTCAACCAGACACATAGAAAGATAGGGGCTTATAGTTTCGCCTCCCAACGTATTCACCTCAAGGGTGATGTCAACAATAATAACTCATGCTCACTCATATCCAACTGGATATATGTGCCTAGATCTTTGCTCACCACATGATGCTTGCAAAAACAAAAAGTAAAAAGGAATAGGGAAGAATACTTTGACTCTTGCATAAAAGTAAATACATAAAAGTAAAAGATAGGCCCTTTGCAGAGGAAATCAAAGGTTGTCATGCGCTTTTTGGTTCGTATGCCAAATCCCTTAATGCAAAAGAACATCACGTTATATTTCCCCTTATGATAGCAACCTTTATTATGTAGTCCGTCACTTTTATTAATTTGCCATCAGAAGTTCGTACAACGCTCAATTTTCTCTTACACTAATTGATCAAACACATTTAGAAGAAATTTTTATTGCCTTAGTGCGCCGATGACAACTTACTTGAAGGATCTTACTCAATCCATAGGTAGGTATGGTGGACTCTCAAAGAATGAGTTTGGGTTTAGGGTTTGTGGATGCACAAGTAGTATCTCTACTTAGTGCGGAATTTTTGGCTAGCAAAGATATTGGGCAAGCACCACATGTTGAAGGATCTATGACAATATAACTTTTATGTGAATATGAACAAACAAAAATCATTACGTTGTCTTCCTTGTCCAACATCAACAATTTTGGCATATAATATTTAATGGGGGCTCACAATCATAAAAGATGTCCAAGATAGTGTATTTGCATGTGAATCTTCTCTTCCCTTATTAATTCTTTCATGAATTGCATCATTGACCAATGCTATGTTTGTCAATCTCCAATAAATTTTACCACTTATACTTTTCCTTATGTGATGTCATTACTTACCATAAGATTAGCATATGATCCTTTTCATTTATATCCTTTTTATTTTGATTGCAACAAGAAAGTAAAGAAGCAAAAGGTCAAACTAAACTTCATTATATAACTCTCACTCGATTACATAGATAGATAGATCACGAAACTAGCACTCGAAAATAGATCATACTAAACTTTTATTCAACTAGATCACGAAAGAGCTATGGATCAAACTAAAACATGTAAAAGTAAATAAAAGTGATGGTGATACGATACCGGGGCATCTCCCCCAAGCTTGGCTCAAGCCAAGGGGAGTGCCCATACCCGTGTACACAAGTCTCCTTTGGTGGTGAAGATGATGAAGTTGGTGGTGATGAAGTGGTAGGCTTGTCCTCCGGCTTCTAGGGCAAGGGCTCACCATCATAAGATGATGCACGAGTCTCCCGAGTCATGCGACTGGCAGCTAAACTCATACCTTTAAATCTTGCTTCATACTCAAAAACTTGGTTTTGAAGATCATAGATTTGACTTTGCAGAAAATTGATTTGCTCGTTGAAGGTGAAGATGATCTCCTTCATGGATCAGCCATCCACCATGTTATCACGGGTGAATTCCGTGATCATGGAGTGATTGGCACTAAGTCCACGCTCCACGATCCCTTGGCACTTAAAGATGTCTTGTTCCACCGCCTCGAGCCTAGCCTCCATGCTTCCCGTCCTTTTGGGCCCCTGAACATCTCGGATGTGGAGTACCCCCTTACGCATCTCAATGGCTTGAGGATGCTTCATCACCTCCGGCAAGTACGGGTCGATGACCTTCTCGAAGAACTTGTCCTTGGAGGAGCTTGGTGGAGCCATGGAGATCTAGATCTAACAAGAAAACAGCACGAAACAAGAACAGCGAATTTTTTTGCGATGCGGTGGTCAAAACAATCGGGAGTATATATAACGAATTTTTATCTTGGGAAACAAGAATATGGAAGGAAAACGGAGCCGGGAAGGTGTCCGAGGTGGGCATGACGTGGCTTGAGACTGTGTCGGTATTTCCCCAAAGAGGAAGGGATGATGCAACACAACGAAGGTAAGTATTTCCCTCAGTTATGAAACCAAGGTATCAAACTAGTAGGAGGATCACCACCACTACGTAAACAACACCTGCACACAAAGAACAAATACTTGCAACCAGACGCGAAAGAGAGGTTGCCAATCTCTCTACGGTAAAAACATAGATTAGGTAGTGATAGATTGGAGAGATAGATCTCTCAAGAACACACAATAAAAAGGGCAAATAAAAAGTGCAGCAAGGTACTTTTGGGTTTTTGGAATAATAGATCTGAAAACAAAAGCGGCAAAAAGATAGATCGGAAAGCAATATGTTGGAAAAGTAGACCCGGGGGCCGTAGGATTCACTAGTGGCTTCTCTCATGAGTATAGCACACGGTGGGTAAACAAATTACTGTTGGGAAATTGATAGAAGATCGAATAATCATGACGATATCCAAGGCGATGATCATTATATAGGCATCACGTCCAAGATTAGTAGACCGAAACGATTCTGCATCTACTACTATTACTCCACACATTGACCGCTATCCATCATGCATCTAGTGTATTAAGTTCATGGAAAAATGGAGTAATGCAATAAGAATGGTGACATTATGTAGACAAGATCTATTCATGTAGGAATAGACCCCATCTTGTTATCCTTAATAGCAATGATACATGCGTGCCTCGTTGCCCCTTCTGTCACTGGGAGAGGACACCGCAAGATCGAACCCATCACAAAGCACCTCTTCCCATGGCAAGAAAAATTGATCTAGTTGGCCTAACTAAACCAAAGATTCGAAGAAGAAATACGAGGCTATAAGTAATCATGCATATAAGAGATCAAAGAAGACTCAAATAATATTCATGGATAGAAACTAATCGTGAACTCAAAATTCATCGGATCCCAACAAACAGATCGCAAAAGTTTACATCAAATAGATGTCCAAGAGACCATTGTATTGAGAATCAAAAGAGAGAGAGGAAGCCATCTAGCTACTGCCTACGAACCCGTAGGTCTATGGTGGACTACTCACACATCATTGGAGAGGCACCAATGAGGATGATGAACCCTTCAGTGATGGTGTTAGATTGGATCTTGAGGTTCTGGAACATGCGGCGGCTGGATGTGCTTTTCGTCGACTCCCCTAGGGTTTATGGAATATTTGGGAATTTATAGGCGTCACAGGCGGTGGAGAGGGGTCCCGAGGAGGGCACAACCCATCAGGGCGCGCCCGGGGCCTCTGACGTGCCCTGGTGGGTTGTGGTCTCCTCGACCCTCCCCTCTGGCATTTCTTTGGCCCACTTGATATCTTCTGGACCAAAAAAAATATCCAAAAAGTTTCTCGATGTTTGGGCTTCGTTTGGTACTGATATTCAGTGAAGTAAAAAACAAGCAAAAATAGCAACTGGCACTTTGGCACTATGTCAATAGGTTAGTCCCAAAAAAGGATATAAATTTGCTATGAAATGATTGTAAAACATCCAATAATGATAATATAACAACAAGGAACAAGCAAAAATTATAGATACGTTGGAGACGTATCAGCATCCCCAAGCTTAATTCCTACTCGTCCTCGAGTAGCTAAATGATAAAAACAGAATTTTTGATGTGGAATGCTGCCTAACATGCTTATCACATATTCTTTTCTTTTGTAGCATGGACATTTGGACTTTTAGATGGTTCAAAGCAATAGTCTAGTTTTAACATAATGAGATTAATACTCAAGCATGCCAACAAGCAACCATGTCTTTCAAAATATCAGCACTAAGGAAAGTTATCCCTAGCCCATCATGCTCAATCATTAATCCATTCATGAAACACACTCAAATATTAGCTACACCCAATGCTCAAGTACAATCATAGTGCCCCCTAGTTGGTGCTTTATAAGAGAAGATAGAGACTCAAAGTAAAAAATAAAAATTGCATAAAGTAAATAGACAGGCCCTTCGTAGAGGGAAGTAGGGATTTGTAGAGGTGCCAGAGCTCAAAGTTTTAAATTGAGAGAGAAAAATATTTTGAGTGGCTTGCCTTTCCTGTCAAAGAAAATGACAAAGTAGTTCACAATACTTACCATGCTAGATATATCATAGGCGGATCCCAAACATAAAGTAAAGTTTATTCCTTTTTCCACCATTCTTTCACAATCCAGGGCTGGCCGTATCCACGGTTGCCTTCCATACCAACACTTTCCAAGGAATTTATTATTTGACAACATAAAGTAAATTGTATTTCTTTTTTCATTTCGGGAATGGGCATCCCTGTTACCGCCGTACTCTCGTGCAATGACATGTGAATAAACACTCATCTTGAGAATAACACATCTAGCATGGAAAAATATTGGACACCCCCTACCGTTTCATGAGCGGTACGAGCACACAAAAAGGAAATTTATTTTGAAAATTAGAGATGGCACATACAAATTTGCTTAGAACGGCATGGAAATACCGCCTATAGGTAGGTATGGTGGACTCATAAGGCAAAACTGGGTTTAAGGATTTTGGATGCACAAGTAGTATTTCTACTTAGTACAAGTGGAGGCTAGCAAATAGATTGAGAAGCAACCAACCAAGAAATGAAAATTCACATAAGCGAGCATTTAGCATATCTAACACCGAATAATGCACCATAAGTAGGATGTAATTTCATTGCATAACTATTGTCTTTCGTACTTGCATAGGGAGTCACAAACCTTAACACCAATATTCTTACGAAAGCATAATTACTCACTAACATGACTCACATATTATTATCATCATGTCTCGAAACTACTACAAGGAATCAAGTTTAATTTGTCCAATGATCTTCATGAAAGTTTTTATTATATCCCCCATGGATATCTATCACTTTGGGACTAGTTCCATATATTTCCATTGCTTTTGTCAAGCTCACACAAATTTATGTGAAGCACATGAGCATAGAGATTTCATCTCTCAAAATAGTATAAGTGAAGCATGAGAGGATTTCTTCAAAAGTTACGAACTCTCAAAATAATCTAAGTGAAGAATGAGAGGATTTCTTCAAAATTTACTAACTCTCAAAATAATCTAAGTGAAGCATGAGAGTATTTCTTCAAAAGTTTCCAAGCACACCATGCTCCAAAGATATAAGTGAAGCACTAGAACAATTCTATAGCTCAAAAAGTTTAAGTGAAGCATAAAGAGCAATTCTAACAAATCTTAGCATAATTTTGGCTCTATCAAATAGGTGTGTCCAGCAAGGATACAATTTACAAACTAATAAGCAAAGCAAGCAAAGACTCAAATGATACAAGACGCTCCAAGCAAAACTCATGATATGTGACGAATAAAAATATAGCTCCAAGTAAAATACCGATGGTCGTTAGAAGAAAGAGGGGATGCCACTCGGGGCATCCCCAAGCTTAGTTGCTTGTTTCTCTTTGGATATATCTTGGGGGTGCTGTAGCATCCCCAAGCTTAGGTTCTTTTCACTCCTTATTCCTTCATCCATCATGAGCTCACCCAAAACTTGAAAACTTCAATCACACAAAACTCAACAAAATCTTCATGAGATCCGTTAGTATAATAAAGCAAATCACTACTTTAATTACTGTTGCAAACCCATTCAAACTTTATTATTGCATTATACCTACTGTATTTTAACTTTACCATGGCTCATACCCTTCAATACAACCCATAGATTCATCAAAACAAGCACACAATGCAACGAAAACAGAATCTGTCTTAAACAGAATAGTCTGTAGTAATCTGTACTCTAACCATACTTCTGTAACTTTAAAAATTCTGAAATATTAGGAAAGCGTAAATAATTTGTATTGGCATACTTTTTTAAAATTTCAGCTCAATATCATGCTCCAGTAAAAAAAATGAAAATTCGCACAGTGGAGGCAAAGTTTCTGTTTCAGATTCAGCATTGTTTCTACTCATCTTATGAGTCATCCTAAAGGCTTTACTTGGCACAAACACTAAATAAAACATAAAAACACAATCATAACAGAGGCATAATTGTGTCAACACTCAAAAACAGAAAGAAAAAGATTAAAATAAATTCATTCATTGGGTTGCCTCCCAACAAGCGCTATCATTTTACGCCCCTAGCTAGGCATGATGATTTCAATGATGCTCACATAAAAAGTAGTAATTGAAATTTGCAAAAGAGCATCATGAATATCTTGAAAAACACATTTAATTCTAACCCACTTCCTATGCATAGGGATTTTGTGAGCAAATAATTTATGGGAACAAGAATCAACTAGCATAGGAAGGCAACACACGCATAATTTCAAAACCTTCAACACATAGAGAGGAAACATGATATTATTGCAATTCCTACAAGCATATGTTCCTCTCTCATAATAAATTTCAGTAGCATCGTGAAGGAATTCAACAATATAACTATCACATAATTCATTCTTTTCATGATGCACAAACATAGAATTTTTATTACTCTCCACATAAGCAAATTCCTTTTCATCCATGGTAGTGGGAGCAAACTCAACAAAATAACTATCATGAGACACTTGATTGACATAACCACATTGCAAATTAAAACCATGATGATAAGTTTCATGGTTATCATTAATCATTATAGCATACGTGTCATCACCATCATCATAAATAGGAGGCATGCAATGATCATAATAAATTTGCTCATCAAAACTTGGGGGAGTAGAAATATCATCTTCATCAAACATAGCATCCCCAAGCTTGTGTCTTTCCATATCATTAGCACCATCGATATTTAGAGAATTCATACTAGCAACATTGCAATCATGCTCATCATTCAAGGAACTATCAAGAATCACCTTATAAATTTCTTCTTTCAACACTTCATCAAAATTTTCAGATTCATGATTTTCAAACAAAACTTCATAGAGATAATCAGGTGCACTCAACTCACTAGCAATTGGTTCATCATAATTTGGCCTTTTGAAAAGATTAGCAAGTGGATGAGGATTCATATCAATAGATTTTTAGCAAGCGAAGATGCAAGCAAATAGAAGGCACATGGCAACATAACCAAACAAAAAGAGATCCGGCGATAAAAAGGCGAACGAAAAAGAGTGCGAATAAAACGGCAAATTTTTGTGAATTGGGGGAGAGGAAAACGAGAGGTAAATGACAAATAATGTAATTGCAAGAAGATGAGATTTGTGATTAGGAACCTGGTAGATGATGATGGTTTCTCCTCGGCGCCGGAGATTGGCACGTAGAAGAGACCACTTCCTCCCCGGCAACGGCGCCAGAAATTCCTTTGACGTGGCTTGAGACTGCGTCGGAGTTTCCCCAAAGAGGAAGGGATGATGCAGCACAGCAACGGTTAGTATTTCCCTCAGTTATGAAACCAAGGAATCGAACCAGTAGGAGGATCACCACCACTACGTTAACATCACCTGCACCAAATATCAATAGATGAGGATCCATATCAATAGATTTTTAGCAAGCGAAGATGCAAGCAAATAGAAGACACATGGCAACACAAGCAAAGATAGCAACCAAGCAAACAAAAAGAGATCCGGCAAGAAAAAGGCAAACGGAAAAAGAGGGCGAATAAAACGGCAAATTGGTGAAGTGGGGGAGAGGAAAACGAGAGGCAAATGGCAAATAATGTAATTGCAAGGATATGAGATTTGTGATTAGCAACCTGGTGGATGATGGTGGAGCCCCCTCGGCGCCTACGATAGGCACGTAGAAGAGACCGCTTCCTCCCCAGCAACGGCGCCAGAAGTTCCTTTGACGTGGCTTGGACTGCGTCGGTATTTCCCCAAAGAGGAAGGGATGATGTAGCACAGCGACGGTAAGTATTTCCCTCAGTTATGAAACCAAGGTTATCAAACCAGTAGGAGGATCACCACCACCCAATAAGCACCACCTGCACACAAACAACAAATACTTGCAACCCGACGCGAAAGAGAGGTTGTCAATCTCTCTACGGTAAAAAGATAGATTAGGTAGTGATAGATTGGAGAGATAGATCTCTCAAGAACACAAAATAAAAAGGGCAAATAAAAAGTGCAGCAAGCTATTTTTGGTGTTTGGAATAATAGATCTGAAAACAAAAGCGGCAAAAAGATAGATCGGAAAGCAATATGTTGGAAAAGTAGGCCCAGGGGCCGTAGGATTCACTAGTGGCTTCTCTTGTGAGTATAGCACACGGTCGGTGAACAAATTACAGTTGGGCAATCTATAGAAGATCAAATAATCATGACGATATCCAAGGCAATGATCATTATATAGGCATCACGTCCAAGATTAGTAGACCGAAATGATTTTGCATCTACTACTATTACTCCACACATTGACCGCTATCCAGCATGCATCTAGTGTATTAAGTTCATGGAAAAACGAAGTAATGCAATAAGAACGGTGACATGATGTAGACAAGATCTATTCATGTAGGAATAGACCCCTTCTTGTTATCCTTAATAGCAACGATACATGCGTGCCTTGCTGCCCCTTCTATCACTGGGAGAGGACACCGCAAGATCCAACCCATCACAAAGCACCTCTTCCCATGGCAAGAAAAATCGATCTAGTTGGCCTAACTAAACCAAATATTCGAAGAAGAAATATGAGGCTATAAATAACTACGCATATAAGAGATCAAAGAAGACTCAAATAATATTCATGGATAGAAACTGATCGTGAACTCAAAATTCATCGGATCCCAACAAAAAGACCGCAAAAGTTTACATCAAATAGATCTCCAAGAGACCATTGTATTGAGAATCAAAAGAGAGAGAGAGGAAGCCATCTAGCTGCTGCCTACGGACCCGTAGGTCGATGGTGGACTACTCACGCATCATCGGAGAGGCACCAATGAGGATGATGAACCCCTCCGTGATGGTGTTAGATTGGATCTCAAGGTTCTGGAACTTGCGGCGGCTGGATGTGTTTTTCGTCGACTCCCCTAGGGTTTCTGGAATATTTGGGAATTTATAGGCGTCACAGGCGGTGGAAAGGGGTCCCGAGGAGGGCACAACCCATCAGGGCGCGCCCGGGGCCTCTGGCGCGCCTTGGTGGGTCGTGGTCTCCTTGACCCTCCCCTCTAGCACTTCTTTGGCCCACTGGATGTCTTCTGCCCCAAAAAAAATCTCCAAAATTTTTCACAAGCAAAAACAGCAACTGGCACTTTGGCACTATGTCAATAGGTTAGTCCCAAAAAATGATATAAAGTTGCTATAAAATGATTTTAAAACATCCAAGAATGATAATATAACATCATGGAACAAGCAAAAATTATAGATACGTTGGAGACGTATCAGGGCACAACCCACCAGGGCGCGCCAGAGGGGGCAGGCGCGCCCTGGTGTATCGTGCTCACCTCTGTTGCTTTCCTAATTATTTCTTATTTTCCTAATTTTTGTAATATTCCAAAACTGTAAAAAAACACTTTTGCGGATTTTTCGGAGTCCGTTTACTTACCGTATCACGTACCTCCTCTTTTTCAGGATGCTGGAGTGATCCGGAAGGTTTCCTTTATTTGTTCCTCCGGTGTCATGGTTTGGATAAGATTGCTTTCAACATTAATAGGCGTACGTGAGATATAGTGTTTAATTCTTCGTCCATTGACCACCTTCGGGTTAGTACCTTCGGCATTATTAATCTTGATAGCTCCAGAACGATAAACCTCTTCGATAACATATGGTCCTTCCCATTTGGAAAGAAGCTTTCCTGCAAAAAATCTAAAACGAGAGTTGTACAAAAGAACATATTCTCTAACTTTGAATTCCCACTTTTGGATTCTTTTGTCATGCCATCTTTTAACTTTTTCTTTGAATAGTTTGGCATTTTCATAAGCTTGGGTTCTCCATTCATCTAATGAGCTGATATCAAATAACCACTTTTCACCAGCAAGTTTGAAATCATAATTGAGTTCTTTAATTGCCCAAAATGCTTTATGTTCTAACTCTAGAGGCAAATGACAAGCTTTTCCATATACCATTTTGTATGGAGACATACCCATAGGATTTTTATAAGCTGTTCTATAGGCCCAAAGTGCATCATCTAGTTTCTTAGACCAATTCTTTCGAGACCTATTGCCAGTTTTTTGTAATATTAATTTTATTTCTCTATTTCTAAGTTCAACTTGACCACTAGATTGAGGATGATAGGGTGATGCAATTCTATGGTTAACATCATATTTAGCAAGCATCGTACGGAAAGCACCATGAATAAAGTGTGAACCACCATCAGTCATTAAATATCTAGGGACTCCAAACCTCAGGAAGATAACTTCTTTAAGCATTTTAATGGAGGTGTTATGATCAGCACTACTAGTTGGAATAGCTTCTACCCACTTAGTAACATAATCAATAGCAACCAAAATATGATTATACCCATTAGAGGAAGGAAAAGGTCCCATATAGTCAAAACTCCAAACATCAAATGGTTCAACAACAAGTGAATAATTCATAGGAATTTCCTGACGCTTACCGATATTACCAATTCTTTGACATTCATCACAAGATAAGTCGAACTTACGGGCATCCTTGAAGACAGTAGGCCAATAAAAACCAGATTGCAATACCTTATGAGCAGTTCTATCTCCCGCATGATGTCCTCCATAGGCTTCGTAATGACATTTCCGTAGGATTTGTTCATGTTCATGCTCAGGTACACAACATCTAATAATACAATCTACCCCTTCTTTATAAAGATGAGGGTCATCCCAAAAGTAATGTCTTAAATCATAGAAGAATTTTTTGTTTTGTTGGTATGTGAAACTAGGTGGTATATATTTAGCAACAATGTAGTTAGCATAATCAGCATACCAAGGAGTGTTTTGAGAAACATTTATTGTAGCTAACTGTTCATCAGGAAAACTATCATCAATAGGTAGTGGGTCATCAAAATATTTTCTAACCTAGACAAGTTATCAGCTACGGGGTTCTCAGCTCCTTTCCTACCAGTGATATGTAAATCAAATTCTTGAAGCAAGAGAACCCACCTAATGAGTCTAGGTTTAGCATCTTTCTTTTCCATAAAATATTTTATAGCAGCATGATCAGTGTGGACAATAACTTTGGAGTCAACAATGTAAGATCTAAATTTATCACAAGCAAACACAACTGCTAAAAATTCTTTTTTCAGTAGTAGCATAATTCCTTTGGGCACTGTCTAAAGTTTTGCTAGCATAGTGGATAACATTTAATTTATTATCAACTCTTTGTCCTAGAACAGCACCAACAGCATAATCACTAGCATCATACATAATTTCAAAAGGCAAGTTCCAATCAGGTGGTTGAACAATAGGTGCAGAAGTTAAGGCTTTCTTGACTGTTTCAAAGGCTTCTACACAATCATCATCAAAAACAAATGGAATATCCTTTTGTAAAAGATTAGTAAGAGGCCTAGAAATTTTAGAGAAGTCTTTAATAAACCTCCTATAGAAACCAGCATGACCAAGGAAACTCCGAATACCTTTAATATCTTTAGGACACGACATTTTCTCAATTGCATCAACTTTAGCTTTATCCACCTCATTACCTCGTTCACATATTTTATGCCCCAAGACAATACCTTCATTAACCATAAAGTGGCACTTCTCCCAATTCAAGACGAGATTAGTTTGTTCACATCTCTGCAAAACTCGATCAAGGTTGCTTAAGCAATCATCAAAAGAAGTTCCGTAAACGGAAAAATCATCCATCAAAACCTCCACAATCTTTTCACAAAAATCAGAGAATATAGCAGTCATACATCTTTGAAAGGTAGCAGGTGCATTGCATAAACCAAAAGGCATACGTCTATAAGCATAGGTTCCAAAAGGACAAGTAAAGGTGGTTTTCTCTTGATCAGATTATGATACGTGTATTTGAGAGAAACCAGAATATCCATCCAGAAAACAAAAGTGTGTGTGCTTAGATAATCTTTCTAGCATTTGATCAATGAAAGGCAGACGGTAATAATCTTTTCTAGTAGCTTTATTTAATTTTCTAAAATCAATTACCATTCTATAGCCAGTGACAATTCTTTGTGGGATAAGTTCATTCTTATCATTAGGAAGAACAGTAATACCTCCCTTCTTAGGGACACAATGAACGGGACTTACCCATCTACTATCAGCTATGGGATAGATTATACCTGCTTCCAGATTTAATATTTCGGTTCTTACCACTTCTTTCATCTTAGGATTCAATCGTCGTTGGTGATCAACAACGGGCTTGGCATCAGGTTCCATATTAATCTTGTGCTGAGATAGAGTAGGACTAATGCCCTTAAGATCATCAAGAGTATATCCAATAGCGGCCCGGTGCTTCCTCAGAATTTTTAATAATCTTTCTTCTTCATGTTATGAAAGGTTAGCACTAATAATAACAGGATATACTTTTTTCTCATCAAGATAAGCATACTTAAAAGTGCCAAGCAATTGTTTTAATTCAAACACAGGATCACCTTTAGGTGGAGGAGGACCTCCTAGAGTTTCAATAGGCAAATTGTGCTTTAGGAGAGGTTGTTGTTCAAAGAAAAATTTATCTATTTCATTTCTTTCATGCAAGTGCATATCATTTTCGTGGTCTAGCCAATATTGTTCTAGTGGATCGGTAGGAGGTACGGCAATAGAAGCAAGACCAATTATTTCATCCTTGCTAGATAATTCTTTCTTATGTGGTTGTCTACTAAACATGGAAAAGTTAAACTCATGAGACACATCACCAAAACCAACACCGACAGTTTGTTTTTCACAATCTATCTTAGCATTAGCGGTGTTCAAGAAAGGTCTACCAAAGATAATGGGACAAAAGTCATCTTGTGGGGAACCAAGAACTAGAAGATCAGTAGGATATTTTATTTTCCCGCACAAGACTTCAACATCTCTAACAATCCCAAGTGGTGTGATGGTGTCTCTATTAGCAAGTTTAATAGTAATATCAATGTCTTCTATTTCAGCAGGTGCTATATCATTCATAATTTCTTGGTATAAGGTAAAAGGAATAGCACTCACACTGGCACCCATATCACACAAACCATGATAGCAATGATCTCCTATTTTAATTGAGACAACAGGCATGCTAACTACGGGTCTATGATTATCTTTTTCATCGGGTTTAGTAATTCTAGCAGATTCATCACAGAAGTAAATAACATGCCCATCAATATTTTCTACTAAGAGATCTTTAACCATAGCAACACTAGGTTCTACTTTAATTTGTTCGGAGGGCTTAGGTGCTTTAATATTACTTTGCGAACCACAGTTGATACCTTAGCATGTTCATTTATCATAACAGGGAAAGGTGATTTTTCAATATAAGCAGTAGGCACAACTGGATCAACATTGTAAATGATGGTTTCATCTTTAGCTATGACCGGTTCTTTAACTCTTCTTTAATAGGGGTGATATTTAAACTACTTCTCCTTAGGGAGATCAACATGAGTAGCAAATGATTCACAGAAAGAGGCTACCATCTCGGAGTCAAGTCCATATTTAGTGCTAAACTTGTGAAAAGCATCGGTACTCATAAAAGATTTAACACAATCAAACTTAAGCTTAATACCTGACTCATTACCTTCATCGAGTTCCCAATCTTCAGAGTTGGGTTTAATTCTTTCTAAGAGAACCCACTTGAATTCAATAGTCTTCTTCATAAAAGAACCAGTACAACTAGTATTGAGCATGGATTGATCATTATGAGAAAGTCGAGCATAAAAGTTCTGAATATTAATTTCTCTTGGGATATCATGATTGGGGCATGAATATAACATTGACTTAAGCCTCTCCCAAGCTAGAGTGATGCTTTCTCCTTCACGAGGCCAAAAAAAAATATAATTCCGATCACAATGAACTAGATGCATAGGATAAAACTTTTGGTGGAATTCTAATTGCAATCGATTCCAGTTCCATGATCCAATATCATCACATAGCCTATACCATGTCAATGCCTTTCCCTTCAAAGATAAAGGGAAAACCTTTTTCTTAACTTCATCTCCGGATAAACCTGCAAGCTTAAATAATCCACAAATTTCATCCACATGTATTAGATGCATATCGGGATGTTCAGTTTCGTCTCCTGTGTAAGGATTAGCTAGCAGTTGTTCTACCATACCCGAAGGAATTTCATAACCAATATTTTCAGTAGGTGCAGTAGGTTGAGGGGCAACTAATTGTGGTTTCGGTCGAGGTGAAGATACCCCGAACAAACCCCTCAAAGGATTGTTTTCCATAGTAGCAAGTGACAAAAAATTTCAGCACGTAGTATAAGTTTTTCCTTACCGATTTCCACTTACCAAGAGCGCTTCACTCCCCGGCAACGGCGCCAGAAAAGAGTCTTGATGACCCACAAGTATAGGGGATCAATCGTAGTCCTTTCGATAAGTAAGAGTGTCGAACCCAACGAGGAGCAGAAGGAAATGACAAGCGGTTTTCAGCAAGGTAGTTTCTGCAAGCACTGAAATTATAGGTAACAGATAGTTTGGTAGCAAGATAATTTATAACGAGCATGTAACGATAACGGTAAATAAAGTGCAGCAAGGTATCCCAATACTTTTGTGGCAAAGGACAGGCCAAAATGGTCTCCTATAATAAGCAAAGCGTTCTTCAGGGTACACGGGAATTTCATCTAGTCACTTTATCAAGTTGGTTTGATTTGCGGTCGCTACTTTGATAATTTGATATGTGGGTGGACCGGTGCTTGCGTGCTGTTCTTACTTGAACAAACCTCCCACTTATGATTAACCCCCTCGCAAGCATCCGCAACTACGAGAAAAGTATTAAGATAAAATCTAACCATAGCATTAAACGTTTGGATCCAAATTAGCCCCATACGAAGTAGCGCATAAACTAGGGTTTAAGCTTCTGTCACACTAGCAACCCATCATCTAATAACTACTCCACAATGCATTCCCTTAGGACCAAAGATGGTGAAGTGTCATGTAGTCGACGTTCACATGACATCACTAAGGGAATCACAACATACATATCATCAAAATATCGAACACATATCAAATTCACATGATTACTTGCAACATGACTTCTCCCGTGACCTCAAGAACAAAGGTAACTACTCGCAAATAATATTCATGCTCAAGATCAGAGGGTATTGAATAGCATAATGGATCTGAACATATAATCTTCCACCAAATAAACCATATAGTAATCGACTACAAGATGTAATCAACACTACTAGTCACCCACAGGTACCAATCTGAGGTTCCGGTACAAAGATTGAACACAAGAGATGAACTAGTGTTTGAGAGGAGATGGTGATGTTGAAGATGTTGATGAAGATTGGCCTCCCAAAGATGAGAGGGTTGTCGGTGATGACGATGGCTTTGATTTCCCCCTCCGGGAGGGAAGTTCCCCGGTGGAATCGCTCCGCCGGAGGGCAAAAGTGCTCCTCCCAAGTTCCGCCTCGAGACGGCGGCGTTCCGTCCCAAAAGTCCACTCCTTATTTTTCTAGGTCAAAAGACCTTAAGTACCAGAAGATGGGCAGCGGAGGTGGGCTGGGCTGAGCACAACCCACCAGGGCGCGCGTGGGGGCCTGGCGCGCCCTGGTGTCTTGTGCTCACCTGGTGGCCCCCCTCCGGTAGTTATTTGCTCCAGTATTTTTCATATATTCCAAAATAATTCTCCGTGAAGTTTCAGCTTATTTGGAGATGTGCAGAATAGGTGTCTTTGATATGCTTTTTCAGGTCCATAATTCCAGCTGCCGGCATTTTCCCTCTTTGTGTAAACCTTGCATATTATGATAGAAAAAGCATTAGAATTACTCCATAAAGCATTATTATGCATAAAAACATTATAAATAATAGTAGGAAATCATGATGCAAAATGGACGTATCACTTCACTCTACTACCGCGGTTTCACCTGCTCTTACTTCACCTAGCGGTAGTACCGCTGGTGGGACCGGTAGTACCGCTTCGGCGGCACTACCACCTCATTGGGTCTCTCAGTTGCACGTTGTGGTTGAAACTTCCATGCCAGTGGAAGTACTGCTCTCCAGAGCGGTACCACCGCTTATGCACGGGCTGAGTGCTTAGCAGTTGGATTTGGGGGAACCTATTTAAGGGGGTCTTCTTCCCCAATGGTTCTTATCTCTTGAGCTCGTGTTCTTCCCCCATTGTTGACCTTCTTCGAGCTTGCTAACTCTCAATCCCTCCAATAATTCTTGCTAGTTCTTGAGGGAAAAGAGAGAGGAGATCTAGATCCACATTTCCACCAATCACTTTCTCCTCTATGTGAGGGAAACCCCTTGGATCTAGATCTTGGAGTTCTTCATGTTCTTCTTAGTTCTTCCTCTCATTTTCTTCCATAGCATTAGTTGTTGTGGTGGGATTTGGGAGAGAAGGACTTGGGCACTCAGTGTGCCCTTGCCATTGCATTTGGTGCTTGGTTTGAGTTCTCCACGGCGATACGTGGAAGTGAAGTTTGAGAAGCTTATTACTCTTGGGTGTTTGAGCACCCTAGAGCTTGTTTCTCTTGGGTGCCTTGGCGCCCTAAACGGTTGGTGGTGCCTCGGAGCTCAATCATTATGGTGTAAAGCTCCGGGCAAGCGTCGGGATCT
This sequence comes from Elymus sibiricus, assembly GCA_039707655.1. Classification (NCBI taxonomy): domain Eukaryota; kingdom Viridiplantae; phylum Streptophyta; class Magnoliopsida; order Poales; family Poaceae; genus Elymus; species Elymus sibiricus. Next base: position 311,439,380 of record CM077663.1, on the reverse strand, counting down.
CCAATTAGGTTGTGGAGATTACCTTGATTAGTTTGTATGGGTTCCGGTGACCGCCCGCAAGGGTTACCAAGGTGTACGGGTACGGTGACCTCCCCCAAGGGTTGCCATTTGTATGGGTTTGGTGACCGCCCTCAAGGGTCCCTTCGTGGAATCACGGCATCTTCCAATGTGCGAGGGCGTGAGGAGATTACGGTGTCCTTAGTGGCATCTTGGGGAGCATTGTGCCTCCACACCGCTCCAAACGGAGATTAGCATCCGCAAGGGTGTGAACTTCGGGATACATCATCTTCTCTGCGTGCCTCGGTTATCTCTTACCTGAGTGCTTTACTTATGCACCTTACTTTGTGATAGCCATATTGTTTCATGCTTTATATCTTGCTAGTACTTAGTTGTTTAGCTTGTTTAGCATAAGTTGTTGGTGCACATAGTTGAGCCTAGTTGTTTTAGGTTTTGTGCTTGACATATTAAACGCTAGTTTTATTCCGCATTTGTTCAAGCCTAAACCATAATTATTTTGTAGCGCCTATTCACCCCCCCTCTAGGCGACATCCACGTCCTTTCATCTTGTGAGATGCTTTGACTCAAGTCTTGGAGTAAAGCTCCCCCTAGATGTGACATGCCCTTTAGAGGGACAAACTAACCTTGGGTTTTGTTGTTGAAGACTTCATGTAGGTGTTGTAGTAGTGTATGCTCATTGTTGATGAAGATCATCTTGAGTTGGGATCTATCCTTGTTGTTTTGTTCTCTTCTCACCTACATGGGTTAGTCCCACACAAGGAACAAATACAAGAATATCTATGGACATGGAATGAAGCACATGTATGATGATGTCCATTGATACATTAATGACCTTGTCCCTTGCTTACCAATGAGGGAATTTGTGACTCCTTGAACTATGGCATAAGGTTCGAGTTGATTCCACTATTTTTTGTCAAAAATGAGTGTGAGTGAATTTTGTTGGCGGAGTCACCCCTCAAGAACTTCTCTATTTCTTCTTCTTGGGGACCCACATCGACTTGATGGGGATCCTTGAAGTTGAATTAGCACTTGATGACGTAGAGCTATTAGTGGCCTTGGGAACCCACTTGACCATGGCTTGAGATCCTTCTTCAAGTGAGTCGATCTCCTATGGAAGCTTGTCTTTGCCCTTGAGCTTGTTGTCTTGTGGTGGAGGATCATCTTGAGCTTGTGTTCCCTTAGAGAGAGTAGGATCATTCTTTTCCTTTTGGGGAACAAACTTCGTCTTGGGGTATTGATCTTCTTCCCATTCAACTCCATTGGCATTGAACTTTCATGCAAAACCAACACCTTGGTTCTTCCGGTGCCATCCTTGCTTGCGCACAATCTCCTCAAAATGCTTACTCCCGGCAAGACTCTTGTAGACACCTTTCTTTATAATTCCTTTCAATAAATCGTTTTCTTGATCAAGTGTAACTTGGCTAAGAGGATCATTAGTGGAATCAATAGAACTACTAGAAGAAACATCATTTGATTTATCATTTTTGTTGTTGCTACTAGATGAAGAACTTTCTTGCCTTTGTTACTAGTTTTCTTAGATTTAACTTGTGGCACAAATGTAGACAAGAGTAATAGTTTGGCAAGATAAGAAGAACTCTTCTTTCGAAGATCGTCATTGATAGCTTTAACAAACTCATGCTCTTGCTCTAAATTTAGCTTCTCGAAGCGTAGCTTCTCATGAGTTCTTAAAAGCTCTCTATGATCTTCTCGAGTAGATTCATGAGCTAACTTAAGAATGTTTAGTTCTTTAGTTAAGCGCTCAATCTCCTTCTTATCATCATCACACGACTTATCTTGACTAGCATGATAATTATCAAGTTCATTTTGACTAACATCACTAGTTTTATCAAAGAGCTAGTCATCATATCCTAGTAAGTCATCCTTATCACTATTAAAGTCAATATATTCGGGGTGTGATACCTTTGGGCCTTTAGCCATGAAGCAACTTCCAATTCCTTCATTTGGTGAATCAAATAAATCATAAGAGGTGGAGGATACGAGAGATAGTCCAGCAACACCTTCATCTTGACTATAGTCGGAGTTGGAGTGGTAATTTCTCTCGGATTCAGAGTCAGATACCCATTCACCAACATGAGATTGATGTCTTCTTCTTGTGTAGCTCTTGGTGTACCTGCCCTTCTTCTCCGAGTCCTTCTTTCTCTTCGAGGTGACTCATATCTTGAGCTTCTTCTTCTAGGTGTATCTTCTCTTCTCTTGGAGGGGGTCGTGCACTCATTGGATAAGTGTTCGGGTCTTCCACAATTGTAACAATTTCGGTCACGACTAGATGAACACTTCTCTTCATATCTTGAGTTGGAGCTTCTCTGTTTGCCTCTATTCTTGTAGAACTTGTTGAATTTCTTGACCATGAGGCTTATCTCTTCATTTATAACAAGTTTGTCACTTGAGGTAGCGGGAAATTCACTTGTGGCTGTATGCACCGCTTGACTTGTTGTGGAGCTCTTCTTTGTCCTCGAGTGACATTTCATGAGCAACAACCCTTTCAATGACTTCCGTAGGATTGAGATCCTTGTAGTTTGACATCATTTGGATCAATGTGCACATGGTTTCATATTTTCCATCCAAGGCTCTAAGGATCTCCTTGATGATGAATTTATCGGTCATCTCTTCACTTCCTAAGCCAGCAATCTCATTTGTGATGAGAGCAAGCCTAGAGTACATTTCTGTGACTCCTTCACCATCCTTCATCATGAACTTGTCAAGTTGACTTTGTAGCACATCGAACTTAGATTCCTTGACGGATTCGGTTCCTTCATGCATATCAACCAAAGTGTCCCAAATTTCCTTTGCATTCTCAAGACGACTTATTTTGTTGAACTCTTCGGGGGATTGGCAGTTGAATAGAATGTCGCATGATTCAGCGTTGTATTGCAACATCTTCAATTCTTCTGTAGTCGCTTCACGATCCGGTTCCCTTCCATCACCAAATAATTCACCTTGCAATCCAACACGAACAACAGACCAAACGGCGGGGTTATGACAAAAATATGCATTTTTATTTTGTGCTTCCAACTAGCAAAGTTTGTACCATCAAAATATGGACCTTTACGGTGGTAATTTCCCTCACTAGACGCCATACTCTCCTGGGTTGTGAAACCAATGCAATGGAGACCAAAGCTCTAATACCACTTGTAGGATCCAAAGTATGTCTAGAGTGGGGGTGATTAGACTACTTGACCAAATAAAATCCTAACCTTTTCCCAGTTTTATTGGCTGGCAAGTTTTAGCAATTTTCTATCAAGTCTAGCACACCCTACACATGCAAATCTACGAGTATAGTAGCAGAAACTAAAGACATACAAGTGTAAGTAGATGAAGGGATAGGAAGATCAAACATAATGGGGACTCGAAGATTTTTCCCATGGTTCCGGTAGGTGGTGCTATCGTACGTCTACGTTGATGGAGACTTCAATCAACGGAGGGTAACGGCTGCGCGAGTCCACGGAGGGCTCCACCCACAAAGGGTCCACGAAGAAGCAACCTTGTCTATTCCATCATGGCTTACGTCCACGAAGGACTAGCCTCACTCGAGGTAGATCTTCATGAAGTAGGTGATCTACTTGCCCTTGTAAACTTCTTGGTTCAATTCCAAACGAATTGGAGGCTCCCAAGCGACACCTAACCAATCTATGAGACACCACTCTCCATAAGGTAATAGATGTGGTATGGATGATGAACTCCTTATTCTTGTGCTTCAAAAGATAGTCTCCTCAACACTCAATGACTCTCTCACGTAATTTGGCTTGGTAAAAGAGATTGATTGGGTGGAAAGGAACTTGGGGAGGCTAGAAATCAAGATTCATATGGTTGGAGTGGAAGATCTTGATCTCAACACATGAGTAGGTGGTTCTCTCTCAGAAAATGAATAATGGAAGTGTTTGCTTGTTCTGAGTGCTCTCTCTACGAATGAGAGGGAGGCGGAGGGGTATATATTGGCATCTCCAAAAATCCAACCGTTACAACATTATTGCCCAACTCGGTGGAACCGAAGTAAAAACTCAGTTGCACCGACTAGTGCAAAATGCCCTAAATTTAGGCTTTTTGGTGAGACCGATATACATCATCTCGGTGAGTACGATTCGGTCGACCTAGGCAGCTCCAGTGACTCGGTGGCACCGAAATGAAAAACTCGTAAATTCCGATTTTTGTCAATTAGATACCAGAGAGTTGGTCACTGCTTTTCGGCTGTACCGAACCAAAAATCGGTTGCACCGATTTGCTAGGGTTTGGCTATGGGATCTGTCTAAGGAAACCTCGGTAGGGCCAAAGTGGGAATGTTGGTGGCACCGAATCTGACTTTAGGGTGTTGACATAATATTTTATGGGAGAATTATTGAGGGTTTTTTGTGGCTAATCTCTAAGCACTTTGAGCAACCAGATCATCATGAATACATCATCCCCTTTTAATAGTATTGGCTTTCCTATGGACTCAAATGTGATTTCTCACATAAATATAAAATGTAGAGTCTTGAAGCTTTTTCCAATTGATGTTCCAAGCATCTAGGGAATCTCCTCACAATCCTAGGCAATCCATTCATTGAACTTTTCCTGAAATATACTTGATAGATTCATTAGTCTAATGAAATATATGTTGTTATTAATTACCAAAACCACCTAGGGAGAAGTTGTGCTTTTAGTTGGAAGCTTTTTCCAAGAGCATCTCTTATTCTGATGATACTGATGCCCTTGTTTGGCAATACACTGCTGCAAGCACTTACACCACCAGTTCTCTCTATGCTACCATCAATTATGGGGGGGTGACACCTGTGTTTGTTCCTGTAATTTGGAAACTGGTTGTTCCCCCCAGGATAAACATATTCCTCTGGCTAGTTTCATATAATAAGATCATGACTAGATATAATTTGTAGAAGAGAATGATGAACCAACCATTGGATTGCGTTTTCTGTTATGAAAATGAAAGTGTCCAACACCTTATGTTTGAATGTTTGGTTGCCAAGCTGGTTTGGAATGAAAATTTTCATTTCCTCTCCAAGCCAGTGGGTACTAGTGTAGAATATGTTTCTTCATATTGGATTGCTAGAAAAAACTTGACGCATTTAATACCATTGTAGCTGCTACTCTCTGGGCCTTGTGGAAGCACATAAATAGCATGGGTGTTTAATGGTGTCGTCTGGCTGTCTTTGAAACGGATTTGGTCGCTGATTTTAAGGACAATCGGGAGATGACACTTGATCTTCAAGGAGCACATGCTAGAATAGACAAACTTGTTCAGTCAGCATCTTGAGACACTAGTGCAGAGGTCAGAGTGACTCGAGGGTGGGTGATGCAAGACTGTGGACCACTGCTCCTTCGCAAGCTTCACAACCATGGCGACCAGACTACCGAGAGCCCAACATTCACCTTGAACGCCCTCTGCTCGTCGGTCTCGGTGCTGCCTGGGCTAGTGGCCTAATACAAGTGATGACACACAAGTATAGGGGATCAATCGTAGTCCTTTCGATAAGTAAGAGTGTCGAACCCAACGAGGAGCAGAAGGAAATGACAAGCGGTTTTCAGCAAGGTAATTTCTGCAAGCACTGAAATTGTAGGTAACAGATAGTTTGATAGCAAGATAATTGGTAGCAAGCAAGTAACGGTAACGGTAAACAAGGTGCAGCAAGGTAGCCCAATCCTTTTGAGGCAAAGGACAGGCCAGAACAATCACTAGTAATAGGCAAAGTGTTCTTGAGGGTACACGGGAATTTCGTCTAGTCACTTTTATCATGTTGGTTTGATTCGTGTTCGCTACTTTGATAATTTGATATGTGGGTGGACCGGAGCTAAGGTGTTGTTCTTACTTGAACTAACAACCTACTTATGATTAACCCCCTCGCAAGCATCCGCAACTACGAGAAAAGTATTAAGACAAAGTCTAACCATAGCATTAAACATGTGGATCCAAATCAGCCCCTTACGAAGTAGCGCATAAACGAGGGTCTAAGCTTCTGTCACTCTAGCAACCCATCATCTAATAACTACTCCACAACGCATTCCCTTAGGCCCATGAATGGTGAAGTGTCATGTAGTTGACGTTCACATGACACCACTAAGGGAATCACAACATACATATCATCAAAATATCGAACACATATCAAATTCACATGATTACTCGCAATATGACTTCTCCCGTGACCTCAAGAACAAAGGTAACTACTCACAAATAATAATCATGCTCAAGATTAGAGAGGTATTGAATAGCATATTGGATCTGAACATATAATCTTCCACCAAATAAACC